>OY756942.1:21981700-24381700 GCA_963580275.1 Crataegus laevigata
TGTTTGCACATATTTTCTAATTCTTCATTGCAGAATAGAACACTTGCTTTAAATTCCCAAATCTATTCAACAAAGTTGTGAGGAACAAGAACAAACATAATTTGAAGCCTCTTTCAAACTTTACCTCAAAAATTACATCCTAATGAGTTTGTTAGGAAACTGCCCACAAGGTTAACAATTTCAAAAGGGGTTAGAATACCTATTGGACTTACTACGAAAATGTCTCAGGGTGTACGAAGAAACCAACCATAACCAATGAAATTATTAAAACTGCACTGCATTCATTTGTCACCGAAATCATTAACCAAATACAAAATGCTTATGCCAATTTTACTTCACAGTTTATGCAAATGAATTCCAAATTAAAGTTCATATTCTACAACATTCATCACTGTGACTGACTTGATACTTAGCAGTAAGAACCGTGACTGACTTTTGGGTAACTATCCTTCGAAGGGCAGATTCAGCCAACATACGAAGTCACGGTTTGCAACCTATTTTAAGTGATTAAGCTCTTTATAAATAGATGATGAATTAAATATTGTTTCCACATCTTTTCAAATTCTCCATTTCACATTAGAACATTTGCTTGATTTCCCAAATTATAAACCAAATCACGTGGACGATAATATTTTCTACACTGTTTCCAACTTTACCTCAAAAGTTTATCTTGACGAGTTTGTTTAATCACCCTCACTCTCCTACATTTTAAATGAAAGATGTAATTTTGTATCTAACACATAAATAATCAAACTTTCATATCCACAAAATCAAAAGTCTCGCATTTCGATGCATAAACAGAAATTTGAAGACTACCCACCAATTTTTTCAGACTAACAACTTCAGCAACACTTCAACACAATAATCAAAGAAGAAGAAAATGACAAGAATAAAAACAAAGAGCTCAGAAAGTTGAAAACCTGAGGGTGATATAGGAAGGCACGGGAGTGGAGGTAGCCTCGACGAGAACCCTCTGGGCGTTGCTGTAGTGAGCAATGGCGTCATCGACTAAGCCCCACTCTTCAGCCCTAACGGCCTTGGCGATCTCATCCTTCGCCAATTCGAAATAGCCCTTGAGCTTGTATGCGACACGCTCGTTGGAGACGGAAGATGGGCCAGCTACGCCGTCCATGGTGGAGGAATCGGGCGGAGGACTGGAGTTTGGGTGAGAGTCGTCGGAGGAGGGGGCGGAGAAGACGGAGCCGAAAGAATCGATGAGTCCCTTGAGGAAGCTCATGCCTGAAAAGAATACATGCCGATTAATTGGATTGAGGAGGAGAGAGGGAGAGAGAAAGAAGGTTTTTATTCTTACCGATTCCGGGAGATTGTAGAAAATTCCCTGTAAAGTCATCCTCTTAGCCTTTTACATGCCGGCGCAGGCGAGAAGTTGAGAATTTTTTCATTAGCACCCCACTCTCTACAATATTAAATGATTTATATATCTGATATGCAATAACAATAGACCTTAAATGATTTTTAAAAAATTTAAATGCACCTCAAATCACTTTTAACCACTTTTAACGTACATATCCCAAAATTATTTATTTTTTTCAAGATTTCAACTCTCAACCTCCATTGTACAACACAACCACTCATTCCTCAGGGCGGGGCGGAGTGAGATGCTGTTAAGGCCATCTCCCGCTGACAAAAATAGCTCGAAATGATAAGAAAACCGTCTCCAACTAAAGGTTAGACCAAAGGGCTTGTGTGTCACATCCCGGCCCGGGCAGGATATTGTCCGCTTTGGGCCCCGACCACGCCCTCACGGTTTTGTTTCTGGGAACTCAAGAGCAACTTCTCAGTGGGTCACCCATCATGGGAGTGTTCTAGCCCCTTTCTCACTTAACTTCGGAGTTCCTACGGAACCCGAAGCCAGTGAGCTCCCAAAAGGCCTCGTGCTAGGTAGGGATGGGAATATACATTTAAGGATCACTCCCCTGGGCGATGTGGGATGTCACATCGTGGGCCCCACCAAGCCAAAAATGGGAAAATAGGCCAATTGGCTGGCTGCCCAGGCCGGCTAGCGTCATGCTGACACCAAGTTACCATTGTATTTGAATTTTTTTTTTTTTTTTTAAATTCTAATTTTTATTTTCCATAAATACCTAAGCCATTCCGACATCATTTCTTACGTAATTTTCACCATTCCATACTATCTTACCTCATTTTATTTCAATTCTTCACATTCAATTCTCTTACCTCTTCCAATTATCTTTCCTTCAAAATTTTCAATAATTTTCAAATGGCAACATCTACAATGAAAGGTAGTGCTTGGACCCGAAAAGAAGATGAACCTCTTTGCAGGGCTTATAGATTGGTCTCGAAAGATAGCATGAAGGGAAGTTCTCAAACAAGTGAAGGTGTCTGGACTCGTACATCCAAAAAGTACTATGAGTTCTACAAAGGCACCACTTCACCGAATTCCCGAAACCACGAGAGTTGTTTTTCAAGATGGAAAAAAATATCTTCATCCAAGTTTGAATAAATAGCATCAAACAGTGGTAAAGGCCAGAAACAGACATGAAAACGGAGCCAATTACTACGACAAAGTAATTATTTTCACAAGTTATTTTAAATATTTAATTATATCACATTTAATTTCATAAATTAATTCCCTTTAATTTTTGTAATTATATTTTCTAAGTATGCCAAGCGGAGAAATTGTATATGGAGGACAACTCAATACCCTTTAGTCATCACAGTTGTTGGAAAATTTGTAAAGGGTGGGTGTTATTTCAAGATCTGCCTCAAGAAAGATTTGGTCATACACCAGTGTTCGGAAATGTTTCCTCAAATGCAGTTGGGGATGAAGAAGGATCTCCTACCATTCATGAAATAAGGGTAGAAAATCCATCTCCGGGTGAATCTTCCATACCTAGGGCTATGGGACGAAACAAGGCCCGAAAATTGAAGGAAAAAAGGCAAGGCAAAGGATTATTTAGCCTTTCAACAGGAAATGACGTCCTCGTTGTGATTAATGGTGGAGCAAAATGAGTTTGCCGTGGAAGAAATGAACCATATGCATGAAGAACGAGCAAAACAAATACAAGAAGAGCTGGATGATTGGAACATGCAAAGGAACATTTCGGATTACACTTCAATGAGTAAGGCATATTTTGATAGGAAAAAGAGGGAAATTATGGCCCAACAGGGGTTGTTTACATCCAACTATACTCCTACAATGTTGGATGAAGATGATGATTATAGTCTTTAAATTCAAGTTGTTGTAGTCTTTAATATTTAAGTTGTAGTTTTAAAATTTAAGTTATTGTAGTCTTGAAATTGAAGTTGTAGTTTTTAAAATGAATTAGTTGAATCTTTAAATTGAATTTGTTGTAGTTTTTAATATTTATGTTGTACTCTTTAAATTAAACAACATTAGCGACATGTGTCACTTGAAATCCTATCCGAAAAATTATTGAGATTACATATCGACAAGAAATCTGGAGAGTTACTCACGTTAGCAACATGTGTCACTCAAAATTCTATCCAAAAAAATTATTGAGATTATAAAATGATAAGAAATCCAGAGGCTTATTCATTTGGCGACAAATGACACTCAAAATTTATCTGAAAACCTTATTTTAATATGGTAGTTTAATTTAAGTAACCATATTAATTCAATTAAAATAATAAATTATGTTTGGCCTATAGCCCATTCGGTTGGAGATGGTATGAAATATGGCCTAACATTGTTTATTAAAATATAATTTCTTGAAGGGCTATATGGCTAAAGGGAGTATCTAGCCCTCCTTCGGTTAAAGATCGCCTAATGTACAAAATGCTAGTGGCAGAACACATCCACTCTCTCTTCAGGGCCAATGTTGACCTTCACATCCACTTTCAGTTACCAATATTTTTATGGCAACAATTTTGCTCTCACCAATAAGAAACTTGCTCAAGATTAAGCTCAGCTTTCTCCACTAGCAACTTTGACAAACTTTGAGAAGAAAAAGATTACTTCTACATGGAAGAACAATTGTGTCCCATGGTTGGTTCAAACAAGCAAATTACACATTCTTTGTGCACGTCACCTTCTATTGAATTGCCAAGCCATATATGTCCTGTAGTTCAGACCTCATCTCATTCACCCAAAGAATCTGCTTGACAACCCTAACTTGGAATTCACCTTTCTAACTCTGAAACATTTGGATAAAGGTTAAAATGTACCAGCCGCCTGAACTTGTGGCCCATACCTTGTTCAAAATGTATCATCACATGTGCATAAAGGTTAAAATGTATTGTCATTTTTGGGATAAGCCCCCTTGCTGATCAATATTCACTAGTTAGAAACGTTGAGCAAATCCTTGTTACTAAACAATAATTTAAGGGAAAAAGTTGAGCAAATTGATCCTTGTATGACATGAATGATTTTGTACCAAATGGTACACAACACTGACAAAAAAATGAAGAAATAAACAAGAGTGGAATGTATGTGGAAAATGTGGGGTGTGTGTAGAAAAAGTAAGGTGTATGTTGAGCGTGTGGTATGTGAGGATATTATGGAAAAAACACGTGGGGTGAATTAAGATATATTTTAATTGAAAAAATAAATGTGAGGTGTATTAAGTTTGTGCGGTGTATTCAACAATATGTGAGGTGTTAATATAACAAGTCATTAAATATTAAAGGTCAAAAAGAGTATATTTGTAGACAATTTTTTTGTAAACTAAATAATATAGAAGTTAGTGGTTGGATTTTAAGTGTTGATTAACGTACTTATTTTTTATCAGTAACATATTATTTAGTTTATAAATTTAGTATAAAAATTTAATCTACCTAACATTACTTAATTTTAAAGTCAGAGTATTTATGATTATGAGAGAGAGAGAGAGAGAGAGAGAGAGAGAGAGAGAGAGAGATGACAATTGCCAACATGTGACATTAAAATTACACTATTTAATCTCTAGCTGTATTATTGATACCGAATCAAGGGACTTGTAAATAAACATGAATTTAAAGGGATGAATTCTGCAAAGATAAGTTAAAGATACAAAAATAATTAATCATTCTCACTTCTTTAGTGGTCAAACTAAGCACACTTCCAAGTTTTCAGGGTTAATTCTAACGAACGGGTAACAAATCACTTGAATGATATACCTTTAAAGACACACTCTTGTGCTCTTTTGTTAACCCTAGCCACAAGAGGGAAAAAAAGAAAAAAACCAAAGAAAACCATATCGCCCCGGCTCCAGCCTTTGACATTGGGGTTGGCAACAATCTTTCTTAATCCTTTCGTTCTTACTTTCTTGTTTTTGATAGTGATCGCTCTCTCACTCTATTGAGGAGAGCCTTTGTAGTTGTCATTGTGGTCCCTCTCTCTTTATGAGGAGGAGAGCTTTTGGACTTAGATCTTAAAACTACAATTTTTGTTTAAATTTTAGGTGGTGATTTTGTGGTTCGTGCGCTAAGTAAGGATTATGCGGTGAAAGTTCAACATTAGTTGGAGATGACGCATAGTAGATTTTTCGCTTACAATTGTACGATCATCAAAGTGTGGTATGATCGTTCCTTCTTGGGGTTGTTGCAGTGGTTCAAGGACTCACAGTCATGTAACCAGCCCTTCACAATTGCATCTTCAGAACTCCACTTTGAGAACCCGGGATCGGTTTTATCCGGTTGACGCGGTCCTTCAGTCAAATAGTCAAGCTTTCCCAACCCCGCTTGGATTCCATCATCTGAGACCAAATTGAAAAATTGGTACCGTTTAAACCCAAATGGCAGGGTTTTAACATTGGGTGAATCACTTGAGGTAGAAACCCTCAGCCCTGGGTTTCTATTCTTTTCCCATAGTCGCATCTGATTGATATAGTAGATTTAGGTTTAGGATTTGGGTAAGATTAATTGTCTAACACACAAGACAACCAACAAAAAATTGGGGTCTGCAACCGGGAACAAATTGCACGTCAAGTAAGGATCAGGGTCGGCTAGTATAGTAGCACGACAAGGGTTTCGGTTTGGTGACGATCACAAAAAACTAAAATCGTGCAAGAACCGATGCAGGCAAAATAGCCAAATGGGGACACGCTCTCCACCGTTAGATTGATTTTAATGAAATTGTGTGATTGAAATAAAAACACAGGCCACACAATCTCAACCACACAATTTCATTAAAGTTAAATCCAACGGTGGGGAGCGTGTCCCCATTTTTTTAGAAAAATGGGGATCCCTCCCTTAGACCATCTCCAACCCTTGGCTAAAAGCCAAATTACCCCCCAAAATTTCCTCCCAAACTCACTCCAACCCAAGGGGAAAATTCGGGCTAAATGCTAAATGCTAAACCAAGGCCAGATTCCCCCCAGAAATTTGTGTGAGCTCCACCAAATTGAATGAAAATATTTATCGAAATTTAAATTTTTTTTTATTGAAATGTTCATAAATTTAATTTACGATAGCCTATAGATTTATTTTTTTAAAAAAATTTAATTTAAGAAAAAAAATAGTCTAAGTTTATTCTTTAATAATTCTGGGCTAAAATTGACACACCTCGTCCCGAAGGAGGGCATGCTGGCCGTCACGTGGGAGTGACGTAACCATTTACACAGTACGGAAGCTTTAAATATATCACTTCTAAGATGAAACACCCGTAGGTGAGACCTAATTTTGTCCATTCTGTCAGAACCCCGATGAATTTCCTCGTAGTCACCACACCTCTGCTATCTTGAACCTGGAGGGGCGCAAAACCAAATTGAGTGGGTCAGTAAAACCAATCTTTTCCAAATCCAAACATTTATCAAAACGTTGTAACCCCTCTCCGTAAAACCTGTATACTTTTCCAGAAATGTAAAATATCAACATATATATACATATATATTCTCAAAACTTAAATCACTATCTCAACATTATTTTCAATACAATATGCCATGCCATGACTAAATTCAACAGTATAGTATGAATGTATTAATATTAATCAGGTGGAAGAAACTAATCAACCGGAGACCCTCTAATGGCCCTGTACGGCTGAATCTATAGCTCAAAATCTCATCTTTCCGGAGTCACCAACTGTGACCTGTACGGCCTTCTGCACATAAGTCGGAACCACCTAATGTAGTCTGTACGGCTTAATGGTTAATATTACGCTCTAGTGCTTTTCTCATCAATCATCTGTGCACATAATCTAAGGTCACCCACCAGTCGGAACCTCTCTAAAGGTCTGTACGACTGGCCTGTCGGAACCACCTCCTGTGGTCTGTACGACTAGCATCTACTTGGATCCAAGGCGAGCGTGCGATGCGGTGAATATTATAAGCACTAATACCATGGTGCAGGTTATGAGCTCAACATATCTCAACATCATCATAACAGTAATATATATACTCACCTGATACTCACCTGTGCGTCCACCTCACCAATTCATATATATGCATCATATATCAATTCCTATTTTCATATCATTTCATGCATGGCAATTCGATTCACATTTCTATATACTTTTCACATACTTCTATGCATGGCATTTCGAATTATATTTTCATATGAATCTACGCATGGCATTTGAAAACATACTTTTCATATACTTTTATACATTGCATTTAAAGCATATTTTCATTCAATTTCAATTTCTGGGAAAACGTCAAGTATATATATATATACGGAAAATAAAACTGCCCACTCACCGTACTTAGTCATCCCACGCGGCGCTGCTAGCGAATCTTGTAAAGTTACAATATATGCACCTAGCACATAAAAGGTTCAATATAGTCAAACTCTATTCAAACGAATTTATTTGGGAAAACGGACTTCAAAAACGGGTCCAGGACGTCGAAATTAGCCTAGGAGGGGTCCCGGACAAAATCCGAAAAGTCAACGTTGACCGTTGACCGGTCAAAGTCAAAGTCAACGTTGACCGTTGACCAAGTCAACGGGTCAGTCAACCGGGTCGGGTCAGAGTCCGCGGGTCGGGTCAAGGTCAAACGGGTTGGGTTTAGGGTTATTAATATGGGTTTGGGTTTTAGAGTAAAATGGGCCTAGTGCCCAATTAAAATGGCCCAAAGGCCCTAATTATTAAAACAGAAATTAAAATATAAATAACTAAATAAAATAATTGGGCTGGGGTTTTGGGCTTGCGGGCCTAGGTGTGAAAGGGGTTGGGCTTGAAAGCCTGGCCCGAGTCCAATATATGGGTCACCGGACCCAAAGGAAGAGGAAGGCCGGAAATTCGGCCGGAATACCACCCACTTTCAAACGTCCATAACTTTACCAATACTCGACGAAATCAAGTGAAACAAAAACGAAAGTTGTAGCCCTCGAAGAGAAGAAGAGAATGATACCTCACACGACGTCTAACTCGCCGTGGTTTGGCCGGAAATCGCCTCGAAAGCCGTCGGACTCGCCGGAAACTGGGTAAGATTCAAATGAGTATAACTTCTTCAATACTCAACGAAATTGGGTGAAACAAAAAGGAAAGTTATAGTACTCGACAAGACGAAGAGATTGATACCTTGCACGCTGGACAACTCGCCGTGGTTTGGCCGGAAATTGGCTCGAAAGTCGCCGGAGTCGTCGGAGCTTGGGTTTTGGGTGTTCTTTCTTCGTTTTTGAGAGCACAAAGGTGATGGTGATGATGAGGGAGATGAAGGTGACTAGCGTGTGTGTTCACAGGAGGGTAAGGGATGAGGGAGATACGGGAGAGAGGGTTCGAGAGAGTTAGACAGAATTGAGGGAGAGAGAGAGAGACAGAGTTACGGGAAATGGGGAGGGATTTAGGGTGTGAGGTCCACATGTGATCCTACCCAATTCCCTAATACCAAATTCTAACAATAGCTTAGAAACTTTAGGTAAAACTAATGCCCAATTTACGCACCTTAATTCCGTTTAAGGGTATTTTCGTAATTTCACGTCCTAGAAATTAAAAATTCCGGGACGGGCTGTGACAATCTCCCCTCCTTATAGAATTTCGTCCCCGAAATTCCAGCAACCAACCAAATCATCTATACTCATAGAATAGCCTCGGGTAAATCTCTCTCATCCATTTTTCCATCTCCCAAGTAGCTTCTTCCACTGAATGGTTCTTTCACCAAAATCTTTACCAATTACACTATCTTAATTCTCAGTACTTCCTTTTTCCAATCCAAGATAGTGACTGGTTTATCATCATATGTCAAATCCGGATTAATCTCTAGCGGTTGCAGAGGAATCACATGCGATGGGTCTGAAATGTAAAGTCGAAGCATCGAACCATGACATACATTATGAACTCTGGATAACTCCGACGGTAACTCAAGCCTGTAAGCTACTTCACCGACTTGTTCGGTGATCCGATAAGGTCCAATGTACCTAGGACTCAGCTTACCCTTCTTCCCGAATCGAACCACACCCTTCCAAGGCGATAACATAAGAAATACCCAATTACTAACATATACACTCGGTCAGTAGCATGTCTGTCTGCTAAACTCTTTTGGCGATCTTGGGCCGCTTTCAGGTTAGGTTATCTCTAATAACCTGAACATTCTGGGTAGTCTCATCTACAATCTCAGGGCCCACTAGAACTCTTTCGCCAACCTCTGACCAACACAAGGGTGTACGACATGATTTCCCATATAGTGCCTCGAATGGTGTCATTCCAATACTAGAGTGAAAACTATTATTATAGGCGAACTCCATCAAATCCAAACGCTGATGCCATGAGTCGCCAAACTGCAAAACTGAGGATCTCAACATATCTTCCAAAGTCTGAATAGTTCTCTCTGACTGACCGTCCGTCTGTGGATGATAAGCCATGCCGTACAAAAGTCTCGTACCCAACGCCTCCTAGAAAACAATCCAGAACTTAGGGGTGAATTGAGGATCGTGATCAGAGACAATACTCACTGAAACACCATGATACTTCACGATCTTCGATATGAATAATTCAACGAATCGATTCAACGGAAACTTTTCCCTGACCGGAATAAAATGTGCTGACTTCGTGAGTCGATCAACAATCACCCAAATTTCATCATATCCATTCGAGTACGAGGAAGTTTGTACACGAAGTCCATAGTGATATCATCCCATTTCCACTGCGGGATGGGTAGCGGTTGCATCAACCCAAACGGCTTCTTTCTCTCGGCTTTGACTTGCTGACATGTGATGCATCTGCTTACATACTCAGCAATTTCTCTCTTCATACCCGACCAATAGTAGAACGGTCGAATGGTACGGTACATCTTCGTGCCTCCCGGATGCATCGCATAAGCTGAAATATGCGCTTCATCTAGGATATCCTTCTTTAACTCAGCATTATTCGGCACATACATTCTGCTTTCCTGCATAAGCATACCGTCTGATTCTTTGATTCACAAGTCTTTCTTCTTACCATTATTCCTTAGCTGAATAAGCTCCTGAATCTCGTCGTTGTTCGTCTGAATTTCAAGTATTCTGTCGATTAGGATTGGCCTAACTTGGAAACTAGCAAGTAAGGCTTCCTCTCGATTATCCACCGTCGAATTCTCTATTTCCAACTGCGCTCCAGTCAATCTCAACTCAGTAAGAAGAGGAACTCGGCTCGCATGAAAAACATTAATTCTGCCCTGGGACTTCCTGCTAAGAGCGTCAGCTACCACGTTTGCACGACCAGGGTGATATTCAATCGTGCAATCGTAGTCGCTCAGTAACTCAATCCATCGACGTTGGCGAAGGTTCAATTCCTTCTGGGTAAAAATGTACTGGAGACTCTTATGGTCTGAGAAGATCCTACATTTCTCACCATAGAGGTAATAATGTCTCCAGATCTTCAAGGCAAAAATAATGGCCGCCAACTCCAAATCATGTGGAGGGTAATTCATCTCGCGAGGTTTTAACTGGTGTGAAGCGTAATCAATCACCCTACCCTGCTGCATCAACACGCAACCCAAACCATTCATCGATGCGTCACTGTAGATCTCGAAATTACCCTCATCGTCAGGAAGTGTCAAAACAGGAGCATGAGTGAGACAATACTTCAACTGTTGGAAACTCTGCTCACAATCTTCATCCCACTCGAATTTGACATCCTTCCTGGTCAACTTCGTCAATGGTAGCGCCAAAATCGAAAAGTCTTTAACGAACCACTGGTAGTAACCTGTCAAACCAAGGAAACTCCTAACCTCGGTGACGGTTCGTGGCTGTTCCCAATTCTCTACAGCCGTAATCTCCTGAGGGTCAACCTGAACACCCTGAGCTGAAACATGTCCCAGAAATGCTACTTCGTCCAACCAAGACTGGCACTTACTGAACTTGGCATACCATCGATGCCCTCTTAATTTCTTCAACACCAACGAAAGATGTCGAACATGATCTTCTTTTGACTTAGAATACACCAGAATGTCATCAATGAAGACGATGACGAATCTGTCCAAATACTACTGAAATACCTTATTCATCAACCCCACAAAAGCTACTGGTGTATTCGCCAATCCAAATAGTATCACAAGAACTCATAGTGATCATAACAAGTCCTAAAAGCGGTTTTAGGAATGTTGCCACTCTAGATCTTCAATTGACAATAGCCTGACCTCAAGTCAATCTTAGAATACACACAGGCACCTCTAGGCCGATCAATCATTCATTAATATATGGCAACGAATAACAGTGCTCAATTGTTACCCGATTCGACTTCTTATAATCAATGCATAACCTTATAATCCCGTCTCCTTCCTTACAACAAAACTGATTTTCCAAGACGATGCACTAGGTTAAATGAAACCCTTAACAACCCATTCTTACAACTGAATCATCAATTCTCTTAATTCAGCCGGAGCTATAAGGTAAGGAGTTAAGGAACTAGGATTAGTACTTGGTAACAATCAGGGATGAACTCCACGTCGCGATCTGGCGACAATCCAAGTAAATCATTAGTAAAAATGTCAGAAAAGTCTGATCACCCTAACATTCTCCACACTAATAGGAGCATCATCATTCAAAACCACGTGAGTCAAGTACGCCTAACAACCTTTCTTTAATAACTTTTTGGTTCTTAATACTGAAATGATTCCATGCTTCACTCCACTATACTCACCAATCAAAGTAACCTCTGATAATCCAAGACGATGGAAAGTAACTAATTCCCGTAGTAATCGACATCGGTACGATCATACCGTGGCCAATCTGAGTCTAGAATAACATTGAAGTCTAATATCTCTGACGGATAAGATTCTCTGACATAACTATATCTTCTACCAGCACTGGGCACCATGAAAAACACCATACTATCATGGAATGACCTACCTGTTTACTTGCTTAACGAATCCAACGAATAAGTTATTAATATTACGGTCTGCAGCCCGCAATACTGATAAATCATCGTTGTCTCGATAAGTAAGCAATAACTCTTGAGGTTGTAATATTACTATTTTGTCACTCATTGGGAAATACATGCACTCGTCTCAACCACGTTTATTTACTACTTTCTAGGCAATATCATCCATAATAAGAAATATATCAGCTAGAGTCAACTAAAATGACCTGTACGACTTACACATCAATTTCTCATGTATCAGCCGGATCCACCTCTTGTGGCCTGTACGGCTGAACATTTAACTCATCAAATATCTCTGTACCCACGATCAATCCGACCAAACTACTAAGTCCATAAACCTGCTGAATCAACACTGTGGTGTCATGGAAAACTGTTAGGTACAACTGATTCTAGGGACAATTCATAATTCTATGTCCCATTTGTCCACATGAATACATTCACTGATTCCCACACTTTCCAAAGTGTCTAACATTGTACCTGCTGCACAAGATACCTTTCCCTTATTCGAGACACCTTGTCTCAAAAATATGGGATTACCAATAAATCCATCACTTCGCCTCTGACCAGTAGCATTAAAACCTCAGCTGAAAGAATTAGCTCTAGCTTCACTTCTTTCGAAGCTCTGAATCTTTCTATATCCTTGATATGACGAATCATTAACTTTATCATCTTCTTTTGATTCCCATTCTTTTCTTATTTTTTTTTTTTTACTCTCGCTGATCATATTCTCAGAGTCCTCAAGGCTCAACAACAACTTGTATACTCCTGGAAAGAAGTACAATGGATAGTGGTCACCAAAAATACCACTTCTTTTTGCCACCCAGCCTAAAACAACATAACACCTCAACCAATTTAGCAGCAATATCTGAATGGAATGAGGCTAGTCTGAAAACTTTCTAATGTACTTAATTGCCGTCAACTTTCCTTGTCTCTTATTTGCAAACTCTTGCTTACTACCATCATAATATGCCGGAGGAATAATTCTTTTCTTTAACAAGTCCTCAAACAACTTTAAATTGACTGTTTCCTCCGGTGACAACGAATGATACTCTTGTTTCCACCAGGATACAAGTTCATAACCCAAACCAGGTAGTCGTCTCGACCCCCTGTCAGACGGAAGATTCCTTTAACTTGCATAATCTGAAACATCTTTTCCAAATGATTAAACCGTCACTTTGCTCCCTCAGGTTCATCATTTTTTATAAAGTGATTCAAATTCAACTTATAACCCGTCTTAAAATGTTCTTTTAGATAATAGACTGAATCACCATAGTAGTAGTTTCCCCTAAACCACTATATCAAGGAACTAGGTTCATCTGAACTACGTGGTTTGCTACGAGGCGGTATAGTTCTGACAGAATTCACTAGAATATTCTCAAGATGTCCAAGATTGCAACTAGGCTCTGATACCAACTGACACACCCCGTCCCGAAGGAGGGCATGCTGGCCATCACGTGGGAGTGACGTGACCATTTACACAGTACGGAAGCTTTAAATATATCACTTCTAAGATGAAACACCCGTAGGTGAGACCTAATTTTGTCCATTCTGTCAGAACCCCGATGAATTTCCTCGTAGTCACCACACCTCTGCTATCTTGAACCTGGAGGGGCGCAAAACCAAATTGAGTGGGTCAGTAAAACCAATCTTTTCCAAATCCAAACATTTATCAAAACGTTGTAACCCCTCTCCGTAAAACCTGTATACTTTTCCAGAAATGTAAAATATCAACATATATATACATATATATTCTCAAAACTTAAATCACTATCTCAACATTATTTTCAATACAATATGCCATGCCATGACTAAATTCAACAGTATAGTATGAATGTATTAATATAAATCAGGTGGAAGAAACTAATCAACCGGAGACCCTCTAATGGCCCTGTACGGCTGAATCTATAGCTCAAAATCTCATCTTTCCGGAGTCACCAACTGTGACCTGTACGGCCTTCTGCACATAAGTCGGAACCACCTAATGTAGTCTGTACGGCTTAATGGTTAATATTACGCTCTAGTGCTTTTCTCATCAATCATCTGTGCACATAATCTAAGGTCACCCACCAGTCGGAACCTCTCTAAAGGTCTGTACGACTGGCCTGTCGGAACCACCTCCTGTGGTCTGTACGACTAGCATCTACTTGGATCCAAGGCGAGCGTGCGATGCGGTGAATATTATAAGCACTAATACCATGGTGCAGGTTATGAGCTCAACATATCTCAACATCATCATAACAGTAATATATATACTCACCTGATACTCACCTGTGCGTCCACCGCACCAATTCATATATATGCATCATATATCAATTCCTATTTTCATATCATTTCATGCATGGCAATTCGATTCACATTTCTATATACTTTTCACATACTTCTATGCATGGCATTTCGAATTATATTTTCATATGAATCTACGCATGGCATTTGAAAACATACTTTTCATATACTTTTATACATTGCATTTAAAGCATATTTTCATTCAATTTCAATTTCTGGGAAAACGTCAAGTATATATATATATACGGAAAATAAAACTGCCCACTCACCGTACTTAGTCATCCCACGCGGCGCTGCTAGCGAATCTTGTAAAGTTACAATATATGCACCTAGCACATAAAAGGTTCAATATAGTCAAACTCTATTCAAACGAATTTATTTGGGAAAACGGACTTAAAAAACGGGTCCAGGACGTCGAAATTAGCCTAGGAGGGGTCCCGGACAAAATCCGAAAAGTCAACGTTGACCGTTGACCGGTCAAAGTCAAAGTCAACGTTGACCGTTGACCAAGTCAACGGGTCAGTCAACCGGGTCGGGTCAGAGTCCGCGGGTCGGGTCAAGGTCAAACGGGTTGGGTTTAGGGTTATTAATATGGGTTTGGGTTTTAGAGTAAAATGGGCCTAGTGCCCAATTAAAATGGCCCAAAGGCCCTAATTATTAAAACAGAAATTAAAATATAAATAACTAAATAAAATAATTGGGCTGGGGTTTTGGGCTTGCGGGCCTAGGTGTGAAAGGGGTTGGGCTTGAAAGCCTGGCCCGAGTCCAATATATGGGTCACCGGACCCAAAGGAAGAGGAAGGCCGGAAATTCGGCCGGAATACCACCCACTTTCAAACGTCCATAACTTTACCAATACTCGACGAAATCAAGTGAAACAAAAACGAAAGTTGTAGCCCTCGAAGAGAAGAAGAGAATGATACCTCACACGACGTCTAACTCGCCGTGGTTTGGCCGGAAATCGCCTCGAAAGCCGTCGGACTCGCCGGAAACTGGGTAAGATTCAAATGAGTATAACTTCTTCAATACTCAACGAAATTGGGTGAAACAAAAAGGAAAGTTATAGTACTCGACAAGACGAAGAGATTGATACCTTGCACGCTGGCCAACTCGCCGTGGTTTGGCCGGAAATTGGCTCGAAAGTCGCCGGAGTCGTCGGAGCTTGGGTTTTGGGTGTTCTTTCTTCGTTTTTGAGAGCACAAAGGTGATGGTGATGATGAGGGAGATGAAGGTGACTAGCGTGTGTGTTCACAGGAGGGTAAGGGATGAGGGAGATACGGGAGAGAGGGTTCGAGAGAGTTAGACAGAATTGAGGGAGAGAGAGAGAGACAGAGTTACGGGAAATGGGGAGGGATTTAGGGTGTGAGGTCCACATGTGATCCTACCCAATTCCCTAATACCAAATTCTAACAATAGCTTAGAAACTTTAGGTAAAACTAATGCCCAATTTACGCACCTTAATTCCGTTTAAGGGTATTTTCGTAATTTCACGTCCTAGAAATTAAAAATTCCGGGACGGGCTGTGACAAAAATTTTAAGCTAGAAAGGGTTGGAGCAGAAAAACTGTTTCTGGGCTAAAAGCTAAATTTTTCGGGCTAAAAAATTTGGCTTTTAGCTTAAAATTTTAGCCCGGAATTATTAAAGAATAAACTTAGGCTATTTTTTTTCTTAAATTAAATTTAAAAAAAATAAATATGTAGACTATCGTAAATTAATTTTATGAACATTTTAATAAAAAAAAATTTAAATTTCGATAAATATTTTCATTCAGTTTGGTGGAGCCCACACCGATTTCTGGGCTAAATTCTAGGGGGAATCTGGCCTTGGTTTAGCATTTAGCATTTAGCCCGAATTTTCCCCTTGGGTTGAAGTGAGTTTGGGGGGAAATTTGGCTTTTAGCCCAGGGTTGGAGATGGTCTTAAGCAATCTGTACAGAGTACAGACACACATACATACATACATACATACATACACACACAAACTACATACTTGACTAGGGTTACAAAGAAATCCCTAAGAAGAAGAAAATTCCAACTAATAAGGAGTTACAATAATAATTAGAAAGGGGTGTGCTATCCACACACCCCTTTTTACTTCTCACACACCCATATTACTTTTTGTCTGTTAGATCTTCTCCAATTCATCCGATCTGACGGCCGAAATCCAAAAAGGTGTGAGAGAAGTAAAAAGGGGTGTGTGGATATCACACTCCATTAGAAAACCCTTACTCACGCCAACATATTTGACTGTAATACTAAATCACAACTCTCATTCTAATCCATGCCCATGATTATGATCCTCTTTTGGTAAATAGATATTATAGCAAATCATAAAGTGAACATGCTTTTCTCGAATCATAAACTAAATTGTTTTACATTATATCACCCAAGTTTCATGAGGTTATGTCAAGGATCTCTAGCCGCTTAATACTACGGTCTAGTGATATTATTCTTCATTTGTAATTTAGGTTCGATTTTCGTCAAAGACGAATTTGAACCTCATTATTGCTAGCTATTGTGAGACTAACCCACAAACTCCATCTTAGTGTAATAATATCGTTTATTCAAAACAAAAAAGTCGAGGATCTCTGAAATGTCGACATAGTATTGAAGTGGGTTGAAGACTGGCCCTGAATTTTGGGCTTGTGATATTTTAAAGCCTACTCGCAAATCGATCAATCGAACGTGCCCTTGACGTGAAGTGGAATGTATGGGAATTAGAAGAGAAAGGCCAATTCTTAACAAGCAAGACTAATATTATTTGGGGACACAAGTCTCTGAATATTGTGAGAAATTTTGACACATTTTGATCGTAAAGTGGAAAGTAAAGGGAAATTAGAAGAATGAGTCCAATTCCTAGCAGGAAAGAAGTACTGAATAACCAATCTTGATCACCAAGAAAGCTTTGGAGCTGGTTAGCTACACTGTCCCTAGTCATCCAAGGAATCAATTGCTACAGCTAAAAGATCACTACCGTTGATTCAATCCGATCTTCATACAATCAAGATCCGGATGTCCGCTCGCTAGCAGATCGACGGCCATGATCGGCCATAGGGAACTCAGGACTGCTATTTTAACTCTCATGGTTAGTTATCCTGTTCTATTGTCTTATTCTGACAATAAGACCAATGAATAAGGTAATAAACCAACGTTGATGTTCTGCTTGCATTTTTTTTCTCCTGATTTCACTTTCATAGATGTAACCTAAGATAGCAACGTTTCCTCCCGTTACACACATAGATAATGTTTCTCCTTCACCGAACAACTAAATATGTTAGGTTGTCAGACTTTTAATTTTAGCTGATATTTAAACGATCATCCACTTGATAGACATCTTATACGCTTGACAATTTCGGATTTTCCTATATATAGGCTGTCTTTGCCTCTTTAAGTAACCAGGAAAGATGAGTATTCTCTATTTCATATTCACCTTCACATCATTTTCAGTACTATTTGTCATCCTCACCTTCTGTTTTCTGCTACTTAAAATCTTCACAGGAAAATCCATCAGAAACCCAACTTACCCTCCTGTAAAAGGCACTGTCTTCGACCAGCTCTTCCACTTCAACAGGCTTTATGACTACCAGACCGAAGTTGCCAAAGAGCAGCCAACTTTTCGGCTGCTTGCCCCGGACCAAAGTGAAGTATACACCACTGACATGCGAAACGTTGAGCATGTTTTGAAAACCAACTTCACCAAGTATTCAAAAGGGAAGTACAACCAAGATATTGTGTCTGATGTTTTTGGCCAAGGGATATTTGTTGTTGATGGAGAAAAGTGGAAGCAGCAGAGGAAGCTTGCGAGCTTTGAGTTTTCGACCAGAGTTCTTAGAGATTTTAGCTGTTCTGTGTTTAGAAGAAATTCTGCCAAACTGGTTAGAGTTGTTTCTGAGATTTTGGGCGCCAATCAAAGTTTCGATATGCAAGTGAGTAATCTGAAACAAATAAATCTTTTTAGTAGCTACTTAATGATCGGGCGAACCAAGTTCAAATCCTCCTCCCTATAGTTTAGATTGCATTAGAATACCGCTTGAATAATCAGTCTGGCCTGAATTAGGCTTAATATGATTTAGGTTTTCTTGCATATGATTCTTTTTACAGGATATTCTTATGAGATGCACTTTAGACTCCATAATCAAAGTAGGGTTTGGAATAGACCTGAATTGCTTGGAGGGTTCAAGCAAGGAAGGGGCTGAATTTATGAAGGCCTTCGATGATTCGACCGCCCTGTCCTATTGGCGCTATGTCGATCCATTCTGGAAATTGAAGCGAGTTCTAAACATTGGTTCTGAAGCAACTCTTAGAAAGAATGTCCGAATCATGGATGATTTTGTACACCAACTTATCAAGAGTAAGAGGACGTTGGTTACAGGGAAAACTGATGCTGTAAGTAACTCTGCATCTTTCGTTTTCTTTGCACTGCAATCTTTCTCATTAAAGATTCAAATTTGTTAAAATGGAAATCTTGAATTATATTTTATTTTCTGAAGAATGGCAAGGAGGACATACTATCGAGGTTTCTGTTGGAGAGCGAGAAGGATCCCGAGAAAATGAATGACAGATATCTGAGGGATATAATTCTGAACTTTATGATTGCTGGCAAAGATACAAGTGCAAATACACTCTCATGGTTCTTGTACATGCTTACGAAGAACCCTCTAATACAAGAAAAAGTGGCACAAGAAGTTAGGGATGTTGTCGGTATTACTACTCAGGTCGGCAAAGCTAATATTGATGAACTTGTAGAAAACATAACTGACGCAAATCTTGATAAGATGCATTATCTTCATGCGACGATAACAGAGACCTTGAGGCTATACCCTGCAGTTCCTGTGGTACGTATATTCAAATAACTTTGGTATTCATTTTCCAATGAGTTAGTGAAGTTAAGCATTTTACTGGGATGGAGTTTGATATGTAGTTTGATGTCTTTGTGTTTGTCTTCCTCGAAGGACGGGAGATGTGCAGAGGTAGATGATATTCTTCCTGATGGCTTTAGATTGAGAAAAGGAGATGGAGTATACTACATGGCCTATGCCATGGGACGAATGCCTTATATTTGGGGAGAAGATGCTGAGGATTTCCGACCTGAAAGATGGCTCAAAAATGGAATTTTCCAGCCTGAATCGCCATTCAAATTTGTTGCATTTCATGTTAGTATCATGTGAAAGAAAAAATGCTAATTGCTTAGCCTATCTAAACTGTCAGTAAGAGTTTCAATTAACCGTGCTAATTGCAGGCAGGACCTCGAATCTGTCTAGGGAAAGACTTTGCATACCGGCAGATGAAGATAGTAGCAACCGCTCTTCTTTTCTTCTTCCGCTTCAAATTGGCTGACGAAACAAAACATGTAACCTATAGAACCATGTTCACCCTACACATGGATGGAGGTCTCCCTCTTCGTGCAACTCCGAGGACAGCCTGATATCTTTCTTGCATATCAAGTAGAATAACGTTCAGTACTTTGCTAAACTATGTATCTGTAAAATTCTGCATGACTACTGAAATGCGCTTTAGATTTATACTAGAATTTGATGCCCGCGCGTTGCTGCAGGATTAAAAATTGTATGAATATAATTATGTTTGAAAGACTACCAAAGTTAAATTTAGTGTAACAAAGTGGAATGAATATTGACTTAAACATACAGTAGTGGAATTGATGATGGATTCAGCGTGTCATTTTCGAGCAATTCAAATGGATCAAAAATATTAAAGGAACCATAGGTCACAATTTGGAGTATGCAAAAGTACTACAAATTTCCAACATACTCAGCAGATCTCTAACTTTCAAAAAGTATATAAATTGAATCTAATAGAGCTATCTATAACTTTCCAAAAGTATTTAAACTAAAACTAATAGATCTTTCTTTTGTATACTGATAATTTAAGAATTGAAACTAATTTATCTCTTCTGCATATTGATAACTTAATATTTGCTACGAAAAATGAATCCATAACTTTCTTAGAACATGAAATTGGAGCTAGCACCAAAAAAAATATATCAAATTAACAATATGCAATCAATTAACAATTTCATAACAAAACAATAAAAAGTGAGACCCAAAGAAAACAGATTTTATTCACTTTTGCGTACCAATTAAGAAAAAATCTTATCATAAATTCAAAATTTACATGAACAAATTGTTTTAATAAACTGAAATCTCACCATATGAATAAAGCACACTTAGAGAAACTTTCCTTTATGTTGAGATTGATTCCGTCAGGTAATGAAGTTGCAGCCTTTTCTTTCTTTTGGGAGCCGGTCTTTTCTTTCTTTTGGGAGCCATTCATACCTGAAGAAACATTTAACTATCAAATTCTTTCACAAAATGAATTTTCACATAATCTCAAAAAGGTTCCTCATTTGAGAAATTTTAGTAATGATCATAATTTTAAACCTATTCAACATATTTTTTTCAAAATTGTTTTCTAACTAATGTTTTAATTAATAACCATTCAATGTAGACATCTAATTTCTTCTATTTCTTAGGAAAGATCATCTATAAGTTTGCAAATAACTAAAATATCTATATCTTTTCTGCAAAATATAATTTAACATTATTGACAAATTCGTGGAATACAGTATTACCAAAATTAAAAACCTAAAAAAAAAAAAAAATTCTTACCATTTCGTCAACCAATATACATTGAAGATCGCCAAACGTATTATCCTTTCCTATCACTGTAGGTCTCCAAATTCTGCACACATGAACTCTGATCTTCTTATTAAACTGAAAATATAATAAACTTTGGATAGGATCTATCTTCATTCTACTACAAAACTGCAAGCAAATATACATGGGATTAGACACTACGATGGTATATTTCAATCAAAAGTTTTGTAACTTTAATTCCTACAACTATTTTAACTCCTAAGACGATGCTCATTTGTTATATAGGTCAAGTTTCTGATCCAGCTAATGGAATTTTTGCAGCTGGAGCTCATTCGGAATTTGGTTTTATAACCCTATTGGCAACAGATGATGTTGTAGTTCTCCAAGTAAGAGTGCTGCTATGAACTTAAGCTATATAACCATTATTAAGAAGGCAAGTGTAACTATTGCATTATTAATCAGTTATTCATTCTATCCTCCGGGGAAGATCGATATCATTAGAGTGACCTAATTCTGGCCGATTCATATGTGCTATAATTATATCCTTCTTACGTTTGTCGGACTGCTTAAAAAAGTGCAGTTAAAAACCCTCTAATGATAATTGCCTTCACAAATATCTAATTACTATTTCTTAATGATAACAAACAGATCCAAGAAAATATTCATTATATTGTAACAATTGTTCTGGATACTGTATTCAACACAGAATGAACAAATTAAAGATTTCATATTCTCTAGAGATAAACAACATAAAGGGTAAGACTTAAATTTCTCTATTCCTCTGGTGTTTTTGACAGTTTTCTTGGTAGCCAAACAGATGGTAATGGAAAGGTAGTCAAAGTGGTAGTGAGACAATATCTGAAGTATCAGAGTGAAGCCCAAAACAATACACTTTTTAAAATTCACTTGCTACTAAAATAAATGATGACTAATATGAATCTTTTCTCTATATAGGTTTTTAGTCAGTTTGAGATGAGTCTATTCAGCAGATCATTGAATTATGGAGATCACATTCCAAACACACATTTCAATATTTATCAAATGAAAATGTAAATTAAAGGAGTTCCAAAAATCAAACCAAGGGTTTCAATGATTGTTCACCTTCGCTTAAAAAAACCAAGGGTTTCAAATCAAAAAGAATAATTCACTTAAATGTTTAATCAGGATAACATAAATATTCTCAAACTAATATGGGAATTGGGAAATGCAATGGCCTCCGGACTCTCTAAATATCCTCTAAAAAATCAATAACACAATAAAAAAATAAAAATTGAACTTAAATATTTTCTCTCTCTTCCTCTCCCTTTCCCCCTTCATCTTCCTTCTACCCGATGAAAACCAGAAGCACAGTGTTTCCCAAAATTCCTTTACAAATGTGTTTTTCTTTTCTATAATCTGATTAGAAATTATTAAAGATGATTACATGAACCATCGAATTCACCACCAAATTTCAACAAAGAAGTAACAAAGCACAACCAAAAAAATCAAATATTTGGCTTTTGGGTAGTTAGAAATGTATCTAAGACATAAATGAAAGGATCACAAACATGTTTGACATTGCTGATAAGCAAAGGGATCTCGCTGTCAAAATATAAAACGTACCTTAGACTATTGTCAGATTGGAATCCTTTGGGAATTGATCTGAACCTCAGCATTAGAGAGATACAAAAGATGCGTCAACTTCAACTAATAAATAATATTGAATTTAAGAGAGAGAAATGGATCTACTGAATTTGAAAAAAAATCTGAACTCAAAGTCTCCAACTTGAATACCTTCATCTCTAAATTTCTTGAAAATAAATTAGGACATCTGTAAATCAAAATCGAATATAAATTCAAGTTCGAAATCGAACTCAATTGGAATCAGATCGAAAGAAAAATCTAATAAAAAATAGTGATTTGAGAAATCAAAATTCGAGAAATATACAGAGCACACACCTGAAGAAGTTATATACCCTATCTGAAAGTTCTTTGTGCAAATAGAAACTGGAAACTGCAAAGCAAAGAAAACCACGGCTTAAGAATGAAACATAAGAAAACCACGGCTTAAGAATGAAACATCACTCAAAATTTATATTAAAAAAAACTTAAACATATAAACAGTTAAAAACTAACAGTAGAGTTAGATAGAAATAGTGGCCTACCGATCCTAAAAAGCATCAAACTTTGTCAAATTCATCACCTTTTTCTCTGTTACAGAAGGTAATTTTGGAAATGATAAAAAATTTGGGAAAATATCAGTGTGGCGTTGGCCCGTCTCTCTGATAATTCTACATATTCTACTTCCTAAACCATAAAAATAAAAAAGAAAAGAGCAGCATATAATAATAGAACAACATGCATATGGTTGCCATACAAAATGACCGAGTGAAACAATACACCAAGTTACGGGGTATGTGTATAGAGAGACATGTTTTATTGTTCTCCGGGGAAAGGCTTTCATTTGTTCAAATCTTTGTTTTTCTAAGATTTGGAATTATATATTATATTTCAAACAAAAACGTGAAAGCTTTAATCACTCTTGCATACTCACACACACACACACATGCCTACTATGAATGAATAAAAGAGAACAAAAATTATAGGATTCATGCCAAGATAGAGATCTGCTGCATATCATGCTTCAGGATAGTCATAATTTGCATTATAACCTACAACTTAAGAGAAAATTAAAGGGCAAAACAAACTGTTCTATCTAAACAAAGCGTTAGAGGTCTTCTTCCTCTGGTTTGGAAGTTTGCAAAATACCAGAATGGTGCAGCACCGCTGCTGAAGCGTGATTTTCGAATTGGCAATGCACAGTAGACTAAAATTACAAAGAAATTTTAACCTAACATCAAATTTACCGAAACTCCAATCATTCCTCTGATTTCTTCCAAAAAATTACAAACACATTCTAATCTAACAGTTATCAACGGGTTCCCAGACTGAGTAAAAAATAAAAAGGCACTTACCCAAAAAATAAGAGGACCAGCGGAGACACTGCCAAATTTGCAACTGATCAATGAAGAAACCAAAAATGCAAAATATCCTCTTAGCCAGGAAAACCCTAGCACAGTATCAAAACTGATGCAAAACAAAATGGTTACAATTTTATCCAAATCAAGCAAAACTCACAATAAAACCAAACACAGTAGTCCATCTATAAATTCAGCAAATACGAAAGAAAAAGTAATATTTATAATGCTTTATATCCCATTCAATTTTTACTTGACAAAGATTTCTTTGTAACGCTGTTCCATACATGTAGTCGACAATTTTCAGATGCAAATGCTTGACAGTCGGTAACGCATGCTGAAAAACTTAATTTGGAATTTGGAGAGGTCCTAATTCATGGGATTATGATACCATTTTATCAAAAAAGCAAACAATATGCAGGCATTGTGTAAAAATATTGCAGAATCAAAACCAACACTCAGACCACAGACCGACCCAAATGCTCAGAAAAATTATTTTGTCTTCCTAACAATAACCCAATAAGCAGCAACGAAGACCCAATACAATATACACAAACATTGGTCCCTTTGTGGCATTTAAACAAACACCTCGTCTGCAATATACTACAAAGATGAAAACCCTATAAATAGGAAATTTTCAAACGAAACCGAAAGCTAGGAACTTTGAATGAAATTAAAGTTCTATTAAACCAATTTACAATCGGATGAGATGGAAAATTAGCTAATTAATGCGATTCATTGGCTCACCAGGACCGTCCGATTTCCCCCAACCTCACCTATCCGCGTGAACCCACGTTTGAGCGGCTTAGATAGCTGGTTGCAGAGCTACTGCTTGAGTGAACCGACAAAAAAAAAAGGCTTTTGGGTAGTTGAGAAGAAGTGAGATTTAATTACCTGTCAAAGGCTAAATTGGAAGCACGATGGCGCGGCAAGGAGTTGAACAGATGATGAAGTAAAGATCGAACAGATTTCACGAAGTGAAATCAAAATCGCCAATCGGTTGCTGAGCACAGTTTTTTCCTTTTTGGGTTTTTGCGATTTCTGAGGAACAACCAGAAGAGTCGGAAGAGTAAAAACAAAAAGAAGGGAGATCAATGACCAACACTTCTTTTAGTATATATATAAAATATAATTTTTGAGGAAGAACCAGAAGAGTCCGGAAGAGTAAAAACAAAAAGGGAGCACGACGACCAACACGTGTGAAACATGGTACAAATGAAATTAAACAAATCAAGCAGGGTTAAAATTGGTATCACACTGTGCTTATGAACAGTGTTTTAGTTGTTTTTGAGTTTTAGTATAGATTAAATATGTAGTGTGGTTCTACTTGTATTGGTATGTTAGAGTAATATTGTAACCTGCAGTATAATATACGAACCGCATTGCGAAGTTCTACTTTTTCAATTTTTTTTTTCGTCAGAACTCTCTCAATTCAACATGTAATTTTGTATAACTAAGATATAAATATTTAATTTTTATGTTTATATAGAAAAAAATATAGTCATAATATTTTTACACATACACAGGAATTTAGAGACTACCTACACATACACAGGAACTTAAAGAAATACTTCAACACTGTTAATAAAAATCAGAAACTGAGCTTAAAATAAAAATTGACAATATTAGGAAAATGTATTTTCATTTCACAAAATGAATAAGATTACACAATGAGGTATATATACACCATGTGAGCTATCCCTGATATAACAACTTTCTAACTAAGAGGAATCTTATCATAACAAACTAACAGTTTTCCTTAGCCTCTAAGTATTATCTCTAGAAGATGAGTTTACACTATTGCCCTTAATATCCCCCGCAAACAAAACTTGGGAACTCGAAGTTGAAGTTTGTCCAAAAGAAGCAAAAATTTGGACTTGGACAGAGACTTGGTACATATATCAGCCACTTGATCTTGAGTGCAGATAAAGTGAAGTGAGACTTGTTTGGCCAAGACTTTTCCCTAATACACTGATAGTCAATCTCCACATGTTTCGTCCGTGCATGAAATATGGGATTCTTGGCAAGAGATATGGTAGAGATATTGTCACACCAAAGTTGAGGAGAACACGGTAGACAGTTGCTGATATCAGTGAGATGTTTACAAATCCAGGTGATTTCAGAGGTAGTATTCGCAAGAGACCTATACTCGGCATCGGTGGAGGAACGAGCTACGGCTGGTTGCTTTTTAGCACTTCAATTGATGATGGAATTTCCCAAAAAAAATGCAATAACCCCTAGTAGAATGTCTATCCAAAGAACAACAGGCCCAATTAGCATCGGAGTAGGCCATGATGAAAGGAGATAAGGAGCATTTAGAAAACCAGAGTCCAAGATCAATAGTACCTTTGAGATACCTTAGTATAACAGCTTGAAAGCGAGAAACTCGAGGAGTATGCATAAACTGACACACAAGATTTACAGCAAAACTAAGATTTGGGCGTGTCCAGGTTAGATACTGAAGAGCCCCAACCAAAGAGCGATACTCTGAAACACTTTCAAGCAGTGGAGAGTCATGATCAAGGTTGGAGGTGCTAAGTGGGGTGCTGCAAGGTTTAGCTCCAACCATGTTGGCTTTAGTTAATAAATCCAAGATGTATTTTGTCTGGGATAAGAAAATACCAGTGGATGACCATTTAACCTCAAGACCAAGAAAATAGTGCAAAGCTCTAAGATCCTTTATGGGAAACATGGCACTGAGTTGCATTATCACAATTTGACATGCTGTAGAGGAATGATCGGTTACCAACATATCATCCACATAAACCAAAATGAAAACCAATGTGGCATCCTTCTTGAAAAAGATAGAGTGATCACTTTGAGAACTTACAAACCCAAGAGAATGCAGAGCAACATGTAATTTATCATACCAGGCCCGGGGAGCCTGTTTCAGGCCATACAAGGATTTGTGCAAAAAAGCATTATTGACATCAAGTTAATTCAGAAACCAGTCAAATTGAGCAGCTAAGGTAAGTAACAAACGAATGGTTACTGGTTTATCCATGGGGCTAAACGTTTTAGTGTGGTCAAGGCCTTCCTGTTAGTGGAAGCCTTTAGCAACAAGCCATGCCTTGTATCGATCGATAGATCCATCAGGTTTTCGTTGGATCTGGAAAACTCATTTTCAACCTACAATGTTTTGAGAGGAATGTTGAGGAACAAGGGACTAAATACTGGTATTAAGAAAGGCATTAAACTCCTCCTATATAGCATGGCACCAATGCTGATGTTTGGAAGCGTGTAGATAGGTGGTGGGAAGATAATCAGGTGACAAATGGAAGGGTAGAGGATGTTTCTTTGCAGTAAGAGCTTTAGGTTTATAAACACCAGATTTAGATTTGGTTTGCATAGGATGGATGTTAAGTAGAGGTGGTAATGGTGAAAGATTACTAGACCTGGCATTCATGTCGTGTTTCTCGTGTTCGTGTCGTTTTCGTGTCATACCCGATAGCTTAACGGGTCGTGTCGTGTAACACCCGTTAAAATAAACGGGTAATATGACCCAACCCGAAATCGACCCATTAATATTATCAGGTAATATGACCCGACCCGTTACCCGTTAAGAAAAATATTTTTTAAATCAATAAATAATGAAAATGAAAAACATAATTTGACCCTAAAAAATGAAAAACATAATACTAAATTAGTATATACATACCATATTGTCACATAAATACTAATTCAAAACATTAATAAATAAATAAATAAAACATTTTTCTTTCAAGTTTACATACCCCAAAATAAGAGTCTAATGAAAAAACATTAGTGCATACTACAAAATACAAATGTTCAAAGATATGCAAAATGAAGAGAGTTATGTTTCAAGATTGAGGAACCTTGTACATTTTTTACTATAAAACCCTTCAAGTTTCATCAATCACGGAGGGAAATGGTATTGGAACTTATTGACGATGTTTTCACTGAGGTTTTCCATTATCCATAAACTATAGATTTAAATTTAACCGTTGATTGCCGTTTACATTTACATTTCATTCTTCTCACCAAATTTTTTTATTTATTTTTGGATTTTTTTTTTGAAACCATGATCTCTTAGAGGGTGCATGAAGATGAATGGTTTGCATCGTTTATATTACAATGAGAGTTTTACCATTAGTGAAAATATAGCTCAAAGTCTATATGAATACAATGAATGAATTCGATCTTCAATTTAAAATATTTACACAAGTGGATACCAAAAAATCTTATGTTATAACTGATGAGTCCATATTATACTATATATTTTACCCTTATCTTAGTATTAATTTATTGGTTATTTTGGTGAGATTTTGATACTTTGGATTATATTTTCAATATAAGAAGTGCGGACTAGGTTGGAGCCTAAAGTAATCAAACGGAGAAATTTTTGAGAAATTCCAATTGGGGCTGGTTCGTGCGTCAGTTCAGGAGGTGATTTCAAAATTTCATAATTTTATCCCAAAGCATTTGATCGTGGCGAATTAATTTATGTTCAGCACGCAGTGCTAGCAGATTGGACTACAGAGCTTGTGAGCGACTTTTGGCTGGAAGATGATGGATTTTGGACTTGAGTTGTTCTTGGAATTTGAAGAGGAGGTCCTGATCTTTAATTTGACTCGTTTTGGGCCTGTTTTGGCCTCCTGAAGGTCTAGAAACGTGGGTTCTCCTTTGATGGGCAGATTTTCTAATCATAATAGGAATGTAATTTTTAGTTATCCTTTTATTATTTTGTTTCCTAGTTTTTAGAAAACCTTTTCCTACTAGGGTTTTTATTAGGAGTAGTATAAATAAGGCTTTTTAGCAATTAGAGGGATTATTATTATTTTAGGAGGAGAGAACGCACTACTTTGGCTTTAGAGAGCTTTTGACAATTTAAGGTGTTTTCTATCCATGTTCTTACTTATATTTTGTTTTATGATTGTTCTTAACTAGTTTCGTTTGCTAGGGCGAGGCCACGAGCCTTAGCAAGAATATGTAGTTTCTTTTAATTTGCTTATGATTTATGCATGCAAGTTTTGAATTATTAATCACCGTGTTTGAAACTATTTATTTGTGTTAGTGATTGGCCACCATTAGGATATTTAGAAAAGTAATTTGATGCAATTTTGGCGGAGGGCTGTCCCTGGAATTGGCGCTGGCTTCTTGTGGTTAATATGTATAACCTCTTAGGATGGATGACACGTTTTAAGGGTTATATGGTTTTTCAAAGGGTTTTCATAAAGCTTAATGAGTCTTGCATGTTCACATTCGATCTGGACACCACGGACGGGTTGCATGTTAGATATACGTTCTATGTTGGAGGTTCCAAGTAGGGCATACTTTAGGAAAACCTAACCTTCAAATATGCATGTGTAATTCATAAGTAATTGGAAGAACTACGTAGGATTGTTAAGGTGACGGCAGAACCCTAGTGCTCAACTAGATTTTCAAAACTATTTTCTTTTGTTTGATTTACTTTCCCAAGTTATTTAGTTATTTTTTAATCAAATTCGTTTTTAATATTTTAGGTCATTAAATCACTCTTTTCCAAACTTTGTTTTCAAATAATTAATTAAGATTTGGTTAACATAAAATTATTCATTCAATCCTTGTGGAGAACGACCTTGCTTGAGCTGCTATACTACGACAAACTTGTACTCTTGCAAGTATTTTTAGGTGTTTTTATCCATACTTTTGCAGGTGGTGAAAATACCTATCAAGAAATTGGCACCCCTGCCGGGGATTGTTTCAAATAATTTGTGTTTATCATATTCTTAGTTAATTATTATTGTACATATATTTTTTTTATTTAATTGCTAATTTTATTTTGTAGGTTTAATTTTGAGACGAGTGCAACAATGGTGTGGGAACTGCCACTACCAGCCGGACCGCCTTTGTGGTTTTCTTTTGCAAAACAGGGTTTCTATGGATTTAAACCTACAGTTTGTGCTCTGTGTTGTTCGAATACCCATGAAATTTTGCAATGCCCTGATAGGAAATAGTTTCCAGACTATGTGAAGGAGCATATTAGTATGAGAAACGAGTCACTTTGGCGTTGGAATGATCCCACGTTTGATTACTATTTTCCTGATTTGAAAAAAAACACCCAATTGTGCAGTGAGTTATGACTATATGCAGGGAGATGCCAGAATTGAAGAGCCCCCAGGCGAGGACCACAGCCCAATAGAGGAAACTGGTAATCTTGAATATTCACCAAAATCCGTTCTTACTCGAATCCATACACCAGACATACCATATCAAGATGCTGCAAATCAACCAATTAAGCTGCAGGAATGCTCTGAAATTGATGAGGTTCAAAGGGCAATTCATAACAAATCAACATCTAGAAATTTCCATGACAGTGCACATACGCAGCCAATTAAATTTCAAGCAAATCTGGGTAGATTCATCCAGCAGGCTACATTACACAATGGGAAGAAGAAAAGGGTTCGTAACAGCCAAATTCTTCGTCAAGAATTTCGACCAATACAGAAATTGTGGGTGTTAAATACAAGGTTTAAGTCACTTAAATGGAGACACAAGCCTTGCTGGAAGAGAACTTATTTGATTTCAAAGATACATTCTCACAGTTCAAATCAATCCTTACCTACCATTGCCATATAATGCTGTTAAAGAGTGGTTGATACTAAGGGAGCAAGTGACGTGATCATCAACCTCATTCAAATTTGTCTAGTTATAGACGTTAACTAAAGCGCTAATTGGGAGACAACCCAATTTTCCTAAACTCTTTTCTTTTCTTTTTCGTTTATTTTATTTTCTTCCTTTTAGTCTTTATCAAAAAAAAAAAAAACTGTTTTTTTTATTTTATTTATTCTTATCCTTGTCCAATTAGGTTTTTAATTCCTAGTCTTTGCAGGTTATATTCGGATTCAAAGTCGGCCCTTGACATCCACCATTCGTGCACAATTGACTGAATCATGCATTCAGTAGCATTCGTATGTTCATCACAACAAATTCATCATCACATTCATATGAATATTCATGGGAGTCAAATTCAACACAAATGCAAGCACATGATACGGAATAAGCACATGATGAGGTCCAGGGATACTCATAGTGGGGATGCTGAGAAGACCTCTATGCTAATGGACCCCCTTCACTCACACACTCTCTCATACTTCATTCAAAATATAATTACACTGAAGTTCGTGGGAGGGATCCATGTCGCACAGAGAGCAAGGCTCATCAAGTCAAGATACAGATCCAGTTGTGTGCACACCATTGTGACTCATCATTTATCACGTTTCATGCAATAACATGGGAAAGCAATACATAAGCGTATAGAAATTCACTAATCAAACACATGCAAGAACAGATCTCAGAAGACGGTGTCGGAAATTATACCTTTGCCTTTGGATCCTAGCATTTCTTGTTTTGTTTTCCAGTACATCGTCTGATCTGAGATGTTGTAGCAATTTCGTTGTCTCTTCCAAGACTTGTGTACTTTGGAGGCCGCATAATTTTCATTTGCAGAGGGCATGGTTTGAAGCTTGATTTGGCATAACTAGAGAGCTAGGTAGGAACTGTTTTGGTATTTGGTTAGAGAGGGAGCGACGAGAAATGAGAGAGAGGGCTGAGACAAATGAGAGAGAGAGAGCTTTTTCTGATTTTCTAAGGAGAGAGAGGGTTGAGAGATATTCGAGGAAAAGAAGAGAGCTGTTTGTGGCTCTGGGTTCGAGACAATTTGGCAGGGCATCCAATGTCAGATTCCAACAAAGCTAGGGTTTTGATTGTGGTGGGCCTGCTTCTTTTCGTGCAGCCGATCTGCTCTCTTCTATCAACATGGCCCAGACTTGCAAGGGGAAGCCCATAACGAGTACCCGCATATGGAGGCTTCTCACCTTTTTGTCCTCCTCTTCATGAGTTCGACACCCAAGTCACTTCTTTTCTTATTCTTTTCTTTTGTTTTATGTTTATGTTCATTCCTTCTTTGTTAGTTATTTTCTTTCATTTTTATTTTCCTGCTTTTATGTCGTTTAATTTACCTTAGTTCCAGTTTTTTTTTTCGTTTATTCTTTCTTTTCCACACCTTGCAGACAATGTGTGATTTAAGTTTGGGGGTGGGAAAGTCAAATTTTAGGTTTTTATTTTGAGTCAAGTTAAAAATTTTCATTCTTTTTAAGTTAATACCCATAGAATATTTTAAACGTTAGAACAAATGGACATGGTGAAGATTAATCCTACATTAGAGTCTTTTCTATTTCTCGTCAATTAGACACTAATTCATGAGTTATACGTTGAAAATTTGCACATTCACATCAACATAGTTTGTGGGGAGTGAGATTGAAACACTTGCTTTTAGTCTAAGTGTATCTTAATTTTTTGTTCTAAGTAAAGTAAAGTTAGTTATTATAAATAAAGTAATAATTGTTCCACCCAAGACTTTGCTTAGTAACCGGGCCAGTCATTCCTGATCAACAGTGATTCTCGCGTCAAACGGTAGAGTTTTGGCATGGGGCAGGGTGGTTAGTTGGTTTCGTAGCCTTTCCAGCTCGGGTTAATAAGTCCTTAGGGGTGTTCTACACCTAGTGCCCTAAAGCCTTTGTGATTTGGGAGTCATTGACCTAAAGCTCGCTACATGGGTTGGATAGAAAGTTTAATGGAACTAACATTGCACGACCACCGCTATTACTAAAAAAAAGAAAAAAAAAAGAAGAAAATTTGAAAAAGAGAAAAAAATATGTAAAGTTAGTGAGTGTTGAATAAAGAGGACGAGAGGTAAGGGTTTTAGTCGAGTCTCCTTAGCTATGTTGGTTCACTTTACACCAAAGGAAGTTCATGAATTCTTTTCTAATTGATTTTAAATGACTTAGACTCTATGGTGGGATTAATTGGAACTTTTGAAAAGATGTTCTAATTTTTAACGTTTTCTATGGCTTGCGACTTGAAGGTGAAATTTTTGTCTTTGCTAGTTTTGCTTAAGTTTTTAGTTTGTTGGTGTTTTTGTCTTCTAGTTTTGTTTTGCTTGAGGACAAGCAAAAAGTTAAGTTTGGGGGTATTTGATGAGTCCATATTATACTATATATTTTACCCTTATCTTAGTATTAATTTATTGGTTATTTTGGTGAGATTTTGATACTTTGGATTATATTTTCAATATAGGAAGTGTGGACTGGGTTGGAGCCTAAAGTAATCAAACGGAGAAATTTTTGAGAAATTCCAATTGGAGCTGGTTCGTGCGTCAGTCCAGGAGGTGATGTCAAAATTTGATAATTTTATCCCGAAGCATTTGATCGTGGCGAATTAATTTATGTTCAGCACGCAGTGCTAGCAGATTGGACTACAGAGCTTGTGAGCAACTTTTGGTCTGGAAGATGATGGATTTTGGACTTCAGTTGTTCTTGGAATTTGAAGAGGAGGTCCTGATCTTTAATTTGACTCGTTTTGGGCCTGTTTTGGCTGCCTGAAGGTCCAAAAACGTGGGTTCTCCTTTGATGGGAAGATTTTCTAATCATAATAGGAATGTAATTTTTAGTTATCCTTTTATTATTTTGTTTCCTAGTTTTTAGAAAACCTTTTCCTACTAGGGTTTTTATTAGGAGTAGTATAAATAAGGCTTTTTAGCAATTAGAGGGATTATTATTATTTTAGGAGGAGAGAACGCACTACTTTGGCTTTAGAGAGCTTTTGACGATTTAAGGTGTTTTCTATCCATGTTCGTACTTATATTTTGTTTTATGATTGTTGACGGGTATTTTAAAACCGCACAAATTTAACCCTCTTTTTGACAGATGTAGTATAGATGTAAGTAGGGTATCGTTCTAGGCCGGGGATTAGGAGGGCTTGCTAAAACCTCTAAAATAATTTAAAAACGTAAAAACAAAGTTTAAAACACTAAACTAAAATAAAAACACTTAACTAAAATAACTCAAAATAAAACTAACAAATAAACTAAAATAAATCAAAAGACTCAAAACAACTCAAGACTCTAGAAAATACAAACTAAGCTAAAAACTTGAAACACACTAAAAATGACTCAAAATAATGAAAACAATTTAAAATAAAAACTAGGAATTAAAATGGACGGAAATTAAATTAAAAGATTAAAAATACTAAAAATTAACTAAATAATAATATTTTAATAATGGGGGATTTGGTTTTGATGAAACGTAAATTAAACTTAAATAAATTACAAAATTGACAAAAACATAAAATAAAAGTGAACGGATGGGCGACGGATTGGCTAGAGGGTTTTTCTCCACACATGACACATATGCAACCTAAATTGATTTTCAGTTGTTCTTTCAATAAATTGTAAATTTCAATACTCCAGATTAACCGTGAACAGCACTTTTTTAATCTTCAAGTTTTCCTTAAGTTATTGAATTGGATGAACAACATACAACAATTCAACACATTCTCTAAAAGTCCCCTACGTGAAAAGCACAATAGAGATACAATCAAAGATCATTAAACTTTGTGAAAACTATAAATACTGACGAGGCATTTGTAACTATGAAAAGCATGATACTCCTGCCAAGAATTTACTTAACGCGATTGTGGATAACAACCTTCACTACTCATGAATATAAGTTCATAACGATTAGGTGAAATTCACTTATATTCTAGCATCAAATTCATGCATGTAAATTAAGTATGCATTCTTAATCAACATACACAAATAAGTTATCAATCAAGCAGTTAAGCAAATTAAATCACAACTCAGAAATCACAACTGGAGATAATCAATTCATATTACAAATATAATCATGGCTTTGAATTAACCTCTAGCCAACACAAATTTAACTACACATTATTTATAACTTAAAACATGAATAAAACATATGAGTTGGAAGAATTAAACCGAAACAGGAGATGTACAAGGATCTGTGCACTGTGCACCTGACCCGTGCTATTTCTTCCCGCGAGCACTCTCCCTGCCTGATTGCTGCTTGCGCCGTGTGGCACTGGCACTGATTTTCCTGCTGCCTGTTTTCTTCTGGAGCTCCCCCGAGACTGCACTGGATTGGCTGCTCCGTGTCTTCTATCACAAATCTTCTATCACAAAGCTGCCTTCAATTCCGAGGCACCTCTCCTTTTGATTTTCAGTCTTCTCTTTCTTTCTTCAAAGCCCCGAGGAGCCCTTACAGTATTTTCCCCCTTCTCGGTCTCGCTGCTTTGTAAGCAGCTCATCCTCCCTCCAACGCTGCGACAAAGGCAGCCTCTTATTCCCTTCCAGGCACTTCCCCGAAGACCTTCCTGCCTTTCCTTTATTTATTCCTCCCCTTTTCTCATATGCCGAGGCTTCTTTATTTTTTTTATATTTTCTTCTCTCTCGGTGCTGCCCAAGGCAGCTTCCTCAAATTATTCTCTCCCCCATTTGCTTCCAGCTGCTTGCCATCATTTTTTGCTTTCGGTGGAGGACTCCCCCGTGGCCTAGTGCTCCTTGCTTTCCACCCACACCTCACACACAAACATATTATATCAATATATATAAATATATAAATATATATATATATATAAATATATATATAAATTATATAAATATATAAATAAATTATTTTCTAAATAATAAGTTCTATTCAACAAGCAAGGTAATTTAAATGAATTAATTACTTAACACTTCATTTATTCTATTTTTATTTTCTTTTCTTGAAAAACTTATAAAACATAAAAATAACGTAAATAGCTCAAAATAAAATGAACTAACTAAGAAAAGATGAGTGAATTTGATATAAAAATATATATAAATATGATCCGATCAAATACCCCCACACTTAGCTTTTGCTAGTCCTCGAGCAAAACAAAGAAAACAGAAAAAAGTAATAACATGAAAAACATTAGCTTCCCCCTATGTGACCCTCATAGAATTTCATTCGAAAACGCAAATCATCAAGAACCATAGCTAGCACAAAACAAACTAATCCCAGTTCATCTTCCTTATTCAAATATTAGCAGTAATCTTTAAATCATCCTTGAAGTGTAGTGTGTGAGATAGCCATGCTAATGCAATTTCAAGTTTTTATTTTCAAAATCATCATATGCAAACTAGCAGCCTTCTCACGGGATATGCACTCATTCACACATGTGTTTAGTTTTAATGTGTTTCGCTCAAAGAATCAAATGTGAAAGTTCTACCATAAGCTTGCATAAAAATCACTTCTCCACAATCATAATTGCAAAACTTAAATCAAGAGGACTTTTATTGGATGTAATGAGGTTTCGGGATAGGGCTATTGAAACGAAAGAATAGGAAAGCACAAGTTCCAAGTTACACTGCAAGCAATTCTTTAGTTGAGATTTATAAGAACTTAAGCTCTCCAACGATTCTTTTAATACCTCTAATCACACCCTTAAACTGAAACTTTAAACTTTTTTTTTTTTTATTTTCTTCGCTTTTCTCATTTTTTTTTATTTTTTTTATAAACACAAATATGAAATACCCCCACACTTATTCTTTTGCCAAACCTTCCAAGTACTTCATAAACATTTCTCATAAGACAATCTCAAATTGCTCGCCTGGAAAGGGTAAGGAAACATGCTTGAGGTATAAGGGTAGACATATCTGGTGATAAGAAATAAAAGGCTCACAAATACGGCTCAAATAGGCAATCTAATGATATCATTTTTTTTTTCTATGGGAAATATGGTTATTTGGGCCATGGTGGTGAACCTAATGCCTCTATCATTTTCAAGTTCATGCAATCAATGACAAATATTTCAAAAGATCGTTACGCAAGTTCTAGAGATGCATCTCACATAAGTTCATCACACATAAAAGAATGGGAGTATGAAAAATGCACACACTTTCAATAGGCTCAAAAACTCACATAGGATGTATATGGTCACTAAATTCACATATGAAGCTTTAATTCATGCTTTAGTTTCACATCAACAAGGCTATGTGCATTTGGAGTTTCAAAGATGATCAAACATGTACAATACTAACAAGAGAATTAGGAATTTCACATAACACATGTTAACTAAGTTCTTGATAATCATGGTTCAAATTTAATCCAATTATATCATTGGGTCGGAGAACTAATAAAAATCTAATTTAAAACAATAAGGAAAACAAGACAATATTTTTGGATTTTTTAAAATTTTTCGAAAAAATTAAATAAAACAAAACCAATTAAGAAAACAAAAAGCAATAACATGGAAACAAATGAACCAGTTCAAAGTCGAAGGTACAAAAAAAAATTTCAATTTGGTCATTTTTTATCTTGATACCCCCACACTTAAACTATACATTGTCCCCAATGTCAGAAAACATTAATAAGCAAATAAAAATAAGATAAATAAATAATACGAAACAAAATAAAGCAAAGGGACTGAAAACTTCTCTAATTTGCAGAAAACCAAGCGATGACCCCCAAGCGTAAATTTTGTAATCAACTTCAAGGGAGAAAATAACCAAACGTTCCTGCAAAGAACAGAAATAAACAGTTAAGCACGCAAGAAAATATAGAAAATTCAAACGAAAAATAGAAAATGAAAATAAAAGATAACGAAAAGAACTAATAGGTGGTCATTGGTCGCTTGTTGATTTTCCACAGCTTTCATCTTGAACTGGATGGGCCTTCTTCTTGCAAGTGCTCCTCAGCTTAGTTGAGGATGAATCAGCACGTTGTCTCCACATGCTTCAAGTAGTCCGGTCTCCACGCAGGTGTGGCATCTTCTTGAACTCTTGGATCAACCCAGACTCCTCCTGCTTCGTCTGTGAGGTACTTTTGTTTTTGAAGAAGTACCTCAACACAGGTTTATTTTTGAAGTGGGCTGGGAGGGGTCTGAGATGAGTACTCGAGAGCAAGACTAGGTAAGCAATCAGGATCTCACTTTCTCCACGTTCCTCAGATGAAGGAGAGGAGAAAACATGATATGAGATACTTTTGCTTTTAACCTTTTTGATATGAAATACTTTTGCTCTGGATGATTTGTTTTCTGGGGTGATCCAAGGGATGAAGAACACTGAGTGACTCGAAAGGTTTCTTTGGGAAGACATTATCGGAGATGAAGAGAGGTTGAGAGGGTGTGAAGGTGTGAAGGTGTGCCTTTGCTGTGGAAGGCGAAGGTCGAACTTATAGAAATTTTTCTTCCTCAACCGGAACTATTCCCTCACTATTTGTCGGCAGCCGGTGGATGGATGAACAGTGCCCGTTACGCGCTTTCTGACAAAGCTTCCGAAATTTCCGCGAAGCTGACTGCGCATGCGACGAGTGACGACAAACTGGAATGATGATCTTTTGAAAACCGGGGTTCAAATCCGGGTGCGGCTCGTGGTTTTCGCAACGCTCCAAGCTACACGTGATGAGTCACGACAAAATTGGAAAAACAGAACGCCTCGTGATGCCTGAGTCACGCCCAGCTTTTGATAGAGGATTCCGGCATTTGAGAAAGGTGTCTGGCTCTTTCGAATTGCGCGAGGACGCGTCTTCAACCTCAGAGGAGCGCCTCTCTTTGATTTGCTTCTTTTTATAGAGGCGCTAATTCTGCTTCACATCACACTTGAACTCCCTCAAACACTTCCTTCTGAAAATACTCCCTTCTGTAAACACTCATAATCATTCCGAACTCCTTTTGCACTTCTGCACTCTTAATCTTTCCGCTCTCTTCTTCCGCTTCAGCAATCTTAATCTTTCCGAACTCTTTTCTTCCTCAACCCTCTCTAAAAATGTCTTGCCCTTCCGACCGTCGCCTAAACTTGAATGTCGGGGAAGACGATGACTCGTCTTCTCCGAACAATATTTGGAATCCATCCTTCATATCCCCCAATGGTCCACTTACAGTCGGGGACACAATGATGAGGAATGAAATCACCGCTACGGTGATTGCCAGAAATCTGCTCACTCCAAGGGACAATAGGATGCTATCTAGGCGGTCGGACGAGCTGGCCGTTCAGGAATCTCTGGCCCTCAGCGTCCAAAGTGCAGGCTCAGTTTCGAACATGGGCCAGCGCCTGCTTGCAAGATCTCGTCAGGTGGAGTCGCTGATGGCGGAGGTGGCCAGTCTTCGGCAAGAAGTCAGAGGACTCAGGCACGAGAACAAGGAGTTGCACATGCTTGCAACTAGTTACTCGACCAGCATGAAGAGGAAGCTGGACCAGCTGCAGGAGTCGGACGGTCGGATTCAAAGCGATCATGAACGGTTCATAGCGCTACTCCCGAGGTTTATGTTGCCTTCGTCCTCTGGAGTAGCACCAAGTGTTCCGTCTCCGGAGATTCCAACTCTGGCTCTTCGTCTTCCCGGAGCTCTGTCGACCTCTCAGGCACCACCTGACCAATGACCAATGATTTCTATCAGTTTTTCGCATTATTGTAAAAAAAAATTTCGCTTTTATGTTTATTTAAATATATATATATATATATTACTATTATTATTATTATTATTATTATTATTAATTTGTTTTTTTTTTTTTTTTTTTTAAGCAAAATAAAATATGTAAAGTAAAATATGTAAATTAATGCAAAAAGACTTTGTTTACCCGCACTTAAAATAAACAATGTCCTTAATTTATTTAAACGCAAACTAAACAAAATTCAACCAAATAACACAACTAACTAAACAAAACAAAAATGAAAGTAAAGGAAGAGAAGGGAGTAAGAATGCAAATCTGGTTGCTTGGGTTGCCTCCCAAGAAGCGCTTGATTTAACGTCTTTAGCCGGACGAATCTTTCCTTTAACCTCCCCTCGGCTCCAAAGCATGAAATTTATCTTTCAATGGGAGGTGATACTTGAAATGATTCGGCAATGGTTTGAATTCTCGGGTGGGTGCCTGAATCATTAAAATCAGAAATATGTTAGTATAAAATAAAAATAAAAATAAAATTGGAGAAGATGGTTTACTGTATTTCTCCGAAGCAAACTCAATTACAAAAACTACGCCCTTTAACGTTTCGGGGACTTTGCACTTGGCCAGGTTGACTATGATGGTTGTGGCCTGTCCCGTGTCATCAATCTCAATTTCTTGGGCCTTTGCTGTCTCATGCACAGCCGCTTGGATGTATTCTTGATATGCCCCAGCCACTTCGATATCTTTAACCATCTTTCTTGGTGCACAAGGTTCTGGAACAGCTTCATCCTCCATATCACCTTCCGAAGTGATGGCTTCATTAACTTCACAATCTTCCTTTGAATTTTCAATAGGTGAGTTGGAGAGTTCACGTTGCTCTTGAATCTGTGCCTTGATTTCCACAATCTGCCCCATTTGATTATTCAATTCTCCCATCTCCTTGGTTTGATTTTCTACTTCCTGGTTCAAAGAGATGAGTAATTGAATAATATTATCATTATCCACAGATGTACCTGAATTGAATTGGGCTGATTGTTGTGGTGGCTGTGACGGTTGACATGGCCATTGATAGAACTCATCCGATGACGGCAATTGTTCTTCTTTTTGTGAACCCTGCGTCAAAGAGATTAATCCTTCAAGAATTTCATTATAATTTACGGGCATACTTGAATTCGATTGGAATTGTTGTGGGGGAGGTTGTGGTGGCTGCATAGGTCTTGAATAGAACGCTTCTTGCTGCCAATATCCACTTTGTTGAAATTGCTAAGGTTCATCCCACATCTGATCTGAATAACCTCTCCAATCTGAATTGCAAGCATTGGAAAACATGTTGCCCCTTGATTGGTCGTGGCCTTGATATCCCCAATCATCGTCATATGCAGAAAATTGAGGATACTGATGAGCTTGATATCCTTGCCCATAGGGCACATCAAATGTCGGGACATTTGGCATTGTGGTCCGTTCGGCATACTGCGACAATTGAGAAGTAAGATTTGCCAATTGAGCTTGAATATTAGCAAAATCCATGTCTTGCTCCATTAGTTCCTAAAATCAAAGAAAGAAAAATAAATCAAATACAAAAAGTAAAATACACAAACACAAATATAAACATAAGCACAAATAAAAAAAAATAAACACAAACAAAAATAAAGGGATTAGCAAAGTTACTAATCCCCGGCAACGGCGCCAAAAATTTGACGGGTATTTTAAAACCGCACAAATTTAACCCTCTTTTTGACAGATGTAGTATAGATGTAAGTAGGGTATCGTTCTAGGCCGGGGATTAGGAGGGCTTGCTAAAACCTCTAAAATAATTTAAAAACGTAAAAACAAAGTTTAAAACACTAAACTAAAATAAAAACACTTAACTAAAATAACTCAAAATAAAACTAACAAATAAACTAAAATAAATCAAAAGACTCAAAACAACTCAAGACTCTAGAAAATACAAACTAAGCTAAAAACTTGAAACACACTAAAAATGACTCAAAATAATGAAAACAATTTAAAATAAAAACTAGGAATTAAAATGGACGGAAATTAAATTAAAAGATTAAAAATACTAAAAATTAACTAAATAATAATATTTTAATAATGGGGGATTTGGTTTTGATGAAACGTAAATTAAACTTAAATAAATTACAAAATTGACAAAAACATAAAATAAAAGTGAACGGATGGGCGACGGATTGGCTAGAGGGTTTTTCTCCACACATGACACATATGCAACCTAAATTGATTTTCAGTTGTTCTTTCAATAAATTGTAAATTTCAATACTCCAGATTAACCGTGAACAGCACTTTTTTAATCTTCAAGTTTTCCTTAAGTTATTGAATTGGATGAACAACATACAACAATTCAACACATTCTCTAAAAGTCCCCTACGTGAAAAGCACAATAGAGATACAATCAAAGATCATTAAACTTTGTGAAAACTATAAATACTGACGAGGCATTCGTAACTATGAAAAGCATGATACTCCTGCCAAGAATTTACTTAACGCGATTGTGGATAACAACCTTCACTACTCATGAATATAAGTTCATAACGATTAGGTGAAATTCACTTATATTCTAGCATCAAATTCATGCATGTAAATTAAGTATGCATTCTTAATCAACATACACAAATAAGTTATCAATCAAGCAGTTAAGCAAATTAAATCACAACTCAGAAATCACAACTAGAGATAATCAATTCATATTACAAATATAATCATGGCTTTGAATTAACCTCTAGCCAACACAAATTTAACTACACATTATTTATAACTTAAAACATGAATAAAACATATGAGTTGGAAGAATTAAACCGAAACAGGAGATGTACAAGGATCTGTGCACTGTGCACCTGACCCGTGCTATTTCTTCCCGCGAGCACTCTCCCTGCCTGATTGCTGCTTGCGCCGTGTGGCACTGGCACTGATTTTCCTGCTGCCTGTTTTCTTCTGGAGCTTCCCCGAGACTGCACTGGATTGGCTGCTCCGTGTCTTCTATCACAAATCTTCTATCACAAAGATGCCTTCAATTCCGAGGCACCTCTCCTTTTTATTTTCAGTCTTCTCTTTCTTTCTTCAAAGCCCCGAGGAGCCCTTACAGTATTTTCCCCCTTCTCGGTCTCGCTGCTTTGTAAACAGCTCCTCCTCCCTCCAACGCTGCGACAAAGGCAGCCTCTTATTCCCTTCCAGGCACTTCCCCGAAGACCTTCCTGCCTTTCCTTTATTTATTCCTCCCCTTTTCTCATATGCCGAGGCTTCTTTATTTTTTTTATATTTTCTTCTCTCTCGGTGCTGCCCAAGGCAGCTTCCTCAAATTATTCTCTCCCCCATTTGCTTCCGGCTGCTTGCCATCATTTTTTGCTTTCGGTGGAGGACTCCCCCGTGGCCTAGTGCTCCTTGCTTTCCACCCACACCTCACACACAAACATATTATATCAATATATATAAATATATAAATATATATATATATATAAATATATATATAAATTATATAAATATATAAATAAATTATTTTCTAAATAATAAGTTCTATTCAACAAGCAAGGTAATTTAAATGAATTAATTACTTAACACTTCATTTATTCTATTTTTATTTTCTTTTCTTGAAAAACTTATAAAACATAAAAATAACGTAAATAGCTCAAAATAAAATGAACTAACTAAGAAAAGATGAGTGAATTTGATATAAAAATATATATAAATATGATCCGATCAATTGTTCTTAACTAGTTTCGTTTGCTAGGGCGAGGCCACGAGCCTTAGCAAGAATATGTAGTTTCTTTTAATTTGCTTATGATTTATGCATGAAAGTTTTGAATTATTAATCACCGTGTTTGAAACTATTTATTTGTCTTAGTGATTGACCACCATTAGGATATTTAGAAAAGTAATTTGATGCAATTTTGGTGGAGGGCTGTCCCTGGAATTGGCGCTGGCTTCTTGTGGTTAATATGTATGACCTCTTAGGATGGATGACACGTTTTAAGGGTTATATGGTTTTTCAAAGGGTTTTCATAAAGCTTAATGAGTCTTGCATGTTCACATTCGATCTGGACACCACGGACGGGTTGCATGTTAGATATACGTTCTATGTTGGAGGTTCCAAGTAGGGCATACTTTAGGAAAACCTAACCTTCAAATATGCATGTGTAATTCATAAGTAATTGGAAGAACTACGTAGGATTGTTAAGGTGACGGCGGAACCCTAGTGCTCAACTAGATTTTTAAAACTATTTTCTTTTGTTTGATTTACTTTCCCAAGTTATTTAGTTATTTTTTAATCAAATTCGTTTTTAATATTTAAGGTCATTAAATCACTCTTTTCCAAACTTTGTTTTCAAATAATTAATTAAGATTTGGTTAACATAAAATTATTCATTCAATCTCTGTGGAGAACGACCTTACTTGAGTTGCTATACTACGACAACCTTGTACTCTTGCAAGTATTTTTAAGTGTTTTTATCCATACTTTTGCAGGTGGTGAAAATACCTATCAATAACTTATACTTAATGAAAGTATAAATAAACTCTAAGTGTTAGTCAATCTATTGTTTTGATTGGATACGAATTCTCCAAAACTAATTTCAACGATCACAACCATCAAACTTGTTTGCATATGTTTCGAGATCACATCAGCAAAAAATCACAAAAAACAAACATTCAGAGATCAAGTAACGGGATAAAACTTTTCAACGGTTATAAATGAAAAATCACAATTTAACGGTTATTTTAACTTCGATTTTGATGATTTTTTTACAACTACACTCCTTGACCCTATATGAATACAATGAATAATTCGATCTTCAATTTAAAATATTTACACAAGTGGATATCACAAAATCTTATGTTATACTTAATGAAAGTATAAATAAAGAGAGATTATATTCACACACCCCAAATTACTTCTCCCACACCTTTTTAATTTTTTAATATTTTTTACCCATCACAAACACCTGATAGAAAAATATTAAAAAATTAAAAGGGTGTGAGGGAAGTAATTTGGGGTGTGTGAATATAATCCCCCATAGTGTTAGTCAATCTATCGTTTTGATGAGATACGAATTCTCCAAAACTAATTTCAACGATCACAACCGTCAAACTTGTTTGTATATGTTTCGAGATCACATCAGCAAAAAATCACAAAAAAAAAACATTCAGAGATCAAGTAACGGAATAAAACTTTTCAACGGTTATAAACGAAAAATCACAATTTAACGGATATTGTAACTCTGATTTTGATGATTTTTTTACAGCTACACTCTTTGACCCTATATGAATACAATGAATGAATTTGATCTTCAATTTAAAATATTTACACAAGTGGATACCATAAAATCTTATGTTATACTTAATGAAACTATAAATAAACTCTTATGTGTTAGTCAATCTATTGTTTTGATGGGATACGAATTCTCCAAAACTAATTTCAACGATCACAACCGTCAAACTTGTTTGTATATGTTTTGAGATCACATCAGCAAAAAATCACAAAAAACAAACATTCAGAGATCAAGTAACGGGACAAAGCTTTTCGACGGTTATAAACAAAAAATCACGATTTAACGGTTATTTTAACTCCGATTTTGATGATTTTTTACAGATACACTCCTTGACCCTATATGAATACAATGAATAAATTCGATCTTCAATTTAAAATATTTACACTCCGATTGTATTTTTTTCTTTTTTTTTTACATTTTTTACACTTCTACAATATTATTAATTTTTCACTAAAAAAAACATTATTCATGAGATTTGGAGGGTTTTAAAAATCTAAACAACCATGTAACGATTGTCTAAGGGTAGAGGATGCAATCATGAGCATTTATATAGGGGTGTGCTATTCACACACCCCATTTTACTTCTTACCCACCCCTTGTTAATTTCTATTTGTTGATTTTCTTCAATTCATCCGATCTGACGGTCGAAAATTAGAGGGGTGTGTGAATATCACACCCCTTTATATATGCTTTCACATTTTTCAGACTTATACATTAATGATTATGAATTTTATTTATTTTGAACTGCCTTAAAAATACATGAGGGTTTGTATAGTTTTAAAAATTCATGTACGCACCTTTAAAGCATAGAGGATGCGATTAAGAGTGCTTGCATATTTTTTCACATTTTTTGCACTTGTAAATTAATTATTTTAAATATTTAAATGTATTTGGTATTTTTAAATTACTTGATGTTTTTATTTTTAATGTGTTTTATAATTTTTTAATCTCACTCTTTGCTCATAATATTTTATAAAATAAATAAATAAAACTTAAATTTTTAAAATTTATTTAGAATAATAATACAATAATAATTAATGAACAATATATATATATATATATATATATCCACTATATTTATTGTATTTTATAGTAAGTTTTTTTTTTAGTAATTAAAAAAAATTAAAACCATCAAAATAACTTTTTCCTTTTCGTGTCGAAACAGGTTACCCGCGTGTCACTCTCGTGTAAACCTGTTAAGGACCCGTTATTAACGGGTTCTTATTGTGTGACCCAATAATGACCCGATTAGTTATCATGTTGACCCGAAACCCGTTATTTTCGTGTCGTTTACGTGTCGTGTAAGAAACTGCCAGGTCTAAAGATTACCAAAGATAGGCTCAGATGAAGATATATGTGAGGAAGTAGTATGGGATGGCGGTTCAGCTGGAGAAACATGATAAGGTGAAGGTGGGGAAGTAGGTTTGGATGGAAGTTCAGGTTGAGAAACAGGATGTGGTGAAGAGAATGCAGAAATGGAGGTCAAGGTTAAAGTCGATGGTATAGGAATGAAGGTTGGAGACTGAGATTGGACAGCAGGGAAATGATGTGAAGGTTGATGAAAGGGAAAGGCACACTCATCAAACAATACATGCTGAGAGATATAGATTCACCCTGTGATTGGATCAAGGCATTTGTACCCTTTATGGTTGAGACTATAGCCCAAGAAAACACAAGACTTACTTTTTGGATCCAACTTAGATGGGGTATAAGGTTTCAGCCATGGGAAACAGAGGCAACCAAATATTTTCAATGTGTCATACCTAGGTACTCTTTGAAATAGAGACTCCCAAGGTGAACATCGAGATATAGTAGGCAACCTGTTGATAAGATAAATGGCAGTGGCAAAAACTTCAACCCAATATAGATGAGGGACTTTAGATGCTGCCAAACAAGTGCAGGCAGTTTCCACAAGATGTCTATGTTTACGTTCTGCACACCTATTTTGTTCCGGGGTGTGTGGACAAAATAGTTGATGTTGGATACCATGCTTTGCCAAGAAATTGGAAAATAGTGCTCATAAACTCACCACTAGAATCAAATCTTAATGCAATAATCTTTGTGCACATAATATTTTCAACTAGAGATTTATATTGCATGAAAATGGACAGTACATCAGACTTATATCGCAGAGGATAAAACCAACAGTATTTGGTAAGGTCATCCACAAATATAACATAGTACCTGAAACTTCCATGAGATATTATAGGAGAGGGACCCCAAACATCTATATGGATGTGTTCTAAGGGTTTCTTGGTGGTACAGGTAGTGGACACAAAGGGTAGTCTAGAACATTTTCCTAATGCAGAATCTGAGCAAAATGATTTATTCGAACTCTGTAAAACAGAGATACAAGAATGAGACGCTAGCTTATTTATAATCTTGGCTAAAGGGTGGCTCAACCGTTTATGCCAAAGATTCCTTGATGCTTTTGTGGTAGCAGTGAAAGCTGTCTGCTTGCCATCAATGTGAGAAAACTGATGAAATGGATAGAAACCATGCTGGACAGTACCTTTAAAACGCATCCTCCCCGAAGAAAGGTCCTTCACACTGAAGTGAGAAGGATAAAGATGCATGGAACAATGATTGTCAATTAAAAATTGATTCGCAGATAGGAGATTATGTTTTAAAGCTACATATAACACATTTTGAAATGCAAAATTGCTAAAAAAAAGTGTTAATAGTAGAGAAACCAGAGTGAGTGATAGGCAAACCTTTACCATCACCGATATACATTTTCTTAGGAGTTTCAAATACCAGATCTGCCATGCTACTACCGATACCCCGATTTAACTGAGTACTTCCCTTTATTGTCAAACGGCCAGATTAGTCCTATATGGGCATGAAAAGTCCCCCAATCTAAATTGAGGAAAAGGCTCGCACCTCATAAACTAGAATGATTTCCAAAATAGGATCAAGGTGCCATTCCCTAAGCTCTTGGTTGATTATAGAGCTTACTGCCTGATTCGGTCCCACTGTAGTCCCATTTATAGGGCTTAGGTGACCAAGAGTGAGACTAAGGACCCACCGATCCCTCTAAAGGTTAACCTGGACCCACTAAGTATTTGCCAATAAGCCCTCTTAAGAATTAAGTCTCTTCCATGAAGCAAACTAGACGACACCCACGAGGCCTTGCTGACATTCTTGGCTTCGAGGAAAGAAGAATTGGGAAAATAACGATTTTTTAAGACTTGGGCCCAAAGGCTTGTGGGCTCATGAATTAGGCTCTAACACTGCTTGGCTAATAGGTCCATGTTGAAGTCTCGCATATTTTGAAACCCAATCCACCCTCACCTTTTACTGCACCCAACTCATTCCAAGTTACCCAATACATTTTGCGGGAACAATTAGAATGGGCCCACTAGAATTTTGCAATTGCTGAATCAATATCCTTGCACATGTTCTTGAGGAGTAGGAAAATATTCATTGGATATGAGGGCACTACCAATGCAACTGCCTTGATTAGGACCTCACTGCCGGCCTAAGATAAGAATTGGTGCTTCCACCCTTGGATCTTTGCAATGACCCACTCCTTGATATACCCAAAGCCTCCCATTTAGACTTGCCCTACACCGCCACAATGCCAGGATAAGTGCTAGGATCTTCAACCTTAGACATATTCAGGATAGTGCACAACGCATCATGGAGAACCGATAAAGTGTTGGCACTAAAGACATGCAGCAAGCAGGATATATTCTTGCAATTATCCTTAGTGGCTTTTAGAAAAATTAGCATATTATCGACGGGGCCCATGAACACTGTTCTGAATCCCGTCTAGGAAACCCGAACTTGTGCGTACCTTAAAGAAGGCTCGATAGAACCTCACTGACAATCAAGAATAGATGGGGGAAAATGGGTCACCCTAGCGGAGTCCCCGAAACTATTTAAAGCTTCTTCCAAGGCACCCATTTAGAAGAACCGAGAACTCCACGTTGATTACACACCGCATAATAAGGTCAACCCAATAACGAGCAAACCTCATTTTCACCATTACTGCCTCCAAGAAATCCCACTACACTCGATCATATGCCTTATTCATATCAAGTTTAATTCCCAACTCGAAATTGGACTTCGATTTCTAGAGTTTAAGAGAATAGAAAACCTCATGGATGATAATAATGTTGTCTTGGATTTGTAGGTTTTGCACAAAAGCATTTTGGCTGGGTGAGATGATCGGTAAATAAGGCTTTAATCTGTTTGCCAAACCCTTGGAGAGAACCTTAAACGAGAAGTTACAAAGGTTAATCAGTCGAAATTGGTTTACAGATTCTAGGTCAGGGATTTTCAGGATAAACACGATATGTATGGAGTTACGGCTTCAAAGGTAGGCCCCCTCTATTCAAGCATTCATCCGCCAGCCTCCTAACCTCCCAATAGATAAGATCCCAGCAAGAATAGAAGAAAATCCCTTGGAACCCATTAGGCCCTGGGGCTTTAGATCTATTTATTAGAAAAACGGTTTCTTTGATCTCGAACTCCTAAATAGGTTTGCACAAAGCCTCATTCATCTCAAGTATGATGACCAAATCCACACAATTCAACAAATCTCCCTAATCACGGTTGCTCACGGAAGTGAATAGATTTTAGAAGTGTTTCTCCTCCATACGCCGAACCCTAATAGGGTTTTCCACCCAATTGCCCTCCTGGTCATAAACCTCTATCATGCAATTTTGCCTTTTGCACTGGATGGTAGACTGGTGGAAGAAAGCCATGTTGGCATCACCAGCTTGAAGCCACCGAATATGGGACCATTGATGCCAAAATTGCTCCTCTTGTTTCTCGAGCCGGTTCAGACTAGGGGTGGGCAAACGAGTCCTGGACTCGTGGGTAGGGCCGGATAATGCCAATTCGGGGCGGGTATGGGGCACGTACATATATTGTGAATTCAAAATGGGATAGGGCGGAGTAGGTACAAATTTAAGAGAAAACAGGCCCCCATCCCAAACCTTTTCCACCGTTCTTTATAGGGAGATTAAATCTCCATCGTTTATTGCCACATGGGTTTTTTCGAATTCTCCAGAAGTCCAGATCCAGACTCAAGAGTCCTCTTGAGTCTTGAGTCCCCCCACTATTTTCGAGTCCCCAACTCATCTCGACCTCAATCTTGACCTCGACCTTGATCTCGACCTTGATCTCTACCTCGACCTTCACCTCGACGGCTCGACCTTGACCTTTAATTCTTTGTTTCAACAACCATTTCCAGCCTCCAGAATCCAGATCTCGACGCCTCCAGTCGTCAGGGGTCATTCGGTCTTTGGAGTCCTTTTTTGTTTCAGCCATGGGCAACAAGGATGACGCTTATCCGAGAAGCAGAAGAACCTCAAGCTATTCCTAAAAGTTGGATTGGACAAGCGCACTGCCAAAAACACCATCGCCAATACCTCTAACCTCACAATCGTCATTCACAAGGTACTAAATCGTTGATTTTTTTTTCTGCTTAATTTTTCAGGGTTTTCCAATTTAAATGCATGCAATTCATAATCCCGCAGATTTATATTTTTAGTCTAATTATTTTGTTGTTCTTGAATAATTCCAGGCTGTGGTTATTGATGGATCCAGTTTTCTGATTTGTCTTCAGCGACTCTTCGACTGAAAATCTGAGTGGGATACTGAAAATTAGGGAAAAAAGGGTACCCGTTGAGTCCGGACCATTTTATAAGGGTCGGGTTAGGTCCGGTTCTCAGTTTTAAAATAATAAAATCTGCCCTGGCCCGACTCATTGTATTTTCGAGCGGGTTTGGTCTGGTCCCTCCCATTTTGGGCCTGGCCCGGCCCGGCCCGTGCCCACCCCTTGTTCAGATGGCATGTAGTATCTTTGATTGCTTCTAAATTCTCCTCCCTATGTATTTGAAGAGCTCCCGGGTGTTCTGATAAGCTAGCAATGGTTAGTTTCAGTTCCTACTGTTGGAAATGTGCCTTAAAACCAATCATATGATGATACTTTACGGACATTTCACATGTTAAACTAATTTAGTTTAATATAAAGGGCAAAGATTATTGTTTAAAGCCATCGCATATAAATGTTATATGCTTAAACGATAATTCCAAGGAATATATAATTAGGAGAATGTAATCTAAATAAGTTAGGTTCACGAGACCATTCTTTTTTGTATACATATCCTAAACGTTCCTGATCAAGGATTGCCAATTGGGCATTGACAATCTATTAAGATCAATACGTGCTATGTCTTCTCTTAGAAAGAGTGACTGGTCTTGAGTCATTGGTGTGACTCACACCAAGACAAGCATGTAGGTGCTCAATAGAGAATGAGTCCACTGAACACGATCAACAAGGAGTTCTCATACTCATGTCACATGAGAACTCATGGTTGGGATAATGCAAAGTAGTCCTTTGACTTGAGGCATCACAGTTGTCTTATGGTTAGGTCCTTGATCTTTGACTATGTCAAAGTCACTCCGTCAGAGGGTGTTCACATCATATTTGGGGTTAAGCCACTTAGCCATGAAGGCAAGTGAATGCACAACAAGGGATCTCTAACCTTTAAACTGTTTGAGGGAGAATACTCTATGATATGATTAAGAATCTTTGGCCAGAGTATAAATCAGATTTAGGAAGTCGTTCCAAATAACATTCAAGGTAATCATATTGGATAGTAAACATGAATAAACTATCAAACCAAACAATGTGGTCAAGAGTATTGTATTAGAGAAAGACCGTATTGCATTGTAATCCTAAACTGAATAGATTCTCCACCTCTTCTAATTAGCTTGGGTAGCCATGACATACTGCTAGGTGTCACTTATGGTTTGTGGAAGCCCTAAAGGTTTATAATCACTAAAGGGAGAATTGAAAGCAAGTTTCAATTCATAATCGATTTGAAAGAGTTTTAATCACCCACTGCCTCGCTAAAAGGAACCTAATGGATCGTACACAATGTAAGGTAGAGATTGAAGAAACAACATAGATGAGTAAGAACAATTAAATAGTTTAATTGTTTATGGCTAGGATTAATTAATAAGTTAATTAATCAAACGAATAAGTTTTTTTAAACCTCGGGTTAGTTTTGAGCCTCAAGGCCCAATGGGCTTTGAATATCAAGCCCATTAACTTAAGTTGTATGACAACTTAAATGACTTAAGATTTAAAAGGGCCCAAACAACCCAATGCCTATGGTAGGCCGGCCGTGTGATAAAAAAATAGGGTTTTGTTCTTTTAGTCACTTAATTGATGGGACTATATAAAGGACTTTATAACCATTTCATCATAAAGGTTTCTTTTGGAGAAAAGATGAGAACACAATGCTCTCCCTTTTCTCTCTAAGAGGTCGGCCACCCTAGGAAGGTTTTACTAACATCTAAATCTTCCTAGGTCACTCATCTCTTCATCAATGCTCTCCTTGGTGTGGAAAAATTAGAGGTTCTCTATTTTGGGAACTTGGAGAATCCTTTCAACCATCCTCCTCCAAGAAATCCATGGAGCTAAGAAGTAAAGAATGAAGGCCATATCTCTTGGGTGATTAGCCTTTGCTTATGCAAAGAGGAATCAACAAAGGTATAATATTTCTCAACTCACTTTGTTCTTGAGTTAAGTGTTGGTTCACCATAACTACTAGGCTTTGAATTTGATGGGTAAAGTTTTGTTTTTGAGTGCATATAAGCATGATTCCGCCTTTAATTGTTAATTGCATGTTGTTGATGTTGCTCAAATAAACTTGTTTTTCACAAATTTTTCTTTACCTGCAAGGTCTCCCGATTTTCCTACTCTATTTGTAAAGCCATGAGCCGTTAAAGTATTGGCTCTAACTTTCATTCACAACTTCTTTGCATCCCCCCTCCGAGGTCCAGGAGGCCTTGAATCTGATAAGTCGCGACCTCTTGATGATATTTGGGCCAAGTTGATGATGAAAGGGTTATGATCAGAGACCTTCACAATAGTGTGGGTGACCGTAGTATATGACCAACGCTAATACAAAAGCCCATTCACCAGCCTACGGTCCAACTGCTCTTGCACAAGCCTGTTATTCCTAGTTTCTCTCCAAGTAAATTTGGGACCACAAAAGCCAAGTCATTCAGTTCCATTTTTGCCATAAAGTCAAGCAAGTACCTGGGATGAATATGCGACACCTGGCTTCCTTCCTCATTTTTGTGATCCTAAAGGCACTCGTTCAGATCGCCCCCACAGAACCAGGGACGATTAGAAGGCTGGAGCACCTCCAAAGCCTATTTCCAGGCACCGTGGCCTTCTAGCCGAAGCTCAGTATGAACCAAATTATTTATGGTGAAAAAAACTTTTACTTCCCATGTATCGTTCGACCAGAGACTTAACCCACCAGTAGCCCTTATCAGAGGCATATTAACTCTATTATTATAGCCCATCTGCCTTCTTACCCCATCGATTATGTGATCCTTTATTTTTGTTTCAGAGATAAATATCACAGAGGGTCTATGCTTCCTAATGAGCACATGCAAGGATCGAACTACTGTGTTCGACCCAAGACCACGACTGTTCCACATGAGATAGATCATGGAGACCGTGCATTTGTTTCAGGCCAGCTGCCACCACCATTTTGTTGGGTTTTTTCCTTCCTAGCTTGCACTGCCATTATCTCATTATTTGCAACCTCGTCGAGATGAGCCTATATATCTTCTTTCTCCACTAAGACCTCCTAAAGGTCATCCTTTACAAGGATGATTCGCTTCACTTCGGACTATTGTTCTCAGAGGCTCATATTCGTAAACCTACTCATTCGTCCCCGGCCACACCCTTGTGAGGTGCTTCCTTTTCCCTTTCTGCCTCGCTTCCTTAGAGAGAGGCAATTTTCCGGACCATGTTCCACCCCACTTCTCTTCAGCCCTAATTTATAAAAAAAACTCCCTGCTTGGCTGCCCACATCTATTGAGGTGACATGGGAAATCAACTGACCATATGGTGGAGCTTGGGGCATAAACACCAAACTGGGTTATTCAAGAGAGCTTGAGACATTAGCAAATGGACTAATCCCATACCGTCACCTAATTGTTGACACATGACTCACGACTGTCCTTTGGCAAGGCTCAATAGAAATGCAGTTGCCTAGTTGAAGACACTCATGCATCATATCAGAAAGCCCATCATCCACAATTTCGTCGATTTGGAGTCCCTTGTTATGAGGAGTGTTTTGCATCCTCACAAAGTGCCAAGTTTGCCCAACAACATTCCAGTCCGCATAATGCTTATTGTGGTCCACCTAGTGGTTCTTCCACTATGGGATCATGAACCATTGTAATTGTCCCACCCAATTGTCTAGTTCGAGATAGGCTTTCATACAAGAGATCATGAGGTGGTCTTGTCTAAGTCTCTAGGGGCTGTGAGTTGCCTATTCCAAAAGCACCATCGTATCCGGTATTATCACTCGAAGATGAGCCTCTTCTCAATTCTGCATTCTTTATTCTCTCCATGCTTGCCCCAGCAGGCATGTGGTTTATCAGAGTCACCAAGGGAACACTGACCGGTTCCACAATGTTCCATACCATCTTAGTCCTTGTCCAGTCCTCATAGCCAGCCTAGTCATTATTGCTTACCTCAAACGTGCACTCATTGGTGGAGTGCCCGATTCTTCCACATCGGTAACAAAAAGTCTTGGAGTCTCTCATATCTGAACTCTACCCCCAACTCGCGGTCGCCCATCCTCTCTAGTATTAATGAGAACTCTTACCCTGAGAAAGCCTCTAGCCAGAGATGTATCCTCAAGCTTAAGGAACTCTCTAGCTCCTCCACATAACTTCCTGACATTCTCCACCATTTCGAGATTGAGAAGGGCCCCTTTCATTTGGATCTAAAAGGGAATATAGTGCATTCTTCAAGATACAATCTGCCACATCTTCATCTCTGATAATGATGATGTACATATTTCCCTTGACCCAGTTAACTTGTACGTCGCCAAATTATTTCTAGGCACTTCTCAAAATGTTATGGACCCTCAATTTGTTCAATTGTTGGTCCACTAACATCAAGCCAACCAACTTCACTCCCTAGTCCATGCTTGAGAGCTCCAGTACCCCTTCAAGTTGGATTGCAAGCTCCTCCACATTTTGTTGGGCCATGATGCTTCTGTCTCTCCACCGTGCTCTGTTTTGCTTTCTTGCTGCTTCTATTTTGTCTAAAAACTCACCTCCCGAATCTCATACACTAGAGCTTTTGAAACTTCTCAAATGGGTGAGATACGTAAAACCCTGTATGAAGCACCAATGTAGAGTGTGCTCAATAAAGACAAGCAAATATGCAATAAATTTTGATCCTCCTACTAGGCAGTGTTTGTCTTGACCTCAAGATGTAGTAATTAAACCCTTGCACATGGTGGTTGGCTAGCCTGTCGTAGCCCCGAGGTGCTCACATAGAAGATGTTGTCTTTCCTTCATTAATTAACCGAAGGGAATTAAAGTGGAGAGGTAGACAAGGTAGATAGTTAGAGAGCTTCAAATTGATGGGGGACTTGAGGATGGTTGAGAACAAAGGGAACAAAAGGGAAATTTCAGAAACTGTCACCCAACCACCAAAAGTTAAAGATTGACGATCAACAAATTGGGGATTTCGATTACGAGTAAGAGTTATGTTGCTCGACATAAGTTAAAAGTATGAGTCTATGACTACTTGAACTTTCAATTTTTATGTCACATCTATGATAGGGATTTTACCACCTGCAAAAGTAGGGATAAAAACACACAAAATACTTGCAAGAGAACAAGGTTGTTCTAGTATAAATGGCTCAAGCAAAGTCGTTTTCCACAGAGATTGAATGAATAATTTATGTAAATACCAAATCTTAATTAATTATTTGAAAACAAAGATTGGAAAAGGTTGATTTTGAATTTAAAAATAATCAAAAAGAATTTTAAAATAAAACAAAAGAAATTAACTAGAAAACAATTTAAAGAAAATCAATTTGTAAAAAGCCTAGGGTTCCGCCATCCCCTTAACAATCCTATGCAATTTTACCAACTACTTATGAATTTCTACATACATGCTTTGAAGGTTAGGTTTTCCTAATACATATTTTCCTTGTGATATTCAAGCAAAAATGTATATCTACCATACAACATGTTTGTGATATTTAGATCAAATATGAACATGCAAGACTCATTAAGCTTTGTGAAAACCCTTTGAAAAACCATGCAACCCTTAAGAGCATGATGTTCACCTTAAGTGAACTTACAATTATTAACCACAAGAAGCAATACTCAGTCCTCCGGTGATATTCCAACCGAATTGCATCCAATTACTTGTCTAAAAACCCTAATGGTCGCGAACCACTAAGACAATTAGATAGTTTAATTGCGGTGATTAATAACTCAAAGTTAGCATGGGCAAAAGAACTAAGCTTGAGCAGTACAACAAAGAGGGCAGCTACAAGACAGTCCCTTCCAAATAGCGACAAGAGGCAAAACAACGTCACCACCGAGGAAAGTTGTGACCAAAAGGCACTACATAGCATAAACTTGCTGTAATCTTTTGCACAACCCCACATGGTAAAAGTGACGCACTGCAACAAGCAACAAGCTCCAAGCTCTTTTGCTCCTTCGTCTTCTTCCTTGCATGGTGGTACTTCTGGCGTAGCTGCAGCCTCAAGCTTTTGGTGTTCCTAAGCCTTGCAGAGCAAAGAGTATATAAAGAAAGAAAATAATAAAACAAAAGAAGAAGAAAAAACGTCAAAAAAATGATGGCCATCATTGCTTTTGAATGATGTGTCGTGTGAAAAAAAATGTTTTGGGTGATGACCGAAAAAAAATATTAAAAAAAAATAAAACGTCAAAAAAAAAAATGATGGTGTTGTGTGAAAAAAAAAATGAAAGAAGAAGGTGGATCATCGCCAAGGTCTAAAATATCCATAATATCTCGATATTTCCATCGAAATTTCCGTTTTTTTGGACTACCGATATTTCCGATGCCATCGATATTTCCATCGAAATTTCCATGTTTTTTTAATTTCTATATTTAAAAAAACACTAAGGGCCATTTTACTCTTTCAACACCTTGACCACCATATCACTTATGTTTTTGTGCAAAATATGCTAAAATATTTATATATATGGTTTTGTTTTGAATTCTTTTTGCAAGAAACAAATTTGCACATGACAATAAATCTTTGACAATTTCTTTTCAAGTTTCTACTTTTGAACTACTCACCACGTTCACTCACCTAACTAATTAGTTGTAGTTATATTTCTATATATATGGACAACGTCAACCAATCTCAGATCTATATGGGTGGAAAGAATCCGAGACTCAGTCTTCAAATGATTTTGCTTATGGACAACGTCAACCAATCTCGGATCCATATGGGTGGCATGTTAACAATTACATGCAAAACTATTTTGGGGATTTATCATTTGATGACTACTCTTCACAATACACTTACTCTACACATAGAGACGATGAAGATAGTGAAAATTTTGAACCTCATAGGAACTCTATGTGGTACTAAGTCAATCATGTATCTTACCATGCAATGTATAAAGTGTAAAATATTGTACTAATTCATTATATATAAATGATTATGGCGTGTTTAAACTTCTTTCATTAATTACTACATATTTTCTACACTCACAATGTTTGCCAGCTCATAATCAACTTAAATCAGTTAAATCCATCATGCAATGCATTTCCTTCCAATTTTTTTTGTGATAAACTAATAGATAATTGACTAAATAGACATCCTGCAAAGTTTCAATAAAAATTTCCAAGTTTTTCTTACAATTTCCGTAGTTTTTATTCAATTTTTATCGATATCGATAATATCCCGATATTTGCATCGAAATTTCTGTGTTTTTGGACTACTGATATTTCCGATATCATCGATATTTTAGACCTTGATCATCACCATGTGAAAGAGAAAAAATATATATATATAAATGGTGGAATCTTAATGGATCAGCACCACCGAAGGCAAGGAATAATATATATATATATATATATAATATGTATATAGTAAATAAAAAAGCATTTAATGAAATAAAGTCTATTTTATTTATTTTTTTGAAATTTTACATAAATTTACATTATACGTGCCGAAAAAAAAAATTTACAAGAAGGAATCTTCAAGGACGATCACGAGAGCCCAATTACAAAAATGGGAAAAAAATTCGACCCTCGGATTCCTGCAGCTGGTTAAGCTTTTTCTTCATGCTTGTCGAGTAACTATTGGCAAGCATGTGCAACTCCCTATTTTCATGCTTAAGCCCTCTAATCTCCTACTTAAGGCTCGCCACCTCAGCCATCAAGGATTCAACCTGGTGAGTACGAGTAAGAAGGCGTTGGCCCATGTTCGATACAGAGCCCGCACACTGGACGCTAAAGGCCAAGGAGTCCTGGACAGCCAGCTCATCGGACCCTTGGAAAACACCTTGTTGTCTTTAGGGGTGAGAAGATTTCTAGCCACCACCGTGGCTGTTATATCATTCTTCATCACCGAATCCCCAACCGTAAGATGACCATTCAGGGATAAAAATGATAGGTGCCATATATTGTCTGGAGAAAACATAACAGCCTTTTCCCCAATATTCAAATCAAGATGACGGTCGGATGGGCAAGACATTTCCGAAGGTTTTGAAGAAAAGACGAGGTTAGACAAATCAAGATCTCAAAAGTGCAAGATGGGAGCTTTGACAGGCAACAACTCTCGAGCATGCTTTCTGGAACGCCATTGAAACCTCCATAAAGAGAAGAGGCAACAGGGTTGTTTGTTCAAAAATCGAAGAGGCGTTTGTTCAGAAATCGAAGAGGCACTTGTTCAGAAATCGAAGAGCCGATCGTTCAGAAATCAAAGGGGCACCATCTTTTCAAAAACTGGATTTTCCAGATCAATTTGTCAGCACCTTTCACACGTGATCTCAGCTTTGCTGAAATAACAGACAAAATCAAAGGGCTTGTCATCTCTTTCCAAACCTCAAAAGCCGGGCCGCTTGTTCAAAAATCGAAAAGTCACTACTCTCCGAATTTCGAGAGCCGAGTTCTCTTGGACAAAATGTGTCGATGCTCTTCACACGCAACATCAGCTTTCCAGATACCACGAACCACTTTGTAAAAAATATCCGATAAAGTTAAAACGCCTGAACCTTGCAGCTCCCAATGCATTACTATGATCGAGAAGGGTAAAAGAACAGTATTACCACTTGTTGTTAGGGAAATCCCTATATAGGTCGACCTCTATCCTCCACGGCCAAGCAGACCTGAAAAAAATGATTAACCCTTCCTCACATCTGAGAGGGCACTTCCATCAAAGCCTCTTGAAATACTCAATGTTCATCACCCCCTGGAATACATCTGCAAATAAATCACACCAGAGCAAGAGTATCTCATATCATCAGGGTCGAAAGTAAGAGTATCTCATATCATGTTTTCTCCCTGTCATTTTCCTTGTTTTTGTTCTCACCTGCAAGACAAGGAGAAAGAACGCAATCAGTCGGAACCTGAAATCAAACTTCCGATCTGGAACTGATTGCCCAGAACCTTTGCCTGGTTGCTTACCTTGCATTGCTCTCGAGTAATCATCGTCACTGAGAAGTAATGTTTTGAAGGACCATTTAAATGCAAAGGTTGCATTCTACTCCTACATTGTTGACAAATACTGCAAGAGATTGAAGCAGAAAGATCAATGATGAGCTAGCACTGTCGCCAAAGAGTAAAGCTTCGTCGTGCAACACTGTCAAATCATCACCACTTCTTCAAAAAGCAAGAGTATCTCATATCATGCTTTCTCCCTTCCTTTTATTTGTCCTTGTTCTCATTTGTGGGACAAGGAGAAAGAGAGCAATCGGCCCGTATTTGGAATCAACTTTTCGATTTGGAACCGACTGCCTGGAACCCCTTCCCTGATTGCTTACCTAACATTGCTCTCGAATATTCATTTTCAACTACTGATATAATGATTGGAGCTGCCAAGCATGACGAGTCACTGAGAAGTGATGCTTTGAAGGACCATTCAAATGCAAGGTGTGCATTCCACTCCTGCATCAGTAGACAAATACAAAAGAGAAGATGCTGCACATGCATGTGGGGGAAAACCAGGGCAAATACTACTTCTGTAACGGTAACAGATAAGGCAAGGGAAAATGATACATTGAAGCATGTAGAGATAAGCACAACAAAATATGTGCTAGTTCATCCGCTACTTCTTCAAAAGCAAAAGTATTTCCTATCATCAAGATTTAACGTACTCTGGATTTGATAGACTTGTTTTGACCCTTAAATTCTTGAGTCAACTCGCTAAGGTGTGGTGAACTACACGTGCCAATTCATCCTCGACGAAGTCGAAAATCACTTGCCACGTGGAGTCGCTTATGATCCCATTTCCTTCAAGATCAAGCCATCAACGTCCCTTGAAGAAATCACAAGTCTGATTCAAGATCAAGTGTCCACCACCCTTGAATCAACTTTAACTCCAGATAAAAGAAGTAAGTTCAGACATTTGAAGGAAGTCTAGCAGAAAAAACCTCTAGCCCAGTTCAAGATTAAACATGTGGAAAACAACTTCTTCAAAAGCAAAAGTATCTCATATCATCGGAGTCGAAGACAAAGATATCTCATAGCATGCTTTTCCTTTACCCTTGCTCTTGCTTGCAGGACAAGGAGAAAGAGAGCAATCGGTCGGCACTTGGAAAGATTAAACAAAGAAACAGACCATCACCTCTACCTCGTGCCTACCTGTCATACAAAAGAAATAAGGAGAGAAGAATGCAGCATGGTGAGCTGTAACAGATCACTATACCATGATGCCTCCTTCCTTGCAGAATCGTATAATCCAGACAGAGGAGTCTAAGTCAAATCCAAGCTCAGCATCATTGCTCTAATAAAAAAGCTCGAGAAGTTTCAATAGTCTCTCGCTGACACCATCACCGAAGGGCAAAAGCCTCGCCGTACAAATGCATGTGCTGATTCATCCTCAACTAAGCCGAAGATCACTTGCCATGTGAAACCTCTCGTGGTCCTACAACCTTCAAGATCAAGCCACCAACGGCTCTTGAAAAAATCACAAGTCCGATTCAAGATCAAGTGTCTGCCACCCTTGAATCAAATCCTTCAAGATCAAGCCACCAACGGCCCTTGAAGAAATTACAAATCTGATTCAAGATCAAGTGTCCAAAACCCTTGAATCAAAGCCTTCAAGTTCAGGCCTCAACGACCCTTGAAAAAATCACAAGCCCGATTCAAGATCAAGCGTTCACCACCCTTGAATCAAATCCAGTTCAAAATTAAGCCTGTGGAAAGTCAACAAGCATAACAAAATACACGCGTCGATTTGTCCCCAGTAAAGTTGAAGAAACTTTCAGCCCAATTCAAGATCAAGCCTCGACGGCCCTTGAAGAAATTTCAAGCCCAATCCAAGATCAAGGCTCAATGGCCCTTGGATCGACATCTACATTAAGGGACTTCAAAACGCATCTTCTACACGTGAAAAACACATGCATATGACGCGCCTTGAAGTGCGGGCATCTGTAGACATCGCAATTTCAGTAAATAAATGTTGATGGATAATCAAAGTTTCAACGCTCACGTGTCACATAAATTTTACACGTAGTGTGTGACTTAACAAAAAATCGAAAAGAGTTAGAAAAGTTATCAAACAAGACATGTGTCAACACCTGGCAGAGATGATTTATTTCATCTAAATATTATATTCAAAATTAGGCCTTGAAATTTTTTATAAATACAAGGCCATTTCATTCATTTTGGGGGAGACCAATTCATAACCAAAATCATTAGGCAAAATCCTTGAAGCTCTAAAACTCCGAAGCTCTCAAGCATCCAAGTTCCCGAAGAATCAAGAAAGCTCTCTTCGTTCTTCGTTCATCTTTCTTCAAGATCAAGCCCCGACGGCCCTTGAAGAAACATTCATCCAACCTTCAAGATCAAGCCCCGACGGCCCTTGAAGAAACGCTAATCCACCTTCGAGATCAAGCCCCGACGACCTTTGAAGAAACGCTCATCTACCTTCAAGATCAAGCCCCAACGGCCCTTGAAGAAACAAGCATCCACCTTCGAGATCAAGCCTCGACGGCCCTTGAAGAAACTTTGCTCAACCTTCTAGGATCAAGCCCCAACGGCCCTTGGATCAACACATATGTTCTTCAAGAAACAAGACCAAAAGCCCTTGAAGTTTGCTCATCGTTCATCGTTCGTCGTTCGTCCGTTTTTCAAGAACAAGCCCAAAAGCCCTTTGAAGATCGTTCATCGTTCGTTGTTCATACAACCTTCAAGATTAAGCCCCAACGGCCCTTGAAAGAAACAATCATCCACCTTCAAGATTAAGCCCCAACGGCCCTTGAAGAAATTTCCATTAAACTTCAAGATCCAGCCTCGACGACCCTTGGAGAAACGTTCATTCACCTTCAAGATCAAGCCTCAACAACCCTTGACGAAACTTCCATCAACCTTCAAGATCAAGCCTCCGAATGCCCTTAAAGAAACTTCCACCAACCTTCAAGATCAAGCCCAAAGGCTCTTGAAGAAACTCCCCTATTCATCCAAGACCAAGCCTTAACGGTCCTTGGATCAACAAAATCCACAAATCAACATCTTATGGAGATCGAATCAGAGGATCAAGTCAAAAGAGATTGTAACCCAAATTCATTAAATACAAAAATATTATTTTTTACACATGTTTCTGTCTTCGGGAAATTTTCGTGTTTACAATACTACTACAAAACTAGCAAAATGAGCACACACAAGTGTGAACAATTTCTTTTTATTTTTTGTCTTCCTCCACTACACATATTTGAAAAATATTAACAGAAAAACCAATAAACAAAGGCGAGAAGATGAAGACAAAAACAAACCTTTTAAACCTTTGAATATTTTGCTCTTTCCTTCTTCTGGGTTTTTCTTTCCTACTCGCCGTCAACCCTTTTGTGCTCCTCTTGTTTTTTTTTTTTTTTTTTTTTTTTTGCTTTTGCTTTCTTGCCTTGCTGCCTTTTGTTCTTCTCTGTCTCTCCCTCTATTTATCGCACTTTGAAGAGGAAGTGGGGACAGTCAGTTTCACACTTTCATTTTATTTTTTGTCTTCCTCCACTACACATATCTGAAAAATATTAATAGAAAAACCAACAAACAAAGGCGAGAAGATGAAGACAAAGACAAAGCTTTTAAACCTTTGAATATTTTGCTCTTTCCTCCTCCTCGTCGCCCTTTTGTGCTCCTCTCCTTTTTTTTTTTTTTTTTTTTTTTTTGCTTTTGCTTTCTTGCCTTGCTGCCTTTTGTTCTTCTCTATCTCTCCCTCAATTTATCGCACTTTGAAGAGGAAGTGGGGGCAGTCAGTTTCACACTTTGCCAACTACCGTTAACCTCTCTTTTTAGGGATATGGTTGTCTTTTTACGCACTATGAAAAGGAAGTGGGGGCAGTCAGTTTCACACTTTGCCAACTACCATTAATCTCTCTTTTTAGGGATATGATTGTCTTTTTGTCAAAAGAAACAAAATTACTAGTTTGCTCTCTCATCTCAACATTGTGTATTAAAAAATGAGAGGCAAAATTGGAAAAAGCGGGCAAAAAGGTTGACAAGGTGTGTTCTCTTAATAATAGTATAGATAAAACCCTATCTAGAAAATGTTTTAGAATAATACTAGGAAACCAAGTGAATTAAAATAAATTAGGAAACATAATCCTAAATTGACTAGTAAAATTCGCCCAAAATCTGTATAGTCTCAAAACAGTCACGTTTCTAGATCTTTAGACATCCAAAATAGGCCCAAAATAGCTAGAATTAAAACTTGAGATGTCGCGAACATAATTGTAGAAGATCTCGAATCCAAAAGACATCATCTTGGACGCCAAAAAGCCCAAATAATCCTCAAACGTCAGTTTGACAGCATTGCGCGCTGCTCCTTTATTTCATCGCAATAAATAAACCACTTGGTAGAAAATTATGAAACTTTGATAGGATCAAGTAAAAAAACTTATGAACATCCTCCAGTTGGAATCACTCCAAAATTCATCTGTTTGACTACTTTTTTCTTAAGAGGAAGTTAAATGTCCTACATTGGAAATATAATTTAAAAGTATCAAAATCTCACCAAAATAATCACTAAATTAATACCAAGAATAAGGTAAAATATATAGTATAATATCGATTTATCAATCTATAATGGGGATATGTTAATATTGCCTTCAATTTAATTACGTAGCTTGTAAAAGCCTTTATAGTTTTACACATAAGGACTCGATGCAATTAAAATGCCACTTAAGCTAAGTTGAAATTATTTAGTAAGATAGCTAATTTTAGACTTTTCACATTTCAATAGAGGCGTAGATTTTTCGATTATAAATATAATATATATGAGTAATGATAAGGATACCAACTTCTTAGACCAAATTTGTAAATTATGTGATGTGTCTCACTAATTAAAAAAAATGTTAATGAACACTTAACTAATAATCAGATTATTAACAATCTCGTCATATAAGTTATTAAAAAAAATTGAGCTGTATGAACTAGTTGCAGGCCTCCTGCACCTGACGGAGAAAAAAAAATACAAAAGAATGATGGAGAAAGCATTGTTGAGAGAGCGAAAGAATGATGGAATCTTTTGTATTTTTTTTTCTCCGTCAAGTGCAGGAGGCCTGCAACTAGTTCATACCACTCTTTTTTTTTTCTTTTGGTAAAAGAATACTAAACCAAGAAAGATAAAAAATAAATTTGTACTGCGTTAACGTGCATACTTTCTCTTCTCTTCATTTCGCTTTCATGCTTCCAACCTTATCTAAGAAAGCAAAAGTCTCTCTCTCTCTCGTGCATACTTTCTCTTCTCTTCATTTCGCTTTCATGCTTCCAACCTTATCTAAGAAAGCAAAAGTCTCTCTCTCTCTCTCTCTCTCTCTCTCTCTCTCTCTCTCTCTCTCTCTCCATATAAACTTTCTTTGCCTCTTTGTTATCACAAACAAATTTAATGGAGTTTCTACTTATCATCTTCACCTCCATACTTCTGTTTCTCTTGCTGACTGTGTCTTTGTTCATACTCAGAATCTTCACCGGAAAGTCCCTCCGAAACCCGGAATACCCTCCCGTAAAAGGCACTATCTTCCACATGTTCTTATACTTCAACAGAATCTACGACTACCAAACCGAAGTAGCCAGAACACACTCAACTTTCCGGCTTCTAGTCCCGGACCACAGCGAAGTGTACACGGCTGACACGCGCAACATTGAGCATGTTCTGAAAACCAACTTTGCCAGCTACTCAAAAGGCGCCTTCACTCAAAGTATTCTGTCCGATATTTTTGGCCAAGGGATATTTGTTGTTGATGGAGAAAAGTGGAAGCAGCAGAGGAAGCTTGCGAGCTTCGAGTTCTCAACAAGGATGCTTAGAGATGTTAGCTGCTCTGTGTTTAGAAGAAATGCTGCCAAACTGGTTAGAGTTGTTTTTGGAATTTCGAGTTCCGGAGGGGTTTTTGATATGCAGGTGAGCAATTTTTGGTACTAATCCATATATATATATATATATATATATAAAGGGAGAAGACAAAAACAGTGAAACATTCATAATCTCAAAATTGTCCTCTTCCGTTAAATTTTCAAATAAAATAAGAAATTTACAAAAAAAAAAAATGAGGCGAAACATTCATATTATTATTTGTTTTTCTGTTTTTTGTGTTTTCAAATAAAAAACCATAAGTGTCACGCGTGTGGCAAGATGCTAGTATGAAAATCAAACATGTTGGGAGGAAAAATATGATTTATAAAATTACAACTCGTTTGGTGCCTAAGATTGCATTGGATTGTATACTTATAAGATTGGTATATTGGAGTAAGAAATGATCATGAGATAGAGGTGAAAGAGTTTCCATGTCACGGGGATTGGAACGTATAAGTTATACGATGTTGATATCGTACCATTTTGTGGGTGGGGATTGAAGGGTTAGTTTCTTTCATGAGTAATCTATTTTCTACTTTCAACATACCTCGAACCTATTGAGTTATCCAATCCAATCCGTATAAGCACGTGCTGAGGTCTCTTAATTCTCTAAAGCGGGATTCACACTCAACAAACTCTTCGGATCAAACATAATATTTTGCATTTGATTCTATTTGTAGGATTTGCTTATGAGATGTACCTTGGATTCCATATTCAAAGTTGGGTTTGGAATAGAACTGCATTGCTTGGAGGGGTCAAGCAAAGAAGGGACTGCATTCATGAAGGCCTTTGATGAATCTACTGCACTGACTTATTTTCGCTTCGTTGATCCGTTCTGGAAACTGAAAAGAATCTTTAACCTTGGTTCCGAGGCCTCCCTTAAAAAGTATGTCAAAGTTATCGATGATTTCGTGCACCAAGTTATCAGCAGCAAGAGGAGGTTGCAAGAGGAGCAGAAAGATGCTGTAAGTAAAGTTTACATTACCACATTGGATTTACAGAATGTGTCTCTACCATGTAATTCTATGTGCTCTTTATACGATTTCAGTTTGCCGGGTGAGGAAAACATACAGTAAGGGAAGTGTTTTGCGCACATCCTTTTTCTTCTCCTACACCCTTGGCTATTTCTGACCTTTGGATTGTAGGAATCAAAAGAGAATTAAGGGGAAAAAATAAACAAGGGTGTGCAGAAGGAGAAACAGGGTGTGCGGATATCATTTTCCTGCATTAATGGTAAAATTAAGATTTTAGTTTCCAATGAAGTTATGAATTTTTTTTCATGTTTCAAAGATTGACAAGGAGGACATACTGTCAAGGTTTCTACTGGAGAGTGTGAAGAATCCAGAGGAAATGAATGACAAATATCTGAGGGATATAATACTGAATTTTATGATTGCTGGCAAAGACACCAGTGCAAATACACTGTCATGGTTTTTCTACATGCTCAGCAAGAACCCTCTAATACAAGAAAAAGTTGTACAAGAAGTGAGGGATGTAGTTGGTAATCAGGTAGGTGAAGCGAAAGTTGATGTATTCATGGAAAACATAACTGAAGAAACTCTGGAACGAATGCATTATCTTCACGCGGCGCTGACAGAGACCTTAAGGCTATACCCTGCGGTTCCAATCGTAAGTATACTCGAATAACCAGGTTTTAATCTTCGTCATAATATTTTTTTGAATAAGAAGCTTGTTATTTTCTTCACTTTCTATAGCAGTTTGCAAGAATTTAAACATGACAGTGCCAGAACCTTGATTAAAATTGTTAACCACATCAAAATCAATACAAACTTAGAACACTGTTTGTCGCCTAATGACTAAAGGAGTTATTCCTGCTTACTCTTGCAAATTACAGTCCAGACTGGCAAATGTTCATAAATAAATTTTAAAAATGCAACAGGAAAAGTTTATGGCACGTGTCTAACTATAATTGATCTGCATAGATGAACGAGTCCTTACACATAGGGAGCCAAGTATCTTTAGGAAATTTGATACACTTTCTATTATTACAGGGATAAATAGGTAGTGAACTTCAACTTATAAGTCGGAAGAACTCTTCATATTACTGTAAATGTTGACATCTTTATGTCTTGGTTTTCTCCAAGGATGGGAGATGTGCAGATGTAGATGACATTCTTCCAGATGGCTTTAGAGTGCGAAAAGGAGACAACGTAAACTACATCACCTATGCCATGGGAAGAATGCCTTATATCTGGGGAAAAGATGCCGATGATTTCCAACCAGAAAGATGGCTCGAAAATGGAATTTTCCAACCCGAATCACCCTTCAAATTCGTTGCATTTCACGTTAGTAAAAATATTTTCTTTTTCCTTTATCACAAATATATATTTTCTAATTATCCAAATATTCACTAATAATGGTATCACTTTCACTTGTGCTATTTGCAGGCAGGTCCGCGGATATGTCTAGGGAAGGACTTTGCTTACCGGCAGATGAAGATAGTAGCGATGGCTCTCCTTAGCTTCTTTCGCTTCAGATTGGCTAATGAAACAAAGCCGGTAACTTATAGGACCATGTTCACCCTTCACATAGATGGCAGTCTCCCTATGATTGCAGTTCCAAGAACAACCTGAGTAAATTCTTCTATGCATTGAAGAATAATGTTCAAGGTTCATCAACCATCCAAGTGTGAACTTTATATAACATATATATATATATATATATATATATATATATATATGTATGTATGTATGTATGTATGTATGTATGTATGTAAGTATACCCACGTATACACATGTAAATGATAATGACTTTCAGGTTTTTCGTGTTTACTATAGTTGAAATAATAGATCAGGGTCCCTATTTTATCGCAACGTATATACATAATACTGAGACGGCTACATACATAAGAGCATCTCCAAATGAGATGTCAAAATCCTAAGTGGAATGCCACTGTGCAATTTTAATTTTTTTCGTCAATACTCTTTCAATTCATCATGTAATTTTGTATAACTAAGATATAAATAATTAAATTTTATGTTTATATAGAAAACCTAAAGTCATAATATTTTACTCATACATAGGAATTTAGATACTACCTACCAATTCTTGCAGGCTAAGAAACTTACAGAGATACTTCAACACTGATAACAAAAAGAGGAAATCATAAAAATCAGAAAATGAGCTTCAAAGAAAAACTGACAACCCGATGCAGACATAATTAATAATGTTTGATTACTCAATCAAATACAAATTTGATTACTCAATCAAATAAAAATTTGTCACTTTGATCTAAACTTGGCAAAACCTTGATTCTTGTAATTGTTTGGTTCGTTACATGTAAATACGACTTCTACTTTCAATCAAATACAAATTTGACATGGATTTATTTGTGAGAAGGAACTTGCTCATTTGAGAAAAAGGTACGCGAGGGACCATGATTTTCTAGAGTCGGAGTAAGTCTTATTTGAATATTGTTACCATAGAAGTCCGGTCATGGACTTACTAGTTCCCGGCAAAATTGTATCAGACGAAGCAGGGTGTCACCATCCCTCTGTTTTGGGGCACTAGGTGGAGTCTTAGATACTCTGCTGGATGACCATGCTTGTTCCGTAAGACATGCAATTTGATTCGGATGTGGACATAATCAGATCCTATAAGTCATGGAGTCCTTACAATCTAGGGATATGCGTGCACTGCAAGTAATCACAACTCCCAAGATGATGCAAAATCTACTTACTAGATATCCTCTAAGATTCTTCCGACATAGAACTAGATTCTATCCTAAAAAAGTCTTTCTCCCCACAGTATAAACACACCCACCTAGGTTTCATCTACCGTAATGCAATCTATACACTTCAATTATCTTGGCCACTGCTTGATTCTAAAATCATTTGTTAACCTGACTGTCAAAGAATCTTTGGCCGACACACCCCTTCCCTGGTCCTGGGCTTGCATATGGATGTTTACTATTTTGTAGGTTGCTCGAGTTTGTGCTCAACAACTACTCACAAAGGTGCGCGAATTTGGTTCCAAAAATTGGTGCTTTCATTGAGAGAGAACCCATATTCCTCTCAACCAGATCACTCTACCCTATGGAAGCAATGCCTAAAAGATCGCTATGTGGTCAACCCATGGACCCAAATGGAGAAAAAAACCTCTTTCACCGATCAAGTCTGAGACAACATACTGAAGATATGCATCTTAGCAAAATACCTCAAGAAGAACTTACAAATCAAAGAAAAGGCAAGGCTCGCTAGGTTGACTGAAAGAATGAAAACTGTAGAAGACACCCTCGCCTAATTTGCAATTTTCGCTGCTTGTGCTTCCTTAAGAATGACAGATCCACGCTCGAAACAATTGATCTAAGAACTCGTCCCAGCAACATATCTGGCAAAACTGCAAGAAATGTTGAGACCGCCACCTCTCCAAAGCAGACAAGAAGTTTCTTTTAAGCATCAATCGCATAATAAGAAGACATGATTACTTCAACAAAGCCCAGAGGGGGAGGAAGATGATCCTGGGAAAAAGTCGGGTAAAAAATCCCTCTATCAGGCCCAAAAATGTTTATCTACCCTCTAATGGCACCTTTGTCGTTAGGCTGTAAATCCCAGACACCATGGTTGACAGAGTCCTAATTAATAATGGGTTAGAAGTCGATATCCTCTTTAAAGGAGTAGTTACAAGGATGGATATTCTAGATAGAGTTAACTCAAGGAGGGCTACTATCCAAACTCTTAATGGAACCTCACTCAGCACCATGGAAACGATATGTCTCATGGTTCAAAGAAAACCGTCTGAACATCTGATGATTTTCCATGTGATGGATAGCCCTTCCCCTTACAACACTATCCTCAACCGGGAACGGTTGTATGCCATGGAAAAGGTTCCATTTAAAGACAGAATCCAGCCTTATTACTGACACGCCCGACCCTGATATTCACCAAACACCAGGGTAGGCATGTGCTGGCATACACCCAAAGGTGACGAAGCCATATTAGGATGCATGAGAAATAATAAATATAAACAATGCTTATAAATTTAAATACAATGATTATGCAATTATGGAATGTGTTCAGAGCATACAACTAATCTTAGACACTAAAAAGGAATGATATAAAATTAAATAAACAAAGAGATGGGTCCTACACCGAGAGGACTTGAAGATGCCAATGCGGGAGTACCTTGACGCCGGGATTGTATGCCTCGATTCTAAGTCCTGAGGTGGCGCAAAACAAAACATGAGTGGACCAAGTTGATATATATAAGTAACATGAAAACAGTTAATCTTTAACGTACTAACCCCTAAAGTTTATGAAAACTCATTTAGCATAATAAGTAGTAGGTTTTTTGAAAACCCTAGCATGCCATAAAACCTTTATAAAACATATATCATATATAGTGTGCTTAGTAGTGGTATCATCTCGCGCTCAAAGGCATATAGAAATTTTCTGACTAAATCCATATAAATTTCTTTCGCCCGTAGGCACTACAACCCCTAACCAAAGCCAATATAAGTATCTTCCACCCGTAAGCACTACAACCCCCAGCCAAAGCAAATATAAGTACATATATCTCAACTGAGCTTAGTAGCTCAAACATCATATCTTAAAACACCTTCATAGTATATAGTCATCAATCATATATACTACAAAGAATGTAAAAATAGATAAAGTATGGTATTCCAAAATATTCTCAGTAAAACATGATATCTCATAAAGTGTAAATCTAATTTACTCATAAACGTTTCATAAAACGTAAACATTAAATCATGCTTTTCATGTATGCATTTCTAATAGTAAAATATGCATTTTAGAAGGGGTCCACTCACAAATATTTTGCTGTTGAAGAGCCATGCAAACTAGCGAAAATGAAAACGCCACAATAAATGCACCTAAGCACATAAAGGGTCCAATTAATAAAACTATACTCAAACGATTGAATTTTAGAAAACGGACATCATAAACAGATCCAGGACGTCAAAAAAATTAAGGGGGGACCTCGGGTATCCCCACGCGCTACCACGCGCCATTTTGGGTTGCTGGAAAGTTCACCGAAAAAGTCGTCGACGCCACCGTGGACGATGGAGCACAGTGCCTTAGATGGAGGCGTGTGCTTCTTGTGCCGCCCAAGACATGTCACGCGCGTCGACCCACGCACGGCTAAGGACTTGGGATTCGACTGGGTTGGGCCGGATCTAGGTCGGATCTTGTTCTGGATTAGTTCCACTTGGGTTGGGCCGAGGGTTTTAGGCCAAGGGATTTATGGGTTTAGGCTGCAAGGTAGGGCATGGGCTTAGGTTTAGTGGGTTACCCAAGTAGGTTTGGGCCAAGGGTTCAATAGGCCGAAGGTCTAGGTTTGAACAACCCAAAGGCCTGGGTTATATTGGGTTTGGGCTTCACAACTGGGCTAGGTTCATTTGGATTAAGCTTGGTAGCTTGGCCCAAGGATTTGGGCCGAGTAATAATTGGGTTTCCGTGTATGGGTCAGTTTGACCTGGTTTCGATGAGAGAGAAGGCCGAAGCTTCCTGAGCTCCAATTGACTCCGATTCTCAACCATATTCGGCGATTAAACCAAGGAAATGAAGCTACAAGAGAGAGGAAGCAAAACATAACATTTCTAGGCCCATCCGTGGTCAGGAACTCAAAGTGGAGCCGCGGTCCATCGACAGAGGAAATCATTGGGTTCTTTGTGCTTAACCAAGGAGATGGAGATAAAGAGAGGCCCATCACGGTGGTGGTGGTGCTGTCGTGAGGAATGGGTGGGTGTGTGCATTGGTCCTCGAGGAATGAGAGAAAAATAAGTGAGAGAGAGAGAGAGAGGCATGCGAAAGGGAGAGAGGTCCGAGAGAGTGTGAGGGAGCTCAGGGAGAAGAAAAGAAAATAGAGAGATTAGGTTAGGGTGCCACGTGGCAGGCAAAGAAAAAGGGAAGGCCTAGGACCAAAAACAAAGGTGGGCTCTGCCCAGCTCACCATTTAAGGCCCAAAAGTAACGGCCCTAAATATCTTTCACTTGTGAAAATTCCAAAATGCCCTCGTTCTAAAATTCGTAAATAAAAATCGGGACTGGTTGTTACAGCTACTCGAGAGTAGTGCTACGCAGTGAAAAAACCAACAGTATAAAAACCGAACAGCCTATGCTATGAGAAAGACCCTTTGCCGGAAAAAATAAAACTTGTAGGCCTTTCCAAGTAGCTTAAAACAAAGCAAAGCAAAACCCAAATTACACGTAGTTTGATTCCTTTCTCCAGGATATGTAAGTAGTTCTCTCCAAACCTAATCGCATGGTTTGCGCAAAGACGAGTCCATGGAGAACACATCTCTAAACGCCCCACTATAGGCTTATCATCAAAAGTGATCCATAATGTAATTTTTTCCATCATATCATATTTTCCTCAGAATTACACCAGTGATTTAATTCTCCATCCCGGAGATATGTAGGCAATCCTTTTCGGATTCAATCACAACCCCTTGTCAATCAATTTTACTTTGATCATCGATAAAGAGCATCTATTTGTCTTAAATACATGTTCTTTCTTCATTTTTTCGGTAACGTAGGGAATACTCTACTTGTTCAAAAACAAGGTCCAAACTTTGAAAACTTCACATGAATACAAGTCTAAAAAACTTCAAAGTTACATTGTCAGATGGGCCTCCTTGAGCCTAATCCGTCTAGGATAGTTAATAACTTAGGAGACTCGAACTATAATAAGCGCGTAATGATTGGCAGATTACGGGCCGAGCACATGGAGCCTTAACCCGGAAGTCCACTGCACCATCCAGCCTTTGGAAAGTTTACACAACCAACAAGCTTGTGGGTTATGACATTCAAACATGGGCCCTATGCCATTTAAGGGAATAGTCAAAAGGGCGATCCAGAACTCATATGATGATGGCTTTGAACTCCGACCCCGAGTACAATTACTTATATCCAATCTGATACGGATGTAGGGACTCTGAGTAATCGTACTCGGGGTCGGGGTTTGATAGAAGTAATCGTACTTCTATCTAATCAGGTCTTATAAGTCTCAGAGTCTTTACAATCTAGGGATAAACGTGTGTTGCAAGTAATAACAACTTCTAAGAGGATACAATATCTACTTACTAGATATCTTCTAGGATTCTCCCAGCTTAGAACAAGGATTCTATCCTAAAAAAGTCTCTCTCCCCACGGTATAAACATACCCACCTAAGGTAAGTTGTAGTTCTACACATAAGGACTCGATGAAATGAAATGCCACTTTAGTTAAGTTGTAATTATTCCGTAATATGGCTAACGTTAGACTTTTTCACATTATTCAACATAACGAAGGCATAGATTGGTTGATTATAATATAATATATATGAGAAATGATAGGTAGACCAACTTCTTAAACCAAATTTACAAATCATGTGATGAATCTCACTAATAAAAAATAAGCAAGTTAATCAACACTTAAATAATAATCGAATTATTAATAATTATCTCATATAATTATAAAATATTATTTAAATATACGGTCTCCCTAGCATTACCCTATTATACATATAATACTTTTGTAATTTTCTCCATTGCCCCATTGAACAATCTTCAATGAGATAAACCAAAGGAAATGACATCACTTGACAACAAAGACTAGTGTAATTGCTTATCTAACACTATTAAACCATGGTCATTTAGTACTATGGTCTGGTGATATTCCTCTTTACTTGGAAGTGAGAGGTCTTAGGTTCAAATCTCGTGGATGGTGAAGTCGATAACAAATTAGGCTACCCATTGTGTGGCTTAGCCGAACTCCCCATTCCTTTGGTGTAAAAATATCGATGTACTCAAAAAAAGAAAAGAAAAGGGAAAGCCACAAAGTTAAGGCTCATCAACAAGAAAGGAGCTGATTGGATATACTCCTCCTTTTAATCGATTACATTAATCAAAAGATCATGGTTGTTCAAATCTGATTGAAAAATCGATAAAGATGTACCTCAACTCAGTGAGGTGAATAAACACGAGAACAACCAAGCAACCCTTAAGACATGGCAATTCCTGACACGACCCGATAACTCGACACGAAATTAACAGGTGTTCGGGTTGACACGATAACGAATCGGGTCGTTATCGGGTAACCCAATAAACACCTGTTAAGATAACGAGTTGGTTCGGGTATACACGTGGGTAACATGATACATGATAAGAAAAATATTAATTTAATAATTTAACCCTTAAAAATACTAAAATAATTATATATATTAATTTAACAATTTTCTACCCCTAAAAACTATAATAATTATATATATATATATATATATATTAATTAAATTTAAAAAATTGGTGACCATTGGATCGGCTAAGATTGAGGATCAGCTGAGATTTAATCTCAGCCGTCCATTATGCATTAGGTTGGAGGCTATCCTTCTCTTCTCTCTCATTCACTCTGATCTCTCCAAACTAGACTTACTCTTGCGCCGTCTCCTTAATCTGCATCTCTCTCGCATCCTCCTCCGTTCAGTTCCTTCAACTCGACTTTGGCAGCCACAAGAAAACCACACACAAGCAAGCACACGCTAAATGTATGAATTTTGTATTTTTGGGTATTCTGTGTTTTTTTTTTCAAAAACTAGTGATTTGGGGTTTTCGTTAAAATTAAAACTAATGGCTGGGGATTTTCTGGGTTTGGAGTTTTTGGGGTTTTCTGATTTTGGAGATTCTGGGTTGGGGCATGTTTGCAAACATTCAAAAAACCCAACGATCAAGCAAGCATGCTTCACGTTGGCTTCGCAAGCTTGAAAATCACAAAAAGACGAGGCAGAAATAGAATCAAGCATTGGAATTTGGGAATATAGATGTATTTATGTAAATTACCTTTATTAAGTCATGCCATTTAGTCGTATTGTAAGTTGTAAGGTGAGATACATTACTTAATGTCATATATATATATATTGGGGATATGTTATCAGAGGACTGGGGAGGTTAGAATTCTGGTGGTTTGTGAGGCAGGTAACGATAGAGTAGTGACGCCCCACCTATTTTTGTTTTGCTGTAGTAGATGCAATGTCTTAATTATTTGTCCGAAGTATTGGCAATTGGCAGGCAAGTCCTTTTTTTTTTTATTGTGAACGTCGCAAATTCATTTCTATCTATGTTTTTATTTACTTGAAGTTAATAAGTGGGTCTATATTTGTTTTCCATATTTGGAGATTTGGAACAAGCAAGCAATTAAGCAAGGCTGCAACCTGCAAGTGCAAGGTATTTTTAATTGAATTGTGAATTTGAAAATAAATTTGAATTGGATTGTGATTTGTGGATATGTGAATTGGATATGTTAATTTGAATTGGATATAGATAGGTGAAATTGAATTGGATATGTGAAATTGAAGTTGAAATGGATATGTGAATTTGAATGGTTATGGATATGTGAAATTGAAATTGAAATGGATATGGTATGAAATTGATATGTGATCGGATCATATTTATATACAATTTTACATCAAATTTACTCGTCTTTTCTTAGTTAGTTCGTTATATTTTGAGCTATTTACTTTGTTTTTGTGTTTTATGTGATTTATCTAGTTAAGAAAATAAAAATAGCACTAGTGAAATTTTAAGTAATAAATTAGTTATTTTTACCTTGCTCACTTATTTGATTTTTGTAACTTAAGAAAAATTAGCAGAAAATAATAATGTGAGGCTGCCAAAGGAGCACATGCAGAGGCATCATTGAAAAGGAAACAAGCAGAATAAGCACCTAGAGAAAGTCACGGAGGGAGAGCTGCCAGGCAGCTTTGGAATGAAAAGAAAATAAAATAAATATAGATGGGGAAGGACGGTGCTGCCTTAGTCAAAAAGGAGAGGGCGGCTCAAAGGAAAAAAAATGATGATGCTGCCAGAAAATAATAAAAGAGGGGCCAGCGAATTGAGTGGCTTGGGGGGATCACAGGAGCTGCCCATAAGGCAGCGAATTGAGAAAGCACAGAAAAATATTGAGGGAGGAGAGGCTGCGCTGAGCAGGGTGAAAGAAGCAGCTGCCATTGGGCAGCAAAAGAGGCGGGCCTTGAAGAAGAGGACGCATGGAGCAGTGCTGAGGGGAGGCATCCAAGAAAAACTAAGCAGCCTCGGGTTAAACGAAAAAGGGAGGTCAGATAGCTCAAGACGGAGGGGAGTGATTGGTGGAAATAAAGGGCAGCTAAGCTGCCATTTTTGTTGGGCGCGGCCTTTAGCGCTGACAGGGAGAGCTGCCATTAGGCAGTCAAGAAAAGCAGCCTTTGGGAGCTCCTCGGGGCAGTTCAAGCCAAAGAAGAGGGAGCCTCGGGATTGGTGGGAAATTAAGGCAGTGCACAGGAGACGGAATAAGCACAGAAATAAGGAAGTGGCAGCAAGCACAGAAACCCTTGATCCCTAATTTGGTTTAATCTCTCCAACTTCAATTAGTTTAATTTCTGTTTTTAATTTATGAATAATGTATAATTAATTTATTTTGGCTAGAGGATAATTCAAAACCATGATTATATTTGTAATTTGAATTGGTAACTTCAGTTGTGATTTCTGAGTTGTGATTTAATTTGCTTAACTGCTTGATTAATAACTTATTTGTGTTTGTCGATTAAGAATGCATACTTAATTTACATGCATGAATTTGATGCTAGAATATAAGTGAATTTCACCTAATGGTTATGAACTTATATTCACAAGTAGTGAAGGTTGCTAGTCACAATCGCGTTAAGTAAATTCTTGGCAGGAGTATCATGCTTTTCATAGTTACGAATGCCTCGTCAGTATTTATAGTTTTCACAAAGTTTAATGATCTTTGATTGTATCTCTATTGTGCTTTTCACGTAGGGGACTTTTAGAGAATGTGTTGAATTGTTGTATGCTGTTCATCCAATTCAATAACTTAAGGAAAACTTGAAGATTAAAAAAGTGCTGTTCACGGTTAATCTGGAGTATTGAGATTTACAATTTATTGAAAGAACAACTGAAGGTCAATTTAGATTGCATATGTGTCTTGTGTGGAGAAAAACCCTCTAGCCAATCCATCGCCTATCCATTCACTTTTATTTTATGTTTTTGTCAATTCTGTAATTTATTTAAGTTTAATTTACGTTTCGTCAAAACCAAACCCCCCCCCCCCCCCATTATTAAATTATATTATTTAGTTAGTTTTTATTATTTTTAATCTTTTAATTTAAATTTCCGTCAATTTCAATTCCTAGTGTCTAGATTGAGTTAATTTGATTGTCTTTATTATTTTGAGTCATTTTAGTGTGTTTTGAATTATTAGAGTTTTTAGCCTAATTTTGTGTCCTTGAGTCTTGTTTAATATTTTAAATTAATTTAGAGTAGATTAGCAATCCCTCCTAATCCCCGGCCTAGAACGATACCCTACTTACACCTATACTACAATTGTCAAAAAGAGGGTTAAATTTGTGCGGTTTTAAATCCCGTCAAATTTTTGGCGTCGTTGCCGGGGATTAGCAACTTTGCTAATCCCTTTATTTTTGTTTGTGTTTATTTTTATATTTGTGTTTTTGTTGTATTTTTGTTTATGTATTTTACTTTTGATATTTGATTTAGTTTTCGTTCTTTAATTTTAGGTACTAGGGAAGTAAGACATGGATTTTGCTAGTATTCAAGCTCAATTGGCAAATCTTACTTCCCAATTGTCGCAGTATGCCGAACGGACCACAATGCCAAGTGTCCCTACACTTGATGTGCCCTATGGGCAAGGATATCAGACTCATCAATATCCTCAATATTCTGCATATGAAGATGCTTGGGGATATCAAGGCTATGATCAATCAAGGGGCAATTTGTATTCCAACGCTCGCAATTCGAATTGGAGGGATTATTCAAATCAAATGTGGGATGAACCTCAACATTTTCAACAAGGTGGATATTGGCAGCAAGATGAAGCGTTCTATTCAAGACCTATGCAGCCACCACAACCTCCCCCACAACAATTCCAATCGAGTCAAAGTATGCCCGTGAATTATAATGAAATCATTAATGAATTAAACTCTTTGGTGCAGGGGTCACAAAATCAAGCTAAGGAGACTCACCAAGGAGAATATTGGCAGCCGTATGATGAGTTCTATACATCACCACCACAGCCTCCATCACAATCTGCCCAATTTAATTCAGGTACATCTGTGGATAATGATAATATTATTCAATTACTCATCTCTTTGAACCAGGAAGTAGAAAATCAAACCAAGGAGATGGGAGAATTGAATAATCAAATGGGGCAGATTGTGGAGGTCAAGGCACAGATTCAGGAGCAACGTGAACTTTCCAACTCCAACATGGAAAATTCAAAGGGAGACGTTGAAATTGATGAAGCCATCACTTTGGAAAGTGACGTTGAGGATGAAGCTGTCCTAGAACCGTTCAAACACAGCCCGAGCATGAATGAATTGCTGCTACAAGTGGAAGATGAGGAAGACGACCTGGGGAGTTTAGAAGAATTCTTGTCTCAAACCCCTCAAGTCCCTATGTTTTTCAACTCTGGTAATGTTGTTCCAAATGAAATTCATTCTAACATTATTCCACTAAATGTCCTTTTTCCTTGCAGATTTTTTCCAAATTTCGAAGAAAGTGAAAAAGACATTATGGAAGCTCTTCCAAAGGTCCAAAATGATATCCCAATTCTTGGTGCACCAAAACAAGTTCCCGAACCTTGCACACCAAGAAGCGGGATTCAAGAAAATGAAGTGGCTGGAAAATATGTGGAATGCATCAAAGAGGATGTAGTTGAGACAATCAATGCCCAAGAAATTGAGTTTGATGACACGGGACAGGCCACAACCATCATCGTCAATCTGGCCAAGTGCAAAGTCCCCGAAACGTTCAAGGGAGTAGTTTTTGTTATTGAGTTTGTGTCGGAGAAGGAAAGTAAGCAATCTTCTCCAATTTTAATTTTAATTTTATTTTATACTAGCATGTCTCTAATTTTGATGATTCAGGCACCCACCCTGGAATTCAAACCACTGCCGAATCATTTCAAGTATCACCTCCCATTGAAAGATAAATTCTATGCTTTGGAGCTGAGGGGAGGTTAATGGAAAGAATCGTCCGGCTAAAGACGTTAAATCAAGCGCTTCTTGGGAGGCAACCCAAGCAACCAGATTTGCATTTCTTAACCCTTATCTTTATTGCCTTTACTTTCATTTTTGTTTTGTTTAGTTAGTTGTGTTATTTGGTTGAATTTTGTTTAGTTTGGGTTTAAATAAATTAAGGGCAATTTTTATTTTTAGTGCGGATAAATAAAGTCTTTTTACATTAATTTACTTATTTTACATTACATATTTTAATTTGCTGAAAATAAACTTGAAAAAAATAATAATAATAATAATATTAATAATAATAATAATAATATTAGTAATATATATATATATATATTTATTTATTTATTTAAATAAACTTAAAAAAAAATTAATTACAATAATACGAAAAACTAATAGCATCCTTTGGTCATTGGTCAGGTGGCGCCACAGAGGTCGACGGAGCTCCGGGAAGACGAAGAGCCAGAGTTGGAATCTCCGGAGCCGGAACGCTTGGTGCTATTCCAGAGGACGAAGGCAACATAAACCTCGGGAGTAGCGCCATGAACCTTTCATGATCGCTCTGAATCCGACCGTCCGACTCCTGCAGCTGGTCCAGCTTCCTCTTCATGCTGGTCGAGTAACTAGTTGCAAGCATGTGCAACTCCTTGTTCTCGTGCCTGAGTCCTCTGACTTCTTGCCGAAGACTCGCCACCTCAGCCATCAGCGACTCCACCTGACCAGATTTGGCAAGCAGGCGCTGGCCCATGTTTGAAACTGAGCCTGCACTTTGGACGCTGAGAGCCAGAGATTCCTGAACGGCCAGCTCGTCCGACCGCCTAGATAGCATCCTATTGTCCCTTGGAGTGAGCAGATTTCTGGCAATCACCGTAGCGGTGATTTCATTCCTCATCATTGTGTCCCCGACTGTAAGAGGACCATTGGGGGATATGAAGGACGGATTCCAAATGTTGTTCGGAGAAGATGAGTCATCGTCTTCCCCGACATTCAAGTTTAGGCGACGGTCGGAAGGGAAAGACATTTTTTTTTAGAAGGTGTTGAGGAGGAAGAGTTGGAAAGATTAAGAGTGCAGGAAGAGTTCGGAAGGAATAAGAGTGCAGAAGTGCAGGCAGAGTTCGAAAAGATTATGTGTGTTTACAGAAGGGAGTGTTTGAGGAAATGAGTTCAAGTGTGAGGTGAAACAAAATTCATGCCTCTATAAAAAGAAGAAAATGAAGAGCGCCCGCTCCTCAGAGATCAAAGAGCGCTCCTCAGAGGTTGAAGACGCGTCCTCGCGCAAATCGAAAGAGCCAGACACCTTTCTCAAAAGCCGGAATCCTTTATCAAAAGCTGGGCGTGACTCAGAAATCACGTGGCGTTCTGCTTTTCCAATTTTTTCGTGACTCATCACGTGCAGCTTGGAGCGTTGCGAAAACCACGAGCCGCACCCTGATTTGAACCCCGGTTTTCAAAAGATCATCATTCCAGTTTGTCGTCACTCGTCGCATGCGCAGTCAGCTTCGCGGAAATTACGGAAGCTTTGTCAGAAAGCGCGTAACGGGCACTGTTCATCCATCCACCGGCTGCCGACAAATAGTGAGGGAATAGTTCCGGTTGAGGAAGAAAAATTTCTATAAGTCTCGACCTTCGCCTTCCACATCAAAGGCACACCTTCACAACCTCTCAACCTCTCTTCATCTCTTCATCTCCGACAATGTTTTCCCAAAGAAAGCTTTCGAGTTACTCAGTGTTCTTCATCCCTTGGATCACCCCAGAAAACAAACCTTCCAGAGCAAAAGTATTTCATATCAAAAAGGTTAAAAGCAAAAGTATCTCATATCATGCTTTCTCCTCACCTTCATCTGAGGAACGTGGAGAAAGTGAGATCCTGATTGCTTACCTAGTCTTGCTCTCGAGTACTCATCTCAGACCCCTCCCAACACACTTCAAAAATAAACCTGTGTTGAGGTACTTCTTCAAAAACAAAAGTACCTCACAGACGAAGCAGGAGGAGTCTGAGGTGCATCCAGATGAAGGCGGAGTCCGAGACGATCCAAGAGTTCAAGAAGATGCCACCTGCATGGAGACCTGAGTACTTGACGCATGTAGAGACAACGTGCTGACTCATCCTCTACTAGGCTGAGAAGCACTTGCCAGAAGGAGGCCCATCCAGTTCAAGATGAAAGCTGTGGAAAATCAACACGACCAATGACCACCTATTAGTTCTTTTCATTATCTTTTATTTTCATTTTCAATTTTTCGTTTGCATATTTTCTATATTTTCTTGCGTGCTTAACTGATTTATTTCTTTTCTTTGCAGGAACGTTTGGTTATTTTCTCCCTTGAAGTTGATTGCAAAATTTACGCTTGGGGGTCATCGCTTGGTTTTCTGCAAATTAGGGAAGTTTTCAGTTCCATTGCTTTATTTTGTTTCTTTTCATTTAGTCATTTTATTTTTATATTTATTTTTGCATTATTAATGTTTTCTGACATTGGGGACAATGTCTAGTTTAAGTGTGGGGGTATCCAAGTATAAAAAAATGACCAAATTGAAATTTTTTGTACCTTCGACTTTGAACTGGTTTCATTTGTTTCCATGTTATTGTTTTTTTTTTGTTTTCTTAATTAGTTTTGTTTTATTTAATTTTTTTCGAAAAAATTTAAAAATCCAAAAATATTGTCTTGTTTTCTTTATTGTTTTGAATTAGATTTTTTTTATTAGTTTCCCGACCCAATGATATAATTGGATGAAATTCGAACCATGATTATCAAGAACTTAGTTAACATGTGTAGTATGAAATTCCTTATTCTCTTGTTAGTATTGTACATGTTTGATCATCTTTGAAAAACTAAATGCACATAGCCTTGTTGATGTGAAACTAAAGCATGACTTAAAGCTTCATATGTGAATTTAGTGACCGTATACATCCTATGTGAGGTTTTGAGCCTATTGAAAGTGTGTGCATTTTTCATACATTACTACATTTTTCATACATTACTATTCTTTCATGTGTGATGAACTTATGTGAGATGCATCTCTAGAACTTGCGTAACGATCTTTCGAAATATTTGTCATTGATTGCATGAACTTGAAAATGATAGAGGCATTAGGTTCACCACCATGGCCCAAATAACCATATTTCCCAAAGAAAAAAAATTGATGATATCATTAGATTGCCTATTTGAGCCGTATTTGTTGAGCCTTTTATTTCTTATCACCAGATATGTCTACCCTTATACCTCAAACATGTTTCCTTACCCTTTCCAAGCGAGCAATTTGAAATTGTATTATGAGAAATGTTTGTGAAGTACTTGGAAGGCGTTTGGCAAAAGAATAAGTGTGGGGGTATTTCATGTTTGTATTTATTTATTTTTAAAAAAAAAAGAGAAAAAAGAGAAGAAAAGAAAAAGAAAGATTGTATACGAAGAAAATAAAAAAGTTTTTAAAGTTCAGTTTAAGGGTGTGGTTGGAGGTGTTAAAAGAATTGCTGGAAAGTTTGAGTTCTTATAAATCTCAACAAAAGAATTGCTTGCAGTGTAGCTTGGAACTTGTGCTTTCCTATTCTTTCGTTTCAATAGCCCTATCCCTAAGCCTCATTACATCCAATAAAAGTCCTCTCGATTCAAGTTTTGCAATTATGATTGTGGAGAAGTGATCTTTATGCAAGCTTATGGTAGAACTTTCACATTTGTTTCTTTGAGCGAAACACATTAAAACTAAACACATGTGTGATTGAGTGCTTATCCTGTGAGAAGGTTGCTGGTTTGCATATGGTGATTTTAAAAATAAAAACTTGAAATTGCATTAGCATGGCTATCTCACACACTACACTTCAAGGATGATTTAAAGATTACTGCTAATATTTGAATAAGGAAGATGAACTGGGATTAGTTTGTTTTGTTTTAGCTATGGTTCTTGATGATTTATGTTCTTGAATGAAATTCTATGAGGGTCACATAGGGGGAAGCTAATGTTTTTCATGTTATTACTTGTTTTTGTTTTCTTTGTTTTGCTCGAGGACTAGCAAAAGCTAAGTGTGGGGGTATTTGATCGGATCATATTTATATACAATTTTACATCAAATTCACTCGTTTTTTCTTAGTTAGTTCGTTATATTTTGAGCTATTTACTTTGTTTTTGTGTTTTATGTGATTTATCTAGTTAAGAAAATAAAAATAGCACTAGTGAAATTTTAAGTAATAAATTAGTTATTTTTACCTTGCTCACTTATTTGATTTTTGTAACTTAAGAAAAATTAGCAGAAAATAATAATGTGAGGCTGCCAAAGGAGCACATGCAGAGGCATCATTGAAAAGGAAACAAGCAGAATAAGCACCTAGAGAAAGTCACGGAGGGAGAGCTGCCAGGCAGCTTTGGAATGAAAAGAAAATAAAATAAATATAGATGGGGAAGGACAGTGCTGCCTTAGTCAAAAAGGAGAGGGCAGCTCAAAGGAAAAAAAATGATGATGCTGCCAGAAAATAATAAAAGAGGGGCCAGCGAATTGAGTGGCTTGGGGGGGATCACAGGAGCTGCCCATAAGGCAGCGAATTGAGAAAGCACAGAAAAATATTGAGGGAGGGAGGAGAGGCTGCGCTGAGCAGGGTGAAAGAAGCAGCTGCCATTGGGCAGCAAAAGAGGCGGGCCTTGAAGAAGAGGACGCACGGAGCAGCGCTGAGGGGAGGCATCCAAGAAAAACTAAGCAGCCTCGGGTTAAACGAAAAGGGAGGTCAGATAGCTCAAGACGGAGGGGAGTGATTGGTGGAAATAAAGGGCAGCTAAGCTGCCATTTTTGTTGGGCACGGCCTTTAGCGCTGACAGGGAGAGCTGCCATTAGGCAGTCAAGAAAAGCAGCCTTTGGGAGCTCTTCGGGGCAGTTCAAGCCAAAGAAGAGGGAGCCTCGGGATTGGTGGGAAATTAAGGCAGTGCACAGGAGACGGAATAAGCACAAAATTAAGGAAGTGGCAGCAAGCACAGAAACCCTTGATCCCTAATTTGGTTTAATCTCTCCAACTTCAATTAGTTTAATTTCTGTTTTTAATTTATGAATAATGTATAATTAATTTATTTTGGCTAGAGGATAATTCAAAACCATGATTATATTTGTAATTTGAATTGGTAACTTCAGTTGTGATTTCTGAGTTGTGATTTAATTTGCTTAACTGCTTGATTAATAACTTATTTGTGTTTGTCGATTAAGAATGCATACTTAATTTACATGCATGAATTTGATGCTAGAATATAAGTGAATTTCACCTAATCGTTATGAACTTATATTCACAAGTAGTGAAGGTTGCTAGTCACAATCGCGTTAAGTAAATTCTTGGCAGGAGTATCATGCTTTTCATAGTTACGAATGCCTCGTCAGTATTTATAGTTTTCACAAAGTTTAATGATCTTTGATTGTATCTCTATTGTGCTTTTCACGTAGGGGACTTTTAGAGAATGTGTTGAATTGTTGTATGTTGTTCATCCAATTCAATAACTTAAGGAAAACTTGAAGATTAAAAAAGTGCTGTTCACGGTTAATCTGGAGTATTGAGATTTACAATTTATTGAAAGAACAACTGAAGGTCAATTTAGATTGCATATGTGTCTTGTGTGGAGAAAAACCCTCTAGCCAATCCATCGCCTATCCATTCACTTTTATTTTATGTTTTTGTCAATTCTGTAATTTATTTAAGTTTAATTTACGTTTCGTCAAAACCAAACCCCCCCCCATTATTAAATTATATTATTTAGTTAGTTTTTATTATTTTTAATCTTTTAATTTAAATTTCCGTCAATTTCAATTCCTAGTGTCTAGATTGAGTTAATTTGATTGTCTTTATTATTTTGAGTCATTTTAGTGTGTTTTGAATTATTAGAGTTTTTAGCCTAATTTTGTGTCCTTGAGTCTTGTTTAATATTTTTAAATTAATTTAGAGTAGATTAGCAATCCCTCCTAATCCCCGGCCTAGAACGATACCCTACTTACACCTATACTACAATTGTGAAAAAGAGGGTTAAATTTGTGCGGTTTTAAATCCCGTCAATATGAGCAAGATTTTACAATTTTGTTTTTCTCTCTTGAAGCAATGAACGTTGTAGAGCAAGATTTTACAAACCTTAGTGATGAAGGCTCAGTGGAAGTTACAATGGGAATGCAACCTGATCATGGAAGTGAAAATACAGAAGATACAAATACAAGCCCAGCAAAGCAAAAGGCTAAAGTGATCAAATTAGGTAAGCGAACGCTCAGGTCTCTTGTTTGGAAAACTTTCAACAAATTGACTACTATTTTTGAAGATGGTAGAAGTTGTGCTCAATGTAAAGATTGTAAAAAAATTGGTAATAGATGATAGTCATCATGGGACGGGTAATATGAATAGACATTTGAAAACATGCCCTGGACCAACTGTTGGATTATTGTCGGTGTTTGAATTCTATTCCCAAAACTTTGATCATGTGGTATTCAGTGGCTTATTGGTAGAGGTCATCATCTAGCATAATCTTCCTTTTAGTTTTTCTGAATACGAGGGAATTAGGGCTTTGTTTGCATGTGTGTGTATACATATATATATCTCTTGATATTAAGTTACCGTATAGAAATACAATTAAAGCCTATGTGTTGAGGATGTTCAAAAACGAAAAACAAAGGCTTCATAATTTGTTAGGCTCAGTTGAAGGTAGAATTTGTTTGACATCAGACTTATAGACCTCGCAATGCACTGATGTGTATCTTGCTCTTACTACTCACTTTGTAGATAAAGATTAGAAATTGCATAAAAGAATTTTAAGTTTTTGTCACATGCCTCCTCCGCATACTGGTGTTGCATTATCTGAGAAATTAATGCATTGGTGACTGATTGGGGCATTGAGAAGAAGTTATTTTCTACTACTTTGGATAATGATTCTTCAAATATTTCTTTTGTTAGCATTTTGAAGAATAAATTGAATCTTAGAAGTCTTCTCATGATGAATGGTGACTTCTTTCATATGCGTTGTTATGTTCATGTTTTGAATTTGATAGTCCAAGATGGACTTAAAGAAATTGATTCTTCGGTGATAAAGATTCGTGAATACATCAAGTATATATAGAGATCTGAGGCTAGGAAACTAAAGTTTTATGAATGTGTTAGATAAGTAGGGATATTGGATAGTAGGAGAAGTTTGAGATAAGATGTCCTTACTAGATGGAACTCAACCTATATCATGCTAGATAGTGTAATTTTCTATCAATATGCTTTGATTCATTTAGGGTTGAGTGATTCCAATTTTAGTAGTTGTCCTTCTTCTAAAGAGTGAGATAAAATAATGAAGATTTCCAAGTTTTTGGAGTACTTTTATGAGGTTACGTGCTTATTCTCTGGGACAAAGTACCCCACATCAAATTTGTTCTTCCCTAATGTGTTCGTAATACAACTTCAAATTAAGGTAGTCATGGATGACTCTGAAAGTTTCATGAATAAGATGGGGACTTACATGTACATGAAGTTTAAGAAGTATTGGTCAGAGTACAGTTTGATTTTGGCAATTGCAATCATCTTAGACCCTTGTTATAAATTGCATTTTGTGGATTGGGCTTACACAAAGCTTCATAGCATGAATTTGGTTGAACTTACAAAGATTGATGACAAATTGAATGTTCTTTTTGGTATGTACTTGGAAAAATATTTGCATCTTTATAATTCAAATACTCCAGTGAATTCAGTGCCTAATCATCAAACAGAATCTGGAGATGTTCTCTTTGAGGTAACCTAAGTTTTTTTTTATTTACTTTATATATTTGTACCAGTAGTACTATAAAAAGTGTTGATATTATATTTGAAATTGACATGATGCATGATTCTTATTATGTCATATCTCAGCCTGGGCTCGACCACTTCTCGGGCTCGACTCTGCCATAGCACGATATTGTCCGCTTTGGGCCCCCACCACACCCTCACGGTTTTGTTTCTGGGAACTCACACGAGAACTTTCCAATGGGTCACCCATCCTAGGATTGCTCTCACGTGAACTTGCTTAACTTCGAAGTTCTGACGAACTCTGAAGCCAGTGAGCTCCCAAAAGGCCTCGTGCTAATTGGAGGTGAGAATGTACATATAAGGCTTATAGGATCCTCACCCCTGGGCGAAGTGGGATCTTACATATTAAGTTTTCGTTTTTATTTTTTATGATGTAGGATTTTGATAATAATTACAATCGTTCAAGTTCGATTGAAAAAAATGAATTGCAAAAGTATTTGGAGTATAAAAGAATAGATAGAAAAGTAGACACATATGTTATTTCTTGGTGGCAAATTGAGCGTTTTCATTATCCGATACTTTCTCAGTTAGCACGAGATGTGTTAACAATTTCCATTTCAACTATTGCATCAAAATCTGCATTTAGTATTGGGGGTAAAGTACTAGATTAGTATCGTAGTTCAGTGTTACTAGAAACAGTTCAAGCTTTGTTGTGCACACGAGATTGGCCATTTGGAAAATGAGGTAATATATTTTTATATGGTATAGTACTACTATTTTATTTCTTTTCATAATTATTTTGGTAAACTTCATATAATTTGAATGGTTTTTAATGTTTGGTTTTTCTATACTTAGTTTATGCGGAAAAGAGCTTTGACGTGGAAAACCTTACTGAAAACATCATCAACATAACTCTTGAAGGCAATAGATCAAGCCAAAGTTCCAACACAATTTTCTCATGATGATTGATGAAAATGGAGGATTTTGTAAAAGGAATAACATGCAAGCTTTTAGTTCCATTGGTAAGGTTTAAACTTTTGAAAAAGGCTTCACAACCTTGAAAACAAAAACACTTTCATTTTGCATATCCTTGCACATTTAATATTTTGTAATAGACAAGTAGTGTATGGATGTTTTTTTTATTAGACTCTTATTTTCAAATGTAGATGTAGTACTTAAACAACAAATGTGTTTTAATGTTTTGAAGAAATATTTATGTGGCAATGTGTGATATGTGCAAATTTAAGAATATATATATATATATATATATATATATTTCTTAACAGGTCATAACGAGTAAAATGACCCAGCCTGCAAAGAACCCGTTAAGATAATGGGTGTGGCACGACACAATTCGTTAAGATAACAGGCGTTACACAAACACGACAGACACGACCCGTTTGTCGGGCCTATTCATCATAAGTGAAATTACAATTACTAACCCCACGAAGCCAATGCCAATTTTAGGGAACCTTCCGACCAAAATTGCATCAAATTACTTTTTTAAATATCCTAATGGTTGTGAATCACTAAAACACGTAGATAGTTTAAAACGGTGATTAATAATTCAAAACATGCATACATAATATCATAAGTAAATTGAAAAGAAATTACATATTCTTGCTAAAGTTCGTGGCTTCGCCCTAACAAAAGAAACTAGTTACGAACAATCATAAAACAAGGGGTGTGCTATTCACACACCCCAAATTACTTCTCACACACCCCTTGTTAATTTCTGTCCGTTGAACTTCTTCAATTCATTCGATCCGACAGCCGAAAATTAGAAGGGTGTGTGAGAAGTAAAATGGGGTGTGTGGATATCACACCCCTAAAACAAAATATTATTAAGAATATGGAAAGAAAACACCTTGAAAATAAAGTTCAAAATTTCTCTAAAATAGTGCGTCTCCTCATCCTCTCCTCCTCTAATGGCTAAATATCTTTATTTATACTACTACAAAATAAAACCCTAAAAGGTCTTAGAATAAAACTAGGAAACATAATAAAATAATAAAACATAAAATAAAAGATTTCCTCTTTGAACTAAAATTCAGACTTCTTAGAAAATCAGACTTTTGACCAACCAAAAGAACTCTGATTTGGTCCCAAAAGGTCTCTTTTGAAAGCTTAAGACATCCTTACAAATCCTCAGAAGGAATCTTCCTCAAAATATGTCATCTTGACCACCAAAAGACCCAAAACGTCCAAAAACACAATCTAAAAAAGTTGCACATGAGTCTTTTTTTCATTGACACGGTCAAACGGCTAAGTAGAAAATTTTGAAACTTTGATACAATCATCTTGAAAGACTCACGAACATCATCCAATTGGAATCACTCCAAAATTCGTCCGTTTGATTACTTTTCTCTCAAGAGGAAGTCAATTGTCCTACATTAAAAATACATAACAAAGTATCAAAATTCACCAAAATAAAACAATAAATTATAACTACAAATAGGGTAAAATATGCGGTATAATATCGACTCATCAGTGGTAAAGTTAGAGACAATATCGGTGTTGTTAGAGTGGGGCCCTCCTCGACCCGTCGATCTTAAAAAATTCCAACATGGTATCTAAGCCCACGGTTACAGACCCGTGCAAGCCAAGTGCTTGTAACAAGGAAGTGTGGGCTTGGAAATAAGCTTGGACTCTTAACATAGAGCCCGCCTCTAAGTTCTTAAGAAACACTTTTTGAAAAGATTGAAAACAAGTCTAGACTCCATTAGAGCCGACCTCTTAATTGCCGATGTGTGAATCTCCATATGTGAACCACTAAATGGAGTTACACGTGAGGTGTAAACCACTAAATGGGGTTATACGTGAGGGGAAGTATTGGCAGTCCCACATCGGTGGGGGTAAAAAATAAACAATGACCTTTTGTAGTAAAACCCTACACATAATAAATTAGGCAGGTAGTAAAGTTGAGAACAGTATCGGTATCGTTAGATTGGGCAACATTGAGCATGTTCTGAAACCAACTTTGCCAGCTATTCGAAAGGCGCCTTCACTCAAAGTATTCTATCCGATGTTTTTGGCCAAGGGATATTTGTTGTTGATGGAGAAAAGTGGAAGGAGCAGAGGAAGCTTGCGAGCTTCGAGTTCTCAACAAGGGTGCTTAGAGATGTTAGCTGCTTTGTGTTTAGAACGAATGCAGCCTAATTGGTTAGAGTTGTTTTTGGAATTTCGAGCTCCGGAGGAGTTTTTCCTCTAAAAGATTTGTTTAAGTTTTCTTTTCTTGTTTGGTATTTCTTAATCAAACTGGTTTTATAAAAATTTATTTAGAGGGCTTAGCTAATTAAGCTTGGGCTTAGCTAATTAAGCTTGGAAAGTTGGGGGAGTCCTAAATAAAGTCAATTTGATCCGATTGATTTTTGGTACTGATATGAGAATAAAGCACGCTGGGAGGAAAAATATGATCTGTGAAATTACAGCTCGTTTAGAGCCTAAGATTGCATTGGATTGGATTACTTATAAGACTGATGTATTGTAGACTTGTAGTAAGAAATGGGATAGCTGGAAGAGTTTTCATGTCGTGGGGATTTGAACGTATAAGTTATACAACGTTAATATCGTGTACCATTTTATGGGTAGGGATTGCATGGGTGGGTTAATTTTTTCATGAGTAATCATCTATTTTCTACCTTCAACATACCTCGAATCTATTGAGTTATCCAATTTAATCCTTGTAAGCACGCGCCAAGGTCTCTTAGTTCTCTGATGTAGGATTCACACTCAACAAACTCTTTGGATCAAACATAACATTTTGCATTTGATTCTATTTGTAGGATTTGCTTATGAGATGTACCTTGGATTCCATATTCAGAGTCGGGTTTGGAATAGAACTGCATTGCCCGGAGGGGTCAAGCAAAGAAGGGACTGCATTCATGAAGGCCTTTGATGAATCTACTGCACTGACCTATTTTCGCTACATTAATCCATTCTGGAAACTAAAAAGAATCTTCAACCTTGGTTCTGAGGCCTCACTTAAAAAGTATGTCAAAGTTATCGATGATTTTGTGCACCAAGTTATCAGCAGCAAGAGGAGATTGCAAGAGGAGCAAAAAGATGTAAGTAAATTTTACATTACTGCATTGGCTTTACAAAATGTATCTCTACCATGTAATTATATTTGTTTTTTGCACACCATCAGTTTTTCGGGTAAGGAAAACTTACAGCAAGGGTAGTGTTTTGCACACGTCCTTTTCCCCCTCTTACGCCCCAGTTTATTTCTGACCTTTGGATTGTAGAAATCAAAAGAGAATTAAAGGGAAAATTAAACAAGGGCGTGCAGAAGGAGAAACAGGGCGTGCAGAACTCACTTCCCTACATTAATGGTAAATTTAAGATTTTAGTTTTCTATGAAGTTCTGAATTTTATTTTATTGTTTCAAAGATTGACAAGGAGGACATACTGTCAAGGTTTCTACTGGAGAGTGTGAAGAATCCAGATGAAGTGAATGACAAATATCTGAGGGATATAATACTGACTTTTATGTTTGCTGGCAAAGACACCAGTGCAACTACAGTGTCATGGTTCTTCTACATGCTCAGCAAGAACCCTCTAATACAAGAAAAAGTTGTACAAGACTGAAGAAACTCTAGAACAAAGTGAAAGTTGATGAATTTGTGGGAAACATAACTGAAGAAACTCTACAACGAATGCACTATCTTCATGCAGCGCTGACAGAGACCTTAAGGCTCTACCCTGCAGTTCCAATTGTATGTATTACTAGAATAACCTGATTTTAATTTTCCTCGTCACATTTTTTTTTAATAAGATACTTGTTATTTTCTTTACTTTCTATAGTAGTTTGTGACTTTCTAAACAGGACAGTGCCAAAACCTTGATTAAAGTCTGTTAAATATATCAAAACCAATACAAGAAGGTCATTATTCCCCAAGGAAACTTAGAACACTGTTTGTCTTAAGGAGTTATTCCTGCTTACTTGCAAATCACGTACTGGCACATGTGCATAAATAGTTTGTGCACACGTGTGTAACTATATTTAGTCTGCATATATGAACGAGTCCTTGGCACATAAGGAGCCAAGTCTCTTAAGGAAAGTTGAAACCCTGTCAATTAGTAAGGGAGAAATAGGTAGTGAACTTCAAATCTTTAAGTTGGAAGAATTCTTCATATTACTGTAAATATTGACATCTTTATGTCTTGGCTTTCTTTAAGGATGGGAGATGTGCAGATGCAGATGACATTCTTCCAGATGGCTTTAGAGTGAGAAAAGGAGACAACGTAAACTACATCACCTATCATAGGAAGAATGCCTTATATATGGAGAAAAAATGCTGATGATTTTTGACCTGAAAGACATTTTCAAGCCCCAATCACCCTTCAAATTCGTCGCATTTCACATTAGTAAAAATATTTTCTTTTTCCTTAATTACAAATATATATGCTAATTATCCAAATGTTCACTAATAATAGTATCACTTTCATTTGTGCTATTTGCAGGTAGGTCCGCGAATATGTCTAGGGAAGGACTTTGCTTACCGGCAGATGAAGATAGTAACGATGGCTCTCCTTAGCTTCTTTCACTTCAAATTGGCCAATGAAACAAAGCCAGTAACCTATAGGACCATTTTCACCCTTCACATAGATGGCAGTCTCCCTATGATTGCAGTTCCCAGAACAACCTGAGTAATTTATTTTATGCATTGAAAAATAATGTTCAATATTAAGAAAAGATCATGTAATATACTGTATAATGTGTTTATCTAAAAAAAATAGTTGTTGTGAAATCCCATTAAAAGAGGGATGCGTACTTCTAGGCATTATTGTAGAGGTAGTTAGTTGACTTAGTTATGTATATATATTGTACTCTTACTTTGACAATGACATATATGAAAAACCTATTCAGCCGTCACTTTCCATAGCATTGCAATATACCATTTTAATATTCATTCTTTTTATTATGGTATACAGAGCCTAAAACCCTAGCCTGCATATTCAACATTTTTTTTTTCTTCCAAAACATCATGTCAGACACATCAAAACACTGTGACGGCAAACCTAAAAATTCAAACAGTTGAGGTATGGATTCATCAAATCCAAACTATGCTCATTATTCAGACAGTCCTGGTCACATGCTAGTTTCAGAAAAATTGAATGGATCCAACTATCCATCTTGGACTAAATCCATGATTCATGCTCTCACCACAAAAAACAAAATTGGTTTTGTTGATGGCTCCATTCAGCCACCCTCAGCAGTAGATCAACCAAAAGAATATGCTCTTTGGAATCAATGCAACATCATGATTTTATCATGGTTCGCTCAATCTATGGAGTCTGATCTTTCCAAAGAAGTTGTTCATGCCAAAACAGCCCAACAAGTATGGGACGATTTCAGAGATCAGTTCTCACAAAAGAACGCACTAGCAATTTATCAAATCCAAAAATCCATCGCATCTCTCACACAGGGGTCCATGACAGTCTCAGCTTATTTTACAAAGCTTAAAGGCCTTTGGGACGAATTAGAAACATATCGTCCTCTTCTCATCTGTGACCAGACAAAGGCACATAATGAACAAATAGAAAAAGATAAGATGATGCAATTTCTTATGGGTATCAACGACGTCTACAGTGGAATTCGCAATAATATTCTCATGATGACACCTTTGCCCAAAGTTCATCAAGCCTACTCACTCATTATTCAAGACGAACCACAACGACAAATTTCATCGTGGTCATCTGAAAATTTCTCAATTATTGCTGCTGTTCAAACTCGACCAAACAATTCTTCCAAAAATTCCAAGAATTTTCACTATGATTATTGTGATAAAGATGGCCATACAATTGACAATTGTAGAAATCGAAAATACCATTGCAAGTTATGCGATAAGAGAGGGCATACTGAAGACAGGTGTAGATTTAAAAACAGAACAAACAAAGAAAATCAAGGAAGCAGCAAGTCACTACCGCGTGGGTCCCCAAGCGGCAGCAACCCATGTGCTGCATTACTCAATTTCTATCCTCCCAGAACGAGTACCCATTCTGCTGCAAATGCAGCGGCTGCAGCCAATGTCCCATCCAACTTGGCGCACGAACAGGCCTCCCAGCAACCTTCACTGAACCCTTTACAAGGCCTCTCAACGGAACAGCTTCAACAATTAGCCCATACGGTATCCCTAATGAATTTAAATCCTCATTCTGGTAATAAAGATGCTTATGTGAATGTTGCAGGTCTGTCATCTTTTACTGTTGCCTCCGTTAATTTTGTATTCACTCAACCTTGGATTTTAGATAGTGGGGCTACCAATCACATCACGTCAGATTCCTCACTTTTCACCACAACTAAACCCTCATCAATATCCACTATTAAATTACCCACTGGTTATGCAGCCTCAATTACTTCCACTGGCACCATACCCTTCAATTCAGACATTACATTAGATAATGTTTTATGTGTTCCTTCTTTTCACTTAAATCTCATGTCTGCCAGTCAAGTCACCGACTCACTAAATTGTCGTGCCATTTTGTTTCCCACTTTCTGTGTCTTGCAGGACTTGGCTACGGGGAAGAAGATTGGATTAGGTAAGCAACGTGGTGGTCTTTATTACATGTCACCATTGCAACAAACGCCTATCTCCTATCTAGTTTCTCATTCATCCAATCTCTGGCATATGCGGCTTGGACATCCTTCTTCAACCCGCCTCAAATTAGTATTTCCCTCATTCTCTACAAATAATATTTGTACTGTTTGTCTTATGGCCAAACAAACTAGACTTCATTTCTCTTTAAGTTCTATATTAACCGCTCCTTAAGATTTACTGCATTCTGATATTTGGGGTCCTCACAAAGTTCCCACTCACTCAGGCTCTCGATTCTTTCTCACTATTGTTGATGATTTTACTAGGTGCACATAGGTTTTCTTGATGCAACATAAATCTGAAACTTAACACCTCTTAAAATCTTTTATTACTTTTGCCCACACACATTTCATGCACAAATCAAAACAATAAGCCTTCTTCTTCTTTTTTCCCCGGTTCCCTTTTTTTTTTCTGCCACGTCGCAATTCCTCCCACTCCCCCTTCTTCGCTCCCCTTCTGTGGACTCACCTTCTTTCTTTCTCGCTCTCTCATCTTCTATCTCTGTAACTCTCTCATTCTCCCAAACTACACACACATATGACACCACCATCTCTGGCGAGCCCTTGAACCACGTCCCCAGATCACCATCATCTTTTCTTTGTTTTGTCTTTCTCTCCTTCTAATCATGGTAGCATAGTGACTGTGCTCAAATTTTCCTGCCGAGCTTCGCCGATTTCAACTAAGGTAGATTAGGGTGTTTTGAGACTTTTTTGGGGTGGTTTGAATGCAGAGACAACTCAGAGGTTTATATTCCCAGTTTTTCGACGAGGTGCCACGACTTGCAGACGTTTTTTTATCGTATTTCGGCCACGATTAGCCACAAGGAAGGTATTTTTTTCTACTCTTTGCTTCATAGGCTTCTTTTGGTATTTTGGTTCACTTGTTTTGGTTAAGTTTTGAGTTCCATCAGAGCTCAGGAGTTTTCCCGACCAAAAATCAGTTTCCTTCTTCCTTGGGTCCGGTGACCTGCTACCCCAACCGGGTCAACTAGACCCACAAACTGGAATACAGCCCATTTGGGCAGCCCAACCCCATAACCATTTACCCCAGGCCTTGGGGCTAGGGTGCCGAACCCAACCCACTTCGAACCCAAGTCCAAACCCTTTCAAACCTAGGCCCTTGGGCAGTTTTGACCCAGGCCTTAGGCCCTTTTGAACTCAAGCCAAGAAACCCTAGGCCAGCCCAGGAGCCGAACCCGGTCCAACCCAAACCCCAGACCCGTTGACTTGGTCAACACTGACCGTTAACTTTGACCATTGACCGATCAACGTTGACTTTTTGTTGACTTTTTGGGTTTCGGTTGGGACCTCTTCTAGGCTAATTTCGACGTCTTGAATTCGTTTTGACATCTGTTTTCTCAAATTCAACCGTTATGGTAGAGTTTTATTAATTGGACCCTTTATGTGCTTAGGTACAATTGTTTATGGCGTTTTCGTCCTCGCTAGTTTGCATGGCTCTTCGATGAAGGAGTATCTATGAGTGGAGCCCTTCTAAAATGCATGTTTTAATAGTAGAAATGCATATATGAAAAGCATGATTTAATGGTTATGTTTTATGAAACATTTTATAAGTAAATTAGATTTACATTATATGATTATCATGCTTTACTGGGATTATTTTGGAATACCATACTTTATCGCACTTATGTTCTTTGTAGTATATTTGATGGATGACTAATACTATTTATGAACATGTTTTTACACTTCTTTGTAATATATATGATGAATGACTATATGCTATGAAGATGTTTTTGGGAAATATGGATTTATGTTGGAAAAAGTATATTTAATGTTTTTATGCTTATCTAGTGGTCACTGTTTTGCCTATAGGCAAAGATACTTGTATATTGGCTTCGGGCCCAGAGATGTAGTACCACGGGTGACTATGATACCACTATTTAGCACATTATATACGATATATGTTTAAGAAATTTTTTATGGTATGCTAGAGTTTTTGGAAAACCTATTACATACTATGCTATTGAGTTTTCATAAAACCCGACGTCAGGGCACTTCTGTCACATCCTGACTCTGGCTCGACCACTTCCAGGGCTCAACTCCGCTATAACACAATATTATCCGTTTTGAGTTTTTTTTTTTGGAAACTCACACGAGAACTTCCTAATGGGTCACTCATCCTGGAATTGCTCTCACGCAAACTCACTTAACTTCGGAGTTCCGACGAAACTCGAAGTCAGTGAGCTCCCAAAAGGCCTCATGCTAATTGGAGGTGGACATGTACATATAAGGCTTACAGGATCCTCACCTCTGGGCATTGTGGGATCTTACAATCCACCCCCCTTAGGGACCCGACGTCCTTGTCGGCACACTTCCGGCTAGGGAGTGGCTCTGATACCAAATTGTCACATCCCGGCCCAGGCTCGATCACTTCCCAGGCTTAACTCCGCTATAGCACGATATTGTCCGCTTTAGGCCCCTACCACACCCTCACGGTTTTGTTTCTGGGAACTCACACTAGAACTTCCCAGTGGGTCACCCATCTTGGAATTGCTCTTGCACGAACTTGCTTAACTTCAGAGTTTTGACAAAACTCGAAGCCAATGAGCTCCCAAAAGGCCTCATGCTAGTTGGAGGTGGACATGTACATATAAGGCTTACAGGATCCTCACCTCTGGGCAATGTGGGATCTTACAACTTATGCATCGGCATCTTCGAGTCCTCTCGATGTATGACCCATTCCTTTGGTTATTCAATGTTATATAAATTTTTTTTAGTGTTCTAGTTAGTTGTATGCTCTGAACAAGTTCCTAAGTTGCATATTCATTGTATTTTAATTCATAACTTTTATTTATATTCGTTATTCCTCATGCATATTAGTATGGCTTTGTCACCTTCGAGTGTCAGCCATAACGTGCCTACCTTGTTAATCAATGGATATCAGGGTCGAGCGTGTCAATTGGTGTAACTAAACATTAGAAAAATCGATGAGTACCGACAAATCATGTTGAACAGTTTCAGTGCCTACTTCGACGGCTTCCTAACCAAAAATCTTGGTGGATTGGCCATTTTCGTTGAAACCTTGCAATGCGATATAGCCAATTTAGTTATCATAATAATAAGCATAGATCATGTTCGTCTCAAACGTTTAGCTATCGGCCATATGAACCAAGGCCAACTTGCATCCCAAAAAGACTAAGACTTGATACTAAAAAGACGAAATGACTAGTTTGATGAATCCAATCTCGGCCAAGCAAGGCATTATACTCGATCTTTGAATCTATGACGAATGACTCCGTTATATGTGGTCTTCTAGCAATAGTAACCTCCAAAGGCAGGACGCCTTTAGTTGTAGACTTGTCAGTCGATAAAACTGCTCCTGGTTATGTTGGATAATATGATTCACCTTTCGACCGCTTTAGAGCCCTTATCAATAAAACTGGCATTGTATTCACCATGGCAGTCTACAAACACATTAGAAACTAAAAGACATTCAATGTAGACAGTTATGTACAAAGGTTTGAGGCGTCGTAAATTGGTGGTCGCATCATGAGGGAAGATTTCCAATAAGGTAGTGTGTAGTTGTCCTTCATGGTCTAGCTCATCGACCGAATTAGTGGTCACAAAGTCAATATGAGCCATGTCTTCCACTTCCACATTTCCATTGAGCAAATTCGACTGACAAGATCCAGTTGGAGTCTAGGAGGAAGGACATGTACCATGTTAATCTACATATTATCTAAAATTGTAGGGCCTATGATATCGTCTTGATCCTCTTCAGTTAAGGTTCTTTCTCACTAGGTTTCACTTTTTCGTCCTTGGTGGTAGGTGCTGATGTTGAGGATTGTGTCCAGATATAGCGAAAGTATTTTCACAATGATGGGTTTCAATAACTTTTCTTTTCGTGGCTAGCTCTAATACGATCTTTCTGTCTGACTTATAACTCTCTGACTGAGCCATTTTAGTTAGGGTTATCTCATGAATTCAACGTTGAAAATCATTTATACGTCCCGAGCATCAATATATGAATCAAGCCACCAAATTTGCTCATGTTTTGCCTTGGTTAGGCCGAATAAATTAATTGCCGAAAATATTAGAAGTGCCAATGGAAATACCACATGTTTTCCACGGAGAAAAGAAGGTTTGTATCATCTATGTCGACATACGGCTCGAATTTGAGCCCCAGTAAATTGGCCTCACTATGTGCTGAAACCAGGCCAAGATTGTTGGATCTGACTTATGCTAGATCATTTCTTTTTCTGCAGTCAAGTCGATACACTCCTGGAACTATTGTGGTAGATCATAGAGATCGTTGGTTCAGAATTTGTATGGAAATCCTTCATATATTCCAAATCTTTACCAATAAATGAAGGGTGCCTATTATGCCAAACTTTGATCAATGGCTACTTTAGAATAATTTGAGGAAGAGCATTTTGAGCTTCTTTGGAAAAATGCTCTATTCATGCTTTCATTTTGCCTAGACAAAGCAATAACTTGATAAGCTTCTTAAAATTCCCTATCTCAGTCTCTATAGTAGAGACTGAAATCTTCTTCCATTTAGCCATCTTAGCGAGAATTGTAGGAACTTGTTTTGCCAAGTCTAATTCCATCTTGTTTTTCAACTGTTGAACTTGAGTTGCATTTCTCTAAGCATTGGCAACCTCATTTTAAAGGTGAGCCATGAGCACATTACACTGCCGCTGGCATTTTATGACTTAGACCTCGTGGTGTATGCACTGGTTAGAAGGTTATACTCATACAACTGAGTATCTGTTGGCTTTGGCAGTTTCAATGTCCATTGTGGAGTTGACACGCCTATATCTCCCACTTGGCTGCCAAAGTAGTCTTAGTGGTAAAATCCTCTATCAAAATCAAGCCATCGCCGAACATGAGGCTTCTAATTTCCAGACTATGGCCCAAGTCGATTGAAAACTCTTGAAGAACTTTGCTGTGAACCTCGACCAAATAGTTAGATGTAGGGCTGGTCACAGGCCGAGCCAGGCTTAATTTTGGAGGAACCAGACCTTATCTATTTTAAACAATAAAGTGACGGACCAGACCAGGTAGAGAAATTTTGAGTTTGGGAACGGATCCTAACCCAGCCCATTTTAAACGGGCCGGTTCTAGGCAGGTCCAATGGTCCGATTACTTTTTTTTTGTTTTGATACAGAGCTTCAAAACGTTCCACGGTTCCAGATTATTCCCACTGCCAACGAAATCGACGGGTTGGAAACTACTCACACCAGCAGCTAAACCACCGGTGGTGAATCAGTGAAGGTGGTGGTCCCCATCTCTCTTGCTCATCTCTCTCAATCCCAAATCAAGGTCTCTATCTCTCAACTCTGATAGATGACAATGGCGCGAAGCTCCAATCTGACTCAGATCGACGATGGCAGCAGCACGGTGGTCAATGGGATCACATTACGTAATTGATACAAAACCATGCTCCTTTGTATGTACTTCGTGAACTGAACCCTGTTATCGGGTTCACCACTAGCTACGATGAGCTTTTGGGTGTCGAGCACCATGGTTCTGTATTCTTTGCACGGCGGACGTGTCCGTCGCCACAACAACAAAACCAACACCTACCAAACTGAAGATGAATTTCATATCCTTCTAATTGATCTCCTAGGTTTTTTAAGTTTCGATGCTCCGTCCAAATTTGTTCAGCAGAGTTCTCGAAGCAATCGATGCAATCGATTCGAGAATAAGAGGGAGAAGAGAACAAGGAATATATGGTGTTGTCGAGAGAACTGAGCCATCGTGGTGGTAGAGAAGATGACTCGAGTGTGAGTCTGGTTTAAGTCCAAGAAGTAAAAGACGATGGGATGGAATGGATAATGGTTTAAGTCCAAGAAGTAAAGGACGATGGGATGGAATGGATAATGGATTACGGGCCCCGTTATTCCAATTCTAGGACTCAGCCCGCCTCTTAAATACTATAGACCCGCCCTACCCCATTTTTATTCTCAAAAAATTGGAACAGGCCCGTACCCACCCCAATCCGCAGTTCCTATACCTATTTGCCCACCCCTAGTTAGACTTGGAATAATTAGACCGATTGGCCTAGTAATAGTTTTCATCCCCCACAATAGTGATTTCTAGTTTATATCGACTGCACAATACCACTAGTTCATTTGGTCATCATAAGCTTGACTGGCAGAATTAGTATTAGCATGAGAAGTCAGCTCAGGCTAGTGTGGAAAAGCGTTGTAATGGGCGAGGTTGATTTTCAACCTTGGCTAGGAACTTTGCTTAGGCACATAAGTCATTGTCGAAGGATGATTCTCACTAACCATCAACCTTTGTCGTCCATTTCTTCTGAGCACATAGGCATTGACCATATTGATTACCGTTGTTGAAAATAAGTCAATGTCGACTAACATTTGTGCCTTCTCAAGGAACTTAAGCTTGTTGTTGTCTATCTAATCCTAGATAGCATCCCAAAATATCACGCAGTTGTGGTTGCTTGTTAGAATTGTGAAACTTGCAATAAGCCTTCCCCTTCAACTAGGGGTGGGTTCGAAAAACCAAAAACCAAATAAACGGGACCAAAAGCCAAATTGAAATAGAAAAAAATCAAACTGAAATTAAAAAACTAAGCCAAAATGGATTTATGTAGTTTCGATTTCTGGAGTTTAGAAATGGAACCAATCTGAACTGAATTAACCATTTCCTTAAAACGACATCGTTTTATCTAGGTATTTAAACCAAGCTAACGCTGCTCCTTCATTTCAATACTTTCATCCTCGCCCATCTCGCCTACCTCATCTCAATTCTTTCATCCTTGCACACCTTTCCTAAACTCGATAATATAGTCGATCTCCTCCTCCGACAAAGTAGAAGCCTCGCCGAGCCATAAACAGTGAGTCTTCGTGAAGCGCATCATCAATGAGGTTAAATTGAAGACCTTTCTCCTTCAAAACCAACAAAGCCTTCAAAGTGCAAAGCAATGGAGGAGAGTAACGAGATAAAGAAACACAAAGGTGTACTGTAAAGGTCGTAGAGGAAATGGGTGGCGAAGATCCGAGACCTAAATTGTAGTCTGGGTCTAGTTAGAATGTTAAACATGGTAGAAGAGGCTAGTTTCGCTGGGTTGTGGGTTGTAACTTGGTTTCTTTGCAAGTTTTTTTCTTCAGTTTTTGAAGAATACTTGTAAATTTTATATTTGTTTTCTTCTCTCCAAGATTGTTTTATTAATGTGTGTGTGTTGATGAAAAGATATTGATTCATCATTATGTATATAAAGGGTTAGAACTCTAGAAAACAAAATAAATAAAAATTAACAAAAAAACCTAAACCAAACTGAAAGTGAACTAGAAAAAACTGAATTGAACTTAAACCGAATAGAAAAAAAACCGATGCAGAATAGAACTGAATTAAACCGAACGGTAAATTCGGTTTGGTTTTTTATTTCGGCAAAAAATCGAACTGAATGGAACCGTACCCACCTCTACCTTTAAGTCTTTGGCTTTAGGTATAACATGACATGGTCGAAGTTGGATCATCATCGCCGCAAGGAGTTAATTGAAAATAGCATCAACCTTAGTGATATCAAAAGAATATACTTTCGAAGTCTGGACTATAGCCTGACCCGAAGTTGTTTATCTCTTCATGTCTTTTGAGTTGGCGTGAGACAACGCTTTGCACACAAATGAATTGTCAATAACGATCTCTGCAACATCAATGTTGGCATACGGTGTCCCTTTTGTCCTCAGTCGAACCATACCTTACGACTGGATTCTTGTGTATCGTTCCTTGAGACACTATTTTTGCTACCTTAAAGCGATAAAGGTACTTGGCAGATGAATAATATGGTGCTTGAACCATTCTCGCCAAGGATGACACTGACACTTCCATTCCAACCCTACAGAATTGCTCGTGGAATTTTCTAACAAAGTCGTCCCAAGTTTGTAATGAGTTCGAAGACAAGCTAATATACCACGAAAATGTGACTGAAGTCAAAGAGAAATTGAGTAGTCGTAACTTGTGGAAGTCATGGTTGGCATCGCCACACTGGCTATGAATCGAGCAATGTGCTCTAGGGAGGACAAACTTGATTCGCCAGGGAACAAACTAAAATCGGGTTCACAGCCGAGTTGATCATCCGTTGAATTTCCTCTATGTTAATCTATGTTAATTGTCGTGTCTCCTCTTTTTTCCATCCTAGCCATGCCATTCAAATGTGATAGCTCATAAAGGGACTTCTAACTTACTCTATTTTCACTTGTACTGGCCTTAAGCTGTTGTGTATGTAAGGTTCTGTTTTCATTGAGAGATACTTTCTTTTTAGGTGGTACTACGCTAGCCCTCTGTCTTTCAACAGTGGTATCCAGCCTATATTGCCGAATTTTAGTGGATAATGTTGTTAATAAACAATTCTTTTCCTCATGGGATGGTTGTATCCCCTCGTGGTAATGATTCTTTGTATCCTGCTTGAGGTTAAGTCGGCCGAGCTCACACTCCAAAATGTTCTCTAAATGGTTGGTATGTTTGACGAGTCTATGTAGAAAGAACAATCTAACAGGTATGTCTGAAGCTTCATTGTCTTCTTCATCTACCTTTTCGACTATACCTTCTTGAGGTTAAGAATCGATGGGTCTCGTTCTCTTTTTAATAAACTTCTGACAGCCCGAAGGTTATTTCTACCTCTTGGCGCGCCATGGGCTTTGGTATGACGGCAACATGATGATCTTGTGCCAGTTCTACACCAGTACACACAGTTGCTTAGTTTGCAAACGCCTAATTTGTAGATGCCTAATTTACAAATGATTTTCTCATCGTTGTTTTCTTCTTGGTAGAATGAGTTTCGATGGTCAGGTTCTTCATAGTTATCTTACCACTGGTTTTATCTGGCGTGCCAAACTGTTGGCCCTAAAAATTACAATGTATACGTGCATGCAGGCCGAGTAACTACAAGCCAAGTATGTCTTTCTTGTGAATGCGGGCGTGCCAAATCGCAACAGCTCTTGGTCAGGCGAGTAGAATTGAAGTGGTGGTGATGTCGAATGCATTACTCACTTCTACACTTGAGCGTTTACAACCGAGGAAGGAACGCCTTGGGTTCTAAAACCTGAAGACAAGGTTGCTAGATCACTGCGAAGTTCAATAAATGGTTTAGCTTTCAATGTGCCGAACACGAAATACCTGGTAATACCTCACTTCACCGAGAAGCTAATGGAGTGACTTTTTTAAGATAAAGAAATAAAAACTCTTCGCCCGCTGAGACTTGGATATATAACCAACCAACCTAGAAGCAGTGTTGTTTATTTGTCCAAAGTGAAGGCGCCCCTATGCTGCTTGATTCTACAGCTACAGTGTTGTTTACTTATCCAAACTGACAGTGTTGTCGGGTGTCAACACAGTGTTGTTTACTTATCCAAACTAAAGATGTATTGACTAGAGGGTTAGGATAGTATTTTTCTCATAGGTGTGAGAAAGGTTTCACGTAGAGCGAGCTTTATCGCACAGGGTGTTTGAATTGTTTGTTGAGTTGAAAGGGCATTTCATGTTGCCAAACCTCTTCTATTTATAGGGATGTTTTTCATGACAAACAAGCATGCCAAGGTAGAGCCCTGATGGGATTGTGTTTACTTGACATTTACCTGAATGTTCTCTTTTTATCTTTTTAATTCCCTTCTTAGCCAAAACTACATATTCATCCAATTTCAACCTCTTTAATTCCAACTAGGATTCTGAACTTGACTCCTTTATGCAATTAATCATTCTTATATGATCAAGAATGAATTTTAATTCTTAGAATGATTCGCATCTAATCAAAGGTTGTTCTAATCCTTGGAAATTTAACTTACTTAAGACTTGTCCTAGCCACATCTGAACTTAATCCTTTCACAATTCCACTTACATGAGAACTCAGTTGAATCAACCCTTTCTTAGGCTAAAAGCCTACTGGCCTGCGGGATCACTCGGGTTAACCATTTTCGGCCCAAATTATTATTTCAGACTCAAATAAGAGATACATAATTGTTGTAGCATTCTAAACTAATAATATAATGTCATATATAAATTTCTCGAGTCTCTTTATATGGTGCTATATTATTTGCATGGAATGTCATGAAACGAGAGTGTATCCATAAAATTGTGATATTAATGCAAAGGACACACGGGGACAGAAAGACGTTAGAATTACATATGCATCACATCAATTTGCTTAGTAAATAAGAACTCCGTTAGACTTTGTGACCGATCTCCACGTGCCTTTTCCTTCCCAAAACCTCCACCATTAATAAAATTCGCCCTCTCTCTCTCTCTCTCTCTCTCTCGCTCTAAAGTATAAACCACCCCACACACACGCATCATCAGCCAAGCCATGGACTTTCTGTCAAAGCCATTCCTCTTCACATCTCTGGTTTTATTGTTATCCATCTCCACCGCCCAAATCCTAGCTTGGAAACTGACCAAGAGAAAGAGGAAGTATCCACCAATTGCTGGCACAATCCTTCACCAGCTGCTCAACTTCAACAGGTTGCACGATTACATGACTGATCTTGCTGCCAAGTACAAGACCTACAGGCTGATTGGGCCCTTCAGGAATGAGGTTTACACCTCCAATCCACAAAATGTTGAGTATATTCTCAAAACCAACTTTGATAATTACGGCAAGGTATGTATACATCTCTCCAATATCTGCGTAGTTAATTGCCCAAAAAACCTATGTGACTGTAGATTTATACTTTCGTTAGAATTTTTTTGTTGCTTTTTTTATTCAAAGTTGGGTGCATATGGGAGCATACTGGTCTGGCCAACTCATAAGATTCGAAGTACGTTCGAAGTAAGAAATGAACGTAGAGGGGAATGATATTTCGTTGTGGGGATTAAAAGGTATAAGTTATACGGTGTTGACATCCTACCACTTTGTGGGGATTGGAAGGGATTAGTTTCCTTAACAAGCAATTCATTTTCTACCTTAATTTGGACAAAATTTCGTTATTTGTTCCTTTAGAATCTAATGAATTATCCAATCCAATCCAGTTCTAGGCACAAAACGAACCTTTTTGAAAAAATAAAGAAGGAAATTATGGTCAGTTTGAAGTTTATTGCCATGTCTGTAAGCATATTAACCAGTGATTAAAGCCGATAAGAGACCATAGTAATGCTAGGACTATTGATGTTGAATAAATCGGAAACTAAATTAATTGTTGGCGTTAAGCAACAAGGGAGGCTCTAACTTGTTCCTTGGAACTTTGAGCAGGGGTGGTATAACTACAATATGCTTAAGGATCTTCTGGGTGATGGAATTTTTACGGTTGATGGTGATAAGTGGCGCCAACAGAGGAAGATATCGAGCCACGAGTTCTCGACAAGGATGTTGAGGGAGTTCAGCAGTTCAGTCTTCCAAAAAAATGCAGCAAAAGTTGCAGATAAACTGTCGGAAATCGCAGCTGCCAACCAGACAATTGATATTCAAGTGAGTTTGCAAAATTCAGTTGTTCAAAAAGAAACCAAGCCAATTTGATTATCCTAATCAACTAGCTATGTCATTAATGCAGGATATGTTTATGAAGTCAACGTTGGATTCCATCTTCAAAGTAGCATTTGGTACTGAATTAGACAACATGTGTGGATCCAGTGAAGAAGGCAGGAGTTTTGGTGAAGCTTTTGATAATTCAAGTGCATTGACCCTCTGGCGTTATGTAGATGTCTTCTGGAGGATCAAGAAGTTTATGAATTTGGGATCGGAAGCTGCATTACGGAAAAATATCAAAATCATCAATGAGTTTGTGTTTAAGCTAATCCATACAAAAATTGAGCAAATGCAGAAAAATGATAACACTTCTGTGACTGTGAGTGACAATAGCTATAAGTTTCTGTATCTTATTCGGTTTAGAGCCATCAAACATGATACAATTTTTTTTTTTTTTATGCTCGATGCAGGTGGACAGAGAAGATATTTTGTCAAGGTTCTTGCAAGCGTCCAAGACTAATCCCGTATACTTACGAGATATAATCCTCAATTTCATTATTGCCGGTAAAGACACAACAGCAACCACACTGGCGTGGTTCATTTACCTGCTGTGCAAGCATCCTTCTGTACAAGAAAAAATTGTACATGAAGTGAAGCAAGTAACCGGCATGAAAAGGACCACAAGCTTTTCCGAGTTTGCAGACAGTCTGAGCGAAGATGTTCTCGAAAAGATGAACTATCTCCATGCTGCAATCACTGAAACTCTCCGAATCTATCCTGCAGTTCCAGTGGTAAGGAAAATCATCTGCGAATCATCACTACCACATAGTTTAGCGTTGCCAAATGTTCATAATCTATGATTCTGGAGCTCTTCACTCAATCAGAAGTATCGTAAATTTCGTTTCCATCACTGCCCATAGATATAGAGTTCACATATCAAAGGCCTAACTCTGTAAATAATCCTCGGGTTTTGTTCTTATTACGCCTTGGTTGCAGGATGCAAAGATGTGCTTTTCAGATGATACTCTCCCAGATGGATACAGTGTGAGGAAAGGAGATATGGTATCATATCAACCTTATGCAATGGGGAGGATGAAATTCATATGGGGAGACGATGCAGAAGAGTTCAGACCAGAGAGATGGCTCAACGAGAACGGAGTCTTCCAGCCGGAGAGCCCCTTTAAGTTCACCGCCTTTCAGGTTTTAAAAAAATTCTTTTGAAACCAACCTTCATCCAGGAAATGTCTAAACCCCTCTAACTTCTTTGCATAATACGATGGTTGACAGGCCGGACCGCGAATATGTCTCGGAAAGGAGTTTGCTTACAGGCAGTTGAAGATCTTCTCGGCTGTTTTGTTAAGCTGTTTCGTGTTCAAATTGAGCGATGAGAACGCAGTTGTCACGTACAGGACGATGATTAATCTTCACATTAAGGGAGGTCTACAAGTTTGTGCCTTCCGTAGAGACTGAACTTTTACGAATTGTCAATTTTGTACTGCCTTATTTGGATTATTAACTTTTCAAAATAGGCCAATTTTACACTTTTCTCACTTACAAATAAAAAACAATGCTACTATAACGTGGGATAGGTGGCCTATCATTAGGTTTTTGGATTTCATCCAAATGTCTAAAAAAAAAATGTCACTTTCAAAGGACAATTTTTGATATTTTATGAAAGAAAACAATACGTTTGAGAACGAGTAAACGTAGTTAGCCAAAAGAACTAAGAATGATACATATTTCCAAAAGTTATTGGACACTTTTTGATCAAAACTTGCTGGATAAATTACAGAATTGCAGAGGCACGAGAGAGTTTCCTACAGCATCGCAAACTGCGATACAGAAAACCTGCCAGGCACGTAGCCAAAAGGATAAACATGCATTGCAGTTTTACTGACTACAATGATCCAGTCAAAGGAGGAGCAAGTTGAATCCCCGGCCTTGCGTTCCATCCTTTGCGCTGCCTGTACGCCTCAATTGCCTTGACTCGAACCCTCTCCTTAGAAGCATCTTGTACATTCTTCAACGCCTTCAGAAAGCAGGGGAATTTTTAATAATTAACTGAATAATTTTAATCTGTATCGTAGTGTCATAGAGAATGAAATGCTACCTTAGGAACAACCAACTTCGGGGGTGCTTGAACCACGTCTCCAAATCTGATTTCCTCACGTCCAGGGAAGTCTTCATTCTCTTCTGTCTTGCCCTTCTTCTTTTTGTTTTTCTTTGCCTCCAAGTACCTGAATACGAAACATAGTCAGTTGTCACTAATCAGTAGCATATGGCTACCGTGTTTGATATCGATCAGTGCAAATTACAACGACACAATATCCCGGAAAAATTGCAATATGTTCACTTTTGCATATGATTCATTGACAAGCATTCGATGGAAGATCATAAGGCGTTAAACACATACTTCTTCTTACGCTCCTTTCTTTTTATCCGAGTTCCTGATTGCTCCAATCCTACATTTTCAAACCGAAGGTCCTGTACTTGCTTTCTCTTTCTTTTCTTCTTTTTCTTCTCATCCGTATGTTGATGTTCCGAATCCTCAGCATTACCCTCATCATCAAATCCAGTTTCAAAGTCGACTTCATCCTCGGGCTTCTGTTCACATAACCATTGTTTTTTTTTTCTTTGTTATACACAACATGCAAAGTGACCACCTCAAATTCAATCCTCCTTAATCATGCGCAAGTCACGAGTAATTAAATTAAACCTCAACGGGATTAGCTATTGCATTACCAAAACTTGCTTCAAATTTAATCAAACTGTTCCAACCAACCTAGCAACCAGAACCCTAAACACAGAATTCCATAATAAAAAAAGCACATTGACAAGAAAAGCACTTACTGGTTCAGCAGCACCAACTCCATTTATCCTCTTTTTTTCTCCAGCAGCTTTTGAGAGCTTCAAATCGTCTGAAACCATTGACAATTCACAAAAGTAAAATCAAAGAGTAAGAATTTAAGAAAATAATATTTAGTTTTTTTCCTCAGATAAGCGGGAAGAAAACAAAAACCTTTGGGATCATGAGAAGCAGTGAAGGCGAGGAGTTTGCGAAGCTTAGAGGGCAAGGCGTTGCCTTTAGAGTAATCAGGTGGCGGCGGCAGCCTGGTGTATCCTCCACCGTGCGCTGCTCTGTAATTCTTCTCTCTCCGTCTGATTCCTTTACCTCCCATCTCTCTCTCCTCTTCCCCGTCCTATCTCCGTGTAAGTAAACCCTAATCGCTGCAACAAGGCGGCTGTTTGTTTTCGGGCGTATTTGAGGCCCACCGAGTCATTGGGCTAAAAAATTGCTTAATTCGGAGCCATTGAGAATTCGATTCAATATTGGAATTGAGTTCATTAGTGGCGTATATTTTTGTCAATGTATTGAAACGCGTTCCGTTTAGATAATACGCGTTTAGTTACTGCCACGATTAATTTTAAGGTATTTAAAAATAAAAAAGAACACCTAGATTTGCCCAAGCGGCCAACTAGTTGGAGGTGCACCTGGGTGTGTCTAGCATGTTTTCAATACGTTCTACTACTTTATACTTTATACATCACTCTAGTTTTCAATTTATGTTTTTGCATATAATTATGTATTTTTTTTAGTACCGTCTGACTAACACCTAATGCCTTTTAAATCTTGATTTTTGTATATCAAAAGAAGAGGTAAACTAGGTTGAAGAAAAATTACTTTTTATTGACCTAAGTCGAGGGAAAAAAATTGTTTGTATTGACCTATATCAGAAAATGAAATGTCCATCAACTTGTACTGAAATATGAAAAAAAAATTTGTGACCTAAACCAAATTTCCACAAAAATATGTAGAGTTATACTTTCATATTGAGGTAGTGGAGAATAATTTATTTTTTTTTTGTGAATTTATTATTATCAAGGGAAGAAAAAAGGGTTCAAAATTGTTACAGTAAATTAGGCGACAAAAAAGGTACAAGCCCAAACGCACGGGTATAAACCAACACTGTATCCACAAAAAATATTAGATCACATGTAGAACAATTCATGTTTCCACAGCTCTTGATGAAGAGTCCTCGTACCCTAATCCAAAACGACTTCTATATTTTCATTCACTAAAATATCAAAACAAATCAATGAACAAAAATGAACAGCCCGAGGCCTCCATCGACATGAGCCCGTCATCTCAACCTACATACTTACAACTCAATCAACCTGCAACTCTGGGGTTCTGATTACCTAATACACATATCTTACACTCAAAACACAGCTCGAAATTGCAGCCGAAAGAATTGGCTCGATTTACAAAACAGGGGCAGCTAGCATGCCTTCGTCGTAACTAGTGTTGGGTATCGTCTGTAGTCCTTTTCCTAAAACTATGATTTGATGAGGGGGCTTAGTCCATCGCCTTCCCAACCGAGCTTGAGCATGTGATCCACCACTTTCAAGCTCAACTGCAAGCAATAAGCACCAGATTAACAATTTTATGAAAGTGAGTTTAATAAAAGTACAAGGAGACTGGAAACTCTTATAAAAAACTACACGAGATAAACAAGTTTTTGACTTACAGCCGGATCAGTGAAAATTATCAACTGTTTATCGACAGTTGACACCAAAAGGTTGGTGTTATCCGTGTTCAGCGCTAGAGATGTGATATCCTGTCCGAGTCCCAACTTTAATACATGAAAAACCTGCAGTGTAAAGGACCACGGGCTTGTGAGCTGAATAGGAACCCATTCATTTATGAAACCAAACATGCATACAAAGAGAAAAAGCCACATCACAAATACAGACTACTCAATTTTGCCATTACAACAAACAAGTACAATCCAACCCCGGGAAGACATCGGACAAGTAAACAACTGAATTAGACAGGAATAAATGAAAAGAAAACCAGCGAAGACCCCTATTTTGCAGAAAGTTTTATCACGTTGAAAGGGTAAGATCCCCAATTGCTGAAATTCCTATGATCTTTGGTCATGTAAGCATACGAAACTTTCCAAATTCCAAGGGAATTGACAATTGAAACAAGTCAGTTTGTTTAAAAATAAGATATTAACAAGAAGACTACCAACCAAAAAGTCAAAAGCAGTAGGCAAATCAATCTATTTTTGCATTTCTCATACCTTTAGTGTATGAAGATCCAGGAAACAAATTGAAGGCGACGGGACGTCCAATTCCTCAGCTTTATCTGAATTCTGATCCTCAAACTCTGTGTTCTTCAGTTTCAAATCCCAGCCATTGTTTTCCAAAGACGTGTTTATTCCAATCAAAGCACTCCATCCATCAACAGAAATTTCCATACAACTGATGCTACCAGATAAAGGTAGTTGAGCTCTGCCAATTGGAACCCCATTAAGAGTAAAGGTATTAAGAGTATTGAGCGTCTTATTCCAAGTCAATACGATTCCCTCAGATGATAGGCAGACAGCATGGGCCTCCCCACCAGGCAGCCTTCTGATCAACCGACCTCTTCTTGTCGAATGCAAGAGAACATCTGATGATTGTGAGCATGAAACAACAATCCCAAGATCTGAGCTCACACAACAACAAAGTATTTCCCTCTGGTGGCCGCGAAGAACATGTATGGGACCTTCAATACGACGCCTCCTGCTTTTGTCTGCCAATATATGTGATAAATTATTACTGTTGATTGTGCCCGGTGTACCCGTCCCACCGGAAGGCTCTGATATACTACTAGAGCGAGAAGTAGATGCCCTATGTATTCTCCAAAGTAATACAGTGGTGTCTCGGGACCCCGTTACAAGGTAGTTGCTATCAGGTGAGAGCCCAAGGCAAGTGACTGGAGCACAATGCCCAAAAGCTGTCTCTAAGGTTTTTGCTCCATCTGATGATATTATCTTGATACTATTATCCACATGCCCACCTAATCACCAAGCCAAAAACTATCGCTTAGATTCAAACTTATTTCAAACGGAGATGAAGGTTAGTTACGAGTTATGATACAATTAAGCAAAAGAAATCCACAAGCCCATACAATTAAGCAAAAGAAATCCACAAGCCCGGCTAGGCACGGGCACTAGTATCACATGCCATTTTTAGAATAATAAAATGGGGCAAAGACTTGACACTAGTTTATTACTTTTAATCTTAAGAAAGGAAGAACAAACTTTGTAAACTGATGTATTAAAAGCGTGAGACGTGGGCGAGGCGTCCAAGGGATAGCCCAGCCTAGGCGTCAGGCGAAGCCTCACGAGACCTAAATTTTTTAATATATACACTGAGCGTACACATATATTATATCAATAATCACCCTGAGCGCACACAAACAACAACAACAACAAAGCCTTTTCCCATTAAGTGGGGTCGGCTATATGAATCTTAGAATATATACATATATTATATTATATATATAAAATAGAGGATGAAAAGCACAATGAGCACAAATATAACAATGCACGCAGACAGTGCACACATCCATTATATAAAAAAATAAAAATCAGAAAGAAGAAAAAAAAGGCAGAGAGACGATAGTGCAAGGAAGAGGTATATGAGGCAGTTAAAACCTTATCCAAAATTTGGGTATGGGAGTAAAATATAAATAAAATAAAATAAAAAAATCCCCTAAGGCTTGCCTAGGCTGCTCCGATGACGCCTTCTGCCCACTCCCTCAAAATAAAGGCGGCAACCCTCAAGCCCAGCCTCACAGGGTGCCTAGGTGCGCCCTGAGGCGAGCCTTTTAAAACATTGATTCAAATGCACACACAAATCACAAATGGGAAGGGCAAAGTCTAGTTTTCCTTCATGTCCTTAGTGAGTTCCCCCATCTCTAAAAAAGACTCGTCGACTAAATTAAATAGTTTGAAAGAAAAAACAAAACGTTTTAGACAGACACATTTATTGAAAGGTACACCCTCAACCACGTGCAGTCACAATAAAATTTAAAACGAAACATAACCGGAGGAATAATACATAAGAAATAAAAATGCCCAAAAGAAGAATAAATCCTGTCAAAACTTTCCTATTAGTTTCTATGAATACATTAAAAACCCTAATTCATGATGAGCTTTCCTATTAATTTCTCTTTATTTTGTTGCTTCAGTTGTACTCTATCATTATTCCTCACATCTCTCACGTATTTTCACTCTTTAAATTTTGAAGAAGAAATAACCTTTAAACCAAAACATAAACATTCTCAAACATAATACTTTTACATGATAGAACAAAGCAGTGAAAACTAAGGCAAGAAAATGAACACATACCAGTGATTATTTCTTTATCACATGTTATGGCAACTATAGCTGAGCTTGTAATTCCAGATGCAGCAAATGCTAGCGCCTGTGGAAATTGCCATTCATCAGAACTAGATCCAGCTGGTCCTTTGAACATACGGATAAATGTTCCACCAGTTGAGCCTGCTGTAGCCTTTCCATGTTGAAAGAGGAAAGGCATACCCTGGCCATCAGGAGTGTTCGGCTGCCACTTATGCTCTGCAACATTTGCTGCTGGTGCATTTACATTAGCAATAATGATGGCATCTGAAGAAGCATGAATGGTGGCTGCAGGAAGATTGCAGTGCTCAGGAGCAGAAACAGCATATGGTTTGACTTCTTTTGGGTTCCGGAAGATGGTCTGACATTCAAAAATCAATCAAGATGATCTTTCATCAAAAGAAAATAAAAAAAAATAAAAAAATAAAAAAAAATATATATATATATACACACACACACATGATATTTTCATAAGAAATCAAATCCTCATTGGTTATCCAAAATGTAATACAATGTGAGATTGGATAATTTCCACAAATAAAATAAACAATCTGAAAGGTTCAGCTAAGTTTCTTGTTTCCCAAAAGAATGGTACCTACCTGTAAATGAAGAACATCTGCTAATGGCAACCTCTTCAAGTGAGGGATGGTAAGCAGCTGGGATGGCGTTTGCCCAAAGTATGCAATCTGGTCCTGTGTTGCACGCTGTTGTACCTGATTTTGGCACAGGGGGAAAAAAATTATTGAAATAAATTATCTAACAATAATGGATAAAAACATACAGATGCTATAGGAAACCAGACTTACTGGGTCTAAGATCTTATCAATATCCACCGTCCCTTCATAGGTAATGTAAAAGAAAACATTATTTGCCATTATAGCTTCTTTGCCGCGCTGCTTATACCTGTATATTCCAATCTATTAGTGAATATAACAGTTTAAAAAATGAAACACTCAAAGTTGATATATAAAGACACTCTAGAGTTGTGATCAACTAATAAAAGTAAAAAACCAAATGAAACAAAAAAGTGGTAGATACAAAATATAGGTGTGAAACAAACAAAAAACAAAATGAGACTGAAAAAAACTACCCGAATATGAGATCAATCCATTCATGCAAATGCACAGATACATGCTCACTTTCTAGAGCCTTCTGATGCTTATGGATGAAATCAATTGGGTTTTCAGCCCAAGGTGGAAGTTTTACAGAATCTGAAATGTAAAATGAAAAGCAAAACAATCAAACCAGTATAATTGACAACAATCTATCAATTTCACACACAGAGTGTACTCTTGAACCTACCGAGTAGTCCACCTGTTTGTGTTATACCAAAATCGATTGAATTTTCATTGGTTAACATCTCCGGGAGGTAGAATAACTCAGGAACCTAAGATACAAAAATGAATTAATAACCAAAGTTTTATTGACTGCAACAAGCAATCACTGTGTAAATGAAATAAATAATCATCGCATCTAATTTGGTAAAATCAAACTTTTATGAAATTGGTGACACCATACCAATTCCTTCACATCACTCATGTCCTCAGTGACTCCATTCCAAGTAGCTGCAATATCTGAAAACATTCGATCTGCATGATCGAATTTTCCGCCTTGCAGTTGAATTGAAAGAGTTGTAAAAGGTTCAACTCTAACAAGATAATATAGAACCTGTAATAAAATAATTACCGTATAAATAAAAACACCAGAAAACTAGAGAATAATTTTCAAAAATCTAATTTATAGCCAAAAGAGTATTGGATATTGGCTTCAATGTAAAAACAAAAAATCATAATATAACAACAAAGTCAAAATTGCACTGAAGTCCTTTCCTGAGTAGACAGTCCTGTATGCCAGGTTATGAAATGTCAAATTAACAACTGCTTTTTCTCGGGGAATAAGAGAAATTTTTATCCACAAACAAGAATTGAAAAGTACACCTTCAAATACAAGGAGTCTACCACAGCAACAAAATACTACAGCTAAACATCCCTGATCCTTACAATCTCTGTGCTATAAACATTTTGCGAAAGAGCCTACAAATCTATAAAATCGTTTCAAGAGTTACATTCCTAAATTCAACCCGTACAGAGGCCCAAGTAAGGTGTAAAACCTAAACTTTATCCGGCAGCTCTTCCACAAAATCCCCTCTATATACTAGCACCCATTCTATTGACTAGCCACAGCTTAAGTGGAGCCCTATAAAGGGAATTCGAGTATGTTAGCATTTAGAAGAGGTTCCTAACTTGATATTCATGATGCATAAGCACTGTTAACCGGGTTTCACAAAGGCCGACTTCTCCAGCATCTATCATGAAGACAAATCAGTTGCCCTTTTATCCCTTTACCATTTGATAGGAAGAAAGCAGTTACTTTTTGGCAAGTGCCACCAGCAACCAATAATGTTGTAGTGGCATAGTTGCATTTGTATTAGACAACCACCAGGAAGTGAAAATAAAAGAAAAACCAATAGTTCATACGATGGCCACGTATCAAGAGGATGTAGTTAACAAAATAATAAATATGCATAAAACACTTATCAGCGTCTTTTAAAGAATCATCTGATAAGTCTGCCAACAACCATTATAAAGATGAAATATGACAAATATTGAAAGAAAAAATGAAAAGAACCTACTGTTCCAGCACTGGAATAATGAGAACCATAATGGAACTTGGGTATGACCGGATCCTCAAAGCTGGAATACCTCTCATGAAACTTTTCCAGACGATCAGCATTTAATGCACCAACCGGCTGTGGGGATACATAAAAGGGTCATTAACATCAGGGTGTACAAATCTAAAACAAATGGATGCAGAATTCTAAAGATCCCACCTTTGAAAGATCTCGATAGGAAGAAGGGTCAGCAACATCCAAACTCTTTGAACTGTAATCAGAAAGGATCCAAGGGAAAACAGGATACTGAAAGAAATAAAAAGAAATGTGAAGGGAAGATAAACAGTATAAAATGCACATATAATACAAAATTATCCAGAATATTCCACCTGCGTGATGTCATTATAACTACGCCCAGCCAGTGTATTGAGCTGCATTAGATATTCAAAATTGCTGATCTGCACAAAGGTTGTAATTCTACTAGTTATTGTTTATTTCAGAGTATACGCTATACATGTGAAAAACAGAAAACAAGAAGCATAGGTAAAAAAAACATTGTTAATGATAAGTAGAATTTCAATCTGAAGTCATACCTCCCACCTCGCCCAACGCTCCATAAGTTGTGTTCTCTTTAGAAGTTGCTCGGGTCTCTATAATAAAATATCAACTCATATAAGTTCTAAATGTAATTAACACAAATTAAGATATGAAGCCTTGTATTAAATACCATCCAGGTTAGAAACGTCCACATCTACCAAGCATAAAACTTCAATTCCTAAGCTCTAGGATGTATAGAAAAAATTAAGACAGAAAGTTGTTCAGTTCTCCACAGTAACTAATTTATTGTATGTTCTAAAGAGAAATAATACCGATGAATGCATAGTCGCTCTTTGAATACGTTAGGCACACATCTCAATAATAAGTTTGATAACACATCATTTGATGTGAGATGAATAGGAGAATTCTATTCACGATTAACTCTAGGATGAGAAAGCATGATTAACTCTAGGATGAGAAAGCATGACCAACATATAAGGATAATAGGTGACCAATCAAACTATTGGTGCAGGTGTACACATACATGCACACAACAATCAATGGATTCCTAAACAGTGGTATTCTGGTTACTGAGGCTACAAACACTAACGCAATTCCATTCTTATAGGAATAGCATGGTGAAAACCTGAGTTGCCAGATAAATGTTATTCAAATGAGGTGGCCGCGCTTGAACAATGGCTCGATATGCATTTCTTCGTCCATCAGTACTCTGAGGAAATAATAGTGGGACGCAAATTAAATCACCAACAAAAAGGGTTGGTCAACAGGAGGTTCATTAGGGTTAGAAACAACCAAAATGCCTCCAATTATGATAGTAATACCAAAGATAAAATCTTAATTGACATATTGTCATAGAGTTACCCCAAAATCAAAGAAGAAATTTGAACGGTCAAGCATAAACAGCTCCAGAGCACTTCGTCTAAGGAGATATCTGTAACAAAAAAAGAAGGAAAGATATAAGATAGGAAATACTCATCATTTACGTCAATTTAAACTACACTGATACTCATGCAAATCAACTACGACATCACCTTCGGCTATATATTTGATGAAGGGAAGACATTGTCCAACTGCGATCCTTTTCTTGGTCTTTCATTTCGGTGCAATCTGCTCCATCCACTGCACCATTGGCCTCACTGTTATCAACTATAAAATTTATTCTCCTACTTGTCACCTGAAAGAAGACACATAAGCCAAAACTAATTAGCAAATATCAAGATACAAGATAAAGCTAAAGCACTGAAGAATAAAGTTTCAGTAACTAATTATGATACATTAGAACAAAAACAAAAACAAAAAATGTCATAATTTATTTCGATCCTTTGGAAAAAGAATTGTCCAGCATCACCATAAATGTTATTTTGTAGGAAACAAAGAACAAGTAAAAGACTCAGAATGGAATGTCAGACCATAAAGAAGGAAACATTGATAGGTTCTTCAGTTCACTAACCCAAATTATAGTACTGATAACATTTTCCAACTGAGGACCTGATTTGGAGTGTAAGTCAATTTTCAAGAGCAAAAATGGACATCTCACACTGATTAGGACAACACTACTGACCCTTAAACACAAATCCGTGAAATATGATTGAGCTCAAAAGTACGAATAGAACTTAAAAATCTCCATGAGATATGCTTACATGTCCAAGCAACTCATGATATACTAGTAAGAAGATCAATTAGTTGAAAACAAAGCAATAAGTACTTTCCAGATAGGATGCTCAAGCTTCTTCAAATAATAAACTATAGAAATGGCAGTAACCATTAGAGAAAGTAGACCCATAGCATCTTACTTTAATCTGAATTTTCAGATGACAAAGTTTGAAGTATTTGTTAATTTAGTTTTGTGATTTGCCTCTCAGATTTAGTGGGAAACACCAAAAGATTTTGTTCAACTGATACATAACAATTACAGATAAGAAAAAACATAGAGAAACTGAGTGTATACGAAGGGACTTCAGAGCCCAGGTTTTTAGACTTGCCTGGAAAGTTCCACGTATGACCCTCAATGGTCGAACCATCGATGAAGGAAGCTCGAGAACAATTCTTTCATCAAGCTCACTTGGAACATATCCAGGCGCCACTGCTGATGAACTTTGTCCCAAGTCTGGTTCACAAGAAACTTGTGCATCACCAAATTCCACAGTTGACTGCAGGCTTTGCTTGGCTGTTTCAGACAGATGTGGCTGATTCTCCCCACTTTGTTCTTCAATAGGGGTTCTGCCATCCAAATTATCAATTTCCCCTTGTTCATCATCTTCATTGACAACTTCCACGGCTATTGCTTCTGCTGCCAGAATAGGAGCATTTGAGGAATGTATGCCATTTTCTTGTTCTTTCATCTTATTATGATCCTCGAAATTGGCAGCAGCACCAAAATGATCAGAACCTTTGTAATTCCTCCTTACACATCGTCTCATCCTAGTTGAACTTTCCATAAAATCTAGCTTCCAAAAAACCTACAAAACAGTTATAATATCTTCAGAAAATATAGTTTTAGATTAACCCCAAAAGATAGTGTAGGTTGCAACAGCCACCAATAAAAACGAATAAATTCTTAAAATATATAATCAGTCAGAAAACCACTGTTCCACCCGGAACACGAGAAACTGATCCGAATGTAACAAAATTTAAAAATCCAGTAAAACAAAAGTAGTTATTACTAAACATACAGGAGCAGGCTTGCATAACTGATCTCCAGATGGCCCGAAAAGACACTTCATCTCAATCAAGCAATGTATGAGTTTGCGCCATGCACGAACTCCATTCCCCAAACGATGACGACTTATAAGATCAGCTTGAGAGCGTCTGTCAACCTGGAGAGCAAGAAAAGAAAACAAATCAGATATCCTACCTCAATATGTAAAAGAATCTATAAGGACAAGAACAGGTGAAACCTCAGATCGTTGGATGTTTCTTGCTAAAGCAAAACTTGCTACAAGTACAGCAATAAACGTGTATGATAAAGCATTAAAATCTTTTCCGTAGACAGATTTTGTATCAACTGGCTGCAAACATTCCATCCAGGCAACTCCCATTGCTTCAGAAACATTCCATCTCTTCACCCGCTCCATGTCACTAGCACTTCTCCGCTGTGCAGATGTGGCCATTGCTACAGCACTGAGACCCCTCCCAGAACCAATTTTGGCATTACGTTCAAGATCACGAGCTGCAGCCAAGGCAGCAGCTTTTGCAGCAGCTTTGTCCTTGGGTAGAGCCGGTAATTTGTTAGGCAGCTCCAAAGGTTTTTGAAAACTTGAAAATGTGTGAAGCTTAGTAGTTTTCCGCTCGAGCAATGAGGAGTCACGCCTAAGATGAGAAGTTGTTGTAGGAGCTGGAGTTTCTCCACCAGAGGCACCAGCGGCTATCATCGCCAGTGCCATTGCAGCAGGTGGTGATGCAAAAGCAGCAGCCCAAGCTGGAGATATCAGAGCGAGAGCAGCCTGAAAGAAATATGGTCGAAATTTATCAAATAGTGAAGCAATAGATTTCAAGACAATGGACTCCATGAAAAAGCGAATAGCTTCAGTTCTGAAGAGACATCAAAAGGGTCACAACAAGCCAATGATGAGGTGCACAAATGAAAGTTGCAAGTAGAAAGCCTAGAAAGTGCACCCCTCCCCCAACATTAAATTTCAACCACCAAATTCTAAGTGCCTGAAATATTAATTAAGTCTACAGAGAACATAAATTGATATTAAACAGACAAACCTCTATTGGCAGGGCATCAGCAGCCAATGCACGATCTTCAACTGTAAGAGGGTTGAAACCATCAGCAGTTGCTAGTTCGTGAATGCCAGCCAAAAGTGGCCGCCACCTCCTCAAAACAGCAACAAATGGTGGTACAATGGCCTCAAGGTACTTTTTACGGAGAGGTTTTCTATCCCTGCCAACAGCATGATACAACTGCAAGAACGAGGAAACAAAAAAGGTAACAGAAACAAACAATAATTGGTAAACAAGACAACCATAAAACCAGCTTTCAAAAGTATGTGGAAGGAAAGCAATATCAAGACTATGATAGTTTGAAAGTCAATTAAAGTTAAAACTTGATAAGAACATAAGCTAATTGGTAACATGTATTACCAATTCACTATAACATCACAAAATTGAAAGACAACTAACCTCAGAATAAAGAACACAGGAAGCAACCAACACTCTCTGTCTCTTAGAATCAGAAACCGCCATGTTCAGAACAGGTGAAAGCACACTGCAAATTAGTAACACGAATTAGCAGTAATGATTCGGGAGTTTCATATGTGTAACATGAGGAAACGAACAATAGGATGTAGCCATATATGTAATAGCAAATTAAACAGCCTCCTTAGAGTTTCCTTTTCACAACTCATATGATTCAGAGTTCAAAACATGAAGCTAGAATCCACGATATACAGGGTCCTTGCAGTTTCATAACGGGCCATTGGAGGATCAATTCCTTCAGAGCAATGCTTAACTCTGACTAGTTACTACCCATTATCTCTGGAGTCTGTTATTTTGAAGAATACTTATCCTTTCAAAGTAGCATGTAATGAATGTAATTGTTATCCAAGAATAAATTTTCATAGTCAATTTTAAGGCCAGCAACCAGCAAATTGATAGAAACCATGGATTCCACTCTTGATTCCTATCAAACTTAAGGAAACAGGGAGAGGGTTTACAATCTAAATTTTAAACAATAAAATATGAAAATAAGTTCTGGTTAAATCACCTCCACAACAATGCTGAGCGTGGTTGCCTCCCTTCTGATTTCACATCATCTATACTTACATTCCTCATAAGCAGATTGTCTTCACCATCATCTTCTTCCCTCATTGAAAGAAGAGCCATTCGGAGCATGCATAAGAATGGTTGGTCACTGTCCAATAACTGGTAGAGTGCTGCCATCCCTCCCATTCCAGTACCAGATCCACCTCCTATGCCAAGTCCTCCACCAAGTCCCGAATCATCTAATAATAATGCTTGGAGCATTGCCACAGACTTTTTTACCAAAGGAAGCTCAATCCAGTTTCCATTTGCATCCTTCTCCAGTGCAGACAGCCAAGATTCCCGACCACTGCCACCACCACCAAAGGCTTCTGTATTTGAAGGATGACCAACACCATACCACAATCTGCTCCTATACTTCCACCCCACAGCTAAATCCATAACACAGCTTCCATAGGATACAAAAGCACAGGAAACAGATCCATAAGGCTCAGCTGCTGCTGCAGCAGTAAGACGTTCCATCACTGCTGCAGATATTTGACCATTCGCATCAGCCATCGACGCAAGAAGCTGATCAAAATCTTACAAGCGTAAGCCCCATGAATAAAGATTATTGAATGAGAAAAACAAAAAGATAAAAACGACAAGAAATACAAAAGTCAATTTAAAATGGTAAATTAGCTAAGAAGATGGAATATAAAGTTTATAAACTCACGATTGTAAGATATTAACTATGAATATGCAGCAGAAAGAAAGAAGAGGAAAAAAAAATCACAATTGAACCAAAAGGTATAAGAGGGGCAGTTGCTAAGAGTATGATTATGAGAATCCAGTTAAAAGCAACAACATATTAATGTGTTTTTTGTTTCATTTATTTATGGGGGTTGGGGAGAAAATAAACACTATAAATGGAGAACTAAATAGAAAATATAATGTATGGAGAAATATTATATACAAGTGTAAGAGTGAACATTTGCTCATGTGTTTTGTGTAAATGCTGTCAACGTACATCAAGAGGAAGTCCAGAATCACTAGATAACGACTTGCGATCACCCGAAGCTCCAATGGAATCCTCCACAACTGCACTCAGCGAATTTGAGTGGTTATTCATTGGAGAGACAAGAGAAAGGGGAGATGGAGAACTATCTGGTGCACGTGAAGCACAGGATAGTTTGCTCTGCAACCGTAAATGATCCTCGACAAGCATTAGTATCACAATTGCATTCTCTACCAAAGCAACAGAAAGCTGAGCAGCATTATCTGCTTCTGCCTTAGCATCGCTTGGTGATAAACCCTCCGCTGCCACATTAGCAGATGCTGCAGCAATAACTTGAGTCTGTGGTAAAAAGAAAAGCTCAATATAGATATTATTGGTTTTATTTTTTCAACTAGTTAACTTATAGAATAAAAAGTAGTATATAGTTCTTTTCTTACTAGTAAAGCATAAACTAAAACTGCAAAATGGGATACAACCCTAGTACATGGGAAGTAAACAAGGGTAACACACACAGAGAGAGAGAGAGAGAGAGAGAGAGAGGTTCCAATGAATTTCATTATAAAAAAAAAAATTGGCAATTGGAGGCCAAAGAGGATGCAAAAGGTAAAAGAATAAAATACGAAGGATACCTGAAGCTGGAGCTCTCTAGCTGCAAAGTCCAACAAACCACCTAAAAGCCTCCTTTTAAATATGGGCAACGATTCTTCACGTCTTTCAAAAATAAAAATAACCACCAGTTTAGGCAATCAATAAACCATTAGGATTCCAACGAGAGCAAAAACCACTAACTGTTATTATTCTTTGTTTTCAATTCAGACGCAAGTTTTCTTTTTCATTAAAAAAAAAATTTAAGGGCTGAAAAAGCATGCTGTCACATTTGGAGCCAAAGTACAAGTCAACAGCAACTGAAAGACTTATTTCATGAAACTTGACAAATCATTTACATTAATGGAAAAATTCACATAGGTTTAGCCAGAGATAACATAATACCTAACTCGTTGGTCTCCAGTGCTTGAGCCACCCACAATGGAAAGCCACTCTGCACAATGAATTGTAGCTTCAATATCCTGTAGAGGGGAAGTGATAACAACATGAATGGGACTGATCAATTAGAAAATAACTGATTCTAAACCTCACCACACTTAGCCTACATTGCTAAAAGCACAGTAAGGATATAGAGAATGAACAGAATTCCTAAAAAAGGCTGAATAAAAACATTTCCAATATGGCAAGGTGTCAATACAGCCAAATCAATCCCATTTGTCAATCACAAACTTAGGTCGCATTCGACAAATAATTTGGTGAGTTCAATTTTTTACGTAAGGCTTCTACATAGGATGGGGAGAAGTGCAACAGCAAGCAACAAAGACCTAAGACCGGGGATTAATGGACCACTGAACTAGAATGAGCTGCTGAAAAGCAAAGCGTGGAGAGGCTAAAAATAACACAGAGAATGAAAATATGAACTTAAAAGGGTGATAGTAGATCAAACATTTTAAACAAGGTTAGGCAGTAAAGATAGACCCGAAGTTATCCAGGAAAATGGACATACGTAGTCCTCTTTAGTTGAGTTTATTTGAGTTCTTAAATTTCCATTTCAGGTATCTAACTTCATATATTACTTCCTTTTTGCAGTTTTACTTTTTTGGCCAGAGTCACAGTCAATTACTTTCACACATGAAGAAAAGTATGTTGATTAACCAGATCATTAATGTGCTTGAAAATCTAGCATTTTGAAAGATCAGGTTCACTTTGCTCGAAATCACAGAATCTCTATCGTACAAATGAGGAATTCATTTCAACATCTTTCCAAGATACTGATCTTTTATACACGGTTGAGAATCCCACTCCCAGTAAACATTACGTCAAATGCTGACAATGACAAGACATGTAGTAGAAACTATAGGAAACAGAGGACTGATATAAGCTAACAAAAATCTAAAATTTATATGCAGGACCTAAAAATCACCTGCACAGAAGCCAATATCATACAAGGTCAACCAAGTTAAATGATGAGAACAATATATACACACACATGAACCTAACCTTCCAGCCATCCTTCTGGCGCATTGAATGCTCTAACATGATACTCAAAAAATTGTGTATGAGGTCCTCTATATCTCCTGAGCTTGCAGAATCAGAATGTTTGCTTGCACCCATCTGTAAAATCAGGTAATACAATAGTGGTGACATGGAGTTAGGTTATCTTCAAAGTTTCAATCAATTAAAAAAGGTAAGATCACATTTCATTGAAACTTAAAAACCTTCTAACCTGAACTAAATGTCATATTACAAAGACTTAATTAGAGTCGAAAGGTAGTTTGGGGCTGGCTTACAAAGTGAGGGATAGTGCTCCCCCCTCCTATTTTATATTCCACCATGGCTTGAGCCAAAACCCCCCCTTTTAACAAAAGAAGAGTTGAACTACTGACCGAAAAGGCTGGTGGTATATATCACACTATAATTGAAATGCCTGATGTAAATGATAAGTGATTATATTAAGATAATGGTAGAAGATGTTACCTCATAGTTAGAGATAAGAACCTCAAGAATCCATTCGGGCCATTCCTCCATTTGTGTCAGACTGCTTCTATTTTCTGAATGACTGCAAGCCAAAAACAGAAGATCCTGAAATCATATAGAAAGAAGAATCTCAGAATATGAAAGAATATCGACGGGGATTTAACAAAGAAACCCATGGAAGCAAGAAATACAGCGTGTAAACAATTCTAGCCTCTTACTAAATTAAATCTAAGAAGCCTAAAAATTCTTATTTATGACAATTGCATAACGTTTTGTTCATTCCGATTACCACATATATTTCTGATTCAACAAATTCACATATAGTAGATAGACAAAGCAACATGGGAAAGTTAAAATGTGATACCTGTAGCGCTCGGCTTTGCAAAGCCTTGGATGCATATGGAAGTGAACGCAAGAGAACCAAAAGAAGTTGCATATGTTCAAATTGATGACCAGAATCGTAGAAGTTCATTCCGTCATCACTTGAAGAGGCATTGATCTAAGGAGAAAAAGAGAACAACTATACATAAATGTATGGCTTTTTCAATGAGCACAAAATTATAAAATGAAACCAATCTTCCCCCTTGGAATTTACTTTTAAGTGGATTTCCACACCAAAAATAAAAAGAATGCGCTTATGGTTTAAAAGGAACACGAAAAGTGTACTCAATAATACAATGAGCTGAATGACATTGTGACCTTATAAAACCTCAAGTCTTAGACATAACGTCATTGATCGGGTTTAACAACAAAAGTAAAGAAAAATTATCACAAAGATTCGGTTGAATTATGTAAGTATCAACTCATCACGCAAAAATAAAGAGAAATTACAAATTAGAGGGAAGTTTAACCATGACAATGACAACAGACTAAAGCATAAGTATACCATAACATGATCATAAGACCAAAATGTCAATCAATACCACACAAGACTAAAGTTCCAATGATGCAAGAATACAAGTAACTATTTGTAGTGAAGCCGCACCATAGTGTCAATATCACGTTTAAGAATGGGAAAAACAGAACAAAATCAGAAATCAAAAACAAAATAACCAAGATAAATAACACCCAGAATTAATGTGGTTCAACTATATATGCCTACATCCACGGAGCAACAACAACAATCTTTCACCATATCAATAATGAGTATAACGAACAATCTTGCCAATCCTCTAGGATTAAGACTTGAACAAGAATCTTTCACCATATCAATAATGAGTATAACGAACAATCTTGCCAATCCTCTAGGATTAAGACTTGACGAAAAACCTGAAAGAACAAGAACAAAAAATACACTATTTTATCTCTTTTCTTCTCTCTCGCACACACTGTGCTCTTATAGTGTTCTCTCACTCTAACTCCTTAGTGGCATTCAATTTATTGTTTTGTTCCAAATCAAATCTAATGCAATAGCCCCTTTATATACACATAATAAAGGTCTTCTTCACTAAGGATTTTTAATCTTAATTGGAATCTAGTTATGAATTCTTCTCCAATTGAGAAACCAACACTAATTGGGAAAACAACTTCAATTGGGTAAACAATTTAAATTGGGTAAACAACTTAAATTGGGTAACCTTCAATTGGGAAAACAACTCCAATTGAGTAAACAGCTTAAATTGGGTAAACAATTTAATCCTCTAAGACTAATTCCTAAGAGACTTAGGACAACTCATCATGGGCTGGAAAACCCCAACAATCTCCCCTTCTAGACCATGAGGAAGGTATAAGAAAATAGGATTGCTCCTCTGGATCAAACTCCCATTGATCGAACTTCTTATAACCAGGCTCCCCCTGAATGAACTACTCATGACCAAGCTCCCCCTGAATGAACTACTCATGACCAGACTCTCCCTGATTGAACTACTCATGATTAGACTCGCCCTCATCAACTCCTCCTTGACCAAGTTCCTCTTGATCAGACTTCTCTTGACCAATCTTGCCTAATCATAACTCTCATCTTCATTGGCAAAGGCAATTATAGACTTCTTTGCCAGTAATCATCGCTTATCTGCATTAAAGAAGCTCAACATCGTAAGTCACAACTCACAACACCTACGGTATTGTTCCCATCCTTTTGTTCCTTTTTCCATTTACGACAATGCTTCTTCATGTGACCCTCTTTCCCACAATAGTGGCAGTCACCGCTGTATCTCGTCTCACCAGAATTTTTGCCTCTTTACTATGCGACAAAGAGGTGCCTAGCATCTGCACCTGAAGCTTTTCTCCTTGTTTCTTCATTGAACATGCCAACAACAAGTCCCCCATTCTTGCTTTTCTCCTTGCTCTGAACACCTTCAATAGGCTCATGGAGATCTTTACATAAAGCATGTCCCCCATTCTTGCTTTCCACGTAACTATGTTGGAGCGGGTGAGTTTCATCATGGTGCTAGTCCCACCCTCCATCCTAAACAGATATCAGCCAAACCCAACTCTAATACCACTTGTGAATATCGCATTTAAGAATGGAAAAACATAACAAACTTGGAAATCAAAAACAAAACAATCGAGATAATAACACCAAGAATTAACATGGTTCGGCTATAAAACGAATAATCTTGCCAAGCTTCTAGGATTAAGACTTAACGAAAAACCTGAAAGAAAAAGAACAAGAAATACACTCTTTATCTCTTTTCTTTTCTCTCGCACACACTTTGCCCTTACAGTATTCTCTCACTCTCACGCCTTGAGTGGTATACCTGTTTTGCTCCAAATCAAACCTAGTACAATAGCCCCATTATATAGACATAATAAAGGTCTTCTTCAATAAGGATTACTAATCCTAATTGGAATCTAATTGTGAATCCTTCTCCAAATAAGAAACCAACTCCAATTGGGAAAACAAGTTCAACAGGGAAAACAATTTAAATTGGGTAAACAACTTCAATTGGGAAAACAACTCCAATTGGGTAAACAATTTAATCCTCTAAGACTACAATTCCTAATAAACTTAGGACAACTCATCATGGGCTGGAAAAACCAACACAGGGAACAGGTGCAGCAGAAATGCAAACTACAATGTTTGACTTATTCATGAGCCCTGATTTTTCAGCTTAAACTATATGCCCAAGAAACACCTATGAAGAGGTAAACGGAGAATGAACCATATAATTGGAAAGGGACTTCGTACGATCCTTAGCCACAAAACAAAAATAACAGACTTTTAAAAGAAAGAAAGAACTAGGATATATATATATATATATATATATATATATATATATATATATATCCGTATATCATTAATAATGAACTCAATTATTACTACTCCCATTTCTGGCCAAAAGTTTTAGCCAAGAAATCATATGAAAGGGGATGTATAGATTATTTTAAGTCACAAAATTGTTCTTAGTAAACAAACCCATGGCAACATATGAGCACTGAAACAGAAGAATGTCTTACCGATGCCCCCAACAATGTTGTATATACATTGCTGGTCAAAAGCCTGTTTGGCGCTGCTTGGAAAGCCTTCTGTAAAGCAAAAAGTAATAAAGACACTTTATCTTCAAACATGGTACCACCTCCATCATTCAGTGCACTACCTAGAAGAGTGTTTGCCATATCCGACGATGCTCGTGAACCAAATTTCAAATACCCTGATGCAACTAGAGCACCTAAGAGCCCAATGATGCCAACAAGCACCCCATCACTTTTGTCAATATTGTAAACATTATTCCTTGCATTGTCAGCACTGATGGATAGAGCTATACCACCCAGATTCTTTGTAAAGGTACTTTCTGCAGCAGAAGTCATTCTTCCAATTTTTAAATCAGGGGAAACAGCAAGAGGACTGCTACCTCTGTTAGGGGTAGATTCACCAATTTTCTCATGCAAATTGAGGTCATTTCCCTCTGATGATTCATCATCCTGAACTTGTTCATAAGCATCGGTGTTACTAATTGGCTCGGGTCCCTGAACAGACAAAATCTCGTCATCCTTGGTCATGGATTCTGGAATAGTATAGTCACCAGCTTTGGCTTCTCGTTGCAGCAAAACTAGAAGAGTCTCTATACCACCAGAATCTATGAATGCCTCTGCAAACGTCTGTGCTCTTGATTTATTTGGCTGTACCACTAACCTGTAAATCAGATGCAATACCCTTGCAACCTGGAAGACGAACGCCTTTTAGAACCGTATATCAACATGAACTATCAAGCATAATATATCCAAACACCTTTTCTTCCTTGATTATTCTAATTTTAAAGTGAGAAGCCGAGATCAAAGAGAATTCAAATTCATGCAGAAATATTTCCTTAAACATGAGTTGCAGGATGCTTTAAGCTACTCAAAAATACTCAATAAATGAGAAACTTGTTCGTAACGTACTAATGTGGTATACAATTAAGGAAAAGCTGAATGAGGCAAATGAAAGGATTTGGTTATCTACTATACATTTTGGTTGAGCGAGCTTTCTCGTCTGTGTCTTTAAGTCTCATAAACCTGTAAGAATAGTATAGTGTTCATCTAGCCAATAACCCCCCCCCCCCCCGGGCGCCCCCAAATTTCCTGTGTCTCCTCCTCTCCAGTATACAATTAAGGAAAAGCTGAATGAGGCAAATGAAAGGATTTGGTTATCTACTATACATTTTGGTTGAGCGAGCTTTCTCGTCTGTGTCTTTAAGTCTCATAAACCTGTAAGAATAGTATAGTGTTCATCTAGTCAATAACCCCACCCCACCCCCCGCGCGGGCACCCCCAAATTTCCTGTGTCTCCTCCTCTCCAAAAATAATAATAATAACGCCAATATAAGGTGTGCACATCAAATGGCACAAGAAAATGGCCAGGTGTTTGGACAATTTGGACCATGAGCACTATTTCCTCCATATGGACGACTTGAGGTGCCCGGCAAAACTATATAGGATAAAAGAATGGAGCAACTATGTCTTACAAGAGCTTCATTAGGTCATACTAGAGGAGCAACTCATCAGAGTAAGCAAGTATTGTATGCCATACTACAATATATCCTACATATGATGATCCAACATTACAATTTCCAAGTAAAAATGCAATTAATTTGGGAGGTGAGAGGGGATTGTAGGAGAAGTCCGCCATTCAGAGCAAGTAGCAACATCATAAATACATTCAACCTATAAAATCAACCTTTTGCAGAGTAATTATACCTGATTAGGCTGTGGGCAGTCAACCATGAACCCCAGTAAACAACGAACGTCCTCTGAAGCCAACGACGGGGGTGCTGCTCCTACTAGGAGTTCAATAATGACCAAGAGTTCATCAACCAAAGCATTCACTTCACCCACAGGACGTCTGGTCTCATTATGTGAGAGAGAAAAGGTATTCACTGAATCCTTTTCACGAATTGTCCAGTAACATCTTCTGCAACTGTCTAGGAGCATCTGAATGGCATTAGCATCTCGCATTACTGATGACTCTGTGAAAACCATGTCTGCAAGAGATGAAAGAAGCTTCTTTTGTAGCCCATAGTTACATAAGCTCCAAATTTTTAGGTCCAAAAGCAATGTACTGAAAAGCTGCACCTTAAGTGCATAATTCTTCTCCTGGGATTGACACAAGGATAATATGGCAGCAACAAGTTCCTCATCTCCCACACCATTTTCCTCTCCAGCACGAAGTGAAGACAAAGTCTGTAATAGATAGTTTAAGATTCTTGATAGAACCTCTGGCCCTCTGGTACGACAGAACTCTTCATTGTTACTAGGGTGTTGGATAGCCAAGCAAATAGTTCGGAATATTGGAGCAGCGAGAGCTGTGGTAGCCAAAGACAAAGGAGGATTTCCTTGTTGTGGCTCCAGGCTATCTTTATCCACATTACTAACTGTCAACGGAAGTAAAGACATAGGACCCCCATAGGCAAAGGCCCACAAAGCCGCCATTGGTCGCATTCGAGTAGCAATATGTACCTGCCCAAGAACCTCAGCTGGTCGTCGAAGCATGCCTGAAAATAACAGTGATAGGTAACTAAATAAGAAAAAGACAAGTACACACCACCAGGGTACCCAAACCATGAAGCATGAGGTCAAGCACACTACCAAACGTACTAAGAATAAATAAGATAGAATAAATAGGAGGCGTCAATGCATAATCATCTGCATATCGAGCCTTATATTAAAAATTCCTGGCCCCACCCCCAATTGTGAAAAAAAAATGATGCTTAGAAAGACAGAAAAAGGGAGGGAAAGAGGAATTAAAATTAGAGTGAAAAATGTTTTCTTTTGAATGGAAGCAAGAAAGATAGAGAAAAAGAAAGAAAAGGGAGGAGAAGATTTTCCCACGGGGCAACCACATTTTAAAACTCTCCAGAAGTTGAGAAAAATTCAAGACGAGATTTAATTGTCTAAAACAGAATGCCCATAACTATATTGAACTTTTATGGAAAAATTGCAAATTTATCTTCTTTGCTTTCCTTTCCTTCCTGTTTTCTTCTCATCCAAATAAGGGGAAATTGTTTTCTTTAAATTTCTATCTTTCCAAGTTCTCCCCATCCAAACAAAAGAAGAAAGTTAAAATTTATGTAATATTTTATTTCTCCCTGTTTTCTTTCCTTCATTCTGCATCCAAGCATAGTTTTTACTGTTACTGCAAAAGACCAACCCAACACTATTGTAGTTTTGGTCTGGTTACTATTCATTGTAAGATATTGATAAAAATATAAATAATTTGACCTGCTGCACCACTAGGGGAAGCATCTGGACAAAATCGCCCGCTCAGCAAACTGGGGTGATAGAGAAGGTGAATGCATCCTCCTATCTCTGCATCCAATAGTGAACTTTCTTCTGCCATATTTTGCACATGCACATTTGTTGCTAGCCATGGCAGCCCTGCCCCATGACCAAAAGAAGGAAGCACATCACCTCCCCTAGAAGCCAAACGTGACATCTTTTCTGGGCCAATTGGTTCCTTAAAAATATAAACAGGCCCCATCTCAGCAAACAAAGGGCATTGCCGGCGTCGACGCTGTAAACCAGCCATTGTAGGTGGAGGGTTTGTCCCAATGCAGCAAAACGCAAGCGGCTTAGAGATCCGAGGGAACTCAAAAGGTCGAGTTTCGTACAACGATCCATCAATATATAATCTTAATTCACTCTCTGCTTTACCAAGCATCCCCTGCTTGCAAGTATGCTCTAAACCAATAAAGTACCAGCACTGCGGCTTGAATGCATGAGTAAAGTGTAAAGAAGTCTTCTTACCCTTTCCACTTGCACTTTCAACAACCAAAAACTGTGCATGGAAATATGCCTCAAACCCCTGATTGTCAGCAGATAAGAAACTGAACAGTCGTGGCATGTGTGCCGTGCCTTCACCCGCAAGGGCACTGGCAGCAGCAGCAGCTGACATGGCAGATGATTTTCCCGACTTGGCGGCAGCAGCAGCAGCAATTGCTGCAGCAGCGGTTGCTGCATTTAATGTATCTGCAAATGATTCAATGTAAATCCACGTTGAAAATGCATACCCATTGGTAAATGGCCAACGGCTCTCCCCTGGACCAAGCAAACCCGAACTTTCACCATCAAACTCAAACGTACATGCTGGGCCTCTCGACTCCTTTCCACCCATTGCCTTCTCGAGTGCAATCATTAAACGGGTTGCCCATACAGTCGTAAGTGTTCTGGTAATTACTTGAAACCATTTGTGCAAATCAATAACACTAAGTGAATGTCCTGCTAAGTACTGGATGCAATAACATAAGGGAGTTCCATCCCATCTCATTTGCAACGGAGAATCAACATCGTGAACAAATATCTTCTCTGCTGACCTCAACAGAACTCCTAATAAACCAGCCATTGAACACATGGCTCTGTTTCTCGTACAAGCCCTTAAAATTGCAAGTAACCCCCTGACCATCCGTGTCCGAGGGGACATAATAACATCACTATCACCGACCCAAGGAAGCGAAGGAATAAGCTCACCTGAGACAATGGCAGCCCGAGAGTTCAGCATCACACTAGGAGGATTGTTATCCTCATCTTCTTCAAAACTTTCAACGCCACCCATTGTCGCAATAAGTGAATCAACCACCAGGTATGCAATGCCATCCATTTCCTCCCCACTTCCAAAACTCTCTACACCACTAACAATATTTTTCAGTTTATCTAAACTTTCAGGCTTCCCCATGATGGCAGAATCCACTAAATGCAATAACTCCGGAGATACATTTGGCATAGCAGGTTTTGGCCTTGGTTTTGGAGGTGAACCAGCAGGAGAATAACCTGCATCCCCGTAAAAAGCAGAATCAAAACTCGAAGATGACATAGATGGCTTGTGACTAAATTTTCTGTCCTTCACTGGGCTCCAGGAAGACTGATCAGGTTGCATTTCATCACCTGCAGAAGAATTCAATTCTGCTGTAAAAGACTGTGAGGCATCTTCAAACTGACCAGATGATAGTCTAGCAATATCTGAAACTGATGATTGATTAAAGTCCACGTGAACACCCTGAGATGCACCAATCTTATCCTGATCTTTCAAAGAAACCTGCTCAAAATGATCTTCATCCACTACTGTAGTGACAGAATCGACCACTTGCAAGGTTAAGCTATTTTGTTTCACATCAGCTACATCACTATCAGCGTTATTAATAGTTTCCTGATATGATGGATCAATTTTTTCCTGTACACAATTCACCACCTCATGATTATCTGAATCCTTGCTGGAAATCGTTTCAACCTCCTTCTTCCTCTCCTCTTCTTCTTCCATTATAATATAGCTCTATGAATAATTCATATATAGCACATACACTGAGTTACCTACAAAATTACGAAAATAATCATATCATTTAGTCAACCTTGTAAAAACACAACCAGTTCAAATAATCAACGAATCACCTATCTGACTAGGGGAAAATAAAGCTACTAACTGACAGTACTTTCAAGTTTCAAGGATAAAAGTAGTGGATATCACAATAAATTGAAAAAACTCCAACAGATAAAATCACTAAATACGTAAGATCCCTCTGTTAGCTTTTTAAAATTCTTGCAGACAAAACTCTAAAGCAGCTCTCATCCCACACCACATAGTCGTCTCCAGTTGGAACTTTATTCTACATATCGAGTTGCAACTCTTCTAGCAATCTATTGCTTATTGTGCCAAGTCGGGTTCATTTTGAGTAATCCCGATTTCACCATAGTCCATTAGATCAATAATTACTGAAAAGATACTACCTTTAGCTTAGTTAAAGTGACTTCTTCCATTTAATACAGCCTCTACCATCTACTCCAATATCTATGTCCACATTTTCCTGCAGCCAGATATAGCGGTTCGCAAAGACAACCCTATTGAACGTTCAAATCAAAGAAGTAAACAAGCTACCAAGATCTCATTTTTACGGATCTACCTAACCACCCAAAACATGAACATGCATATACAGAACACACGCAAATCCATACACAATTCATACACATTTACTGGATTCGAATTCGAAGTACCGAAGAATTGGAGATCCATCTCGCCGCGCATTGGGTTTTTACAACAATGCCGCGGATCGATCGTATTCTCATCACACTACTAACTAATATACCAATGTATACAGCAACTATAAAGCTTCTCGTAGCTACAGAAAAAGCACGGATCAGAGTGAAATCGCCATTGATATTCAACCAAAACAGAATCATTGATTAAAATTTGAATTAAAATTGAAATTTAAAAAAAAAATTGTCAACGAAATTAAATACCTGGGGAAACTAGGATCGGGGAAAACGGCGACGAATTTTGCAGCGATTTATTGAATCCAGAAAATGGGAAAGAAAATGCGAAAAGGAAAAAAAATTACAGAGAAAAGGAGAGAGATGTTGAGGAAAGAGGATGCTAATTGTGCGCGAGAGAAATGGTGGATTTCGGAGGCAAATGGTGTTTATGTGTGCGGTCTGGTTGCCCAGTCAAAATTCTAAATAAAATTCAACTCCTTTTTTACGCAATGGCATGCTTTTTTATTTTTCTTTTTCTTTTTAATTTTCCGACAAGGAAAATATTTTTAAATTGCAAAAGATGCCGAATGGAAATAAAAGTTGAATAGTGATGGAAATAAAGAAAGTAGGGTTACTTGAATTAATTTATTAATTAAAGGTTATATTAAAAAAATTAATAAAAATGTCTTGAAAACTTTGAGTTTTAACAATAAGGACAAAATAAAAGCTAAAGTAAGTAATATAGGATTGACTTTTTAACGTAAAAATATAATTTTCGTTAAAGTGAATAATACGGAAGTTTTTCGTTAAAGTTTCTTTAAAAAAAAAGGCTTATTTAAATGTTAGGATAAATTATACAAAATTACATCAACTATTAGTCGAACTACAATCTCACACCTCATATTTTAAATATTACAATATCATACCTCAATTTATGAATTTGTTGCAATGTCAGACCTCTGTTAAATTTTATGTCAATTTAGCTATTAATTGCTGACATGACAAGCAACTGCCCACTGACTCATCCAACTAGATTGAAAAATTAATTAAATATTTAAAAAATTAATAATTTATTTAAAAAAATTAGTTTCTCAGTAACAATAAAATTAAAATAACAAAAAGGGTCTCACACTAAGCTTAGCAATTCCTTCTCCCACGCCACCAGACACCACCTTCACCTTCATAACTCTGACGAAGTCTTCTTCTTCTTCGACCACCTGATTAAGGGTTAACTTAGCAACCCACACATTGAACTACAAAAAATCTATCACACTACCCACAACTACAACTCGCAACCTTAAAGCCTTAAAAAAACCCTCGAGTCAAGTCCTCTGCAACCATGGATTCAAAATCTTTGTCGTCTGATCCCTCCCACCGCCAGAGCTTCAAATCAACCATTGCCACTCAGCCACAAAACAAGTCACTCACGATGTCTCTCTCTTCGCTATTCCCCTCCAAAAATGTCGTCTTCTTCAATATTTGCAGATGTACAACAGCAGCCACCATGAAGTGTTCCCAAAAATGTCTTCTTCAATATCTCGTTTCGCAATAACAGCCACCCCAAAGCCATGGGCTTCAGCAAGGCCCGAATTTGATGAACGTCAGTCCTCTTTACGACCGGTTCATGCAACCCGTGCCCTAACCTACAACACCTCACCTCTCAGCATCAAGACCAAATTCATGCAACAACCCACGCAAATCAAGAAGCTCAAAATCTTCAATCACCACACGCCGACTACCACTGCAGGCCAGACCCCAACACTTCTCTCTCCTCCATGCTTGGTCAACTAGCCCAGAACCTCTCTCTCTCTCCTCAATAACCTTCAAATTTCATAATTGGACGAGCCCAGAGATGGAAGAAATTTCAAAAATAATACGGTGAAAATCCAATGGCTGGAGAAAAAAAAAAGGACTTCGACGGAGTTATGAAGGTAAGGGTGGCGTCTAGTGTGGGAGAGGATAATGCACGGTGAGGATGAGGATGAATTGCTAAGCTTAGTGGTGGGACCTCTTTGGTATTTTAGTTTTGTTGTTACAAAAAAAAATCTTAATTTTTTAATATTCTATTAATTTATTAATCTAGTTGGATGAGTAAATGGGTCAGCTAACTGCCACGTCACCAGTTAACAACCAAATTGATAGAAAATTTAATAGAGATTTGACATTACAACGAATTTATAAGTTTGAGGTATAACATTATAATGTTTAAAACATGAGGGATTGTAGTTCAAACAATAGTTGAGGTAGTTTTGTGTAATTTACCGTAAATGTTATTATCTTTCTTTCACAATTTTTTAATTTGTGTTGCGTAAGAAACATGTGAAATGTTGTCACACATAGTTTTACTTTGTATTTTTTTTATTGCTCTATTGGTATTATGTTGAGAGATTCAAACATAAGACAACAGATAGACTAATAACTTTAATCTTGTCATTTACAACGGGAATTTAAACTTTAATAATGTGAGTGTAATATCAAAAAAGTAGTCATCTCTCGTATAAAAAAAATATATATATATATATATTACTAGTTAGGGAATGACATATTTTTCGTCCACAATTTCATTCATAACCATACGAATTTGGGGAGAAAACACAAGACAAGATTGGAACTTCAAGTTTGGTAAATGGATCAAAGACAAAGTAGAAATTGATATATTCACCCTTGTGTTCTAGTGAACATAGTCCCTCAATAATACGTACCATTAAGTGGTACAGAAAATGAATAATTAAGATTGAAAATAAAAAATTTAAATTATGAAAGAAATCAAATCTAACAGCTAGAATACTAGGAGCAATGAATGTTACATAACATTAAAGTCGAACATAAAAAAATATAAAAATTATTTCCATATAATTTTGAACTTCTAACTCAACCCGAGTATGGCAATAGAATCCCAACAAAGCTCAAATATGGCCTAAGTTTTTTGAAAAGACCTTTTTGTCCATATAGAGGTGAAATGATCTTTGTTTGACAAGACAAAGACCTTGAGCTTATTATCAGGAGTCTTCAAGGTTATTTGTTCCACTATCATGGGCACATGCACCCTTGTTTAGAGATACAAGTCACTAGTCAATACCAATAACATTATTATTATTGTCTAAAATAAAGATTGTAATTGCACTATTCATGTCGTTGTGAATTTGGGCCTTAATTTTGAGTTAATTATGTTTCTGCCATTGTGTGTGTGGGATGTGCTTTACCCAAAACAGTCGAGTTCGGCTGCTATATTTGGGCCTGGAAACAGCTCTTGCGCCTTTAGGCAGTCCACAATGTGTTTGACAAAAATATCCATCTATGGTTGGATCGTGCGACTGCAATTAAAAGTTATGACGGCAATTTAGTCATTGGGCTTCCGGACCGAATAGGGTTGATAGAAGGAACCCTCACGTGGACATTGAGGCTAAGCCATGCCTTTGCAAAGTAAGTGAGAGAGAGGGGAGAGACAAAGATAAAATGAGGTGGGGGTAGGCGTGGGCAGGGCCGAGCCTAAATTTGAAGGGACTAGATCAGATCTAGTTTTAAAAGAAATGGGATAGGCTAGGGTGAGTACAGCAAATTAGATAATAGGATAGGCTAGTTTGAACAGGCCAGGTCCACGAGCCCTCTTTTTTTTTCTTTTTTTTTTGGGAAAAGATAAACATATTTTTATTGTTATTTTTTTTTACAGCTGCACATATTGTCATTATGCTGCACAGCGACATAAATTTATAGTTTGCACAATAGCACATCCAAATATTACAAAGTCCAACATCCAAGTCCATAGATTAATATTACATCCAAAATAACAATATTACATCATTCCATACATTAAATGTGAGAAATTCAAAATAGCATCCAAGACATCCATAGATCAAATAAACATACAAAATAACATCCGAGAGTTTGAGACATCCAAATTCCAAAATCAAATTAATATCCTAAATAACATAAACATGACATTTGTAATAACTTTCAAATTAACATCCGAAATCATATCCAACATCATTCATCATTGAATCTGTAAATAAAAATATAATATAAGCATGACATTTTTAACGTCTAATATCATATTATCCTCATTGAATCATTAAAATTTAAAGTGTAATCATTTGAGTTTAAAATATTACCACAATTCCTTTATTCTTTCGAGTTGTTTGAGGAGCTACAATTTCAAGAACACTTGAACGGGTTGAACTTGTAGATATAACATTTGCTTTTCTTTTTTATATGTTCTACAACAAAGAATAAAAAAAGCATGTTTATTGTAAATGAATAGAAGACAAAACAATTAATATAAATCAAACTATACAAAACAAAATAATTAATGTTTTCACTATTGATAAAATTCAAGCTTGGCTGGACTTGCTTCATACTCAATGTTGTTAATTTCTTCACTTCTTATCCAATTTTGGAGGCATATCAATGACTCCACTATTTCATGAAGGAGAGATGATCTAAATGGATCAATTACTCTATTTCTTGCACTAAATGCTCTCATTAGCAAATGTTGATACTTGAATTGGCAACACATATTTCGCTATCACAACAAATGTGGAATATGTGCTCCTCCCCTTCAACTTCCACCATTTCAAAATGTCAAATATTTGACCATGTGGTACTTTCTCTAGCTTGTGAAGGAGATACATATTCACCTCATGTGCAACCGTAATATGCTCAATGTCTTCTAGTTCATTCTCCCAATCATCCATCATTTGACTAAATATTATTGGATTTTCTATTGGTATACTATAAGGTAATTGTTTTACCCTTGAAGAAATAGTGTCAACAACTAAATCTTATTTACCTTTTTGTTGTGTTTGTGAACCGAAAGCTTGTTGAGAATATTCATCACACATCGCCTTCAACAGTGTCTTCACTTTATTACTTTTCTATTGAATCTTTTCTTCAGAAAGCTCTAATTGCTTTATACACAAGTTCATGAAAGTGCCTCAATTTGAAACTTGGGTTTAGGACAAGGGTAACTACAAATATTTGATTAAAGAACTCAATTGAACCAAAATATTTCAGTATTTGGTTCTCATACTCATTGCCATATCACGTAGCACCAACTACATAGTTCCTATAGTTTGCATATATTCAAATAAAAAAAAGTTTTTCAATCTCGTTTTCTACAGCAATGACATCATGAACAGCTGGATTAGATGATGTGATACTTGCACTAACTTTCAAAGTCACAAGGTAGAAGACCTTCAAAAAATTCACAAACACTTGCATCATCCTAATCTTTCTCCTCAGGTGGTCTGAACTTACCTTTACTTTCTACTTCTTCTCCTTCATTATTAAGAACTAAATTTTTCTCAATACTGCTCGAGTATATTTTGGCTTCATATATTTGGACATCATTTTGAATGCCTTTTCAAGATTCTAGCATCATATATGTGTCCTTCATTAGTAGGCATATATATAACAAGTAGACCCCTACAACTTCTCATTATCCGCACATTTCTTGAAATAACTAAATTTTCGGGGGCTTGATTTCACAGACCTTACAACATTTCTAGGAGCATCCACACTTGTATCTAATCTTTTTAACTCATCTTTCACTTCTAAGTTGATAATATGTGCTAAGCACGTCACATGCATAAATTTGCCACAAGTTTACTATTAGGCCATTTTTGCATTTTACGAGCAATATACTCAATTGCCACTTTATTAGTCGATACACTGTCAACAGAAATACACATCATCTTCTCAATCTCCCACTCAACCAAACACCCCTCAATCAACTTCCTTATTCCTTTGCCTTCATGACTTGGAATCAAACAAAAGTTTAGAATCCTTTTCTGCATATTTCATTCATCATCCATAAAATGGGTGATAGCACCATGTAGTTCAAATTCTACACACTTGTCCATGTATCAATAGTCAAGCTAACTTTGTGTTTGTATATCTCCTTTTTAATTGATCTTTCATGGTATCATACATACTGAAAAATTCTCTCACAATAGTTCTTCGAGATGAAACATGCAATCTAGGCTGGACTTTGCACATCATCTACCTAAACACCTCATTCTCCACAATACTAAAAGGTACCTCATCAATCACAATGAACTCAACAATGTCTTCCATACTTTCTTCTTGGCTCCATCCTTTAGCAACAAGCATGATTTTAACGTCACCACACCCAAAAGGTCCATAACTACCTAGAACCTTTTGCAACTCATTAGTTGACTTATACATCTTGCAATGTCTATTGATGTGTTTAATATAAGTACAAGCTCCACCCCCACTAGAATCTGATATCAAAAAGGTGTTACAATGGTTACACTTAGCTTGATACTTGTACTTCCATCATCTCTTTCTTTTCATCATTTCCTACTACTTGGTAGTTCCATGATGGTACACTTAGTGACATGATCCCAAACCCAAGATCTTTGAGAAGAATATTTCTCTAGTGAAGCTATTATAGTTGGTTGTTTTGTCTTTGGAATAGTTGTTTTTTTTTTTTTTTTGAGGATGACGGTTTTGGAGGAGGCATTGATGATTTTGATTGTAAAGGTTGTGTTGGTTGTGGAGGACATGGTGATTTGGCCATAGAAGATGCTAGATTACTAGGGTTACTTTGATACATTATGCAGAAATCCGTATAATTTAAATAATGGAAGTATTCATTAATCAAATAAAGAGAGAAAAATGCACATCTATGCACATTAATCAAAGAAAAAGAGAAAAAAATGCACACCAATGTGTAAAAGATAATTAAAGTATTCATTAATCAAATAAAGAGAAGATAATTGTTGATAACATAGAAACTAAATTAACTAATCGTCAATATTGATAAGATTCTAATTTGATTTTAAATATGAATAAACAATCTTCAATAACTAAGACTAACCATTTGATAAAAACTTACATTGCAATGCAATTCCCTGCATATGACTTATAAGACAGAAAAATAACAAAGACATTTAATGCATCAATTGAGATCAAAGTGACAAAAAGAGATCAAAGTGAAAACATGGTACCGATGATTATAAAAGTAACAGTAAGAGAACAAAGTGAAAACATGGCATCAATTCCCTGCATATGACTTATAACACTGTCATTATAAAAGTAACAAAAAGAGATCAAAGTGAAAACATGGTACCGATGATTGTAAATTGTATAATGCATCAATTCAAAATCCGAAACAAAGAAATGCTTAAAATCAATCTAGCAAAGACATTTAATGTAACAAAAATAATCACCACGATTTCGAAGGAAGTTTAATCACAATTAACCAAAAATAGCTGGTAGTTTTTGGAATATACTTGAAGTTTGAGCGAATACCAAAAACTACTAGGGAAGGCCACAAGGGTTAATCTTCAAGTTTCTCTTGTATTCCAGAACCCAGGAATTTAGAACTCGGAACACATCAATCTACAAATTCTAATTTAAAAACCCTAAAATCCCTAAACCAGAAATTAACATAATAATAAAATAACAAAACCCTAATTCAAAATTACCTAAGTTTTAGCAGGATGATGGTCGATAGCAGTGTTCTTGACAACGATGATGAGGTGATAGTAGTCGCGATGGCAGTGATGTTGTCGAAGATGAGAGAATCAAGTCGTCGTGGTTTTGGGACCTGGGTTCTTCGAGATGTTGATGAGGAGGAAAGATGGGTAGTGCTGTAACAACCCGTCTTAAAATTTATGTTTTAATTAGTTAAAATTACAAAAAATACCCCTAACGATGAAATCGTTGACTTCCGCTCTATGACGTGCAAAACAATTTCTTTTAATTTATTCGAGTAACACTCGTCGATATCAACGCATAAGCTCGAATGAAATTTAATTTGGAATTAAACTGAAGCTTCTACGAATTTTTGAATGTCAAGGGCATTTTGGTAATTTCATAATATGAGATATTTCTGCACTTTGGACCATTCCCAGGATGACACGTGGCAGTTTTTCCCCAATTTTATGGGGTGTTCTTTTCTGTCATGTGTGACTCCCTCCCCCTTTTATTTTTCTTTCCATTTTCTTCTTCCCTCAATCTTATTCTCATATCTCTCTTTTTCTCATGCACCCTCCCTCTCCATTGCCAAGCACACACACACCCACACCCACTTATATTATGATCACCACCACCATCATGACAAATACCTTAGCACTCCGGCGAGCTCTGGAAGGGGACGAAACCACCACTAATTTCTCTATTTCTTTTGCACAATAGCCTTCAATGTGCATCACTTTTTTCTAGCAAATTCTTGTCGTTTCCTGGGAAGGTAAGCCTTAAACTTGGTCCATATCGTTGTAGGTTGTGTCTAGGATCATGATTGGTAAGTTTTTGGGTGGTTTTGATGTGTAGGAACTCGGAAAACACAAAGGAAGTCATTGTACATTTTTGGAAATCTTCAAATCTATGGTCGTTTGGCCACCTTCCAGCCAGTTTTTCGGTCAACTCCGATCTCCGTTGGGCTTCTTAAGAGTATGAATCTCTTCTGCACATTGCTAACAACATTTTAGCTTTTGAATCACTCGATTTAGGCTTGTATCGAGCTCAGAATGAGCTTTTGAAGTTGGAGGAAAATCTAGAAAAATTACAGAGAAGTGTACTCGGTGCGATTAGGACTGTCATGGCCAATGCATGAAGTGCAGGCACCTTCGCCGCCATCCACAATGGGGCCGGCAAATTTTTTGGCCACCTATAGCAGCGTATGCGGTGGCTCGTGAGGGAACCCGAAGTCCATTCTTAGGTTTTTCAATGTGTCGAATAAAATCCGCTATCCGTTTTCTCAAATTCGATCGTTTTAGTTGAGTTTTATTAAATAGTCTCTATTTGTGTTTAGATGCTTCGGTTGGAAGTGATCTCGTCCTCCCTAGTTTAAACGGCTCCCCAGTAGTGGAATATTTGTGAATGGACCCATTCTCAAATTGCATGTTTTTATAAAAACATTAGGCTTGCATGCATTTCATATTTCATGAATTGAGCATGTTGTATATTTTGATTTACAGATTTCTATCTATGATTTACGAAGAATTTATGATTTATTTAAATTGCTTTCATGAAATATTCATGGTTTATCTATTTATGGTTTATAAAATGTCATGTTTATAGAAATCACATTTATGGAAATTCTTATGATTTAGAATGATGAGGTTTTGAATTCTAAGTTTGGTATGAGTTTTTGAGATACATTTTATGTGCTTATCTAGTGTGTAATCATACAACACATACACATAACTTGAGTATGTATATGTCTATGGCCATAGGACATAGTTGAAGGGCAGTTAGATATTTATTCCATATTCCCAGCTTCACTGACTAAACCAGTATTAGATAGCTTCACTAGCCACAACTAGTGTTTTCTTCTCTAGTGTAACCCAAAGTCGTATAGCTTCATCTTTGGGTGATGGGACCTACCATATTTCTTCACTGGCGTAACCCAGTGTCGTACAGCTTTACCTTTAGGTGATGGTTATGCCTTCGGGCGATTATGATACTCCTAGTTGAGTACATCATTGATTTGATTTACAATATTTTTGGGATTTGCCCTCGGGCGTTTCGTTATCGCTTTTATAGATGATTTTATCATATGAACGTTTTATAGCATGTGGAATTTTTAGAAAAATCTATTATGTAGTATTATATGTGTTTTCAAAACAGGGGGTTAGTATGTTCAGAAAGAAATAGGTTTTCATATTATTACTATTATTATAAATTATGGTCCACTCACCTTTTGTTTTTGTGCTCTCTTCAGGACCTAGTGATGAGGAATATGACCCGAGCTTCGAGGCATTTCCTTACTAGTGAACTTGTGTTCTTCTGCTTGCGTATGGCTTCTTTATGAATAATTGTAACTTGATGTCTTACCTTTCACTAGTACTTCCATTTAGTGGTATACTCTGGACATATCCATGCACATTTTCGTTCGGATTTGTGATCGTTGGGCATTCTGTTTCACTCATGTTTAATTCAAAATATTATTATTGTCTCTTAGCGTTGGTATATTCCTTATGATTGTTGTTTGTTATTCGACATTTAGATTACATGTTCCCTTATGTCCTTGCATATTCCTATATTCATGGCTTTCGTCATTCTCGAGTGTTGTCTGGCACATGTTATCCATGTGTCATTTAGATATCTGATATCTGGGTTAGGGCGTGTCAAGTGTCGTCGTGTTGCTCATGACAGCGGTGACATTTTGGGGGATTTTTGTAAAATGTGCAATGATTTTGATGTCGTCAAGGAGAAAAGACGAGTGAGTGTGGGTGGGAGGGACGGATGGAGTGTACTGGGACTTTGGACTTGGTAGAGGATGATGAACTAAGGTGGATACTAATGATTGAGATTAGATGATAGTTTATCATTCAATTTCGTACGTTCATTATAATAAGAAACAAATCGGTCTGGGGCTCTATTTTTCTAAGTATAAGGACCCAGCCCACCCCTTAAATGACATCACCTAGCCTCACCCCGTTTATTCTCTAAAAAAATTGGAACCAACCCGTTCCTGCCCTGACCTGCGGTTCCTTTACTCGTTTGCCCACCCCTAGAAGGATGAGTGAGGCTCGTTCGTGCGGATCTTCGATTTGGTGGGTTGGATTGTGATAGTGAGAGAAAAAGATAAGTGCAATTGGGATTTAGGGTTTAAAACACAGATGAAGGGTGAAGGTGGTGAACATGGGCAAGTAAAGTCTGCCTTTATGAGATTTCCTCTTCTTTGTCTATCTTGGCTTTGCATGTAACGTCCCCGGAAATTTTATACGAAAAAATAATTTTGTGATAAGCCAAATTAAACTCTTGTTTATTTAACTACCATAATCACATTTCACTATTTAATTTTCTTAATCACTCACAAAATCTATAACCAAAATTTCCTTACCAAAAACATAAGATTAAATTTTCAAATTAATCACCAAATTTCTTTTCTTAAAACAAATTCCAAACCAAAGATTAATCTCAATTATTTAAGGCTGCATCTAACCCATGTTAGACTGCCTACGTACCCTTGAGCGGATTGTAGTTCACTATTCATTCTTTTATCCATTTCTGAAAATAGTCTAGTAATGGAAATATTCAACATTAGCTTTCACAATCGAATCACATCAAATGGGTACCAATTACAGATTTAAAAAATATCAAAATTTGCATGAAAATGTATTGTCAGCCTACTGGCCACACGCTATAGCAGATGGCGGTTTCCGACGAACAGAAACCCAATTTTCCGACTAACTCTAAAAATTACCAACTTTCATACTTGGGCCGAAGTCCAATTCGGTCGAGAAGTGCTTGGAATTGCCTGCTGGAACCCTAGAATTTGGGTGTCCTTCGATTTGTCCATTTTACAGTTCTGCTACCCCCAAAATTGTTTGGGCTTCAATCTAGGACTTAAGGGGAATTGGACAAGGGTGGTGGTTATTGGTGATACATGTAGAAATGTCGAAATTGCGCCGTGCACCAATGGTTCCCATCGGGGTGTTCTCCCCCAAAACCACCGCCAAATTCCTTCTAATTTTAGGTGGAAATGGAAGAGGGAATGCTAGGAAGTGGTTTCTAGGTGGCGATTTGCCTCAATTCACCTTGAAACGCTGTGAAAGGCGTCGAATTTCCATGTCGCTGTTGGGTCGGGTTGGCAGTTATCATGGGTTGAGGTGATTCCATGCCCCTTGCCTCTCTTCATTCCCTTTCTTTCTCCCACATCTCTCATTTTCTTCCTCTCTTACACTGCCATCAAGCAGCTTTCAGACTCTTTTTTTAACCACTAATTTCTTCGTTTCAACTCCGATTCACAAACAGTGTTCACCTACACCTTTGTAGGGTTGAGCTTTATCCAATTATATCAAGAAATACGATAAAATATATGAGGATAAAAGACGTCCTTGTAAAATTACATTTAGTCAACTAAGGCATTTTCGTATCTTCCACTTATCAATAAATTTTTCGACATAAATTATAATAAATCCTGGAAACAAAATTCTAAAATTTCTCTAATCAAATTTTCATAACCATAAATCTATTTATTCTCGATTACTCCTCTTATTCTTATATTTTAAATTTTTTAGGTATTATACTGCATGTCCTCATTGAGAAGATAAGTACCAATTTTCAATTGGGTTTTCTATGGTAGGTTAGGTTTTAAATTCTTTCTACCATTTTTCAAATCTCCTGTCTATGGGTGGGCGCAGTTCGGTTTTGAGTGAAACCAAAGCCAAAACCGCAAGTTTTTGCGGTTTGGTTTGGTGCAATTTTGAAGCTAAAACATAAATGAAACCAAACCATTTGGTTCGGTTCGGTGCGGTTTCAACGATTTCGGTTTGGTTTTTAAGAAAAAAAAATGTACAATTTGTAATTTAACATATTAATAAGCATTTCCCAATAGTAATAGGAAAAAGACATTTGTTATGTAAACAGTTAACATGTTGCATGCAGCTGTGTTGTTAAAACATGTTTGTGCAACAAAAGGGTGTCCCTTACAATATTTTTCATAAAACAAATTGAATAAATTTGAATTCATTAAACGTGAGCGAAACTTTCATACTAGAATATGTGATATCATGCTTCAAATGAGTGGACTTCATTATATCATTGTTTGACTCTTGATAACAAGATTAGTCCACCCTTGTATATATATGTGTGTGTGATGGTATAAAATAACAAAGGTCCTTCAAGTTAATGAAGGAAAGAAAGTGATGAATGATGATATTCTAGTGTGGTTGAGTCGATACTAAGTGTATGGATTCTAATAAATGACCAATTAAAACATGAAATCTAATATGGACTTTTAATTAAATGTTTATTAATATTTGCGGTGCGGTTCGGTTTCGGTGCGGTTTTCAAAAGCCAAAACCGAAACCAAACCGTTTTCTATGTTACAGTTCGGTTTCATAATTTGTTCATTAGGTACGAATGCTAAAGGAAAATATGTGGATAAACTTTTTGAATTTGAGGTTCTTTTTCTATTTTTCTTCTACATTTAATTTTTTTGAATGATGGTACCTTGTTTTGTTTTTGTTCTTTTGCAACTCAATTATATGTAACAAATTTTGTTGTTGTTCTTTTCTAGACTTTAATACAGATTTTGTTGTTGTCACACCTTATCCATATCTTCTGTTTTTCTTTTCCCAATCCAATTTAAAAAAAAACTAAAAAAAAGTTGCTTTTCAAATAATACCCATCTCATCTTTTAGGTTTTTATCAACAACCCATAAATTTGTTTTATCATATTCTTCAAAATTTAGGGTTTTTGGCATGTTTTAATTTATCCTATCTTGCAAAGTTAGGGTTTTCGGTGAAATCGAGGCTTATGATGACATACAATTATCTTTGTGGATTTCAATGAGCCATGTTGGTCAATGATTTGATTGTTACAAATACTTAGGCTCAATTTAATTATTTTTCATACTGGTTTTTTTTTTCTATTTCGGGTTTAAAATGATCTGGTCGTTACACACATTGATGCTCAATTCAATTATTTTTCATATAGTTCTTTGAATGGACTTACATTTTTTCTAAGGTGGGTTTAGGGTTTAGAAAACTCATCAACCAACCACATAGAACTTTTTATTTGTGTATTGGCTTTTGAGAGTTTGATTATTTTGGGATTAAGGTTTAGGGATCATGAACAAATTAGTGACCTATTTTCTTTGTCATTTTGTATTGTGTATTCGGTTTAAGGTTTAGGATCATGAACAATTAGTGGTCTATCTTCTTTGTCATTTTGTATTGGTTTTATATATTTGGTTGATTTAAGGGTGGAGCCAGTGCTTTTTTAAAAGGGTGGAGCCAGTTCTTCAAATTTTTATTTGTGTTTTTATGATTCTTTAAGTGGAATTAGATGTTTTTCCTTGTTTTTGTCAAATTTTGGCATTTGGCCTCTCAAATTTTTTAAAGTTTGAACTTGTTTGTACCATACTTGACTAACCCTGAAACTACTAAGCACCGGTCAACATTATACCGTCAAGGACCCCCAAGAGTTTCCCTCTAACCAGAAAGCCAATCACAATGCGACACATGTCAGCGTCAGAGGCCAATCACAGCACGACACGTGTCAACATTAGAGGCCAATCACATTATGACAAGTGTCAATGTCAGAACAAAGCTAGAAACTTTTTTTCTATAAATAGGGATCATTCTCCCACAATAATCCCTAATGTCATTTGTACTAAACTGTTCACCATAACCCACAAAAGGTGAGCTTAAACCTATGTATTTGTGTAAACACTTCACAGTTAATGAGAACTCCTCTACTTCGTGGACGTAGCCAATCTGGGTAAACCACATACATCTTATGTTTGCCTCTTTGCCTCTATCTCTTTACATACTTATCTACACTGGTGACTAAAGCAATCCAGCGAAGGTCACAAACTTGAAACTTTCTGTTGCACCAAAGTCCTCATTGATTTTGTGCATCAACATTTGGCGGCGTCTGTGAGAACGACACTCATTTCTACTCTCTTCAACTTTGTCAAGCTGGTTTCCACCAATCGTACACTTTTTTTGACCAAGCATCCATTTTCCAACATGGGGAGCGAAGGAAGCCACAGCACACAGAATGACACCCCCTTGCACCTAATGCGAAGCAACAAAAGAATGAACGAATGTGGTTTGCTTTTCAAGCTAAAATCGATGAGCTGAAGGCTTAGAACAACAAGATATCAATACAGAATGAGGTCCTCCAAAAGCAGCATAAGAAACTCTTCGAGATGCTCCACGATGCCAGGCATTTTCAAACACACGAACCCATCACCCTTATTGAAGTCAACCATCATCTGAATGCCTCCCAACACGGAGGGTCACCGATATTCAACATGGATATCCCTGATGGGGAGTGAGCTACACATCAATGTGTCGATCAACATAAGATTTCTCTCAACCTAGCTACTTCGACCCGAAGTAAGAGAAGTGGATGGATGAGCCTCCTTGCAGAAGGATCAAAAGATGTTTATTGCGACTGTCGAGACTTATTGAGGCAGTGTTGATAAAACTCCATCCACATAAGCTCAAGGATCAAAGACCTAAAGGTTAACAAAGGGCTCAGACCCCTACCACAACGTAGGCTAGCCCTCAATCTAGGAAATGAACGACAAGCCTTGAAGAGACAATAAGGTGTAGGAGACTCGGGGGACTTTCAACGGACATATCCTGGAAATGAGTACGGTGAATCCAGGGAAAGGCTACATGCCTTTGACCAAACTTACAAACTTCCAAAGAATGAGGGAAACTTACGAAGAAAAGTTCTAATGGTGCTTGAATCCACTCAGGACGCCCTTATCCTGCAGCTCTTTGAAAAAGTGAATAGGCTGAAAGCCGAGCGTCAGGCCAAAATACCTGATTGGAATCAGCCAAGGCCAGACCCTCTAACATGGCGAATCCTTTGCACCCCTCTACAAGAAAAAACTAAACATAAACTTGGCTTACAATCATATACTGGAAAGGAAAATCCAATTGAGCGTATCTACGTCTTTCAATCTACCATGACACACTGAAGGCACAATGATGAGGAACGATGTCTTATATTCCCTTCAACTTTCTCTGGTGGAGCTCTCAATTGGTATTGTTGTCTTCAACCTAATACTGTGGATTCCTTCACTGAGCTAAAAAGACTCTTCGTGGCTCAACACATCTTCCAAGCTGATCACTTACACTCTGCTGATGAGTTATACATCATTCGTTAGAAATCAGACGAGTCATTGCATGAATATGCCAGTCCCTTCAGCCATGAATACTCTCATTCCAGTGAGGCAGATGATAAAAAAACACTCAAGGCCTTCACGGTAGTCATGCGTAAATGCTTCTTCAAGTACATGATCAATGTTAACACTTAGAAGACTTACTCTGAAGTGATGATGCAAGCTTACAATCATGCCTTTGCCGAGGCAAGGAATACCAAGGGAACACTCATATGGTTAACCTGTAATACCTTGAAAATTTTAAATATATGAATTGGATATAAAATTTAAATATATGAATTTGATATTTATAATTATGAATATGAGAAAAGAATCGAGAATTTATATTAATTCATTTAAGTTTGGTTTTAAATTAAACTGATTACGAAGGTTGAAGTTCATAAATTAATCATTTAAAATCCGTAGACAATTCAAGGTCACAATTTATATTTTTAAATAGAACTCGATCTCACGAACACGTGGGCCCAAACCGTTCGCGAAACGAAGTTATAACGAAGAAGATATTTACGTTTAAAGTTAGGGATATTTTAGTAATTTTATTTCATTTTAGAAGGCTCCAGAAAATTAGAGCCAATGTGTTGTGCCACATGTGTGGCTGAGATGAAAAATAAAAAGGAATGAACGGCTGTGATGGAAAGGAAAGGTTAGAAAAGAGAAAGGAAGAGGAAATCAGGAAGAAAAAAAACTGGCCAATGGGGGAAGGAGAAAATGAGGGGAAATGAAGGAACGAGGGAATGGGGGAGCGGAGGATCCCGCGACCCCGTGTAAGGGACCCGACCCGGTCGGTTTTCTTGCATTTTTTCGATGGTTTTTTGTCCAATTCTTTACAAGTTTTGACGAATTATGAACCATAAGGGTCATTTCTACCTCCCCTCTCTGAATTATATCAAGAATTCAAGTTATTTGAGGTTCGATTTCGTGGAAATGCATCAGTGGGTGAGACGGCCTTGTGGTGAAATTCCATCAAATCCGAAGGTAACTTTGCCAACCATCACCACCATTAGACTCCCCTTGAAGCCTGGAACAAAGCCCAAGCAATGGTTGAGGCGTTGGAGTGGCTTTGGAGTTGAATCAAGAACACCCAAATTCAAGGGTTTTCGACGGGCTTTAGTCAAATTTGAGCCTTTCCAGACAAAATTGGACTTGGCTACAGGTATAAAGTTTACTCTACTCTCTGAGATCTTCATTTTTGTATTTTTTTGAGAATTTTTAAAAATAGTGAAATTTTCCGGCGATTCGTGGTGGCCAATCGCCATTGGCGGCGGCGGCGGGTACGGCGGCTCACGGCCAGGGAGCCAACATTGCCATTTTTATGTAATTCCGATATTTTTGAATTTTTATGGCTAACCATTTGATATACATTGGGTTGTAAAGGTTGATAGTGAATATTGTGGTTATTAGATTATATTCAGAAATTGGTAAAATAATGAATTGTGAACTATGAATGGCTTGATCCCTGTTTAGGGTACGTAGGCAGTCTAACAAAATGTTAAATGCAGCCATAAAACAAGTAAGATTAAGAAATTTGAGAATTAGTGTGGAAATGTGGAAATTTGTCCATATAGAGGAAATGTTGATAAAGTAGAAATATAATTGTACGTTTGATAAGTAATTTTAAATTAAGGGTCATTTGTGGAATCAAGGCTTTATATAACGAATTGTGATGCATGGTAGTTGATTAGATAAATATATTAAATTTTGGGCCTACCATAGAAATTATTTTTCCCGAAAATAAATATTTCGGGGCCGGGGCGTTACATAACCCCTATTAACAAATGGGGAGTGGAAGTCAAGCTCTACCAAGTGAGGAGGTTTTGGCCATTCAGACACCCATTGCATCCTCTCCTGCCTCATTTATATATTCGCTAAGTCATCAAACGTATTCGTCTTTCGGTCAGAGGAATGATGTTTACTCTCAGCAAGCTCATTATAACAAGAGGGATAAAGGTTCGTGTCAAGATAACCAGGGGTGAACGTACCTTTAACTATTATGACCATAGGGTCAAGCCTCACTCTTTCAAAGTAGAGGACTAAGTGCTTAAGGAAATGCTATTATAAGAAGGCGTACACATTACAAACGTTTTGACCATCAACCGTTTGAGATCTTTTGTAACACAAGCCATTCGGCAAATATTTAATGAAGAGGGAATTCAGAAAACTTTGTCTAAGTCTTTAACATTCCTAGCACTAGAAGACTTGGTCTACGCTGACCTACCTCTATACTCTAACTCAGAGCTTCAACATGCGTACTTTGACACAAAGTGATAATAAGTGTTACAACCAACATGGTTCACATATCAAAAGCGTGGATCCCTTCATGCATATCAAAACATTCATAAGCATCACTCATGTTAATCAACATAAACATCATACATTTCAACACATTCATACGCAAGCCAATTGAGCTTCAAAGTGGTTCAACATACATTATGTCATTCGGCACTTGATATAATGTGCCTCGGCACCTTGCCCCTATTCTCACCAACTAGTGATGAAGGAACTCACCTTCGTGCCACCAACCAGGTAATGAAAGGTATAACCTGTACTCTAATATCATTCGGCAACTTGCCACTCTTATCACCAACTAAGTGATGAAAGAACTCACCTTTGTATCACCAACTAGGTGAAGAAGAGTACAACTAGTACTATTAATAAACATTTTTGTCTCAGCAACTCACCATTCTTTCCACCAACTAGATGACGAGTGGCACATCTTGTACATGTGAACTCCTAGCATTCACAAATAATAAAAAACCCTCAAGTCTTACAACTTAACTAGGGGAGCACTTATGTGCAACAGGGGATATAGTCACCAACAAAGTCTTATTGCAAGCCAACAACGGCTTCAGTGCATAGTATACGAAGATCAAGCTCTTCAACCCTTTTTCATCTGCTTCAGACATCTCCCCTCTGTAACAATGCAAACACTACAACTCGTAAGAAGCTTCGCACACTCTTGATTAAGACTGTGGGAAGCAAATTCAATTTGTATGGTTCATCCAAACCTTCGACTACTACAAGGTGTGGCTTGCATCACAATCTCTTACTCAAGATTGTGGAAGCAAAATTTGTATATGTTGTCTCTCCCACATTTTCAAAATTCCAGTTTTCCCAAAATAAAAAAAAACTAAAAAAAAAATCCAAAAAAAAAAAAGAAAAGAAAGGGAAATTGGGAAATTCAGCAACTACAATAAATAGAGTTCATCTACAAATCTCAAAAACTTCACTCTTGATCAAGACAGTGTGAAGCAAAATCAATTTATGGTGCCAACAAAGGCTTCAACAAATGGAGGGCAACTACAAATGTCAAAAAGTCTCACATACTTTTGATAAAGATAGTATGAAGCAAAATCAGTTTATGGTGCCAACAAAAGTTTCACTTACAAAGCTTCACCGACAAAGCTTCACCTAAAAAGTTTCACCCACAAAACTTCACTTACAAAGCCTCACCTACAAAGTTTCACTACAAAACTTCAACACTAAAACATGGAAGAGCTTCACACACTCTTGATCAAGATAGTGTGAACCTAAGTCAAGTTTTGTGTCTTAAAAATAGCTTCAACTAGCCAAGCTATATACCCAAACAAAAACTGGGTTGGGCTAAAAAAGATGCTGGTCTTTAACATCAAAACAGCTCTAGGGTCCTCGGGCCAACTATCAAACACAGGCTGAGCCCACTTGTTCCAAAACTAGGCATTGGGCCAAAAAAAAAAGGCACTGAGCCTCCCATTTTCTTGGGCTTGCAAAACAAATGAGCAGTTTTTGGGCTGCACCAAAATTTTGGGACCTTATGAAGCTAAAACTAGATTAAAATATTTTTGGGATAAGGTATATATGAAGATGTGTGATATAAAAACAAGGCATCGCTATTCTGACAAATTGGCAACAAGCAAGACACCTGATTTTGTGCATCAATAGAACTTATTATGCTATTTAGTGTGAGGGAGTGACTCAAATATTTGACATTTTATTGCTATTTTGTTTTGAAGTTGCAAATTCCCCTAATCTTATGTGTTTTTTTGGCCAATCTATGGTGTGCAGTGACTTATGTGTTGTGTAGTGGTACTTAAGTGCTATTTGGTTTTGGACTTCCTATGTGCTTTTTGGTTTTGAGATTACAAATTCCACTGAATTATAAAACTTTTGTTTTTGTAAACTGAATATATACTTAGTTATTAACACTTCTCATGAAAAGTTAATCATAGTGCTAATATTTCATATATTAATGCTTCACATAAGAAGTTCAAATTTTTTGTTAATATAATTACTTTCTTTGCAGTAATGTTTTGAAGTTGTCTTACGTAGGAAACAATGGATGACCAAATATATTTTGCACTTATTTCTAAGCCTTTTATTTTCATATATAAAATTTTAACCCTTTTTTTGGTTTGCAGGAAGCGTGTTGCCCACTTGGGAATTAGCATTGATAATACAAGCCATGTCCTTAACCAACCTAATCTTAAAAACACACTGTTAACAAAATGGTTTGAAATGAATGCTTAGGATCGTAATGCATCTGAATTGTGTTATGTTGAAATCCCTTCCAAATATGTTCGGAATGTCGATGATAAAGGGTGGAGGCTTAGGACTATGAAAATTTTACTCAATTACCAAAAAGGCGCATTGGGCTTTGACCATTTAAAAACAATTAAAAGTGTTCTTCGACCCACATTTTAGGTTGTATGCAACATGCTTGGTTTGTTAGGGGATGATAAGGAGTGGAACAGTGGATGATAAGGAGTGGAACAATGCAATGTTAGAAGCTGTCCTCATTGCCTCATCATTCTAATTAAAAAGTCATTTGTTACATTAGTTCCTTTTTGCAGTATCGCTAACCTACCCGATTTATTTGAAACACATCGAAAAACCATGTCTGATGACATTACAAGTAGAACACTTAATGCTTTTGGGCTACATGACATCTTTAAGTGTGAAGAAGTTAGAAATTCTCTTTTGTATGAGTTAGAAAAATTGTTTGTCTAAGCATCATCTCCCTAAAGCTAAACAGCGAGTCCATGGACAGACTTAAAAACAAAAACTTTAGAAAAAAGTTAAATTACGACACTAAATTGCTTAAGGAGCAACATTTGCTCGATCATACAGTTGAATAGAAAGCAAAAAATTGTTTACGATAGTGTTATGCAAGCGATGAATAACAACGGTTTTGATGGAACATGTAAAACTTTTTTTGGACCACCATCATGGCTTAAAATTAGATCACAAAACAGAATTGTTTAGCGATCACTTCGTCAGAAATTGCTTCCATGTTGCTTCTTGGTGGAAAGAGTGCACACTCTAGGTTTAAAATTACTATTAATGTTACTGATTATTCAGTTTGTGAAAAAAAAAAAAAAAAAACGTCATCTTGCAAAGTTAATTAGTGATGCATCTCTTATTTTTTGGGATGAGGGACCAGTAAACTATAAACAACGTTTTGAAACACTAAATAGGTCTCCCTGAGATATTCTTAAAGGGTCAAAACGAAGTTTAGATGATTTGCCATTTGGAGGAAAGCTAATTCTATTCGAAGGTGATTTTAAGCAAATTTTCTCTATTGTTCTGAACGGAAGCAGGGCGAAAATTATTAAAGTTTCATTGACGAGTTCTTATCTTTGGCCTTATTTAACTCTCTTTTTTTCTTTAAAGAAAGCATGAGGCTTTCAAAAACAAGGTTGAATGATCGGAAGAAACTCGAATTGGCTCATTTTGCATGTTGGATTTTGCAACTTAAGAACTGTCAAATTGCTGAATTTATTTGTTCAAGTGATGAAGAAAGTTCTTAGGTTCAAATACCAAAAGACTTTCTCATTAATTTTGATGATAACCCTATCATTTTAGCGATGTACACAGGTTTCAAAGAAAGCTTCCATGACATATCATATTTGAAAGAGAGCCATTGTGATGCTGCAAAATAATACTGTGATTGAGATAAATGATTTTATGTTAGGTATGGTGCCCAGTGAAAATCGTACCTATTTTAGTTTTGGTTTTGTGTCTTCTTCGACGAAGAATGTTGATATCCTTTATCTGATTAAATTTTTGAACCAACTTGAAAGTTGGTATGTCGCTAATGTTGCTTAGAAATATAAACCAAAGTTGTAGCCTAAGTAATGAAACAGGCTTGGTTATGATGCTACTAATCGATAGAGTTGTATAAACAAGGATCATTACAAGTAGCAACATTGGTAAGACAATTTACATCCTAAGAATTATTACATAGTCATCTCAAAATAAATATCCATTTACTTTGCGAATGCGACAATTTCCTCTAAGGGTCAGCTATGCAATGACGATCAATAAAAGTCAAGGACAATCTTGAAATTATGGGTTTATTTCTCTAGTAGCTAGTTTTTTTCTCATGGATAGTCATACGCTGCGTTGTCCAGAGTTACCTAAAAAATGTCTCAAATTGTGATTGCTCACAATGCTAATGTGTCTTATGGATACACAAAATACATATTTTATAAAGATGTTTTAAGTCATTTATATGAACGTTTGTTTTTTACAATTTTAGTTCTTTCTCTCACCCTTTATTTTTCTAAATGTTAATCTATCTTATGTTTCATGAAAATAGTATTGCGATTTTCATTATTATTCACCTATAAATTTTGATACTCTGTAAACTAATGGAAGCTCAATCGATATGGTTTTTGGTGTTGTACTGGCCAACAAGAAAACTTAAAATTAGAGTATGCAAGATTTGGGTCACGAAGAATATGAAGGCTAATCCCTAAGCTGCAAGTTTGGACTCTGTGTTTATCGATGAATAGCTTACAAAATTGAAACTTTATACCTACTTATTAAACGCTATAGACATTCTTTCATGACTCATATTGTTTAGTTTTTTTTAAACTGCAAGGAAAATGTGATCCTCACCACTATGAATCCCTTAGACATCCAATTATTTTCTGAGTGCTTAATATCGGGTATACTTATGAAATTAATAAGTTTCGTGTCGTCAACAATAGAACCTCAAGCAAAATTGTCCCTCATGCTGCAATGATTAAGTTGAATAGAAAAATGATCATAGTCCCTGTTGAGAGAACCAACCAACTCATCCCAATGCAATAATTTAATCTTGTTGAATTTGAACAGCTTCACAAAAAAGTGAACAAAGATGTGGAGCTCACAAATAAACCATAACGTTTTCAAAATGCCGGTAAACCTTTAAATTCATCATTAGCAGTTTTAATATAATTGACTTTACCATCATTCTTTTTACTATACTCTTTATAGATGTTTTTGGCTGTTTAATGGCCTTACAACCAACTAAGGAGGTGACTATGCAGAATATTAGGGTTGCAAAAAAATGAAACTTACAAACACAAAATATCAAGTTAGTAAATTTTCTATTAAATTGTTGCTATAAATTTACACATACATGACCATATAAACTTGATGTTGAAAATACTTACTGCATTTTCTTATTCTAGAAGAAAGCAAATAAGAGTCACCCTATGGGCATAAAGTGCAACACGTTTTTAGGATGACAATAAAATCACTGGCGCCGTCTATGTTTATTGCCTTGATCGCCTCAAAGTGAAGCAATACAAAGGTTGTTCCTCGCCATAATTTAAGCTTTAAATGCACCCACTGTAAACTGCATTTTTGCTATCTTTGCATTTACAGGATAACCTGTTTTAGAAAGCACGGACTTAATAGTGTGCTTTTTCAACTCCGACTTCCCACAACTTACATAGTATAAACAAAGGTAAATCAACAACTCTTCTTTATCATTTATTATTTTATGAACTATCTTTTTGCTGCAAAAATGTAGTAACCAGGTTTCAATACCTAAAATCGCCCGTTGAGATGCTACCCAGCTCAGCTGAAATGTATGCAGAACCCCCTGCTACTGTTGATTCTGAGTTGTTGAAGAGTTACTCCTCAATCCTGCACTAAACAAGGTTAGTGCACCATCCTTGCGCAGTTAAAAAAAATGTTTCTTCTTTTGCGAATTGTATTTTTCAACCACTCTTTAGTTTTTCTCTTTTGCCTAAACACAAAAACATGGTAAATGCATATCATCATCTCTACTTGAGTTCCGATGATATTGATGTCTTTAAGTGGTTTATCATATTTAAAGAATATTTTCTCTTTTGAATTTTGTTCTAATCCTAATATGTTTGATTTGTTTTTCATTTTTGCATTTTGGTTACGAAAACAAGTAGTCACCAATTTTGTTCAGCTTTTTTTTGTGCTTCATCTGTTTTGCTTAGAGTTTTAGTGTGATTAATTCATCTCTTGTGCTTTTTTTGTGCTTCATCTCTTTTGCTTAGAATTCATGTGTTAGGTGACCATTGTCAGTTACGATCTAAGCTAGGGATGGTGGTACAAATTGTGACTATCTTGCCACAAGGCTGTGAAGGAGACATTTGCAACCTTTGAATGCTTTGAACATGGGTTGCTAAAAAAATGGCATGAACCATGGTAACACTCACATCCAAATTTTTTACATTGTTTATATTTCTTCATATAATATCTATAATTTTAACAATGTTATCATCTGTTACTTAGATTCAAAATCAATTTTATTGTGGAAGACAACATAAATTAGTTCAACCTTATGATGGTAGAAAGGCACACTGAAATTTTTTTAGGCGTACTTGCCACTGTCTAGTCATAGAAGAAGGGCATGATGATTCTTTTGTGTTGCTGCTGCATTTTAAAAGATTGGTTGGCACCACAAAAACATTCCAACTTTGATTTGGTAATTACAACAAGGAATTTGGCAAGACGGTCTTTGCAGTTTATGGATTACTTGAGAATCAACCACCACCTAGCGCAACTATTGGCTTGGCTAAACCACGCACGCCTACTGTGAATGTTGGTAAGCAAGTTGTTGATGCAATCTCGTTTCTTTTACACCTTTGGAGCCAGGCATTGAAGAAATCCAATCACTTTCCTCAAGCAAGGGTGTGAAAAGGGCATTGTCCACTAAATTAGAACCTGCAAAAACTCAAAGGTTAATTTTTCTTTGGGGGTTTTGAACATTAGTCCTTGCAAAAGATTAAATTTAAAAAAAAACCTGGTGCTAGATTAAATATTCAATTTAATCCCTTGAATGTACTTTTATCAAAATTTGCATTCAATTTTTGTTATTTAATGTGTATTTTTATTTAATCTCTCCACATTAAATTTTAATTTTATTAATACGCACATATTTAGTTTTTCAATTATAAATGAACGTAAATGAGAAAATATTAAAGAAATTTGTGATACAAAATATATAAATACATAAGTGCAGAGAAATGACTGTGCCGAAATATATAAAATTGACTTTTTTTGTACCGAAATATTTGTACCTACATGATTGTACCGAAATATTTGTACCTACATGATTGTACCGAAATATATTATAATGAACCTAAATGTATGTACCAAAATGTATTATATTGAATTAATGCACGTAAATGTCAATACTGAAATGCATGTACCAAAATGTACGTACTGAAATGTTAATACCGAATATGTACCAAAATATACGTACCTAAATGTCAATACCGAAATATATGTACCAAAATGTATATACCTAAATGTCAATACCGAAATGTATGTACTTAAATGTCAATACCGAAATGTATGTACCAAAATTTATGTACCTGAATGTCAATACCAAAATGTACGTACCTAAATGTATGTACCGAAATATAATATATTGAACTAATGTACCTAAAAGTCCATACTCAAATATGTGTACCAAAATGTACTTAACGAAATGCATTATATTGACCAAAATGCATTATATTAAATCAATGTACATATATGTTTGTACCAATGGATATATCTAAATATTCAAATGTATTAATGTATCTAAATGAAGAACATACAAAATTGTTATCGGAATATACATTATAAAAAATTAATTGCCTAAATGTAGACACTAAAATATATTATGATGAATGAAATAAAAATTAAATTTAAATGTAATTAATACATTAAAATAAAATAAAAATAAAACATCAAAATATAACTAATAAATGATATGATTAAATGCACTATGGACTAAAATTGGATTTTAATCTTACATAAGGTTATAGTCTAAAACTCATCTCTTTTAAGGATTAAAATGAAATTTTCTATTTTTCTTTTATATTACGCGACTTCAACCCGTTATTGTTTAACCAGTTGCTTAAATACTATATGTGCCTTTACCCGTTATTGAGATATGGTCTCCTATTTCTATTTTAGTGCTAGAGATGTTGATTCTCAGACGAAATGAGCTCTCAAGGATTTAATGATGGCTTGGTGCTGATATAATATGTGTATAGTTTTTTGGCATTCCACTTCCAAATTTACGTATTGTAGACACTTTAAGAATGTGTTTTTATAATCTTTTTGCAATCACTATGACGATAACATAGCTTGCAGGACATGTATTTTGTCACATTGCATGCATAGAAGAAAAACATTTGTGAATTGCATGCGACTTGCCTTCATTATGTAAAAACAAGATCTTTTATGGTTACATCTTTTGTTGCCTCAAACTTCAAAATATGCCCTTTTGATTATGTATGGGTTGTTAATGTAAAGTAAATTTAATCTAAATGCAAGCTAAAATACCAATTCTGCTATATCAATTAACCTTGGTCTTTGGTTTTCAAATTATGTTGAATTATCTGTGTATGCCTGTGTGGGTTTTTTTTTTTTTTTTTTGGAATTGGTTGAACTAAGATGTACATTTTTTAAATTAATTTAATTGAAAATGCATTATGAAATCAGATCAGGCAGCAGTGGTAATTTAATTGAAAATGCATTATGAAAATGCATTAATTGAATTGGTTGAACTAAGATGTACATTTTCTAGATCAATTTAAGTTCACTACTATAACATTGTGGTAATTGAACACTAGGAAACACAACAAAATGGAGTAATTATACATGCTCCCACAACTAAGTCTCTAATAAATCAAAGTAATGAACTAATCAGCAAAGAAAAAGCACAGTATACTCACTTAGTAAAGATTCATACCTGTGAAAACAAAAAATTTAAAACTCGTTTTGTAACCTATTTGTTTTTAATTTTTAGTTTAATTAGTACGTTTTGCTAGATATAGAGGGGTAATGAGAAATGATAATCACATGTCTCTTTTAGCCTCTCAAATACTCATATTTAATCATATTTTTTTTTTCGTTTGATTTATTTAAGTTGATGGCTAAATTAAAGTGTGGTGTGTAAAAAGCTAAAATAAGTGTAACATCAGCTCTGTGGAGAAATATATCAAAGGAGAATGAAGGCTGATGAGAGGAGTAGGGGGAAGGATGATATATAAAATGAGGGGTAGTGCTATCTACACTCATTTTTACTTTTTACACACCCCTCTCAATTTTCGGCCATCGGATCAAATGAATTAAAAAAAATCAACAGCAAGAAATTAACAAGAATGTGTAGGAAGTAAAAATGGGTGTGTGTATAGCACTTTTCAAAATGAAAATATGAGTGAATTTTTCACTCTTCTTGTCACCTCTAGCACTCCCTTTTTATTAACCATTGAATTGAACAAATAAAAAATAATAATAATCAGTAAGCATAATTAAGCAAATAAGTGTAGAATGTCAAAGAAGTGCGAAAATTACTTCCCAAATGAAAACGAATAGCAATTTTGAGTTAATTGTTCCATGAGTTTTCTTTTATCTTCACTTTCTTCTTATACCCTTCTTCGTCTCTCCTTATACTCTCGCTTATTTTCTCTCCATCTAGAACAAAAAAACGATTTTCACACTTCATTTTCTTCATGAAATATTTTTCTTTATTTTTGGCATTTGTAATTGGATTGAATAATTCAATAAAGAATCAAAAGATAAAAGTTAACAATTATGTGCACAAGGTAGAAAAACGTGTGTGAAAATCTTTTTCCATTGTCAAAATCATCAAAATAAAACCAGTGGTATACTATTCAAAAAATTGAAAGAAAAAAAATCTACAAAAATTTGGAGACCAACACATAAGTTATAAGTAATGATCACCTAATATATCACCCAATATATTGCCATGGAAAACAATGATAAACGCAATCACAAAAAGAGCAACGATGTCTCTTGCCATAATATATGTTTGTTCCTCGGAAGAAATCACTTGCCTATACTGTCAGCTTTAATCATGATTATCATCTTAATTATAAAGCGGTGCTATTTACCCACATCTTTTTACCTTTTCTACACACCCTTTTTAATTTTCAGCAGTCGGATCGAATGAATTAAAAAAGATCAAATGACAAAAATTAAAAGGAATGTGTGAGAGATAAAAAAGAGATGTGTAGATAGCACCACCTGAAATATAACGGTAGTGGGTATACTTCATAGGTTTAGTAGTGGTTTGGTCACACCATTGCAATATTACCAATAATTATTTAAGTAAAGTTGTATACATGTCTTAGCCACATATTTTGATCTATACGTTTGGATTCAAATCCATTATGAATTCCGCAGTTTGAGTTTATGAATTACGTCATCTATACAACCAGTGATAAGGAAGTTTTTCTCGCGCGTCGGTAATCCTTCTGTTCTTTTGGTCAGGGCATCGGGTGGTCATGTTATACATCAATTTACCAACATCTTTAAGTTCATTGATTAAAAAAAACAGAACAGTACAAGTGGTCTCCATTAATAAACTAAAGCTTGTGAAGAAGATGCCGGCATATATGAGTGAATCAATCTAGTTTACGGTGACCTGAAGCTTCTGATCGGTGTGATTGCAGTGCCATTCACATATGAAATAGTAGTCCCCGGCAACGTTAAACGTCAGTACGTCGTGGCCGCTGTTATAGGCACCGCTGTTTGGAGACGCAAGACATTGATCATACCCGTTAGCATCAACTACAACCACATTGTGGGCACCTGCGTTGTAATTGAAAGCTGGAAAACCAAAAATAAACATTCAACGAATATATGCAACGGTTAGGAAACTAACGTATTATTCGATACTTGCCATTTTCTTTTTGTTGTTCCACAAAAATGAAGTTAACGATTTTTCTGACCAATTTAATGGAATAGAGTAACTTAAAAGCACGGGCGGCAAAGTCATGCATTACAAGTTCAGAGGAAAAAGTGAGATTTTCATCAAAGTATAGAGAAACAATGTGAAAGTGCTAAGATCACCTAATGAATCTCCAACATAGAATGTTTTTCCCTCAACCCAAGCATAGTAATCAACTCCTGAATTCCAGCCTTCGTCATCTCCGACGACATACTTTGTCGCGAACACCACGCTCGGAAGAACGAGAAGCGCGATCACGAGAAGATAAGTGCCTCGTGCCATGTTAAGCTATTTTGAATTCGTGTCTGTCCGGTCGAAGAACTGAACGATCACTTGTATATATAGGGCTGGCTGTGGCTACTTGGCACAAGCGTATGTCTGTACACACAGGATACATATACTATGGATTAAATAATACTTGGGTGACAACACGATAATATGAAAATACATATACAGATGGAGTTTATTGACATCGTGTTCGTCGACGTCGCCTGCAACATTTTCATGTTTTTTAAGACATACAACTCATGTTTTTAGCTTGGTAAGAGTCAGATGTCCATGTCCAATCTTGGACTAAGGAATCACAACCGTTCCGAGGAAATGGGAAACCTCAAATTCATTTTGATCAAATATATACATTCCACCTCCTTCAGGCATCTCCAACTCACTAGCTAAATTTTAACTTTTTACTCATATTTAATATAAATTTTCCCAAGACATAGTCGTAAATAGACTTTGAGTATTGTTGCACTATCATTATTAAGGAAATGATTTTCACACACCATTATTTCTCTCGTTCACTGCACTTAAGTTCATTTTTATTTCTTTGATTTACTTTTGATTCATTCAATTCAATTGGCAAAAATAAACATGGGTGTGCTGGGGGAGGAAAAAAGTGTGTGTGTGAAAATCATTTATTAAAGCAGTAAACTGTAACTAATTTTTATGTCAGTATAACCAAATTTTGGCAAGCCTCCCTACCCCACATAAGATGCTCTTTAAGCAGTAAACCGTACTATAAAATTTCAATTCACAAAGCTAAGAATTGTTAGATTTCGGAGAGGGTGGATGCTAGAGGGCATCTCCTTCAGTTGTGGGGAAGGTCCTATTTGTAGCTCTTTGAGAAGAGGCATAGCCCCATTGTCTATAACCAATTAATTTAACCCCTCCAAGTCCCTGAGTTGTAGCACCTCCAGTTTCGGAAAGCCTCACTCGAAATTAGGGGTGGTTCGGTATGGGATCCCATACCGAAACCCTTGTCCCGATTCCCAAACCAAAATTTTCGGGAATCCCAATTTCAATACCGATCCCAAACCAAATTTTCGGGAATCCCAATTTTCGGGAATCCCGAAATAATTTCGGGATTTCGGGACAAATCGGGAATCCCGAAATGGTTTTGGGTTTTTGGGCTTTTGGACTTTTTGGACAAAAAACCAATATTGGGCCATGCCCAAAATCTGTCTGCCCAGCCCAATTATGTAAAAGATGAATCTGTCCGCACAGCCCATGACACCACCACAAAGAAAGCAACCCAATAATGCTTTAACATCTGAACATAGAATTACTGATTGATAAGAGTCTAAATGTGTCAAATTTGACCACTACAAGATGCTGAGATCTTAACTACTTCAGTGTATCAAATGCCACGATGTGGGTTAAAGAATCATTTAATACTAAATAACATCATTAATCTTTTCTGATATTCTTTGTTTCAATGCCTCATTTGTGGTCACGTTCACTAATGAAATTTTTGTTCAAGTACACCATCCCATACAAATTCTAATGAAATGAAGCGACAAATTAAAGTAGAGCAGGCCCGACTATATTCTAGATTAATCAATGTCGCTTTTGTCTTTCATTTATCAAAGTTCCCCTCATAATTTGACTTCCAATTCATTATTCTGTATTTGTAAAGCAATTTGAAAAATATACAAGCAAGAGAACAATTCGATATAATTTGATATAATTTTCTTATAATTAAAAAATAATATATATATATAATTTCTTTTTTTTCGGTTCGGTATGGGAATACCGAAAAATGGAGATGCAATACCGAATCCCATACCGAAAATTTCGGTTTGGTTCGGGATGACATCCCGAAAATTTAGGGATTTTTGGTTTGGGATTTTTTTGGTTTGGGATCGGGATTTTTTTGGTTTGGTTTGGGATTTTTGGGATTTTTTTCCAGCCCTACTCGAAATGCAGCTCCACGCCGCCATATGCCTTGTACGAGAGTCCAAGCTCTAACAGATTAGGTAGGTTTTGAAAGGCTTTTAGTGGGGAGTCTCTCAACCTTGACTAGAAAAATTTAGCTTGACTAGGTGTTGAAGCTGTAAGAAATATATCTTTCATTGATCAAAACTGATTTACATTGGGGGTATTTATACACAGCAGCTTATAAAGTTTAATTATCAACTAATGTAACTAATTAATCTTAATTTACGATTAGTTACAAAATAGTTACAACAAGAAAACTTAAAGACTACGTAATTGCTGACTGTGCTGATGACTTGGACTCAAGCTAGCACTGTTGAGTTGACTGAGGATAATATATGTCTTTACACCCCCTCAAGCTGAACAGAGGAGAACTAAGTGAAAGCTTGGACCTGAGAGACTAAAATCGAGCTTTAGACAGAGACTTAGTGTGAATGTTTGCAATTTGATTGTGACTGGGAACAAACTGAACTCTAAGTAGAGAAGATAAAACCAGTTCTCAAATATAGTGGTAGTCAATTTCGACATGTTTCGTTCGAGCATGGAAAACTGGATTTGAAGCAAGAGAAATGGCAGATACATTATCACATCAGAGAATTGGAATCTGGGATAAAGGAAAGCCAATGTCTTTGAATATTTTGCAAATCCAAGTGATCTTAGCAGATGTGTGAGCCAAAGAACGATATTCAGCTTCAATGGAGGAACGTGCAACTATGTGTTGTTTCTTTGCACTCCAACTGAGAAGATTGCTGCCAAGATAAACACAGTAACCGCTTGTAGAGCGTTGATCAAAGACACATCCTGCCCAATCAACATCCGAGAAGGCAGTGAGAGTGAGGGAACTTTTTTTGAACCAAATGCCATCATCAACAGTGCCTTTAAGAAAGCGTAATACTCGTTTAACAAATTGAAAATGAGTGTCTCTAGGACAATGGAGAAACTGACAGAGTTGATTGACAGCAAAAGAAAGATCAGGTCGAGTCCAAGTCAAATATTGCAATGCCCCAACAATTGATCGATATTCATGTGGATTAGAGAGAAGTGTACCATTGTGATCTAACTTCTGAGTACCAAGAGGGGTAGGACATGGTTTGCTGCCATCCATATGCGTCTTAAGAAGAAAATCCATGGTATATTTGTGTTGAGAGAGAAAAATGCCTTCTAAGTTTTTGTGAACCTCCAAACCCAAGAAGTAATGTAAAGGGCCTAAATCTTTGACTGGAAATAGTTGACTGAGCTTATGAATAAAGGCTTTGCAGGCTTTGCAGTCTTGAGCACTAGGTCTAGTAACTAGTATATCATCAACATATACTAATACAATGACAAGAGTTGGCTCAGAAGCAACAATCAAAGAACAATCAGATTAAGAGTTATGGAATCCCAAAGAGATCAGAGTTTGAAACAATTTATCATACCATGCCCTTAGGGCTTGCTTGAGGCCATACAAGGACTTGGTAAGCTTGCAGACATGGGATGACTTTGATGGATCAATAAAACCTGGATGTTGTTGTATAAATACCTCCTTCTTGAGTGTGCCATGTAAGAATGCATTACTAATGTTCAATTGGTTTAAAAACCAATCAAATTGCACTGCTAATGTCAAGAGAATTCTAATTGTCATAGGTTTGGCAACCAAACTAAAAGTCTCCTGAAAATCAATACCTTCTTGTTGATGGAAGCCTTTTGTTACTAAGCGGGCTTTGTATCTGTCCACACTGCCATTTGGTTTCCTTTTGATGTCAAAAACCCATCTACACCCTACAAGATTTTGATTTGGTGTAGAAGGAACAAAAGACTAGGTTCCTATGGATTGCAATGCTTGAAACTCCTCAGCCATTGCTTTCATCCAATGATTATGCTTAAAGGCTTGTAGGAAAGTTGTAGGAACAAAATTCAATGTATCAATGGGGTGTTTAGTAGCAACCAGTGCTTTTGGTTTAAAAATCCCAACTTTGGACCTAGTAATCATAGAATCAATATTGGTGGAAATATGAGGTGGAGGTGGAGGTGGAGGTGGGATTGGAAAATGTGGCAATGGTTGAGTAAAGGTAGGTTGCATTGGAGAATCTGGCACTGGGGAAATGGATGAGGAAGAAATAGGTTGAGAGGAAGGTGAAGGGAGTATAAAGGGTGATGATAACTGAGAAGTACATGGTAGAGTAAACAGAAGAGTAAATGTTAGGTACTATGGGTGCTGACTGTGTTGCAACTGAGAATTTTGCACTGTGAACTCATGTGGTGTATGAAAAGAAAAATTAAATTCATTGAAAAAGACATGGCGAGAGATGTAGAGCTTGAGTGTAAGAAGGTCTAAGCAACGATGGCCTTTGTGTTGCAGACTGTAACCAAGAAAAACACAGTGAATGCTCTTCCCATCAAACTTGGAAGTGGAATATGGTTTAAGCTAGGGATAGTAGCTACACCAAAAAAACCTTAAGCTTTGAGTAATCTGGAGGCTTGTGGAAAAGTAATTCCCATGGAGATTTTCAAGACCAGAGATTGGAGTCCTGTTTATCAGATACAAGGCGGTAGAAAATGCCTCAACCCAAAATTGATGTGGAATCTTTGATGCAGCGAGAAGAGTTCGAGCAGTTTTTGTGAAGTGCCAATACTTTCTTTCAAAACACCTATTCTGTTCTAGTGTGTGAGGACAAGAATATTGATGCAAAATATCATGTTGCAAAAGAAAAGAATTAAAACTTGAACTTGTGAATTCACCCTTAGAATCAGATCGGAGAACTTTGATTTTATTGCCAACCAAGTTTTTGAAGGATAAATTATGTCCTAGTGAAGAACATTAAAGAACATTTGAATACATATGCAAAACATTAACAAATTAAATTAGACATGCATTCAAAAACAATTCATAAAACCCATGACTTTCAAAGCCTAGTAGATGGTGAACCATGACTCTTTAACAACATTAAAGAGAAGAGAGTTTTAGAGAATCATTACCCTTGAAGCTCATCCTTGATTACACAAGGGATTCACCCAAGTGGAGGGCCTTCAAGTCACCTCCTTGCTTCCTTGAGGATTAGTTCTCCAAAACACCAAAGATTTGATGTCTCCAAGTCTCTACACCAAAGAAAAATGTGAAGATAAAATAGATGACTTAGGGAAGAAGAAATTGCTAGATTTCCTTCCCTAAGGTGGCCGGCCTCCTTGTAGAAAAATAGAGAGAAAAGTTTCACCCAAATTTCTATTAGAAAACCCTAAAATGAAATAAAGCTATAACTTTGTATTTATACTTTATTTCTTGTGAGTGGCAAACTTGTAATTAACACAAGTTTGGTACCCCTCACCACATATGGCCGGCCATGCTTTGTCTTTGGGCTAATTGCCCATTTTGTTTTAGTTGTCATACAACTTAAACATAATGGGCCTTGTGGACTAAAACACTTTTGGGCCCCGAAACCCAAAATCAACTTAGAAGCCCAATACGAACGTTTCGTATAATTAATTAACTAATTAATTAATTTTGACCATTCTTCAATTAACTATTTAATTGCTTATCCATTTCATTTATTTACTTCACTTTCATCTTTACTCGGTGTACGATCCATTAGGTTCCAATTAGCGAGGCAGTGGGCGATGTTACTCTTAACTATCGTTTGTGAATCGAAACCACATTTCAATTCCCCCTTAAGATTAGTGTTTGCCAATCTTTAGGGCTTCCACAAACCATGAGTGACACCTAGCAGCATGTCATGGTTACCCAAGCTAAGTAGAAGTGGTTGGAGAACCTATCCAGTTACAATTACAATGCAATACGGTCCTTCTCTAATACAATACTCTTAATCACATTGTTTAAGTGATAGTTTGTTTCATGTCTACTATCCAATGTGATACTTCTCTATATGATTCGCTTGAATAAGATTTGGAACAAATTTCCTCAGTCATATTCATATGCTTTGGCCAAAGACTCTCGAATCATATCTTAGAGTATTCTCCTTTCATAAGGTTAGAGATCCCTTGTTGTGCATTCATATGTCTACATGACTAGATAGCTTGACCCCAACCATGCCGTGGACACTCCAAAGGAACGCCATTTGACACGATCAAAGATCAAGGACCTAACCATTAGACATCAATGATGCCTCAGGTCAAATGACTACTTTGCATATTGTAACCATCGAGTTCTTAAATGACATGTATGTTTGAACTCTGTTTTGATCGTAGTTCAGTGTACTCGATTACTCTTTCAAGCACCTATGTGTTTGTCTTAGTGTCCAACACTAAATGACTTGAGACTTGTCATATCCACGCTTGAGTCGACATAACACATACTAACCTTAGCGGATTGTCAATGCCCAATTGGCAACCCTATGGCTAGGAACGTTTTAGGAATGAGCATAAGAGAAAGGTCTCGTAAATCTAACTTACTTAGATCACTTATCTCTTAGATCAAATACATTCCTTGGATTCCCTTATTAATTAAACACAAGATACAATAAACAGTGATTAACAATAAGCTTTGCCCTCTATTAAACATATAAAAGTTTAATACAATAAGTATTCCAAAAGGCTATTACATCAAATGAGTGGCTTTGTGGGCATACTTCCAACAGTTTTCTACATAACTCTTGAAATTGACAAAGACTGAATACGCCTCAAATTTGAGCTTTAATGGAAACATCCAACTATATTTTGTGAATTCATCAACAAATAACATGTAGTACTTATAACCATTGACAGATGATGTAGGGGCAGGTCCCCAAACATCACAATGAACAAGTTCTAAGGGCACAGACACAGAACTAAGACTTGCAGTGAAGGGCAATTTGTGATTCTTACCAATTGCACAATCTGAACAGAAGAAAGAAGTAAACTTTTTACCACTGTAGACTATAGTACTACTATTTAAAGCCTTTATGAAAATAGTAGAAGATGGATGACCGAGCCGATTGTGCCAAACTTGTAAAGAAGCTTTGCTACTGACAAAAGCAAAGTGACAATTGGATGCTAAAGGAAGTCATTGAAATGGATAAAAACCATCTTTAACTGGCCCTTGAAAAAGCATCTTCCCCAAAACACGATCCTTGATTTTAGAACCATCAGAATCAAGGGTTAATTTGTAGTGATTGTCTCGTAAGAATTAATACGCAGAAAGAAGATTATGTTTCATTGCAGGAACATGTAAAACATTATTTAGACGAAATGTGGTATTAGAAGTAGTAAGAAAGGTTGTACTAGTACGGTGGATGGGCATACCTTGACCATGACCAATATAAACCTTGTCCTGACCATTGTAAGGAGTAGGAGAATGAATGTCAGAGATGTCATTAGTTATGTGAGACGTTGCACCAGAGTCCATAAGCCAAGTAAGAGCATAGGGCTTCATGTTGGTGTGAGCACACATAGTTGCCAATTTTGCAAGAGGAATTTTACTAGCAAAAGCATGATTCGTCCATTCAAAACAATCAACTGCTTCATGATCTGGAGACTGAAAGATTTGGCATGGATCTCGATGACTAGTGGTATTTCCAGAATTACGAGTATAACCTCCAAAATTGTGATTGAAACTGTGAGATGTGCCTCGAGAATTGCCCCGATAATTGTTGCCTCGATAGTTATTGCCTCTGTAAGAACCTTTGCCACGATTGAATTGCCTAGGAGCGCAGATGTACGAGTTCTGTGCAACATGACCTTGTAGTGTAGGAAGAAGAGGTGCTTGAGATTATGGATACTGAGCCACATAGGCTTGAAATGGCTCAGAAACTGATGAAGCAACAATCTTCTTCCTACGATTCATGAACAATTCTTCGTTGATCAGTAGGCCATGTAGTTCATCCAATGAGGTAAATGAAATGCAAATCATAATGGAGTCAACAAAAGACCCATAGTTATCGGAGATGCCATTAAGAGTGACTACAATCAAATCACTTTCAGAGATCGGAGCGCCGGCAGCCATGAGTGCATCAAAGATGGTTTGATTAGCTGAAAATATTCAAAAATTGTGAGACCTCATTTCTGAACAATGTGCAGGCGAGATCAAAGCTGGTGAATATGAGTAGCAGAGACGCCGCCAAAACTTTGCTCAAGATTCAACCATAACTCTCGAGATGAGGTAACACCAACTGTGAACAAAATAAAATCTACCAAAGGGGTAGAGTTAAGCTAGATAAGGATATTTTGATCCTTTTCATATCACAAATTAAAATCCAGATTTAGAATGCCAATGTTCTAACCAGATTCGTCAAGTAAAAAGGGCGAATGACAAACCTCATAGCCATCAACAATCCTTGTAAACTTGTAACGACGAACAATCGAAGCAAACAAAGCTTTCCATACGAGATAATTGTCACGTTAAAGCTTGGTATGAACCATACATTTACTATGCTGAATTGAAATCCAAGAAATTAAGGGAGAAGGCAAAACCGCTGTGAAATTAAGGTTCATCAAAGACGAATTTGGGGCAAGAACATCAAGATTCATCGGAGATGAACTTGACGATGTTGTCGTAATCAAAAGAGATAGAAGAAGAGAAAGGAAGATCGATCACGATCCGCAAGAAACTGGAGATGGAGGATCAAAGATTAAAGAAATCAGAGACCGCAGGGAGCAATAGAGAAGAGGATCGAAGAAAGGTGGTGAAGTGAAATGGGGATGATACCATATAAGAAATATATCGTTCATTGATCAAAACTAATTTACATTAGGGGTATTTATATACAGTAGCTAATAAAGTTTAATTATTAATTAATGTAACTAATTAATCTTAATCTATGATTAGTTACAAAACAGTTACAACAAGAAAACTTAAAGACTAAGTAATTGCTGACTGTGTTGATGACTTGGACTATAGCTGGCACTATTGAGTTGACTGAGGATAATATGTGTCTTTAGAAGCTTTGGAATTCAACTTGGCAACTTCTCTAGATGCCCCTTTAGATAGAGAACTTCATCTTTACTTATTGTACTTAATTCTAGAGATTCGAGGCGGCTCATCTTTTCAATCGAAGCCCATAGAGCCCTTCCATCTTCACTTTTCAAGTTTTTAGGCCTAACTTACTCAGCTGCCTAAGCTTGCCAAACGCTTTGATTAGGTTGATCCCTCCATGATTTGCCTTAACTTTCTGCAAAGCTTGAACGCATCCAATACCATCATCTATCTTCACTCCTCGTTCGGATTTAAGGCTAAACTCTATGTTGTGGTCATAGCAGTTTCCCAAAAGATGTATCAACTTAACAAGCCTTTTAATCTCGTTTGGTATTTCATACACCAAAGACTATTTTAGATCCAGGTTTTCTAAGTTTTGCAGACTACCAATGGACTCCGGAAGCAACTTCACTTTCGTATTCCTTAGGCTTAAGTACTTCAAGAGATACAAATACCCCACGTATTTCAGAAGATGATTGAGTGGAGCATCTGTGAAATCCAACACTTTCACAAGTTTTAAGTTTCCACTCCATATGTTGAGAAAAGACTTGGGCCATTTTGCTTGGATGAAAGTAAATATGAAACTGATATGAGACTGTGCAATGCTTCTCAAGGCTTCAGATTGAATGTTGTCTATTGAGAGATGTCGAGTTATAGGTTCAAAAGTTGACTCATCTTCTGATAACAAGTGATAGAAGCTCGACCCGGCACTTTTTCTTCGGAAGACTTCATGCAAAACATCATGAACACGACAACTTCTAGCTTTTCCATCAATGTAAACTTTCGACACTTAAACCAGGTTTCTATGGATTAGGTCAGCCAAGTATTCTTCTCCAACCTCTTCCATTAATGTCTTGCCCTTCTTCGATTTTACAACCCTTCAGCGATCCACAACCGAATCATCTTATGCAACTAACCGAATAGTCCACAGCCGATCCACGCCATGTTTGGAGGCAAAAGTTGCAAGCAATGAACATGAACAAAACAAGACCTTTGCAAAAATCAACATCTTTAATCCTACTAGTGATCATTATTCTTCCACCTTTATTTTTTGGTAAAGTATGTTCTATAGCCCCCCTAACGTCTACTTTCCATACATCATCCAAAACATCCACATACCTCTTTTGCATTATCATCATCCTCAAAAAATCCTCCAGCTTGTTACACTGTAACACTAAGAACATGTGAAATGTTATTAGAAGTAATATCAGTAGTGTTACTTGTGCTTATACCTGATAGGAGCATATTTATGCGCCTTAGTTTAGCTTGTTCTTGTGCATTTATAGTGTTTTTCCTTAGTTTAGCTTGTTCTTGTGCATTTATAGTGTTTTTCCTTAGTAAAGTAGTCTTTTAAGTTAGTTTTATGTGTTTTCAGGTTTTAAGGGCAAAGTGTGCAAAAGGAAGCATTTTGGAGCCTTTTGGAGCAAATTAGAGCTTGGAATGAAGGTCATATGCTTGGAGCCATGAGGATGGACGAAATTGAAGACTTGAAGATGATGATTCCTACTTGAGCAAGGTTTCCTAGTTGAAGTAGGAAAGTCCCTAATGGAAGATGGAATCCTAGTTGAAATAGGATTCCTAGTTAAAATGGGTTTCCTAGTTGAATTAGGATTCCTAGTGGAAATAGGTTTCCTAGTTGAATTGGGATTCCTAGAAGATTGAAGTTTTCCTACTCAAACAAGGTTTCCTACTTGAAGTAGGAAAGTTAAACCCCAAATGACCTCAAGTTGCAGCAACAAAGAAGTTTTCCAAGTCCAAGAAGGAAAAGAATTCCAAGATGAAGAAGGATTAGTTTTCCTAATCCTAATGCATAAAGATTTCAGCTATAAAAGGGATTTCTTTTCCTATTTGGAGCTTAAAACCTGATTTCTAGAAGCCTTATCCCTTCCTACAAAGGTGCCACACCTTATCCCTTGTTTTTCTAGGAATCAGCCACAAAACAACCTTTCTAGAAGGCCTTATCCCTTGTCCTACAAAAGTGACGCCCCAAACCTTTCTAGAACATCTAGAAACCTGATTATTCCTTTCCCCCTTGGTTTCTAAAAGCCTTAGCCTTTTCCTTCAAGGATTGGGTGTTATTATCCTATACAAATTAGGCCTTTAAATCCTTTTCCTTTGCTACATAGGGGCTGCGAATTTCAGCCTATAAATACACCCCTTGGCTGCACCATTTATTCATTCATTCACTCCACAAAATCAGAAATTCGCCAAGCACCATTCTCCCTAGTTCTAAGTCCTTGCCGCAGCCACCACCATACCTAAACACCACTATACCCTCTCCTAACCATTCATCCATACACATAAGGTCCTAAACCTGTCTCTAAACCCTTTGCCGCACCAAGGAGGAGGAGAAGGAGGCTTGGAAGTTCATGCAATTCAAGTTCACATCGCTGGAATTTCTAGGTGTTTCTTTTCCTTTGATTTCAATGTTTAAATTCAATTCTCTTTGTTTTGTGCGTATGAGGAACTAAACCCCCCCTTGGCTAAGGGGGGATTCGAAACACATGTTTATGCTTGCGATATGATTTGATTACCTCTAATTGCGTTTCATAAGTTGTGAATTCAATTTACTTATCCGTTCGTATAAAAAACTGATTTGTGTATGTTAATTGAGGATCGACACTTAGTTTGCATGCATGAATTTGATGCTAAAATATAAGGGAGTTTCACCTAATCGTTACAAACTTATATTTACAAGTAGTAAAGGTTGATGATCTCAATCGAGTTAAGTAAATTCTTGGCATAAGTTTCATGCAATCATAGTAACGAGTGATTCGTCAATGCTTATGGTTTTCATAGAACTTAATGATTCTTGCTTGTATCTCTATTATGCAATCATGTAGGGGACTTGTGGGGAATGCTTTGGGTTGTCATATGCAATCATCCAATTCAATAACTTTAGGAAAATCTGAGGGTTAATTTAAGCGGACCTAATTAACTTGGGGCGTTGAGAATTCATGGTTTATTGAAAAGCAATTGGAAATCGTTTCGTATGCAAGTATAACATGTGTGGAGATGAACCCCTTAGCTAGCCTTTCATCCATTGTTTTAAACCAAAATCGTTTTCAAATCTGTTTTGTTTTACAAAGTTTAAGTTTTGTTTTCAAATTCGTCAAAATCAAAACCCCCCTTTACTTTCTTGTTTAAAAGTCTTAGAATCTGTTTAGTTTGTGTTTTTAAAGTGTCTTGAGTCAAGCTATAACTATTTTCGTCCAAATTCTTCTTTAGTGTTCAAAACTGCCCAGAAAGTGGTTTTAAGGCAGTTTTGAGTGTTTTTGTGTTATTTTGAGTCTTTTGGTTTGTTTTGGTGTTTCAAGTTCTAGTTTTGCATTGTTTGAGTCTAGTTAGTGTTTTAAACTTTGTTTTTACGTTTTTGAGTCAATTCCAAGTGATTTTGCAATCCCTCCTAATCCCCGGTCTAGAACGATCCCTACTTACATTCTTCACTACAATTGATAAAAAGAGGGTTTAATTTGTGTGCGTATAATTCTCACATCAATACCATACTTGACCAACCCCGAAACTACTAAGCACTGATCAAAATTATACCGTCAAGAACCCACAAAAGTTTCCCTCCAACCAGGAGGCAATGCGATGCATGTCAACATTAGAGGCTAATCACAGCACGACGCGTGTCAACATTAGAGGCCAATCACAGCACGACGCGTGTCAACATTAGAGGCCAATCATAGCATGACACGTGTCAATGTCAGAACAAAGCTAGAAACTCTCTTCTATAAATAGGGATCATTCTCCCATAATAATCCTTAATGTCATTTGTGCTAAACTATTCACTAGAACCCACAAAAGGAGAGCTTGAGCCTATGTATTTGTGTAAACCCTTCATAATTAATGAGAACTCCTCTACTCCGTGGACGTAGCCAATCTGGGTGAAATATGTACATCTTGTGTTTGCTTCCTTGCCTCTATCTCTTTACATACTTATCGACACTGGTGACCGGAGCAATATAGCGAAGGTCACAAACTTGAAACTTTCTGTTGTACCAAAGTCCTCACTCATTTTTGCATCAACAACTTGTATTTTTATTTATTCAAGTGATATTGTGTTGGAAGATTCATACATAAGACAACGGGTAGACTTATAACTTTAATCACGTCATATACAACGGAAATTTAAACTTTAATAATGTCAGTTACAAATCTGTCGCATCACAATGTGACATCAACAAAATAGTCATTTTGAAACTCCCATATATATATTATCAGATATTACTAATGTGGGGATGACATATTTTTGTCCATAATTCCATTCATAACTAGACGAGTTTGGGGAGAAAATAAATTTTCTCCATGACTAAGAGACAAGATTGGAACTTTGAGTTTGGTAAATTGACCAAAGACGAAGAAAAAATTTGTATACTCACTTTTGTGGTACGGTGAACATAGTCCCTTGATAATACGTACCATTAAGTGGTATGAAAAATTAATAACTAAATTGAAAAAAATTAAACCGTTGTAGTAATCAATTTAACAACTAAAATACTTGTACCCATACATGCTACGTAATATTAAAGTCAAATGCAAAAAAAAAAAATGGAAATTATTTCCATATCATTTTGGACTTCTAACCCAAACCAAGTTTTGCAATAGAATCCCAACAAAGCCCAAAATCTGACCTAAGTTTTCTGAAAACACTTTTTTTGTCCATATAGAATTTTCAAATCTTCTTTGACAAGACAGGGACTTTGAGCTTGTTATCAGGAGTCTTTAAGGTTATTTTATCATTTCCACTATGATGGGCACCTTTTTTTTTAAAGGGTAATGAGTATGTTCTGTTAGATAGGGAGGGTAATGAGAAATGATAATAACACGCACTTTTTAGCCTTTCACACACTCATGTTAATCATATTTATTGTTTTCGTTTGATTTATTTAATTTGATGCCTAAAAATAAAGTTTGATGTGTAAAAAGTTGAAATAGGTGCAAAAAGCATCGGAAATATATCAAGCATGGAGAATGAAGAGTGATGAGAGGAGCGGGGTGACGGGATTTTAAAACCGCACAAATTTAACCCTCTTTTTGACAGATGTAGTATAGATGTAAGTAAGGTATCGTTCTAGGCCGGGGATTAGGAGGGATTACTAATCTACTCTAAATTAATTTAAAAATATTAAACAAGACTCAAAGACACAAAATTAGGCTAAAAACTCTAATAATTCAAAACACACTAAAATGACTCAAAACAAAGAAAACAAATTAAATAAACACTAGGAACTAAAATGGACGGAAATCGAATTAAAAGATTAAAAATAATAAAAACTAACTAAATAATATAATTTAATAATGGGGGGTTTGGTTTTTGACGAAACGTAAATTAAACTTAAATAAATTACAGAATTGACAATAACATAAAATAAAAGTGAATGGATGGGCGACGGATTGGCTAGAGGGTTTTTCTCCACACAAGACACATATGCAATCTAAATTGACCTTCAGTTGTTCTTCCAATAAGTTGTAAATCTCAACACCCCAAATTAATTAGGTACGCTTAAATTAAGCTTCAGATTTTCCTTATGTTATTGAATTGGATGAACAGCATACAACAACTCAAATTATTCCCCAAAAGTTCCCTACGTGAAAAGCACAATAGAGATACAATTAAAGATCATTATGTTCTATGAAAATCATAAGTGTTGACAAGGCATTCGTAACTATGAACAACATGATACGTTTGCCAGGAATTTACTTAACGCGATTGTGACTAGCAACCTTCACTACTCATGAATATAAGTTCATAACGATTAGGTGAAATTCACTTATATTCTAGCATCAAATTCATGCATGTAAATTAAGTATGTATTCTTAATCGACAAACACAAATAAGTTATTAATCAAGCAGTTAAGCAAATTAAATCACAACTGAAGGTATCAATTCAAATTACAAATATAATCATGGCTTTGAATTAACCTCTAGCCAAAACAAATTAATTACACATTATTCATAAATTAAATAAAAGTAAAACTGAGTTTGGAGAGATTAAACCGAAATAGGGATGAATTAGGATTGTCTGTGCAGTGTGCTTACTCTCGGATTGGCTGCCAAATGACTTCTGTTTCCCTCTCTGTTTTCTTTTTGATTTCCGAGGCTCGGTGTCTCTCTCGGTGCGCCTCGCCAAAGCTCCTTATGTGGCTTTTGTTTCTCTGACTTTGTGACTTGCTGTCTGCACTTCCGGCGCCTGCCTGCTGCCCTTAAATTTGTTGCGCCTGCTTCTCTGTGCACCGTGTGTCAACGCTGCCTTGGACGCTGACTTCAAATGGCAGCCTTTTCCGCGCTGCCCTCTCTTCTCTCGGCTTTTGCAAGCTGCCTGGAAGGCAGCCTTCCTCTCTTCTCGACTTGAGCCCACCGAGGCTCTCCGTGTATTCTGATTTTTTTCCCTACCGAGGCTTTCAATGGCCGCCTCGGTGCTGCCCTCCTCCTTTTCTTTTCAGCCCTCCAAAGGCCTATTTTTTATTGCTCCCTCCACCAAGGCTGGTCTCCAATGATTCCTCCTCAGTTGCTGCCCCCCGAGTGCATGTGCTGCCCTCTATTTTTATTTTGTTTTCTGCTCCTCTTTTGTTCTCCCGTGGCCCTTTAATGGCCACCTATCAATTATTCTGTTTCTTTGAATTCCCAAGTGCTTGCCAGCTGCATGAGGCAGCTTTCCTTTATTATTTCACTATTTATTTTAATTAACACATAAAACAAACCAACCAAATTACAATCACTAGAACCGAATCGAAAACATAAACAAAGAAAATAAGTGAGTAAGTAGTTTTGACGAATTTAGCACTTAAAATTTCACTTATTCAATTTTTATTTTCTTTGATTAATAAATTCTATAAAACACAAAATCAAGGTAAATAGCTCAAAATATAACGAACTAACTAAGAAAAGACGAGTAAATTTGATGTAAAAATATATATAAATATGATCCGATCACGGGGACAGGATGATACATAAAATGAAAAGATGAGTGAATTATGGACTCTCTTTTTCAGCTCTAGCACTCCCTTTTTATTAAGGAGTAATTAGAAGCCTCTACATTTTTTTCCAACTTGTTTAGATTAAACATGTGTGCTTTACAAAATTTGATTAAGATGCTTGATCAATTGCCAACTCAGTCTTTTTATTTATTTATTTAATATATATCCACTTAACCTAGTTAACAACTAATTTCCTACAATCTAGGAAATTTTAAATTCGTGGCTTTATTAAAATATTAATTTAACTAATTCCTCAATATTACTCAAAAAAATTAATTTTTATTTCTGTTATTATATTTAATTAGTCTCTTCCTTCATTAAAAAAAGTCATTAATATTTCATAAGAAAACTTCATTAATTTTTTAATATTTTATGTATTGTTATCTAAAAAATGTATTTAAAACTTATGGTATATTTGAAAATATACGGACCGACCTTTGATAAGTTTAAATTATAAATGTACTAGAAATTCAAATGTACCACAAAATCAAATATACCAATATTATATCTGTGATGACCCGTCCCTAATTTTGTATGTAATTCTCTCCCCGAGTGTGTAAATAACATGTATGCCCTTGTTGGCAAAGTGATGTGAATGTAGTTATTCGGCTTTAAATTATTTTTCTCATTATCGTAATTAAATACTATTCGTTGTTACGATCACGTGAACGTGAGTTAGACCTGAATCGAAGTTGTAACGAAAAAGTTACATTTAGTTAAAGTGCGTTAACAACGGGTAAATTTGTACACATATGTACTAATATTTCAGTATTAGAAACTACAGTTTTTTATAGTGTATGTTAGATTTCGCGTGATTTCCATTGTACAAATCTTATCTCTTTTCTCTTTAAAATCAGACTCATGCCCTACTTTACCTCACCACCAATCAATTACTTTCCCATATTTTCTCACCCAATCAGATAGCACCCTCTCTCTTCTTTCTGTTCAATCAGAAACCTCTCTCTCTCTCTCTTCTTCTTTTCTCACCCGTAGCTCTTCTCTTTCCTCTACAATACCAAGGATCACTATCAAACTTCATAGATCGAGCCTAAAATTATCACCATCGAGACCCTCTCATCCTCACGAACCCATTCGTACCAATTGATCCTAAAATAATCGAGTTTTGAGGGTTCAACTCGAAGCAACTCGGAGCTTCGACTCGAGTGGAGTTTTCTCCGACATTTTTCCATTCTAGTTACAAGATTTTGGGAGTTTTGGAAGCATCTAGGCAACTCCCAAGGCCATTAGCCTAGTTTTGAAGTGGAGCCGACGAGGAAAACACACGGTTTTGAGACGATGAGCTTGGGTACGAGGCTATCGAGTCTATTTTGATCCATTTTCGTCCACCTTTCAGACTTTTGGGAGATATAATCTTGTTCTCCTCTTCCCCAGCTTCATTTCCATATAAAGTATGTTGAAATGGTTGAGAAATGAAGAAGTTATGAAGATTTGAAATTTCTCCATAAACCGATGAAAATTCCCCAGTTTCCAGCGAACCAGGCGGCGGCGACAATGGCGGAGGTCCACCAGAGAAGAAGACAAAATATTTCGTTAAAGTTAAAGGAATATTTGGACACCGTTAAAAGTAACTAACGCCGTTACTGTTTGGTGGAATATTTCGTTAAGTCTAACGGAATATTCTCTTGGGGGTCTGTCAGCAAATGGCTTGCGCGTGGACACGCGTGTGGCCGTGAGCTAAGCAAAACCTGAGGGCACGTCCAGCCTCCGGCAGACGTGTACGGGTCCGTGACTTCATGTAGAACGTTTTCGTATATTGAAACCTTTCATCTGAGCAAACTATTGGGGAATTTTCCTAGCCTTTTTGTGTAGGTCCTAATTAATTAATTAGTAAAGTTATTTAACATATAGGTGAGACTTACCCCGATGAGGTATGAGGACAATAAGGCTAGGAGGCTACGACCCATCGACGTATCTGTGAATGAGAATTTGTTTATATATATATATATATATATATATATATATATATATATAGAGAGAGAGAGAGAGAGAGAGAGAGAGAGAGAGAGAGTTTAATAGTGTCCACATGTGCTTTTGTATTGATTTATGCCTATCATGCCATGTTTTATTTAATTTTAGAAATGTTATTAAATGGTTGAGATTTATATACTGTCATGGCATGTTCATATACATTTTACCTGCTCATTATACATTGCTGCACCTGGTGTTAGTGCTCGCCCAGGGCCAGTCTTTCATGTGTATGTTCACATCCGCACATCACACTCACCTTGGATCTAAGTAGGTGCCAGTCCTATCGTACAGATTGCAATAGGCAACTCCGACTTGTATGTGACCGTGAATAACATTAGTCTTCATGTGATGGTAACACTAGAGCGTATATTATGATTACACCCAGTCCTGTTCATGTCAGATTCCCTCTGCCTGAACTCGTGTGTTAGCATAGATTGATGAGCACTTGATTTTATTATGCTATTATTGTGATATTGTGATATGGCATATTTCTGGATTTATTGTTGATTTACATTTGATTTTATACTTATACGTAGTATGATTTTTTGGAAACTATACATGTTTTACAGCGAGAGGTTAGTATGTTCAGAAAATAAATGTGTTTTATAAACCTTTGTTTTTGCCCACTCACCCTTCTGTTTTTCGCCCCTCCAGTTCCTAGTTAGCTGTTACTGTATGGCGTACGAGGAATCGCTGGTGGTTCTGACATAGCCATAAATAAATGTAGGGGACTTTTCCCGGTTGTGTATTAAGTACTTTATCTAGATTCAACTGTACACTTTTAGGTCATCTATGCTCTGAACACTGATGTTTTATGGGTTCTTACCACTACTGCGCACTCGCTACTTTAGATTAAATAAATGTTAGTTTTGGTTTAAATTTATCCATATTTTTATGCTTCACTTCCCTTTTTAGTTACGTCACCTTCGGGTGACGGCCATCATGTCTCGACTCCAGTTGGAGTGTGTCAATATATAATCAAACATACCTCTAATAAAATTGAAAAATATATATTTAATCAAATTCTTAAAAGGAATAGATGTTTTATCAACAAAATAAAAAAACGAGGTGCCTATTTCAAAACGCCCCTTTTATTAACTATTGGATTGAACAAATAAAAAATAAAAAAAACAGTAGGCATAATTAAGCAGGTAAGTAAGTGTAGAATGCCAAAAAAAAAAGAGCGGAATTACTTCCCAAATGAACTAATAGCAATTTTGAGTTATTTTTGTTACATGAGTTTTTTTTTATCTCCACTTTTTTCTTATACCCTTCTTATACTCTCACATATTTTCTCTCTATCTATAACCAAAAAAAATGAAAACTCACATATGTTCTCTCTATCTATAACAAAAAAAATGAAAACTCAAAACTGAAAACAACAAGGTTACCAAACAAGAGCTTGAAAGAAAAATTTTGTGTCGATGCAGCGTGTAACAAGCACAAAAGGTCAAGGACTCAATGGAAATGACTTTCACACTTCATTTTTTCTACTACACGCTCTTCTCTATTTTTGGCATTTAGATTGAATAATTCAACGGAAGAATCAAGAGATGAAATTTAACAATTAAGTGGCAACGATTCTGTTTGGGGACCGAAATGCTATATTCATCCACATAACCACAAAAATTAACCATATTCATACCTCAAATTAACCATCGGAAATTATTTATAACCATACCCACCGAGTAACAGATTCCCGTCTAACGGTTATATCCATTTTCGTCAATATGAAAAAAAATATTTCTTTAGTTGACGCATTATAACTTAGTAGATATTTGATGTATAAAATGATTCAATGAAAGGATCTTGTGGAGATAAAAAATAAAATAAAATAAAATAAAAAACTAAACAGTGAATTTAAAGCATTGATGATGTTTGCTAATTTTTTATCTCCCATAAGCACCATTGAATTTTCATTAATTTTGATTCAAAGCTTTACTTTCTCACAAAATGCAACTCAAACAATGGGTTCAGTGAATAATAAATACACATATATGTATATAATATATTATGCATTATATATATATATATATATATATATATATATATATATATATATATTACTCGGTCAAATTTGGGGACAGATACGGGAACTTTTATAATCATATTCAAAACCAGAATAGAATAATATTCACGGTCTTTCCACATTATCCAAAATATACCAGAATTTTCACACCCAAATTTGTTTTGTTTAGACGGTTATCTACAGTTATTGACTTTAACGGTTAAATTGTCATCCCTATGACGATAGAAAAGCGTGTGTGAAAATCTTTTCTCATTGTCAAAATCATTAGCGTGTGTCATAACTATTAAAAAAAATTGAAAGATAAAAAAAGAATCAGCAAAACTTTGAAGACGAACAGATAAGTTATACCCAATGTATTAAAAGCGTGAGGCATGGGCGAGGCGTTCGAGGGGAAGGCCAGCTTAGGCTTGAGGCGTGAGGAGAAGCCTCACGGGACCTAAATTTTTTAATATATACACTGAGCGTACACATATATTATATTAAAAAGAAGAAGATTATTAATCAATAATCACCCTGACCACACACATATATTATATTATATATGTATAAAATAGAGGATGAAAAGCATAATGAGCACACATATAACAATGCACGCAAACAACACACACATCTATTATATAAAAAATAAAAATCAGAAAAAAGGTATAGAGACAAAAGTGCAAGGAATATGTATGAGGCAGTTAAAATCCTACCCAAAATTTGGGTTTGGGAGTTAAAAAAAAAAAAAAAAAAACCTACTGAGGCGCGCGCCTAAGCAGCTCCGACGAAGCCTTTCGCCGACTCCAGCAAAATTGAGGCTTTACCCTTAGAGCCCAGCCTCAAGGGCGCCCTAGGCGCTCCCCGAGGTGAGTTTTTTAAAACATTGGTTATACCTTATAAGTAAGAGTAATGTTATTCATACCACTACATTTTTATATTACCTTAGGTGACATTTGATGTGGACTGCTACATCATTTGAAAAATTTGCAAAACCTAAGGAAAGAAAGGAAAAAGACTCCTCGTATACCACAATCATCATTTAATTAACTAGTTTTTCTCAATTATTAGTTTATTAAATAATGAACTAAATTTAAAAATTTAATTAATTCAAATGATTTGGTTGTCCACATTAAATGTCACCAAATGTGGTAAAAAACATAGTATGAATAGCATTAAGTAATGATCACGTAATATATCACCAACATAGAAAGTCATATTCTCCATCTCCAACTACACATTGCAATGGAAAACTATGATAAATGCAGTCACAAAAAGAGGAATTATGCCTCTTCCATAATATATGTTTTATTGAAGAAAAATAAACTACATGTGATCTCTTTATTGAGCTGAAGCTGGTGAAGAAGATGAAGGCAGGCATGAGTGAAATCAATCTAGTTTACGGTGACCTTAACCTTCTGGTCGCTGTAATCGCAGTGATATTCACAGATGAAGTAGAAGTCCCCGGCAGCGACAAACGTTAGTACGTCGTTACCACTGTAATAGGCACCGCTGTTAGGAGATGCAAGACATCGATCGTACCCATTAGCACCAACTACAATCACATTGTGGTCACCTGCATTGTAATTGAAAACTGCAAAACAGAAAACCTACTTTCAATGAATAAATGCATTGGTTAGGAAACTAACGTACTACATACTTGGCATTTTCTTTTCTTTGTTCCACAACAATGAAATTAACGATTTTTCTGACCAGTTTAACAAAATAAAAGGACGGGAGGCGAAGTCATGCAGTTGCAAGTTCAAGAGGAAGAAGTGAGATTTTCATCAAAATATAGAGGAAGCAATGTGAATGTGCTAAGAGATCACCTAATGAATCTCCAACATAGAACGTTTTTCCTTCAACCCAAGCGTAGTAATCGACTCCAGAATTCCAGCCTTGGTCATCTCCGACGACATACTGTGTCGCGAACACCGCGCTAGGAAGAACGAGAAGCGCAACCACGAGAAGATAAGCGACTCGTGCCATGTTAAGCTATTTCGAATTCGTGTCTGTTTGATCCGAGAAATGAACGATCACTTGTATATATAGGGCTGGCTGTGGCACAAGCACATATCTGTACACACACAAATACTACAGATCAAACAATACTTTGGGGACAACGTCATAATATGAAAATACATATACAGTTGGAGTTTATTGGCATCATGTTTGTCCACGACGGCTGCAACATTTTTTATGTTTTAAAAAATTCATCTCATTTGGTACTACGTTCTAATAGTATTCCTCTTTGCTTGTAAGTGAGAGTTCTTAGATTCGATTTTCGCCAAAAGCGAAGTTGAAAGACATTATTATGGTCTGCCCCGCTGTCGATTGTTAAAAATAAAATAATACAGTTCATTTTTTTAGCTTGGTAAATATCAAGTGTCCATGTCCAATCTTGGACAAAGGAATCACAACAGTTGCAAGGAAATGGGGAACCTTAAATTCATTTTGTTCAAATATACACATACCACCTTCTTCGACATCTCCAACAGACTAGCTAAATTATTAACTTTTTACTTGTAACTCATATTTAATATAAATTTCCTCAAGATACTCGTAAATAGGCTCTGAGTATAATTGCACAAACATTATTAGAGAAATAATTTTCACACACTTATCTTCATTTTTATTTCTCTAATTTTCCTTCGATTCATTCAATTCAATTGGTAAAAATAAACATGGGTGTGTAGGGGGAGAAAACTTGTGTGTGAAAATTATTTATTAAAGCAGTAAACTGAACTATAAAGTTTCAATTCAAAAGATAAAAACAAAGGATTGGTTACAATTCACATACATCATTAAAATTAGAGCAAAATTGAATTGGAAGCTTGCAAACCAAACTATTTTTCTGCAAAACACTTGAAATTCATCCCAAGTTATTACAAACAAACCTTCACAAGTTGGGGGAATCACGCAGGTTGTGAGTCTCATATATCCCACATCTTATACCAAACTTGTAACTAAAAAGAACGTCTCGTATATGCTCGACAATCCAATAATGTTGGCCGTTATTCGGATCCACATCACGTTGGAATTCTTTCAGCATGTTCACAAAGCGAAGAGTTGTTAGATTTCGGAGATGATGGATGCTGGAGGGCATCTCCTTCAGTTATGGGGAGGGTCCTATTTGTAGCTCTCTGAGGAGAGGCATAGCCCCATTGTCTATAACCAATGAATTTACCCCCTCAAAGTCCCTGAGTTGTAGCATCTCCAGTTTCTGAAACCCTCGTTCAAAATGCAGCTCCATGCCGTCATATGCCTTGTACGAGAGTCCAAGCTCTAACAAATTAGGTAGATTTTGAAGGGCTTTTAGTGGGAACTCTCTCAACCTTGACCAGAAAATCTTTAGCTTGACTAGGTGTTGAAGCTTTGGAATCCAACTTGGCAACTTCTCTAGATGCCCCTTCAGGTAGAGGATTCGAATAAATTCTGGTGGACTTGAAATGGATTGCAGACCCAGGACTTCATCTTCACTTATTGTACTTAATTCTAGAGATTCAAGGCGGCTCATGTTTTCAATAGAAGCGCTTAGAACCCTTCCATCTTCACTTTTCAAGTTTTTTAGGCCTAACTTTCTCAGCTGCCCCTGAGCGATTTGATCAGATTGATCCCTCCATGATTTGCCTTGACATGATACAGTTTCTGCAAAGCTTGCAAGCATCCAATACCATCATCTATCTTCACTCCTCATTCGGATTTAAGGCTAAACTCTATGTTGTAGTCATAGTAGTATCCCAAAAGATGTCTCAACTTAACAAGCCTTTTGATCTCAGCTGGTATTTCGTACACCAGAGACTGATTTAGATCCAGGTTTTGTAAGTTTTGCAGATTGCCTAAAGACTCCGGAAGCAACTTCAACTTCGTATTCCTTAGGCTTGAGTACTTCAAGAGATGCAAATACCCAACAAATTTCGGAAGATCATTGAATGGGGCATCTGTGAAATCCAATAATTTCACAAGTTTTTAAGTTTCCACTCAATGTGTTGAGAAAAGTCACAGGCCATTCTGCTTGGTTGAAAGAAAATACAGAACGGATATGTGACTGTAATCCTTCCCAGGGCTTCCGTGGGACTGCTGTCTATCGAGAGACGTCGAGTTACAGGCCCAAAAGTGGACTCATCTTCTAATAACATGTGACAGAAGCTTGAATCAGCACCCTTTCTTTGAAGGACTTCAGTATTCCTCTCCAACCACTTCCAATGTCTGTCCTTTCTTCGATTTTACAAACCCTTCAGCGATCCACAACCGAATCAATCTTATGCAACTAACCGAATAGTCCTCAGGAAAGATGCCAAAGTATAAGACACAAGATTTGAGGTAATACGGTAGATGATGATAGCTGAGGTATAGGATTCTTGTGAGGCTTTTAAGATGGGGATTGCTTTCCAATTCAGAACTGAGGCTATTATATAAGCTCTGCCATTCATACAAACCTTTAACTCGGGTCGACAGCAGACCACCTATGGAAACAATTGCCAAAGGTAGTCCTTCACATTTCTTAACAATATTAAGGGACAACTCCTCCAAATCCGGAGGACAATTTACCTCCAATTTGAACTGAAATGCCTTTTTGCAAAACAATTCCCATGCCTTGTTTGGAGGCAGAAGTTTCAAGCAATGGACATGAACAAAACAAGACCTTTTGCAAAAATCAGCAACATCTTTATTCCTACTAGTGATAATTATTCTTCCACCTTTATTATCTGGTAAAGCATGTTCTATAGCCCCCCAAAAGTCTATTTTCCATACATCATCAAAAACAACCACATACCTCTTTTGCTCCAAATATTCTCTCAATTTGCGAATTAGAGCCTCCTCATCCATTGTGTCAATCCCCTGGGGGGTAAACTCCTTCCTTGCCTTTGTAGAATTGCATTATCATCCTCCTCAAAAGATCATCCGCTTTGTAAGACTGAGAAACCATGTTCCAAGCGTGACAATCAAAATGCGCCACCACCTTCTGATTGTCATAAACTTTCTTGGCAAGAGTGGTCTTTCCGAGTCCTCCCATGCCAACCACCGAGATCACTTCGCGCCTCGACGCTTTATTTACCAACCAACCAATTAGCTCATCCCTGGCCGATTCAACCCCCACAACTTCAGCTTCCTCAATGAAATGGGAAGCCACTCTAGGGTCGTGCCATGGAAGAGTCTTTTCTCCAAAGTCAATGGAATTAAATCCATATCTTTCACTTCTAGCCTTGATTTCACTAACCAATGTTTTCATCCCATCAATTTTTTAGACAATGTCATCTTTCGTTCTCATTTTCTTCAGAAACCAAGCCACCGTGGGGACAAAATGAAAGAATCCACGGTCTTGATCATGCCGTTTGACACAAAACAAGTATTCATCAACAATATCTTCTATGCAATAAGCTGCTTCCCGTACTTGTTTGACCCAAGTTTTGATACTGTCATTGGCCATCTCGTCATCTTTTGTTGTTGCCTTAGCATCTGCATCCTTACGGAATGATCAGATGCTCTAGAGCTCGCCTCCGATGAAGCCTACTTCAGAGCGCGCGTCTCTTGTAAGTTTGGCTTCTGCGGTGAGTAGTTGTGAGATTAACTTATCAATCACAAAGCATACAATTGCTTTTGCCATTCTGTCCTCTGGAAAGCAATGACTTGTTCAATATTATGTATCCTATGCTGCTGTCAAGAAGTATTCTTTACTAATTTGCAATTTCAAAGTACAGTGGGATCCGACCTGGTAAGAACAAGACCATGGGGAGTTTGGCGTGCTTGTGTGCCAGACTCCGCAACATTTTGCGCTCCCTGCGGAATGCAAAGCCTGTAAAAAATTCACGGAAAGATTACACAAAATTCTTCAAACGGTGGCTTGGAGAACTGGATGCTAACTTTTCTCCTTGTCACCGAGTATTATGAACAATTAGAAGTTAGAAAATATGCAGGAAATCTCAACCTTTTTACATGACATGGATTGTACACCAACAAATACAATTGTTAAACGTCCGCCAATCAGCCATTAATGAGACTGATCAAGGTTTGTGATTAAAATTTAAAATGTTACCTTTCAAAGGCCTAATTGCATAGAAAATCTCATGTGAATTAAAACCCTCATGTGCTAATGATGAATGCTGCTAATTCAATGACGGGTTAAAGAAGTCTTGGTTTGATTTCCTTCTGTAATATCAGAAAATAACTTACATGACACGAATTTATCAATTTACCGTCACAATAGCGTCTCATGTCAATGGGTTAAAAAAAATGAACAAAACTTTCACATATCTTCATTTCATTCACACAACACAAAACGCTACTATAGCGACAAATCCGTGCAGTATAAATCCTTCCAGTCGTGCCGACCGCAAAAAAATTGGCCAATGAGACGACCAATTCTTTCTCCCTACAAAATAAATTCGTAGAACTAGAAGGACAAAAGGGTTGGCACCCGGGGACCCCACACCTCACATGGCCCACACCTTCCACTCTGCCTCCATACAACACGCTTGCATGTGACCGCCTAACGAGTAACTCTCATTTTTCCATTTTTTTATTACACGAACCCCGTTTTTCAAACTTTTTAATTTTATTTTACACCAAAAACACCAGCAACATTACAAAGTAGTTCAAATCCTCGCCTCAGCTGCTCCAGCTTAAAAGTTCACCTCATTCAGATCGGAGAGCCCAACCAGAGCCATGAGATCCGCTAATCCGACTGCCATTCTGCTTCTCATCGCCATCACTGCCGCCGCAGCTGCCGCCGCCACACCTACGGCAACCAAATACGTCAATCACACCGTGGGTGGAGCCACCGGCTGGTTCTTCAACTCCACCAGCAACTCCTCCTTCACGAATTACTCCTCTTGGGCCGCCACGCAGACCTTCAACCTCGGAGACTACCTCAGTAAGTTAACTAACTAACCCCTAATCACAGTTAAGACATAACTAGTGCTAATTAGCCTATCACATTTTGTATTTTTTCAATTATTTTCGTTAATTTTTATTTAATTATATATTGTAGTCTTCAATACTAGCACAAACCAGACGGTGATCGAAACCTACAACCAAACGACGTACGGTAGCTGCTCAATGGACGACGCGTCGGACGATGACACGTTCGAGTACGGTGGCGGAAGCAATGCGTTCGGAGATTCGCAGGTTATAGCCGTGCCGTTGAACCTGAAGGGTCTCACATACTACTTCTCCGGCGCCGGAGACGGCGTACAGTGCCAGCGTGGCATGGCATTCGAGATCCAAGTGAACCAAGGGCTCGGATTGCCGCCGGTTCTCAGCCAGACTCCACCTCCGCCGTACACTGCCCCGCCGCCTGGTTCCGAGTCGGCTCAGACGCCGAAGGGGAATGGGGCATTGAGAAACGGTGCTAACGTGCGCGAGGGGTTATTTGGGTTTCTTGCTTTGCTTCTTCTTGTTAGGATGTGAGAGGGTTGAGGGCTAACGTGCGCGAGGGGTTATTTGGGTTTCTTGCTTTGCTTCTTCTTGTTAGGATGTGAGAGGGTTGAGGATAAGATTGGTATTTCGGTTGTTGTTGTATGGGTAGTTTTGTGAGGAGATTTTGTTTTCTGAAAATAAATTTTACGCGATGTTGAGATGGAAATTTTCTAATATTATTTTCTAACAAAAAAATTTGAAATTGCATTGTAGGAATATTGGATAAATACAAATTAGAAAATGATGAGAATTACGAATTGCATTGTCTAAATAATTCGTATAATTACATAACGTTATTGAAGCAATGTTACAAAGAGGGCATTGCTCAAGCATTTTTATGATCCCTCACAAAATGGAGGGTGCGTACTGGCCCCCAGGCATTAAGCAGACCTACCTCCTTTCCCCTCTTATGTCTCTCATCCATATTCATTCAATTTCCGAGCTTTAATCACACTTTACCGTGATTTGTTGCGGTGTTTTGAGTTGGTGAGTATAGATCTAGTACTTCTACTCGGTTAGGTGTTCCTTGCACCACCACCTTCTCTTTGTTCTCTGCCTTCGTTGGCAGTGTTGCTCGTGGAATCCCTTGAGCTTCGTTCAATTGGCTGCAGGTTCTTTGTTGTCTGTAGTTGTGCTATGAATGAAGCTTGAGATTCGATGCTGGTATCGATGAGGCGAGGCTTAATTAGGGGCAAGAATTTGTGTGGATTGACATGCACGACTGCTGTTTTGGTGGCTGCAGCAGTGGTTATGGCAGAGGATGCAACGGAATTGGTTGTTTTGAGTTTTCTTTTGTTCAACTTTTGGTTGGGCCACTGTTGTTTATTTGTGTTTTTTCTTTTTGGGCCTTTTTGTTGTAAATTTTGGTCTTTTGTGTTGTAAAGTTTGTTGTTAGTAATGTATGTTACCTTGGATAAAAATAAAAATAAAAAAAAGTCAGATATGTAATGTTGTAGTAATTCAACAACTCCTCCAAGCAAATTTCTATGGAAACTGGAAAATATGGCCGCAACGCGTTTAGGCTTAGTTTGACATGGTTATCTTGTAGAAATAATCACTTTTAAAATGCCAACGAAAGTTGGCCCAGCTGATAAGATTTCTATTTTGTGTCACTCCACTAAGGTTTGAGTTTCGTTGTTAGCAATACTCGTTGCTGCACGATCTGTTATTTTTTATGTAAATTTATATCGATGGCAGTTGACAGTTAAGTGATACTCGTATCTCCTTATAAGTCGAGGTTGTGAGTATGCCCTGGCGGTGATAGTGAGATCTGTAAATTCCTAGGTAAATTTATACCGGTGACAACTGACAATTACGTAACACGCATAACTCCTTACAAGTCGAGGTTGTGAATATGCGGTGGTGAGAGTAACCAATCTCCCTCTAAACGTTTTGTTACAAAAAAAAAATACACTTTTAAAATTGTTGTGTGGTAAATCAGTTGCGGAAAAAAAAAAAAAGCATTTGTGAAGAAGAGGAAAGATCGAATGGGGATTTGCGAGGCGAGGAACCCAGGGTAAAGTGAGAAAAGAGAACTTAATAATATATTACCCCATTTTACCAAAATCTTAGCATTCAAAAACTTTTTTTTTAATTTTAAAAGAGCAGAAATTGTCCTAAAAAATCAACCGAAAGGGGGACTTAGCATTCATTTAACATTATCAAGACCTTTTTTTTTATTAAAAATAAAACAATCAAAGTTGAATGTGTTAAAATTCCAAAAAATTATAGAGAAATATCCAGAAATATGACAATTTTTTAATATTGAGATAGAAATAGGACAAACCGGCCATACACAAGTCATGTACACTATTTACAATACCGAAATTACTAAAATACCCACATATAAATACTAAAAATCATCAACATATTGCATGACTGTTCTCATTTGGAGGAGAGGGCTGTTGAGAGAGCTTTGTGAGCTCTAGGTTTTTGGGTTAAGCTTAGATTTCTAGCTCCAATTTCGAAGAAAGGGAAGTCCAAGGAGAGGCGAGAAGAGTGAGCTGGGTTTTCAGTTGACCTCATACCTCTGATTTCAAACAAAGGGATGCGAGAGAGAGAGGTGAGAAGAGTCAGCTGGGTTTTGCACTATAATTTCTGTTTTGGCTCGAAAGTTCCATTTTTTTCCGACAACTGAAGCTTCAGCAGGCATACTAAGGTAGGATTTAGTTCCAAGTTCCTTTATCAATGATTTATGGAATAAAAGAGTTGTTTGTAAGATGAATTAATACTTAGAAGTTAAATTAGGATTTATGTTTCATGTTAGGGTGTATGGGTTGTGGAATAAATTTTAAGTTTTGACGTGCTACAAAACTAGGATTGAACAATTTCTGGTTCAAGTGTTCAACTGCAAAAATTTGTGAAATTTTTTCCGTAATGTGCATGTGGTGTGCATATAGTGTGCATATAATGTGTGTGGCTATATCTTAATATGAGAAGCGAGAATGTTCACTAGTTATGATGCATGTATGTTGTGCCCCAAAATTTAGTGATTATGACCATAACCTAGTTGGCCTCAGCGAAAAACAAAATTAAGAAAAGGCTTAGAGGACGTTAAGGGTCATGCGTGTCCATGAAATAACGGCAACGAATATCATGTTTTCCACGTGCACGGTTAAGCGGTGGTTAATATATGTAACAAGACTTTTCAAATTGTCACTGTAACCTTATATACGTAACAATTATGTTTTAATTGTATCCACTATACCAATATGTTGTCGTTAAAGTTTCTCCCATTTTGTGCATATCATGTGCATGTACTATACATATTATGTGCATGTGGTGTGCATATAGTGTATATAGTGCATATTTACAACTTTGATACTCCTCGCATTAACGTAGTTTACTACTTTTTCCTTTGACTCAAAGGCAGACCCTGCAAATATGGAAGAAAAAAAAAAGCAAATGAGTTCGTGAAACAATTTCCTTTGATTCAGTTGGGTTCTTTCGTGCCCATTCAAACTACAATTTTCAAATCCTTTAAATATTTGAACCCAATCAAATTTGATACCAAATTCAAATGAATGAATCTTCGATTCTTAATATAAAGTTTATGGTCATTTTTCTGATTTCAAAGAAAGAGCTGTGAGCTATGAGTTTTTGGGTTGAACTCAGATCTGTGAGCATAACATGTACATGTCGTGTACATACAGGGTATGAGCGTGCTTAATACGAAGAAAGCAAACAAGTATGCGAAACAATTTCATCCATATCCTTCTCTCTTCCTTCTTTCCACTTTGATTTCTCCTTTTTCCCTCAAATTTATCTCTTCTCTAAAAGGCAACTGACCTTTAATACGTTTTTTTTTTCATTTAATTGCAGCCAAAGCCAAACCCTATTTTAGTGCTTGTAAATGTGGATCGAGAGAGGGAGCAAAGGGAGGGAGAAGACAGAAGAAATTAAAACCCACATATAAATCAGAGAAATGATAACAAATAAAAAATCAAAATGAAGGATTTGGGTCTCCTCCAAGAAAAACCAAACCAATCACTTCAACTCCAAAAATTCATCAATCAAAAAGTAAAATTAAAGGAAACCTAGTTCAGAAAACTTACAAATGAAAAGGTAAAAATCGAAATTAAGAAACCGACTTGCACATCGCCGATTCCATCACTCTTCTCAAATCCAACGGCCTTTGTCAGACTCCCCGACGATGTTTCTTCTTCTTTTCGTTCAAAATCACTTTTTGAACTGTAGCCGGCTTCGCAACGGCCTAGTTCGAGCTCGCTAACTGGATCCAAGGTTAGGGTGGCAAGTTTCAGATCCATTTGCTTTAGAATTTTGGGCTTTTGCTCAAATTCAAAGTACTCGCTGCTAACTATAGGCTTCGAATTGAACTCTAACAAATATTGTAAGCTCAAATTTGTGGATTTGGGAGATGTGAAGTCAATTACTTGGGGGGAGAGAGAGAGAGAGAGAGAGAGAGAGAGAGAGAGAGAGAGAGAGAGAGAGATTGGATGAAGAAGATGGGTGGGTTAAGGTTCTTTGAACTAGAATTGGGTGAGAGAGATTTTCTCTCTCTACAAAATGAGAAATGAGGTCTAGAATTTCTAGATAACCCATTTATATGGGAGGACAATTGGTCATTTCAAGGTGTAGGAAAAATCATATTTCTGTCCGATTGTTGTGCATGGCGTGTGCATGCTGTGCATATTCGAAATGTCGTATTTCTGTCCCAAGATTAAGAAATTGTCCTATTTTGGGTATTTTCTAAAATTATAACAAAGCACAACTTGTCTTTTCCTAAAATAATACACTATCAAGAGTTAGTAAAACAACCAAATCATACTCAATCTATAACATCAAATGCAGCCAATGAGAATGTCATTTAACTTTCACAACAACCTAATTTTAACTAATCGTCTTACTCAAGAAAAGGTTCTAAAAAGTGGAGAAATAATTATGTAGCACTTTATTACCACGTCATTTGTGATACTTTCTTTTAAAATTTGAAATGTGGACCCATTTAACACAACTAAAATTTTAATTTATTTTAGGAATTAAAAATAAATAAAATATTTGATAAATAAAAAAATTAAAAAACCCAATTTGATCCTCTTTCTCTATCTTCTTTTTCCTCTAGCTTGATCTTATTTATGTATAAACGATTTGGCTTTAGCTATGTCTGATCCCAACAAAATTCAATCTATACTAAAACTCAAAAAACACTGATTCACTGTTCATAAGAACAGTGTACTCCCTATTTTGCCCCTGATAAGTTTGTTTTAGTACATTTCTGCCACTTTACTAGAAAGTATATATACAGTTTATTCTTTCTTTTCTTTTTCATCTTCTGCCTTCTGGCCGTTTCTTCTCGCTCCTCTTCGCGACTCACCACTTTGGTCGGCGACGAGTTCGTCGTTTCCGGCAATTACAAGCCAACAAACCAACGAAAAGAAACCCTCTCCTTACATTCAATATAACCCTTAAATCTATTTCAAAAAATTCTCATCCATTTTTATTTATTAAGTTGGTGCCCAAGGCGAACTGTTTCTGGCCGAACGCCGACGAATCGGACCTCACCGTTACAACCAATCATCTACCCTTCGTCTCAGAAACCAAAATCACCCGTTGCATGCCTCGATTCGTTACGGTTTAAGGTGAATCAAAGGTAAAGCTTAAATTTTCATACAAAGTTTGTATTTTTCTTGATCAGAATTTTGGCTTTTTTATCCTTTTACTGAATAGTTGTTAAGAAATATTAGAATTATTAATTGTTTTGGTTTCTTTTGAATTTGTTTTTATTTTATTTTGAACCCTTGAATTTGTTTTTTATTTTTCTATTAATTGAGGATGAAATTTATTCTTTCTTAACATTTTTTTTACTGTAGATTCGAAGTCCTCAACGCCCAGTTACGTAGCATGCTCGATTCCAATTCTTATTTAAGGGGATGATGCAAAACCCATAATTTCTTGGTCAGTTGGCTTCTACTGAGACTATGCAGGTATACTTATTTGGGGTTTCTAATCTTTGCTTACAGTTTGAACACAAAAAAAAAAATCTTTGCTTACATAGAGTTGATGACTAGGTAGTGATTTCTATTGAGCACTAGTTATTTGCAGCCCATTTTCCCTCCTTCCATAATTGAAGTGCTTTTGACTTTCTGAAGTAATGATTTACAAGATAAAATTGTTGATTTTATTTCATCCATTTGTGTTTCCTTTTTCAAAAATTAATAGAAAGGGAATGCTATGGTGATTTGGGGTTTTCGTTTTGATATTCATATGTGTATGAAAGGGTTTAATAGATATCGTTTCTGTGTGTAGGTGGTACTTGGAGAAGTTTGTGAAGGGCCAATGGGAAAAGGTGATTGCATTTCAGATTGGCAGAAATACAAAGCCTGCCTCTCTGTGCATTTCCAATCTTACCTCCTCCTAAATTTTCTTCCAAATCACAATTTATATGATTAATTTGCTGATTCCTTTTTCTGGGATTTGAGTTTTTATCTCCTGATTATTTTTTGTAGAGATTGTATTAATTTTCCTTTGACTAGGAATTTGGGGTTCTCAGGTTTAATGTTATCAAACTTTATTTTCTAATTTTCCGATTTTGGGGTTTTGCAGGGAGTGAAATATACTAATTTTTTGGGATTTTTGGTCCTTGCAGAGTTTTCGATCGCCAGACAATGATAGGCGAATCACCACAAGAAGCAGCAATTCTGTTGCAAACTGAATCCGGGATGACTAACCTAGAGTCTGTAAGTTTCCGAACTTAAATTGTATTTTCTCTTTCTTTCTGCCCATTAGAAGGGTTTTGGTTTTTTGCATTCCTATACTTATTTCTCTGAAAGCACCTTAATTTTGTGTTTAATTTGGGTTTTTGTGTTATGAATTCTAAATTTTGCATTTAATTTGGGTTTGTGGGTTTAGAATTTTGAATTTTAGCCTGATTATGCTATAATTTACTAGGATCTGTTTTTTGAATTGTTGATTACTGAGAAGAGTGAGTATATTGTGAAGGAGAAATGATACATATATTTTTTTTACTATAATTTTGGTTTTGATTATAAAATTTGGATTTGCCCGTTTGGGGATTTCCAGTTCAGAACCTAGGAAACAAGTAGCAGATGCAGAGGCACTGTTGGGCAGAACTAACAAATTGTGGACCTCTGTTAAGTCATAGTCCAGTGACAGGATTAGCCTATCCGACTTTGTTACTGCTTTGCTTAATAATTTTAGCCCACCGAAAGGAAAGGATGACCATGTCTCGGTTTATTGGAAGGAAATTGGGTGTGCTGTTTTGCTTATTTTGAAGAGCGCTGATGAGTGTTGCACTATGCGAGTTATTTGTTTCCTGTGTTCGAATGCATTCATTTATTCACTCTCAAATTGCATACAATAAAGCAGATGAAAAATAGGGAAATAAGGATTTTATATGAACCTTCAGGATGACATATAAACTGTCTTAGCTTTACTTATGTGTCCCCATTTGTTTTCTTATATGTTGTACTGTTTCGAATTAAATTTAACAAACCATCCCCCGCACTAACAACTCTATTTTTCAAAATTTGTAGCAACCAATTGAAAACTCTTGCAGAGGAAGAATCAAAAGAGAAAACCCCTTTACATAATGAAGATAGAGATGAGCTCGAGAATAATGAAGTAGGAAAATCTACATCCCAGTAACATGTTCACAATCGATACACAATATTTCGAGCGATGAGCAGTTGAATAATTCCAATCTTTTGATCTGTGTAATATGGTGCTAAGTTAGCCTTCTCAAACAGTAGATATGTATATATGTAAATAGCACAAGACTTACTATAACATGAAAAGCAGCATATAAAATATGTTATAAATGTAAACAACACTATAAATAGTATCAGCTTTTGTAATTAACATGGTAAAAAAATATCATCTCTATGTGTAAACATATTGTATATAAAATAATACCACGTTAAACGATCTTAAAACCCGCAGCATCGTGCGGGGTTCAATTGCTAGTTTCTCCCAATTGACCCTCATTTATTTGCTACTTTAATTTTTTTCACAGCTGATTTTGACATTTCGAAGAATTGTTTGTGTTTTAGCTTGTGGTTCGAGGGCTTCGAGGTCCTAACCCAAGTGGGTGAAGGGCATGTCTATAATGGCGTCGGAGTGTCGTGCTACATAATCTAGACGGCGAAGGATGTATCTGTACCCGCGTCAGTACGAACTACCTGAATAACCACATGGGCAGGTAAAACACGATGGTGATGCTGGAGACGGGAGGGCACTTGCCCTATTTGAGCGCCTTGGGACTACTGCCTCGGAAGCTCTACCACACCCTTGCGTCGTATGGTGCCAAAGGGATGGTCGCTGGGTTTTTTTATTTTTCAAAGTATTTAATTTATTTTAATTTCCAAAATAAATTAAAAATCCAACTATGTTAAATGAGTCCACATGTCAAATTTCAAAAGGAAGTATCACGGATGACGTGGTAGTACAATATTACCTAATAATTTCTCTAAAAGAAGTCGGGGTAGAAGGATGACGTGGTAGTACAATATTACCTAATAATTTCTCTAAAAGAAGTCAGGGTAGAAGGGGGACAGGCAGGGGCCTGCGCCTTTTTTATTTTATTTTAATTAAGTTTATTATATAATAATAAATAAATGTCTAACTACACTAAGAAAATATACATAATTGTCTGGGATACAGAAATTACAAATAGAATGACTAAAATATAAAGTACTATAACATATTCAAAACATGGAGACCAAGCATAAAATGATTGTTCACCCAAATATCCAACAAGTCACTTATACTTTATTGAAAAATAAAATCCAAAGTGGAATTTATCTATTTTATGTCCAAGTGAGACTGGCAACCTAGGCGGTTTAGGCGGCGTCTGGGCAGGTTTAGGGGCTATTTCTTACTTTTAAAACATTTAGAAACTAATTGTGGTGGTGATTAACTGCCTAATCCATAGGCGGGGCTTAGACGGCACTAAGCGGCGACTTTAGAATTAAAGCAATTTTGTGTCCCATACTCCCACGTGAAGTATACAGTGATATCATACTCATTTTTCTTATCAATTAGAAATTTCTTCAGCCTCATTTGATTTTGCTTTTTTTTTTCTTCTTAAAAAGTTGCTACTCTTTAAAAGCAATGACCTCTAGAAAACAACTTTTAAAAGTAGCTTGCTGGTTGCTTTTAAAAATTAGTTTTATAAAAAGCGAATAAAAGCCTTTAATAAATTTTCAATTATTGTAAAGCCCATATTAGTTTGTAAAATTACATTATTTATCCTTCTACACACATTTTATCCCATTTGCCACTAGAAAAACAAACTTTGCACTGCAACTGTCATTATCATTACCATTACTGCACCACTACAATCATCATGATAGTCAACGTCACCACCATAGCCACAACCACCATCACCATCATTGGTGCCATCGCCACCATAACTGTCACATCCCGGCCCGAGTAGGACCACTTCCCGGGCCCGCTCCACCACCGTAGCACGATATTGTCCACTTTGGGCCTCGACCACGCCCTCACGTTTTTGTTTCTGGGAACTCACTAGCAACTTCCCAGTGGGTCACCCATCCTGGGATTACTCCAGCCCTCTTCTCGCTTAACTTCGGAGTTCCTATGGAACCCGAAGCCAGTGAGCTCCCAAAAGGCCTCGTGCTAGGTAGGGATGGGAATATACATTTAAGGATCACTACCCTGGCGATGTGGGATGTCACAATCCACCCCCCTTAGGGGCCCGACGTCCTCGTCGGCACTTCCGGCCAGGGATAGGCTCTGATACCAATTTTCACATCTCGGCCCGGGCGCATCCACCTCCCAGGCCCGCTCCACCACCGTAGCACAATATTGTCCGCTTTGGGCCCCGACCACGCCCTCACGGTTTTGTTTTTGGGAACTCACGAGCAACTTCCCAGGAGGTCATCCATCTTGGGATTGCTCTAGCCCCCTTCTCGCTTAACTTCGGAGTTCCTATGGAACCCGAAGTCAGTGAGCTCCCAAAAGGCCTCGTGCTAGGTAGGGATAGGAATATACATTTAAGGATCACTCCCCTGGGCGATGTGGGATGTCACAATCTACCCCCCTTAGGGGCCCGACGTCCTCGTCGGCACACCACGGCCAGGGTTAGGCTCTGATACCAATTGTCACATCCCGGCCCGGGCGAGACCACTTCCCGGGCCCGCTCCACCACCGTAGCACGATATTGTCCGCTTTGGGCCCCGACCACGCCCTCACAGTTTTGTTTTTGGGAACTCACGAGCAACTTCCCAGTGGGTCACCCATCCTGGGATTGCTCTAGCCCTCTTCTCGCTTAACTTCGGAGTTCCTATGGAACCCGAAGCCAGTGAGCTCCCAAAAATCCTCGTGCTAGATAGGGATGGGAATATACATTTAAGGATCACTACCCTGGGCGATGTGGGATGTCACAATAACCCCTATCATTGTTGCTGTCGTCGCCTCTACCATCATTGTTACTTCACATCTCAACTACCATAGCGTTTTCTTGGGACAACTACAATAACTCTACTATTGCCACTACATCCATGACCAACACTGCCACCATCGACACCACAACCACCACCATCACCACCGTCGTCGTCAACACTCTCATCTTTTCTTTTCTTTTCTTTTCTTTTCTTTTTCGGTAAAAAAAAGGTAAAACTCACTACCAACAAAGCAAATATACACAAGAGCTCCATTTTTGTTTTTATATAATATATACAATTAGGTTGAATTGCTAATTTAGTCCTTAAATTATCACCTCAGTGAAAGTTAGTTCCCTTAACTATTTTTTTTCAAAAAAAATATCAATAATTGAATTATAACAATCTACCAATTACATCCCTAATATTAGATTCGAAGCTACTATATTCAATTTTGCATCAATTTAAGTCACATTAGTTGCATGTGATATACATTGGAGAGTAAATTGGTAATTTTTCATAAAGAAATAATGAATGGAATTAACTTTGAAGGGTAAATTAGACATTAGATTTGCAATATATAAGAAATGTTAAGGGCTTCTAGGTGCGAAAATGATGGTATTATACTTAAAAATGTGTCAAGTTGTGAAACCCTATCCCTAATTTGTTGTATTTTCATATTGTCGAACTTATGAAATTACCATTTTACCCTTGAGTTGACTTTTGTTGACCATCTCGTCGAAGCCCGTAGTCTTAATTTAATTAATTTATTCGTATCGTACTCATCATCACGAACAAGTAGACGCGAACGGATTCAAAATCAGATGTATAACGAAGATTCTACGTTCGAACCATCCAACGTTTTCAGATATTTGTGTTTCGTTTTATACATTCTTAGATTGCGAAACAAGGGGATCCACTTGGGATTCTTTTCCCTTTAGCCTTACCTTATCCGGATACCCCTTACCTTTTCAGATTTTCTTATTTCCTTTTGTAACACTCTCTCTATCTTTCTCCCCATCACTTTCTCTTCTCTTTTTTTTTTTCTAACTCTCCCCCAAGCACTCTTTCTCTGCAAAATCTCCCTCTCCTCTCTGATTTGTACTCACACAACAACAACCACCCCAAAGCTCACCACCTGGATGTTGAAATCTCGAACCCCAGACCAAGACTTGGTACTTACTCATGACAGTCATGGTGCACACCTCCCCCGACGGACTCCAACGTACTTTGTGACTTCTCAGACGTTGGTAAGTCCCTTGGAACCTTTGGAGTATGTTCTAGGGTTAGATTGAGGCTTATTTTAAATTGTACACCCTTGTTAAATACATATTTAACTTAGAGTAAGCTTTCTCCAGATTCCGGCAATAACCCATGACTTCCAGGCTTTTTTTTTTACCAAACCACAGTGATCTAGCCGTCATGTACGGTACCATTCTCTTCATTTTGTTGAGAACTATGATTTTTATTTTTGAATCACTCAATTTGGTTGAGTATTGAAGAAGTTATGAGTGTTTGAAAGTTTGCCTAGAAACTGGCCGATCCACGACTTGAAATCGGGTTGACCTAACCCGATAGCCTCAAACCTGGTTCCAAACCCAAGTTACTACCCGGCCAAATTGTCCAGCCCAAAACCATATATGTGAACCACTAAACCCAGCTTAGAAACAAACCCAACCCAAGCCTCCGGCCCACTAAACCCAACCCAGAACTCAGATTTGACTCAGTCGGATCCTAGATCACAGTCAGAGCGTGGAGCACACGTGCCTCTACCGGCCACTTTTTCGGCCAACTTTCTGGTGACCCAACTCGGCGCGTGGCTATCCAGGTTGCCGCCTGGTGGCGCATGCGGCGGTGTGTAGAGGTACCCGATGTTCCCCCTTAGGTTTTTCGACATCTTGAATCCGTTTATGATGTCCGTTTTTTGAAATTCAATTGTCTTAGTATAGTTTTATTAATTGGTCCTCTAATGTGCTTAGGTGCATTTGTTAATGGCATTTCCGTCCTCCTTAGTTTGCACGGCTCTTCAACGACAAAGTATTTGTGAGTGGACTCTTTCCAAATTGCATGATTTTACTATTAGAAATGCATACATGAAAAGCATAATTTTATGACTACGTTTTATGAAACGTTTATGAAGTAATCGGATTTGCGCTTTATGAAATATCATGCTTTATCGAATAACTGTTACTAAGATTTATGATATGATGTTTGAGTTATTGAGCTTCGATGAGATATATTTTGGAAATATTATGTTCATAATTTTCTGTGCTTATTCAGTGAGTGCTCATACTATGTGCCTACAAGCGAATGATATTTATATATGGCTTCGGCGGGGCATTTGTAGGTGGCTTCGGCCGGAATATATTTATATATCGCTTCGGTTGAGTGATGTAGGGCCTTCGGGCGATTCTAATACCACTACTAAGCACACTATATATGTAGGGCCTTTGCGCGATTCAAAAACCTATTACATATTATACTATTGAGTTTTCATAAACTTTGGGGGTTAGTACGTTGATGAATAAATGTTTCAGTATTACTTATATATCAACTTGGTCCACTTATGTTTTGTTTTGCGCCCCATCAGGACCTAGGAACGAGACATACAATCCAAGCTATGATGCATTCCCATACCAGTGACTTTGTGTCCTTCACTCCACTTGGACATTCTTGTAATAGCATTTTCTGTTAACATTCCGCTTGTATTCTGAACTAGTAGTATGATCTAAACATGTCATGTATTATCACTTTTATTTTGTTGACAATTGAACTTATTATATTATTTTGTTAATGTTGTATTTGAATATTACATTGCGTAGTTATGCCCGAAATTTATATGCATGTTTCACATGTTCTTGGCATATGCATTCATAAAATGGCTTGCGTCACTCTCGGGTGTCGGCCAACACGTGGCCATCTCAATGGTCTTCGGACACCGAGATCGGGGCGTGTCACAAGTGACTTTAGTTGACGAAAAATTAGATAAAATAGCTTTCAATATAATAGTAGGGATGAAATTAGTAAAATTTTAATGAATTTAGGGACTTATTTTACCCAAAAAATAATTTAGAGACTTAATTTTCACTAAAGTGATAGTTCAGAGACTAAATCAGCATTTCACAGTTTACAATTATATAGTTCTACATTAAAACTTTATACCATATTCATTTTTGTCATCATATATTGTATACAACCATATCACTTTTACATTAAAGTTTATCAAATATTTTTACACTATTTTTCATACTCACAATATTATTTAAAATATAATATATCAAAGCTCAACTTTTTAATTTCAGCTGTGCATTATCTTTTTTAAATTTAAAAAATTAATTATGTAAACGTACAAAATGACAAAAAGCCAAAAGATGTCCAAAAAGAAGACAAAAAACAGAAAATAAGAATGGTGTAAAAGTAGAACGTCACCATTTTATGAAAACAGTTGTGGGAAGATCAATATTTAGCAACGGCCCAAACAGCCAAGACGTTTGTCCAGAAAATACAAAAACGAAAATTGATTTTTGTACACTCAAGTTTCCAGACACCTATCCGTTTTATTCCAAGAACAAAAATAATCTTATTCCCGTATAATTACTATAAAGGGGGCTTATTGAGTATTCTGAATTATTTTTGGTATTAAAAGAATGTGTGGGAGTAAATTGAATGTATAAAGAAACCAGGGTGAAAGAGCAACACAAAACGTGGAATAAAAAACAGAAAATGCCCAAATCTCAAAATCCAAATAAGAGTTATTTCTATACATGTCCTCTAAAATATTTAGTATTTTTCACTATAGCTCCTAAAAATTTATTTCGTACATCATTGCTCAGCAAATTGTGATAATGTGTTAGCTAATGACTTTCGTTACAAAAGTTGAGGAAAAAACATGTGTCTAATTTTTGAAAAGCATCTCAATGATCAAGTATACTTTGACTAGTGCATTATTTGAACCACATTATTTGCCAGCTTATTGTGAAGCTTAACTCACTTTCTCACTCTTTAGATCATCTCCAACCCTTGGGCTAAAAGCCAAATTTTTTAGTCCGAAAAATTTAGGCCCTGTTTGGTAGTGTATTTGAATCCAACTTTTTAAACTCAAAAACAGTTTTCAAGTTTTAAGTCTTAAAAACTTGTTTGGTATGACTATTTTTAAAAACTGAACTCAAGACTAACTCAAAAATATAGTATATTCCTTAAAAACATAAAAAGTGAGTTTTTAGAGTTTTTAAATTTAAACTCACTCATTTTTTTTCTCTCCCCCTCCCCTTTCACTCCAAATATATCTCTATATTTTCTTCTTTCTTTCTCCTTTTTTTTTTTTTTACTTTTTGTCATCTCTACTCCAATCCAATCAAGTTTAAGTCGTAAGATTTAAAAATTTTAAATTGGAAACCAATCAAGTTTTTGAGTCTTAAAGAAAATTGTTTTTAAGAAATGTTCTTAAGAAATATTCTTAAGAAATATTTTGAGAAATGATAAAAATTTTCAAATACAATACCAAACAGGCCCTTAGCTTTTAGCCTAGAAACAGTTTTTCTGCTCCAACCATTTCTAGCCTAAAATTTTAGGCCGGAATTATTAAAGAATAAACTTAGGCTATTTTTTTTCTTAAATTAAATTTAAAAAAAAAATAAATATGTAGACTATCCTAAATTAATTTTATGAACATTTTAATCAAAAAAAATTTAAATTTCGATAAATATTTTAATTCAGTTTGGTGGAGCCCACACCGATTTCTGGGCTAAATTCTGGAGGGAATCTGGCCTTGATTTAGCATTTAGCATTTAGCCCGAATTTTCCCCTTGGGTTGGAGTGAGTTTGGGGGGAAATTTTGGGGGGTAATTTGGCTTTTAGCCCAGGGTTGGAGATGATAGTGTAGATAATATCGTTTGTTAAAAAAAAAAACCTAGATTCACTTGAAGAAAAAACAACCGTAATCGACTTGACGCACCAATATGATTAAAGTAATTACCTTCTACGAATTTCAATTTCAGTAATTGTTTCAGTGTCGATTTGATTTTCGAAACACCTTATCAACTGGGAACCCCAGCTTCATGTTTTTACTAACAAAAGTTGTGACCATTTGAAGTCGGTCCGTCCCAACGAAAAAAACCCCACCCCAATCAAACCGAATCGAATCGTGCCCTTTGCCAAGTGTGTCAACTTTTTGTAACAAGCCAACTTAGAAAATGAATTTCAAAGGCTTAAAGTCAAACAATCACATTTTACCAAAAAAAAGTCAAACAATCACAGTAAGTGATCCAGTAATAAAGACACAGACTGCGACTTTTCAATAAACAAAAATGTAGAAGGTCTCGAATTTGATGTTCTGAGATGATAAGTCTACTTGAATGTGACAATAAATTTTTTCATAACCTTTAGACCATCTCCAACCCTTGGGCTAAAAGCCAAATTTTTTAGCCCGAAAAATTTAGCTTTTAGCCCAGAAACAATTTTTCTGCTCCAATCCTTTTTAGCCTAAAATTTTAGTTCGGAATTATTAAAGAATAAACTTAGGCTATTTTTTTTCTTAAATTAAATTTTTTTAAAAAAAATAAATATGTAGACTATCGTAAATTAATTTTATGAACATTTTAATAAAAAAAAATTTAAATTTCGATAAATATTTTCATTCAGTTTGGTGGAGCCCACATCGATTTCTAGGCTAAATTCTGGGGGGAATCTGGCCTTAGTTTAGCATTTAGCATTTAGCCCGAATTTTCCACTTGGGTTGGAGTGAGTTTGGGGGGAAATTTTGGGGGGTAATTTGGCTTTTAGCCCAGGGTTGGAGATGGTCTTATGAATCTGGAAGCGGTAAATAATCGTGACATCACTAATGGCGCGTTTACGTAACGGTAATCAAGATACGAGGAATTGAATTGAGGAGGAATTGGAACGAGGAGGAGTCAGAATCGGATTCCTGTTGAAGCTGTTTACTTAAATGTTCTGGAATCGGAATAGAATTCCATAAACCTGTTTACTAATTCAGCAGAATCGGAATATAAACTAGTATGATTACTAAAATGCCCTTGTTCCAAATCAAATATTTTATGTACTTTAAGGGGTTTATAAAGGATATTCTTGGAAATAAAAAAAGTAAGTGAGGGCATAAAGGGAACAAAACTATCATTCCGATTACCCAAACAAGGAGGAATTAGATTACCACCTATATCTAGGGAATCCAATTCCACCAATACAAGGAATTGAATTCCAAAATTTGTGTGGGCCCCACTGCTTTTTTGATTCTTCTATGTTTAGTAAACACCGGAGTACTCCGTAATCGGAATTCAATTCCATTACGGATACGTAAACACGCTATAAAAGCTTAAGGGACAAATTCGTAATTGAATTAAAAAACGTAACCGATAAGGCGATAACAATAAAAATTGAAAAGCAAAAAAAAAGGCCGCTCTCCAATTGGCCTACAAACAACGAGGGCTTGAATTGAATGCTCGCCTGGCTTTCATTTTCTGTCTCTCTCTCTCTCTCTCTCTCTGTGGTTAGTGGTAGCCATGATCCTGTGGAGGCAAACCCACAGCCAAAACACTCTACCCTCAGTCAGGCATATCTCCAGAGGCACATTTAAGGCAAGAACCCCACCACACTGTTAGACAAGTGAGGAGAAAGAGATTAATATCCAAATTAAATATTACATTAACAACAAGATTATATCTCAAAGCTTCGGTTTCTTCGTTTCGCATTTCCACTCCGTCTTATCCTCTCTCTCTCTCTCTCTCTCTCTCTCTCTCTCCGATCCCTAATTCGCTCGCTCTCTCGATCCTTCCCATTCCTTCGATTTCGCCGGTAATGCTTCTCTCTCTCTCTCTCCCACGCGCGCGCTTCGATTCTTCCGCATTTGAATTTTGATGGTTCATTTTTGGATTTTTGATCGTTTGTAGGGAGGTTGTGTTTGGATTCCGGGAAAATGGGGCTGATTTCGGGGATTCTGATGGGGATGGTGTTCGGAATTGCATTGATGGCCGGATGGCGTCACATGATGAGGTATCGAAGCACCAAACGAGTCGCTAAGGTACTCTTATGCCTTTGCCTTTGATTTCTCTTTGACGTTTATTACTGTTTGTTCTTGTTGTTGCTCAATTGTTTGGTAATTGAATTGTTTGTGTGAAAGCGTAGAAATGCTTTTTGTTGCCAGTCTCGAATTCTCGGTTGGATTTGCATGTTACATTTTTTGCTCTCACGTTGTCGGAATTCGGGAGTAGGGAAAGAACGACAATCTCTGTTGAAATTTCATCGAATTTCGTAGAAGATTTTGCTAATTAGGAGAATAAATAAGATTAGGAAACTGACTAGCAAAAACTGAAACGACGAGAATCAGATGGAGAAAGCTCGGTGGCAATTGAGAAACCGACAAGGTTAAACTGCTTTTCTGAGGCTACAACACGTTGATTATCCTCGTCTAAGGACGATCACACAAAGTTGGGAGGCATGTTCACTCGGCTTTACCTGCAGATGGAAGGCTTTTTGGTGATGAATAGTATTTTGGCAGAGTAATAGGAGGCAGTTTTAGTGACGGAACGGAAGGAAATCAAATTATAAATCTGGTGGAGTCTGATTTGTGGACAACTGACTAATTACGTGTCTAGTGAACCATACTCGGTTGGATTGTCATCCTTAAGAGGAAACAAGTGTGCTGACTTAATGTGGCTTCTTTAACATTTGCCTTCATCTTTCTTTACTGATTGATGAAAGGGCAGGGCGAAGTTTATATAGTTCAGTTGCATATGGAGACAAGTGACATTTTCTTGTATATATGCACACGCAAAACCGGTTGATTTTTTTTGTCTGATGCATAATCTGATGGGAACTCAATGATCAGTTTACTCTAATTTCTATTTTCATGAATATTTGAAGAGGTCTTGGGTCATCTTGTTATGCTTACCTGGATTATGCTTACTTGGTTGTTCATATTTTTTTTTTATTCATAGCATGTGTGGCAATGTACCATACATGGATTCACTCACTATCGTTCTTCATCGTTTCTATTTCACCCCGGGAGTTATAATACTTGATATATTTTGTATGAATTGGATTATCTTTTGTCTTAATATTTAGTATAACTTATTCTTTCACAGGCAGTTGACATAAAGCTCCTTGGATCGCTAAACAGAGATGACTTGAAGAAAATATGCGGGGACAATTTTCCTGAATGGATATCTTTCCCTGTATTTGAACAGGTTTTTTGTGAAATTTTATTATATTATTGTTTTTATTAATGTACTCAGTTTTGCTAATACTCTGTCAATTGTAATTAAGTGCATTACCTTGGTTTGCCCTTCAGGTGAAATGGTTGAATAAGCAATTGAGCAAACTGTGGCCGTATGTTGCAGATGTAAGATTTTATTTTTTTCGTTGTACATATAATTCTGAAATGCATTTGAAGCAATAACCTTGTGGTTGTTGCGTTTATTTATTCAGGCAGCAGAAATCATTATAAAAGATTCTGTTGAACCACTACTGGAAGAATACCGACCTCCAGGAATTACTTCGTTGAAGTTCAGCAAACTGTCTCTTGGTACCGTGGCACCCAAAATCGAAGGTATTATCTATGATCAGTTCTCTCTCTCTCTCTCTCTCTCTCTCTCTCTCTCTCACATCTTTTCTTGGCATATTAATCCCACTTGATGGTAGTCTGTTAAAATAATCTTTATGGGTGTTGCGTTTTTACCATATGCCTTAGGCTGTCGAAGTCCGTTAAGGTCAAAGGGTTCTGCCTTTTGTTCTTTTTTTTTTTCTTTTTTTTTTTTTTTTCAATATCAACTTAATTTTCTAATTAGTATAGCCTTTGGTTTATAATTGCTTTTTCAAGGAGGATATTGATGTTGTTTTCTGGATCATTTGGAATATATGACTTTGAGATCATATCTGTGCTATGGTTTTCATGGTGGATTTAATCTGTAGCTTTGATATGGTATGTCTTGCATTCTATGTTTTGCTATGGTTTTCATGGTGGACTATGTTTTCCGGATTTGACAACTGTACTGAGGCATTAGAGATTGTGGGTTTCAAAGAGTGGTGGGGACAGTAGCCTTTCTTGTCCCCTTGCAGTTGTTGCTGCCGATGATAACTGTTGAGCTTGACGTTTCTACTTCCCAAACCTTTTTATTAAATAATGCCTTTATTTCAACTTTGCATTTTGTTACTAGTTCCTAATCTCTTATTGTGAAGAATTTGATTTAGTTGTTAACTTGTTACATGGTGATTAAGTAGAACTTGCAAGCTTCTTTACCTTTTTTTTTTTCTAAATTTTTAATTTGGAAATTATAAATGTCTTTCAAACCTTCTTGTAATCAATTTATGCAGGTATTCGGGTTCAAAGTCTTAAAAAAGGTCAAATTACAATGGACATTGACTTTCGTTGGGGTGGCGATCCAAACATCGTATTAGGTGTTGAAGCTGCACTTGTTGCTTCCATCCCCATTCAGGTTGATATATCATCCATTTGGATGACCTACTTTTGAAAAAAATTTCTTTGTTTTTGGACAAGTGTTTGTTTCTTTTATAAGAATTTTTTGTTGGCTTATTTTCTTTTCCATATCAAATCTTAACTTGCAATGTGATCTTAATTCTGGTTTTTTTTTGTGGCATATATGGCTACAGTTGAAGGATCTTCAAGTTTTTACCGTTGTTCGTGTGATTTTCCAACTTGCTGAAGAGATCCCTTGTATTTCTGCGGTTGTTGTTGCCCTACTTGCAGAGGTATTTTTTAAATGTTTAACTACGTGCAAATATGTGATGATTTGAAGTCCATACATTTCTCAGAGTGGTTATTACTATTAGTTAACCTTGTTGGCGTTAGCTTGATATAAGTTGTTGGTCTGTTCCCTTACAGCTTAATTGTAGGAGTTTTTGGAGCCTGGTGATTATCTAACATGGCCTCAAAGCTTTGATTGTAGGAGTTTTAAGTTTCTTTGGAGTACATCTTTTGCATCATTTATATTTGCTGAGCATAGTCTATCATCAAGTTGTCATCTGACTCATATCTTGTAGAAGTATGGGGGTGTTGTAGAATTACATGACAAACTTTTCTACACTTGTCTTTACAAAATTGTTTATTGAATGATTGCTTCTTGTTTACATCCGATCAGCCAAAGCCGAGAATTGATTACACTCTGAAGGCTGTTGGTGGAAGCTTAACAGCCCTCCCTGGAATTTCAGATATGATTGATGTAAGTTTCGTAATTTTGATGTGAAGTCATCATCTTCTTGATTTGTTTGTAAGTTACTAGACTCATTTACTGTTTGCAAACCATTTGTTAGGATACCGTGGAATCCATTGTCACAGACATGCTCCAGTGGCCACACAGGATTGTTGTTCCAATAGGTGGTGTGCCTGTTGATACAAGGTAATTTTGAGTTGTTATTTTCTTCCTTTCCCTGCTAGAAATTGGTGGTGTGACTTGGTGTCAGAAAACTCATAAATTCAGTTCAACACTCATGGGTGAATTGTCCATTTGTTATCTGTTTGCCCTTTTCACCTATTGACTTGAAGATATAATGCACGGGAGAGATTGGTTCAGTAGTTAATTTAGTGATACAAGAGTGCTAGGAATTACACTGTTCTTACAGTTGGCACCAGTGATCAAAGCAATATATTGGTCAATTGGTTGACCCAATTAAAATGCACTTACATTTTCAAAAGTTTCTGATTTGTAGTTGTTTAGATTTGAACCGAGGCTTTATTTGTTCTATGGTTATCATTTGTCTCTCTTTTTTTAAAGCATTTGTCCTTTTAGTTTATCCAGAAACAGTGAAAAACAAAGTAATTGTTTTTAAGTAGATTAAACCTATAATAAACATGCTTATCCAGAAGTGCTTTTAATAAAGTTACTTAGCACATAGCAGTATGCAGTAAAAGATGAGAAGTGCCTACCAAAGTTTAGTACCAATAATTTACGCTTGACGTAAAAACACAAGCATAAAAGATCAAGTAATAATACTTATATCTGATAATCAAATTTAATGTTTAAAAGATGATAATATATAGAATTATACATATTTGTATTCTATTACCTCATCACAGTTTAACCATGTTTGACGGTTTGACCGCTGTTCCTTTCCCTCTGGTTTGATGACCATTCTTGTTTTAGAACGTTGGGGTTTCTTTTTATTCCTTTTTGTTGTAAGGGTTGTTATCTATAACACTTTTTTTGGGTTATGCAGTGAACTGGAGCTTAAACCTCAAGGAAAGCTCACCTTGACTGTTGCGAAAGCAAATGATCTGAAGAACATGGAAATGATTGGAAAATCGGACCCTTACGTTGTTGTCTACATTCGTCCACTGTTCAAGGTTAAGACCAAGGTTATTGATAACAATCTGAATCCTGTTTGGGACCAAACTTTCGAGTTGATTGCAGAAGACAAGGAGACTCAATCACTTATTCTTGAGGTTATTTACCAATCACTCATCCTTTCTTCATCACTTGTGCCTTGGCTTTTGCTTCTTTGCTTTCTTCCAAATATGTATGCATAACTTGGAATCTTGCATGTCTATTTAATGTTTTTGAAATGTTATGTAAGTGGTGATGTTTGGTTAAGAAACTTGCGTGCAGATGTCTCTGTGCTCAATAGATACTAGGAAGTCTGAAATTTGTCGCAGTTTCACTATATTAAATTAGATTTGAGCTTTGACTTAAGTCCACACATGTAATACTTGCGTACTTGAAACATGAAAGTTTTGAATCATTTCATCCCCATACGTTGACGGTATCATGGACTTAAGTTAGTTATTGAAGCCATGGTTCCTAATCAGAACTTCGCATTTTATTTAGGACAGTTGGTATCATGGATCTGTTGTGCCTTATGAGCAAACTTCAAAAATAAAAATGTTTTTATAGTGAGGAAATCTAAATGCCAACTAACATTAAAATTTATGTTTTTTTAGTGAGGAAATCTAAATGCAAACTAACATTAATCAAATCTTTAAACAGGTTTTTGATGAGGACATTGGACAAGACAAGCGATTGGGAGTAACAAAATTACCTTTGATTGAATTGGAAGCAGAAACTCCTAAAGAGATTGAACTGAGACTGCAGCCATCACTTAACATGCTAAAAATAAAGGAAAAGAAGGATAGAGGAACTATTACAATCAAGGTAAGGGTTGAACGCCACGAATATTATTTCCGTACTTTATCGGTTTTAATATGTGCCTTATATATATACAGTCCTTTTGTATATTTATTTTGTCTTATTCAACTTCTCGTTTTCTATCTTATGACAACTGTGTGAAACTTATATTTTTGGGAAGTCTTGAAATACTTAACTTAATTTGCCTGATTATATGTTCTTTTTTCCCTTACCAATTTTTTAAACTAAGTCGGGTTATACTTTTAGGTCTTTTACCATGAATTTAACAAGGAAGAGCAGTTGATTGCTTTGGAAGAAGAGAAGAGGATCCTAGAAGAAAGAAAGAAACTGAAAGAAGCAGGAGTTATCGGCAGCACAATGGATGCACTTGATGGAGCAGCTTCAGTGGTTGGATCCGGTGTTGGAATGGTGGGAAGTGGTGTGACCGCTGGAGCCGGGCTTGTGGGAAGTGGCGTTACAGCTGGAGCCGGGCTTGTGGGAAGTGGCGTTACAGCTGGAGCCGGGCTTGTGGGAACTGGCGTTAATTCTGGAGTTGGAATGGTTGGGAGTGGGCTTGGGGCTGTTGGCAGTGGCCTGAGCAAAGCTGGGAAGTTCATGGGTAGGACTATCACTGGGCAATCCAGCCATTCCAGGAGAAGAAGTGGCTCCACAACTCCAGTGAATAGTGTCCAAGAAAATGGCGGTGCAAAGCCGCGGTAATGTGCCTGCCTGCACTTGCTTTGTTGCTGCTATATTGTGTGAATGGTAGGCTTTAATGAATAGAGATATACTTTGCCGTGCTTTCTTCTTTTCAACAGTCTCTTACATTCTTTTCTTTGTTATAATTGGGTAATAACGGCAGTAGGTATTGGTTTATTCCCGCCCGTCTTTCGTCTGTATCATCCTGTGTTCTTGCTCGTCTTCTACGATAGCTGGAATTCGTAATAATTTTTAAAAATATTTGTACAAATTTATGAATTGCTACATTGGTTTTATGTTGTCTCGTCTGCATGGTACTTTGCTAGACCTATCAGTTTCAGATTTTGAAATTCTCTTGTGAGCACGGGAAAAGTGATGTTTGGAGCCGTTGGATTGATGAATGGAGATTATTCTGTTTAAAATCCCGCAACCCAACGGCTCCAAATAGCACGGGATTTGTTACCAAATGAGATGTAAAGGCGTATGTATACACTGTGTATGCCGGTAACAGCATATATGTACGAGTGAATTTAGGTCAGGCAGGGCGAGGCGATGATGTCGGTGTTAAGTGAGAAAAAACGAGAAGTGTGTGGGTGTCACGTACGGATATACCCAGAGTAGACGGGAAGGACGAAAATAAGCACAGAGCTGCTAGCCTTTGTATTTATAGTTTTAACCAGCAGCAGCAGATAGGGCAAATAAGAAAATGCGAGGTGACTGCATGAATTCACATGGACTTTCACTCTATTGGCAGCAGACTGAGTGGCCGTACACATCCATGAATTGCAATAAGTGAAAAATAAGTGAATCGCCGAGTAGACCTCGTGATTTTTTCAACCAAAGTTACATAAAATACCGACACTCGGCAACATTTTATACCCAACTACCTGTCAAGTTCCAAAACTACCGTAATAACTTTATTGCACCACCAGAACAATTTATATTGTATTGTTATATTGACATGTAACGTCTCGTTTTAATAATATAATAACTTTAAACAAAAAAATTAGCACCGTGACAATGTGCTGGAATCATACCTTTTGTACATCTAATTGAACGTGATTGGGCTTGTCATTTATCATTAAATAAATTTGCAAGTGATGACAAATAAAATACGAAGAAGGCAGGCAAAATGCCACGTGACACGCTGTACATATCTTCAAAAACGGTGCAGGTAGGAATATATTCACGCTCAACTGTAAAATAATTATACATCACAATTTGTCCTACAACAAAAATCTCAAAGACCCCCCCCCCCCCCCCCTTTTTGTTGTGTTTAATTATTTGAAAATATTATTTACATCATGATCTTCGTCGCAAGTGGATGAGAATCTTTTTTTGAAAATTTTAGAAATCATCACATTTTATTAAATCAATTTTCATTAAATATTATTTTGTATAAAATAATTTTTAATCACACAAAAATAAATACGACAGAAATTTTTTTAAAAGTCTCGCACAGAAAATGATGAAGGTAAAATCCAAATCCGTCGCAAGCAAGCATTGCAGGAAGGAGCAGATAGGAGGAGCTGGGTGTCTGGGACGTATCGCTGTCTCTTCTCTCTCACGGGTCACAGACTCAGACCACCCCGACAAGCGTGGGTTCGACTTTTTTTGAGAAAAAATAAAATAATGTTTAATTTAAGAATTAAATGGAAAAGTGTGGGACTCACATGATCCCAGTGTAACGCTCACTCGTCGCAAGCAATGCGTAAACCCTCCAAAGTCTACGACGCCTGGGCAGATTCCTTTTACGATGTCACGTAAGTCAAATTCTATCATCCCAATTACTTAAATACCCCTCCATATTTACCCATATTTCCAACATTTGTATAAAATAATACTTGACTAAAGACGAGTAAAGTAATCTTTAAAGCAAGAGTTAAATATAGTTTCGTTCAGAATGATAGCATTGTAATTTTTTTAAAATAAATAGTATCAGACCTTACTTATATATTGTTTTCAACCAAAGAGGCTAAACATAGCCCCTCAATAATTTATTAGTTTTGGGTTTATATATTAAATTTATTGGTTAATTTAATTAAACTGTCTTCGAATGTTTTCAAACCTTGCCATTGAATTTGAATCAATTTTTGCAATTTACGAGCTGGGCCCCCTGAAAATGGCTAAGAGATGGCTACACTTGGTCATCCTAATGCCTATTTGGTCAAATAATGGTCATGTTGGCTTCATAAAATTATAACCCAACCATTGATTGGATATGACTGTTTGGACAAATCAAGTCATTTTTTGGCTTTTAAACCTTTATTCCTTTCCATTGAAGATGACCTAAGATTTTCTATTCAAAACTCTTCGTGGTGGCTAGGTCAAAAAACTTCATGCAAGGATATCATATCCAACTTGTTTAGTGAGTCAATTGTATATAATAAATAGACATCTTGTTTAGTCAATCAACTATATTATTTCAATCCGTCTACATACATAATTAAAAAAAAGGCTTATTCTAATTCATTTACGTACAAGTGTGGGAGAATAAAGTCTCACGTTAGAGATATAACAAAAACAATATACCAAGCCTTTAAATGGGTGAGTTGTAGACAATTATGGATGATGTTGGTGCTTGGGTGATGTGGGGCATAAGAGTTTATCATAGAGTAGAATAAAAAGCTCAATTGCTTCGGAATGTGGGCATTACATCTCTTTATGATAAAATAAATGTTAATAATAATAGTTGGGTATTGGTTAATGCAGGTGGATTAAACAAGTATCAAATAGATACTCATTACATTTTGACTATTTTAGGACTCTTTGTTTGAAGCAAGGTATTAAATATCCATAATATCCCGATATTTCCATCGAAATTTCCGTGTTTTTGGACTACCGATATTTCCAATGTCATCGATATTTCCATCGAAATTTCCGTGTTTTTTAAATTTCTATATTTAAAAAAACACCAAGGGGGTTCGAACCCCTCTCATTTTACTCCTTCAACACGTTAACCACCATATCACTTATGTTTTTGTGAAAATATGCTAAAATATTTACATATTTTCTACACTCACAATGTTTGCCAACTCGCTATATAATCAACTTAAATCAGTTAAATCCATCATGCAATGCATTTCCTTCCAATTTTTTGTGATAAACTAATAGATAATTGACTAAATAAACATCCTGCAAAGTTTCAATAAAATTTTCCAAGTTTTTCGTACAATTTCCGTGGTTTTAATTCAATTTTTATCGATATCGATAATATCCAGATATTTCCATCGAAATTTCCGTGTTTTTGTACTACCGATATTTCCGATATCATCGATATTTAATACCTTGGTTTGAAGTAATGAATCGATAAAATAAAATACATAGGTAAACCTCTTTCTACTCCTCAACTTTCTTATTATATATTTTCAATTTGGTAACTTGTGTTTAGACACTACTTTAAACACGCATTAAAATTTAAGTCCAACTTCTTTGTTTTCCAACGTTGACATCAATATTTGCATAATCCGTAGTTTGACTTATTAATTCTCGGCAATTTCAAATACCAAAAAAAGTTATAGAAAAAGGCGCCTTCTGTTTACAGCAGTGCAGCAGCTGCAGCCCTCTGAAGTATTTTATAGACAAAGTCTAAGCTATGAATAGCCATCCAGGACCACCTGCGTTTTTTACCTCTCCTTCCTGCTAAATAAAGATAAAATGACAACAACGATGTCATTTTTCGTCAAATTATTTTGGCCTCTTGTTTACTAAGTTGAGGAAATTTTTGTTATTTTGATATTTATTTAACATAATTGTTCATGAAGAAATCAAAATAATTAATAGCGAACAATCTTAAATGTCACTTTTATTGATTTCAAATCTTAATGACCAAAATATAGAATTATCGCAAATCTCATAAATTGTCTGGACTGAAAAAGCCAAATTAAAATAGCTTCAAGAGCTAAGCACACTTTCCGGACACGCGCCCCACCCAGTGCGTTAGATCCGTTCTCTTACAAGTGGACCCCCCACTCACGTGGCTGCCCAAAGGTGGCGCGTAAATCATAGTCCCCCAACCAGAAACTACCTCTACCTGGGACAGTTGGAAATGGAAATGACCGGCCAATAGGGAAGAAACACGTGTACAATGATTAAGCTCACTGGACCTTCAGCTTATCTGGTCACAGCCGTATTGTTGGTAATTTCCTTGCCTTTCGTTTTCAGTGGACTATCCGATAATCCATATCCATAGTTGGAAGTCCAATTTCCATATTACTCTCTCAAACAAAACTAACTGTTGTAACTATAATAAACGCCCCTCTTTTCCCTCCTATTTACCGACCATGCCATCCCGTCCTCCACCATCTTCGCCACCCAACCGCCACCCCCGTATCCTCTTACCACTGATAACCGTATCCATAACGCTAACTCTCGTCTCCCTCGTCGTCTTCCTTGTCTTCCTCTACCGCAAGCTGTCTTACAACCGCACAACCCCATTCGATCACCACCACAGCAGCGCCACCGCCACGCCCACCGCTACACCCAGCAAGAAGAGGGACAACAACCATCGGTTCTCGTACACTCTACTCCGGCGAGCCACCGGTTCGTTCTCGGCGTCGAACCGGCTGGGCCATGGCGGATTCGGTTCGGTCTACAAAGCCTCACTCCCCTCCGGCCAATCCCTCGCCGTTAAGCTCATGGACTCCAATGGCTCTCTCCAAGGCGAGCGGGAGTTCCACAATGAGCTCTCCATAGCTCTGAACCTCACCAATCCTCATATTCTCTCTCTTCTCGGCTTCTCCACCGACCGCCGCGGCCGGAAGCTGCTGCTGGTGTATGAGCTCATGCCTAATAGAAGCCTCCAGGAGGCGCTGTTGGATCGGAAGTGCCCGGAGCTTATGGTTTGGAAGAAGAGGTTCAGTGTTGTGCTTGATGTGGCTCGTGGGCTCGAGTTTTTGCACCATGTTTGTGACCCGCCGGTGATTCACGGCGATGTCAAGCCTAGCAATGTGCTGCTGGACTCGGATTTCAATGCAAAGATTGGGGATTTTGGGTTGGCGAGGTTGAAAACAGAGGCGGAAGAGCAGGGGGAGCACGGCGGAGTTGTGGCGGTGGAGGAAGGGCAAGAGGAGGAGGAGAAAGAGAGCGGGGGAAGGGAGAAGAGGGATGGGGATGATAATGGGTCGACTCTGGAAGAGGAGAGTGTGAGTTTGAGTGTTGTGACGGGCGGGCTTGAAGAGGGCCGGTCGCCAGAGTGTTCTCTGGTGAGGATTGGGGATTCTGACGCTGCAGCGACGTCGCCGGAAGGGGGTTTTGATAAGGTGAGTGTTGAGAGTGAGATGGATTTGGGTTTGGGGAAGAGGGTTAAAGGAAGTTCAGGGAGGGACTGGTGGTGGAAACAGGACAATGGAGGTGGATTGGGGTCTGAGTCCGGGAGAGTCAAGGACTATGTGATGGAATGGATTGGGAGTGAAATAAAAAAGGAGAGGCCAAAGAGCGAATGGGTTGCGTCACCGAGCACAACTGGTGTCAATGCTGAGCCAAAGAAGAAGGGATTCGATTGGTGGATGTCATCGGATGAGGAGAGGGATAAGAAGAAGAAGGAGAAGAATCGGAAGCCGAGGGAGTGGTGGAAGGAGGAGTTTTGTGACGAGCTCACCAAGAAAAAGAAGAAGAAGAAGAAGAGGGCTTTCGATGCGGCTAGTGGTGGTGGAGAGTTGTGGTGGCAAAAGGATGAGGATTTGGGGCAAGAGAAGAAGAAGAGGAAGAGCAAGAGCAAGAGCAGCAGAGGGAGTATTGATTGGTGGTTGGATGGAATGGGTGGTGATGTTAGAAGTGGGAGGAGGAATAGTCAAGATTGGGGCAGTACTTGCGGTGGTGATATACCAAAAAGTGGTGGTATTAGTAGCACACCAAGCATGAGAGGCACAGTTTGTTATGTTGCCCCTGAATATGGCGGTGGTGGGCAGCTCTCCGAGAAATGTGATGTCTATAGCTTTGGAGTCTTGGTTTTGGTCTTGATTTCTGGTAGGAGGCCGCTGCAAGTCACGGCCTCCCCAATGTCAGAATTCGAAAGGGCCAATCTGATTTCGTGGGCTAGGCAGCTTGGTCGAAATGGAAAGCTTTTGGATCTCGTAGACCAATCTATACACTCTTTAGATAAGGAAGAGGCGTTGCTATGCATTACAATTGCATTGCTATGTCTGCAGAGAACACCGGGCAAGCGGCCAACCATGAGGGAGATTGTGGGGATGCTTCTGGGCCAATCAGAGCCGCCGCATTTGCCCTTTGAATTTTCACCTTCGCCGCCTTCCAATTTTCCGTTCAAGTCCCGGAAAAAGGCCCGGTGAGTTTATCCTATTTTGTTAACTGTAGAGTACTTTTGTAGGCCCTCTTTCTAATTATCTTGTTGTGTAAAAATTCATGCTTGAAAGGAAAGAAAAGTTGCATAACTCTCACATAATTTCACTGAAAGCAACCCAACTGATTGTTTTGCTCCTTGAAGGTGCTGACATTAAGGAAATTTCATGATTGATAGTAAAAAGTAAGCAAATGGAAACATTGCTTTTCTTACTTTTGCAATGGTTGTAGGCCATGATAATCTGCAAAGTTCCTCCCGTCCTGGGACTCGAATGAGGAACTTGCTTTTTGTGACTTTTAGGACCTTTATAGGGCCCTTGAAACATGATTCCCTTTGAGTTGTCTGCTAACTTTTGAAAAGAAGCAGAGAATTTTGTGCCAAATTAGCATAAATTTTAGGATAGGGGGTCAAATCTTGGTCCCATTTCAAACTCATCAGTTAATCTTGGGGTGGGTGAGTGTGTGTTTGGGGCAGGGCAGGGCAGGGCCTATTCGAGAGCATGTGTATGTTTGAGGCAGGGCAGGGGTAGCGTTTGGTTTTCGCTCGCTGTTTAGTTGCTTTTAGGCCATGGCGCATTCTGTTTGGAAGAATTAAATTCTCTCTCACTGTTCTTAGTGTTCTATGAGAAGCCTAGCGCTTTTTGTGGTGGTGGAATGTACGAGAGACTTGCTTGTACTCCCGTCACACCCGTCACACCCGTCACACCATTGTGGCTTCCTGGACTAATAAGGCCATGTTATGGGAACGCTAAATCACATGGCATCGTTTGGGATGCCATAGTGGTGTACCGGGGGTGTGGTTACTTCTCGGTACAGGTAGGGTTTAGGACAAACACTGGGAATTGGATTTTCTGTGGGGATAACATACATCCAATTACTACTACACATTACGTCATCAAACTGCATTGCTTATAGGAATGAAGCAAGTTTTTTTTTTTTTGTTGAGCTGAATAGGATGCTGGAAGTCTTCAATTCCTGCGCATCAAACTAATTTTGTGGTTTTGCATCTAATGAACTTTTTAATTTTCCACCTTATCCTAACTTACCATGGTAAATCGCTCGAGAATGCCACCGGTGCCATTCGAATACGTATGATATACATTGTTTGAACCGGTACTTAGATCAGCAAAACCTTGAAGTGCATTGTCTTTGTCACATGTGAATAGAATGTGATTCCATTCTGTCATGACAGCTTTGGTGAGGAATAGAACCCAATTTTTATGGCATCTCTATGACTTCTAAAGGGAGATTGTGCGATTTCACTTGGGTCGACCGGCCCTCATCTTCCCTTGTTCATGTACTAAACAATGATGGGCTTCCCTGCTCCTTAATTTATGTTCTGTGGTAGTGCAAGGGCCGACGGCGTCCTTTCAAATTGTACCCCTTTGCACTGCCCGGCTTTATTTTCTTAGCTAGTAGTGGCTTGCCTCTTTGTAGGCTTTGTTTGTAAGTTTTTTGGCATAATGCGATTTCCAGTCTAAAAAAAAAAGAAGGGGAAAATGAGAGTAAATTCAGATTCTACTAAGAAGCGCGAACTTTCTTTCGGTACAGTATTGTAGCAAAGCTCTTGTACTAATTATCGTACCAAACTTTCGGTTTGACAAAATCTATTACTATTACCATACCGAACTTTGGTATTGCTCAATAGTTCGGTTGGCATGGTATCAAAATGATAATTGCCAGTTTATTTTGGGACAAAATCTATATTTGTTTTTTTTTTAACCCAATTCAAGGGCAAAACTTTTTTTTATTTTTATTTTTACTTTTATCTCATACATTGCAGTCTAAATTTATCTATTATTCATCATTCACAATTCACAATTCACACACACACAATAATTCAAACGATGCATCAAGATTCATGATGAAAATTAAGCTTACAATTCAATAGAAGTTACGAACCAAAACAAATAGAAGTTGAAGTTTCAAACCAAATGAAAATTGGAACTAAACTTCAAAAAGTAAAATTCATTGATCAATTCTTCAAGCTTGAGATGTTGAAGCTTTTGGAGGGGGCATTGAACTTGTAGAAATTTGAGTTTGTGTCAAGCCTACATTACAAGCAAAGAAAATATATTAGTAGCAAGAAGAATTAAAGTTGAAAACCATTTAATAACAAATTTACTAAAAAAAATTAAAGCGTATCTTACTTGTTTCCACTTTTTCCATTTCCTTGTAAAATTGAAGCATATATTCCATTGGTTCCTTGTAGTGCTTTTACCATTTTAGGAGTCAAGGATGCCCTAAAAGGGTCCACAACCCTCCTCTCTAGGCTAAATACATTTTCACTAGCAACAGTAGAAGTGGGAATTGAAAAGATATCCTTGGCTATTTGTAAAAGAATTGTGAACTCTTTTGTGTTTGATTTCCACCAACTCAAGAGATCAAAGTTACCAACAACAGTGCTAATATAAGTAGGGTTTTATTCTTAGCTAGTATTGGCTTGCCTCTCTGTAGGCTTTGTTTGTAAGTTCTTTGGCATAATGCGATTTCCAGTTAACAAAAAAAAATAAAAAATGAGAGTAAATTCAGATTCTACTGAGAAGTGAGAACTTTCTTTCGGTACAATTACCGTAGCAAAACTCTCGTGCCAATTATCGTACCAAACTTTCGATTTGACAAAATATATTACTATTACCATATCGAAAGTTTGTTATTACCAAATAGTTCGGTTAGCATGGTATCAAAATGGCAATTGCCACTTTGTTTTGGGACAAAATATTTTTTTTTATAACCCAATTCAAGGGCAAAACATTTTTTTTTTTTACCTTTATCTCATACATTGTAGCCTAAATTCATCTATTATTCATCATTCACAATTCACACACACAATAATTCAAACAATGCATCAAGATTCATGATGAAAATTGGAACTAAATGAAAATTGGAACTAAACATCAAAAAGTAAAATCCATTGATCAAATCTTTAAACTTGAGATGTTGAAGCTTTTGGAGGAGGCATTGAACTTGTAGAAGATTGAGCTTGTGTCAAGCCTACATTACAAGCAAAGAAAACATATTAGTAGCAAGAAGAATTAAAGTTGAAAACCATTTAATAACAAATTTACTAAAAAAAATTAAAGCATATCTTACTTGTTTCCACTTCTTCCATTTCCTTGTAAAATTGAAGCATATATTCCGTTAGTTTCTTGTAGAAGTTTACTTCATCTGCCTTAAGCCAATCACTAGTACACATTAGTGCTTCTACCATTTTAGGAGTCAAGGATGCCCTAAAAGGGTCCACAACCCTCCTCCCTAGGCTAAATGCATTTTCATTAGCAACGGTAGAAGTGAGAACTGAAAATATATCCTTAGCTATTTGTAAAAGAATTGTGAACTCTTTTGGGTTTGATTTCCACCAACTCAAGAGATCAAAGTTACCAATAACAATGCTAATATAAGTAGGGTTTTATTTTCAAATTATTGGAATATTATAAATAAATAATATATATATATATATATATATATTATAAATATGTGTTATACAATTTTATATTATATAATTTATAAATTATATATTATATTATATTTTTTGTACGGTACAATAATACTGTGGTAATGGTATCCATTACCAATATCGTACCATGAAATTTTTGTACGGTATAATATTGTACCATTACCAATTGACACAAAAAATTTGGCACAAAATCGGTATGGCACGGTTGGCAATTCCGTTGACACGACAATTTGGCAAAAAAAATCCACCCCTACTAGTAACAAAATCTACAGCAGTCTTTTTAGCAACTACAAACCATCGAAGTTGACTTTTAAGAAGCTTGAACTTGGTGGACTCCATTTGATGTGGGACTAAGGGTCAGTTTGAGATTGCTGTACCTTAAAAAAAAAACTGCTTCTGTTGTGCTTTAAGAATAATCAACTGTAAAATAAAGCTGATGAGTATTTAGTTAACTAAAATAGTGCAAAAATGTTTGGTAAAATTTAATGCAAAAGTGATGTACTTGTATACAATGACAAATGGACATAGTAGTAGGAGTGGGGGTGACGACAGTAGTGGTGATGGTGGTGGTGGAGGTGGTGGTGGTGCTAAAAGTGGTATATGTTGGTTGGGGTGGAAGGGTAGTAATGGTGGTAGGGCGGTGCAGTGATGGCTGTTGCGGTTATGGTGGTGTCGGTGGTGGCAACAATGATAGTGGTAATGACAATTGTGGTTGTGTTGGCAATGGTGGCAGTTGATCAACAATCATCCATGTAGTCTAATATTCTAGTGGATAAGATGTAGGGTCAGCCATGCGTTCTAAGTTCGAAATTCTCTCTTTATGAAATAATAATAGTTTTGAACCTTCCTCTTTTTCCATTGTAATAATTTTTCTTAAAAAAAAAAACTGAGTCGACCGTTTCATTTCCTTGCAATTCATTTTACTTTTATCAAACTAAAAGTAAACTAAAAAGACTAAATTTTTAAACCAAATGTTAATTACAAACCGCATGTTAATCTTTGTGAGATCTGGTTCGTATTTCGTAACACACGTTCTCCACCCGCGTGCAAACCCACTGAATCCCAATGAACCAATCAGGCAGTCCCCAAGTCTTTATTTGAATTTTCTTCACCAAACACCTACCCGCTTTTCCCACTGCTACCTCATCACTCGTCACTCATTTTCTTCCTCATATAAACTCTTTTCTTTCAGCTAAGCGTTTGCACAAACACGTCATCTGCAACTTTCAACATCCATGGCGGATCAACCTTCTTCATCCCCAACCTCCATTGACCCCTACAAACTCCTCAAAATCCTCCCCAACCCTGATGGCTCCCTTACCCGCTTCACCCCTTTCCCCACCGTCTCCCCAACTCCCACCCCACCGAGTCCATTCCGGCCACCGTCGCCGAGTCAGACTCCAACTCTCCCCAACTCGTCCTCTCCAAGAAAATTCCCTTAAACCCAGAAACCAAAACCTTCTTCAGGCTCTTCAAACCCCACCCTCTCCCTCCAAACCCCCACCTCCCTCTCATAATCTACTTCCACGGAGGTGGCTTCCTCCTCTTCTCCGCCGTCGACGCCATCACTTGGTCCACCGCCAGGCCGCCAACGTCGACAGCTGTGATCCCTGGTTGAAAGACGCCATTGACTTCTCCAGGTGCTTCTTAATGGGCGGCAGCGCCAGAGCTAACACTGTCTACCACGCGGGTCTACGCGTCTCGGGTGATGATGATCTCTTGCCGATGAAGATCCGAGGGCTGATACTAAACCAGCCTTATTCGGTGGGGTCTATAGGACTGAATCCGAGATGAGGTTGATCAACGATCGGATATTGGCGCTGGTCGCTAACGACTAGATGTGGGACATGGCTTTGCCAGAGGGAGTTGATAGGGATCACGAGTATTGTAATCCGACGGCGGGAGGTCGGGATGGGAGGGTCGAACGGTTGCCGAGGAATGAGGATTCTCTTCTCATTTTTTCCCATCCACTTCCATCCTCTCTTTATTTGTGTGATTACGGGTAAGCCACATCAATATTTTATATTTATTTTTTATAGAGATAATAAGACAAAAAAACGTGGCTTAACCGTGACCACACAAACAGAAAGATGATGGAAGTGGATGAGAAAAAAGGAAGAGAGAATCCTCCTCTGTTGCCGAGGGGTTTGGTCAGATGGTACGGTAAGGGCCCGCTAATGGATAGGCAGAGACGTGGGGTGCACGTGGTGGCCAAGTTTGACAAGGAGGGGTTTTAATGTTGGATGAAGATTCTCTTCTCATTTTTTCTCATCCACTTTTATCATCTCCTTGTTTGTATGGTCACGGGTAAGCCATGTCAATATTTTATATTCATTTTTTTATAGAAATAATAAGACAAAAAAACGTGGCTTAACCGTGACCATACAAATAGGAAGATGATGGAAGTGGATTGGAAAAAAAGAGGAGAGAATCCTCCTCCTTCAATGTTTCATGGCGTAGAGTAAGGGTGGGCATAAAAACCGCGGAACCGGAAAACCGAATCGAATCGCGACAAAAAAAACCATAAAAAACTGCGTTGACCAAAAAAGTCAAAACCGGAACAAAAATCGAATCGAACCGTTTCAAATGGTTCCGGTTCCGGTTTGGAAATATTAAGAACCGGAGGAACCGAACCGAACTGCTTTTAATATAAATTATTGTTTTATTATTATTTTTATATAAATAAGACATTTTTTCAAGAAGATCATGTGCATAAGCCTAATATTTTTCTTCACCTCTCTTCCCCTCCTTTGTTGTTTTATCACTTTTCTCCGCCTCCATTATTTTTCTCCATTCTTTTTCAGTATGTTATGCATTATGTACACTTTAGTTTTAGTTTAAAATCTATACTTTGGTCTTGATATGAGCCTTTTTATCTTTTGATTTATATTTATATGCACACTTACTATTAACTGGTCACAAATCTTGTAGATTTAGTAGTGGAAAATTTGTGGTTGAAATATGTGTTTGATATTATAAGTACAAAAAAATTAGAAAAAAAATATATATATAATTTTGGTTAGAACCGTAAACCGGCATGAACCGAACCGGAACCGTTATGAACCGAACCGTACGGTTTTAGTAAAAATTTAAGCAGAACCGGACTGAACCGAACAGTTGAAATTTTTCGATTTCAATTCCGTTTTGAGGGTGGAACCGGACCGAACCGGACCGTGCCCACCCCTAGCGTAGAGCTCTTCGACCCCAGCATGGCCCAAGTTCTGTACGACATTCTTAGGGATTTTATCAAGTCGTGTAGTGCATATGACGGTGATAATGTTGTCGTTTCAAAGCGGACATGGCTTGTTAGAAAACGCCATTTTGGTTGCTGTTACTTTTGCTTGTAAGGAGTTTTAGCCACATTAAAGCACATCCAATGATTAAATTAAATGGAGGTTTAATAAAACACTCTCAGTACTATTCACTTTTAACGAAAAAATCACTTTTTTTTACCTTTAACTATCATTATTCACCCTTTAAAAGTGGCTTTTTGTTAAAAGGGAAGTTTTTTTTAGACTTTTCGTTAGTTTTCCTTAAATTAAAAGTATGGGTAATGCTATGAGATCATGTATGTAAACTATTTTTTGTAAATTATATTATGTGCTAGTTGATAATTAGATTATCAATTAAATATTAATTAATGTGCTTATTTTTTTATTGTGACATATTACATAATTTACACATTACTTGGTACTCGTATCTTGCTCAAACTAGACATTAAACTAATTTTGTGGTTTCTAAAATTTGGATCTAAGAAACTTTTTAATTTTCCACCTTATCCTAATTTACCATGGTAAATCGCTCGAGAGTGCCACCGGTGCCATTCGAATGCATATTACGTACCAACATTTTTTGAACCATTATTTAGATCAGTGAAACCTTTTAATGCATTGTCTTTGTCACTTGTGAATAGAATGTGGTTCCATTATGTCATGAGAGCTTCAGTGAGGAATATAACCCAATTCTATAGCATCTCTATGACTTCGGGAAAATGAGAGTTATTTCAGATTCTACTGAGAAGTGAGAACCTTCTTTCATACCTACGATTAGACAGTGTGAAAAAAGAAGAAGATCCAGGCTTATATTTATTTTGTCAATTCCCTATGCTTTTGGCGGAAGTTCTAAGGTTTTTTACCGTTATACACTTTGTTTGTACCACACTTGACCAATCCTGAAACTACCAAATACGGGTCAACTTTATACCTTCAAGGATCCATTGAGGGGTTCATGCTGAGACACTGCAGCCAAAGCACAAGAGTTTTCCTCCAACCAGAAGGGCAATCACAGCATGACACATGTCAACATCAGAATAAAGCTCATAGAGTCCCACATCGACCGTAAACAAAAGTTGGAGATTCTCCTCAACTATAAAAGAAGACCATTCTCATACCTGAATCCCTAATGTCATTATTATACTTAAACTAGTCTTTAGAACTCACTAATGATGTTTATACTTAAACCTATGTATTTTTATAAACCCTTCACTATTAATGAAAACTCCTCTATTCCGTGGACGTAGCCAAACTTAGGGTGAACCACGTACATCTTGTGTTTGCTTCCCTATCTCTATCTCTTTACATATTATCCTCACTAGTGACCGAAACAATCGAGCAATGGTCACAAACTTGACACTTTACGTTGTTCCAAAGTCTTCACTGATTTTATGCGTCAACATTTGGCGTCGTCTGTGGGAACAACACTTATTCCAACTATCTCTAGCTTTGTCAAGCTAGTTTCCATAATTTGTACACTCTCCTTTGATTAGGCATCCTTCTCCAACATGGGGAGCGAAGGGAGCCACAACACGTAGAATGACACCCCTTTGTTCCTAGTGTGAGGCGGTGAAGGAAAGAAAGAAAGAAGTTTACTCTTCAAGCCAAGGTAAAAGAGCTAGAACAACAAGATAACGATCAGAAATGAGATCTTTCAAGAACAATATGAAAAGCTCTTTTAGATGCTCCACAAGGCTAAACAGACTCAATCTTACAAGCTTATTGCCCCTGTGACTGTGAATCACCATATGAGTACCCACCAACACGAGAGTTCACATATCTTCAACATGGGCATTCTTAATAAGGAATGACCTTCTCGCCATAATGTCGATCAATATGAGACTTCTTTCAACCCAGCTTCTTTATACCAAAGTAAAATATGTGGAGGAAGACATCTTTTTACAAAAGAAATGGAATGATCAAGAGTTGTTTACTGTGACTATTGAGACTTCTTAAGACATCGTCAAGAAAATTCTATCCATATAGGCTCAAAGATCAAAGAACCAAGGTTCATTGAAAGGCTAAGTCCTCTACCATAATGTAGGTGATCGGATCATATTTATACATATTTTTATATCAAATTCACTCGTCTTTTCTTAGTTAGTTCGTTATATTTTGAGCTATTTACGTTATTTTTATGTTTTTATTAGATTTATCTAGTTAAGAAAAAAAAAAATATATATATATATATATATATTATTTTATATATATTTTATATATATATATATAGTTATTTGATATATTTATTTATTTGTTTATATATATTTATATATTTTAATATATTGTGTGTGTGTGATTAATGGCTGGAAAGCATGTGCATGCTTTCGGTGGGCAATGATGGAATGCATAAGCCTTCGGTGGAAGGCAGCCATTAGAAAAAAAAAAAAAAAGAGAAAGCAGCTGGCGTGCTGCCAGCTTGGAGGAGACCTCGGGGAACAAGTCTGGGGAGCTCCTGGTGAGCGAAAAAAAAGAACAGAAAATAAAAAAAGAAAAGGAAGAAGCTTGCGGGGGCTGGGAGTAAGGCGCGGCCTTTGAAGGCTGCCAAGGGAGAGCAGCGAGAGCGAGCAAGGCAGCCAATAGAAATCCACGGGGGCACCGATCAGGCGCAAAAGAGTCCAATAGCACCGAGTGCTCATTTGAAAATCCAGAGCGCTGCGTTTGAAATAGGCGTTGGGAAATCAAAGCACAGAAGTCACCGGAGCACAGAGAGCAATTCACCATTTGGTTTAATTTTTCTTAAACTCATGTTTAATTTAATTTACCTTTTAATTATGTTAAACATGTGTAACTAAATTTATATTGGCTAGAGGTTAATTCGAAACCATGATTATATTTGTAATTTTAATTTGATTTACTCCAGTTATGAATGTATAAATGTTTGGATGTGGTTTACTTTTCTGTGTTGATTAAGAACTTGTTTATGTATGTGGGTTAAGGGTCGATACTTAATTTGCATGCTTAGACTTGATGCTAGAATATAAGGGAATTTCACCTAATCGTTATGAACTTATATTCATGAGTAGTAAAAATTGCTAGTCACAATTGTGTTTAGTAGACCCTAGGTTGGATTAACATGCGTATTCCATAGTTATGAATGCCTAGTCGATGTTTATGATTTCCATTGAACTTAATGATCTTTGATATGTCTCTCTATCATGCGTATTCCATAGTTAGGGAACTTGATAAGAATAATTTGGTTGTGATGCGTATCCCGTCCAATTCAATGAATCTAGGGAAATCTGAAAGTTAATTTAAGCGGACCTAATTAATTTGGAACATTGTCATTCATGCGTTTATTGAATTCATAACTGGGAATCAATTTAGGTTACATTTGTGTCATGTGTGGAGAAAAACCCTCTAGCCAATCCGTTATCTATCTGTTCACTTTTATTTTATGTTTTTGTCAATTTTGTAATTTATTTAAGTTTAGTTTCCGTTTCGTCAAAAATCAATCCCCCCATTATTATAATATTATTATTTAGTTACTTTTTATTATTTGTAATCTTTTAATTTTAATTTCCTTTCATTTCAATTCCTAGTTTTTATTTTAAATTGTTTTTATTATTTTGAGTCATTTTAAGTGTGTTTCGAATTTTTAGCCTAGTTTTGTATTTTTGAGTCTTTTGATTTATTTTAGTTTATTTGTTAGTTCTATTTTAAGTTTTTCTAGTTAAGTGTTTTTATTTTAGTTTAGTATTTTAAAATTTGTTTTTACGTTTTTAAATTAAAATAGAGGTTTTAGCAAGCCCTCCTAATCCCCGGCCTAGAACGATACCCTACTTACATCATTACTACAACTGTCAAAAAGAGGGTTTAATTTGTGTGTCAAGAAATTCTCACATCAAATTTTGGCGCCGTTGCCGGGGATTAGCAACTTTGCTAATCCCTTTATTTTTTTGTTTGTGTTTTTATTTATTTTTGGTGTTTTTGTATTTTACTTTTGATATTTGATTTATTTTTCTTTCTCTAATTTTAGGTACTTATCATGGTGGACAATCGAACAATCAAAGAACTCTTAGCCTCGTGGCTGGACAATGCAGCACCCCTATGTATCCAATACCCTAGGGCGGCCCAAGGCAAGACCGACGAGTTCGAACTAAAGTCAAGCTTGCTGCACCATATTCCTAAATTCCATGGGCTGTCCATGGAAGATCCTATCAAGCATTTGAAGGAGTTTGAAGTGGTTTGTTCAAGCATGACTCCCGGCAATATCGATTGTAACATTCTGAAGATGAAGGCTTTTCCCTTTTCTCTCTTGGAAAGGGCAAAGGATTGGTTTTACGAACTAGACTTCGGAACTATCACATCTTGGGAGAGCATGAAACGGGCGTTCTTGGAGAAGTTTTTCCCAACTTCTCGAGTCATTCTCCTACGCAAAAGGATTTGTGGCATTGAGCAAAATCAAGGAGAATCATTCCCAACGTACTATGAGCGATTCAGAACACTTGTTGCCTCATGTCCGCAACACCAAATAAAAGAAGAGATGCTCATTCAATACTTTTACGAAGGACTTCTTCCCCTTGAACGACAAATGTTAGATGCTTCAGCGGGTGGTGTATTCGTTGACAAAACACTCGTGGCTGCCAAGACCTTGATTGCCAACCGAGCTTTAAACGCACAACAATATGAAGGCGTTGGACAAAGGGATCCCCCACGGCAGCAAGAGGTAAATGCAATCTCCGAAATTCAATCTCAATTGGCTAATCTCACTCTTCTTGTGTCACAGGCTGTTGAAAAATCCAAAGCGCATGAAAACACAATCTGTGGCATATTTTCAATGCAAGGACACCAATCTGAAAAGTGCCCTCAATTGATTGAGAATGGAAGATGGGAAAGTGTCAATGCCATTGGGTATCAAGGCCAAAATCAGCCCAAATATGATCCATACGCCAACACGTACAATCCGGGATGGCATGATCACCCAAACTTCAATTGGGGAGAGCCTCAACAACAAGGAGGATTTCGGCCACCCCTTGGGATATTCCAACAGCCCTACGCCCCAACACAACCATCAAATCACAAGGAAGATGAAAGATTGCAAAATGTGGAGGAGGAACACACCATACCCACGGAAAGGGTGGAAACACCTTTGCCACAGGCCCCTATTGCTCATAAGCCATCCAATCTATCAAATAAAGGTAATAATGTGTTAAATTCAATTCCTTCTAACATTATTCCTCCAAATGTGCCCTTTCCTGGCAGATTTATGCAAACCATGAACGAAGAAGGAATTGGAATGAAACACAAGGCACACATCCCTGCCATCAAAGAACCCCCAGATTTGGCCGAGAGCACCCCTTGTGCATTTGTTCATAATGCAGCCACACCAATGCCAACCATTGGTATGTCACCTACTCCAATTCCAATTCCCATTTCAACTAATAGGTTGCTACCTTCTGTTGTGCAGGTACCTAATCAAATTAAAGGTGGTAGGAGAGTTCATGTTGACGTATGGAAGCGAACTGCTAAAATTAGGAAGGACCATTATCCCCGTCCGTTTAAAGATTCAACATATGAGTACGTTGTGGACGATATCATCCTCCGTGACGTGGACCCTATTCAAGCTTAAAAGGAAGATTCGTCCGGCTAAAGACGTTAAATCAAGCGCTTCTTGGGAGGCAACCCAAGCAATCAGATTTGCATTTCTTAACCTTTCCCTTTATTGCTTTTTCTTTCATTTTGTTTTGTTTAGTTAGTTGTTTTATTTGGTTGATTTTTATTTAGTTTGTGTTTAAATAAATTAAGGGCCTTATTTATTTTACGTACGGATAAATAAAGCCTTTTTATATTAATTTACATATTTTAATTTGCTTAAAATAGCCCCAAAAAAAAAAAAAAAAATAATAATAATAATAAATTAAAAAAAATAAAAAATAAAAAATAAAAAATTACAATAATACGAAAAACTAAGAGCAATCATTGGTTTTGGTTAGGTGGCGCCTCAGAGGTTGACGGAGCTCCGGGAAGACGAAGAGCCAGAGTTGGAATCTCCGGAGCCGGAACGCTTGGTGCTGCTCCAGAGGACGAAGGCAACATAAACCGCGGGAGTAACGCCATGAACCGCTCATGATCACTCTGGATTCGACCGTCCGACTCCTGCAGCTGGTCCAGCTTCCTCTTCATGCTGGTCGAGTAGCTAGTTGCGAGCATGTGCAACTCCTTGTTCTCGTGCCTGAGTCCTCTGACTTCTTGCCGAAGACTGACCACCTCCGCCATTAGCGACTCCACCTGACGAGATCTTGCAAGCAGGCGCTGACCCATGTTCGAAACTGAGCCTGCACACTGGACACTGAGAGCCAGTGAGTCCTGAACAGCCAGCTCGTCTGACCGCATAGACAGCAACCTAGTATCTCTGGGAGTAAGAAGGTTTCTTGCAACCACCGTTGCGGTTATATCGTTCCTCATCATTGTGTCCCTGACTGTAAGAGGACCATTGGGGGATATGAAGGATGGATTCCAAATGTTGTTCGGAGAAGACGAGTCATCGTCTTCCCCGACATTCAAGTTTAGGCGACGGTCGGAAGGGCAAGACATTTTTAGAGGGGGTTGAGGAAGAAAAGAGTTCGGAAAAATTAAGATTGCTGAAGCGGAAGAAGAGATCGGAAAGATTAAGAAGTGCAGAAGGGAGTGTTTACAGAGGAGAGTATTTGAGGAAGGGAGTTCAAGTGTGATGTGAAGCAGAATTAGCGCCTCTATAAAAAGAAGCAAATCAAAGAGAGGCGCTCCTCTGAGGTTGAAGACGCGTCCTCACGCAATTCGGAAAAGCTCGACGCTCCTTTCTCAAAAGAGCCGTTTCCTTTCTCAAAAGCTGGGCTTGACTCAGCAATCACGTGGGTCGGTTTGTCCGGATGTGTCGTCACTCATGACGTGCAGCGTGGAGTGTTGCGAAAACCATGAGCCGCACCCGGTTTTGAACCCCGGTTTTCAAAAGATCATCATTCCAATTTGTCGTCACTCGTCGTATGCGCAGTCAGCTTCGCGGAATTTACGGACGCGTTGTCAGAAAGCGCTTAACGGGCACTATTCATCCATCCACCGGCTGCCGACAAATAGTGAGGGAACAGTTCCGGTTGTGAAAGAAAATTTCTATAAAGCCGACCTTCGCCTTCCACATCAAAGGCACACCTTCACACCCTCTCAACCTTTCAACCTCTCAACCTCTCTTCATCTCCGATAATGTCTTCCCAAAGAAAGCTTTCGAGTTATTCAGTGTTCTTCATCCCTTGGATCACCCCAGAAAACAAACCTTCCAGAGCAAAAGTATTTCATATTAAAAAGGTTAAAAGCAAAAGTATCTCATATTATGCTTTCTCCTCTCCTTCATCTGAGGAACGTGGAGAAAGTGAGATCCTGATTGCTTACCTAGTCTTGCTCTCGAGTACTCATCTGAGACCCCTCCCAGCCCACTTCAAAAATAAAACTGTGTTGAGGTACTTCTTCAAAAACAAAAGTACCTCACAGACGAAGCAGGAGGAGTCTGAGGTGCATCGAAGAGCAGATGAGTCTGGGTTGATCCAAGAGTTCAAGAAGATGCCACACCTGCGTGGAGACCGGACTACTTGAAGCATGTGGAGACAACGTGCTGATTCATCCTCAACTAAGCTGAGGAGCACTTGCCAGAAGGAGGCCCATCCTGTTCAAGAAGAAAGCTGTGGAAAATCAACAGTCATGACCAATGACCACCTATTAGTTCTTTTCGTTATCTTTTATTTTCATTTTCAATTTTCGTTTGCATTTTCTATATTTTCTTGCGTGCTTAACTGATTTATTTCTTTTCTTTGCAGGAACGTTTGGTTATTTCCTCCCTTGAAGTTCATTGCAAAATTTACGCTTGGGGGTCCTCGATTGAGTTTTCTGCAAATTAGGGAAGTTTTCAGTCCCTTTTCTTTATTTTGTTTCGTATTATTTATTCATTTTATTTTTATTTGCATATTAATGTTTTCTGACATTGGGGACAATGTCTAGTTTAAGTGTGGGGGTATCAAGTATAAAAAATGACCAAATTGAAAAGAAAAAAAAAATTTTGTACCTTCGACTTTGAACTGGTTTCATTTGTTTCCGTGTTGTTGCTTTTTGTTTTCTTAGTGTTTTATGCTGTTTTGGTGTGTTTTATTGTGTTTTGAGGAAATCTTACGAAAATGACATAAAAATTTGAAAAATATTTTGAAAAACCCAAAAAGAAATTTTTTTTAGTTGTTTTTGTGTGTTTGTGTCTTAGGTACCTTCCAACACAATGATGAGGATTTGGTTTTTAATTGCATGACTGTTAAAGAAAGTTATAAACATGGATGGAAGTTTGATATGCTCTTGGTTTATGCTTAGTTGTAGTTGTTGTTTATGAATTTAAATTTGATCACAAAAGGATAAAATTAGTTTTTGTAACATGCTTGAAGGAAGGAACTCAAACTAATGCTACATCCCTGTGAGACTTGAGCTTATACCTTGTTTGGAGAGTTATTAATCTTAATGTTTTTGTTTTCTAAAGTCGTTGCATGATCTCATTATTCTTTGCTTGGTTGCTACTTAGAAGGCGTTTTATCATCTTAGTTCCAAATACTAGAACTCATATCCGTTTCATTCAAAGCATGACATTGAATTGCATAACACATATCAAGATGAAGTTGTTTAGTAAACCACCTTAACCAAAAAGCCTTACCCTCCATCTTTCTTATGTTTTGTAGGCTTAACCCATCTCGAGCCTTGTTTAGCCTATTTTTGTTATTAACCTCATTAAACCGCACCAAACCTACTGTAGGACTGTCTGCACCCTTGTTCTTAAAGAATAGTGAGCATGACTTAAAAAGAATTCATTTTATTCTACACTATGCAGAAAAACAAGTGTGGGGGAAGGATTGGTTGTTTCGAGCTCAATTGTACGTTTTGTTCTTTTGAAAAAAAAAAAAAAAAGAAAAAAAAAAGAGAAAAACGCGTGAAAAGAAAAGAAAGAGGAAAAAGAGTTGAAATTTGGCCATAAAATGTGTGAATCCTCCCCTCGGGTTTAGAGTTGAATTTTCATTCAAAAGTGAATTCTATGCGTTAACCTTATTACTTTGCTTACTATTTCTTTAAGAACCTTTGTTTTTCCATATCTTTCCTTTGGTAGCCTATATCCTTAGCCCCGTTACAACCCTTTGACTTCTATCTTGGTTGTTGTGTGTTCAATGTGTGGAGTTTGGGATTGGTATGAGCATATGGTGTCCCTGGTTCTCGCATCTAAGTAGTAGCATTCCGTTCATGAGATCATATTCATATGTACATTAATAACTCCAGAAAATGCTTTATGTGCTTTAACATATGTGAGTAATCGTTTCTTTGTTTACATCATTCTTCTCACATATACCTAGTGTAGGGAGTGTAGTCAGAAAATCTGAGCGAAAAATTGAGTGCATATCTAGTAAGGAATAGAGTAAATTCTCTAAGGCATGTTACTACATTCAAAATGTTGTTTTAATTGATTAAATGCGAACTAATAAATGGTGACTGTGATTAAGTATGTGCTTAAGGGTATGGATTGCCAAAATCTGTGTAAGTGATGATTTTTAATTTGTCATGTCCATTGGAAATCCCTAAGATAAATGTTGGAAGGTTTAGATTGAGTTTTGTTTTTGTTTCTTTGTTTTGCTCGAGGACTAGCAAAAGCTAAGTGTGGGGGTATTTGATCGGATCATATTTATACATATTTTTATATCAAATTCACTCGTCTTTTCTTAGTTAGTTCGTTATATTTTGAGCTATTTACGTTATTTTTATGTTTTTATTAGATTTATCTAGTTAAGAAAAAAAAAAATATATATATATATATATATATTATTTTATATATATTTTATATATATATATATAGTTATTTGATATATTTATTTATTTGTTTATATATATTTATATATTTTAATATATTGTGTGTGTGTGATTAATGGCTGGAAAGCATGTGCATGCTTTCGGTGGGCAATGATGGAATGCATAAGCCTTCGGTGGAAGGCAGCCATTAGAAAAAAAAAAAAAAAGAGAAAGCAGCTGGCGTGCTGCCAGCTTGGAGGAGACCTCGGGGAACAAGTCTGGGGAGCTCCTGGTGAGCGAAAAAAAAGAACAGAAAATAAAAAAAGAAAAGGAAGAAGCTTGCGGGGGCTGGGAGTAAGGCGCGGCCTTTGAAGGCTGCCAAGGGAGAGCAGCGAGAGCGAGCAAGGCAGCCAATAGAAATCCACGGGGGCACCGATCAGGCGCAAAAGAGTCCAATAGCACCGAGTGCTCATTTGAAAATCCAGAGCGCTGCGTTTGAAATAGGCGTTGGGAAATCAAAGCACAGAAGTCACCGGAGCACAGAGAGCAATTCACCATTTGGTTTAATTTTTCTTAAACTCATGTTTAATTTAATTTACCTTTTAATTATGTTAAACATGTGTAACTAAATTTATATTGGCTAGAGGTTAATTCGAAACCATGATTATATTTGTAATTTTAATTTGATTTACTCCAGTTATGAATGTATAAATGTTTGGATGTGGTTTACTTTTCTGTGTTGATTAAGAACTTGTTTATGTATGTGGGTTAAGGGTCGATACTTAATTTGCATGCTTAGACTTGATGCTAGAATATAAGGGAATTTCACCTAATCGTTATGAACTTATATTCATGAGTAGTAAAAATTGCTAGTCACAATTGTGTTTAGTAGACCCTAGGTTGGATTAACATGCGTATTCCATAGTTATGAATGCCTAGTCGATGTTTATGATTTCCATTGAACTTAATGATCTTTGATATGTCTCTCTATCATGCGTATTCCATAGTTAGGGAACTTGATAAGAATAATTTGGTTGTGATGCGTATCCCGTCCAATTCAATGAATCTAGGGAAATCTGAAAGTTAATTTAAGCGGACCTAATTAATTTGGAACATTGTCATTCATGCGTTTATTGAATTCATAACTGGGAATCAATTTAGGTTACATTTGTGTCATGTGTGGAGAAAAACCCTCTAGCCAATCCGTTATCTATCTGTTCACTTTTATTTTATGTTTTTGTCAATTTTGTAATTTATTTAAGTTTAGTTTCCGTTTCGTCAAAAATCAATCCCCCCATTATTATAATATTATTATTTAGTTACTTTTTATTATTTGTAATCTTTTAATTTTAATTTCCTTTCATTTCAATTCCTAGTTTTTATTTTAAATTGTTTTTATTATTTTGAGTCATTTTAAGTGTGTTTCGAATTTTTAGCCTAGTTTTGTATTTTTGAGTCTTTTGATTTATTTTAGTTTATTTGTTAGTTCTATTTTAAGTTTTTCTAGTTAAGTGTTTTTATTTTAGTTTAGTATTTTAAAATTTGTTTTTACGTTTTTAAATTAAAATAGAGGTTTTAGCAAGCCCTCCTAATCCCCGGCCTAGAACGATACCCTACTTACATCATTACTACAACTGTCAAAAAGAGGGTTTAATTTGTGTGTCAAGAAATTCTCACATCAGTAGGCCAACCCATAATCCAGGAAAGGACCGACAAACCTTGAGGCAACAAAAGGGCGCAGAAGACTAAGGCAACTTTCAATAAGCATATTTTGACAGCTAATATGTTGAGTCCAAGGAAATGCCACACGTTCTCAACCGATCTTCCCTACTTTCAAAAAATGATGGAAACCTACAAAAGAAAGCTTCAATGACGCTGGATTCTACTCATGACTGCAGCTCATTGAGGAAGTGAACAAGTTGAAGGCTGAACGTCACGCTAGGATACCTGACTGGAATCAGCCAAGGCCAAGCCCTCTGATAAGAAGGATCCTTTGCACTCCTCTACGAGGAGAAATAAAATAGAAGTTTGGCTTGCAATCGTATATAGGGAGAGAAAATCCAATTGAACCATCTTCACCTCAACTACTAAAGATACAATGATGATGAACGATATCTCATTTTTCCCTCCATTCTATCTGGTGGAACTCTTAATTGGTATTGTGGTTTTCAACCTGATACGGTAAATTCTTTCCCTGAGCTAAAGAAACACTTTGTGGCTTAACACATCTTCCAAGCTGATTGCTTACACTCTGCGGATGAGTTATACACTATTCATAAAAAATCAGACAAGTTATTGCGTGAATATGTCGGTCGCTTCAACCACAAGTCCTTTTGTTGCGTTAAGGCAGATGACAAAACAACACTCAGGGCCTTCACGGTAGGTATGTGTGAATTCTACTTCAAGTAGATGATCAATGCTAACACTTGAAAGACTTACTCTGAGGTGATGACACAAGCTTACAATCATGCCTTTGCTAAGGCAAAGACATACTAAAGGAACTCTCATAAGGTAAACCCCTATCAACAAGTGGGGAACGAATGTCAAGTTCTGCCAAGTGAGAAGGTTTTGGCCATCCAAACATTCATTGCATCCCCTCCTACCCCACTTAGCAACCTACCAGGTGACCAGGCTCATTCGCCTCTTGAAAAAAGGAAGAATTTTTACTCTCAGTAAGCTTATGACAACAATAAGAATAAAGGTTCGTATCAAGACAATCAATGGTGAACGTACCTTCAACTGTTATGACCATGGGGTCAAGCATCGTTTTTTCAAAGTGAAGGACTGGGTACTAAAGAAAATGCTATTATAGACATGCATACGCATTACAAATGTTTCAACCTTCAATCATTTGCATTCTTTGTAACACAAGCCATTTAGCAAATATTTAATAAAGAGGTAATTCAGACAACTTCGTCTAAGTCTTTTGCATTCCTAACACTAGAACACTTGGTCTAACATTGACCTACCTCTATACTTTAACTTAAAGCTTCAAGATACGTACTTCAGCACCAAGTAAGTGAAACTAAGTGGTATAACCAACATGGTTCACATATCCAAACAATGGATTCTTTCATGCATAGCAAAATGTTCATAAACAACATGCATGTCATGACATCACTCATGTCATAAGCATTACTAATGTCAATCAACATAAATTCATACCCTTGAAAACATTCATACATAATTATGAAAAGGTGTTAACATACATTTTTTCCTTTTAGCACGTGCTACAATGTACCTCGGCAACTCGCCGTTCTTTCCACCAACCAAGTGATGAAGGCACTCATTTTGTAACATTAACCAGGTGATGAAGATTACAACCAATATTCTAAGAATTTTTTTTGAGTTTTGGCAACTTGCCACTCTTCTTACCAACCAGATGATGAATGAACTCACCTTCATATCACCAACTAGGTGATGAAGAGCACAACCAGTACTCTAATAAATAATGTTGAGATTCAAAAACTTGCCACTCTTCTTACCGACTAGGTGATGAAGGAACTCACCTTCGTATCACCAACCAGGTGGTGGAAGATACAACTAGTACTTTAATAAACATTTTTACCTCGACAACTCGCCACTCTTCTCATCAACCAGGTGATGAAAGAACTTACCTTCTTTTCATCAAATAGGGAAGAATAGTACAACCTGCACATGTGGATTCTTAGCATTCATAAGCAGTTGAAAATTTTCAAGCCTTACAGCTCGGAAAAGGCATATACAAACTCAACAAAGCCTTCCACATTCTTGCTCAAGAGTGTGGAGGCAAAATCGTATTATATGGTTCAACAAACGTTCAACAACTACAAAACGCAGATTGTCTTCTACACTCTTGCTCAAGAGTGTGGAAGCAAAATCGTCTTATATGGTTATTTGGACCCGATTTTACATTTTTGGCCCCAACAATTGCGGTCGTTGAATGATTATGAAAATTAAGAGATTTTTCTTAGCATTACTATTGATTTTAATCATAGTAATTATCTTGAAAATATCCTTAAAGCTTACAAAGTTATGCGTGGGATTCTTTTGCAGATAATCAAGGGTGTTATTGGATTATGGAGAAATTAAAGGAGATTGCACAGCTAGCTGCTTGCCAACCATTTACAATCAACATGGCTGTAAAGAAAGTTATGTGAGGGATTATCGTGTAGCTTTAGGATTCTATCCTAATCAAAATGGTATTTAGTTAGTTGCATGGATTCCATACTTAAATGGGTTTGCACGATGCAACTTTGGATGCTTAGCATATGAATATGCCATTTTTATCCTTTTGAAACATTGAAATGGTGATGTACCGTGAAGATTAAAAGGTCCAATGCATCGCAATGATTAACATTACTATATCACCAAAAGTCAGAGGATAATGCGTGGTAGTTCATGATTATTATTTCACAAGGTATGGTTTGTGGAGGACTCTGTAACTTGGTTATTTGGTCATCGTGAAAGTTCACCCTTATAAATACAGGACAATCTGCAATGATGACAACCCCTCCAATTCAACACACAATTGTCCTGCGTAAACCTCTCAAACACCTTGAGATTTTTATTTTCTTTTTAACATCAACACATCTTCAGTTTGGATAAACAGTATTGTGAAGGCAACCAGTGACATCTTTAGTTTGGATAAACAACACTAGAGCCGTTGAATCAGCCGACCGAGGAGCACATTCATTTTGGATAAATAGCACTGCTTCGAGACTGACTGGTTATTTATTTAAGTCTCGGTCAACAAGGATTTTTGAGTCTTTTTTGGTAGAGGTCATCTCATCAGCCTTCTCGGCGAAGTAAGGTGTTACCAAGTTACTACATTCGGCACATTGAAAGCCAAAATTGTTATTGAACTTTGCAGAAGGCCGAGACGTGTTCCTTCCTTGGCTGAGTGTGATGTGTTCCTTTCTTAGCCGAGACGTGTTCCTTCCTCGGCCGTAGTCACGAGATCAAGAAGTCAGCAGTGCTCCCAACTCCACATCAACATATTTTACTCCCCGGTTGAACTCGGCCAACGAGTTGGCACGCCCTGCATTCAACCGAATGATGTAATTAGCTTATTAATTACTCGGCATGCACGCCACATAGGCTAAGTAGTTTTTAGGATTAACAATGGTTCAACAAATGTTCAACAACTACAACACATAGATTGTCTTCTACACTCTTGCTCAAGAGTGTGGAAGCAAAATCGTATTACATAGTTCAACAAACCTTCAACAACTACAACATGCAGATTGTCTTCTACACTCTTGCTCAAGTGTGTGGAAGCAAAATTGTATTATACGATTTAACAAACCTTCAACAACTACAACACATAGATTACCTTCCACACTCTTGCTCAAGAGTGTGGAAAGCAAAATCTATTTATATGTTTCTTCCAAACTTTCAACTCCTACAAGATGTAGATTGCCTTCCACACTCTTGTTGGAAGCAAAATCTCTTTATGTGGTGTCTTCCACATTTTTTACTAGTTAAAAAAAAAATTTGCCAAAAAAAAAAATGAAATTAATTAATTAATTGTAATTAAGCAGTTAATTAATTATTAAGTATGACATGTGGAGAAGGGCAACAAAGCTTCAACACATAGGAGATAACTACAACATGTAGATTGCCTTCCACTCTTGCTCAAGAGTGTGGAAGCAAAATCAATTTATGGAGTCCTATAAAATGCTTCCCACACTTTGAAGGGTAGATCTTCCCACACCCTTGAAGGGAAGAGCTTCCCACACCCTTGAAGGGAGAGAGCTTCCCACACTTTGAGGGAATGAAGCTTTCCACACTTTGAAGGGAGGAAGCTTCCCACACTTTGAAGGGTAGAGCTTTCCACACCCTTGAAGGGAAGGAGCTTCCCACACTTTGAAGGGAGGAAGCTTCCCACACTTTGAAGAGTTGAGCTTCCCACACCCTTGAAAGGAGAGAGCTTCTCACACCCAAGGGAGAGAGCTACCCACACCCAAGGGAGAGAGCTTCCCACACCCTTGAAGGGAAAAAGCCACACTTTGAGGGAGGAAGCCTCCCACACCTTAAAAGGAGGAAGCTTCACACTTTGCCTATCTACGAAAAATTCAAAAAGCTTTCCACACTCTTGCTCAAGAGTGTGGAAGCAAAATCTATTTATTTGGTTAAAAAAAAGCTTTAACTGAAATCTTCAACCGAAAGCTTCAACAAAAAATTCAAAAAGGCTTCCACACTTTTGCTCAAGAGTGTGGAAGAAAAATCTATTTATGTGGTTCAAAAAAGCTTTTACAAAAAAGTTTCACCTACAAAGCCTCAACTAATAAGCTTCACCTACAAAGCTTCAACCATAAGGCTTCACCTATAGAGCTTCAACCAAAAAACTTCACCTACAAAGTTTCAACCAAAAAGCTTCACCTACAAAGCTTCAACCACTCAATCTATGTGCCGAAAGGAAAAAGCTTCACCTACAAAGTTTCAATAAAAAAGTTTCACCTACAAAACTTCAACCACTCAAGCTATGTGCCCAAAGGCAAAAACTTCAACCATTTAAGGTATGTACACAAAGGAAAAGGTTTTCAACCACATTTTCTTTTCTCACCAAAAAGAAAGAAGGAATTAGGCTTAAGAAAAAATATATATACTTGAGCTAAATTCAAAAAAAAAAAGAAAAGGAGAAGATAATTTTTGAAGTTTTTTTCTTCTAATGACTCAAGAATATCAAGCCACCTCTTTCAATTATCTTCTTAACTTGGATACTTGGGGGACTCCACTATATGCTACTACACTTCGGTACTCAGAAGTTTTGTGATTACTCAGTGACTTGGATTTTTCAAGTCCCCAACCGAGAAGCTTTCCTCACACGGAAACTTAGAGGACAACTGTTTGTACCATACTTGAACTTAGGGGACCACTGTTTGTACCATACTTGACTAATCCCAAAACTACAAAGTACCGGTCAACTTCATAGCTTCAAGGATTCACTGAGGGGTTCATGCTGAGGTACCCCTGCCAAAGCACAAGAATTTCTCTCCAATCATAGCATGACACATGTCAACGACAGAATAAAGCTCATTGAGTCCCACATCAATCGCGGACAAAAGCTGAAGACTCTCCTCAACTATAAAAGATGACCATTCTCTTATAATGAATCCCTAATGTCATTATTACACTTAAACTAGTTGTTAGAGCTCACTAATGATGATTATGCTTGAACCTATGTATTTATGTAAACCCTTCACTATTAATGAGAACTCATCTACTCCATGGACGTAGCCAAACTTAGGGTGAACAACGTACATCTTGTGTTTGCTTCTCTATCTCCATCTCTTTACATATTATCCTCACTAGGTGACCGGAACAACCGAGCGAAGGTCACAAACTTGACACTTTACATTGTTCCAAAGTCATCACTGATTTTGTGCATCAACACACTTCATTGATTGCCGTTAGATTAGTTTGTTTTAATTGATTTGGGATATGAATCTTGAAATTTAAACTAATCTAACAGCAAAATGGAGTGAGCATCACCCTTACTTTAGCGGTGTGAGAAAAAAATACACTCGGGATCTTTTTAACATTAGATCCTAAGCATTGGATCTTTAAGTATTGATCTTTGACCAATAATTTAAAGACACAAAAATCTTGGTGTATGACATATTAGAAAATCCCTGTTTTGGGGGCCTTTTTTGTTTTCATAAGTACAACGATATATTTTACACTAAGGTAGGAAGGAGATCGGCTAAGCCGAATTTGTCATCTACGAGGCTTGAAGCTAAGACCTTTCACTTACAAATGAAGAGAAATACCATCAGATCGTAATACTGAATGGCCCCTATTTTGGGAGACTTAAACAGTAATGATGTTGTAAGATGTTTTAAGCTTCCCTCGTTATTAGACGTATGGTTAGTGGTTGGCATCTTTGGTTTATCGCCTTGGTCCAACATATCTTAATGTTTTCTTATTGAGTTGAGGTACCATAGATTAGGGAGGATGGAGGCCCAATTCTTTAAAGGAGAAACTGAGGTAGTTTAAGTCGGGCCTAGCAACGAGTAAATATTGCATAATCATTCATTTTCTTTCTATAAAGTGCTTTCAATCCTCAGTTACATTCTCATTTTAATAGTCTAACTTTTTTTCATGCCACATGTATTCCGCTAACACGCAAAATTAAAATTAAAATTACGTTTTGGTTGACAAAATATAATTTTCATTATAGTAACAAAGGAATAAAAATAGTGTTTTTTTTTTCCAAAAAAAAAAATCAATTAAAGGGAAAATTGACGAGTACAACCAATTCCAAAAAGATCAAATACAAGAGCATGACTAGCATTCGTAGGAAGGTGCGATCCTGTATATAAGTATCACTAATATTGAGTCCCACACTAGTCACAAAATCTGCAAGGAAATTGGTCTCTCCAAAGATATGCTTCCAAGAGATTGATTGAAAAGAAACCCTAATAGCAAACCTTTGCAACAGTCTTTTCACCAACTATAGACCCATCAAAGTTAACTTTTAAGAAGCTTGAGCTTGGTGGACTCCATTTGATGTGGGACTGAGTCGATCGCGCATGTGGTCCAATATTTTAGTGGCTACAGTGTAGGGCTTACGCTTATGTATTCTTGGTTTGAAATTCTTCTTTTCCTATGTGTTGACTCTAAAAACTACTAAGCCTATGTGGCACACAGACCGAGTAACTAATGAGTTAACTACGTTAGTCGTTTATGTGCGAGGTGTGCCAACTCGATGGCCGAGCTCGGCCGGGAAGTAAAATATGTTGATGTCGCGTTGAGCGCGCCGCTGACTTCTCAATCTTGCAATTGTGGCTGAGGAAGGAACACGTCTCAGCTTTTGGGTTCTAGATCCTGAAGATGAGGCTGCTAATTTTACAAATTTCACGGATCGTCGGCTCCAGGTTTGGTTATGGTGATTATATTCGTAAAAGTATAAGCACGCCGAACTGGCACCAGACTATACGGACACAAATACTCGAATGAGATAAATGTCTTGATGGTAAAAATGGTTCGGTCGTTAGAATGCCGAACTTTAAAACGTACTTGTGAATATCCAATCATAGAACAAACTCGACGTTCAATATGCCGAGCCTAGTAACTTGTAACACCTCTATCGTCGAGAAGGCTGATGAGATGACCTCTACTAACAAGGACTCGAGAATTCTTGTCGACTAAGACTTGGATAATAACCACTCAGCCTCGAAGCAGTGCTATCTACCCAAACTGAATGTGCTTTTTTATCGGCTGATTCTACGGCTCCAGTGCAGTTTATCCAAACTAAAGATGTCGCCGATTATCTTCACATTGCTGTTTATCCAAACTGAAGATGTGTTGGTGGGAAGAAAGGGGAAGAAGATAAAATCTCAAGGTTGTTGAGAAACTTTGCGCATGACAATTTGTGTGTTGAATTGAATGGGGCTTTAAATGATGCACTTCCTTCTCTATTTATAACAGCAAAACCCCCTTCATAACTTAACTAGAAATGTACTCGGATTAGAACTCCTCAACCCTATCTGATTAGGTTTCGGCTAATCCTAGCTCTAATAGGACTTTGAACCAAGCTCCATAACAAACCAGATTCATCTCCTGATCCTAAGCATCTTCAGCTTTAAGACTCCTTACTGCACTAGAAGTCGACTACTCATCTTTATCTAAACTAATCCTCCTCGCAACATAATTCGGTCGACCCTAATTGGATGACCCACAAGAAAATTCTCTGGGCCGAGAATGATCCCAGGCTCAGCCCAAAAAACACTATGATAATAATTATAAAAAAAAGACTAAGTCGACCATTTCTTTTCCTTGTATTTTGTTTTACCTTCATTAAAACAAATTTGAAAATCAAATGATTTGTCACCAATAGAAAATAAGCACGTTAATCAACGTTTAAGTAATAATTCAATCATCAACCACATCATTTGGTTTGCAAATTTTATTTAAAACATTTGGTCTACTTATCATTATTCTTAAAGTAAAAGGATTATGCTAGGGAGATCACTAATTCTAATTTCAAGTTCAATTACAAGCAGTGGCGGAGCCAGGATTTGAACTCATTGGGGTCATGATAAAGAAGTAAATGTGTTAACATTTCGTTTGTTAGATATATAATTCATGATTGATTCTTAAAATTTAACTAGTCATTGTACGACGTCATTATCAATAGTATTATTATTTATTTTGACTTATACAACCAATTATAACCATATAATGATCTTAAGTTCTTGACTGTAATATTAGATTTTTTCCACTTAAGCAGCCAAAACCTATAATTTGACTCCCATAAGACCATCTCCAATATTGACCTAAAACCTAAAAATATTTAGCCCATAAAATTTAGGTTTTAGCCCAGAAACAGCTTTTCTACTCCAACCATTCTGGCCTAAAATTTTAGCCCAAATTATCAAAGAATGAATTAAGGCTATTTTTTTTAAAAATTAACTTTAAAAAAAAAAATTATGTAGACTATCCTAAATTAATTTTATGAACATTTTAACCTAAAAATATTTAAATTCCGATAAATTTTGAAAAATCACTAAATCAATACATGAAAATCATAATAAACCACATAAACTTAAAAAAAAAAGACAATTAAGTTAAATTATTTTTTTAAATTATTTTAGCCGTTAGATTTAAATTTGGACCGTTAAATTATTTTTTACCGTTAGATTTAATTATATTCGATCTAAGCCATTTGATTTAATATATATACATAAAAACTAAATAAAAAAATTTGAACTTGGATGATATAAAGTAGCCAACGGCTACTTTTTGCATTGAAAGCTGGGGGAACACCCCCACGTGGGGTTGCTTTTTTCAGAAGAAATGTGGGCCCATTTTATTTTGTGGCTTAAAATGTGACCGGAATTTGGCGTCCATTTGGGTTTTAGGTTTTAGGTTTATTTTAAGTCATGGGTTGGAATGGATTTTGAGGAGAAAAAAAGGAAAAATTTTAAGTTATAAGGCAGGGTTGGAGATGGTCTAAGCAAATACACCGCTTTTAAAGATTATTGATCAATCCTTTGAATTGATTGAACTCATTACGAAATACTGTTGATTAATAGTGTTTTGATAAATGGCAGAAATCTAAAGCACGCAGCCATGAACTTAAACTGAACCTAATTATTGGAAATTCTTATTTCTTATTGGGGTATATGGGGATTAATAGCAAAATTGTGTGGAGTAATATAAAGTTGTTGGGGTCATGTTCTCCTTCCGCTACTGATTACAAGCCGCATATTAATCTTTGTGGGTTTATTTTTTTATTTTTTCGAACAAACAATATATGTACATTAAGAAGAGTGGGTGAAGCTTGGTCCTGTGAACTTATTCCACCCTTCCCCCTCTCTCCTTCCGCTACTGATTACAAGCCGCATGTTAATCTTTGTGAGATCTGGTTTTTTTTTTTTTTTAATTTTTTTTTCTTCGAACAAAATATATATCAAAACTAAGAAGTTGGTAGACTAAGCTTCACAGCGAGCTAGTAATAATGTAATTTAAATTCACATTTAGCGATAATCGAATTAAAAATTTTCACTTACAAATAAAAAAAGGAGTGTGCTATCTACACATCTCTTTTTACTTCTCACACACCCCTGTTAATTTCTGTCCGTTAGATCTTCTTTAATTCATTCAATTCGACGGCCGAAATCCAAAAAGGTGTGAGAGAAGTAAAAAGAGTTGTGTGAATATCACACTCCATAAAAAAATATTATTAACTAATAGATTGTAATATTAAATAACTTATAAAATTTGGTTGTTAACACACGTATCTCCACCCGCGTGCAAACTCAACTGAATCCCAATTAATTAATCAGTACACTTTTAGGACGGGAATTCAATAGCATGCAACTAAAACAGGCGGTCCTCAAGTCTTCACTTTAATTTTCTTCACCAAACACCTACCCATTTTTCCAATTATTACCTCATCATCACTCATTTTCTTCTACGTATAAAACTTGGATGAGGATTCTCTCCTTTTTTTTTTTTTTTTTCATTCACTTTCATTTTTTTTTAGTCATGATTAAGTCATGTTAACATTTTATATTTATTATTTTATAGAGATAATAAGACAAAAAAACGTGACTTAATCATGATCACACAAATAAGAAAAGAATAGAAGTGGATGAGAAAAAAAAGGAGGCTCCTCCTATAAACTTATAAACCCTCTTCTTTCAGCTAAGCATTTGCACAAACATTTCATTTTCAACAACATCCATGGCGGATCAACCTTCTTCATCCCCAACCTCCATTGACCCCTACAAACTCCTCAAAATCCTCCCCAACCCTGATGGCTCTCTCACCCGCTTCACCGCTTTCCCCACCGTCTCCCCAACTCCGACCCCCACCGAGTCCATTTCAGCCACGGCCGCCGAGTCAGACTCCAACTCTCCCCAACTCGTCCTCTCCAAGGACATTCCCTTAAACCCAGAAACAAAAACCTTCTTCAGGCTCTTCAAACCACACCCTCTCCCCCCAAACCCCCGCCTCCCTCTCATCATCTACTTCCACGGAGGCGGCTTCGTCCTCTTCTCCGCCGCCTCCAAACCATTCCACGACTCCTGCTCTCGCATGGCCCTCGCTCTCCAAGCCCTAATTGTCTCCGTCGAGTACCGCTTGGCTCCCGAACACCCTCTTCCTTCAGCTTACGATGACGCTGTCGACGCCATCACCTGGGTCCAACGCCAGGCCTCCGACGTCGACGGCTGCGATCCCTGGTTGAAAGACGCCGTTGACTTCTCCACGTGCTTCCTAATGGGCAGCAGCGCCGGAGCTAACATCGTCTACCACGCGGGTTTACGCGTCTCGGGTGATGATCTCTTGCCGATGAAGATCCGAGGGCTGATACTAAACCAGCCTTATTTCGGCGGGGTTCATAGGACTGAATCCGAGACGAGGTTGATCAACGACCGGATATTGCCGCTGGTCGCCAACGACTTGATGTGGGCCATGGCTTTGCCAAAGGGAGTTGATCGGGATCACGAGTATTGTAATCCGACGGCGGGAGGTGGGGATGGGAGGATCGAACGGTTGCCGAGGGTTTTGGTTAGGGGGTACGGTGGGGACCCGCTGATGGATAGGCAGAAAGAGTTTGTGGCGTTACTTGAGTCACGTGGGGCACACGTGGTGGCCAAGTTTGACGAGGGGGGCTTTCATGGCGTGGAGCTCTTTGACCCTAGCAAGGCCCAAGCCCTGTACGGCATTCTTAGGGATTTTATCGAGTCCTGCGATGCATACGACGGTGATAATATCGTTGTTTCAAAATCAGCGATGTGAGAGAGAAGGCTAAGAAGCTGATATGGCTTATTGGAAAACGTTATCATGGACTTGTGTTTCTTGAGAACGAAGGATTTCTTCTTTTCTTTTACTATTATAAATAAAGACAGTGCGTAAGAGGATAACATCCTCAATACACAATTCCCCTACAATTCTACAAACACATCTCTCATCTCTCTACTATTGACGCCGACCCCCTTCCCACTGTCAGATAAAATAGGCTACAACACGTTATCAACACGCTTCTACGGTTACCCTTAAGAATCTGCTGTTAAAGATTTTTCTGCATCAAACCAGTTCATCTATGTCATCATACAATCAAGTTATTTCAAAATAATGATTTTTATCTCGATATTTTAATGATTTTTATCTCGATATTTTTGCAGCCCTGATAGTATGAATATTCACCATAATGCTGGACCCAATTTTACATTTTTCAAATTTTAGATTATACATAAATTGTGTATGCATTATACTCATAATTGTTGAATTATGCGAATTTGATAGTTGCCATAAATTGCATCATATACATGCACATGCATTATATTATTGAATTGAATATGCATAAAATTAAGTTGAATTGAAAAAAAAAAGAAAGGAAAAAAAAAAAAGAGGAATAAGAAACATGGCTTGGGCTCTTCGAACCCATGACCTCGAGCCATTGAACCAAGCTTGCAGCTTGGGTGGCTGAGCCGAGCCACGAGTCCCCAAGTCGGAGTCAAGGGCTCCAGGTTTGAAACCCAGAAACAACAACGCCTTCCACGGTGCCTCAATTGTTGCAGGTTGGCCTGCAACCAATCCTCACCCATGGGTCATCGTGTTTTGATGACTTGCAGCTCGTCCCCGACACTGATTGATTAAGATTTTCTCGAATCCCGTCAGAATTTTTCCAATTTTTCGATTCGTATTTCTAGGGTTTTGGTAAAACGTCGAGATTTTTCAAACCTCCGTTCATATTGTGGTCTATCTTGACCCACGGACTCGCCTCGAGCATCACTATCCCAAAGCATAGCCTCCTGAAGCGGCGGCGCTGAGCGAACGCACCCAACTGGGGTTGAGGTGCCTTTGGACCTAACTCGAGCCCTATTTGGGCTTTGTTAATCGGCCTCTTTTTTCCCTTTTTTGAGCTCACTTGTATTGGCCCAAAATCGTTTGACCGGCCCGCGAAAAAAAAAACAGAAACGTTTTTTGTTATTAGACTCGCTTGAAGTGGCCCGATACATTAGCCTGGCCCGTTTTCCCTCTCTCCTCTTGGGCCTGCAACCCACCTAAGACCAAACTCGCCCAGCTTTGGGCCCAGGATGCACAACACCCATTTATTTAGCCCACCAGTGGGCTTAGGCCTTATTTTGGGCCTCGAGTTTAATTGCCTAATTACTTTTAGGCCCAATGGGTTTTATATTTTCACCCACATTTTTAATTTGGCTCAAAGTCCAAATAATTAATTCAATTATAATTTTAGACCTAAAGTTCTATTTGCATATTTTCTTGTTGCATATTTCTGTGTATATATTTGCGTTTGTATGCAGGAACATATGAACTAAGTTCATAATTATTTCGAAACATAAAGTTTCTATAAACATGCCTTGTTTGAAAACCTGAAGTTTTTCACTTAAAAACATCACCCATGAAAAGAATTTGCGTCCCACCATTGAAGATGACACGGACAACCTTATTAGCCAAGCTGAGAAAGCCACTGCTATGATCTTCATTCGAAGACATATCCATGACGTCTTGCAAACTGAATATCTTGCTGAGGTGGATCCACAAGCACTATTGGTCGATTTGATCACCAAAATGACATCTTCTTGCCTGAAACAAGACATGAATGGTAGCATTTGCGCTTCCAAGTCTTTAAGTTTGTGAATGAATATAATACCGAAGTTTGTCGAATCCGATCACTTCTTAAGTTTTATAATGAAACTTTGACCGAAGATGATCTCTTGGAGAATATCTATTCAACCTTCTCTGCTACTTTGATTTGATCTTTATTTTACTTCTCCCTGAAAAGAAGAACCAACTGTTGATGAAGAATCATCAAGCTTGACCTACTGGGGTGCCTGTTGTGCCTGAAGCACACTATATCACAAACCAACGTCCGAAATTCCAAAAGAGGCATGGTAGGGGTGGCCAGAAGCCATCCCACCAAGGTTAACAGAGTCAACGCCCATCCAAGGAAGGAAACAAAGCCCATAAGCGCCCAAACCTTGCTCCCAAGGCCACAAACTTCAAGAATTTGTGCAAAGCACCTGAAACCATGGATATGGATATGTGCTATTGTTGTGGTTCAAAGGACCATTGGTCCCATGTTTGCCGAGCTCCCCAAAAGGTTGTAGCTAAATATCATTCTTGTCTTAATAAGTTTGAATCAAACTTTGTGCAAGTGGACAATCCGAAGAGTACAAAGATGAAGGTTTCTGACTTTTAAAAGGCTATCACACCTATGGAAGATTAGAATCTTATAAAGACTTATTTTTAGTTGAAATAAGACCATGAGGCCAAATTCCACAGTAGTGGCCGAACCCCCTATTTTGTTTTTGGTTAAATTTTGAACAATTTTTTGTTATGTTTAGATTATTTATTGGTGATTTATTTTTGGATATTAAGTTTTAATTAATTTCTGTCCTTGAATACTGAAAATTATTTTGAATGGATATTTGTTTTCTAGAACTTTTATGCATGTGACCGATTCAAATTAATTTTTCATTCTAGGTATGACTAGTGGGGAAGTTAGTTGTCTGGCAGATAATGCAACCACGCACACCGTTTTGCGTGAATGCATCTATTTCACTAACTTCATACCTAAGAATGCACTTCTAACAACTGTTTCAAGCCTATCCAACATGATCAAAGGATACGGTAAGGGACGTATAATGTTGTCCAATGGTACAATCTTGACCATTGATGAGGCTCTTTATTCTCCACGTTCTAGAAGAACGTTGTTGAGCTTTAAGGACATTTTAGATAACAATTACCACATTGAAACCAACGTAGAAAATAGAGTTGAACTTTTATGCATAACTTCCTACAAATATGGCCAGAATTGTATTATAGAGAAGATGAAGCATATCTCGAGTGGTTTGTATATTACAACCATACGCCCCATAGAATGCCATTATGTGGTCGGTCCTACCTTTGGGACCGCGGATGAAATTACACTTTGGCATGATCGTTTAGGACATCTTGGACGAATAACGATGTGCCGTCCTCAAATCATCACACGGGCATCCACTAACCCGAAGTTTAGGTTCGATTCAAGGAATTGCATCTCAAACATGTTATATGGGAAAGCTTATTACTAAGCCTTCTTATGACAAGATTCATTCGAATCCTCCCATTTTTCTGCAACGGATTTAGGGGGACATTTGTGGACCGATTCACCCTCAATGCGGACCATTTAGATATTTTATGGTTTTGGTTGACATTTCCACACGTTGGTCACACATGTGCTTGTTGTCCAAAAGGAATGCTGCATTTTCCAAATGGTTAGATTAAATTATCAAGCTTAGGGCTCACAACCTTGATTATCCGATCAAATCTATTCGATTAGATAATGCTGGAGAATTCACATCTAAAACTTTTGATGATTATTGCATGTCGGTTGTGGTTAAAATTGAACATCCAGTACCCCATGTTCACACCTAGAATGGCCTAGCAGAGACATTCATTAAGCGCATACAAACGATTGCTCGGTCGTTGGTCATGCGTACCAAGCTCTCCAATCATTGCCTAGGGCCTTGCAATATTGCACGTAGCCATGTTGGTTCGCTTAAGGCCTACTGCGACCCAACCATATAGAGCCATTCAGTTGGTTACTTGATACGAACTCGACATATCACATTTGCAAGTTTTTTGTTGTGCGGTCTATGTATCGATTTCGCTGCCCTTATGTACAAAAATGGGGCCTCAATGAAGGATGGGAATTTATGTTGGATATGATTCTCCTTTGATTATTTGTTACTTAGAACCTTTGACAGGCGATCTGTTTATTGCTTATTTTGCAGATTGTCACTTCTACGAGATAGTTTTCTCGTTGTTAGGGGGAGATAAGAACGTTAATATTCCTGAAAAATGATGCGAATTATTATGGATGACTCATACTTTGTCACATTTAGATCCTCGCACCGCTCAGTCTGAAACTGAAGTGCAGCGTATAGATCTTCAGAGCATAGCTCAGAGTATACCAGATGCTCTCATCGATCTAGCACGCGTGACAAGAGCACATATTCCAACTACGAATGTGCCTGCAAAGATAGATGTACCAAATGTACGACAAACTTCCTTCTTACAGGCCCAGGACACCAATCTTTGTGATCTAACTACATTAACGGCTAGCCAATCATCTGCCCTTACACAAAAGCTTGGCAGACCTCTAGTTCAAATGATTCACACCTCCGGAAGAGGAAACCCATGACATAGGCTTCTGAAGAGCCTACCATGAATTCAACTGTCGCTTACTCATTCTATCCAACTTATAAGGAAATTCTAGATTACAGAAGCGTCTTTAAAGAGACGAATCCTCCTCATGAGATTGTGAGAGTTTAGTTTATCATGCTAACTTAGATGATGTGTGGTGTAGAAATGAGATGATCATCGACGATGCATTAACATATGCAGTAGGTACTGAGATCATGTTAAGCGATGACATTGAATCTTGTTTCGTTGATGAATGTGAATTGATAGGTCAGACTGGAAACAAGCAATCCAAGTTGAACTCGATTCGCTTGCGAAACGTAAGGTATTTGGACCTGTAGCTCCTACTCCTCCATATGTGAAGCTCGTTGGCTACAAGTGGGTTTTCGTTCGGAATGTAATGAGAAAAATGAAATTGTGTGTTACAAAGCTCGTCTTGTTGCACAAGGCTTCTCATAACGCCTTGGGATTGAGTATGACGAAACTTATTCACCCGTTATGGACGTGATTACTTTTCGCTACCATATCAGTGTGGTAGTTTCTAAAAAACTAAGTATGCAGTTGATGGACATAGTAACTGCGTATCTATATAGGGATCTTGATATGGACATCTATACGAAAGTTCCCGAAGGACTTACATTGACTAGATCAAATATTTCCAAACCCCAGAACACACTCTCAATTTGGCTGAGGCGTTCACTTTACGATTTGAAACAATCCAAAAGAATGTGGTATAACCATTGATGAGTCCATTTTATACTATATATTTTACCCTAATCTTAGTTATAATTTATTGGTTATTTTGGTAGAATTTTGATACTTTGTTGTATATTTTCAATGTAGGACATTTGACTTCATATGGAGTAAAAAGTGATCAAACGGGTGAATTTTAGAGTGATTTCAATTGGATGATGTTCGTGAGTCTTTCAAGATGATTGTGTCAAAGTTTCAGATTTTTCTACCAAGCCGTTTGATCGTGGCGATGAAAAGAAGACCCAGCGCGCAGCTTTCCCAGATTGACGTTTCTGGACGTTTTGGGTATTTTGAAGGTCAAGATGGTGTATTTTGAGGAAGATTCCTTCTAAGGATTTGTAGGAGACGTCTCAAGATTTAAAAAGAGACCTTTTGGGGCCAAATCGGAGTTGATTTGGTCAGTGAAAAGATGGATTGTCTGAAAACTCCGAATTCCAGTTAGAATAGGAAACCTTTTATTCTTTGTTTTATTATTTTATTATGTTTCCTGGTATTTTTCTAAGACCTTTTCTAGGTAGGGTTTTATTTTCTACTGATCGGATCATATTTATATACATTTTTACATCAAGTTCACTTATCTTTTCTTAGTTAGTTCCTTATATTTTGAGCTATTTACCTTGTTTTTGTGTTTTATAGAATTTATCTAGTAAAGAAAATAAAAATAGAATAAGTGAAATTTTATGTGCTAAATTCGTCAAAACTACCTTACTCACTTATTTTCTTTGTTTATGTTTTCGATTCGGTTTGAGTGATTGAAATTGGTTTGGTTTGTTTTGTGTGAAAAACTAAAGAAAATGAGTGCATTCAGTGGAAAGAGCTGGCAACCATTAGAAAAAAAATAGAAAATAAATGAAAGCTGCCAGTGGGGAATAAAGCAAGGGAGTGCAGGGCTCAAATTGGATCTCATTTATTATACGAGGATTGCACCTCACTCATGTATAAAATGTTCACGAAATTTCTTGATCATATTTTGAACTTAGAGCTTACTATTTTAGTAGTATGTAGATTATCATTGAGCCAAATCTTCATCCACTTAATTCTGATACATATTAGAATATTTTATACGTGTGCCTTTCTTATTTTTGTGGTTAACATATGTTAAACTACTCCACCGACTCCAGTGGCTTAATCATGTGAAAAAGATATGCATACATGTCCTAATGTTGGTGACGGTGATGATAAGAGTGGGCAGTGGGGATAAAATAGTGGCAGCCAGCTGAAAGAAATAAAAAAACAGAATAAAAAAGAAACAGGGGCTGCCTTAGCAGCAGCTGAGAGAAGGAAGGGATGCTGCCAAGTGCAGCAGTGCACAGGAGCTTGCGGCAGAGTCAAAGGGGCAGCTTCATGACAGTGCACAGAAAACAGTCTGTGCAGTGCACAGTGCACATAAATCCTTGCATTCTCAATTTGGTTTAATCTCTCCAAACTCATATTTTATTTCTGTTTTAATTTATAAATAATGTGTAATTAATTTGTTTTGGCTAGAGGTTAATTCAAAGTCATGGATATATTTGTAATTTAAATTGATACCTTCAGTTGTGATTTCTGAGTTGTGAATTTAATTTGCTTAACTGCTTGATTAATAACTTATTTGTGTTTGTCGATTAAGAATGCATACTTAATTTACATGCATGAATTTGATGCTAGAATATAAGTGAATTTCACCTAATCGTTATGAACTTATATTCATGAGTAGTGAAGGTTGCTAGTCACAATCGCGTTAAGTAAATTCCTGGCAAACGTATCATGCTGTTCATAGTTACGAATGCCTTGTCAACACTTATGATTTTCATAGAACATAATGATCTTTAATCGTATCTCTATTGTGCTTTTCACGTAGGGAACTTTTAGAGAATGTGTTGAATTGTTGTATGCTGTTCATCCAATTCAATAACTTAAGGAAAACTTGAAGATTAAAAAAGTGCTGTTCACGGTTAATCTGGAGTATTGAGATTTACAATTTATTGAAAGAACAACTGAAAATCAATTTAGGTTGCATTTGTGTCATGTGTGGAGAAGAACCCTCTAGCCGGTCCGTCGCCTATCATTCACCTTAATTTTATGCTTTTGTCAATTCTGTAATTTATTTAAGTTTATTTTACTTCTCGTCAAAACCAAACCCCCCCCCCCCATTATTAAATTATATTATTTAATTAGATTTCATTGTTTTTAATCTTTTAATTCAATTTCCGTCCAATTGATTTCCTAGTGTCTAATTTGTGTGTTTCCATTGTTTTGAGTCATTCTAGTGTGTTTTGAATTATTAGAGTTTTTAGCATAATTTTGTGTCCTTGAGTCTTGTTTAATATTTTTAAATTAATTTAGAGTAGATTAGCAATCCCTCCTAATCCCCGGCCTAGAACGATACCCTACTTACACCTATACTACAATTGTCAAAAAGAGGGTTAAATTTGTGCGGTTTTAAAATCCCGTCATCTACTAGTATAAATAAGGTTTTTTTAGCCATTAGGGGGAAGTATTATTTTTAGGAGGAGAGAACGCAGTTAGGGGTGGGCACGGTCCGGTTCCACCCTCAAAACGGAATCGAAATCGAAAAATTTCAACGGTTCGGTTCGGTCCGGTTCCGCTTAAATTTTTACTAAAACCGTACGGTTCGGTTCATAACGGTTCCGGTTCGGTTCATGCCGGTTTACGGTTCTAACCAAAATTATATATATATATATATATATATATTTTTTTTCCTTCTAATTTTTCTACTTCTAATACCAAACACATATTTCAACCACAAATTCAAGCAAATTTGAATTTTCACTACTAGATCAACAAGATTTGTGACCGGTTAATAGTAAGTGTGCATATAAATATAAATCAAAAGATAAAAAGGTTCATATCAAGACCAAAGTGTAGATCTTAAACTAAAACTAAAGTGTACATAATGCATAACATACTAGAAAAGAATGGAGAAAAAGAATGGAGGGGGAGAAAAGTGATAAAACAACAAAGGACGGGAAGAGAAGTGAAGAAAAATATTGGGCTTATGCACATGATCTTTTTGAAAAAATGTCTTATTTATATAAAAATAATAATAATACAATAATTTATATTAAAAACGGTTCGGTTTGGTTTTTGTTCCGGTTTTGACTTTTTTGGTCAACGCGGTTTTTAACGGTTTTTTTTGTCACGGTTCGATTCGGTTTTCCGGTTCGGCGGTTTTTATGCCCACCCCAAAACACACTACTTTGGCTTTAGAGAGCTTTTGACGATTTAAGATGTTTTCTATCCATGTTCTTACTTATATTTTGTTTTATGATTGTTCTTAACTAGTTTCGTTTGCTAGGGCGAGGCCACGAGCCTTAGCAAAAATATGTAGTTTCTTTTCAATTTACTTATGATGTTATGCATGCAAGTTTTGAATTATTAATCACCGTATTTGAAACTATCTATTTGTCTTAGTGATTGGCCACCATTAGGATATTTAGAAAAGTAATTTGATGCAATTTTGGCAGAGGGTTGTCCCTGGAATTGGCGCTGGCTTCTTGTGGTTAATATGTGTAACCTCTTAGGATGGACGACACATCTTAATGGTTATATGGTTTTTCAAAGGGTTTTCATAAAGCTTAATGAGTCTTGCATGTTCACATTCGATCTGGATGCCGCGGACGGGTTGCATGTTTGATATATGTTCGATGTTGGAGGTTCCAAGTAGGGCATACTTTAGGAAAACCTAACCTTCAAATATGCATGTGTAATTCATAAGTAATTGGAAGAACTACGTAGGATTGTTAAGGTGACGGCAGAACCCTAGTGCTCAAATTTATTTTTAAAACTATTTTATTTTTTTTTCTTTATTTCCCAATTTATTTAATTGTTTTTAATTAAATTCATTTTTAATATTTTAGGTCATTAAATCACCATTTTCCAAACTTTGTTTTCAAATAATTAATTAAGATTTGGTTAACATAAAATTATTCATTCAATCCTTGTGGAGAATGACCTTGTTTGAGCTGCTATACTACGATAACCTTGTACTCTTGCAAGTATTTTAAGTGTTTTTATTCCTTTTACACAAGTGGTGAAAATATCTATCAACCATCTTAGTGAGTATTTGACTAGTCAGGGATATGTGAACAATAAACTATGCCATTGTGTGTTCATTAAGAAGTCACATTCCAGTTTTGCGATAATTGCAGTATATGTCGATGGCATGAACCTTATCGGAACTCCTAAAGAGCTCGCAAGAACTGCCGCCCACCTGAAGTCAGAATTTGAGATGAAGGATATAGGAAAGACTTAATACTATCTCGATCTCGAGATAGAGCGCCGTTCTGATGGAATCTTAGTACATCAAATGAACTACACTAGAAGGTGTTGTGCCGCTTTAACGAGGATAAAGTGAAGCCTTTGAGTGCTCCTATGGTCATTTGATCGCTAGATGCAAAACGAGATCCATTCCGTTCAAAGGAAGATGATGAAGAGATTTTGGAGTCTGAAGTTCCTTATCTAAGTGCGATAAGCACTTTATTGTACTTAGCTCAATGCACTAGACCTGACCTCTCCTTCGCTGTTAACCTTTTGGCAAGATGTAGTAATGCACCAACACGCAGACACTGGATTGGTGTGAAAGACATCTTCCGTTACCTTAAAGGTATTATAGATTTGGGCTTGTTATATCCCTATGGATCCTCGAATGATGCCGCACCCTCTGTTTCTCGAGTTGATTCTTGCCTTGCTGGTTATGCCAACGCAGGATATTTATATGATCTGCATAAGGCACATTCTCAAACGGGTTATGTCTTTACCATTAGAGGCAACACAATCTCTTGAAGGTCAACTAAACAGACTTTAATTGCCATTTCGTCTAACCATGTTGAAATTCTCACCTTACATGAAGCAACTCAGGAATGCTTTTGGTTGATAGCAGTTGTGGGCCATATTCAAAGCTTCTGTGATCTCTACCTCGTCGTAGATGTCCCCACGATGATCTTTGAAGACAATGTAACATGTATCGAACATCTCAAGAATGGTTACATCAAAAGAGACAACACCAAGCACATTGCGCCAAAGTTCTTCTTTTCACATCAACAACAAGAGCATCAGAAGATTGAAGTCACGCAAATCTGTTCATAAGATAATCTAGCCGACCTCTTCACCAAATCACTACCGAAGGCGACGTTTCAGAAGCATGTTCAAGGAATTGGTATGCATAAACTTTCTGAGTTGTAACATTACTATTTCTCTTTGGAATTGTGTCAAACTCAGGGGGAGTATCCTGAAGAATACTTGCTTGATCTTAATGTACTTCTTTTCCCCACAATTAGAAGTATTTTTCCCATTGGGTTTTTGCTACCTAATTAGGTTTTAACGAGGCACCTACCTTGGGTTTATCATATCCCTGACGACGTCCTGTAAACGTTTCTTTTGACTTTGCATTTCTCACGCATTTTTCCTTAGACTATGGATTTTGTCCCTACTCCGGTTTTTGCCATAGCCTTAGGGTTTTTTAGTGAGACTTACAACTTTATGCAAGTTCCTACCTTATTGAGAATAAGCGTTGTTCCTTAAAATCAGTGTCGACGAGTTAACTTCATCAACTTTTGCATGATGCTGGATCTACCTTGAGTATTTACACACTCAAAAGAGAGTGTTGTGAACTTTCCTAGTTGAAGTATGATTGTGTAAATCCTAGATTGTATTTGATTTTAGTTATTCTTTCCCATATGGACTTGTATTCCTTGGGGATGATGGATTTCTTCTCTCCTTTTACTACTATAAATAAAGGCACTATGTAGGGGTGATATCAACATCCTCAATACACAATTCCCTTATGATTCTACAAACACATCTCTCCTCTCTCTTGACCCTTGCCACCAGCCCTCTTCCCCTTGTCAAATATAATAGGCTACAACAGTACTATTAATGTCATTGTTAGTAGAAATATCTATGAGAAATTTAAAATTTGAAAATATTAAGCATTAATCACTGATCGATATAGATGTAAGTTTAAATTCAACAATTGACAATGACTATATGCATATCTGAGACAAAACTAATCCTGATTTAGAGGATAATCCATATATCTATTCCATACCTTCGATATCAGCAGTCCATGTAATCAAAAAGTAAAATTCATGTTAACTTCAGTAGGTAACATTTCAACATCAACTTGGTTAAATATCTATTTTCACAAAATTTAAAAGCGATCCATAAATCTTCGTAGATCTTTCTCATCAAGGTATTATGCCTTCGTATGAAGGGAAGGCAAGGTGGTGGCTTTGTCAGCTTCGCCAAGTAGAACATCCGTCTCAGCTTTTATGGTAGCTCTAAGGCTTTTAGTCCAATCTTAGACTCACTTTAGGCAGTTTCTTTCAGAGACTTCCAAAGTGGTAAAGTTAAGTTTGTTCAATTCGGCATGTCCCTGTCAAAAAAAAAAAAAAACAAACAAACAAAAGAAAAGGGCAAGAGTGTGGTTAGTGGAATGGAGACAAAAATTTATCAATCCATACCTAAGGAGTAGGACATTCGGGTTCTATTAAACATGTGTTGGTTTAAATTTTCATGAAAAACTACGAGTTCTCATGGTACTTTATTAAAAAAAGTTCAAATTCAAAGTTTTATGAACTACAAGCTCATTGGTTCCTACAAGAAAAATTCAATATATGGAAAAATATGCATATAGGTCTTTCGAGCATCTCCATTGAAGTCTCTATATAGGAACAACCACCATATAAAATGAGTATAAAACAAATATAGGGACAAAATGAATCTCCAATGAATTGGAAAGTGAGTCCCTAAAGTATAGGGACTCGGCGGATACTTGGTGTATATACCCACATATAGAGACTCTATAGAACTGAAATGGTAGACCTAATAGGACAATTTAAGTGAAAAAGCAAGCATGGGTCCCAGTCACATGACCTTGTCTTTTTTACTTTTCTTTTCAACTATTTAAAATGGAGGATCCAGATTGATTCTTTCTTTTCAAATTCTTTTAACATTGCAAAATCAACGGTTCCAATTAAATAACCGTTTCAATTTAGGTTACCCTTTCATGTTGGTTTTCAAATTATTTTGTTTTCTCTTTTCATAATGCCCCCGTAGAAATATTAATATTTTCAATTTGGGTTACTCTTTCACTTTGTTCTCTCGTCATTCCTATAAATACAAAATTATCTAACCAAAACTTATCACAACTTCATCTCCTATACTCAGTTCACTCATTCTAGTTGTGTTTTTGTGAAGAAAAAAATTAGTGTCAGAATTTGAATTGTTTTTTTGGTTAAAATGTTCACAAAAATATTTTACAAGAACGTAATGTTAATATAAACAAAAAATGTGCACCTAACCAAAATTATCACATAAAATTATAAAAACCTCAAATTTAGGAATTTTACTATAAGGACTCTCCCATTGGAGGCAATATTCTTTTAGGGACACAAAGATTCATTTTAAGTTCTTAAATGAGTACTCAAGGGTGGTGGTAAGAGCTCCTAAACAGGGACTCCCATTAAAAATGCTCTTAGGACATGATAATTGGTCGTTTTTGGACTGCGGGTCAACACGGAACACCGGCAAAAATAATAAGGCCAATAAGTAATGCCGAAAAAAAAATTATCAGGCGCTGATAAATCGTTGGTGGTCTAAAATTGGACCAAAACCCAGACGAGCTGGGTGGACAGAAACAGGATCCAAGAGCAAATTCTGGGATTGATTTGGGTGCAGGCAGGTCCAAAAGCAGAAGCAGAGGCCCAAGAAATGGCTCTGTTGCTTCACAGGCCTAAAGAAACAACAAGCGGCGCTGCGTGTGGGTTCGCGCCGCAAAAATCAATAACACAACTTCAAGCAGCCTTGTTCTGGGTTGGGTACATCGAAGCGAGCCACGGGTTCAACTAGAACCCTAGGTTTTCGATAGAAAGTCGATTTCCACGTCGGGGATGTAGAGAACCGTAGGGATTAGACGAAATTCTTCTGAAATTTCGAAGAACATTGTTGAAGATGAAGAGTTCAGTCCAAGAACATGATTGCAGGTCGTGACTTTCCAAAAAAAACGGCGTGGCGGTGAGCTTGGATTCAGGTGAGCAGACCTGGGTTTGAGGGGACAATGCCAAAACGGCATCATTCTGGTTCTCCGGTGGAGCAGCTGGCTCCTTGGCTTGCGGCTCAGCGGCTTGGCTAAGCTGCGCTGGCTGCTAGCCTGGTGTTTAGGCCTGGCAAACGTGTCGTGTCTATCGTGTTTCGTGTCGTTTTCGTGTAACACATGTTATCTTAACGGGTCGTGTCGTGTCACACCCGTTATCTTAACGGGTCCTTAACAGGTCGGGTAAAGTGACCCGACCCGTTATAACCCGTTATGACCCGTTAAGAAAAATATATTTTTTTTTTAATTTGCACATACCACATATATTATTATATATTACTTCAAAATATTAAAACATTTGTCGTTTAAGTACTATATCTACACTCGAAAATAAGAGCCTAATAAAAAAATAATACACACTACTAATTTATTACAAATATTAAATGTGCAAAGATATGCAAAATGAAAGAGTTTTTGTTTTCAAGGTTGTAACTTGTAAGTCTTTCTCAAAAGTTTAAACTTCAATTTACAAAATCTTCAATTTACATCGATCATCATGAAATTGTATTGGAACTTTGGCTTGATCTATTGACTTCAAGAGTTATGTTGATGATGTTTTCAGTAAGATTTTCCACGTCAGAACTCTCTTCTGCATAAACTAAGTATAGAAAAACCAAACATTAAAAATCATTCAAATTATGAGAAGTTTAACAAAATAAATAATTATGAAAAGAAATAAAATAATAGTACTATACCATATAAAAATATATTACCTCCTTTTCCAAATAGCCAATCTCGTGTGCACAACAAAGCTTGAACTGTTTCTGGTAACAATGAACTTCGATACTGATCTAGTAATTATGAAATGGACGACTGAGATTAAATCTTAGCCGATCCAATGGTCATCAATTTTTAAAATTTAATTTAATATATATAATTATATTATATAAGTATTATAGTTTTTTTAGAGGTATAAACTGTTAAATTAATATATATAATTATTAATTTATTATAGTTAACTTTTATTAAGTATATAACATAAGATTTTAAATTGAAGATCGAATTCATTCATTATATTCATATAGAGTCAAGGAGTGTAGCTGTAAAAAATCATCAAAATCGGAGTTAAAATAACCGTTAAATCGTGATTTTTAGTTTATAACCGTCGAAAAACTTTGTCCCGTTACTTGATCTCTGAATATTTTTTTTTGTGATTTTTTGCTGATGTGATCTCGAAGCATATACATACAAGTTTGACGGTTGCGATCGTTGAAATTAGTTTTGGAGAATTCGTATCTCATTAAAACGATAGATTCACTAACACTTAGAGTTTATTTATACTTTCATTAAGTATAACATAATATTTTGTGGTATCCACTTGTATAAATATTTTAAATTGAAGATCGAATTCATTCATTGTATTCATATAGGGTCAAGGAGTGTAGCTGTAAAAAATCATCAAAATCGGAGTTAAAATAACCGTTAAATCGTGATTTTTCGTTTATAACCGTCGAAAAACTTTGTCCCGTTACTTGATCTCTGAATGTTTGTTTTTTGTGATTTTTTGCTGATGTGATCTCGAAGCATATACATACAAGTTTGACGGTTGCGATCGTTGAAATTAGTTTTGGAGAATTCGTATCTCATTAAAACGATAGATTCACTAACACTTAGAGTTTATTTATACTTTCATTAAGTATAACATAATATTTTGTGGTATCCACTTGTATAAATATTTTAAATTGCAGATCGAATTCATTCATTGTATTCATATAGGGTCAAGGACTGTAGCTGTAAAAAATCATCAAAATCGAAGTTAAAATAACCGTTAAATCGTGATTTTTCGTTTATAACCGTCGAAAAACTTTGTCCCGTTACTTGATCTCTGAATGTTTGTTTTTTGTGATTTTTTGCTGATGTGATCTCGAAGCATATACATACAAGTTTGACGGTTGCGATCGTTGAAATTAGTTTTGGAGAATTCGTATCTCATTAAAACGATAGATTCACTAACACTTAGAGTTTATTTATACTTTCATTAAGTATAACATAATATTTTGTGGTATCCACTTGTATAAATATTTTAAATTGAAGATCGAATTCATTCATTGTATTCATATAGGGTCAAGGAGTGTAGTTGTAAAAAATCATCAAAATCGAAGTTAAAATAACCGTTAAATCGTGATTTTTCGTTTATAACCGTCGAAAAACTTTGTCCCGTTACTTGATCTCTGAATGTTTGTTTTTTGTGATTTTTTGCTGATGTGATCTCGAAGCATATACATACAAGTTTGACGGTTGCGATCGTTGAAATTAGTTTTGGAGAATTCGTATCTCATTAAAACGATAGATTCACTAACACTTAGAGTTTATTTATACTTTCATTAAGTATAACATAATATTTTGTGGTATCCACTTGTATAAATATTTTAAATTGAAGATCGAATTCATTCATTGTATTCATATAGGGTCAAGGAGTGTAGCTGTAAAAAATCATCAAAATCGGAGTTAAAATAACCGTTAAATCGTGATTTTTCGTTTATAACCGTCGAAAAACTTTGTCCCGTTACTTGATCTCTGAATGTTTGTTTTTTGTGATTTTTTGCTGATGTGATCTCGAAGCATATACATACAAGTTTGACGGTTGCGATCGTTGAAATTAGTTTTGGAGAATTCGTATCTCATTAAAACGATAGATTCACTAACACTTAGAGTTTATTTATACTTTCATTAAGTATAACATAATATTTTGTGGTATCCACTTGTATAAATATTTTAAATTGAAGATCGAATTCATTCATTGTATTCATATAGGGTCAAGGAGTGTAGCTGTAAAAAATCATCAAAATCGGAGTTAAAATAACCGTTAAATCGTGATTTTTCGTTTATAACCGTCGAAAAACTTTGTCCCGTTACTTGATCTCTGAATGTTTGTTTTTTGTGATTTTTTGCTGATGTGATCTCGAAGCATATACATACAAGTTTGACGGTTGCGATCGTTGAAATTAGTTTTGGAGAATTCGTATCTCATTAAAACGATAGATTCACTAACACTTAGAGTTTATTTATACTTTCATTAAGTATAACATAATATTTTGTGGTATCCACTTGTATAAATATTTTAAATTGCAGATCGAATTCATTCATTGTATTCATATAGGGTCAAGGACTGTAGCTGTAAAAAATCATCAAAATCGAAGTTAAAATAACCGTTAAATCGTGATTTTTCGTTTATAACCGTCGAAAAACTTTGTCCCGTTACTTGATCTCTGAATGTTTGTTTTTTGTGATTTTTTGCTGATGTGATCTCGAAGCATATACATACAAGTTTGACGGTTGCGATCGTTGAAATTAGTTTTGGAGAATTCGTATCTCATTAAAACGATAGATTCACTAACACTTAGAGTTTATTTATACTTTCATTAAGTATAACATAATATTTTGTGGTATCCACTTGTATAAATATTTTAAATTGAAGATCGAATTCATTCATTGTATTCATATAGGGTCAAGGAGTGTAGCTATAAAAAATCATCAAAATCGAAGTTAAAATAACCGTTAAATCGTGATTTTTCGTTTATAACCGTCGAAAAACTTTGTCCCGTTACTTGATCTCTGAATGTTTTTTTTTTGTGATTTTTTGCTGATGTGATCTCGAAGCATATACATACAAGTTTGACGGTTGCGATCGTTGAAATTAGTTTTGGAGAATTCGTATCTCATTAAAACGATATATTAAAGTTTTATAAAATTTAATATATATATATATATATAATTATTATAGATGATTAATATTTTGGGGTATAATTATTATAGTATATATAATTATTATAATTATTATAGTTAAAATTTATTTATTTATTTATTATAGTTAATTAACGTAATTTAATATATATATATTTATTTATTATAGTTTTTAGGGGTATAAAATTGTTAAATTAATATACATAATTATACTAGTATTTTTTTTAAGGTTATAAAATTATGAAATTAATATTCTGCTTATCGTGTATCGTGTTACCCACGTGTATACCCGAATTTACCCGTTATCTTAACAGGTACTATCAGGTTACCCGATAACGACCCGATTCGTTATCGTGTCGACCCAAACACCTGTTAATTTGGTGTCGTGTCGTGTCGTGTTATCGGGTCGTGTCAGAAATTGCCAGGCCTACTGGTGTTGATGCTGCTCAGCGGCGGCTGCGGGTTGCCCGGTTTTTAAAAACCCCAAACTTTGTTTTTTTACTTTCACAACACTAATTCAGAAAATATAAAAATATTTTGAATATATTGCAAATACAATTGATACAAAATCTATAATTTGGAAAGCGTAAAGTTGGGTTCATGTATTTTGGCGAAAGTTTATGCAATTAAGGTTGAAAAATATCAACTATTAAGACTGTTTTAGAAGAACCTATATTAGGTGATAATATTGGTGAACTGGTTTGTAGCACAGCGTAGAAGCGCGTTGATAACTTGTTGTAACTTATTTTATCTGATGCAAAGAGGGCGCGACAGCAATAGAGAGAGTGGCGAAATTGTAGCATGTTTGGAGATTGTTGTGATTCTCCCTATGCAGTGCCTTTGTTTATAGTAAACCAACAAAAGATTATTAACTTGTCCTCCAAATAAGAACAATCCTACAGAAAAAGAATCAATAAAGTAATGGATAATGTAAAATCTAAATCTATTTAAAATTTGCACAATTATAGTTAGATAGTATTTATTACCTTTCAAAAATGCCAATAATAATTCTCAATTAATTTATTAACTTATAAATCATGTCCTTCTCAACTACTTATTTTATAGTTATTGGGTAAGACCCGTCACACACCTTTTTAATGCACGCTTTTGACCCACGTTTTGTGGCACCCACTTTTTAGTGTATTTCAACAATTCGAGATGTCTATCTTTTAGTATATCATTAGATCATCTTTGCAAAGACATAGATAAATCCAAAATTATTAAGACATTCATTCAGTTAAAAAATTGAATGAATACAATTCTACAAAGAAATACTAAATTTAATCCAACGGTTATATAATTTCAAATTTGATGATTTTTATAAACATAATCTTTGAGGAAATACCTAAAATATAGACACTTTAAATCGTTAAATACATTACGAAATGGACCCATAAAAATATATGTAAAAATGTGTATTAAAAACTCCATTTTGTTGCAACATAAAATTACAAAAACATGGGGTATTTTTGTTTGGTCGTAAATCAACTCATTTCAGCGTGACAACTGTGAGAAAGCTCATCATTCGCTAGTTCTTACAAAAAATCTTAAGTACTCCAAGTGTTTTGACTGTAGATCTTAATTTTTATATTTGTAAACAACAATCTAATGGTCAGCATCCAAAGAAAGTCCTCTAGTTCTTAATGCATCTCCTAAGGTCCATACAATTTTGTGCAGACGGTATCTATCAACCTCGTAATTGTCTTCTTTTCTATAGAGATCTTTCTGAGAGATCCTTCATTTCCAACCCTACTTTATTCTACAGATATGTTGCAACACAAACACTTTGCAGACACACATAATATTACACTAGTATACGAACGAGCCCAGATTGCAGAACAACAATGGCGGATGAACCTTCTTCTCCGAACCCAGCAGCCTCCATCGACCTCTACAAATTCATCCTCCCAAACCTAAATGGCTCTCTCAACCGCGCCACCCCATTATTCCCCATTGTCCTCCTAACTTTGACTCCACCAGCTGAGTCCCTTCCCACCGAGTCAAACTCCAACACGCCTCAACTCGTCCTCTCTAAGGACATTCCCTTAAACCCAGAAACCAAAACCTTCTTCAAGCTCTTTAAACCCTACCCACTCCCCCCCCCCAAAACCCTCACCTCGCTCTCATCCTCCACTTCTACGGCGGCGGCTTCATTCTTTTCTCTGCTGCCTCCAAGCCTTACCACAACACCTGTTCCGAAATGGGTGTGAACACGAATATTCCTGAAATAAGAACACCTGTACAAAATAATATTTTGAATTAATGAACTTTGGGTTACAATCTCTTTTACAATTTGATCCTCTCATTCGATCTTTGTAAGGTGTAGATGTGTGGATGTGCAATTTGATCCAAAGGTCGTCGAGGCTTGATCTTGGATGAGCAAGGGAAATTTCTTCAAGGGCTTTCGGAGCTTGATCTTGAAGGTTAACGAAAGGTTCTTCAAAGGGCTTTCGGGGCTTGATCTTAAAGGTTGATGGAAGTTTCTTTAAGGGCCTTTGGGGCTTGATCTTGAATTGGTGGATTATTTCTTCAAGGGTCGTTGGGCTTGATCTTGATTAATAGATTAACGGATCTTCAAGGGGCCTTCGGGGCTTGATCTTAAGAAACGGATGAACCGATCTTCAAGGGCCTTCGAGGCTTGATCTTGATGAACGGATGAATGGATCTTCAAGGGCCGTTGGGGCTTGATCTCGATGAACGATGAACAGATCTCCAAGGCCTTTGAGGCTTAATCTTGATGAACGGATGAATGGATTTTCAAGGGCCTTTGGGCTTGATCTCGATGAAGCGATGAAAGGATCTTCAAGGGCATTCGGGGCTTGATCTTGATGAACGGATGAACGGATCTTCAAGGGCCTTTGGGCTTGATCTTGATGAACTAATGAAGTGATAAACGGATCTTCAAGGGGCATTCGGGGCTTGATCTTGATGAACAATTGTTGTTGATCCAAGGGCCGTTGGGGCTTAATCTTGGATGAACGATTACCTCAAGGATTTGACGAAGATCGAAGAAAGCTTTCTCGATCCTTCGAAATTCTTGGGAATTTGGATGCTTGAAAGCTTCAAGGACACAATTCAAGATTTTGTGTGAAGTGAATTGGTGAATGAAATGAAATTCTTAAGCCTTCTATTTATAGAGTTTTTCAAGGCCTAATTTTGAATATAATATTCAGATCAAATAAATCATTTCTGCCAGATGTTGACACGTGTCCTGTTTGATGAATTTTCTGACTTTTTTTATATTTTTCATTGAGTCATATGCTACGTGTAAAATTTATGTGACATTTGAGCGTTGAAATTTTAATTATTGGTCAACATTTATTTTACTGAAATTTCAATGTCTACAAATACCCCCACTTCAAGGCGTGTCGTATACATGTGCTTGTCACGTGTAAAAGATGCGTTTTGAAGTCTGTTAATGTAGCCGTCGATCCAAGGGTCGTCGATGCTTGATCTTGAATTTGGGCTGGAAATTTCTTCAAGGGCTGTCGAGGCTTGATCTTGAATAAAGTTGAAAGTTTCTTCAGCTTTTGCTGGGGATAAATTGGCACCTGTATTTGTTGTGCTTTTTGACTTTCTACAGGCTTGTTCTTGAATTTGGCTAGAAGATTCGAGCAAGGAAGAAGAGAGTTCCTCGGTGGTGGTGGTGATTTTGATGGCGTTGCATGGCAAGGGTTTGCTATTCGGTGATAGTGCCAGCGAAAGACTGTTGAAGCTTCTTGAGCTCTTTAATTAGAGCAATGATGCCGAGCTTGGATTTGACTTAGACTTCTCCGTCTAGATTATGCAATTCTACAAGGAAGAGCGTCATGCTATAGTGATCTGTTACAGCTCACCATGCTGTATTCTTTTCTGCTTGTTTCTTTTGCATGGCAAAAATGGTGTGCAACCTTTGGCCTTTGAATGGTTATTTAGAGCATCACTTCTAAGCTATTCATCTATATTTGGCAGCTTCAGTGTAATGAGCCAACATCATATCAACTGTTTTGAAGTATTCGCTGAGGAAACTTGAGACTTATTAATAGCTAAAGACAAGCACTCGAGAGCAATGCTAGGTAAGCAACCAGGCAAAGGTTCCGGGCAATCAGTTCCAGATCGGAAGTTTGATTTCAGGTTCCGAATGATTGCTTTCTTTCTCCTTGTCTTGCAGACAAGATTAAGGGTAAAGGAAAAGACAGGGAAAAAGCATGCCATGAGATATCTTTGCCTTCGACCTTGATGATATGAGATACTTTTGCTTTTGAAGAAGTAGCTTTCCACAGGTTTAATCTTGAACTGGGTTGAAGGGTTTTTTTTTTTTTTTTTTCTACCAGACTTCATCCAAATGTTTGAATTTACTAATTTTATCTGGAGCTGAGTTTGATTCAAGGGTGGTGGACACTTGATCTTGAATCAGACTTGTGATTTCTTCAAGGGCTGTTGAGGCTTGTTCTTGAATGGAATGGGACCACAAGCAGTTCCACGTGGCAAGTGATATTTGGCTCTGTTGGGGATGAATTGGCACGTGCAGTTCACCACATCTTAGTGAGCTGACTCAAGAATTTGAGGGTCAAAACAAGTCCGTCAAATCTAGAGTACTTTCGATCTTGATGATATGAGGTACTTTTGATTTTGAAGAAGTAGGAGATGAATTGGCATATGTCTTGTTGTGCTTATCTCCACATGCTTTAATGTATCATTTTTGCTTGCCTTATATGTTCTCCGGGCAGAGGCGACATCTTCTTTGGAAGTATATCAACCGTTGAAGATGACTACTCGAGAGCAATGATAGGAAAGTAATCAGGGAAGGGGTTCCAGGTAGTCGATTCCAGATTGAAAAGTTAATTCCCAGTGCCGGCTGATTGCTCTCTTTCTCGTTGTCCTGTAGGTGAGAACAAGGATAAAGACAAGGATAGGGAGAAAGTATGATATGAGATACTCTTGCTTTCGACCCTAATGATATGAGATACTTTTGCTCTGGTGTGACTTGTTTACAGAGGTATTCTAGTGGATGAGGAACATTGAGTATTTCGAGAGGCTTAGTTGGGAATGCACTCTCGGAGATAAGGAAGAACTTGGCATTTTTTGCAGGTCTGCCTTGCCGTGGAGGACGAAGGTCGACATATATAGGGATTTCCCAATAGCAGGTAGTGGTGTTGTTCATTTACTCTTGTCAGCGACAGTTGGGTAATTAGAATAGTAAAGTTCACGTGTTTTCGACTTTGTTAGAGTTTTTTGACAAAGTTGCCCATGATATCTGAAAAAGCTGAGGTTACGTCTGAAATGTACCAATAAGCTTTATTCTAGAAAATTTGGCTTTTGAAATTCGGAAGGTGGTGCCTCTTCGATTTCTGAACGAGCGCCTCTTCAATTTCTGAACAAGAAGCTCTTTGATTTTTGAACAAACAACTGTGTTGCCTCTTCTTTTAATGGAGGCATCAATTGCGTTCTAGAAGCATGCTCGAGAGTTTCTGCCTATAAAAGCTCTCTTCTTGCACTTCTGAGATCTTGATTTATTCAACATCTTCTTTTCCTTCAACATATCTGGAAATGGCTTACCCATCTAACCGCGTCTTGACTTGAACGTTGGGGAAGACGCTAACATATCTTCTCAAGACAACATATGGCATCCATCATTCTTATCTCCTAACTGTTATCTTACAATTGGGGATTCTGTGATGAAGAATGACATAATTGCTATGGTGGTAGCGAAGAATCTTCTCACCCTAAGGATAACATGATCCTTTCCATGTGGTCTGATGAGCTGGCTATTCAGGACTCTTTGGCCTTCAGAGTCTAGTGTGCAGGCTCTGTATCGAACATGGGCCAACGCCTTCTTGCTCGAACTCGCCAGGTTGAATCATTGATGGCTGAAGTGGCGAGTCTTAAGCAAGAGATCAGAGGACTCAAGCATGAAAATAGATAGTTGCATATGCTTGCCAATAATTACTTGACGAGCATGAATAGAAAGCTTGACCAACTGCAGGAATCTAAAAGTCAGATTCAAAGTGATCATAAGAGGTTTATGGCTTTATTCCAGAGGCATCTTTTGCCTTCGTCATCTGGAGTTTCACCAAGTGTTGAGGCTCTGGATAATCAACCTCCGGTGTTTCGTCTTTCAAGAGCTCCGTCGAGTACTGAGGCTTTTCGTGATCAACCTTTGTGAAGACCCCATCCTGTAATTTTTTTTAACTCATGTAAATGCACATTTATGTAATTTTTTAGAAATATCAATAAATGAGTTATATTTCATTTAGCGTATTTCCTTCTTCTTCTTCTTATTTTAAATTTTTTTTTTCTGATTATCCTTATGGTGCCCGAAGCACCATTCAAAAGAATATTTTTTATTTTTTTATTTTTTTAAATATTTCTTTACCTGGTGCCAGAATCACCTTCATTTTTTTATGGTATTTTTTTACTCTTTTGGTGCATAGAGTAGCAAACCTTTATATATATATATATATATATATATATATATATATATATATATATATTTATTTATTTATTTTATTATTTTCTTTACATGGTGCTTGAGGCACTCTTTGTTTTATTTATTTATTTTATTATTTTCTTTGCATGGTGCCAGAAGCACCATTGTTATTTTTTATTGTAATATATTTTATTTATTTATTTTCTTTACATGGTGCATGAAGCACCCAAATTTTTTTTATTAATATATATTTTTAATGTTTTCTTTAACATGGTGCATGAAGCACCCACCTACACTTTTCTCTCTTTCTTTTATTTCTTTTATTTTTTATTTATTTAAACGTCCACCATGACCCAAAATTTTCTTCCCAAAATTTCTTTACATATATAGTGATTTGCAGGGGTGGAACTCGACGGAGGACATGGAGCTGAGGAGATGATGGTGGTACAAAACGTCGAGCCTCACAACCAGCTAGTTGTTTAACGGCGGTCTCTGCAGTTCTTTGCTGATTTTGATCACGGTGGCCAGAGTGACGAGCTTGAGGTAGTGCAAATCGTCGAGCTTTGCGACCGACTGATCGTTTGAAAGCGGTCATTGTAGTTCTTTGCCAACTTTGATCAGGGTGGCCAGAATGACGAGGTTGAGGTAGTGCAAAGCATCGAGCTTCGTGACCAGCTAGTCGTTTGACGATGGTCACTGAAGTTCTTCACCGACTTTGATCATGGTGGTAATGTTGCCGTGAGTCTTAGTGCTTGAAGCTTGTTGTAGTGCGTCATTTTTTACCACGTGGCACTATACAAAAGAGTGCAGCAGGGTTTTGTTGTGTAGTGCCTTTTTGTCACAGTTTTCCCTCGGTGGTGCGCTATTGTGTGGTGCTGTGCAAAAGATTGCAGTTGGATTTTGCTGTATAGTGCCTTTTTGTCACAGTTTTCCTCGGTGGTGACGTTGCCATGCAATGCAAGAAATTGCTTGTGTAATAGCTGTAAGGTTGCTGTCACATCTTGGCCCGGGCTCGACCACTTCCTCAGCTCAACTCCATCATAGCACGATATTGTCCGCTTTGGGCCCCGGCCACGCCCTCACGGTTTTGTTTTTGGGAACTCACACAAGAACTTCCCAGTGTGTCACCCATCCTGGGATTACTCTCGCCTGAACTTAAACTCCGAAGCTAATGAGCTCCCAAAAGGCCTCGTTCTAATTAGAGGTGGGAATGTACATATAAGGCTTACATGATCCTCACCCCTGGGTGATGTGGGATCTTACAATTGCGTAGTGCGATTGAGTAGCATTTTAGTTTTCTTTGCTACTGTAGTGTGCTTTGAGGGATCGGCTTGTAGCTGCATTCTTTACCATGCGTTGCCTCTATGCTTCTGCTTGCTGCTGATTGTATCTTTATCATCATCCCGATTCCTCGACGTCGACCTTGTCGTGTTTTCTCTCTCACTGATGCTATGGCGATCAGCTTTGAATGCAAAGACAATCACAGTACAATGGATAAGATCACAGACACCAGAGGGGCCCATGTTCATGATGCCCACGTGCATGGCATTCCAAGTCTTGCCAGAACAGGTCATTTTCCTCCAGGCGGGAGGACGGTATATGGAAACTCCATGTTTTGGTACCTATCTGCATATTTTGACGCAGATGAGAGAACACAAGGGATTTTGCAAACGACCACGACACATCGACTGAACTTGATGCTTCTTTTCTTGTTATTGGTGCAATAATTATGCAGGACTGAAAATGTTGAAGTGGTTCGGTACACTACTGCCTATTTTCGAGCTTGAGGGAGAAGCCCAATTCGGGCATAATTGGATAGAAAGAGGGAGAGGTTGTTGTCTTCCTTAACCGTAAAACTAGCAGGTTCAAAAACATCGACACGGCCCCTCTTGTCCATAACAAGTCTTATTGATCCTTTTTACATGTCAATCTTGGCATTCCTCAGGGTTATGGTAGAATCTTCTTGCATCGAGTCCACTTGTTCGTTTCTAGCAGTGAAGATAATCAAACTAGTTTCATCACCAATCAGTTTTCTATAGTGAGTAGCAATAAGATGACAGTAGAGAAGTTGGAGGAGATGCGAGCATGTGGCCTTGGGCGGGGCACCAGGATGTGGGTGCACTTAGCAAACCAACATAACTCCATTTGCTTGGTCCTGATTTTGTGGCTTTGGAGAGATGGGTTAGCCCAAATTGTTGTGGGTGAGCCATTTCTGGAAGTGGGAGCCCAAAGCTACCTTCGAGCCGGACCTTAAAAGGATAACCCGTATCAAGCCCAGCGTCCCACCATGCATCAATTTTCATGTATATTCACACACACACACACACATACATGTGTGTGTGTGTGTGTATATATATATATATATATATATATATATATATATATATGTCACACCTCGATCCCAACATACATTCAGGATCGACACGTGACGTCACCAAATACCTGTATATCTAACACGCCTTCGGGATATGTACAAAGCATAGAGCAAGATTCGAATTTCTTAGCATTTTTCGTACATTTTATGGCTGCATCTAACTTCCTCGTTAGACTGCCTACGTACCCTAAATAGGGATCAAGCCATTCGTAGTTCACTCTTCACTACACTCGAACAATCATCGTATAATTCACTTTATTTTCAGCATGATAACTTCATCAATAGCATGTAACATATCAATAAACAACGAAGCACAATATTATTCTCATTCACTCAAATCTAGGGTTCTAGATTAAACTTATGGAAATGAATAAGAGCAAGGATTATGGACCACTCAGCGAAATTCAAAATATCTAGCAGTTTCACATAATCTACCCAAATCTATAACATGTATAATTAGCGCCTACATCATGGGAATGGTGCACTGGCCAACCAGAACTCGGATAAACTGCGAAGCTCGGGTGAGTGACAATAATACAAGTATGTGATATTCAATAGAAAGAAAGATCATCGATCATTGTTTATAAATCACGAATATAAAATCATATTTTTATGAAATCATAGTTTAGTCACTGAAAACTCCGAAGGACTCACCCAGACATCCAACAGTTTTTCTAATTCAATCCACAAGATTCTCAAAACCATCGTTTAGAAATACACTAAAAACTAGGGATAGAGGGATGCCAGTTCAATCAAAGCCTACATAAGTAACTAAACAGGAAGTGCCCCCTATTGAGGATTAACGAAACAAAGCCACTCATCCAGTAATCAAGTAGGTAGTGACCCCTTATCATGGATTTACCAAGCAGAGTCACTCCTATGCATCTGTTGGGCAGTGATCACCTATCGCGGATTAACCAAGCATGATCACCCCTAAGTGTGTATGGTCATACCAAAGATATAAGGATCACCTATCGCGAATTAACCAAGCATTATCCATAAATAGTATGGTCCCTTATTGCGGATTAACCAAGCAGGACCAAGATAACTAAGTAAGTAGTGACCTCTTATCACGGATTAACCAAGCAGAGTCATACCTATGGAACTGTTAAGCAGTGATCACCTATCACTGATTAACCAAGCATGATCACTCTTAAGTATGTATAGCCATAAGGATCGCCTATCACGGATCAACCAAGCACGATCCATAAATAATATGGTCCCCTATCACGGATTAACCAAGTCGGACCACTAGTGGCCCCTTATCGCGGATTAACCAAGCAGGGTCATGGTCTCCTACTAGCCTTCAATTTAACAACCATTTTAATATGCAATTCAAATCACTTTTTCACAAATATTACCAATCCATGAATCAATTCACATTCAATAAAAATAGATCGATGGCCAATTATAAAAGAATCACATGTTAACAGAAAAAAAACATTTATAAAACCAAGTCACATTTCAACAGAAAACACATTTATAAAACCAAGTCATATCCACAAAGGATATTAATATAAAGAATCGGGTAATCACCATATCACATATATTAAAGTCACTCATCAAGACAGGTCCGCAAAGCCTCATTGAGCCTCTATTAATACTAATTTTAGTTTAATAAATGATTTGAGAAATGTTGACCAAAAGTCAACTCTCGATCAAAGGTGGTGGCCATAACCCTACATAATTCGATCCATAAGATCTAAATTTTAGATTTCAGATCCATAACTTCCAAAGACCCACATTATGCTTCTAAAACAACATATTAAAATTTCATTATGATCCAACGGTCGGATCTCCGTCAGTTGCCAAATCAAGAGCCAGCTAACAATTAATTTTTCTAACTTAGAAATCTAGTTCGGGAGGATCCGCACATCAGATTCCCGATCCATCAGTTCCATCTATCCTCAAATATTACATTCTATAATGCATTAAAGTTTGGTAACGATCCAACGGTTGGATCGTCGATTCAAATTTTAATCAAGTGATGTATCATAATGAAACTAAGTTCAATCAATCAAAACATTTCAGACATATATCAATTATGTATTCAAAACATCTAATTGGACTTAGAAAGACATCGGCGGCCCACTGGCCATGCACCGCCGCACGCGCCACTATGGTTAACGGTTGGTCGCCCTGACTCACTAGAAAATTCAACTATTTCCAAAAATTACGAAATTCTACATGCAAGTAGATCTCAGTAAGTGGAGGAAGTTTGATACCTGTGGCCCAATTTGGCCGGGAAAAGCTCTAATTTCCCTCGAACCCGCCGGAAAACCTAGAAATGGGGGTTCCTCAATTCATCGCCAAAACGAACTCCAACACATGATCGACGGTAATCGTTGCCGTAATCACTGTAACATGAGAAAACTCGCCAGAAAACCCTTGGTACTTTGTGGCTTCTACCTAGAAAAATAGAAATCTAACACTACAGAAATGTAAGACTCGTCAAGAGCTTTCCATGGACACCAAGATCACCCAAAACAAAAGTCGGATGAATGAGATATGGCCGGGTAAAAAATGATGGTTAGCGGGTCAAAAATGACCCAACTCGGGTCTCTCTCATTTCTCCTCCTTGTTCTTTCTTCTGATTGGCTCTCTGTTCCCTCATTTTCTCTCCCGCGACTCTTTTTCCCCTCTCACAAGCTGCCATCTGGCAGCTTCTGGATACTTTTCTTTTTTTTTTTTCTTCCTTTTTTAACTACTAAAACATCTCTAATTTCTTCGTTATTGTTCCGTTTCATGAACGGTTTGTGCCTATGGGTTCATGAGATCGAGCTCTATTTGAAAATACAAATTGTGACTTCAAATAGTCTACAAATTTTAAATAATTAATTTCCAAACTTCACTTTTCGTAACTAGCTTAATTAAAATCTAAATTCAAATAAATTAATATAAATTCCCGAAAAATAATATAAAATCTCAATAATACAAATACTTAGATTATAACAGTGAAATCCAGGAATAGGATTTCACAATATATGTATGTATGTGTATGTATACATACATATATATATATGCGTTTCTATTTTTTTGACGTTTTTTGTACAAAGAAATATGTAATAGCATTGACTTTCATTAGTCACTTCTAATAAAACTTTTTTTTTTGATGTGACTGAACTCAAAATTGAATGCTCGAGCTGCCTACGTACCCGTCCAAAAAAGAGATCTAGACATAACGTAGTTCAAAAACATTTTTTTTTGGTGTCGTTTGCAGTTTCAACTCGTGCAGGCAATGAGTGTTTTGGTGCCGTTTGCAATTTCAACTTATGCAGGCAAGGAGTGTTTGGTGATGTGTTGCACTTCAACTCATTCAGGCAAAGAGCATTTAGTGTCGTATTGAAGTGTCAACTCGTGCATGCAAGGAGCGTTTGGTGTCGTCTTTTAAGCTTGTGCAGACGAGGAGTATGTATTGTTTCCTTTTAAGCTTGTGCGAACGAGGAGCATGTTGTTGTTGCCTTTTAGGCTTGTGCGAACAAAGAGCATGGTGTGTCGCCTTTTAAACTCTTGCGAACGAGGAGCATGTGCCCTGTAGTTTAGGCTCGTGCATGTGAGGAGCTTTGTGCCATGTGCAGTTTAGGCTCGTGCATCCGAGAAGCTTTGTATATAGATTTGTCAAGCAATTTTGGAAGGGTGTTCCTTGCAATCTTCATAGCAAAGAGCCTTGATCGAGTAATTGAATAAGTCTTTGAGGAAGAAGAGATTGCGCACCGTGATTGGGATGGACGATCTTTGTGTAGAAATTTCCTCATCTTCAACACTTTCACGTTGCCTTGGAGGTTGATGAGAGCTACTTTGCCCCCTCTCCGACTGGTGAATTTATGGATGCAACGTATGCTTAAGTAATGTCTTCTTTAGGGATTTTATCTTTAGGGATGAAAAAGCCATAAGTCATGTCTTCTTTAGGGATTTCATCTTCTTTGTCTTATTGGATCGTGATGGGGAAGATGTCTTGGACCTCCTCTTCAGTGCCTTCCTCTTGGGCTTGTTGGCATGAAGATTAGTTAGTGTGGACGATGATGCACCTCCTTACCTTCAGTGGTCCTTTTGTATCAACCTCCAAGGTTTCTTGGCACTTCATCCTTGAAGGAATCGAGCTTCGAACGTCGTCTTTTCCTGCTAGACCTTCGAGTTTTCCTTCATTTGGCGTTGTCTTCCTCTTTCTAGAAAGCTTATTGGTTTCTTCAAGTTTTTCCCAAGCCAACCGTTGCGGAAGAGAGCTAGCCCTGCTGCTTTGTTTCTTAGGTTTTGACAACTTTTCGAAAACAGAGCTTTGTTGTGTTGGCGTATTAAGCCTTTTGAAGATGCTACCAATGCAGTCATGTGTCAACATTTTGGGTTTTGTACGATTTAGCCTATCAAAGAGAGACACTCAAATGGGAGGTTTAGGCTATTCTTGATCTTGTTCAATGCTCACGCTGATGTATTGAGCGCTAGCATTTTTTGCTTTGCTTGAAATCTTTACGGGTGCATTTGGTGTGAAGCCAAGTCTAGCTTTATTGTTGTCAACTCCGTAACCATGGTCCTTTAACTTCTTTTGAATCTTAGTGAGGTCACGTTCTTTGTCGTTTATGGTGTTTGAAACCTTCTTTCCAAGATTTGAAGAGGAAGCAAAGTTGGTTTAGCCTTTGACATGAGTTCGTAGGCATTTGGGTTGAAACCTTCTTCGATCCTCATAGTGAAAGAGAACTTGGTTTCGCTTTCACATCATGCTGCGTCTCCAAACGGTTGATGAATGTAGCAATCTGCAAGCGCTTCTCCTTTGCAGTCTTTGTCAGCCTTGCAATTGCCTTATTCATCTGAACTAGTTGTTCTTCAATGGAAGTAGCACCGATGGTCATGACTTGTTCCTTGTTTGAAGCCATTGTGTTTAGAGTGTGTTTTGGATTTCTTGAACGAAGAAAGAGATGAGAGGTAGAGATTGTCTCACTGGGCGTGCCAAATTTGTGAACACAAATATTTTTGAAACAAGAACACGTGTACAAAATAATGTTTTGTATTAATGAATTTTGGGTTACATTCTCTTTTACAATTTGATCATTTGATTCGATCTCCGTAAGGTGTAGATATGTGGATGTGAAGTGTGATCCAAGGGCCATCGAGGCTTGATCTTGGATGAACATGGGAAATTTCTTCAAGGGCCTTCGGGGCTTGATCTTGAAGGTTGACAGAAGTTTCTTCAAGGGGCTTTCGAGGCTTGATCTTGAAGGTTGGTGGAAGTTTCTTCAAGGGCCTTTGGAGCTTGATCTTGAATTAGCGGATTATTTCTTCTAGGGCCGTTGGGCTTGATCTTGATGAATGGATGAACGGATCTTCAAGGGCCTTCGAGGCTCTTGACGAACGGATGAACAGATCTTCAAGGGCCTTCAGGGCTTGATCTTGATGAACAATGAACGGATCTTCAAGGGCCTTTGGGGCTTGATCTTGATGAATGGATGAACGGATCTTTAAGGGCATTCGGGGCTTGATCTTGATGAATGGATGAACGAATGAATGGACCTTCAAGGGCCTTTGGGCTTGATCTTGATGAACAATTGTGGATTTCTTTGAGGGCCTTTGGCCTAGGTCTTGATGAACGGATTTTCAAGGGGCCTTCACGGCTTGATCTTGATGAACTTTTGTTGTTGATCCAAGGGCCGTCAGGGCTTGATCTTGGATGAGTGATTGCCTTAAGGATTTGATGAAGAACGAAGAAATGTTTCTCGATCATTCGGGATTCTTGGGAATTTGGATGCTTGGAAGTTTAAGAGTTTCAACGCTTCAAGGACACAATTCAAGGTTTTGTGTGAAGTGAATTGGTGGATGAAATGAAATGCTTAAGTACTCTATTTATAGAGTTTTTCAAGGCCTAATTTTGATTATAATATTGAGATGAAATAAATCATTTATGCCAGGTGTTGACACGTGTCCTGTTTGTTTTTTCGTTGAGTCACATACTACGTGTAAAATTTATGTGACACGTAAGCGTTGAAATTCTAATTATCGGTCAACATTTATTTTACCGAAATTTTGATGTCTACAATGACTCTTTTTCTTCGAACCATAATCGTCTCCGTCAACTACCGTTTAGCTCCCGAACACCCTATCCCGTCTGCATTCGACGACACCTTTGAAGCCATTACCTGGGCCCGCAGTCAGGGCTTTGACATCGATGGCTGCGATCCCTGGCTGAAAAACGTGATCGACTTCTCCATGTACTTTTTAATGCGCCGAGGGAACTATGGTCCACCACGCGGGTCTATGTGTCTCCGATGTTGATCTCTCACCGTTGAAGATCCGAGGGCTGATATTCAACCAGCCTTATTTTGGAGGGGTCCAGAGGATTCAATCTGAGTTGAAGCTGATCGACGATTAGGTTCTACCGTTGGTCATTAGTAACTAGTGACATGATATGGGGCCATGCTATGCCGAAGGGAGTAGATCTGGACCACAAGTATTGTAATCCGATGGTGAGAGGTAGCGACATGAGGATGGTACTGTTGCCCATGTACTTGGTTAGAGGCAACAGTGGGTACCCACTTCCAGATAGGTAGAATGAGTTTGTGGTATTGCTGGAGTCTCATGGGTTGCACGTGGTGTCCAAATTTGATGAGGGTGGTTGTCATGTTGTGGAGCTCTTTAATCCTGACATGGCCTTAGTTCTGTACGACATTATTGGAGATTTTATAGAGTCCCGCCGTGAATAAGAAAAAAAAAACGAATTTAGTTCAACATTCATGATGCCAGTTAGACCTGGCATTTTGGACCCGACCCGTTAACCCAACCTGACCCGACTCATTAATATTAGTATTTGGGTGGATGCTTAACGGGTCGGGTCGCTAACGGGTGAACCCGTTAACAACTCGTTAAATAACGGGTCACTTTGGGTCAACCCGCTAAACTCGTTAACACCCGTTAGTTGAGGATGTGAATTTTTTTTTCTTGTGATACCTGCTGCTTTACTTGATCATATCTTCCCCATCCCAACTCTTTCGAGTTTCTTTTTCTTGGTTCCAAAATGTTATCACCCAAAGAGTGTCTGGAGGAAATGGGTTCGAATTTGCCGATGCCATCGTCTTTAACATTTTCTATGAGTTTGAATCTGAGGTCTTCCACACGGTCTCTGCCATGTTCCCCAACATCTATAACCTCGGCCCCCTCACCACCCTCTGTAGCAGCCTCCCCCAAACTGAAACAAACTCCCGTAGGCCGAGCTTGTGGAAGCAGAACACTGAGTGCCTCGCGTGGCTCGACAAGCAAAAACCCAACTCCGTCGTGTACTTGAACTTTGGCAGCATCGCCGTGATGACAGAAGACAAAAAAAAAATTGTTAACGGGTGAAATGGGTGACTTATTAAGCTTAACGGGTTGGATTCGGGTAACCCGTTAACTTAACAGGTTGGATTCTGGTGACCCATTAAATTAATGGGTTGGGTTGAACCCAACCCAAACCCAATAAATCCGACCCATTTACAGGTCTAATGCCACTTAGTACTATGGTCTAGTGGTATTCCTCTTTACTTGTAAGTGAGAAGTCTTAGGTTCGATTCTCACCAACGGCGAATTTGAACCATATTATTGCTATTGATTGGTTGAGATGAAATGAGGGACAATTTTTTATTTAGGGAGAGGTTTGAGGAGTGGACTTAATTGATGTGTGGATCACAGGTCAAGGTTCCCATTTTAAAGAAAAAGAAGGATAGAATTCGTACGAAGAAAATCCAATGAAATCTATCTGAAACAGTAATTCGACACTGTAGTTTATAATGTGTACTCGTAATGACGAGTATAGTAAAATTTTCGTAGCGAGAAAAAATAATTTAAAGTCAGATAAATACATCCACGTTAGAAATACATTTCCCAAAAAGGATAAAATCTTCGAATAACACTGTCGTGGAGATTTTTTCGGAAAAATTAGGGACGGGTCGTCACATCCACAATCCACAAAAACTACTAAAAAGTGAGACAATCTCACTCCTAAACATGATCTACATGGTTTTAGGGGTTTACCTTAGTTGAGGTCGTCAAGGTTTTGCCGGAGGAATGAAGTGTATTGTGGCCATTGGGCCGCTACACACTCAACAAAAGAAGGCCATCGAGGGTGGAGCCATGGAAACCCACGCCTCATCAACACATGCCGCCAAAAACCTTCACTATAAAGGCACTCAAAGAAAAGGTGAGAGTGAGATTCCAACTCAGAGTCATACAACACACAATTAAGATTAGCATGAAGAGTGTATTAACCAATGCGATCAAGCATAGTGAGCTTATTCTTTATGGCTAACCACAACACAAAACTTGCATGTGGAATAGACACACTATGCCACACTAGTGGTTCTAAGAAATTTTAGGTGCCACAGGATTGATGAAATTCCATATAGAAGCCGAAGAGAAAATACTATCATTACTAGGAGCCCAAAAGAAAGAATCCAAATTCTGAGAAAAAGGCATAATGTTGCAGGAATCTGATTGAATGTAAAAAAAAGTTTGGTTGGTAGTAAACGGCCAACACCATTCATAGGCCCTAATCACAAAAGAAAGCTTAGAATTTATATGAAGACTAGAGGCTAATACTGTCTCACAGCCCTAAATGTCTAAAAGAGGACCATGAGGGTGCTAGTTATCATACCACATAAAAGTAGACGGTTTTCCCACTGAAACATGAATAAAAGGCTTAATAAGTTCCTAAAGCTTTAAAAGTTTCCTCCAATTCCATGAGCAAGTAGACAACACTTTTAGGCTCCAAAAACACTTGTCTTGAAGGAAATATGCTTTGACCCATTTAGACCACACATTACCACTTCCATGACTGAACAAAAACCAAATATAGCAAGTCATAAGAGCTAAATTACAAGAGTGCAAACATTTAGTCCCAAATCGTCCTTCATCTTTAGGGCAACAAACCTTCCTCCAAGACACTTTAGCAAAATAATTCCCCGATACCTTGTTGGACCAAAGAAATCCGCGAAAAAAAACTGCTCAATGTCTTTCACAATCTTTTTGGACAAGAAAAGGTGAGAAGCCCAATAAACCTGAAGGCTACCTAAGGTTGAAATCACCAATTATAAACGACCAGCAAAAGACAGTGTTTTATGTTCCTAGCTGATCAACTTAGAACTGATTAAAGGCACCCCAAGATACTTAAAGAGAAAACACCCCTCTTGAAAACCAAAGCAGCTCATAATTATAGTCATATCTCTTTCAAAACCCTTAAAAGCATTAGGAGTTAAACTAGAAAGGTGATAAAAGTAATCCAAAGCCTCTTTTAAAACCCTTGCTGAGAGTAAGTCACCATGGCAAAAAAAAAAAAAAAAAAAAGCAAATCATTAGCAAAAGGCATATGAGTAAGTCTAATCTTATCACATTTCCAATTAAACTAAAAGTGAGGGGAACAGCCACTTTAGCATGCATAATTAAGGAAAAGACCTCCATGGCAATAACAAAAAGGTAAGTGGACAAGGATCCCCTTGTTTAAGACCACGCTTCCTAAGAAAAAAAACCAACCAGCTCGCCATTAACCGCCATAGAGAAATAAGTGCTACAGATACAACATGGAATCCATTGATCAAACCTTGGATGAAAATTAAAAGCCAACAAAACACCAAATAAAAACTTGCAATCCAAAGTATCATAGGCTTTCCGAATATCCACCTTGATCGCACACCTGTGAGTTCCATTATTCAGATGGTAACCATGAAAAAGCTCTTGGACAAGAATAATATTATCTCTGATACGTCGACCTCCCACAAAGGTAGATTGCGTATCACTAATGATGGTAGGCAGAACACCTTTGATTCTATTAGCCATATTCTTAGAGATGATTTTATAAATGGTGTTGTAATAAGAAATACACCAAAAATCCCTCATGGAAGACGGGTTAGGGATTTTAGGCACAAGGGTAATTATAGTGGTTTTAAGCTCTTGAAGTAACTGGTTGGAATTGAAGAATTCCTGGACTACGAGAATAATTTGATCACCAATTATAGGCTAAGCTTTTTGAAAGAAAATGGCATTAAAGCCATCCGAAGCTGGGGCTTTATAGACCTCAAACTGAAACAAGCCTTATGATTTTTTTCACTAGAAACCTCTCTTACCATAGCAGTAGCCATATCAGAAGAAATAAGACTTGTGACAAGTTTACAAGCAGCAAGATTGACTTCAGAGGTCGAAATAGCAAAATCACTGCCAATAAGACTTTGAAAAAACCCCACAGCTTCATCTTTGATCTCCATTTCAACAGTAGTACAAATAGTGGCAATACGGTTTCATTTAGCCTGCCTCTTAATAGAATTGTAGAAAAAAATGGTGTTCCTATCGCCGTTAAACATCCATTAGACACGAGACTTTTGCTTAACAAAGCTCTCATCCCTTACAAGGCAACCAGGGTAGTTCTTCAATATGGTTTTCTCCAACTCTACTAAAGACAAGTTAGTATGTATAGACACTAAACTAACCTGGCATCAATCAACAGTCGCCTTAGCATTCTTAACTACAAGAGAGACGTGAAGGGAAGGAGCACAATTTAACTTTTTCAACTTAGCCTTGACAAGCTTTAGCTTCTTTCCTACCTGGATTTGATGGCAACCTTGGATATGAGTATAAAAGCTTGTGCAACAATAGCTAAAAAAATTATCATGGTGCATAGAAATTGAAGAATTTAAAAGGAGACTTTTTTGAGTTTGAGAAAGACTCATAGAAACCACGACTGGGTAGTGATCAAAGGCACTAGGAGACAAAAAAATAGCAAAGCTATTAGGAAACATAGATAAGCAACCGATGTTGATAAGGACACGATTCAACTTGCGATAGATAACCATGCCATTGAATTGCTTATTGCACCAAGTAAGGAGTTGACCAAAGAATCTCAAATCATCAAGGTCAACATCAAGTAAACAATCCCCAAACCCAATAATAACATTAGATCTCAAATTAGAGCCCCCATCAATTTCTCTAGTGGATCAAACAACATTGAAGTCACCAAGGATAATCCAAAGGGCATCACCAATGGAGTGCCTAAATGAGCAAAGGTTAGCCCAAAAAGCCCTGCGAAGATTTTCATAACTGAAGTCGTAAACAAAAGAAGCATAAAAACTTTGCCCTGTTAGAAGAATTTGAATCTGATAATGGATAACTTGATCAATCTCTGCCAAGTGAGAAACATGAAGAATGGTAGGATTCTAACCCACCAATATTCTTCCATTAACATGGCAGTTGTAATTGTTGATGGTCATCCAATTACGAAAGACAAATTGAGCAACAACATCAATATTATTCACACGTACTCTAGTCTCAACCCAAACAACCAAATAAAGCTTATTCATATTGATGAAATTATGAACCTCGAGTTTCTTAGGAAGCCCATTAAGCACCCTATCATTCCAATAAGCGATATTAATCATTTGAGTTTGAACGAGATCGATCCTGGGCACTACAACCCTTACCACCAGCCTTAGATGTACCTTTACTTCTGTTATTCTTCCTTTTCTTGTTCTTATGGTGAAATCTCTGGGACTTGATCGGATCATATTTATATATATTTTTATATCAAATTCACTCGTCTTTTCTTAGTTAGTTCGTTATATTTTGAGCTATTTACGTTATTTTTATGTTTTATTAGAATTTATCAAGTTAAGAAAATAAAAATAGAATAAGTGAAGTGTTAAGTAATAATTTTGTCTAAACTATATTGCTTGTTGAATAGAATTTATCTTTTGAAAAATAATATATATATATATATATATATATATATATATATATATATTTATATATATATATATTTATATATTTATATATATATATATACTTATATTTATATTTTTATTTAAATATATGTGTGTGTGAGATAGCTGGCAAGCATGCCTAATAATTATGGTGCAAATGGGACGGTGCAAAAAGAATAAAGAGCTGCCATTGGGCAGCTGAGAGTCGGTGGGAATAAAAAAAAAAATAGGCAACGCAGCTTGAGAAAAGGAAGCCAGCTGCGAGGAGTTTAAGAGGGGAGGAGGAAAAATCAGAAACAATGGAGGAGAAGCTGCCAGCGGCAGCAGGTCAGAAAAAAGAAAAAAGAAAAAAAGAATAAAGAACAGGAGCTGCGAAGGGCAGCGAGAAGAAGGAGGATAAGCTGCCAAACAGGCAGCGAGCCGATTGAGAGGAAGGAGGCTGCCACGCAGCTTGCGACAAGGGTAGTACCGAGGAGCTGCAGTTGGCGCCGGGGAGAGAAGACTGCCATTTTGGTAGCTGGCAGCTGCTGGGTAGCGTGGAACCAGGAAGAGAAGCCGAGCATTGGAGAGGGCCGAGGTAGAGTGCTGCTGCCAGCGAGGCAGCGCGCATAGCAAGCAGAAGCAGCAAAGCTCAGGCCACGGGGAAGGCAAGAAGAAACTGCACAGTGCACAAGCACAGAAAAACAGATCCTTGCAATCCCCAATTTGGTTTAATCCTCCAACTTTTGTTTTTAATTTGTGTTTTTAATTTATAAATAATGTGTAATTAATTTATTTTGGCTAGAGGATAATTCAAAACCATGATTATATTTGTAATTTTAATTTGATTTACTCCAATTATGAATTTATGAATGTTGGATATGGTTTACTTTTCTGTGTTGATTAAGAACTTGTTTATGTATGTGGGTTAAGGGTCGACACTTAATTTGCATGCTTAGACTTGATGCTAGGATATAAGGGAATTTCACCTAATCGTTATGAACTTATATTCATGAGTAGTAAAAATCGCTAGTCACGATTGTGTTTAGTAAACCCTAGGTTGGATTAACATGCGTATTCCATAGTTATGAATGCCTAGTCGATGTTTATGATTTCCATTGAACTTAATGATCTTTGATATGTCTCTCTATCATGCGTATTCCATAGTTAGGGAACTTGATAAGAATAATTTGGTTGTGATGCGTATTCCGTCCAATTCAATGAATCTAGGGAAATCTGAAAGTTAATTTAAGCGGACCTAATTAACTTGGAGCATTGTCATTCATTCGTTTGTTGAATTCATAACTGGGAATCAATTTAGGTTGCATTTGTGTCATGTGTGGAGAAAAACCCTCTAGCCAATCCGTCGTCTATCCGTTCATTTTTAATTTTATGTTTTTGTCAATTTGTAATTTATTTAAGTTTAATTTACGTTTCTTCAAAACCAAATCCCCCCATTATTAAAATATTATTATTTAGTTAATTTTTATTATTTTTAATCTTTTAATTTAATTTCCGTCCATTTTAATTCCTAGTTTTTATTTTAAATTGTTTTCATTATTTTGAGTCATTTTTAGTGTGTTTCAAGTATTTAGCTTAGTTTGAATTTTCTAGAGTCTTGAGTTGTTTTGAGCCTTTTGATTTATTTTAGTTTATTTGCTAGTTTTATTTTGAGTTATTTTAGTTAAGTGTTTTTATTTTAGTTTAGTATTTTAAACTTTGTTTTTACGTTTTTAAATTATTTTAGAGGTTTTAGCAAGCCCTCCTAATCCCCGGCCTAGAACGATACCCTACTTACATCATTACTACAACTGTCAAAAAGAGGGTTAAATTTGTGCGGTTTAAAATCCCGTCAGGACTGGAGAGCATCAATATCCTTACCCAAAATACAATTAGGCCAACGAGATGTATCCGAATAGGCAATGGCTTGAATGTCAGAGTAGGAGACAATCTCCAAAAATTCAAGCGCTTCAAACAGATTTGACACCGCCATAACATCCTCTGAAGGAAGAGGAGTTCCAACGAGACTAGAAGAGGGATAATGGGGTTCAATAACAGAAATATTGGCATGCAGCTAGACCTTCCCGTTCCTACGCCCTTTGTGTATCCCTGTTTTCTATTATTGGTATCAAAGCTAGGTTTAATATTCTTGTAAACTTTGATGTCGTTGGCACACTCCATAGCCACTTTATTAAAGTGCTTTAATTCCTGGAAGATTTCCATCAATTCTCCAAAGTAGGTAGCTAAGGAGTGGCCGTTCTGGCGAAGGCGTGACACCTTCTGACTAAGGGCATCTTCAACGAATCCTAAATTGTTTTTGCAGTGGGTAAACAAATATATCATTTCATAATCTCCGATTTCATGGGTGACAGTAACCAGCTCTTTATTTTTTTGTCTTTAGAGAACCAATCATCGTACTTGGGGTCGTCCCCTTCTAGAGCCTTGATAGACCCACGAAGATAATCCATTTTTTTCTTCCTGAAATATGAGTTTGGATGAGAGGAGCCCACAAATCATAGTTCCTCTCATCAAGAAACATACAAATGTTCAAATTCGAATTGTCTGATTTACAGATTGCATCACAACAGAAGCAACTGACTTAACCACAACGTCACCAGCCATGAATGAAAATTACTGTTAATAGCAGTGGTGAAGCTACAGAGGAGCGAACTCTTGGAGGTTGATAAATATAAGATTACTCTACAATATGATCAGTTAATGAAAGATGTACAATGAAATGCTACTTACAAAAGAGGGCCAGTAGTTTCTATTCTACAGTTTGGCAATGGATTTTAGTGGATTTTAGTTTGTCAATGAATTTGTAGGCTATTACGTGTAGTGTGTAATACGATTGTCTACTATCTAAATGGATTTTAATGTCTAAATTTTTTTGGACCTTTTACCTTTTTAAATTTTGCCACTCCTTCGACAATATATGGCTTCACCACTAGTTGCCAGTGATATCTATCATCAACTATTCTCCACTATTCATAAGTCACACATAACAACAAAAACAGCAACAACAACAACCACAACAGTCTTCTGATGTGGCGCGAGATGGACAAAAAGACGGAGAAAGCCATTGAAATAGGTATCGGTGTTTAGGTCTCGGCTTCGAGGTGGTGGTGTTTCACAATGGTCACGATGAGTAGGGAGAGAGAAGTTGGAGCAAACCACCCGAATGTCTCTTCAACCAACCCAAATATATCAATCACTAGCTTGGGCCGACTATTCGATATTTTGGTATAACAAAACAGTATAAAATCTTCAATAAGTATTCTGCACAACATTAAAAATAAAGAAGGAACGAAGCCGAAATTTACACTCTTGATCATATAATTAAATAAAAAATTGGGTAAATATCAGTTTACTACCCTCAAGTTTTGTGGTTTTCAACATTTAGTACATGAAGTTTTTTTCATTCCAGAGTCATACCTTCATGCCTAAAGTGTTAATTTTGGGACAGTCTCATACATCCATTAGTCTGACTGTTAAGTCTTCTGTTAACTGATGAAGTGGTGCCCATGTGGACAATGAATGAGCACCATGTGTCAATAAGGGTCCCATGTGGATATTAAAAATTACAAAATTACAACAAAAAAAAAACTGTTCTTCTTCATCCCCAACCCTCACCCTCCCTTTTCTCCTCCGCACACCCACCCTCATTTTCGGTTCGCTTCCTTAGAAAGTTGTAAGCTTTTATTGGGTTTTCTTTTGAAATTTATCTTTATTTGGCAAAAAAAAAATTCCCAAGTTGGGATTTCTAATGTGATGTTGAAATTGAAATAGGTTAGCAGATATTTATGATTTGTGAGCATAGGGTGTGGCGAGGAGGGGTGGGAGGGTGTGTAAGGGATGCGAGAGAGGAGGGTTAGATAAGGGAGGGAGAAAAAGAAGATGTTCGAAGGAGGAGGTGGCGGCGGAAGTTGGGTGGGTGGATTGAGCGAATTGCTAGGTTCGTAAGGTGCGGCGAGGGGTGGAGACTGGCTGGGCGACATCAATTGACATTTTAGATTTGCACATATGGGTGGAGGTCGAGATGGGAGGGAAGATCGTGGTTGAGGAAGAACAGCTTTTTTTTCTTTTTGTAATTTTGTAAGGGCTGAGATAGAGGAGGGTTAGATAAGGGAGGGAAAAGAATAAGATGTTCGAAGGAGGAGGTGGCGGCGGAAGTTGGGTGGGTGGATTGAGCGGATTGCTGGGTTCATAGGGTGCGCCGAGGGTTGGAGACTGTTTGGGCGACGTCAATTGACATTTTGGATTTGCACATATGGGTGGAGGCCGAGAAGGGAGGGACGATCGGGGTTGAGGAAGAATAACTTCTTTTTTTCTTTTTTTTTTTGTAATTTTGTAATTTTTTTTTAAAATATCTACATGAGATTCTTATTGACACGTAGTGCCTAATCATTGTCCACGTGAGAGCCACGTCATCAGTTCACAGAAGACTTAACAGACAAACTAAAAGATATATGAGACTGTCCCAAAATTAACACTTTATGTATAACACTGAGACGAAAAAAGCTTCATATATCAAATGTAGAAACAATGAAACTTAAATGTAATAAACTGATATTTATCCTGAAAAATTAGATGATAAACTCCTTAACAATGTTCAAAACGGCAGCAGCTCGCCTGGTGTCCACGAAGTCAATATTATGGAACCCCACGTCATCGAACCGCGCATCAACCCTGACCCCACAACCCACCAGCATCGTCACAAACTCCTGCTGCCGGTCGATCATCGGGTCCCCACCGAACCCAATCACCAAAAACCGCCCCAGCCCTTTGATCATCGCCTTGTGGGCCCCATCAGCCATCGGATTACAGTACCGATGGTTCCTGTCTGTTGATTTCGGCAACGCGAGCTCCCACATGAGGTCGAGCGCAGGCAAAGGCAACAGCTGGTCCACAGCCAATCGTAGCTCCGACTTAGTCCGCTGGACCCCACCGAACATCGGCTGGTTCATAATAATCCCGGAGATCTTCAACGGCTCTAGCTGGAGCTGGTACGCTTTTAATCCGGAGAAAAAGACGATGTTGCCCCCGCATCCGCAACCGTAGAGATAGCACCTGGATACGTCGGCGTAGTCTCGGATCCAGGTCTCGCCTTTCGGGTCCTGGGCCTGGGCCCTGACCCAGTTGATTGCGTCGATGGCGTCATGGTACTGGCCCGGAAGCCGGGTTTCGGGCGCCAGGCGGTAGTTGACGGAGACGATGATGGCGGGAATTTCGGAGGTGATCTGAGAGCAGTTGGTGTGCGCGGTGGAGTCGGCGGCGGAGAGGAATATCCAGGCGCCGTGGTGGAAGTAGATGATGAGGGGGAGGCGGGCCACTGTGTTGTCGTTGGAGGGAAGCTTGGCGGGTCTGAAGATCCGGATCCAGGTTTTGGTTTCCGGGTTGAGTGTCACGTCTTTAGAGACGACCGGGTCGCCTGGGGCGGGGTCCGGATTGGCGGGTATAGTGGCGGCGGCGGGGCGGGTGAGGGTGTCGGTGGCGGGGTCGTGTAATATGTGGAGGTGGGTGTACGGGTCGAATTGTGACATTTTGGTAAAATTGGCGCGTAATGTAGGTGATTTGATTAGCGTAATTATGTTTAACTCAAATGAGATTTTTGGGTTTGATCGAAAGTGTAGGAGCTCAGATGAATCTGCAACAATTTTGAGAGCGGGATATTTGGGAGAGGGAAACTCTCTGCATTTGGTTGAATGTTTCCACGGGGGGAGGGGACTGGTAGTGGTGAGAGTCCTTATCCGGTGCAATCGGTGGTTCAGTGGTGCCGGACTTGTAGGCGATACGGTTTGCTTTGGGACTTGTCACTTGGTTTTGGTTTGAGGTATGATTGGATAAAAGATAAACTAATGAAAATGGCTTGAAAACTTTGTGTTTTAATGATAATGACAAAATAAAAAGTAAAGTGAATAGTATCAGTATTGACTTTTTAGTGTAAAAATATGGTTTTTTTCGTTAAAGTTAACAGTATCGGGAGCTTTTCGTTAAAGTTTCCGCTATATGTGATTTTGACAATTTTTTAACAAAAGAAGACTGTTCACCTTCGCTTCATTGAAAACACGATATCAACAAATGCAATGGTGAACAACAACATTAATTACAATAATGATTGTTAAAAAATTATTATTAATTAGTATGGTCTTATTTTTTTTTCATTTTTTTTTACTGTTATAATTTATGTGAACATTTTAGTATCACTTTTGTAAATGCTCTTATACGCTCCATTCAATTATGAAACCTTAAAATTCAAGGCTAGGGGAGATTTGAGATTATGTTGTTTCAATAATACAATATCATAGAAAACATAAGTTATGTATTTATGAACAAACGATATTCTATACATTAAATGAGGAAGGGTGAGTTTAGTCTCATAATGGACTAGCAATAATGGGGTTCAAATTCGTCTTTGGCGAGAATCGAACATAATACCTCTCACTTACAAGTAAATAGGAATATCATTAGACCGTAATAACAAATGGCAACAAAAGTAATGTTAGGTAGGCCAACTTTATATACTAAATTTGCAAATCATGTGATGTGTCATCAAAAGAAAATAAGTACGTTAATCAACACTTAAAATAATAATCCAATCATCAGCAATAATATTATATGATTTGCATAATTTAGTTTAACTAAATGGTCTTGCTATCATTACTTGTAAAAAAATTTATATGCCATTTCATGTCTATGTCCTCTTGTGCACGGTTTAGATAGACATTAAGGGCACGTTTGTTTGACAGGATTAAGAGGGTTTAGACTGGACTAGACTATAGTCCTTTGTTTGGTGTGCATCCGGATTAACTTTAATGAGCTTAACCCGGACTCGCTAGGATTAAGGAACTCCTTAGCCGTTCTTAACGAGCAACCCCAAAATCGGGCGGATTCGTAAGCCAGAGCAAACCGAGAGATTTTCGCATCTTCCCTTGGTCTTCCTTCGTCCTCATCTATGCGTCTTCCATTCGTCCTCTGCGTCTTCCCTCAACGTCGTCCTTGCCGTGCTCCCTCATCGTCGTCCTCATTCCGATCTTTGCATCTGCTCGCCCTCATCTGCCTCGAATTCACTGGTAAACTTCGATTCTTCTTAATTTCGTCTATTTGTGTTGCAGATGGTAATTTTACTGAGCTTTATTTGATTTTGTTGTTTTGGGTTTGAGAAATTTTCAAACGTAGACCTCTGCACTTGAACAAATTAGGGTTTTGATATTTAGGTGAAATTGAGATTAGAAATTGGGGTTTTCATAAGATGAGATAGAACTTGGAAATTTAGGATGTGTGTGTAATCTGTGTGTGTGTGTGTGTGTGTGTGTGTGTGTGTGTGTGTGTGTAATGTGTGCGTGTGTAATGTGTAATATGTGTGTGTGTGTGTAACGTGTGTGTGTGTGTGTAATGTGTGTGTGTGTGTGTGTGTGTGTGTGTGTGTGTGTGTGTAATCTGTGTGTCCGTGTGTGTCTATAATGTGTAATGCGTGTGTGTGTGTAATGTGTAATGTGTGTGTGTGTGTGTCTGTATAACATGTGTATGTGTGTGTAACGTGTGTGTTTGTGTAATCTGTGTCTGTGTAATATGTTTGAGTGAACATGGACAAAAGCATAGCCTTTTGTACCGTGTGGGGTTGATGCTAAACTGCATATTCTGTGGTTGTTGGTTGCAGAGAAGAAGAGCATCAACGGAAAGGACTCAAAACCCTCGAGTGTAGAAGAAGGTATAATTCCTAATTATTAGTTTGGATAATTCTCAATTATGTGATCAGTTGTATCTTTTATACTTCATATTTGGTGTATGGATATTAAGAAATTACACTTGATACAATTTTTGTGTTGTATGTTTTGGCTCTGAATTGTCTTGTGGATTTGTGTTTTACCCTCCAAAGATTGTTGTCCAAACAGTATTGTGATAACTTTGGCATGCATGAACCTTATTTAAAGTGGCTCTGATTATATTTCTTACTTTATGTCCTCTTAGTTGGGGCAACATTGGTTGAACTTGACACGCCTATATTTGTGCAATTTCATTAACTTGATTATGAAGAACAATACATATAAACAAAAACCAAAGTATGAGTGCTTATAAACAAAAACCAAAGTATCAGTGCAATTTCATTAACGCCTATATGTGAGTCCGTCACACATTTAAAAAAAAAAAGGAAAATTAAATTGAACACATTGGCCTATATATGTGAGTCCGTCACACATTATAAAAAATAAAATAATTTTTTTTTTGTTGTGTGAGTCTGTCAGACATTAAAAAAAAAAATCACACATTTAAATAAAAAATTAAAGGAAAAGGAAAATTAAATTGAACACATTGGGAGGGAATGGTTCGAATGGAACAAATGAGTATGACATTGTTTAAATTAAATTGAACACATTGAGAGGGAAAATTAAATTTAATAATGAATAATTTCTCTTTAGTTCTTGAGTGGCATTGAAATCTCTCATTCACATCCAAGTTTATCAACAAGGAGATAAAAGATTATTTGATAATCATATCGCTTTTAATTTCAATTTTTATTTAGAACTAAAAATTAAAATCTTGTTGGATAATGTAGACATTGAAATTTTGGTAAAATAAATGTTGACCAATAATTAAAATTTCAACGCTCACGTGTCACATAAATTTTACACGTAGCGTATGACTCAACGAAAAATCAAAAAGAGTTAGAAAAGCCATCAAACAGGACACGTGTCAACACCTGGCAGAAACGACTTATTTCATCTGATTATTTAAATCCAAAAATCAAGTTTTGGAATTCTATAAATTGGAAGCCATTCCATTCATTTCATTCACCAATTCACAAATACATTTCTCTACTCCCAAATTAGAAGAAAATTCTCTTGAAGTTCGTTCTTTGTTCTTTGTTCTTCGTTCATCCTTTATCGTTCTTCGAGATCAAGCCCCAACGGCCCTTGAAGAAACGCTCATCCACCTTCGAGATCAAGCCCAACGGCCCTTGAAGAAACTTCGCCAAAACCTTTGAAGAATCAACAAGCACTTTGGTCACGTGCCGATTCTTCATCCAAGATCAAGCCCCGAAGGCCCTTGGATCAACACAACTATTCTTCAAGATCAAGCCCAAAAGCCCTTGAAGATCCATTCATCGTTCATCCGTTCACCTGACTTCAAGATCAAGCCCCTAAGGCCCTTGAAGATCCGTTCATCCGCTCTTCAAGATCAAGCCCCGATGGCTCTTGAAGCAACGTTCATCCACTTCCAAGATCAAGCCTTGACGACCCTTGGATCCACATATCCGCTTTTCAAGAATCAAGCCCAAAAGCCCCTTGAAGTTCATCCATCTTTCATCGTTCATCGTTCTTCATTCGTCGTTCATCCATCTTCAAGAACAAGCTCAAAAGCCCTTGAAGATCTGTTCATCATTCAGTGTTCATCCAACTTCAGGATCAAGCCCCAACGGCCCCTGAAGATCCATTCATCCAACTTCAAGAATCAAGCCCAAAAGTCCCCCTTGAAGAAACGTTCATCCGCCAAACTTCAAGATCAAGCCCAACGGCCCTTGAAGAAACTTCCCCCTGTTCATCCAAGATCAAAGCCTTGACGGCCCTTGGATCAAGTCCACAAATCAAAGTCTTACGGAGATCGAATCAGAGGAACAAATAGAGATTGTAACCCAAAATCATCAAATACAAATATTATTTTGTACACGTGTTCTTGTTGTTTTCAGGAAATTTTCGTGTTTACAGATAACTATTTTCATTTTTTATTTTTCATATAAAATAAAAATTAAGAACTATTTTCTTCAATTTTCAGAAATTTGCCTTTAGTTTTTTGTTTAAGTAGTACCAAACAAGTTTTCAATTCTCAAAATGAAAAAATGAAATGATTATTAAACAAAACATAAATTGGCATTACCAAAATTTCAAGTAAATGGTAGCAGAATGGATTAGAACCAAAAAAAAAACAGAGCGAAGTAACCATTAAGCATAAAATATCTACTCGATTCCCGGCAAGGCCCTTAAAATTCGATGGCATATTATTGAGAAAAACTTACTTAGTACATTATATGGCGTTTCGTGCCAATAAAATAAAAGACATAAAAAAATTAGAGTAAATTACAAAAAAACTACCTCAATTATTGGGCCAATCACAGTTTCATACCTCATGTTTAAAACATTTCAATGTCATACCTTAACTTATAAATTTGTTGTAATGTCAAACCTCTGTTAACTTTTCTATCAAATTAATCATTAAATGCTGACGTGGCTTGAGGCGGGGCCCGATTCCTATTAAAAAAACTAATTAAATATTTAAAAAAATTAATTAAGTATTAAAAACTAAAAAGTAATTTTTTTAATGGGGGACCCACCCCTACAAACCCATCCCCTCTTTTTCCCTATCCACCCATGTCCCCCACCCCCAACCTTCCTTCACCATCCGTGTCCTCCAACTCTTTTCTTCTTCCTCATCCTTCATTCTCTCCCCCTACCCCTTCTCTTCCTCTTACTTCTCCTCCTCCACCACATTCCCCTCTAATCCCTACTGTTGCACCCTCACTGTCCTCAAGGGCGAGATTGCCCAAGTCAAAATTTCAAACCATGATTTTCAGGTACTCGAAAGAAGAAGAAGAAGATCGCGAAAGAGAGAGTACGAGCTCAAGTTGTCAGAGCTCTTGTCCGGGCTCTCAATGCGGGTCGATGTATGTAGAGCAGTCAGGGGCCGAGCTAGGGTTTTGAAGATCGCCATACAGTGAGGGCGGGAAAAGGGGATCGGTGTCAGCTGGCGTTGTTGCGATGGTGGTGGTGGAGGTGGGCTTCGTCGGAGTCCCAGTTCTTAGAGCCCATAGTAGAAGACGAAAAGAGTTAGAGGATGAAGTAATTAGTCTAGGATTTATGGGGCATTTAAAGGTTTTTGGAGAGTTGCAGAAGTGGGAAGACTTGATTGGAATTTGGCAGAAGTGGTTGGGTGGAGAAGACGATCGAGTGGGGAGGATGAGGACGAGGGAGAGTCGCGATGGAGTTCTGGTTTTGGTGGTGAAGGAAGGTTGGGGGTGGGGGACATGGGTGGATGGGGAAGAAGGGGGGATGGATCCCCCATTTAAAAAAATTATTAAATGATTTTATTTTTTTAGTTTTTAATATTTAATTATTTTTTTAATAGGCAGTGGGCCCCGCATTAAGCCACGCCAGCATTTAACGGTCAATTTGACAGAAAAGTTAACTGAGGTCTAACATTGCAACAAATTTATAAGTTGAGGTATGACTTTGAAATGTTTTAAACATAAGGTATGAAACTGTGATTGGCCCAATAGTTGAGATAATGTTTTGTAATTTACCCAAAAAATTATGTACAAACTTTTATTCATAACACAGAACACCGTACCCGTGTAAGTCCTCCATATTATCGTTCTCCCTATTTATAACAAATTAATCAACTTCATACCAATTTACTCAGGGGGAATTATGGTTACTTGCTCTAAAACACGAGCTTAACCCATTTTTTAACATTATTAACTCTCTTTTTTGTGATAAAAAAATATTATTAACTCTCTGGTTTTGTGAATAAAGTCCAAATTGTCGAGAAATTTTTCCATGTGATTGGAACACACACCTTAGCATGACATGTGGAGTTCCTCACCAATAACCTATGGACACCTATATTCTTATAACATAACAATTTAATAAATTTAAATTTTATTAAAAAAATCAAATAAACAAGACCTGCACTGCTCCCAAGAGCTGCTTTCTAGTCCTAATTTCCCAAGATGTCCCCATCTCCTCCTGACTTTTCTTCCCCACCCCCTATTATAGGCAAAATCATAAAAGGAGGTTAGTGACGACAAAATCTTAAACCATCCACCTCCATCGTCGCATGTGATTTCACTCGGGACGTTCCATCTCTTTTCTCTCTTCCTCTTTTTCTTTCTCATATCCTCTCTTGTTCTCTCCCCCTCTTATTTCGACATGGAACCAGAGGTATAGTTGGCTAGACCTTTGGGTTTATCGTTGACACACCTCAACCTAAATCAGGACATGCTAGCAGTCATGTGAGCGTGACGTAACCATGTACATAGTGCGGAAGCAAGATTAATAAGAGAAATACGAACAAATTAAAACCAAGCAACTACCAATCCTAACTAAGATAACGTGCTAGTGCGAGGATTAAGTGTGAAATACACAACCAAAGCATAAGTAGCCTAAGTGCAGTTCGACTAGATAAGTACTAATTATACAACACCCAAAGGTGATTGTACATTTATGAAATATGTCAGAACCTCTGGATATCCTCGTGAGCCACCAACGAAACTCTCACCTAAAACTTGGAGGGGCGCAAAACAGAAAGTGTGAGTGGGCAAAAATAAAGCTTTTCAAAATCATTTCATTTCTCAAACGTTCTAACCCCTTACCGTAAAACCTGTATAATTTCCCAGAAGATAAAGTATATATTCATATATCTCAAAACCATGCTCAGCAATAGATAATCAAATGTATACCAGAAGTATGTCATGTCAAAGTATCTCAACAAAATGCCATAAGTAACTCAGTCAACAATTATGAATACTAGATATCAAATCAGCCCTCGGCTGAGTCTATAACTCATAATCAATCACAATCATATCAAATATTCCTACACACGAGTCGGAACCACCTAAAGTGGTATGTATGACAAGGCTAGGTGTAAAATAAATATGCTCAAGTGCTACGATCACTTGAAGACTGTGCGAATAATCGCGGGTCACCTACGAGTGGGAACCACCTAAAGTGGTCTGTAGACAAGCCTGTTCACCTAACTTGGATCCAAGGTGAGCATATGGTGTGGGAGGTGAACATCACGTGAAGGACTGTGCCCTAACTCTGGGCGGAAGCACTAACACCGGGGTCAAGGTTTATGAGCTCTCAATTGATCACATCATAAAATCATAAATTCACATCACTCAATTATAACTCTCCTGGTACCCACCTGAGCATCCACAACACCAATTCACATATATGCATTATATACCAATTCGTATACTAAAAGTAAATTCATATGCATGGCATTTTAACATACTTTTATTAAAAATCGATTTATGGGAAAAATCATCAAGTATATAGATATTTACTGAAAAACAAAAGCCCACTCACTGATAAGTCGAAGGATCGTAGCCCCTGAGCCTCGATTGCTAGCTCTTGTCCTCAGGATAGGTCTCACCTATATGCGAAATAACTAAATAAACGTTGTTTAAAGCACAAAAATGAGACTCGCAATTAACTACTCATACATAGCTCAATTTTTAGTATTTGAATATACCAATATGATCTACATAACCTCAGGAACATCCCCATATTTTTAAAATAATTTTTTGATGCTCTACGCTCCACCACGAGCCGGCAAGGGCATGGCCCTACGGGCCCCCACTCACGGTCAACCATGATGGAAACTTTGACGCCATAAGAAATATTTCGTGGAATATTCTGTTAAACCTTAACGGAAACCGTTAAACCTAACCTGACGACATTAGAATATTCCGTCAAACTTGACAGAATATTCGTCTTTCTTGTCCAGAGGACCTCCACTCACCGTTGCCGTCGCTGGAAAACTGGAAAAACTTCAAACCTTTATATCTTCTTCGTTTTTCAACCAAATTTCATGAAACTTGTCTCAAATTAAAGCTTACAATGAGTAGAAAAAAACCTTACCAATTTGAAGCCTTAAAATCCACGAGATTTTGCCTGAGAAACCTCGATAATCCGGCCAAAATTTCAAACTCGCCAAACTTGACTTCCCGTCGTCCAAAACACTTGGTTTTTCTTCTCCGAGCTTCGTGAGGACGATCTAAAGCTTCCTACGATCTTAGAATGCTCTAAAACCTTCACATTTACGTGTGCATGAACAGTGCACAAATCTGGGTTCTCAAGTTCCCTCGTTTTTTAAGGTTTCACGTCGAACAAAGGGTACCATTCAACTCATGAGGTCACAAGGAACAAGATGGTGACCTTAAATCTCTCAATCTGTGAATGGTCCAAATTGGTCCCCTACCAAACCCAAACAAATATCTTACTTTCACAATTTTTCCAAAACTTAGGAAAAATGATAAATAGGTCAAATTCCAACTTAACCACACAACCATACAAAACGTCCAAGGGTACTTTAGTAATTTCACATTATCGATACAATTAATTCGGGATGGGCTGTGACAACCATCTATCTCCTCCCTCCCTCACCCTCTTCTGAACCTCCGTACACTATGAGCCGCACATGAGCGAGCTCGAACAAAAGATTTCAAAGCTAAATCCAACGTGGAAGATCAGAAAATCGAAACCCAGAAAACATATAAAATTATGAAAATAAATTTTTATCTCTTGGATTTGAATTAGCATTTTGTCCTCTTTTTTTTTTTTGGGTTTTCCTCTTTTTTTTTTTTTTTTTTTGGGTTTTGTGGCACATGCAGAGTTAAATTCTTTTTTTCTTTTCTTTTTTTTCCTTTCTGGGCTTTTTTTGTTTTTAGTGATTTAGGTTGAAGAGTTTATGTATTTTTTTTTTTGAGAAACTAAGCCTTTGGGCGTTTTTCAAAGCTCAAATTTGGTTGAGAATGGAGGGCTGAGGAAAATCACTTGTCATGCTGACCTCTGGGTGTTTTTCAAAGCTCAAATTTAAATGTATTAAATTGTTATGCTATAAGGATACATGTGTCCATAGGTTATTGGTGGGGAATACCACCTATCATGCTAAGGTGTGTGTTCTAGTCAAATGGAAAACTTTCTCAAAATTGTCGGACACTCTTAATTGTATTACCATCTCCTTCCCTCTCTCATCTCACACTTTACTTTTTTGTCTTTTATTTTTTTTTTATAGAAAAATCAAAATAAAATGTTGGCGTGGCATAATCGTAAACGTTTTTTTTTTTGAATAAACGATATCAGTGTTCTAAAAATCGGCCTAGGCGGCCGCCTAGACGGCGCCTAGGCGCTGAGCGGTGGTCAGCCGCCGGGATTAATGCATAATCGGGAGCAAAATCGGGACAGGGATTAGGCGGGCGCCGAGGCGGCCTGAGCGGCCCTTGGGCGGCCTAGGCGGGCGACTGGGTGGTCTAGGCGGTCTGGGAATTTCAATTTTTCTGTTGTCAAACTTGAGAAAATGCGGATTAGCTTTGTTCTGGTTTTTCTGGACTTCATGAACGTCTGGTTTGTATTCTTGCGAAAAGGAAGAAGATGAGAGTTTCTCTCTCTTCCTTCCACACCCACGTGATCACTCTCTTTATTTATTTTTTATTTTTGGTTTCTGTCCATTCGGACAGCTATCATCTTGACCTTCTAAAAGAAGGGCTGTCAGTCCATCCATACTTCCATTCCATAGCATCAGGTACTATTAATAATATAAAAAACATATATTGTAAGCTCTCAGTTCTTTTTAAGACTTGTTAGATAGGCATTTTATTATTTATTATTTTTTTATTTAGAAATTTCATACCAGTATAATTTTTTGTAAGTATCAATATACACTTATTTATAAAATATACAAAAAATTTACCTAAATCCGCCTAGACCGCCTAGGCGTCCGTCTAGACCCCGCCTAGCCGCCTAGGCGCTAGGCGCCAGCCCGCCGCCCGACTAGCGCCTAGCGTTTTTTAGAACCTTGAACGATATTATATACACTAAAGGAAAGGGGGTGGGCTTAGCCTCACAATGGGCTTGCAATAATGTAGTTCAAATTCTCCTTTGGAGAGAATCGAACCTAAGACATCTCACTTACAAGTAAAGAGGAATACCACTAAACTATAGTATTAAGTGGTAATCGTAAACGTTTATATAGGAAGGGAGAGAAGGGGAGAGAGGAAAAAAATCTTACTCCTAATTGTAGTTAGACTTATTATATTAGCACCCCATATTGTTAAATACACTATATATTTGATGCTCCCCACATTTTTATTTGTAATTAAAAGTTATCTTAATACACCCCGCATACTTTCTCATAATACTATCACACCCCACGTTCTCAACATACATCTTATATTTTCTACATAAACCCCACAGCCTTTGCATCGTTCACATCTTAAAATAGCAAATGTGGAATGTACGAGAAAACCCAATAAAATGGGAAAAGAAGGAGAAAAATAGTCACAAATATCTTATGCTGATTATTTTCTCTTGAAATTGTTGAGAGGGGTTCTGCATGACCATGGTGCAGATACAACCCCTGACTGCAGGCACTTAGAATGATATGGCATGCAACCTTAAGTTCCTTCTAAGACCTTTAACACACAAACAAAATATTATTGTTTCCTGGGAATCGCATGCAGGTATTTGGGAATCACAATAAAGGCCTCCTACAAACCTATTATAGGCAAGCCATAGGTACTTAATTTGTATACGTAGCAATACTTTTACACTTTGTCGTATGGTAATTCACAAATTCAGACTACTTAAAGCTTTATCGCTCATCAAACAAATTTGATCCTACCCTAAATTCTCTCTATCGAAAGACTAATCTCTCATTTTGTATAGAGAGATGTCGTTGAAATCATTAAAAAAAAATATAAAATATGGAGTCTTACCTTATGTTAATTTTCTGAAATGTCGATTTCGTGTTCCATTCGTAAAAAATATTTTTTCTCAACCAACCTATTAGTTTCATTGGTTAGAATTTTATTCTACAATAGAGGGTGAGAGGGCTTTTGAGAATTAAAGAAGATAAATAATGTGTTAAAAGTGATTTGAGGTATATTTAGAAAAAAAATTTGAACCTTATAAGTCATTTAATATTAAATTTTAATGTGGCGTGTTTTCAACATTATGTAGGGTGCTAATAAAAAAAGTATTGTTGTTACTCTTTTTACCCAGAAACAACATCCTCGGCCCAAAATTTCTTTGCCTTCCCCATATTTACTACTAAACTAGATATGAAGACCACAAGGACCAGTTTGGTGGGCTAGAAGGGACTGAGCCTTAATGATAAAATTGGATTGACATAAATTTGTAAGACAAAACTCGTAACTTATGTATAAAAATAGTTTAGATAACTCACGCTATTGTGAATTTATAGCTTATTATGTCTAATTTTATCTATTTCACATTTTAACCCGACAAATAAAAGACTAAATTCAAGTATATTTTAATTCATCATAACTTATCTTAATTAGTTCACCAAATAGGCCCAATTACCAATGAGATTTGGAAAGGGTCAAGGTTGGAAAGTGGAAGAACACAGCCGTCCCCTCTCTCTTCTACAGCAGGAGTTGGTTTAGGGTTCTTGGATTTGGTTAGTAAAAGTAAAACAGGTTGAAGGGGAGCTCGGTGAACTCTGTCTTTGCCTTTGAATCTGTCTCTCAATTCAATTGTTTCAGAGATGGGTCTTTGTTTTTCACTATTCTTCTTCCATATGGGTTTTGTGATTTATTGCTTCGATTTATCTTTGTTGTGCCTCTATCAAACTTCAAAACCCATCTTTGTGTTTCTTGTTTTGACATGAAATACTTTGGTAATTTTCTGACCTAAAAAGAAATTAAACATGCTTATCCTATTCGTAATTATCAGAGAGATATATATGTGCTCTTTATTCAACGAGTTTCTCACTTGTTGAAAAAAAAAAAAGGAGATTAGTTGTAGAACTCACTCCACATTGAATTTCAATGATCCAAATCATCTATATTGGAAACAAAAATAGACTAAGAAAGCAGGAGTACAGGGGCGAAGAACCTTGAAGAATCCCTTCTTCTCATCGCAAGTAATTTTCTACCCAATTCGGCTAATTTACGGGTTAATTAGTTTGATAATTTGGGGGTTTGATATTTTCTTTCTATCAATCTCGTCTTCTCACCGCTGCTTCCCACTGTAATATTTTTTCAAATTCTTTTCGCCATTTAGGTCTTTATTGCTGGGTTTTGATTTGTTTATCTACACTCTTTGAGGTTGTTTTATAGCCCTTGATTTGTTTTGCTGAGTTTTTCAAACTGATTTCAAGTTCTAGGGATGGGGTTTTCAAAAATTTAGGGCTTTTCTTGGCTTCGTTAATTTAGGTTGGGGAAAAGTCAGATTGTTATGTTCAAGCTTGGTTTTCCACTCTGGGTGCGTCCTTTTCAATTCTCGAAGAACTTCTGAGGTAAACTGAGTTCTTTTGTTAATTTTGTTGGAAGTATTATTCCTTGCATGCTAAAGAAAATTGAAATTTTTAAATAAAATTTCTCTTCTTGCTCAACTTGAGAGTTTACTTGAAGAGATTGACTGATGAAGTTTATGTCGTGGAACTGTGGAGGTCTTGGTAGACCTGAATTTATATGTAATTTTACTTTTCTTTGTACCACCTTTAATTTGGACCTTTTTTGTTTAATGGAAGAAACTAAGATGGATGTAGATGAGGTCCAACGAAACTTTTATGGAAAGTTTTTTGATAAACTTTGTAGTTGTAGCCCTATTGGTAGGACTGGGGGATTATGCTTGTTCTGGAATTCTTGTAAGGTGGATATTAATGTTATCACTTCCTCTTCTCGTTTTTTACACTGTGTGGTTACTTATCTTTCTTCAAATGTTGAACGTTATTTCACTTTTGTGCATGCATACCCACAAAAAAACACTTACAATCTGGTCTGTGGGAGGACATTTTATTGCTTAATCCTAAAGTTAAACAGCGGTGTTTAATGGGAGATTTTAACATTATGGACATTTCTGAAAAGAATGGAGGCTGCTAAGTTACTACAACTTTTTTGAACAAATTCCTCCAATTTCTTAACAATGGTAACCTCTTATCTCTTAATGCTTCTGGGGTGCCTTTTACTTGGTGTAATTATCCTATTTTTGGGTCCGATCATGGACCAATACTCTTAAATTTTAATTCAAGAAGCATTATTAGTGGACATAATAATTCCTTCAAATTTGAATCGATGTGGCTGTTGCATCCTGATTTCAAGGAGTTTGTGAAGGATGCTTGGAAATGTAATGGTGTTTTCAATCCTATGAATAATTTTAGAGCTTGTGCCAATACGTTTAAGTACTTAGTAAAGAATTGGAATAAGACTACCTTTGGTAATTTGAAAGTTCGCAAGGAATGCATCCTTGGCGAACTAGCTGTGATCCAAGAGACCATTATGAGAAACCAAAATGTTGATGTTGAGTTGGAACTTGAAACTAAGATAAGTGAAGAACTAAGTTCGATACTAAAGCAAGAGGAAATTAAGAGGATAAAGGACAATAATGGGTTTTGGTGGAATGTGGATGAAGGACTTGAACAAGTTTTTGTGCAGGAATTTAAACTGCGTTTTTCTTGTGATTGTCCTCCTTTGCCCGTTGATATTTCTTCTTGTGCTAATATCATTACCCATTGCATTGATAATAGTCAAAATGAAATGCTTCTTAAACCTGTGGAGGACGTTGAGGTTTGGGAGACGGTGAAAAGCATTGGTGCGCTAAAGGCACCAGGGCTCGATGATATTACTCCATGTTTCAACCATGAATGCTGGGATAACATTAAAGATTCAGCTAGTGCAATGGTGAAGGATGTTTTCCTTAATAATTCCAGTCTAAGATTGATTAATCATACCAACATAACTCTTATTTCCAAAGTGGAGAATCCGGAGGTGGTAAGTAACTATAGACCAATTAGACTTTGTAATGTTAGTTACAAAATTATTACGAAAATCATTATCAAAAGGTTAAGATATTTGCTCGATTTGTGCATATGTATCTAACTGCCAAGGGGATTTTGCCCTGGGGCGTTCTATTCATGATAATATCTTGATAGATCATGAGAGGCTCTCTATCATTAAAGTTTAAAAAAAAAGGAAAAAAAAAGGAAGGATTGGAGCAATGGGAATTAAATTAGATCTTGAAAAGGCCTATGATTTTCTTAATTGGGATTATATTGAGTATATGCTTTTGAGATTTGGTTTTGCGGTAAGGTGGGTAAACTTAGTTATGGAGTGCATTAAGTCGTCTTCATTCTCAGTTTTAATAAATGGTTCTACCCATGGTTATTTCTACCCATGGTTATTTCTACCCGAAAAGGAAGATTAGGCAAGGGGACCCTTTGTCGCCTTATATTTTTATTCTTTGCATGGAACCTGTAATTAGACATTTTAACAATATGGCCAATAACCCCAAGTCTCATATTTGGTATTTTATCCTCTCCTGGGGGATTTAGAACTTCTAATCTAGTGTTTGCAAATGATTGTCTTTTGTTTGCCAAAGCAACTACTAAGGGTGCGCGGAATGTCCTCCAAATTATGAATATGTTTGCTAAAGCGTCTGGCCAGCAGGTAAATTTTCATAAATCATTTTTTGTTGAAAATATTGGTGGGTAGTGAATGCGCACAGTACCTTTGGTAAAGTTTTCAATGCCACATGCAGACATTTTCAATGCCCACAAATGTGATGTAGACTATGGAAACAATAGGATTATATTTTCAAAGTTGGATGTTGTAAATTTCAAACTGCAAGAACATGTTTGTATGGAGCCGCTCTATAAATAGAGCGCTTCGACTGCAGTTAAAAGAAAGAGAGAAAATATGCAGAAAGTTCATAGAAGAGGAAGAGAGAAAACAGAGGAAGAGGAGAGGAGATAATAGAGAGAGTTATTTTGTACTCCTATTATTCTAAATTATAATGAAAGCATCACTGCTGCCCCGAGGACGTACTCCAGTCACACTAACTGTAGAGGAACCTTGTAAACTTTGTGTCTTGTTTATTTATTCCACTGCACACACCGTCAATTTTACAACACGTTATCAGCACGAGAAGCTCTCATGTCAGTGGAAAGCACAACGCCATAAATCAGGTGAAGCACTATCTACCTCTCACATCTGTCAGCTAAAATCTCACAGAATAAAAGGTATGTCTATTTTTCATCTTTCTCAACGCGCCGGAAGCGCCCCACCGAATTCTAGTGAGAATTGAAATTTACAACGACCTGTAGTCGTCACGAGATAAGAAAACTCGTACTTGACAACTGGTTTCCAGAGATCCAGAAGAATCTCATCAGACTTGGAAACCCTGATCGCGTCTTTTTCGACGGATCTCGAGAACTCCCATGAATACTTGGTTGTCTGAGATGGTGATGGCAGGACTGAATCCACATAGTCGTCCCTCTCTTATACCTCCATCAACCCCGCTGTCATCTATATGGAGGTTCTTGCTTCGTGATGCCATGTTCCCTGGGTCATGCAAGAACAACGCCAGTCTCTGGTAGCCTTTTGGGATTGAATTTAATTTGGGCAACCTCCACAACAACTCAGCTGGCCCTGAGTTTCGAGACTGGCAGAGACAGAAAAGGAAAAATGATGGTGTGTCAGATACCATGTGGAAACTAAGAAAAAGTAATATAAAAAAATAAATAAAAAAAAAGAAACAAAAAGAGTAAAGACTTTTTGGATGGTGTCATACCATTTGAAAAGAAAGAAGAAAATATATATATTTATGTGAATGGTGTTGGTGTTGGTTTAAAACACTTTCACAAGTTCTATTTACTTTAAAGCAATTTATTTATCATGGACGGTTTTACCGCCTACTGCTTTAAGTTTTGATTTATGTGAATGGTACTGAATTAAAGCCCTTGTCACAAGCTTTATTTACTTAAATGCAATTTATTCACTATGGTTGGAATTACCGCCTATTGCTTTAATTTACTTATCGTACTTCTCTTTTATTACGATGAGTATATATAGGACCTGAAGTTCCTTGATCAGATCAGAACCTAAAGTTTCTTGATCCTCATCATATAAAAATGATTGGACCAGAAGTTCCATCATGCAAATATAAAAATGATTGGACCTGAAGTTCTATCATACAAAAAGATCAGGTATTAAGTCCCTTGATCCTCAAGATCAGGACATGAAGCTCCTTGATGAGTACAGTAAGTTTTAAGTGCCACAGTGCCTCAACTTAATTGCAATAAAAGCCATTAGAGTCTCAGTCTACAGACTATTAAATGAGGACCAGAAGTTCCTTATGTCTATACTCAAAATGGTTTAGCAGAAGCATTTATTAAGCGGATGAAATTAATTACCCGCGCTTTGCTCATAAAAACGAAATTGCCAGTTTTTACATGAGTACATGCTTTTTGCATGATGCAGTATTAGTTGGGTTGAAATTTGTTACCAACCATCAATACTTCTCAGTACAACTCGTGTTTGGGAACCAGCCAAACATTATACATCTATGAGTTTTTGGTTGTGTTATCTTTGTGCCTATTGCACTGCCACAACTTACTAAAACGAGGCATCATCGCAAATTGGGCATTGATGTTGATTCACCGTCTATCATTCAACATTTGGAACCCGTGACTGGGGATATGCTTATCGCGTGATTTGCGGACTATGATTTTGATAAGACAGTTTTCCCGCCATTAGGGGGAGAAAATATCATTCCAGAAGAATGATGAGAAAAAACCGTTTCAGAAAAACTAAGCGAATTTGCCTTATTTTGATACATGAAGCGTTCAATTGAGAATAATTGAATGATGCATCGATGCAAATCAAGTGCCAGATGCGTTTAATGGTGCATCGAAAGTAATGAAATCACATATACTTGCTGCAAATGTGCCTACAAGAATCAATGTCCCTGTTGGACAATATAATGAAGCAGCAAATGATTTATCTGTTGCATGCCTAAAGCATGGCAGATAATGTGGTAGTAAATGATTTATTTGTTACACGCCTGAAGCGTGGCAAACTCTTAGATTCAGAAGGTTCAATCATTTAAAAGAAGAAGAATATGGCACTACTGAACTATTGCATTCCCAAAGCATAACTGTTAACATGCCAAAAGCATGACAGTCGCCGTATGGATACACGTCCCAGAAAGGACAATCCGCGGACATGGGAATTTTGATGTCTCATGCATGAAGCATGATAGACATATAGGTTCCAATGACTCAACTCCTGGAAGTGGAGATTAAGATCCCAGCTCTATAACGCTCAAAAAAAGGTTATGATCCGCATTCTCTAAATTATGGCTATCTTGGAAGAGATAGTGTAATGCCCTTGAAGAGGCAATGGATATCCAAAGAAATGAAAAGTTTTTATGCATGCGCATGCACATGAGAATATGGGATCACGGATTAATGAAAACCAATGATAATTTTGGTCTTACAAGTAGCTACTAAATTTCATCAATGAGTTGTGTTGATATTGAGTCCCATTCTTTTCCACCAACAAAATTTATTGGCAAAAATGGAGAAAGGCAATTCCATTACAATTTTGTAAAAACGTGGAGAAATGGACCTATATACTTGAATACAATACAAATAGCCAAAGGATGTTGAACCAAGGAGGTTACATATGGGCATTTGTAATACAGTGAAATACACTCACATGATATGACACAAGGTTACTAATTGAAACCTGAAATTATACTCATGTAAACGAGTTCATATGAATGGAGAATTATATATGAAGGGTTGTGAGTCGCCCACTTCATATCTCCATAAGTAATCCCTCAAGTATACATGGAAGCAAATTGCTCTGTATAAATTTCAAAGGAAAATGTGTCATGAAGTGTAGAAAATCCCTGAAGGATTCAGATTGGTTAAAGTAAATCCTGGAAGGATAAAGCATACATTATGTACTCAATACCAATGGATGGTATAAATTGCCTGAGTGAGTACTATCATTATGATATTGTTGCAACATATTAAAATCTCTTGCAAGAGTCGATTAGAACTCCTGAAGAGTCAAGAAAAGTGTTGAGAAAGATATTGTCTCGAACTGCAGATCGAACAATATGCCAACACGAATCTTATCCATGATGTTCATGATATTAAAGAATCATATGGATTGAAGATTATGAGTTGAATGCTCAAATGATTTAGACACTAAGAATGATCATTTATCTTCACGAGGGTAAAGATAAATTGATATTTGGTCCAGAATACCACATCTTAGTGAAGTATATGCTTTATTGTATTTGGCACAATACATTGAAAGAAATAAAGCTTATTTATTAATATCTCCGAAAACTTACAGACATGAGGAGGGATAACTTCACAAAAGTTGCTCATGTGAAGCCTCAGTACTCGGAGATACCCCAGAAGGGTGAGGCACCATCGGTTGATTATTTGGAGGCTCAATACTTGGTGGAACTCTAGACTGCTGAGACAATAGGTGTCTTTGGAATAAAGACTCGAACCTCTGATTGTCATTTTCGGTTCGACCTTCGGATTCCAGCAAGTGGTCGAGCTTTCTTTTCATGCTCGTCGAGTAATTATTTGCAAGCATGTGTAACACTCTATTCTCATGCTTGAGCCCTCTAATTTCTTGTTTAAGACTTGCCACCTCAGCCATCAATGATTCAACTTGGCGAGTTCGAGCAAGTAGGCGTTGGCTCATATTAGAAACAGAGCCCGCACACTGAATACTGAGAGCCAAAGAGTCTTGAACGGCCGCCTCATCTGGCCGGTTTGAAAGGATTATGTTATCCTTGGGAGTGAGAAGATTCCTAGCTACCACTGTAGCAGTCAAGTCATTCTTCATCACAGAATCCTTAACCGTAAGAGGACCATTAGAAGATGAGAAAGACGGGCGCCATATATTATCCTAACACGGCTCGTCGGTATCTCTCCCGAGACTCAAATCTAAACAAAGGTTAGATGGGCAAGCCATTTCAGAAATGATGAAAAGAAAAGAAGGTCAGATAAAATCTCAGAAGTGCAAGAAAGGGAAATTTCTGCAGGCAGCAATTTTCTGAGTGTGTCTGAACAAATTGATATCTCTTTAAAAAAAGAGGCAACAAGGTCACATATTCAAAAGCAATGTGTGGCGTAGCCAAAAAATTTCTAAATGAATGTCAACTTTAAATAACTATAAGATTAAAAGATACTACGAAAAACTCATATAAAAATAACAATCCTTAGTCTTAATAGGTATTCATTAAATATTCTACTAAAATTACAATTTCCCTCGACGAATTTTCGTAGTCTGAAATCTTTTCATAATCATGTCATTATCATTATTATCGAAGATATCTTTCTCGATATATATTACTATGTTGCCTTTCTTGATATATAAACAACAAAATCACAAAGAAAAACTAAGAGTTAAGAATTACCTAATTGATTTACTGATTAAAAAACTGCAAAGATAAACTGGTGAAGGTTTCCTATCTTGGAATTGGAGATGGCCGATTCTCTGAATAGGAGAAGTTTAAAAGTTTTTTTTTTGGAGGAAAAGTTCAAAGTTTAATGCTAATTGATTAATTACCTTTTCATTTTGTGTAATTCTCTATTTTTCTAAATATTATAATTGTAGTAAATATTCTATAAAAAAAAAAGTAAATAATGAAATAAGACAAAAAGGTAACAAATAACTCTGCCATATTGAAACTCTTCAGTCAAACTAACCAATAGGGGTTAAATTGTTTAGCGGCCACTACATATGTAAGAAGGGGTGTGATATCCACACACCCCTTTTTACTTCTCTCACACATTTTGGAATTTCGACCGTCGGATCAGATGAATTGAAGAAGATCTAACGGATAGAAAGTAATAGGGGTGTGTGAGAAGTAAAAAGGGGTGTGTGGATAGTACACCCCATGTAAGAAAATAGCAGATCACTAATAATTATAATATAATACATACTATTTTAATGAGAATCATTAAAAGTTTACAGTGGTCAAATGACCAACCTAATGACAAGGCGCCTCCACCCGGTTGTTTATTAAACAATGCTTGGCTACTCAATAATGGTAAAAATTTCTACTCAAAATTATTCATAGTTGATTCGTAGAAATATGTGCTTATAATTAAAACTGGTCATATAATAATTACTTTGAAATGCTCATATATGCACAAAAAAAAAAAATTAAAACTAAGATTGTTTACTTAATTAACAGACCAGTTTCGATCATAAGCACTTAATTTTGTAAATCAGTTACAAAAAGTTTTGAGTATGAGTTTCTATTCATTATTGAGATGATTATGATGCACGTATGTTGTAGAATAATATTTGGTTACTCAAATGATAAATAGGATTTTTTACTCAAAACTCTTCGTTTCTGATTCATAAAATTTCATTTTATAATTAGAACTTTTGTGCAAATAATCAGTTAAACTAAGGTCATTTAGCTATCAAATTATATAAAATCAGGTAGACAAAATAGTAAAAGTATTACAAATTGTCTATTTAACTTTAATTATTTTTTATAAAGACGATCTTTACAAATACAATAGAAATAATTTCAATTATAAAATTTGAATCGGACATAAGTTTCTTTTAAACATCCTTACTTGCTTGTATCCTTGTCTTGAACAAAGATGGCCTTCCTTGCCCTCATTAATTTTGCTTGGGGGATGTTTGGGGTGGAGCTCTTGGTTGGAGCGTCCTTTATTTGTATCCCCTTCATCCCTGCTAGTGCTGTTGTGTTTGGTTGGTTGTTGCCTCCTCGTAGGCTCTGTGGCTTGGTTGTTCTGTCAAAAAAAAAAAAAAAAAAACAATACTGCTCCTAGGCTCTTCAAAAAAAAAAAAAAAAAAAAAAAAAAAAAAAAAACAATACTGCTCCTAGGCTCTTCAAAAAATCTTGTTGTCTATTCGGGTCCCAATCAAATCCAATAAAAAAACTCTGACTCTCTCACTTCAGAGTTGAAGAGATTCCCTTCACACTTCGCGACTGCTCTGAAAACTGAACAATCTTAACCCCGTACTCATCCTCCCAGCCCATCCCCACCCCAATGGCCGGCGGTGGAGGTGACGCGCCGCCTCTCCCGTCCTCTAACGGCGGGGAATTCCTCCTCTCCTTGCTCCAACAACAAAAGCCCAACCTCCTCCACCACCAGTCCCCCTCCCCACAACAACAACAACAGCAACCACCTCTGGTGCTCGATCCGGCGGTCGCTGCGGTGGGACCCACACTCCCGTTCCCGCATATGCCGCCGTGGGTATCATCCAACGGCCAAGATCATCACCCCCAACTCCCCAACCCTTCTTCCCTCTGGTCCACGCAGTCCCCTCCTCCTAATTTCAACTTCCTAGGGTTTCCCCAAAGCCCTTATCCCTCTTCCTCTCCCCCGAATCCCTTTCCCCAGTTCGCCGGAAACCAGTTCCCGGGAAACCTCGAGGATTTGAGGAATCTAATCGGCTTTCAGAGTCCAAACAATAATCCCCTCCAAAACCTTGCCCAGCTGAAGCAGCATCAAGATCAGAAGCTCAAATTTAGTTATTTGCCTGGCGACCTTGTCCGAAACCCTGAAGGTTCAGTAAATGCCAGCATTTCCTCTGAGGTTTCCAAGCTCAGCAATAGCTTCGACAGGAATCTCAATTTGAGTTCTAACAATTCTTCCACTTCCAATGAGTTCCGGCATGGGAATCACGATAATTTCAGTTCGAATTTCAATTCTCGGGAGCAGGAACGGCGAGGCGGAGGTGCAAGTGGAAAGGGAAAGCAGTTTCAGAGGAATACTCCGCCGCCAGGGTTTGGGAACAATGCGAGGGGCGCAGGGAGTTGGAATTCTGGGAATAGGAGGGAGCTTGAGCATAATGTGGATAGGGATAGGCAGAGTTCGAGTGAATTTGTGAGGAACAGGGATGTTTCTTTTGAAGATGAGAGAATGAGAAGATTGGCAAATGAAGATGGTCGAACTCGAGGCAATGGGGCTCGGGGATTGGGGTTCAATGCACAGCCTGATGAGCCTGGTCTGCCCACTGGCACCAATCTCCATTCGGCTTCTGCTTTGGAGATTGAAGAGTCGATGATGAATTTACAACATGGAGATAAGGCGAGAAAAGACGTTGAAGATGGAAGCCAACAGTTGGTTGATGATGACAGGGAAGAAAAGAATGAGGCAAAGCAACATCATAATGCCCGTGAAAAGGTTAAAACTTTGTTTCTATTACGATACATATAAAGGGTTTGAATGCTATGGGGAGTAAATTTGTTCCTGCTGAGTTAATGTTATAGTTCAAGTTAATGTGTAGATAGTGTTAAATAAAGTGAAGTCATGCCTGAATATGCAATCTAGGTTATACCAAACTCTTTTGCTCAACAACAATTAATGCACTATGTATGGAGATTTATTGGGACATCACTTGTTGATCGTGATTAAGAAGCATTACACCCATTATTATCTGCTGTGTATCTTAGCCATTCATACCTAATCCAATGGCTGAGACACTGAATCTCAAGTCAGGTCCTTATAAGATGCCATAGGTTGTATGCATGTGTATTCTTTAATTATTCAAAATAATGAATAGTTTAGATGTTAATTACTTACAGTTTTTGTTATCAGGAGTCAAGATCAGATAACAGAGGACAACACCTACTTAGCCAAAGAATGAGAATCTTCAAAAGACAGATGCAATGTCGCATGGACATAGACAGGCTAAACGCTCCATTTCTTGCAATTTATGATTCCTTGATACCGACTGAGGAAGAGAAGGCTAAGCAGAAGCAATTGTTTACATTATTGGAGAGGTTAGTTACTAAAGAATGGCCTGAAGCTCGACTATACATCTACGGATCGTGTGGCAACTCATTTGGGGTTTCTAAAAGTGATATTGATCTCTGTCTTGCAATTGATGAGGCAAACATTAACAAGTCAGAGTTCTTATTGAGGTTGGCAGATATTTTGCAATCAGACAATCTACAGAATGTGCAGGTGAATCAAAGTGCCTTCTCCTCATGAATTTGTGTGATGGATAAAACTTTAGATTTTTCATTTATAAATCTTGGCGGATGCTACTTGCAGTGTGTAGGTCATTGTATTGAATGATGTGCTTCTTACATTGAGACATAGATATAAAATTATTTGAGGGGCTAAATTTTAACCATAAATGAGAAAAATGATTATCTGATGGTGCAGAAAACAAAAGCTGAATTACCATTTTGAGCTTAAATGATATGAGCAACTGGGCCTCTTTCAGTTGATAAGGGAAACTTTCTGTATTTGAATTTGTACATTATTATAGTCCCTAATATAGTCGCTATTCCTGCTTTGGGGGTTTACCTATGCAAAATATTGTTTGGCCACCTATACTTAATGGTTGATGTATGGAAGTAGGAGATTTAGGAAATTATCTCTCGTCCTGCAGAATCCTTTTAAGATGCAAGGCTTTGGTATTCATGATGGGTGGGGGGAGGTGTTTGAAAACAATATGTTTTTATCAGGGAAGGGATTCTTGATATCCTCCATCTTCACTTTCAAATCCAGGAAATGCATCAGCCTTTTTGTTTGTTTAGTGACAAGGTGGTGTTCGTACAATCCTGAGACACATGAAGTCCCTTATCCTGCATGTACTGTGAAAGGATGGTGGAACAGTTCCCATATCATCTAGTTTTAGGATTTTCATGAAACAGCATTTAAATATACACAAGCACATTATGCTTCATGTATCTTATCAAAGCAATCCATTTACTATGGGCAACAGTATTTCCAGTAATTTAATTCTCTTAGAGTTTTATAATATTTGTGTTATTTAAGTATTCCTGTTTGTCAGGCGTTGACACGTGCTAGGGTTCCCATAGTAAAACTTATGGATCCTGTCAGTGGAATCTCCTGTGACATATGCATCAACAATGTTTTGGCTGTCATAAATACAAAGCTTCTTCGTGATTATGCAAAAATTGATGCAAGATTACGGCAATTGGCTTTTATTGTGAAACATTGGGCCAAGTCAAGAGGAGTCAATGAAACTTACCATGGAACTTTATCAAGCTATGCGTAAGTTAACTTCTGAATCTCTCATTCCCAAAATTAGTGGTAAAAAGTCTTCAGCGACAGATGCCATTGACATTGATTTGATTACTCTGCTTCACTTTTTCGACACAAGATACTTTGGCTACTTCTACCTAGAGTCTTTGCTTTATTCAAAAACTTTTGGTTTGAGTGTTTTTGACTTTTTGCCAACTACCTTGAAATTGTTAATGTTTGCATTTAATTTCAGGTATGTTTTGATGTGCATTCATTTCTTACAACATCGCAGACCTGCTATTCTCCCCTGCTTACAGGTGTGTGTTCCTACTTCCTAGTTTACGTCTACAACGAAATGACATCAAGGCATATATGGACATCATTTCAATATCATTCTTTTTCGGTGCTTAAGCACAACCTTTTTTCTATTTCAGGGAATGCAAACAACATACTCTGTCACTGTAGAGAACGTTGAATGTTCTTTCTTTGATCAAGTAGACAAACTAAGAGATTTTGGGTCCCATAACAAGGAACCTATTGCTAGACTCGTGTGGGGATTTTTCAATTACTGGGCATATAGCCATGATTATGCAAATTCCGTCATTTCTGTTCGTACAGGAAGCTTAATCAGGTGAGATATAGAATCTTTTATGCTTTATTAAGGTAAGTAATTGAAGATATTAGTTGAATGGATTATTAATTGATATATTTATCAAATGTGTTTCAAATAAGGACAGTAGGTATATTGTCATCAGTTGAATGTTCTCAGAGAAACATTTGCATATTAGGCTAGTATTAGGTAGATACCACTGTCTTGCATCATTTTGAAGCTAAATTTATGCAAACGTGCTGGACTTCATGTGCTCATATATCATATTCTGATTCATGTCCATGGGATATCTAATTACCTTTCAGTAATATTTTATCTTTTTTTTGTGTGTTTTACACTGAGCAGAGAATCTAGTCGATGTATTTCACAGATCACGTTTGACAAAACGATTAAGTTTGTTTTGAGGAACTATAGCAGGCATGCTTGAGCGTTTCATTCATCAATAGTTGTTTGATCTTGAGTGATTGAATTAGGGGGAACTCTTAGTCTGTTAAACCCATGGATTCTGAATAAAGTATCACTTTGATGAATGTCATTTGAATTACTTTTCGGCCATAGTTGAACCTAAAACCTTTCATTTATAGTTTATTGCCCCCATTGTCAGTAGAGGTTTTGTAGCTTGTGATTAAGAGCTGTAGTTGTCCAACTTATTGCCAATTGAAACCTTCAACTAAGAACTTTCTTGTAATTATTTATCCAAAAGAAAAGAACCTGCAATTGCAACTAACCAACTTTAGCTGTGATGTTAATTTGTTCAGCAAGCGGGAAAAGGACTGGACAAGGAGGGTTGGGAATGATCGGCATTTGATATGCATAGAAGACCCTTTCGAGATATCCCACGACCTGGGTCGAGTGGTGGACAAGTACAGCATAAAAGTTCTAAGGGAGGAGTTTGAGCGTGCAGCCGACATTATGCAGTACGATGCAAACCCCTGTGTGAAGCTCTTTGAGCCCTACGTCCCTGATGTTTAATTATTTACTAGTTTTGAGTATAATTTTGGTCCAGCAACAATGGTTAAATAAGCTATGATTGTGAAGTATTTGGTGCCACAATTCCATGTGTGATGTTTATAGCATTTTTAAGCTTTATTTAAATGCGTCTAAATGTAAAAAAATATTTTTGTCTATATAAATTATTATCTTCTAATATTCCAAGAGGTTTTGATTTAAGTGTTAGCTAATTAAAACAGCTACAGAAATCATATAATCTGGTGTTTTCTTTTCTTTTATGGTTTACTAGTTGCTTTGCTTGCTATTCTCAACTTTTTAAATTGTAAAGTGAAGGGAAAGAAAAGAGAAATAAGGTAGGACATTTTATTTTGTCAAACGTTTTATTATTGTTTAACTTTAAAGTAAAGCAGTTTTTGGTAAAAATAAATAAATAATAATAATACCAAACGAGGATCAAGTGCCCGTTTGAGATTGCTAATTTGAAGCAACTTCTGCTTTTTTTTAAAAAGGTTTTAATTGTAAGTGAAAACGCTAATTTCATTTTTTAAAACTCAATTCTTGATATAAAGAGAATTACAGATGAAATGACTGGTGTTTTCCGTGTCTAATTTTCTTTTGCTATGCATTTCCTTTTTCATCCTCTACAATTTTTTTCCTTTCAATATTTGTATCCTATCATTTGGTATCAGTATCTATACTTATATGCTCCCCACGATTCAAATTGAAATTTTCGTTTACAGATCAACGGATCTATAAAAAAAATTTGGAAATTTTGACACGTGCTTGGATGGAGAAATTTAAAATTATTAAAGAATTCTAAAATAAAGAAAATTGAAATGATAGAATTTTGTTTTCCAGAATTTGTAAATTTTCTTCTAGTTAACCTAAAAGAACAATGAAAATTTAAATATGGACTTTAATGCGTGTATAGAGTCAATAATATATAAATGATGAGAGGTAGTTAAGAAATATGCAAGTAGTGGTGGTGGAGACAGTGGTGATGATGGTGGATGGTGGCGGCAGCAATAATGGCAATGGCTACAACAGCAATGGGGGAGACAATCGTATGTAATTGTGGCGGCAACCATGATAGGGATGATGGTGGTGAGTGGTGGTGGTGGTAATCACTCGTGGTTGAGGGGGGGTTTTTTATTTATTTATTTTTTTAATTCACTCGTACGAATTTAAAGGTAACAACTATTTACATAAAATTTAAATTTTAAAATTAGAGGTCCCAAACTACAAATTTTTTTGGATTAAGTACATAAAATTCTCCAACTTTTTAGTGTCATTCAAAGTTGGTCCCAACATTTTTAAACATTTCAAATAAGTATCCAACCTATTGAAATGTCACATCCATTAAGCACCAGTTAAAAATTTGTTAATTTTTTTAAAAGTTTATGATAGCATAGCCTTTACTAACTAACAGTTACCACCACTCTCGTCATGCCATCACCTCCAAACCCAACACAAACCACCAAATCTACCCTACAATTCAAGCACCAACATTGAGAAAAAGGTTATGGAGGTTGCTGAAATGGTATGGACTGTCATGATGCAGTCACCACCATCTTCACCACCCATAAAGAAGAACTGGAAGCTTTACTAGCCGAGAATCAGCGAATGAGGAAATCACAAGAGCAAAAACAAACGCCTTGAAACCCTAAGTGGATTCTTAACCTTCTTCTTTGTTAAGAGGTTGTGTTCTTGATGTCATTTCAATTTGGGTCCATTTTTAATTCAATTCATTACCTGTTTGACCATTGGGTTCCATAATATATAATCTATGTTTGATATTTAGATTCTGAGACAACTAATATTAATATTGTTCCCAATATATAAAGTTGGTGAGTTTTGAATATAATCTATGTTTAAAAAACTAACTAGGGCTTAATAGGTATGCCATATTCAATAGGTTAGGTACTTGTTTGGAATGTTTAAAAAGATTGACACTAATTTGGAATGACACCAAAAGGTTGGGGGTTTTGTTGGGATTTACGGCTCAAAATTAGGATGATGCAAAACTTAGGTTTGTGTTTACCTTTTTTTTTTTTTTTTTGGTGTCCTATTTGGGTTTGGATTTGATTTCTTGGTTGGATTTCTTGCTTGGTGGATAGATTTTGTTAATTATCTATTTTATTAGGATTTGGATTTTACTTCCAATTAGGATTAGAATTTTCATGATAACCTAAGTTCTATGCACTATAAATAGGACCTTAGGGTTTAGTGTATTTTGATGTGGCTCATTCATGTGGTAATTTGGTGAAAGTCAATTTGTGAGTTTGTGAGTTAGAGAGCAATTTGGGAGAATCTTCTCTGTTTGTTTTGGGTTCTCTACTCGTTTGGTTTAGAGTTTGTAATTTGTGGGATTTGAGTTTTGAGAATTTAAATACTCTTTTGTAATATCCGTTTATTTAGTAAAATTCATCGTCGTGCTTCGCCCGTGGACGTAGGATTTACGCCAAACCATGTAAATTTCTTGTGTTCTTTTGAATTGTTCTCTGCTTTCGCCTACTGTGACATCCCACATCGCCCAGGGGATTGATCCTTAAATGTATATTCCCATCTCTACCTAGCACGAGGCCTTTTGGGAGCTCACTGGCTTCGGGTTCCGTAAGAACTTCGAAGTTAAGCGAGAAGAGGGCTAGAGCACTACCATGATGGGTGACCCACTGGGAAGTTGCTAGTGAGTTCCTAGAAACAAAACCGTGAGGGGGTAGTCGGGGCCCAAAGCGGACAATATCGTGCTACGGTTGTGGAGCGGGCACGGGATGTGGTGGACCCCTGGCCGAGATGTGTCACTAGGTAATATAAATCCTTTGAACATATATTTATTGAAAAGCATTTCTATAAAACATTCTTATAACTCAAGCTTTCCATGCGTGCAATTCTATTGATAAAACATGTATTTTAGAAGGGGTTCACTCACCTTTATTTTGCGCCCCCTTCAAGGCTTAGAATCAAGGCATACAATCCTAGCATCAAGGCACTTCTGCATCGGCATCTTCGAGTCCCCTCGGTGTAGGACCCACTTCTTTTGGTCTTTATTATTTTATATCACTTCTTTTCTAGTATTCTAATTAGTTGTATGCTTTGAACACATTCCTTAAATGCATATTAATTACCATTAATTTCTTAAGTCTTACTTATTTCTCGTTCTTATGCATTCTAAACGGCTTGCGTCACCCCTCGGGTGTCGGCCAGCACGTGACCACCCCGATGTCTACAGGACATCGGGATCAGGGCGTGTCACCTACGATGTTGATGATTGATACTTTGTTAGAATTCACTTCCGTTTGCACATAAAAGTACAACAAGTGGTATCAGAGCCAGGTTTCGTCTTGGGCTTTGTTTGTCAGTCTCTATGAAGCCTTTTGTGTCATTGGTGAAAGTTGATATCGAAAAGTTTGATGGGAATGACTTTTTGACAACTAAAGATGCGTGCTTTGTTAGTTCAACAACGACTTTTGAAGACACTCAAGAGTGTGAAGGCTTTGCTGAATTCGTGGACTGATGAGAAAAAGGAAGACGCTATGGAGCGGGCACTTGGAGCAATCCTACTGACTTCGTCTAATGAAGTCTTGGGTAAAGCTGGTAACCTAAAATCTGCACCAGAGTTGTGGCTCAAATGGAGATCTTGTATATGACCAAATCCCTTACTAAACGATTTTATTTGAAGAAAAGTTTGCATACTCTTCGTATAGATGAAGGTGCCTCAATTCCTAAGCATGTTGATGAATTCAATGAACTTATGATGGATTTGAAAAGTGTGGATGGCCAAATTAGTGATGAGGATTATGAGATAACTTTATTGTGTTCTTTATCTCCTTCATATGAACACTTTGTCGATACCATGCTATTTTGTAACAGCCCGTTCCGAAAAATTTATATCGTTGACGTGAAATGACTAAAATACCTTTGGACGCTTCAGCATGGTTGTGTGGTTTAAGTTGGAAATCAATATATTTTACATTTTTCCTAAGTTTTTGGAAATCACTTTTGGAACTAAGTTAGATATTTTTGGTTGTGTTTGGTTGGTGGCTTGTGGACCACAAAACACACACACACACACACACTCTCTCTCTCTCTCTCTCTCTCTCTCTCTCTCTCTCTCTCTCTTCTTCTTCTCTTTCGTACGGACAACCCCTAAAACCCTTGAAACTTCACAGATCGAGGTCGAGGAAGGCACCATTGTGCTCCTTGCAAGCCCAAGAACCCATTGGTACCATTTTTAGGTAAAGACAGCTTCAAATTCACTTGAAAACCCTAACCCCGATTTGGAGTACTGTTCATGCACACGTTAAATCTTGTGTTTTTGGAAATTTCAAGCTCATAGAGAGCTTAAAGAGGTCTTCACAAGGCTCGGAGTACTTCGTTGGGAGAATTTAAAAGTCAGGATATCGAGATATCCAAGTTTGAAGTTTTGGCCGGACTTTCGAGGGTTCTCTGGCGACATACTGTGATCATTGGAGCTCGAAATTTGTATAACCTTGTTCCTCTTGTTATAAGCTTTAATTTGGTTCAAGTTTTGTGCAATTTGGTTGAGAAATGGCAGAGATATAGGGTTTAGAAGTTTTTTCAGTTTTCCGGCGACAGCGACGATCACCAGAGTCTGAAGGTTGAAGGCGACGGAATATTCCGTCAAGTCTAACGAAATATTCTGACGCCGTCAGTTAAAACTAATTGTTACCGTTAGGATTTGACGGAATATTCCTGACGCCGTCAGTGTGCCTGACACGTGGCCTCGCTTGGGGGCGCATCTTGCCATGCCTTCGCCGGCGCATGGGTGGTTGGAAATTTTTTCTAAAAGTATGGGAATGTTCCTGAGGTTGTGTAGATCACGTTGGTATATTCAAATACCAAAATTGAGCTATGTATGAGAAGTATATCCAAGTTTTGTTTATGTGCTTTAAAAATAACGTTTTTATAGCTGCTTCTCATATAGGCCAGACCTATCCGGAGGACGAGCGTAGCCAGGCTAGGCGCGGGGGTTATGACCTGGCTACATATCAGTGAGTGGGCTTTTCGTTTTCCGTATATACCTATATACATACTGTTTTTCCCAGAAAAATGAATTTGAACGCTTATACATTTTGAAGTGCCATGCAAAGTATCTTCCTATTTTATTATGCGTTAATTGTTGCATATATTTATGATTGGTGATGCGGACGCACATGTAAGTGTCAGGTAAGTTTATATACTGGTTATGATGAGAATGATGTGATGTGATGAGAGCTCATAAACCTGCACCTTGGTATTAGTGCTTCTTCCCAGAGTTAAGGCACAGTCCTTCACGTGATGTTCACCTCCCGCACCATTATGCTCGCTTTGGATCCAGGTTAGGTGCATAGTCCTGTCGTATAGACCACTATAAGTGGGTTCGACTCGTAGGTGACCCGCGATTATTCGCACAGTCTTCACGTGATCATAGCACTAGAGCATATTATTCTATACTCAATTATGCTGTGCAAACAACTAGAGGTGGTATTGATTTATGTGCAAGATATATTATATGATTGAGATTGATTATGAGTTATAGATTTGGCGGAGGGCTAATTTGATACCTGGCATTTATACTTAGTCATTGAGTTACGATTGGCATTCAGTAGAGATACTTTGGCATGGCATATTTTCCTGGCATGATTTTGAGATATATATGTTTATGAGTATAAACTTTATTTCTGGGAAATTATACCAGTTTTACAGAGAGGGGTTATAACTTTGAGAAATGAAATGATTTTGAAAAGGTTTATTTTTGCCCACTCACGCTTTTGTTTTTCCCCCCTCCAGGTTTTAGGTAGTGTTCCTTGGTGGCTTACGAGGATCCCAACGGAAGTTCTAACGGACCATCCTCATGTAGGACACCCTTGGGTGTTATTTGAACTTATTACTTTCCTACTTGACTGCACTAGACTATTTATGCTCTAGTTGCGTAATCACACTTAATTCTCGCACTAGCATGTTATCTTAGTTTGGATTGCTAGTTGGTTGGTTTTAATTTGTTCGAAATTCCTCTTATTAATCTTGCTTCTACACTGTGCACATGGTTATGTCACGCTCATGTGCCTTGATTTAGGTCGAGGTGTGTCAATTGGTAGAGAAAGTCTTGGTTTGGAAAATGTTAAAGCTGCTTTGAACTCTAAAGAGCTAAAGAATAAGGTGTCTGACACACAAGATGGAGCTTTGGTAGTTCAAGGAAGGAATAAGGAAAGGGGCAAAATTGGAAATAACACTTGTAGCTATTGACATAAGGAGGGTCATCGGTAAGTAGATTGCCCTAAACTCAAGGGAAAAAAGAAGCTGTTTGATAAGTCTTTTGCTAGTGTTGAGGCAAACATTGCGGAAGATTGTTGTTTTGAACTCCTCTAAAGGTTATGTGAAGAGGTGGAGCTTGGTACTCAAGTTCTTTTGGTGGAGTGCAATTCACGCTTTTGCTTCATATGTTTGAGCTTTTGTTTGGAATTTGTTTCATACTTGTTAGTTTCCGTAATGAAGTTTGTTGGAGAAGGCGTTGGAGGAAATTTCAAGTTTGAAGGCTTTTGGATTTTTTGAGTCTATGTGGAGATCTTTTCTTTGAAGTATTTGGTGATCATTTGTGCATTTGCATTTTTGGTATCCCACTTTGAAGTTTGTTTTTGAAAGTTAGTTAATTTCTCACCAAGGTGGAGATTGTTGGGATTTTATGGCCCAAAATTGGAATGATGTAGAAATTAGGTTTGTGTTACCTATTTTTGTTTGGTGTCTTATTTGGGTTTGGATTTGGATTTGACTTCTTGGTTGGATTCCTTGCTTGGTGAAGAGATTTTGTTAATTACCTCTTTGATTAGGATTTTGATAACTACCTCTTTGATTAGGATTTTGATTTTACTTCCAATTAGGATTAGAATTCTCATTGTAACCTAAGTCATGTGCACTATAAATAGGACCTTAGGGTTTAGTGTCCTTTGATGTGGCTCATTCATGTGGCAATTTGGTGAGAGTCAATTTGTGAGTTAGAGAGCAATTTGGGAGAATCTTCTCCGTCAGTTTTGGATTCTCTACTTGTTTGATTTAGAGTTTGTAATTTTTGAGATTTGGATTGTGAGAGTTTAAACACTCTTTTGTAATCTCTGTATGTGGGTTGTAGGCTTTACACTACACCACATAAATTTCTTGTGTTCTTTTGAGATTGTTCTTTGCTTTCGCCTATGTCATTGATAATTGGTACTTTGTTAAAATTCGCTTTTGTTTGCACATAAAAGTACAAGTTTCAAATACTAAATCCTTTTTTTTCCTTCAAAATTTCTAAATTTCTATGTTTGTGAATCCAAACAAAGCAATTGATTCATATCATTTTATAAATTCTAAACTTTTGTCCAAATACCAAGTTATTTCTCCCATCAAATGTAATATTACAAGTTCATGGTTTTGCTTGTCTAACCACACATCAGTTAATACCAAAAGCCACAGGGCATTGCCAATTGCTTTGCATAAGCAACTACTCAAAATACAAATTAGTTTACTATATGCATTGCAAGCGCGTGCTAATTACTAAAGAACGATCACGGCATTGAGCCATCCATTTCCTGACCTCCATGCACGTTGATCTGCAAACTCCGTCAAGCAGCTCTTTCGCATACCACGAAACTCCCCGGATTGATAGTGATGCTCTTTGTGCAGTTATCTGTTTTGTATATCCCAACCAGTCGATCTGCCAACTCAAACATATTGTTCCGAAGGCTGTACAAGACAAAGCATATAACGTTATATATACTGACAGACTTAAATTCATATAACACCAGCTATTTCCGTTATAATCCACCGGAGCAATCAATGGTTCAACCAACCTTATGATGACAAACTGTGCATCCTTCGTTCGGTCCTTGATATAATGCCCCACAATAGAGACATTCTTGAAGTCTGCAATAACATACGAAACATAGAATTGAAATTTAGCCAAAAGAACAAAATGGGTAAAATTGATATGACAAAATTAGAAATTAAGCTCAAGCATTCATCAAAAAGTACCTAGTGCAGCATCGATTTCATCCATCACATAAAGAGGGGTAGGCTTGTAATGGTGCAGGGCAAAAATAAGAGCCAATGAGCTCAAAGTCTGCAAGCAGTAAAACAATCAACATTATACATTTCATGTATATGATGGACAGGTGCTATTTTTATCTTTAATGGAAAACAAGGAACACCGAGTCAGCACCTTTTCACCACCAGATAAATTCGCAATATTCTTCCAACTCTTCTTTGGCGGTCTGACGCTGAAAACAACGCCTTCGGAGAAAGGATCCAGGGAGTCCACTAGCTCAAGTTCTGCATCACCTCCCAGCGTGATCATCTGTGTACATATAACAAAAGTAATAAAGATTAGGACCAGGAATATGAGAACCAGTAAGAACAAAACAAAGAAGGAACAAAACAAAGAAGATTCAAGTGCTGAGCAAAAGAAAGAAACATAAGCCGTATCAGCAGGAAGGTTCATAGCAACGAAACATTTAAGATAAAAATCATAAAATCAAAGCATTAATAAATGATGAAACACCATTTGCTACTAGCTTACAAGTAGCACAAGGTATGCCTGTGTCTACGTAAAGCTTTAAACTGTTGTACAAGCTCAATTGTACACAGCAGCAGCATTAAAATGGAACGTAAAGATTAGAACCCATAAAAAAGAGAGAGATCAGTTGATGAACCTGATACATTTCCTTTAATTTCAAAGAGATTGCATTGAATCCTGCCATGAATTCGTCCAACCTAAGATCATAAAATATTCAGTGAGTTAATTTACAGTTTGATATATAGCACAGAAAAAAAAAATTAAGAAAAAGGGCGGCATGCCTCTTCTTTCTCCATTCATCATACTGCCTCTTTATGTCATCACGCTGTTGAGTGACAGTGTTAAGATCCTCAACTCGTTCATTATATAATGAGACCTTTCTCCGATACCTATTGCAATAAACAATTAGAAGAACTCTGCTTACAAGTCAAATTAAAAAATCTTTGAAAATGAAGGAAAACATACTCTGCGATTGAATCTAGATTTGGATTCATCTCTTTCAATTGTGCTTCTAATAGTGCTACCATTTCAAGTGCCCTTTTAAGGTCACAAGGGTTATTAAGAATTTCATCTGCCAAGGTAGCTTGAAGCTTTTCAGGATCCACTAAATCTTTCTGAATTCTGCAAGAAAGATAAAGTATTAGAAATGTTCAATACACCATTTCAAACAAGTATTTTCTGAAATCAACATACTGTTCCATATGCTTTATATGGGAAGTTTGCAAGTCGTCAAGTCTTTTCTTGTAACCCTTCCCCTTCAACTCAAGCTCCTTGTATAGCTTCTTCATATCTTGTAATTTAAAGTCAGCGTCAACCTATGATATCACCAAGCCAATCAAGTAGTAAGAACTTTAAAAAGTTTGCCAGATACGAGTACAATTCGAGTTCGTAGTTCGGTTTGGGTACGGGATTCGGTAGTAACATAAAGTATCATTCGCTCGAGAGTAGGCATAGATAGTACGGTTTCAGTTCGGTTCGTTTTAAATTCATTAAAGAATGTAAATTAGTTTGAATATAAAAATATTGATAAAAATCCACACCAAATCCTCAAAAAAAAAAATTAAATAGATAAAAATCCACACAATTTATGCACATTTATTTCTTCATGTGAACATTTATGAATAAATAGAAATTAAATTTAAATGACTCGGATACCAAAGACTTATCATTTCCCTTGGTTATTTCTTCAAGTAATCATCATTTATCTCTTTAATCTTTTTTATTAAATAATCATTAAACAAATAATTACTTTATTTGCAGACTTTTCCTTTCCCCTTGCTATTTATTCTCGGTTCTCACTTCTCACATTCCAGAACTCTATCCCTCCCTCCTCTCTCCCCTTTCTTCTAATCTGTTTCCCAGACCTCTCCTTTTTCTCCTTTACTGACGAACACAAGGATAAATAGGAACCTGACCTGCTATTTATTATTGGTTCTCACTTCTCACATTCCAGATCTCTATCCCTCCCTCCTCTCTCCCCTTTCTTCTAATTTGTTTGTCCAACCTCACCTTTTTCTCCTTCACCGATGAACACAAGGATGAATAGGAACCTGCCCAGTATGATGCTCTTCTCAAGGGGACTGAGCAAGTCACCTCTGTTCTTCAGAAAGTCTCCCCGACCTCTGCCCAGGTGCCTTTTTTTTTTCAGTTTTTTATTCAAGTCTTGTCTAATTTGGTTAGAGGCACCGAATTGACAACCGAACCGTCAAAGTATTGGTACGGACGTACCGATACGGAGTTCGGACACTAAATGGCCGAATCTGGCAACTATGAGCTTAACTAACAGCAGCATTTCAAGGTAACAAAGTATTACTATGCCGAACAAATAGCAAAATAGCAGTCGTGGTAAAGAAGAAGCAAGCATGGAATGTGACCAATTACTGCTAAGTCCCAGTTACCAATTCTAAGGTTGTGCATACTGATCGTTGGATCAAATTTTTCTAGTATTATGACAATAGTTACCACCACTGAAATTTGAAAATGGTATTAATTTTTTATCATAGTACCTGTGATGCGCGCAGTTCATCCACAGTCCTTTTCATTTTGTTGTAGTCAGATTTTGCTTGACCCAAGATATCTTTATGTTCATCAATCAGCTGCACAAGATATAACCAAATTATATAGAATTTTTTTCAATAATACATCAGCTCATAGAAATAGAGTAATGAAGAAAGTAAACCTTCTGTATTCCCTCGTAGTTCTCCTTAACTACAAATGCCTTCTGTTCTATTTCTTTGAATTTGGAACACACGTTTTCCTTCTCCTTATCAAGTCGTTCTTTCTCAGTCTTGGATTCTTCAATCGTCTTTGTCAACTTTTTTATAGTTTTCTGGCCAGTCTCAATCTGGACTTTGCGGCGGTTAATCTCAGTATTGTTTTTATCAATATCCTGACAATTGAATAGCACCTATTAGGAAAGTCCTTCCATTATAGTAGCTAGGATGTTTCATAGAGGTGCATATACTTACAGACTGAATCTTATTGACCTTTAGCTTCTGTGCTTTTAGTCTTTCGCCACCAGCATTTTCTATATTACTCTGGAGCTCTGAGGCCTACAAACAGAAAAAGACAGGAAATGGTCAGATAAAGTGAGAAAAAAAAATCATTGTGTCTGTCTGCTTGTGACAACCAATTGTAGTTCCAGCCATTCTCATAATTTTTTAATTGAATCACCAGGTAGACCAGAAAACGCAACTACAAACCAAGATACAATGGCCTGTGTTTTATTGTACAGTTAGCCATCACGATTAGCTGCTACATTCAGGGACAAAAGTCATAAAGGTGTTCCTCACCTTCTCCTTCAGCTGCTTTGAACCTTGTATAAGTTTATCAATCTCCTTTTCTTCAACAGAAATAAGATGCTTGAGTTCAGCTAGGCGATCAAGCTCATCCTTCTTTGGCTGTGAAGCAGCCTCCAGGGAACCAATTTGTTTCTCAAGATAACCATGTTGCGAATTCAAACTGTCAATCTGTTTCAAGATGAAAACTTTCATTCAAGGAAATTCTTTTCAAATACATAAACCTAGGACAACACAAAGTTCCATATGAAGAATCACCTCTTTCTGACTTTTAGCTAATTCCATCTCCAAGCGTGCAACTGCTTTTTCTGAGGCTTGATACCTCCGGACTGCATCGCCAATTTTTTGGCGGATGGTATTTAATGAATCAACCATGGCTGCGAGCTCCTTCTCAACATTTGCAACAGCTTCTCCTGAAACACTGGTTGCACGAATAGAAGTGCTCATCTTTCCACCACGTGGCTTACTTCCTCCGCCACTCATAGTACCAGATTTTTCGAATAAAGCACCATCAAGTGTTACCACTCGTCGAAATTCTCTGTTTCCACCATATGCAATACGTGTTGCCTAAAATTGAAAATAGAGTGCTGTTTAATTGCTTTCAAAACTAAACAGAAATTTAATGGGACACTAAAGCAATCCACAGGACATAGCAATTGTATCCTTGAGAAAAGGAAATCAGACTCAACAGGCTGACAGCTTGGGTCCTTCCGATTGTGGCATTCATACAAACTAATTCTTAATTAGCAAGCCACAATTGAAATCATCAACTGCAATATGGAAAATTGATAAATACCTGATCAAGGTCTTTAGCTACAATTGTGTTTCCCAAAGCTGCAAAGAATGCAAGCTTCATTCTCTCATCTTTAACTCTAATTAGATCAAAAAGGCGTGGAACTCCTTCTGGAGTGTTTACATTCTCCTTCAGCTTTGGTAAAAGATCACCTTGCTTTTCCTGAGATATTGAAATACAGCAAGAAATAAGAATTTCATAACTCCCCAATACCCACATGCAATGTATTCAACTATGGTTGTACGATCTCCACAGTTGGAGATATATAGTAGGTGCCAAGATGTAACCTCCATTTACTAGAGTAATTAAGTCACCCCAATGCCAAACTAAATTTATATCTAGTACACTTTTAAAAGCTAGCCCAGGACACTTTAAGGACTTCCCACATAACAAAGCTTAAAAATTTAAATGACAATTCGTCCATTTCACTGAAACTGGACTAGAAATCACCTCCCCCTGGTTTAGGCACTTATACAATCCATAAATGTTAGGATTTGGTTTCTGCAGAACACTGTAACATGAGATTAATACCAATATCATGAAAGTTGCAACGCCAAGATTCTCCCTTCGGAGTAGCTCAACACATGCTTGGGCTGCACTAGTTGTTTCCACCACAATATAATCAAGTCCAGCACAAGCTGTTGATATGGCAACATCATATTTTGCTGCAAAGGCAATTTTTCAAATGGCAAGTTAATTCCAAAGTATGCACTTTGTATGAATATGTGCTTTTGACAACTAACAGTAATAAATGTTAGGGTTAAAAAAAGGATATGTACTTCGGTGTGTTAAACATCGCAGACAGAGAAAACAGGAATCGTGACTGTGTGTGCCACTTTTAGCTTGGCACAAGGCACTTCACCAAACAAGAAGTACAAATCTAAACTTTCACATATGATAATATTAACTATGTATAATGACTCCTTAATCACCTAGTCCATTGATTCAGTTCAGAATTGTGAAGGTTCTTATGTCTTGATTTGGAATGAAATTGTTCGTCTTACAGCATAAACATCCTATATTGCATTCTTAAGAAAAAGGGATGTTACCTAATATTGAAATACAGATTTCAATTCATCTACCTTAATAAATTGGGTTTCTGATAATTTGTAAAATACGTATGCTTGTTATTAGTATTAGAAAGTGACCCTTTTATAATCGAAATAAATTTAATTAAACTTGGATTTGTTTTATCAATTGTTATTTAAATTAAGATGTAATGACGTTAATATATAAAAGAGACTAAACTTGAACAGCAAAAGAGTTACAGCAATTAAAATTTAACCTCAATGAGCAGAACACTCACCATCAATAGCACCTAAATCACCCATCCGGCCATGTATTCCCTGTATTCGGTTGGACTCCTTAGCATGTAAAATTGCTTTTAAAACTGTTCCTTGATTCCTTTCAGAATCTAAAACCGACTTAAGTTCTGCAACCTTCTGTCTTGCAGCTTGTTCAGAAGGAATCAGAGCTTCCTGTTCTCTAATGTATTCCTGCAAAAGACTAAATGTTGTTACCACATCACTTGAGATGAAAAGCAATAATTTAAAAATAAAGAGATCAAACATCTCAATATTGAAAATACAAACCTGTTCCTCTTTACGAGCTTCGATCCCTTCAAGCTTGCTCTTTTCTATTTCACTTTGAACTTTTGCAATGCCTGCAATTTTTGTTTCAATACTTCCTGATATATCAGCCATCTGGTTTTGAGCATCTTCAAAAGCTGCACGACCAGCTTCGTGCTGAAACAGTAAGAAAAAGTTGAAAATTACCCACATGTCTAAATCCTCCTCACACTAAAACTTATAAGTTCTTCAATTAAAGGAGTAGTTCAAAAGAAATATTTTAGTTTTTAGTCACAGGTCACAACATAAATATCTTTTACTATAATAGCAAGAGAAGACACTAAGAATATCTAAAGCAATAATGCCACCATTAATTTATATTTTATTTCAAAAAAGTGTCAATGCCAATATTATTACAACTTCACCTTTTCATTTAAAAGTTTCTGTTCAGTAGATGCAACTTCAAGTTTCCCCTTGCGCTCAATCAGTTGCTTTTCCCATGGTTCTAATTGAGCACGAACCTTCGTAAGCTCAGAGCGGTATCTTTCAGTTTCCGCTGCTTGTAAAAAGAGAGAAGCAAATGACTTGTTAAACAATTAGCAACATATCTGCATCTGCTAGGGGGAACTGATACCTAATGATGAAAACATTATATAGCAGACATTGAAACAAGCACATAATCATCCATGTCAACTATAAGATATAAAAAGAATGTAATGGTGCACATAGATGCAAAGCACCTTTTGAATAAATAAAATTATCATATATATATAGTACTCTGGTCCACCAAATGTTTATCATATTAAGTGCATCACATAGATTATGTGAACTTTTTATTCGCAAGAATGTTAAGACAAGTCTAACAAAAAAGTCCCGACATTTGAACAATTGTTTTTTTTTTTTTTTTTTTGAATCTAGTGTCTCCGGATCTTTGACCCGACTAATCACTAGGCTCCCCACCTGACCCCACAACATTTGGGAAGCAAGAAACTCTAGCAATTGCTAGGTGGGTACCTTGGGAGGTGTCGAACCCCAGACCTCTTGGTAACAAACCAAGGGCCTGACCATTAGACTAAACACTCCTAGGTCTGACATTTGAACAATTGTAATTGAAAGAAATCACCTTTTGAATTTTCTGCAATTCCGTCCAAGACTTTTTCTTCATCCAACAAGAGTTTTTGCAGTTCTGGAATACTTTTCTCAAGTTCAGGGATCAGATTAGTCGAGTCCTCACACTCCTTCTCAATGCCATTAATCTTTACAGAATCCTGCAGTTGAAGTCAAATGTTTAGTGTATACTTGTTTTCACTTACACAGAATAATGCTTTTCCCCTACCTTTTCAAGTTTATCCTTGAGTTTCTTGATCTTCTGCTTCACATGCTTCAGATCCTCCCGATATTTAACATCCTCCCTTTCAAACTGCTTGAATTCTTCCTTACATTTTCTGAGGTTGTTATCAAGTTCCTGGTTTATTTGTACCAAACAACAGAATTTAGTCATGTTTTGACAAATGACCAAGACAGTATAAGGATCAATGTACTCCAAATTTCTTCAACAAGAAATTCAAGTGACAGTTAGATAAGCTTGGTTTGCAAGAACAGAAAAAGCATGTAAACCAAACCTCTTGTTGTTTCATGTGTTTATTGTGCACAGATTCAAGCTCCTTCAATGCATCATTACTTTCCTGGATCTTCTCCCTGAAATAGTATCCAAGTTCCTCAATGAAAACAAGTTCTGAATCAACTAAATAGTACTAGTATGAGAAAGTTTACCTTTCAGTTTTTAGATTGCCTTCTACGGTAGACATATTTCCATGTAGATCAACCATTTTTGCACTGGTATCTTCATGAGCCAACTTTGTGGCTTTCTCTTGCCATTTCAAAAGTGACAACTCTTTCAGCATGTAGGCTTCTGCTTCATTCTTCACATCCTGTTTAAATCGTTTCAAAATTTCAATGAACCATATCAGGCGATAGTCAACCAATGTGCAAACTATATTTACCTCCAAGCCATCTCTTTCTTTCTCTGCCAACTTGACCATTTGCACCACACCGGATCTTTTTTCATTTAGGGATTCCAACCTATGACAACAGTGAAGATAATCGCCCAGTCTTTAGAAATATGAGAATTCCATATCAGACCAAGAATGCTTGTCTGTCCTCTAATGTCTTGGCAGAAAGGTGGAGTAAATATATGTTATCCAGGAACCAAAGTTTTCAAAGCCACCCAAGTGTACTCTTTTTTATCTTTTTGTAAAACATCCATGCATGTCAGTTTCCATTCTCTAATCTTTAAATTTCTAGTCAGCAAAAAGAAATTTATGTGCTTGCAATTCTACAAGTAGGGTGTAACATGTGTGATTGAAAGGAGAGTGTATGCAGGAGGCGGATTATAACATGTAACTTTTCAGTGAACTAAAACAAAGACAAAGTACTCACTCTTTGAACGACTCATCAATCTTTTCAACATATTTGTTAGTTCCAATAATGTCTTCAAGGTATTCAAGAAAACCTTCATCATGGGATCCTTGAGCTTTTGGCTTCATAAGTGAAATCTGCTCAACTTCACCCTGATAGTGACAACAAACTCACTCTTAAAACCCCGAGACAAACTTACTCAAAGTTGAAGAGCTGCATGTCAAAAATCGAACCTGAAGAATCAGAAAACGATTGTTGTCCAGGTCCACTCCTTTTCCTTTCAATTTCTTGGTAACTTCCGTGAAATTGCTTGCACGGTCATTAATATAATATTTGGAGGAGTTATCACGAAACGCTACCCTAGTAATTACAAAATCACTTCCTGGAACAGCTTCAAATGTACCATCATCCTGTAACGATTGCAAACAAAGTTTACATACTACTATATTCATTACTAAATACCAGAATAAACCCCAGAATTAAAAAATTTCAGGAGAGCCCTGCAGGTCCAGTTAAATTGATTGCTCTTTCTAGAAAATGTTTACCAAAAAATAAAACACTTGGAACATGAAAATTTATACCTATCAAGGGCAGAAAGCAAACACAAATGAGAAAAGGGTAAAATTACCAAATCAATGATCTCCTGGAAATGAACAGAAACTCCAGCACTATCCAGATTCAGGTGATTAGTGGAGTTGTGAATAAGCTCCGATACTTTGTTAAGTCGCATCTACAATTATACCGCAGATTTAGGCGAAAAGAAAAGTATAATCACAGCCGAAAAACAACAAAATAATATAGAAATCGTACGAACATTCGACATACCTGCTTAGCTCTCTTTCCAAATACAAAGAGCATGGCATCTATCACATTGCTTTTCCCACTCCCATTTGGTCCAACGACTGCAGAAAAGCTCTGGTTTTCCCCAAAAAATAATTACAATTATTAATAGATAAATCAAAATTTCCCCAAATTTAACATTAATAGCATTTCCATCGGCAACAAGAAAAACCCTAGCTTCCAATTTCACAAAATCAACTGAGTCTGGGAATTTTCATCAAGCTAATTAGGAAAACCCTGACCTTGTGGAAAGGACCGACGCGTTGTTCGCCGGCGTAGGACTTGAAGTTCCTCATGACCATTTCTCTGATAAACAGCCTGGGACCCCTGGATGCTCCGGGCCCCGAGTCAGAGCCGTCGGCCATGAACTCGTCCTGCGACTCCGACACCATTTTCTTCCGAGTCAACTCAGTGACGCTCTTTGTTTCTGCGAAGTGGAAGCGAGATGCTTCTCGGAGAAATTGGATCCTCAGGATTTTCAAGCTCCGCCAGTCCTCACTGGAATGTAAAGCAGTTTGCTTTCACTAAGCCGCGGTTTTAGATTTGAATTTTTTATTTTTGAAAGGAAAAATAAAAAATAAAAATATATATATATATATATTTTATTGGGAAAAAAAAAAAGATTAGAAAATCTGAAATGTGGTTTCGGCGGGAAAGTGAGAGTTGCAGGGGATCTCGATCCTGAAATTGGGAAGTGGGTCGTGACTCGTGGATCGGGCTTCTTCGCGAAAGAGCGGTCCATTTCAACGATGGTACAGTCTTGGCCCGCATAACAAATTTGGCCTGCCACAACTAGGTTTTAATTGATTGATCATCATTTTTTTTGTTCAAGCGATACTGCGGAAGAGATTATTAAATTCGGATGAAAGAGGGAATGCTCTTGAATTTGTTCATAAAATTAAAATAAATTCATTTGCATTTAACCAACGTCATAATATCTAATTTAAGAAAAAAATAAATTTTGTATAAATTAATACTAATATTGTCTCACCACCAACAATACTGATATTGTCTTCAGATTAATTACTTATGACTAGGTGAGATTTTATCAGAAAACAAATTTTTGATATTAGGAATAGAATTTCCCGTATATAAATTTGTATATTATTTTATTATATTTATAATGTAAGCTCTATTCTTCAACACGCTCCTTAAGAGTGATCCTACAGAAGGTCACATAGGAAAGCGATTCATTTGCCTGAATCTATGAACATTGTTGTTAATGAATAATTGGATGTGATCTAATTTGGCAGAAGTTATGGACATTGTTGACAATGAATAATGGAATTATAATCTCATTTGGATTACGAATTATGCAAAAAAAAAAAAAAAAGCATTTATTTTCTTGGTTGTCCTTTATAAGGCATTGATAGCTAGTGCTTGTGTATGAATATTGACAAGGAAAAGGAATGAAGGATGATATTTTAGAGTGGTGTTATTGGCATTCAAATTTTTTTTTTTTGTAATCTTCTTTTATGAGTAACATAATAGTAACGCTAGGTAGACCACATTTTCAGATTATATTTACAAATCATGCAATTTGTCACCAATAAGAAATAAACAAATTAATCAACACTTAATACACTATATAAATTAATTAAATTTATTATATAATATACATATAAATATTTAATAATATGTTATTTTGAATGATTATTACATATTATAAAATATAAGTATTGTGCGTAGCATTTTAAAGCTTTTAGGCTTTTTAGCCAAAATTGTCCATGAAATTTGCATAACACATCATTTTGGTTCCTGAGATCTAAAATCAATATAAGCGGTCTCTGAGATTGTCCATTGTCAATCATTTTGGTCCTTTCGTGCAAAATTATGTTAAATAAGGATCAAAATGACAAATATGCCCTCAATTTATTAAACAATAGGCCAAAATGATTTGACAAAAATTAAGGGTATTTTGATCATTCTATTCTCATTTAATGGAGATTTTTCAAGGAAGGACCAAAATGATTGATGATGGACAAACTCAGTGACCAATTCTATTGATTTCAAATCTCATGAACCATAGTGAGGTGTTGTGCAAATCTCAGAGTCCATTTTGATTAAAAAGCCAAGCTTTTATTATTAATCTTGTGATGTGTGGGCTTAACAAACAAACCCAAATACAATGCCTCACTTATACATAGAAACATAAACAGAAGCACTTGCCTATAAATAAACCCTACACTTGCCTCTTTGCCTCAAAAGCATACAAAGCAGCCGTTTCCATTTTCATCACTCTAAGCAGAGGTGGAGGCAGAACGGCAACCACTAATGATCAAGCACAAAGCCCTCAAAGGAAAAAACCACATAATTTCTAAAATTCGCTAAAATTTCAAACAATTTCTAAAATTGCCCAACATTTCAAATAATTTCTAAAATTCCATATAATTTATAATGTGTTCCAAAAATTTCACATGTTTCTAAAGTTTCAAATAATTTCTAACATTTACTAAAATTTCACGTATTTCTAACATATTCAACTATGTAGTAGAGAGTGCAAATGTGTTCTGCTTGATTGAGGCCCAAAAAAACTCACTAATCCCAGATTGAATGCATAACCAGAGGTGTTTCTCATATCATCGTCACTTTTTGCCTAATCACTATCATAATAGCCTATAAGAAGGGTTGATTGTCCTTTAACATACTCAATGCCACGATTCAAAGTGCCTTGAATATACCTCAGGACTCTCTTGGCAATTCCCATATGCTTCTTTGTAGAGTTGTGTATAAATCTTGAAAGAATACTTGTTGCAAACATAGTATCAGGTTTTTTGCAGTTAAATAGAGTGAGTTTCCCACAAGTTTTCTATATTCGGTCTCATCAGTAATTTCACTTCCATCAGCTTTGCATAATTTCTCATTCACTGCTAGTGGAGTTGCCACTGACTTGTAGTCTTTTAAACCAAATTTTTCAATCAACTTCATGGCATAGTTGTTATGATGGATAAAAATACTTTGCTCAGTTTGCACTACACCAATTCCAAGGAAATGATGTAGCAAACCCAAATTTGTCATCTCATAGTGCCTCATCATATCAGTTTTAAACTCTTCAAGTAATTTTGAACAACTACCAGTATACACTATGTCATCAACATAAAGAGAGATTATAATGATCCTAAGCTTCCATTTGACTTGATGTATAATGTGGCTTCACTGTAACTATTCTAAAATCTAACCTTGGTGAAGTATGAATCTATTTTATCATACCTGGTCTATCTCATCATACATGGCTCTTGGAGCTTGCTTTAACTCATATAAAGCTTTGTCCATCTTATACACCTTTTCTTTTTCATTCTTTATCACAAAGTCTTGAGGCTTATACACCTTCATACCCTATTCAAGAAAGCAGACTTTCATCCAATTGAAACAAATGGTATCCCTCTGTGCTGAAGGTTCTAAATGTGTCAAGTCTGGCCATTAGAGACAAGTCTCACTGTAGCTATCCCAGGCTTTTGAAAGTATCTTTTTGCAACCAATCATGCTTTATTCTTCTATATTGAACCATCCAAATTTAGCTTAGTTTTATAGACCCACTTGATACCAATATTTGGTTTTTCAAATGGTGTATCAACAAGCTGGCATTTATTGTTCTTCTATATCATATCCAATTCAGTCTGCAATACTCTCCTAAGAATCATCTTGAGCTGCTTCCTAATAGTTCTTAGGCTTTATGACACACATATTGCATTGAGCCATCACTTCACTCAGACTTTTCCATTTTAGTGGAGTGTGATCAAAATCTTGAGGGATTCTTGCTCTATCTTGTGAAACAGAATTTGTATTTTGGAACTTTTGAGATTTCTTGTTGACTTGTTTGTGGAGTACTCAGCAAGTGATCAATAAATTTAGATTACTCATTCAGATCTTCAACATTTGCATATCTTTCTTTATCATCATCAGCAATCACTGGAACATTTACCACATTTTTAGATTCATAATTCCACATCTAACAAGCATTCTCATCAAAAGTTACATCTCTTGAGAGAATGATCTTCTTGGTAACTGGATTGTATAGTTTGTAGTCTTTCTCACTTGTGCAATAAGCAACAAGTATGCCTCTGACTTGCAGGAATGTGTACATAATACAATGAGCCAAAAAAATTCAAGTGTGCAAATTCTTGGCTTTCTACCACTATATGTGTCGCACCCCGATCTCAAGATGCACCCGAAATTGGTAAGTGACAGTAGAACTGTAGCGGTATAAATACAAAATACATAAAATAACTAAGACTTATACAAATAATGTACATTAGAGTTTTAGCAGAAATAACTTGCAACAAAGGGTGACAATACCTATTCTTGAGTTCGTTGCCCACGTCAACTATACTACTTGAAATTTTCTCTTTTAATTGCTACCCATTACTCTGCAAAACAACCCTACACTATGTGAACTGCGCATTGGGCAAAGCAAAAATCTGACAAGTTGCAAAGCTTGTGTAAGTGACAATAAGTACGATCAAATGACTACACGTAAAAGTAGTGGCTATGTTCACGCAAGACTTTCCTCTGATTTTCCTCTTTATCATTCCATCATTCATTTGGATTGTGAGTCACCCCTCGCCTTTTAACATTTTCTGAATGACCACAAACATCCAAATGCTACATATTTTATAACTTAACCACCACACGCCTCATTAAATATGTATATGAATGGTTCTTTAATTTTGAATCTCACCACACGTCTTTTGAGATAACAATCAGACATCACACAACCCAAAGTTATGTAGAAATGACACACCATCGTAAATACATTTACATGTAGGAATGAGATAGGTATGTTTTTCATCATTACACCTCTTTTATATCGAGTAGGAATGAGTCACATCTAAATTCATCCACTTTTAGGCAACACCATCATGTAAACTATTTAATTCAATCGTCACTTTGTGGATTGAGCCACATATGCCTTCAATCTCTTCTGCCACGTGTGTAACTAATTGCTAGGTTTAAGGCTATAGAGAGATACAGCTTGGTCGGAGCCTACAATGGGTAACCAAGTAGGAACTGGAAGTGGTTAGGGGTGAGCATGGTGCATTTAAATGCAATTCTCCTTAAATTTATTACTAGAACTGTATGATTCAGTCTACACCGGTTTCGATTCGGCTCTTGCCGGTTTACGGTTTCAAATACTAAATTATTTGAACACCAAATCATCATGCATTCAAATTCATCTTCTAAAACGATTATATAAAGTTGCATACAACACAAATCTTATTAAAAAGAAATATGCATTGGTTGGTCAGCAAACAAAAAAAAATAAAATAAGAACACAAGCAGTATTGGTCTCTTGATATTCGCAACAATACCAACAGTAGCAAGCAAAAAGAAATATCCATTGGTCTCATAACATTGGCAGAAAGCAAAACAAAATATTCAAATAGCATTAAAAGAAATATGCACTGGTCTCCTAAAATTGGAAGCAACAAGAAGCAAAAACAAAAATCCAAATCCTTGGCAGTGGCAAATTTTTTTTTCAAATAGCAGCTCATACTACATAATAATCAAACAACATATAATCAAATTAAATAGCAGCTTTTGAATTCAAACAGCAAGCAAACAACATACATCAAACAACAAGCTTACAATTCAAATTAGAAAGGAATGTGCTAAAAAACTAAAGTTACATACATACCATTAGTAGTAAAAGGTGATAAGTTAGGACTGAATAGTTTATGAATCCCCAATGCTAGATGTGCCGCCATTCCTTTTTTCTAGAACATATAAAAATAAAGAACTCATTAGAAAATAAGAAAGTAATCATGCAAAAAAACAAGAGAAAAAAAGCCAAAAAATAATATTCATACCTATTTCAAGTGCTTCATAAAACTCTATATCTTCCAAGATTGTCTCGTTGTCTAAAATTGAGATATTATCTGACATCAATCAATTTTAAGTACAAATCAATCAATTTTAAGTACAAATTAATCTCTCTACCATTAGAAGAGTTAGTGAAGAACGATATGAGTTCACAATCATTCCTCCTATGCTGAAGGCAAATTTTGAAGCTATTGTTGAGACCAGAATTGCAATAACACCATTCAATTTCCACCAATATAAAATATCAAAATCAATATTCATACATGTGTTCAAGTGCTTCATAAAGCTCTATATCTTCCAAGATTGTCTCGCCGTCTAAGATTGAGATGTTAGCTGACATCAACCAATTTTGAGTACAAATTAATCTCTTTACCATTAGAGGAGTCAATGAAGAATGATATGAGTTTACAATCCTTCCTCCCATGCAGAAGGCAGATTCCGAAGCTACTGTTAAGAATGGAATTGCAAGGACTTCCTTTGCAATTACAACACCATTCAATTTTAACCAATTTAAAATATCAAAATCTTGACCCACTTCCACTTTTTCATTGCAATCTATCAAGTACCTATCAAACGCATGCTCAGAGAGCATTACAATATTTGCTTCAATTTCTTTTATCCAATTTTCATCTATTTTCGCTTGTTTTTCCCCTTCTATGTTGCTTTGGATCGGCCTCACTAATAGTAGTTGTAGTCTAGTAGTATTAGAACAACTATTAGCACTAGAACCACTTGGTTGGTTGGAAGAAGGAAGATATTCATCATGTAGTTTCAAGATTAGGCATTTCACCTCATCCTTTTTAGCTATGGCTTCATCAATATTACACCAGCAATGCTTCAAATTATGTGGCACATAGCCCAATTTATATCTTAGATCAAGTGCACCACAAATAGAAAAGGATTCACTTTAACATGATCACCCCAATACTTATCAAATTTTACCTTCATGCTTATGCCATTTCATGCAATATCAAGCTTGTGTGGGTTTAAGTTAACAACATATCTTCTTCGACGAACAAATCATCTATTTCTTCGTCAATTGCAAGCAAATACAAAAAAGTAGTATGACAAGCCGGATGTAGAGTAACATCCATCTTCAATGTCATTTGATAGAACATTTTCAAAAAATTGACAAAGACAGCGACATTGCTCCAATCATCCATATTTAGTGGCCTATACCTCTTTTTACCATTGGAAGATTCACCCACAAGTTCTTCTTCTCTCAGCAAATCTTCACCAAACTATGACAACTATGCAATCTCATGATCTCCCATTCTCACGAAAACTTTTTCAAATTTCAAAGCATTCGTTAACATCAAATAGGTGGAATTCCACCTAGTTGGCACATCTAAAAAAGCAAGACAATTGCATTCAATTTTCTCCTTAACACAACTTCTAAAAGTTTCTACCTTTTGTGGAGAAGACGTAACATACATCAACGCATTCCTAATAGCTAAGATGGATTTATCTAACATCATCAAACCATCTTGAACTATCAAGTTAACAATATAAGCACAACACTTGACATGCATGTGCTCTCCCTCAAGTATCATCCATGAATTTTGTCAGTGACACATTCTAGCAAACTTGTTTGAAGAAGCATTATTGACTGTGATGGTTAGTACATTCTCCAAACCCCATTCTATCAAACAAACCTCAAGAAGTTTTCCAATTAAGCTCCCCTAGTGATTATAACACAAAAGTTTATTCTTTGTGCAACTTCAAATTACTGTATATAAAATGTGCCGTTATCACCATGTAGTTTATCTTTTGAAGACTTGTCTAGGTGTCGGTTGTGAGGCAAACTCTGTTTTCAATTTTACTTTCATTTCATCACACATGAGGACAAAGTGTCTCGCAAGTGTCCTACAAGATGTGGATAAAAGTGGGGGCAGACAACAGTACAAAAAAACCTAAACCTTCTCCCTTCAACATGTGAAAATGGCAATTCATCTAAGACAACCATTTATACAAACGCCTTTATCCAATCCTCTTTAGTATTTTCCTTAGTCTTAAGAGTACCAACGCATTCATCAAAACACATAATCTTTTGCCTTTTATCTTGATTTATTCCCAAGTAACTCGTACAACGTCTTCCCTTAATATGTTTTGTAATGGTTGAAGTACCATTTCTAGAAGGGTGAGCAACAAAGGTAGTAGAGCAGTGCTTACACCTCACTCTTTTAATATTGTTTCTTTGGTCTCATCTAGCTTCACAATGCATTCTATGTCATCATATTCAACAAAATGCTTCCACACTTTTGCCCCACGCTTACTGTTCCTAAGAGGAGGCAATGAAGGAATACCACACAGTTAAGTTGGTGATTGTGCTTGGAGCAAGTTGGTGGTTGGGTTTATGGTGGAGTTGGTGGTTGGGATTGGGTTTGAGTTGGTGGTGATGGTGTTGGACTCGGTAATGATGAAGAAACAGATGCAAAAGAAGAACAAAAACCATGTGATTTTGATTGGTTTGTCATCACTAAAATAGACCAAAAACAAAACCCAAATTCAACACAGAGTTTATCATTCACATACATTACTGAATTATAAAAATATACATTCACACATACATAAGATAGGTAAGTATGTTAGAGTAAAAATCACAATTTGTTTGAGATATTAACTTAAAAGACTTTTATGATCCAACCGACTCAATACCTTCTATTCTCATATCCGTTTAAAACACCAACCCCACACCCTTCTCTTTTCCCTCCCCTTCTAAGTTCCAATCCAATTTTCAATATAAACAACAAATCCATAAATGGTAGTTATTTTTCATTTTATTATACATTTTTGTGCCAAGAAAATCATATCCTTCGATTAATTTTGTGCTTTCACCCTCCAATATATTAGCAGTAGTTTATCATTCCTTCTCATTATATTAAGATGACCTAGTCATATCCATATTCCTAATCTCAAATATGAGAAAAGATAGAGAAAATACCAAGGAGGAAGGACAAAGGCCGTCATGGAGAACTGAGGTTGTGGGCTGCTTGAGGAATCACTGATGATTTTGGATGTGAAGCTATAAGTGAAGATGGGTAAGGCTCGGTTGAGTGAAAAAGGGATGAAAGCCTAAAAGTGTGAAATGGCGGTTGTGAGGCCGTGACTGATGGTGGGTGAACCCTAATTGAGACGAGATTCACTACTTTGCAATTTGATGAAACTAATTTTTCAACTTATTATACCACGACCCGTGTATATATATAATTAATTATTATTATTAATAAAATGGTTTAGTTCGGCTCCGACCGATTCTTGTTATTTCAAAATCGAAACCGGTTTGGTTTTTGACTCAAAGTTGGCTTTTTCGGTCAACGCGGTTCTTTTCGATTTTTTTTCAATACATTTCGATGTGGTTTTGCAATTTGGTAGTTTTTATGCCCACCCCTAGAAGTGGTCCCCCAATGTGGATTAACCAAGCAAAACCAATCCACAAGTAGGAAGTGATCACCTAATGCGGATTAACCAGGCGAGATCACACCTAAATTACATATGGCCATACCTAGGTAACGAGGATCACCCCATGTGGATTAACTAGACGCAATCTTAGGGTTAACCAATGTGGATTAACCAGGTGCAACCCATAAATAGTATGGTCCTCAATGCGGATTAACTAGGCGGGACCATCATGTACCACTGCTGCTGATTGGATGCCACACCATTCCATGAACTAGGTTAGCGCTCATATACTAGCTCTCACATTTCACAATCTTTTGAATTATAGCATAGATATATTTTTTTTTATAATACCATCAATTAAATATCTTACAGCAACACGCTTTTACACAAAATCATTTATATATCCATATTATATCCACATATCAAAAGGAAGTTTTCATGTGTTATTACCATATCACATAATATTAAAGTCACTCACCTGGGTCCTTCGGATTTCCAAATTCACCATCATTACTCTAAGGAACCTAACACATTACACAAACCCTACTTAAGAAACTTAAACTGACACATAAAACGAGTTACAATGCTACTTGCACGTAAATCGAGATGCACGTTAATAAGGACTAACACGTCATTGTAATGAGCCAACTAAGCTTTATCAAGCCTCAGCAACATGAAGAAAAAAAATAAACAACTCTGGAATAAATTCAAGACACGTTGACTAAAAAGTCAACCGTTGGTTAAAGGTCAACGACAGGGTCCACAACCCTAGTAATTCAATCTAGAAAATCCACCCATCGGATTTTTTATGGTAACTTCCTAATTGCCTCATTATGCTTCCACAACAAAATGCTTAAAATTCACGACAATCCAACCGTCGGATCTTTGTCAATTAAGAAAATCATAAATCGGTACAAGTATCCAAAAAATTGAGTAATTGAACCATATTATCAAATTTCAATGAATGAACCTTAAATATAGGCTTAAGACATCAAGAACATCTTGCTGTCCAACATCTAGATATTCGAATATTCCCACTTTCCAACATACTCCAAATTCTACCAAAATTTAAAGGAAGGTAGAGTGCAACAAAAGGAACAAATTTTGTACCGGCAACGAAGTCCAAATGTGGACTGAAGATGGTTGATTTTGTCGATAAAGCCAATAGGTGCCTAAAACTTCTTGGTGTCGATTCGCCCTTACAGTGGTCCCCAACAAGGTCAAGGCTAATTAGGATTTACTCTTGGAATGACAGGCTACAAAGACTAGGCGGTGGCGTCAGTTTCCGCTTTGCCAATTCTCGGGAAAATTGAAAATAATTGCCTAACACATCATAAAAATCGGGTTTCGTGGCTTGACTTTTAAAAATAGGAAAGTTTGGTTTTTTGACTCAAAAGGTTAGACCTTCCACTTATAGCAAATTTTGGTCAAAATGCCTTTTAACTTAAAAACATTTTTAACTTTTTAGTTCTGACTCGGAATTAGGATACGTTTGCGCCTACACACTCGCGGGATCAAGTTCTACCTAAAAAAATTCAGGAGTTGGCTAAAAAGGTAAAATAAAATTGCAAATGACAAAAATACCCCTAAATTCACTTTTCTCAAAATCAGAGAATTTAACGAACTAACTTCAATCAAATCTCCGAAATACTTGTAAAATGAAATTAAATACTAAAGTTTGGGATGAGACTTCAAAGGGAGCCACCTTATCTAGTGCCTTAGTAAGACACCTATTGAGCAAGTAGACAATTATGTTCATTGCTTCTTCCCAAAGCTGATATAAACTACCCATCTCATGCAACGTTGATTTCGCCATCTCCACCATAATTCTATTTTTCCTCTCAGTCACTTCATTCTTCTATGGAGTGTATGCCATGGTTAATTGTATTCCTATCACATTGCAAAATTGCACAAACTCAGTGGATATAAACTCTCCACCTTTATCACTTCTTAAGTGTTTCAGTTTGTGACCACATTGCAATTCTGTCATTGCCTTGAATTTCTTGAAGCATTCAAAGACACTTGGCTTGTATCTCAGAAAATAGATCCATGCCATTCTTATGTAATCATCAGTGAATAGCAGAAAATATTCATTCCCACAGTTTGATTCAATTTGCTTTGGACCACAAATGTTAGTATGAACCAGCTCTAGAGGAAACGTTGCTTTCCAAGTTGACTCAGTTGGGAAAACATCTTTATGTTACTTCCTTACCATACATCCTTCACACACACTATTTGAGTTATTTGAGGGTGGCAAACCATGTACCATTTCTTGCTCATAAAGCAACTTAAGACTTCTGTCATTCAATTGCCCCAATCTCTTATGCCAAGTCTGAAAACAATGAGTGATACTTTCTCTTAATGCCATTTGATTTACATGCATCACTGTTAGTGGGAAACACCTATACCAATTATTTTTACCCTGACAACAAGATTGTCCAGTGAGTAGCTATCAAACACATTCACTACATCACTTCCAAATAATAGATAATACCCATGTTTCATCATTTGTCTAACACTAAGAAGATTTTCTTCTAGACCAATAATCAACATCACATATTGAATGTGCTTCCTACCAAGTTTAGTCTTAATATCTTGCAAATGCCTTTTCTAGCAACACTTACAATCTATCTAGTTCCCAATTTCACCTTGGAAGAAAGATCTCTTTGGACATTAATCAAAAACCTTTCATCTCCTGTCATATGATTGCTACATCCATTATGAATAACCATGAGTTGTTCACCTTTACCTCAGCTACTGCATTGCACATGTAGAAAAGTGTCCTTATCTCCTCAAGTCGATTGACATAATTCACCTTCTGCATTACTTTATTTCCATTGTAATATCTTGAATGTTGACCAACCTTCCCACAAACCGTGCACTTGGGTTTTCCTTCAAACCAGCATTTCCCATAGTGCAGTTTGTCACAATGTTTGCAAGGAATTTTAGTTGTACAAAACAAGAATGGTAGACTTCGACCACTGATTCTGGAATAGGATGATGGTGGCATCGCTAATCTGTTTAGTTAGCTCCACAATGGAGATTGTTGAGTCCATGATCGAACTTTTTGGCATAAGTGTCTGATTCATTTTACTTCGGCCTTGAAAAATCATAGTTCCACAATTGCTCTTAACTAGGCATTAGAAAAGACTTGTTTCCCTCAATGATGGGTAGTTACCCAAAAACCATGCTTTTCGGAGTATGTTTGAATATGTACTGTTTTCTTCTTTTATATGTTTGGCGTCTCAACTTTGTTTCTTGTGAACCTTTAGACATCTAAGCGTTTCAACCAAAACGCACTTCCTTGTAAATCGTGCCTTCAATATAACAATGATGAGGATGGTTGCAGTTACGTGTGTGCAGAAACAAAATTCTGGCCGTTACTTTCTCTAGCTAAACCTAACTATCAGATTTGCTGATGTTGATCCGTATTCAACGACTAGGTGATTCCAAAATATTCCATTTAAATATTCTCGAATTCTTCACATAAATTCTCAAATTCTTTCTAAAATGTCGCGGATTCCCTTCATCCTTTTGTTCGATTTCTTCGAATCCTTTCACTTGAACCAATGGTTGCACTTCCGAACAAACTTTCTCTTCTTGCCGCTAACTATGATTCTCAATTTGAGCCTTTAATGTGAAGGTACGAAATGAGGAAGAGGTAAAATTTTTTGCCAGTATCCATCAGCATTTCCTGAACGACTGCTCTGTCAAATGGGAGGGTGGTCATATGTTCAAAATCATTTTCTGAAACCCTCTGATCACGACCGTCCATGCACTAGAATCCACCTCTGATATTTGGGCTTGAGTTTGAAGTTGTTGGGGCCCAAAAATGTCACATGAAAGCCCAAATAAGTCTCAAGGCTGGATTGTCATTAAAGCCCCAAGTCAAGTCTAAACACATGCAAAGGTGTGTAATCAGAAAGGAAAATATTCACAATGATGCCACACTGTGATATATGGATAAGACGTTCATATAATCACACTATATCCATGCAAATCCATGCTTATTCATGGCAAGCTTTGTCAAAATAACTATTATTCATGCTAAAACAAGCCTAAGTTATGCGTCAAGGCTTGCCAAATGAATCGTGGTGTGGATGGCTATAGAAGTTTATCGCACCAACTTGGAGTTAAGATTATCTAAGATTTTAGGCTGCTTGGGCGCCTAAAGATAAAAGCCCACAATCTTTGAATTACATATGGGTAAGCCTATGAGAGAACAAACCCAAACATAGCTTCCTTTTTCCCTAGTACGACAACCAATCCAGCTAGGAAGAAACCAGATCTAGAACCTCAAGCTCACGTGATGCATTTAATAAGGAATGGTGAACTTTCCTTTCCTAGCTCACGCAGGAGAATGATGAACGAAAGCTAGAAGACAGTGTTACCACAATTAAGGCCTATGGAAGCTGACCTACAGAATGAGCGCTCTAGGAAGAGCGCGCGACATAGTCTTTGTAGGAGTAGCAGTGTTCATCTATTTTACATCAAAAAGGAAGGTCACTATTGCATTGAAAAAGGGAGAATGAAGACTTAACTATAGCATGAGATGCCCTAAGAAAGCCTACAATGAGAACCCTCACCTTCAAAAAGGAGGAAGTTCAACTCCAAGGTTGTATTGCACCAAGCAAGGAAAATCACTCCCTTAGTGTAAACAAACTTGAATACTAGAGAAAGTCATCTTCTTATAATTCGAGGGGTTCCTCCCATCTTCTTTTGATCTTCCTTAGCCAATTAGAGCTTTCTTATAACCCTAGAAAATCTGGATTGCTCGACCTTAAACGTCATGCAACCATGTGTTTGAACCAAATTTGTGCACCGTCACGAATGGTGGAGGCACAAAAGCGAGTAACCTGTAAAACATAAAACAACCGTAAGCAAGCCTAAATCTGGTGTGTGTGGGGGAGGGGGTGTGTACCTGCCAAAGGCTTTCTGACGGTCAAGTTAGTAAGCAATTTTAGACTTAAGCAGTGGATAAGAGAATTAAAGCATAGAGATTGCATTACCAGAGAGGAACCTTAGATTGTCATATTTATACCATGGGGAGAGAGACATTTTAAAGATAAAATCCTCGTTCTAAGTCAAGAAAATCTTAGAGGATATCTAGAAATAGATATTGCACCCTTTTGGGACTTGTAATTACTTTCAGTGCACACCAATTCCTTGATTGTAGGAACCCCAAGACTTATAAGATCTAATTGAGTCCATATCTGGATCAGATTGCATGTCTTGTGGAACAAGCATGGTCATTCCAACAGAGTCATTCAGACTTCACCTATTGCCCTAGAATAGGGTGATGGTGGCACTGCTCCTTCGTCTAGTCCAACTCCACCCGGAGTTGTTGATTCCATGACCAGAATTTATGAGGGAATTGTATTCTAATCAGCCTTACTCTGACCCTAGAAAATCATGGTCCCACACCATGCAAAGTTCTCGCTTATGCTAAACTAACAAACTTCTAACTTTCATGCCACACTTTGCTTAGGTAAGTCATTATTTGTCTAATCACGTTATCTTCGAGCCATTAATCTAACTGAGATACTTTAAAAGATACATTAATTCTTTTGAGGTATCTCGGGATTTAGTATTCAAATGAATCAAGGAAGGCAAAAGGCATTCGTCAAATCTTAAGCCAAGCCCGACCTAAAAGTCCCTCAACAATAGTTTTCTCTTTCTCATTTCTTGAAACAAGTGTTGAGATAGTTTCTGAACAATTGGTATGGGGCAGAGCTGGGTATCTAGGAATTTTGCATGCTTTACACCATGCGCAAGAACTCTGATTCACACTACTTCTTTCAGTCGAAATCCAGCATCAACTAGCCCGCTTACATAACTGACTTGCCATGTCATTACAAGGATTGGTACAAAGACATTTTGAGTATAGATGAAAATTGGGAATGAGACATTTCTAGACCACAGATTCGAAATACTTCATTCACAATCCTCATCTATAACAATGACGTCATTATCATCGGCCAATGCCGTCCTTACTTGATTGATAGGGCATTCAAAATTATTCTCATTGAACACCACAATTAGAAATGGCTTATTGCACCAGAGATAATAAGAAAGAATGGGGTGGGACACCATTATCAATTTGTGCAGCAATCATCCAATCGAGAATTTATCATGGGTCAGCGTGGCGGACACCAAAGACTAGAAAGATATAGTAAGGATCCTAGAAACTTCAAGGATAGAGATGAAGAAAAGGAAATGTCCAGGGAGCTTTACAAAGAAACCAGCTAGCAAGAAACCTTCTAAAAAAATCAAACTAATCAAGGAGACTAAATGTTCCTCTCGATAATAAAGTGTTGGAGATCCAAGATGTTACTCATCTATATTGCCTTTAAGCAACAATAGACTCTGACGGGTAAGGAAAAACTTATGGTGAAATTGCTCGATAATTAGAACTTTATCGATGCCTCTGTCGTCCAAACATGTCCATTTGTTAGCACAAAGCCACAACAACAACAACAACAACAACAACAACAATAACAATAGCAACAACAGCTAAAGTAGTAAGAACAAGAGCAAGTACCAAATGAGTCTGTCGTCACCAAAATCCTAGAAATATCTGGTGACCATTACACTTCTCCCATCCCTAACATAAAAACAGATGTGGTCGGTTTCTCTGATCTATAACCATCTCCCATCACGAGGTTGCATCCTCCCATCACGGGGTTGCATCCTCCCTATGTAGGTAATTTGTTTTTGATAATAAAACCTGTCAATAGTTTTCATGATGCAAGGCACGCCTAGGCCCTAATGCGTTCAGCCCTCACGCCAAGTGGTCAAAAATTGTTACTTGAGCTATTATATGGTAAATCTTTCTAACCTTCATTGTCTCTAACTCCTAATTCTTCCATTTGCTTTCATACCTAATATATTCTCGATCTATTTGCTCAAGCGAATGCGTAGACAGAAGCTGTTCTCTGGAGCCAGACAAGCAAAATCCTTCAGGTTGAAGCATCTTGCAAAGCCAAGCTGGGCTGTCAGAGTCAATTAGAGAGACAATTACAGGAGAGAGCTGTGGACTTAGAAAGATTCTGAACCGAGCAAGATGAACTGTCATAGCACATTTACTGTAAGGAGAGAGAAACGAATGACTTGGGTGCATAAGTGGTCTGTCTTAAGGATGAGTTTGTGCAATTTCGATAGAACAAGGATGATGCAAAGTGCATACTCATAGAAAAAAATAGCTCGTGAGACGTGGATCACACCTCTTGCAGTCAAAGCTAGACGAAGCCCAACAAGAGGCAAGCTAGAAAGAAGAAATGTAGGAAGACAATGCTTCAGAGTGCAGCGGAGGTTTGGGTTCTATTTGAGACAGCAGCTGATATGAAGTTCTTAGAGTATGAACAAGGTTATATAGCATGCTTAGCAGGCTAGGGTCATAAAAACGGGTGGAACACCTGTTGGAAGCTGATGGAGGTTCAAAATGCGGGATTGCCAATTCTTCTATCCCTAGCTGCGGAGGCTACAAAACTGGAACTTTTGAAGAATCGAAATCGAGTAAAAAGTTGTATTTATGTTAAGCTTAATGTTATTCACACATCATTTTTTCTGTCTTAACATATTTGTTAATTTTTGTCTATTGATCTTCTTCAATTCATTCTATTCGACAACCATAAAATAAAAAGAGTGTGTGAGAGGTAAAAATGAGTGTGTAGATAGCATCACTATATGTTAATGAATTTGAAGTCAATTGCAATCTCATTGAACAACATGGATATGATTGGTAAAAGTTTTTTTTTTGTTTGGTGCAAGAGATATTCTACGATAAATCATCTTAAATTACCAAGTGTGAAATCCCATCCCAAGATTTCACTATTTAAAATTATGTATCTTGTTTCGTATTCATATTCGTAGTTTCGACGCATTTATATTTACTTCGCATAGTTTTTTTTCGATAAGTAAAAGGATGAAATTGCCCCTATTGTATTAAACGGAATTCTTCGTGAACGTATTTAATCCTTTCATGAAATGCGTGGGCACAAACAGAGTGTAATTTGGAACTAAACGAATGAGTTATAAACGAATGAGTTTAAAGGCATAATGGCCATTTAATTATTAATATGGAAGGCTCCAGATTTGTTGGAACTTTGATCTGGTGCCACGTGTGTGGCTAAGATGGAATGAAGAAGAGAGAAATGAGGAGGGAAAACTGCCCAATGAGAGAAGAGAGTAAGGAAGGGAAATGGGGGAGAGAAAAACCACCCAATCTGGATCATCTCTTCGACCTGTTTTAGACCTAGTTCCTGGTTATGGTTTCAGTCGATTTTTCCTGCGAATTTCCCTCAGCCGTCACTTGTACACTCCATCCCAACCTCTATTCTCCCACTTCCATAAAAAATGTGAGAGTTTTTTGCCTTGATTTTGTGAAACTAGAACGATGGGTGCGAAAGTTCAAAGGCAGCGATCGGCCGATTTTGAAAGCCTCACCATTGACCACCACCCACTTTTAACTCTTATTGAGTCCAGGAACAAATCCAAGAGGTGGGTTGAGGCATCAGAGCTTGTTTTGATTCGAATCAAGAACACCTAATTCTAGGGTTTCTGGCAAATCAAGGGTGATTTGAGGTGTTTCCCGGCTGAATTGGACTTCGGCCTAGGTATGACAATTGTTTCATTAAGATCTACATGTTTGTAAAATTTGGTAATTTTTAGAGTTAGTCAAAAAATTAGGTTTCTGCTCGTTGGAAACCGCCACCCGCGGCGGTGCATGGCCAGTGGGCTGACGCTGCCTTTTAAGCTAAATTTGATGTTCTGATATTAGATTTGATTTCTGTTTGATGTGATTCAATAGTTTGGACCTAGTATTGAATAATACACCGCTTGATCATTATTTGAATCGATGATTCGACTGTTAGATCGTCACCAAATTTTAGTGCATTATAGTATGTAATATTTGAGAAAATTAGAAACTTATAGATTAGGAATCTGATTTACGAATCTTCCCAAATTGAATTTCTAAGTTTATAAAACCAAATGATGACCGCCACTTGAATTTGTGATTGGCAGAGATCTAACTGTCGGATTACGATGGAATTTTAGTATGTCGTTCTATGAGCATACTAAAGACCTTAGGAAGTTACGGATCCAAATCTAATGTGCAGATCTTTCGGATCGAATTACGTAATGTTGTGGACCCTACTATTGACTGAGAGTTGACTTTTGTTCAACATGTCTCGAAATGTTCTAAATATCAAAATTAGTACTACTAGAGAGTAAGTGAAGTTTAGTCGGCTTATATTGCATAATGAGTGACTTTAAGATATGTGACATGGTTATTGCCTTTGTGGATATCACTTGATTTTATAATGTGAATCTACTGAAATGTGATTAGTCATTGATCTATGTTTATTAAACGTGATTTGACTCGTGTATTGATGATATTTGTGAACTGTGATTTGAGGTGCTTGTTGAATTGTTTGATGAAAGGTAATTTGACGTGCATATTTGAAATGTGATTGATTACATGATTGGTATGATGTGATAAAATGTGAGGGCTAATAGTGGACTGTTAACCCACTGACATGGGGTTTGTTGCTTCAAAGCTTGTTTCATAACCCATTTCATTGTTTTATTTCTCGCTTCGTTGATTCGTTCTAAATTGAGCACTTGGTTCATGTTTTGTTTCTTCGAGCCATTGATAAGTTACTTGGCCTTCTGCTCGGTTCAGTTGAGTGATCCGAAACTGGGTTTCTGCTTAGGCTCCATTGAGTGGTCTGGGTTCCTTGCTCTGTATGGATTCCGTTGAGAGCTTCAGAATCCCTTGTGCTCTGCGATTCCTTTGAATGGTTTGGAATCGTATCCAACCTTGGATTTCATTGAGAGGTTTGATATCCATAAAAACTTGGATTCATATAAACTTGGATTCCGTTGAGAGGTTCGGAATCCCTTCTACTCCGCGATTTCGTTGAGTGGTCCAGAATCGTATCCTAGTTTGGATTCCGTTGAGTGGTTTGGAATCCCGCTTGGTATTTTAGTTCCGTAGAGTGGTCTGGAGCCCTATGCTGTTGGATTTCGTTGAGTGGTTCGAAATCCCATTCTTCAGAGAAGTAGGCTTCAGCCGAACTATGTCGCTCCAGCCATACATGTTAGTGCATACTTGGTGTTACTGATTGATGTGATTGCGGAATAGTGTTGGAAAGCATATGTGTGTGAATGGCATACTTGTGTGCATGGAAAAATCACAATTGTTGTTTGGCTTATGGTTGATGTGTAGTGTGGTACTTTATGTTTTCTGCTAGAAGTGTTTTAAGAAAAGTTCAGAGTTTAACAAATGGTGAACTACGAATGGCTTGATCCCTATTGAGGGTACATAGGCAGTCTAACGAGGAGGTTAGATGCAGTCATAAAGTATACTAAAATTTCTATGCAATTCAAAATTCAAATCTTGAGCTGTGCTTTGTACATATCCTAGAGGTGGGGTATGTTAGATATACAGATACTCAATGACGTCGCATATCGATCTTGGATGTATGTCGGGATCGGGGTGTAACACCAGGAATATTCGAATTTGGGTGGGAGGACATTGCTTTAGTCAACTTGGCTAAGTCCATGTTTGAGGATATGATTGGTAAAGTTAAAACTAGACATGGCAATTTCTTACATGACCCGTTAACACGACACGTAAACGGCATGAAAATAACGGGTTTTGGGTCGACACAATAACTAATCGGGTCGTTATTGGGCACACGATAAGAACCCATTAATAACAAGTCCTTAACAGGTTTACACGACGATGCCACGTGGGTAATCTGTTTCAACAACTTAAGAAAAATGTTATTTTGTTGATTTCAATTTTTTAAACTAGTGAAAAGAACTTACTATAAGATACGATAGCCATAGTGTAAATGTATATATTGTATATCAAATATGTATTATTGTATTATTATTCTATATAAATTTAAAAAATTAAAGTTTTATTTATTTTTATAATATAATATAGGCAAAGAGTGAGATTAAAAAAATTATAAAACACATTAAAAAAAATCAAGTAACTAAAAATACCAAACACATTAAAAATGGGTAAATTACAAAAAATTACCTCAACTATTGGGTGCTAACAGTTTCATACCTCATCTTCAAAAAGTTTCAATGTTATACCTTTGCTTACGAATTTGTTGCAATGTCATACCTCCCGTCAGTTGACCGTCAGTTCCTCAGTTAAATGTTGACGTGACGTGTAACGTGGCACATTTTTTTTTATTAAAAACTTAAAAAAAATATTTAAAATATTAATTAAATATTAACTAAATATTAAAAAATTAAAAAAAGAGGTAGCGCCTGCAACCCAGAAGAAGAAGAAGAAGAAGGAGGAGAAGGAGGAAGAAGAAGAAGAAGAAGAAGAAGAAAAAAAGGGGACCCAAACCCCCTGTAACCCAAAAAAAGAAAAAGAAGAAGAAGAAGAAGAAGAAGAAGAAGAAGAAGAAGAATGATGATGAGGAGGAGGAGGAGAATGAGGAAGAAGAAGAAAAAAAAAAGGGATCGAACCCCCTGCAACCCAGAAGAAGAAGAAGAAGCAGAAGAAGAAGAAGGAGTAGGAGAAAGAGGAAGAAGAAGAAGAAGAAAAAAAGAAGAAGAAGGGACCGAACCCCCTGCAACCCAGAAGAAGAAGAAGAAGAAGAAGAAGAAGAAGAAGGAGGAAAAAGAAGAAGAAAAAAGAAAAAGAAAAAAAGCGGGACCGAACCCCCTACAACCCAGAAAAAGGAGGAGGATGAGGAGGAGGAAGAAGAAGAAGAAGAAGAAAAAAAAAGGGGGGTGTAGCGCCTGCAACCCAGAAGAAGAAGAAGAAGAAGAAGAAGAAGAATGAGAAGGAGGAAGAAGAAGGAGGAGAAAAAGAAAAAGAAAAAAGGGGGGGGGGGAGGGGGGGGAGGGGGGAGGGGTGGGGTAGAGCCTGCAACCTAGAAGAAGAAGAAGAAGAAGAAGAAGAAGAAGAGGAAAAAAAAAGAAAAAAAAACTTAAAAAAAATAATAATATTTAGTTAATATTTTAAATATTTTTAAAATTTTTAATAATATTTTATTAATTCTTTTTAATAAAAAGTGTGCCACATCACACGCCACGTCAGCATTTAATTGAGGAACTAACAGTCAACTGACGGGAGGTATGACATTGCAACAAATTCGTAAACAAAGGTATGACATTGAAACTTTTTAAAGATGAGGTATGAAACTGTTAGCGACCCAATAGTTGAGGTAGTTTTTTGTAATTTATCCATAATTAATTTACAAATGCGAAAAATGTGAAAAAATAAGCAAACGCTCATGGTCGCATCTTCTATACTCTGAGGATGGGTACATCGCCGTTTTAGAACCATGCAAAACCCTCATGAATAGTATTTTAAGGGAGTTCAAAATAAATAAAATTCATAATCATTTTGTAGTAATGTAGTAATGTTTTTCATTAGGCTCTTAGTTTGGGATATGTAATACTTGAAAAACAAATGTTTTTTATTTTATTTTATTTTTTATGTTTTAAAGTAATATGTATATACTAATTTAGTGTTATGTTTTCTATTTTTTGGGTTCAATTATATTTTTCATTTTCATTATTTATTGATTTAAAAATATTTTTTAAACGGGTAATAGGTCGGGTCATAGTACCTGATAACATTAACGGGTCAATTTTAAGTTGAGTCATACTACCCGTTTACTTTAACGGGTGTTATACGATACGACCAGTTAAGATATCGGATATATCACAAAAACAACACGAATATGAAAAACACAACTTGAATACTAGCTCTAGTTAAAACTGCATAAACAAATATTTTTTTTCAATATTTACCTAAAGAATATTTCACTTTTTGATGTTTACCTATACATATTAGTTGTGAGCTTGAATCTCAGCCATTGATACTGCCTCAATCTTATGGTCTAAAACTTGTCTCAAATCTTGTGTTGAACACATGATGTCATAGACAAGTCCCCATAAATATTTAAATAAAACTTTGTGCGTCTCATCTCATGTTGCAGATTGACTAGGGCACTTGTTAAATCCCTGTTAAAGTTCACGTAACTGTCTAGGATCATGGAAGGAGAAAACATCACCTGCAATAATTCTACTAGTTTAATAACATTGTCCATTTTTGTTCGTTTTACTTCATTTGCATTCTGATAGGCATAATTTTCATCGGAAGTTGACGGCTGTGCGTACAAAAATTAACTTAGATTACTTTATGGAAGTACTAAGTACAATGATTCATTTTTTTTAATTGACAGAAAACTAGATTAAGGAGAAGATAAGGAGCCCCTTAACTTATTTACTCGTCCAAATTGCTTCTTTTTTTTCATTTACATGATTCCCTTCAACGACGACACACTCGTAAACAGCGCAAGTTTCTTTCTCCACCCGTCTTGGTGTATCTGTCATCTTTTTCCATGTACACTGTTAACACTGCAAGTGTTCTTGGCGGTTCTTCCCGGGTTAGTTTGTTGTAGTTCTAATCCAGTCGGAGAAGGCGTCCAGGGTCCTCATATCGGCGCGGTAGTGTTTCTGCGTAAATTCTAGGAAAGTAGGCCAGGTGAAGTCAGGGTACTTCCTGGGGCTATTGGAATCGACCAAGCCTCTCGGTGGGGTCACCACTCTGTCCTTTTTGGGACAGAGGAAGAAGGTGAGAGATTTCCTCACAGTTTTGTTGTTTACCACTGCTCTGTGCAAGCAGCTCCTGTAAATCCCATTTGATAGAGCCTGAAAGATCAAATCAGAGAAAGCATAAATTCAAATTCGTAAACAGTGTCTGATAGTTTGTGTCGAAAACCTTTTGAAGGTCCCTGTTTTGTCCTTCTTGTTGGAGTCTTTCAGATATTTTGTAGGGGTTGAAAGAAAAAAGAAACGGACTTTGTTTAAATAAAGTGAGCCTAATTGATGAATAAGGTAGCTTACCATAAATGTATCGCCAATGTTGACGACAAAAGAGTCAAGCTTAGGAGTAACGGAGTGCCATTTATCATCTACGAACACTTGAAGTCCGCCGACTTGATCCTGATGAAGGATTGTTAAGGATGTGGGATCACAGTGAGGCCCGGTTCCTAGTGTTAAGTCTGGTTTTTGGCACATTGGGTAGTAGTTCAACCTCATGATCGAATCATTTCCTTCGAAGAACTCTTTGAAATAGTTTCGTCCAACGCCTAGGCTCATTCCGAGTAGCTCCATTATCGCATTGGAGAGGTTGTTCATGGCATCACAATATTCTTGGTAAACCTTCCTGAGCAAGACAAATAAATGCTGCATAAGTGAAGGGATATGTGTAATGTGAGATCATGACGATTATTTTATTGGTTTAATGATAAAGAAACCATGAAACCAATCTGAGTTTATCAATATTTTTTGTTTATTGCAGAAGCACAACTGTATACTCTAGGTGATGTGTTCTTACCCGAAATCTCTGAAATCTTCACCCATCACGTTCACAAAATAGTCATTGACCGAGGACTGGTTATCGGCACTATATCTGAAAGAAAGTGTTTCTTTCCATGGAAGTTTGGAGGAGAACCTGCCAACGAAGCTACTGGCATATCCACAGTGCTCACCAGCCTTTCTCTGAGCCCTTTGCTTCTGCGAGAGTTGCATACCAAAGAAGGAGTCCATGTACTCATGAGCTCTTCCTACGAGTTGCAAATCAACTCCATGGTTAACAATGAGAAAAAAACCATGCTTCTTGCATGCCTCATCGACCAAACGAGTTGCATTTAAGACCTCCCACGTATCCCCTGAGAGAAAGCCTTTCAGGTCGACGAGTGGAGCTGGAAGCTCTGGCGACTCGGAGCAGGGCTTCTCGTGGTCGGGCCATATGAACTTGGAGGGTATGCTGGATTGGTACTGAGCAACTGAAGCATCAAACACCAAAGGGTTTTCTTCATTTTCTTTGTTGGTTTCATTCATTGGTGGGAGATGTTGAAGAAGCATTGGTATGCTTAGCATATAATGTGTGTAACTTCTAATTAAGATTGTGGAACTTGGAAGAACACTGTTTGGTGGCTTGATACTTGAGAGAGAGAGAGAGAGAGAGAGAGGAGATTGTTGGCTTAGCTAGAGTTAGCAAGGAGGACAGACTTTAAAAAGAAGCAGAGAGGGAGTGGAGAGAAACTGACAAGACTGTTCATTGGGGAGGTCGGTAAACAAATATTAGAATCTTATTGGTTTTTACTGTTCTCTTTCACACTAAGCGTGTTTTGTGTTATATTATAGCTAATCGTATTGCTTAGCTATAATATAACAGTTACAAATACAAACCCCTTCCCAACTGTTTTACTTAATTAGATTAGAATGGATAACTCTCTAAGTTGAAAGTATATTGAATGTGGCCTCGCCTAGTATCTTGAACTGGATTGAAATGAAATAGATAACTTTCTATTTCAAAGTATATTGAAGACGAAAGGGAATAGTTTTTCATGTATAGGGAATTAGATATAAAAAAGCTCATCCATTCTAATCAGACTATTTTAGGGAGGATAGGAATAGGTAGATATCTTTCACGAGTAATTCATCTTTTATCCTCTAATTGGGCATAATTTTTCAATTCTCCCTTCAACGTACCTTAAAATTTAGAAGTTATTCATTTTAATCAAATCTAGATACTAAACAAGGTCACATACACTATAGGAGGTGTTGATCATCTTATTAGTCTCATAAAAATAAAAGAAAATTTTTTAGTCTGACCAATACTATTTACCAATTCACTCATATTATAACGTGTATTATTATTATTATTATTTAATTCAATATTAAGTACAAATTCGTCCTTCACCACTATACATATAACTCGTTCAGCCCTAAATATAATATATGAATTAATCTAAAGCCACATGACGATCACACAAATACTTTTCCAAAACATTAGGGGCCTATGAGAAAATTAAGAAAGGTTCTCTTCCCAGTGCTAATGCTACCAACCAGATATTTGAAAGATATGTTAGGTTTCACTACAGCTTTTCTTTTTGTAATTTTTTTTTTCTGTTGGCATAGGCATGTGACACCCACTTCTCAACCATATACAAATCTAATAACCTAAGCTATCCACATAAAAATGTGACATAAAAGATATTGAGGGGCCAATATCTTCAGGGGTAGAATGCCACTACTCAATGTGGGTACAATTTTTTTTTTGGGGGGGTGGGGGTATATTGTTAGAATGCTTCCATTCTTTTACAATTGTGTTTTTCAACTCAACTTTTTGCTGACTATGCAACCAAAAGGAGTCGCATTTTCGTAAAAAGAAATTCAATAATTTTACATAAACCTGTCATTTGTTATTAGCACTCTAAAAATGTTAATTTGCACCCCAAATAAGTAAAACTATAAGAAAGACAAAAACACCTTAGAAATGTAGAATAATATTTATTTTGAAGTGTTAATAGTAACTCTAACTTATTTGGTGTCTACTGTCACTTGGTACTATAATCTGGTGATATTTTCAACATTTGTAAATAAAAGGACTTAAGTTCAACTTCACTAGATGATAAGGCAAGTTCGATACTAAATAACAACTTTGACAAATTTCAGACCCAAAAAAATCGACAAGGGAAATGGGACAGGACAAGTCCCCTCGGGTGTATACTCCAAAGAACCCCATTTTGTATCAAGTTGCGGTGGGATAGATTCCACATTAATTCTAGAGGGCTGAACCTGTAAAAGGTTTTCTGTTATTTCATTTCAGCTTCACAATTTTAGCATCGCATATTATCCTTTGCAATCTTTCATTAACATTTAAGCTAACTTTGCAAATTATCGATCTGAATAACAGAAAGCCTTTTACAGGTTCAGCCCTCTAGATTAATTTGTGAATCCCATCATCACCATTCAAAAAGATGTTCCAGTCTAGATTAAGCATGTCATTAAAGTCACCAAAGGGTATGCTTGTTTTATCATTAACACAGAAAGAGGAGAAGCAAAAAGCTTTCGGCAAGTTGCACGCATGACATGACAACTTGAGAAAGTTTGCATGAGTATATGCATGTACTACCAAGATTTCTTAAAGTGTGTTGTCTAGCATTCTTTAAGTAGAATGAGCTATAAGAGGTGAACAAATTTTGATCATGGGGCTTGATAGAGGGGTGGGCCACATTTGATGGGTGAGAATAGGAAACTTCGAACTGTCATATAGTGTTATTAATTCGCTCTTATACAATACGTATATCTTATTATGCACATATTGTCCATGTGTGCTATACTTTAGTTCTTTGAAATATTAATTATGTCTATTATCATTTATATTATTGTACCACCTAACAATATGACCATCACACAAAAAACTTGTCATATGTTTGTTCTTGCTAACTTAAAAGCAATTTAACGAGCAACATAAGATGTATATATTATTTGAAATTAAACAAGCAAAAAATGAAAACTTGATCAACTAATAATATTTTATTCTCAAATGAAAAAAAATCTGAGGGTAATTCTTTTCAATGTTTGTGAAAGTTCAAATTCCCTTCTCTGTAATTTAAAAAACAAAAAGAAAAAAGGTTACGTTTATTCTTAGTATCCTCTCACATTCATGATTAGAGTTTCTTTGAAGTAAAAAAGTCAAATTAATCTGTAAATATGCGAAGGTAGAATGAAAAAGTTTTACTTACTTTTTTTCGTCCCTGTTGGTCCTCTTTCAAATTTCATGGCGGCTTATTACAAGATTTCATTAAAATATATTCTTTGGGATTTGAAGCTTGAATTCGATATCTGTTTTCTTATAAGAAGCAGAAGCAGGTGATGTAAGCTAATTCAAACTAATTGTTGCGCTGGAGTTTGGTTAATTATGGTTGAATAATACGTCCAGCAATAAGTACTGCATGTAAGACAATATTCTTCAGTTGCTGCATATATATTTGAAATTTGCATGCCTCTTGTTCATCATCTCAATGTTATTGTTTGTTTGTTTCAGTTGAATCATTGTAAAACAGAAATATTGTCGCCAAAGAAATTCACAATTAGTCTCCTCCCATTTAAAAAGAGGGTAAAAATAAGATGTTAAAAGCTAAAAAAATATATTATATGCATATCGGTTATGTATATCTTCTCTCTTCTTCTTTTTTTCACAATATATAATGGTACTATTGATATGTATGAGTTTTAGACACATAGATGGTATATATATATATGTTACTTGTTAATTAGCCATACTTCCATACATATAACTTTTCTCACACCATATCATGCGAATTATATTGATATATGATGAGTCTCACGTACATGCATGTATGTTGCAAATTTCACCTGTTTGTTAATAGCTTCTCTCACAATATGTATGCCAGTTTAAAAGTTATTGGATGAGTGATGCACGTTGTTTCATGAGTCTCATGTATGTTATGTAGTGCATCTTACATGTCTATTGTGAAAACTGAAAGCAAAATAATTTTGTCACTTATGTTATATAATTCACAATATTGTAGGTATAGCTACTTATGTTGTTGTAGTGGGTTCAATTTACATATCAATGTGCCAAATTTACATATTTGTAGTGAGAATAAAATTATGCTTACCAGTTATATAACTGACAATGTAACTGCTAGTTTTACCGTTGTGCGACTTGTATGCCATGTAGTGAAATCCACATGTTTACTGTGAGAATATAATTATGTTTATCAGTTATATATAATTCACAATGTAGCTGCTAGGTCTGTTGTTCTAGTGGGTCTGATATGCATGTCAAGTAATGAACTTCACACGTTTACAAACGAGAACAACAATATGGTAGTCAGTTATATGTAACTCACAATGTAAATGATAATTTTATGTTGTGGCGGCCAAAAAGCACGTCATGTGGTGAAATTCACATATTTACTGTGAGAAATTATGTTTGTCATTTATATAAACTCACGATGTAACTGCTAATTCTACAATTGTGGTGGTTCCAACGTGCATGTCATGTAACATGTTTACTTGGAGAACAAAATTATGTTTATTAATTATATATAACTCACAATGTAACTGCTAACTATGCGGCTGTGGTGGATCCAGCATGCATTTAAAAAAAAAAATTACAATTTATTATTACTAAGGCGAGGGGAAAAAGTTAGAAATTATTACAATAATTTAGAAAATGTGGACTTTCGAACTCGGGACGCATGGGTAGAAATTCAATATCCTATCATCCACTAGGATATTAGGCGACATGCATTCAATATGCATGTCATGTAGCGAAATTCACATGTTTTGTAGAAATTATGTTTTATAGTTATATATACCTCACAATGTAACTGCTAGTTATCTTATTGTGGTGGATCTTGACATATATATCATATGGCAATATTCACATTTTTATCATGAAAAATTATGTTTGTCCTTTATATATAACTCACAATGTAACAGCTAATTCTATAGTTGTGGTGGGTCCAACATGCATATCATGTATTGGAATTCACATGTTGACTATGAGAACAAAATTATGTTTATTATTTATATATAGCTCGCAATGTAACTGCAAATTCTACGTTTGTGGTGGATCCAACATGCTTTTTTTTTTCTTAAAAAAATTATTGTTAGTAAGGGGAGGGGAAAGAGTTGGAAGCTATTACAATATTTTAGGGAAGGGGGTAGCTTTGAGCACGGGACACATAGGTAGAAGCTCAAAACTCTATCAACGAAGATATTAGACCACATGTATCCAATATGCATGTCACGTAATGAAATTCAACTGTTTTGTGACAACAAAATGATGTTTATTACTTATATATACTTCACAATGTACCTGCATGCTAGTTATGCTGTTGTGGTGGGTCCTGACATGTATGTCATGTGGCGAAATTCACATATTTACTGTGAAAAATTATGTTTGTCATTTATAGATAACTCACAATGTAACCACTAATTCTGCAGTTGTGGAAGGTCTAACATGCATATCGTGTAGTGAAATTCACATGTTTACTATGAGAATAAAACTATGTTTATTATTTATACATACTCACAATGTAACTGCTAATTATGTGCTTCCAGTTGACCCAATATGTTTTTTTTAAAAATTATTATTAGTAAGGGAGGGAAAAGAATTGGAGACTACTACAACATTTTAGGGAAGAGGGTAGCTTCGAACACGGAACGCATGAGTAGAAATTTAACACTCTATCAATGAGAATATTAGATCACATGCATCCAATATGCATGTTATGTAGCGAAATCCACATGTTTTGTGAGAACAAAATTAAGTTTGTTAGTTACTGCATGCTAGCTATGTTGTTGCGGTGGGTCCTGTAGTGAAATTCACATGATTATTGTGAGAACAAAATTATGATTGTCAGTTATATACATTTCATAGTGTCATTGCTAGCTAGGTATGTTGTTGTGACATGTATATCAAGTAGTGAAATTCACATATACTGTGAAAGAAAAAAAAATATGCTTTTCAGTTACATGTAACTCACAATGTAATTGCTAGTTTTGTTTATGTGGTGGGCCCAATGCATATGTCAAGTCGCAAAAATCACATATTTATTGTGAAAAATTATGTTTGTTAGCTATTGTTTGGGCCCAAAATATTGGTTTGCGCCGAGTGGGGAGTGTTTCTCGGCCCACAGGCTTAGTTTGGAAGATGCTGTGAGATATTCGATTGGTGGGCCGGCTAGTTAAGGTTGGCCAAGTTCTATTAGGAAAATGAGTCGTCAAAATAAAGATGAGGGGGCGAAGTCCTATTGCGAGGCGGGTGATTAGGGAAGTAGAATCCTAGTACAGTAAGGAGTTTCGGCGAGACTGGGATACAGAGACGTAGAGGAACGTGGCTGGATAGAGGGCTAGGTTCAAAATCCTGATGGAAGTAGTAGTTGCAGAGATAAGGTTGTATCAGAGTAAGGAATCTTGATCCAAGTAGAGTTCTGATTCGATTAAATGGGGATTTGCTGCTATAAATAGAGGGGTGAGGGCACCATTCAAAGAACTTCCAATTCAACACACAAATCTGCCCTGCGCAAACTCTCGCTCTACACGAAACCTCTCAACAACCTTGAGATTTTTATTTTCCTTTTCGCCGACACATCTTCAGTTTGGATAAACAGCACTGTGAAGGCAACCTGTGATATTTTCATTTTGGATAAATAGCACTATCGTTGCAGAATCAGCCGACCTCGGAGCAACTTCAGTTTGGATAAACAGCACTGTGTCGAGGCCGACTGGTTAACTATCCAAGTCTCGGTCGACAAGGGTTTTCGAATCTTTATTGGTAGAGGTCATGTCATTAGCTTTCTCGGCGAAGTGAGGTGTTACTGAATATTAGGCTCGGTGCACTGAACGTCGAGTTGATTTATGATTGGATACTCACAAATGAGATTTAGAGTTCGGCATTCAGACGATTGAATCACATTCACTATCAAGATTTATATATGCTTCGAGTAATTGTGCCTTTATACCTTGGTGTCGATTCGGTATGAGTTCACCCTTACGAACACAATCACTATGACCGAATCCGGCGCCGACAATTTGTGAACTTCGCAGAAGTAACAGCCTTGTCTTCAGGCTTTAGAATCCAAAGGCCGAGACGTGTTCCTTCCCCAGCAGCAATTGCAAGACAAAGAAGTCAGCAGCGCAACATATTTTACTCCTTAGTCGAGCTTGACCAACGAGTTGGCACGTCCTGCACACAACTAAAGGACGTAGTTAGCTCATTTGTTACTCGGCATGCACACCAAGTAAGCTAAGTAGTTTGTAGGGTCAACATTTTGGCATACCCAGTGGGACCAAAGTGCTAAAACTACGAAGTTCATGCCCGTCGAAACACGGTCAGTAAAGAAGAAGACTGTTATAGGAAAGTCGACTACTACACCTATGATCCAGAACATGGGTCAAGAAAGCTTATCACATGCACAGACTACCGCTGTCGTGACACCTGATCCATGCTGAGAAACGAAAATTATTCTCGGTGAGCCACTTCGTGATATAGGAGTTCTTACCAAGGTTGCAAAAAGTCCTGTCGAAGGGGCATTAGAAGATTGTGACGAAGACGGTGGCGAAGCCTCCGACCCACTAAACAGATTGTTCCTCAAGAGACGACTTGAAGAACAATCTCGGCAGTTCGAGCAAACGATCGGTTGAGAAATAAAAGGTATACTAGAGGGAGTACGCGATTACAGCACCATACGCACCAGACTGCTTGAGGTTTTAGTTAGTAATACCCAGAATATGGGATTCACTGATCGATTGAGACAATCACTGCCAAAGAATAATGTAATACCAGCGTCAATGGCTGAATGTGTTGTTCGGTTTAGAGAAGAGGAGCAAATCGAGCAGCAAGACAAACAAACTCGAGGCAGAAACACCGCTTGTAGGTTTGGTTGAAGTACAGAAGATGATCGATTCGGCTATGAAGAAAGGGCCAAAATTCCCAAAATTCATTCATCCATCCATACCCAGCTTACGTAGAGCACTTTGAATATCCAAAAGGCTTTAAGATCCCAGATTTCAACCTATTCGTTGGGGAATCATCTCTATCTTCTTTAGAACATATGGCTCATTTCACCACACATTGAATATCCAAAAGGTTTTAAGATCCCAGATTTCAACCTATTCGTTGGAGAATCATCTCTATCTTCTTTAGAACATGTGGCTCATTTCACCACACAATGTGGAGATGTAAGTTACTATTATTCAACTTCTCATTAACAGGCTCAGCATTCGCGTGGTACATCAACCTTTCCCCCAATTCCATCTAAAGTTGGGAGGAACTTGTTGAAAAATTCCACGAGCAGTTATATCGGCCGGGAATGGAGATGTCGGCATCTTCATTAGCCAAGATGGCTCAAGCATCTAATGAGTCACCAATGAAGTACTTAATAAGGTTCAAGTCGGCCAGAAATTGGTGCCGAGTATTTCTCCCCGAAGTTGAGTTCGTAAGGATCGCCCTGAACGGTCTAGACATGGAGTATAAAAAAAAAGTTCTTAGGGGTAAACTTTCGGGATATGTACGAACTGGCTCAACATGTTTAGTAATATGACTATCTACTCCGAGAGGAGAAGGTATCGAAATCCCCAACCCAAGGTACAATTTATAAGAATTCTTCGGTCAGCTATGCATCGGCCGAAGGCGAGGACTCCCAATTTGTCAGTATAAACGTGGCTAAGATCGTGATTGATAAGTCGTACATCTGCAAGGCCTTGACTCATCCTAAAGATGTTAAAACTCGCTCGGCCTTTGAAGAAGCTCCAGTCAAAACGTCAAAAGTCTATACTTTTGACATTACCAAGGCCGACGCGATTTTCGACCAGTTATTGTTGGCAAAGATTATGAAGCTTCGGCCAGGATATAACATTCCTAAGGCCGAAGAGCTAAAAGACAAGACATATTGTAAATATCACAATTCGAATAAGCATACGACCAACAACTGCGTTGCATTCCATGATGCTATTCAAAACTGGATCGACAAAGGCAAGCTATAGTTTCCTGAAAAACAGATGGTTGTCGATGCTAATCCCTTCCCCTCGGCGACAGTCAGCATGGTAGATGCTCACTTGTTGAAAAACAAAGGGAAGAAAAGGGCCGAGCTTGTTCAAATGCAACATGTTGCAAAATAGAATTCTCTGTTATGGCTCAAGATCGACATATTTTCTAATGAGCCACTTACAGAATTTTTGGGACCAGCTAGAGTTGAAGATATGTCAGGTTTCAGCGAGGAAGAATATGATGAACCGATGGTTTTGTGCAGTCGTTCTAAAGCACATGTGGTCTTAACTGAGCCAAAAGAGAAACCACCCCAAGTTCCAACGCCTCGACAGCCACCCATGGTCACGACAACACCTTTAAAGGTACTCAGTGTAGGCCAGCGCCAAAAGGTGTTCAATAGGCTCGGCCCCCAGCCACGAATTGATGGATCATCCTTAGTCAGGCGACGACTTGACTTCGACGCACCTTTTTACAACGAGGATTACTATTCACAAAATTCCGGTAGTTCGAACTCATCAATGAACCAAAAGACATTCAAGCTGTCGAAACCACGCGACCAACGATGGTACACTTACAACTCTCTAACCGGCATGTATACTGCACTGTCTAAAACTTAGAAACGTCGTCGCTAGAGGATAAATTGCATGGCTAGACGACAGGTAGCAAAGCCTACTTCGGCTGCCAAATGGCAGCCGAAAGAGACAGTGGAGAGTAGAGATGACCAACAACCTCCAGTAATCATGACTGAATTACTTCGAGGGAAGAATATGATTGATCCCAATTTTGAAACTACCATTGAGGAATCTAAGAAGCTAATCAAACTTATTCTTTGACCTGAGGAAATGAAAGCTCATTTTGAGCAATTTAGGTAGGAAGGAGGCAGAAAGCAAGCTCTCTCCATTGCCATCACCAGAGCCACTAATCAAGATACGATAGACACATTTTGCTAATGATTTATACGGCTTACCAAAGGAGTGTCAACAGGCCCTCGACCTAGCCTTAACTTCCCCTGACGCCAAGCAAATTATCCAGAAGACCACTGATCCAGCAATGAAAGCCAAGTTTCAGCATAAACGCGAAGCTTAGGTTCTCGACTTTAAGGTCGATCCATATACCGATATAGACATCGCCGGACTCCCATTTTCCCTAGAAGACCTTCAATATTGACGATACCATTTTAAAGTCTTCTCGGCAGTAGCTCTCTTCGGCCTTACGACTGATGAAAAAGAACTTGTTGCGCGACTAGATGCATACCTCGACACAAGAAATGCTCAAATCGCCTATCAGGAACAAGCCCGCAAAGCGGCGCAAGTCCTAACGATGAGCGAGCGCGAGAGAAAGACTCAGAATGTTGCAGAACAAGATGATGTTCCAGAACCCGATGTTGAAACAAAGGATGTCTAAACCAAGGATGCTCGGGGGCAAGATACTTCGGTCAATAGCTTGGGAGAAGACGACCATGACTCGATGGGCCCCTCGGTCCTTAACAACACTGAGAGCAACATGGTCCATGTTCTGTTGGCCAAATTTTAGCCGACTACATCTCAACCAAATTCCCTGTCGTTAAATAAAGTTCAGGACGTACCTGCCGAACTCGAGGATTGTCAACCTCAGGTCAAAGACCCCTTGGAAGAAATAAATGTTGGGACGACCTAAGTCTCACGACCTTTATTTATTAGTGCCCTGTTAGCCCAACACATGAAGGACGAGCTTTGTAATTTACTTAAAGAATTTAAAGATTGTTTTGCTTGGAGTTACCATGAGATGCCTGGTCTAGTCGAAAACTTGTTGAGCATGAGTTACGTATTAAGCATGGGTGTAAACCATTCCATCAACCACCTCGATGATTCTTGACCGAAGTACAACTTGACATAAAGGATAAAATCATTCGACTTCTAAACGTCGGGTTCGTTTGTACAGCTTGATACGTCTAATGGTTGGCAAATATCATCGAGTCTTAAAGAAAAATGGTGCTTTATGAATTTATATCAATTTCCGGAATCTAAATCTAGCAACTCCCAAAGATGAATACCTAATGCTGATTTTAGATTTGTTAATCGACCCAGCAGCGAGCCACGAAATCCTATCCTTTATGGATGGACATGCCAGTTACAACTAGTTTTCATCACCAAGGCCAATGTTCACAAGACCGCTTTTCGTTGCCTAAGAGCACTCGGCACATACGAATGGGTCGTTATGCCTTTCGGCCTCAAAAATGTCGGTGCCACATATCAACGAGCAATGAACACTATATTCCACGATTTAATTGGAACTATCGTCGAAGTTTACATTGACGATGTTGTCGTAAAATCGAAACGTCGGCAGACACATTTAGATGACCTTCGACAAGCTTTCTTATGTATACGCCAACATAACCTCAAAATGAACCCTGCTAAGTGTGCTTTCGGAGTATCAACCGGTAACTTCTTAGGTTTCCTTGTACATCACCGGGTATTGAAGTTGACGAAAATAAGGCCTGAGCAATCATCAATGCTCCACCCTCTGCGACCAAGAAGCAATTACAGTCGTTGCTTAGCCAGATTAATTTCCTTCGCCAATTCATTGCCAATTTGGCGGAAAAAATGCGAGCCTTCTCCACACTGTTGAAACTGAAGGATTCTGACACTTTTGAGTGGACAACTGAACATCAGAAGGCCTTTACACAAGTTAAGGTTGCTCTTTCGACCTCATCTATCCTTGTCCCACCTCAACGAGGCAAACCTTTGAAGTTGTATATTTCTGAGTCTGAAGAGTCCATCACATGTCTTTTAACGCAAGACAATGACACTGGGCGTGAGCAAGATATATTTTACCTTAGCCACAACCTCAAGGCTCCTGAGATCAACTACTCAGTCGTTGAAAAACTCTACTTCCCATTGTTTTTCGCCGCGTCAAAGCTCAGACATTATATTCTCCCATCCGTCACCCAAGTCATCGCCAAACCGATGTGATCCGTTATATGCTCACTCAACTGATTGTCAAAGGTCGAATTGGGAAGTGGACAATGGCGCCGTTTGAATTCAGTTTGCAATACGTCCCCCAGAAAGTTGTCAAGGGCCAAGCACTGGCCGATTTCTTGACCCAGCACCCATCCCCATATGACTTTGGGGGAAATGACATCAAAATTGGAATGGTAGAGACCCGAGATAATTATTGGACAATGTATTTTGATGGCTCGAGTACTTTTGTTTCGGCTAGCGTTGGGATCGTCATTCAATCTCCAGAACATCGTCAATGGTATTTTTCTCTTAAACTAGACTTTGACAGTTCAAATAATCAGGCCGAGTATGAGGCCATCATCATCGGCCTTAGTGTTCATCATGACTTATGGGCAACTCGCGCCCTTATCCTCGACGACTTAGAACTTATGATTAACCAATTCAATGGCACTTTTCGGTGCATGAGTTACACTCTGGCTTCTTATCACATGATCGCCAGCTATTTGGCCGAGTCCTTTGATGGCATTATGTCTAAACATATCTCTCGAGTACGCAATATTGATGCCGACGAATTGGCCCAAATAGCCTTCGGTGCACAACTCATGAGGGGTAAGGTGGGTCAGACGATACCTGTAATACGACAATCATACCCGACCCTGGTTAATCAACAAGTTCTTCAGCAGGATCATGTGATCCAAAAGCGAGTCATGTCTTTACCTTCATTATTAAAACCAAAAAATCCTGTTAAGGTTTGCACAATCGAGGCGTTGCCAGACAATTGGAGAAAGTCGATCATGCAGTATCTTGACAACCTTAATGACAAACACGACAGTAAGACAAGGGTTCACGCCACAAATTACGTATTGTACCAAAATGTATTGTACAGAAAAGGTGAGGATGGCTTGTTGTTGTTATGTCTCAGGACCCGAGGAGGCCACTTAGGCGATCGTCGAGGTCCATGAAGGAATATGCGGAGCTCATTAGTCCGATCGAAAGATGAGGTGGTTGCTTTGCTGACATGGTTATTTTTGGCCGAGCATTCTAAAAGATTGTATCGAGTTTACATGGGGATGTGTACAGTGCCAGATTCATGGTCCGATATAGAGGGTCATGGCCAAATCGTTGCATTCAATCACCAAACTATGGCCGTTTAACAGATGGGCCATGGACATAATCGACAAAATTACACCGTTTTCTGGATCGACAAAGCATGTATGGATACTCGTTGCAACAAACTGCTTCACCAAATGGGTCGAAGTAAAATCATATGTCGAGTTGACATCTAAAGAAGTTTGTAACTTCATAGAAGAGAACATCGTGACCAGATTTGGTGTGTTAAAGACAATTATAACAGATAATGGTACACCCTTCACATTGACAGGTTTAAGGAGTATACTGCGAATCTTAAATTCGACTCGAGTAGTCTACACCGTATTACCCACAGGCAAATGGACAGGCCGAAACAAGTAATAAAGTTTTGATTAGTATCCTTGAAAAAATGGTGAGAAAAAGGCCTAGTATGTGGCATTTGAAGTTAAACGAAGCGTTATAGGCTTATCGAACCTCACTCCGTTCAGCTACTAGGACAAATCCATATGCATTAACCTATGGACACGATGCAATGTTGCCGGTCGAGCTAAGTATAAACTTGTTGAGGATGATTGAACAAAGCAGTCTGTTCAGCGTCGAATACAGTCAGGCTATGAGACAAAAGTTAGAAGACCTAGAAGAAGCTCGGCTTGATGCTTATAATTTGTTAATAGCACAAAAGAAAATTGCCGAATTAGCCTATAACCAGTGAGTTAGACAAAAAATTTCGGCGATGGAGAATTGGTTTGGCAAACTGTTCTGCCAATAGGAATCAAAGACCCTAGGTTCAGCAAATGGTCGCCGAATTGGGAATGACCGTTTGTTATTCATAAGGTTCTCAGCAATGGGGCATACCATCTCAAGGATCAGACTGGTTTAATTCACAAATTGCCAATCAATGAATTTTTTTTAATGAAATACTATCCGATAACTTGGGAAATGCGAAAATAAAGGTGTATTTCATTAATTTGTAAATGTTATAAAGAGTTAAAACGGCCTACAAGTTACATTCTTATGGGGTCGAGGGGATGAAGGTTTCAAGAATGGCCTTTAATTCTAGCCAACTCACTTCGCCCAGTGCAACTTCGGCCTGGCGAGTCCTCTTGTCCAGCTTCATCTACTCAATTCGTTTCGCGCCGGTTGCGATCTTCATTAACTTGGCCTTGTTCGATTCAAAATTCACCTCAAAGGCAAAAGCAACAGTCGATCTCTGATGTTGAAGCTCTACAATTTGGTGATCGATAATGGTTAGCTATTTTTTCTGCTCCTTGATCGCCTCGAGCTCTGGTCAAATGGCTTCCAAAGCAGCCGTTGCAGCTTTTAGGTCGTCTTTTGCTCGAAGAGCCCTCTCGAAAATAACAAAGTATTCTCGAGTTCTCTTCAAGATAAAAGACAATTGAACAATGGTTTCAGTGCTCAATTGACCTTCAGATGCAAGGATGTTCAGACATTCGCTAACAGAGTCAAGGCTGTTGCGATCCAAGATTTGAGAGGCCGAGAAGGAAATGAGGTATTGTAACTTGGCGAAGACGAGGGATTTAGCCGCAGTAGAGGCAGGCTCGGCCGAAGCGGTTGAGGGCCTTACTGTGCCAGAAGTGCTGGAAAGTAGAGCGTCGAGCTCGACCTCCCAAGAAGGTTGCACGAAGAAAATTTGTCAGAACAGGATGACAAAACAAGGAAATAAGGAAAAGAAAAATGTTAGACCTGCCAAGAAGAGACTTCGACCATGTCTTCCTGCTCATTACTCGAGCTTAGAGAGCTTAATGGCCGTGCTCAGTGTTTAAGACTCTCGTTCAATTCACGCGGCTGATGAAGGTTATCTATGTTCGATGACAATTGAGGTGGCCAGGAGATATAGATAACGCCTTTTGGTGCATAGAATTGTCGGTGAAATGAGAAAGTAGGCACTTGGCATTTAATATTTTCCCTAATTTAGAATCCTAAGGCAGGAGATTGGAAAAAAGGAAAAACAATAAAGGAACTTACGAAAGCCGAAGTGGTTTCCTGGGAGGATGCCAAGGTCTTCATCATGCGGATGAATTGGTGTTTCAGTCGTTGCTTCAGGCTCGGTGAAGGGCCTTTTCCGCGATCAGCTGCAGAAGGTTTGACCTGGACATCCTCGACCATAGAAGGAGGATTGGTGGAAGAAGGTCGAGGGCGACTCGTCAGCAGAGTTTCGTCGCTCTAGTCACCTTGAGATCAAAAGCTATTAGTACTGGTGGAATTAATATAAGTCAAGTAACAACGCCATAGTTATACCTCTTTTAGGATGATCGTTGTTGTTTTTAGATTTTTTTAGGGAGCCTTCTTGGCCGAAGCAGTCACCTCTTCAAGAAACAGGCGCAACGGTCGGCCCAGGGGTTGAAGGTTTTTCAACCAGTAGGGCAGCAACTATTTCGACCACGACCTGAGGGACAGGTCAAACTTTGAGTGTTGGGCCGACCGGTCGAATTTTGAGCGTTGGGCCAACTAGGGCGGACCACTTCATTGTTGGGGACTGGACAACATGAGTAGGATGAGAAGTACTTGGAGTAGTCACTGCCGTCGTTTGGCTGGAGATAACGTGAATCTCTTGCTCCACTTTCTTCGCTAATTTCTTGACGCACTTTTGGGGGTGAGGAGATTTGCTGGTTGCCTCGACCTCCTGGCGAGGCCGTTTGCTCGGGAGGGCTGACACGACGGTTGCATCCTTTGTGGAATGAATGACTAATTTCTTCTTGGACGCAGACGCGGCAATTACATCCACTGGCTTTGGCACACGACCGTCTGGTGAAACAAAATCAGGTCAGAAAGGATTAAGTATAGTGTTTGAAGACTAAAAGTTTGAGAAAACCATATACCTTTGGTCATCTCTTTGGATTGAAGGGCAGGAGTTTTTTTGGGTCTGTCGCAAAAAATCTTGTTGTCGACATCCTCAACCGGCGTGCCAAAGAGATCCTGGTGTACTCCTCCCACCATTCGCCTAATGTATCGGTGCCAAGAGATTCAGGGACAGTGGGTCGAAGGTGGAACTTCTTGCACTGCTTCTAAAATTCCTTTTCAGTGTCCCTATACTCTCTTTCCAAAGAGTCAGAGAGGCGTCCTCAGCTTAGGAGGGAGCGGGGGGTGAGAAGAGGCACCGGGCAACCCTGGGGGTAGCCGACCTGTCAGGCAGTGAAGTGAGGGTTGTAGACCTCCCAACTTGCTCGGCGAGCGTCACAGCTGAGGGGAAGGTCGCAGGTGAGCACGAACGATCCCCAAGCTCGATGGAGATTAGCATCGGCAGATCAAGAACTTATTGTCAGAGAGAATGTCAAGGCTGAAGAAGTATTTGAAAACTTCTTCAGCATGGTGAGGAGGCACCGGTCGAGAGACCAACTGAAGGCCAAACGCTTCAATAAGCAAGAAGTTGGCAGTCTCTAGTTGAAAGGTGGTGAAGTAGACATGTAGCCAGAGTTGAAAGATCCAGAGCGGACCATTTTGGTGCGGGTCAATCTTGTTGATGGTCGCCTCGGCCAGGCAGCGCAGAAGATTATCAATGATGGCTGGGTTGAGCGCTAGAGTGTGACCACTGGCATATTCTTGACCAGGAATTTATTAGACTTGGTACAATAAATAAGTTTGTTGTACCAATAGAAGAAGAATGCCTCGTGTTCTCCCTTCAGCAGGTTCGCTTCCTCTCGATTGGCAAAGTGGAGGTAGAGGGTGTTGTACTTGAAGAAGTTCTTATGTAATTTCTGAACTTCTTCCTTTGAAGGTTTTTTACCTTCTTTGCTCAGTGTTTCGACGGCCCGTTCATCGAAGAGCGCCTTCAAATCAACATTCGACGGGCATCTGGAGAGGGTGGCATCGATTGGGATGCCAGAAGATGGAGTCCACAAAATTGCAGTGATGTCGATGATGGTGGGGCCGAGAGGAATAACCATGGTGGTGGTGGCTGAGCACCAAAAGCTCAAGGCCACCGTGAGAAGCTCTTTGTCCACAGCGATTTCTATGGATGAGAGCTTAATGGCATCGTAGATGCCAATGACCTTCCATTGCTCGTCGAAGAGTTTCTCTATTTGTGCAACCCAGGCTGCCCAGGTTGCAGTAGTCAAAGGTCAAGAGCCTTGTGGCTTTGCCGAATCCCACTTCGACCATTCAAACCCTTGCAGCAAGGGTGTTAGGCAGTGGTCGATGAAAATAGTGGTGATAGATGGTGGCATTGCATCCTTGAAAAGTGACCCAAGGATTTGGTGGGTGGCACTCATGTCATTTTCAAAGCGCAGAGTCTTGATCGAGCACCGGTCGATGATTTTCTTGCATTTGTCGCACTCTTCAGAAATCTTGGAGATGAAGGAGGCCATTGGAGAAGTTCTGGAGGTTTTCTGGGAAAGAACTTGAAGAATTTCTGAGTGGAAACTGGAAGAGTTTCTAGTAAGAAGCTTGAAGGATTTTTGGGTTTATGAGAGCAAAGGCAAGAAAGAATTCAGAAGTTCTGGGAGTGTAAGAATGTGAATGAAGAAGATCTGGGTATTTATAGACGTTTTAGGGGGAAGACCAGACGTTTGATTTTTAAATTTGGGATAAAATCAACTGGGAACGGCGCTAATCATTACGAATATTTGAGGGAATCTAGGTGAAAAGACCAAGGGTATCACGATTTGAAAGCGCACGATTGCGTGTGGCGACGAATAATGATGGAAAAACGTTTCAGTGGCTGCACGCTCTGAGGGAAATCATGAATGACTGCTGAATGAGCTAGGGCATCGCCACGTGGTGAAATGTTAAGGAGGGAAAAAACAAGTAATCGTGCGTCATAAATGCGTGTGATTGAGATTTTGAAGGCGACTAAATGGTTTTGTTTCTTCAAGGCCGAGGTTCGACCAAGGGTTGTAGGACGATGACCTCAGAAGCAAGGGGCAATGTTTGGGCCCAAATTATTGGTTTGGGTCTAGTAGGGAGTATTTCTCGGTCCAGAGGCTTAGTTTGGAAGATGTTGTGAGATATTCGGTTGGTGGGCCGGCTAGTTAAGGTCGGCCAAGTCCTATTCGGAAAGGTAGTCGTTCGGATAAATATGAGAGGGGCAAAGTCCCATTGTGAGACAGGTGATTAGGAAGTAGAATCCTAGTGCAGTAAGAAGTCTCGGCGAGACTGGGATACGGAGACGTGGATGAACGTGGCTGGATAGAGGGCTAGATTCAAAATTCTGATGGAAGTAGGAGTGGCCGAGATAAGGCTGGATTAGAGTAAGGAATCCTGATCCAAGTGGAGTTCTTATTCGATTAAAGCGAGATTTGCTGCTATAAATAGAGGGGTGAGGGTACCATTCAAAGAACCTCCAATTAAACACACAAATCTGCCCTGTGCAAACTCTCGCTCTACGCGAAACCTCTCAACAACCTTGAGATTTTTATTTTCCTTTTCACCGACACATCTTCAGTTTGGATAAACAGCATTGTGAAGGCAACCTGTGATATCTTCAGTTTGGATAAACAGCACTATCGCTGCAGAATCAGCCGACCTCGGAGCACCTTCAGTTTGGATAAACAGCACTGTCTCGAGGCTGACTGGTTAACTATCCAAGTCTTGGTCGACAAGGGTTTTCGAATCCTTATTGGTAGAGGTCATCTCATTAGCCTTCTCGGCGAAGTGAGGTGTTACTGAATATTAGGCTCGGTGCATTGAATGCCAAGTTGATTTATGATTGGATACTCATAAGTGGGATTTAAAGTTCGGCATTTAGATGGCCGAACCACATTCACCATCAAGACTTATATTTGCTTCGAGTACTTGTGCCTCTATACCTTGGTGTCGATTCGGCGTGAGTTCACCTTTACGAACACAATAATTGTGACTGAATCCAGCGCTGACAATTTGTGAACTTCGTAGAAGTAGTAGCCTTGTCTTCAGGCTTTAGAATCCAAAGGCCGAGACGTGTTCCTTCCTCCGCCGCAATCGCAAGACAAAGAAGTCAACAGCGCGACCAACACAGTGTAACATATTTTACTCCCTATTCGAGCTCGATCGACGAGTTAGCACGCCCCACACACAACTAAAGGATGTAGTTAGCTCATTAGTTACTCGGCCTGCGCGCCACATAGGCTAAGTAGTTTGTAGGGTCAACAGCTATATATAATTCACAAAGTAAATGATATTTGAGGCCCGACATGCATGCCATCTAGCAAATTTTACATGTTTATTGTTAGGATGACACTATATTTTGGTTTTATGTCACATCTCGGTCCGGGTTTGACCACTTCCTAGGCTCGACTCCGCCATAGCACGATATTGTCCACTTTGGGCCCTTACCACACCCTCACGGTTTTGTTTATGGGAACTCATACGAGAACTTCCTAGTGGGTCAACCATCCTGGGATTGCTCTTGCGCGAACTTGCTTAACTTCATAGTTCCCAGTGAGCTCCCAAAAGGCCTCGTGCTAATTGGAGGTGGGAATGTACATAAAAGGCTTACAGGATCCTCACCCCGGAGCAATGTGGGATCTTACATTTTATATATTCACAAATGCACAATACTAGTGATCGGTCTAACATGCATTTTATGTAGCAAATTTCACATGTTTATTGTAAGGGCAACATTATGTTTATCAGTTTATACACTTCACAATGACAAATATTATGGTCGGTCCTATGTGTATGTATGTCATGTAGCAAACTTCACATGAACCAAATTATCACATATATATTTGTAAATAATGTTAATCTTTTTTCTTATAATGCATCTCACATGTTTATTGTGTGAACGTACTTATGATACTATATAACTTTTTTCCAATATGCATGTAATTAAGTTTTATGTTTTTATGGTGAAAAAAGAAAAAATTGTTATTATGATGAGTCCCACAGGCATATTTTCTCCAAGTTTACTGTGGTAACAAAATATAACCACATATTTTTCTATATTGGATAACTTTTTCTTCGCAAGTTTATTGTGAGAAGGAAATATTGTCTCTTTTTTAATAATTAATGCATAATTTTTTTCACATCGTGTACATATATTAGGTTCAATTGTCATATGATGGATCCAACTGCATTTTATATACGAATTTATATAAAGATTTTCCAATGCTGCGTATTTAATTTCACATGTTTATTCTGATAACAAAGTATATATATATATTTATATACCCGACAATGTAAAATTTGATAGATAATAATCAGAAGAGGCTTAACAAAACAAAAACAAAAACAAAGTTGTACGTTTAATTAGTATAGCTCGATCATTGGACCGAATTAATTAACACAATTGTTAATTAAGATAAAATAAACAGATAGCTGCATGTATAGAGATACAAAATGGCATCTTTGTGTTTTCTGTAAGACATGAGTTGCTTGAAATGTTTTTGTTTCCACATCAATCAACATCCGAAACAAAAATGTCCCGACTGTGCGAAAGCTCCAAGCATCTTATACATGAAAAGGGAACACTCGATTGCTTGGCCTTTAATTATTTCTACATTTGAATTGCCCTTAATTATCTCTACATTGCTTTGTAGTTTTCGATCGAGTCCTAGTAGGTGGAGAGGCTGCCAGCTTGGCGAAGTTTAATACACGTAACACTTATTAATTAAAAACTAGCAAGTATCAAAGTAGACCATAACTCAAAATAACTATAAAAAAAAAATCAAATTCGTGTAAGAATGTTTGCTATCACAATGTAGGTTATATATAATTTCGATTCTCCCTCGCAAAGTGTTATTTGTTTTAATTTTTTAAAGAAAATGTCAAAGGTATAATGATGCGATATAAATTAAAGAAACTGCTTATATCCAACGTGTTGGTTATTACTTAGAGACTTATATGGAGGGTGATTCAAAAATTCTTATTTATTGTTTTCTTCGTCATTGTTTGATGTCTTAGCGATTAGAACTGTTTACAGAGACATTTTAAACTTAATCCCTTAGTTTCTCTTTTATTTTCTTTCATCACATTTTTAGAGATGCTTACCTTTTTGTTGATGCTTTTGCTAATTATGGGCATTAACAAGTGTCTGCTTGTTTGGTTACACTATGTTTCCTTCGTGTGCTCGGCAGACTCTCCTGCTTGACTCTTCTCGGCTCTTTTTGAATGGATTGCCAGCTATATTTCATTTTGTTCTTTTAAAAAAGTAAACTAAAAACAAAAGCCTATCTCTCGTCTATAAGACAATGTTGAGCTCAAGTTATTGTTTTTTGCTAAATGAAAATAATTAATAGTACTGGTGGTCGGGAGCCTAGGCCGGCTATGACAATGAGACAAGTAATATAAGTAGGTAGTTAAAAATTGCCTAAAGTTATTCTTTAATGTTAATACTATAATGCATCAACTATATATGCATGCTTTTTCTTAACTGTTATGTTCAAAACCCTAGCTAGTGGACTTCTTGTCACAACTTTCATTTGTTCACCTTTTTTCCTCTATTGCTAAAACATTGCTTTAACATTTCAACTTATATTAAACTTAACTATTAAAAATTAAAAAAATATATATTGTATTTAATTAACATTTTGTGGAGATACGTAGTGCCGCAGCCATGTATTCGGTACTAGAAAATAAACAAGTTTATGAATTCTCTCGAGTAATTCTGGAAATGTCATAAAACTTTGTCCTTCCTTATAAGAAAGAACTCAAGAAAACCGGGGCAAAAAGTTTCATTCTTGTCGATCGAAGAAGGATAACGCAAAATAGTACTTTTTTCTAAATAAATAATTCCTATTGATCCAAAATAAGTATTTGAAGAAAATTGAGGTTTCATTATAAAAGTAATTGGTAATAGGGAGAGTCTTCTATAAAAAAAAAAAGGTAATAAAAGGAGAGTAGTTCAATTCTTATAAGCACAAGGTCTCTTCTTTTTCCGATATGAGATTAAATACTCTCCAGATGCTTCCTCACGTACCTGCACTAACGTTGTCTTTTATTTTGTCATTAAAAAATGATGCCTTAGTCCATTAATTTTCATATATAACTACCGTGAGTTATGTATATGCCAGTTTAATGATCTTATCTGACACTGATTTGGACCCTCTACCGGATAGATATTCATATAGCTAATGAATTGAATCATGTTAACCAGCAAAGAAACACTTAAGGGTTTCAAAACGCCAATAATACTAGAAAACGGACTATATGCAAGACGTTGCATGCATTCTGCAGCCACACTTTGATTTTGATGGTGACTTTGGATACTAACCTAAAATACTCTACTCCATGTTTTTTGTAGTATTAAGAAGATACTATTAATTTATAATCTCGCCACAAGTGCCAATACTACTCTACGGTGGCTATATCAAGTGATAAAATACACGCCACAACTACTACACAAAGCGTCAATACAGATCTATCGCTTAAAGTTAGCAAACTTGATTAAAAAAAAACTTAAAACTACAAACTCTCAGGTAGAGAGATTACGGGCTTGTTTGGAAATACTTTTAAAATGACTAAAAAGTGTTTTGGTAAAAAAAATTTGAGACCAATCCATAGTGAAAATGCAAGTGATCTAAAAAATCACTTTGAAGTGCTTCCTACAAGAAGCACATAACTAGTGCTTCTTGTAGGGAAGCACTTCAAGCTTTTGAAATCCAAAAATATTTTTCCTAAAATGCTTTCAGTCATTTCAAAAGCACTTCCAAATGAGTCCTACAAATTCATGCAGCACATTTGGCTTATTTGAACTTAAAACTAGTCATAACCCAAAAAAACAAATTAAAACTTAACATTAGTTGAGATTCACCTAAATTTCAACTTATTTATGCATGCTTACAATTATATGTAATGGTGGGATCTTTATATTTCTTCCAATGTCAAAATTAGTTGGGATTCATAACCTAAAAATAAAAAATAATTGATCTGATTGTACATTTTTTTTTTCAAGTGACACAAAAATTTCTTGAAGCATCTTTGTCATGATGAGAAACGAATGTTTACATGCATGCAAATAGAAGAAACAAAAAATGTAGCATCACTGGCGATCTCCACAAAGTAATTCATCATTTTGGATTAAGAATAATTTAAAGGGAGGAAAATAAAGCTGAAAAAACTATATACGTATGACACAAAAAGCTAACTCTTTTATTACATGAAAATTCCATAATTTAGTACGAGTCATCAAAGTTATACATATATAATACAAAGTTTTCTTTTAAATTTCACATTTTTTTGAAAAAGCACATGTTATATGCTTTTTTTTCCATACTTCTAAACCAAGGTACTAGTTTTTACTAAGCGTTTCTAAACAAAAGTACTTGAAGAAAAAAAACATATTCATACGGGGTCTTTATCCAACCTCCAGCCACGTACAAAGGACATTACTGAACTGCATGTTATACAAAAGCAACACGAAACAGAAACCAAATTTAACCAACCATTTCTCACATGGAAAACTCAGAAGGACACTTTAAAACCTGAGTTAACCCATATGAAAACAAATTTCACATTTTTTATGAATTCAAAATACTACCAGAAATTATCATTTGCTCGATGCATTTTGTCCAACGAAAACAAACCTTACTCAATAAAATAGTTTATGGTCAATGTTTTGGTTTTTCTAGAGACTTTTGCCCAATGAAAGATGTTCGACGGCCAAAGTAACCTTCATCGGGCAAAGTTTTCGCACCAAGAAAAAAAATTGTCGCGTAATATGCCACTTTTACGCAATGTACTCTTCAAATTTCATCGTGCAAATGTACATTTTATGATTTATGGTTTAGGATTTAGGGTGTACAGTTCGTCCGGCAAGATGAAATGCTTCATTGGGCAAAGTGAGACATTTTGGCATTTTCAATTCCTTCAATGATTTTTGCAGTTTGCCAAATTAATTTTACCAATCCAACCGTCAATTTAGTTGGTATATACCCTGAGATGGCATATGAGGAAACAAATCACCCAAATGCAAGTTTCTAAAATTAGGTAACGAGATAAAATCTTTCAATAGTTACAAATGTATTATCACGATTTAACAGTTATTTTAGTTCATATTTTGATGACCTTTTTACAACAACACTCCTTGACCCTAGAAAAATACAATGAACGAACCCGATCCTTAATTTAAAATATTCACACTAGTGGTTACCACAAAATCTTACATAAGACTAAACTCTAAGTGTTTGTTGAATCTATTATTTTGACGGGATATGCAATTTACGAAACTAATTTTAACGATCTAACTGTCACACTTTTCTTCATATAGTAAGAGATCGCATACACACAAAAAAAATCACTTAAAACAAACTTTCAATGATTAGGTAACTGAATGAAATCATTCGACGGTTGTCACATCCCGGCCCAGGGCAGATCACTTCCCGGGCCCGCTCCACCACCATAGCACCATATTGTCCGCTTTGGGCCCCGACCACACCCTCACGATTTTGTTTCTGGGAACTCACGAGCAACTTCCCAGTGGGTCACCCATCCTGGGAGTGTTTTGGCCCCTTTCTCGCTTAACTTCGGAGTTCCTACAGAACCCGAAGCTAGTGAGCTCCCAAAAAGCCTCGTGCTAGGTAAGGATAGGAATATACATTTAAGGATCACTCCCCTGGGCGATGTGGGATGTCACAATCCACCCCCCTTAGGGGCCCGACGTCCTCGTCGGTTGGCTCTGATACCAATTGTCACATCCCGGCTCGGGGCGGATCACTTCCCAGGCCCGCTCCATCATTGTAGCATGATATTGTCCGCTTTGGGCCCCAACCACGCCCTCACGGTTTTATTTTTGGGAACTCACGAGCAACTTCCCAGTGGGTCACCCATCCTGAGAGTGATCTGGCCATCTTCTCGCTTAACTTCGGAGTTCCTACGGAACCCGAAGCCAGTGAGCTCCCAAAAGGCCTCATGCTAGGTAGGGATGTGAATATACATTTAAGGATCACTCCCCTGGGCGATGTGGGATGTCACAATCCACCCCCCTTAGGGGCTCGACGTCCTCGTCGGTTGGCTCTGATACCAATTGTCACATCCCGGCTCGAGGCGGATCACTTCCCAGACCCGCTCCACCACCATAGCATGATATTGTCCACTTTGGGCCCCAACCACGCCCTCACGGTTTTATTTTTGGGAACTCACGAGCAACTTCCCAGTGGGTCACCCATCCTGAGAGTGATCTGGCCATCTTCTCGCTTAACTTCGGAGTTCCTACGGAACCCGAAGCCAGTGAGCTCCCAAAAGGCCTCATGCTAGGTAGGGATGTGAATATACATTTAAGGATCACTCCCATGGGCGATGTGGGATGTCACAATCCACCCCCCTTAGGGGCCCGACGTCCTCGTCGGTTGGCTCTGATACCAATTGTCACATCCCGACTTGGGGCGGATCACTTCCCAGGCCCGCTCCACCACCATAGCATGATATTGTTCGCTTTGGGCCCCGACCACACCCTCACGGTTTTATTTTTGGGAACTCACGAGCAACTTCCCAGTGGGTCACCCATCCTGAGAGTGATCTGGCCATCTTCTCGCTTAACTTCGGAGTTCCTACGGAACCCGAAGCCAGTGAGCTCCCAAAAGGCCTCATGCTAGGTAGGGATGTGAATATACATTTAAGGATCACTCCCCTGGGCAATGTGGGATGTCACAATGGTTACAAACATATATCATCCCAATATAACTATTATGTTAGATCCAATTTTGATGATCATTTACAACTACACTCCTTGATCCTAAGAAGAATACAATGAACAAACTTGGTCATCAATTTAAAATATTTACACTAGTGGTTACTTTAAAATCTTAATTTCTACGTAATGGAATTATAGAATAACCTCTAAGTATTTGTTGAATCTATTGTTTTTGACGGTATATAAAGTGTACGAAACTAACTTCAATGAACCAACTGCCACACTTGATTGAACATAGTACAAGATCACATATGCCTAAAACCACCAAAAACATACTTTTAGGGATTAGGTAATGCGACGAAAGGGACGGCTACAAATGTATTATCATGATTTAACAACTACATCACTTTTAACATTGGTTATTTTTTGCAAGGACATTAATTGTGGGAAAACCCACACACTAAATTTACATGATCATCAAATTGGATGATCTTTTAACTGTTTGTAAATAAATTGAAAAATAGGGAAAATTTGAACATTTGGTGTTTGCCGACAAAATTTACGTATTACGTTGGGCTAATGTACCTAACTTTATCGGGAAATAGTGATTAACTTGTTGGGAACGCCTTCAAATTTCCTCAATTTTTTCCACAAAAAAAAAATTCAAATTTTCCTCCGAATTTAAGGTTTGCACGACGACATATTGTACATTTCGTCAGTCAAAGGTTATTTCCCACCACATTTTTCATCAAAATTTTAATTGCGTAGCTTTTCTACGCAACCTTTGCCTGATGAACCACCTAAGTTTGCCCATCAAATGTTTTAGGTTAAAATGTACGTGTTAGAATTTTAAAACCTTTTCCTGACGAATTGTTCCATCAGACAAAGGTTTGATCTTTTATATCAGCTCAAGGCTCACCACCTTGATTATTTGATCTAATTTATTTGATTAGATGAGTTAGAGAATTTACATCGAAAACTTTAACTTTCAATGAATATTGCATGTCGGTTTGGTCATATGTACCAAGTTTCTGATCTCTGCTTGGGGCCATGCAATATTGCAAGGAACCATGTTGGTCCGCCTAAGGCCCGTCACGACCCAACCTCATAAAGCGAGTGTTAGTTGGTTACCAGATACGAACCCGACATATCATATCTGCGCGTCTTTGGTTGTGCAGTCTATGTGCCATTTTTTGGGCCTCCCTTACGTACAAAAGAAGAAAAAAATGGCCTCAGGGAAGGATAGAAATCTATGTTGGTTATGATTCTCTCTAATATTTATTACTTAAGAACCTTTGACAGGCGATCTCTTTACCACTAGTTTTTCGAATTGTCACTTTTATGTGACAGTCTTCCTATCGTTAGGGGGAGATAAGACGTCAACGTTCCTAAAGAACGATGTGAATTATCGTGGACATCCCCACGATGTGAATTATCGTGGACATCCCCACTATGTCTCATATCGATCCCAATATAGATCATTAGAGTATAACCTGACACTTCATCTGATCCAGTAACAAATGACAATATCACATATACCAGCTACAAATGTGCCTGCAAAGATGTGTACCAAATGTACGACGGACCTTCGTTCCAAAAGTAGAAACCTCACTTCTGTGGCCGACCCTTATACATTGGCGACTAGCCAATCAATCTGTCCTATGCCAGAAGCACAGCAGATCACTCGATTCGAGGATTCACTTCCCCAAAATTGGAGGAATATGACATAAACGAATCTACCCCTCGATTGTTGTCTTAAACCTTTTCATCTCATGAAATTAAATACAGATTACTCCTGAGACCTGAAGTTCTTGGTCCAGTATACTACCAAATTTTGTCATAAAGCAGCACTGCGCCTACACAACACCACCAAATTTTGTGTTAAAGACGTTTTTAAGTTACTACGGATTGGGCTTATCTATCCTTATGCATCTCAAAATAGATCACACCCCCTTGATCTTCAAAATGATGCCTACCTTGTGGGATTCGCTAAATCAGACTATTCGTTTGACCGCACAAGGTACGTTCCCACATGGTTATGTCTTTACCATTAAGGAACACCGCAATATCTTGGAGGTCAACCAAATAGACCTTTTTGTTGTGAAACCTTTTGAATCGTTCCAAGACTCACTGCATCTTATCATGTGAAAGATATGGTTGAGAACTCTTGTTGAGCATATTCAAAATCCTTGCAATTTTCATCCATCGTTGAATCTCAACAACGATCTATGAAGACAACGCTGTATGTATCAACCAGAGCATGATACATCTAACAAGTCAATACCAAGCATATTGTGTCTACATCAGCATGAGCATCAGAAGATTAAAGTCAAGTAGTCCAATCCCAAACAACATTGCCGGCCTCTACACGGCGTCATTGCCTAAGTATACCTTCCAGAAGCTTGTCCAATGAATTGGTATGCATAACTTTCTCATTTACGATGCTTGTAGTTTCATTTGGAAGTTTTGTCAAACTTAGGGAAAGTATCCAAAAGTATACTCATTTGACCTTAATGTACTCTTTTTCCTACGATTAGGAGCATTTTTCCCACTGAGTTTTTGCTACCTAACTAGGTTTTGACGAGGCACTCATCCTGGGTTGGTGATACCCTTGTGAGCTCTTCTACTTGCGTCCAAAAGACGCATAATTTTGACTTAATGCAACTTTTCACTTTTCTCCTTAGCCTATGGATTTTTCTCCCACCTTGGGTTTTGCCATAGTGAGGTTTTGTGAGTTTTACCACCCATGAATTCTTCCATTTGTTTTGAGACTCGTATTCGCTACTTATGCCTACTAAACTAGATGATTTCATCAACTGCTTCTACATTTTCCTGAATATCTGATGCGCCATGTCACATCCCAGTCTTGGCTCCGTCGTAGCACGATATTGTCCGCTTTGGGCCTTGGCCACGCCCTCACAGTTTTGTTTCTGGGAACTCAAATTAGAACTTCCTAGTAGGTCACCTATCTTGGGAACACTCTTGCTCGAACTCACTTAACTTCGAAGTTTTAATGAACTCCGAAGCCAATGAGCTCTCAAAAGGCCTAGTGCTATATAGAGGGGAGCATGTACATATAAGGCACATCACCCCCTTTCTGTTGATCGATGTGGGATGTTACAATCCACCCCCCTTAGGGGCACGACGTCCTCGTCGACACACTCGCACCACATGGCAGAGTGGCTCTGATACCATTCAGTCACGTCCCAGACCGGCTCCACCGTAGCACGATATTGTCCGTTTTGGGCCCCAACCATGCCCTCAAGGTTTTGTTTTTGGGAACTCACACTAGAACTTCCCAGTGGGTCACCCATCCTGGGAACGCTCTTGCCCAAACTCACTTAACTTCAAAGTTCCGATGAACTCCGAAGCCAGTGAGCTCCCGAAATGACTCGTGCTATATGGAGGGGAGCATGTACATATAAGGCACATCACCCCCTCTTTGTTGGTCGATGTGGGATGTTACATGCCATCTACTTGAGTATTTGCACACTCAAGGGGGAGTGTTGTGACATATGTTCTTATCAACATTGTGATTGTGTAAATCCTAAGTAGAGATATAATAGGAATCCTTTGAAATCTAGAAGATCTTTTCTAATAGACTTTGTATTACTTGGAAAGCAAGTTTCACTCATCCTTATTACTATAAATAAAGGCACAAGGACTGGGGAATTAACACACAATTCCTCAAGTTTATTCTCCAATCTCTTTCTCTTCCCTTTTGCCGCACCTCTCTATAAAATATAGGCCACAACAATGTTATATATATTGATTTTAGTCTTTTAATGTGTATTAATTCAACTTCATATTATATTTTTATTTTAATATTTAATAAATATCTTATTCAAGGTCTCCCTATTAAATTTTAAATTTATTATTATACATTTTAATTCATTAATTTTGTTTAACATCCTCTAATTATTTTCTTATTAATGTCTACTTGGGGAAACATTGAAAAAAGAACTAGCAACATACATTATATTAAGGGGTGTGCTATCCACACACCCCTTTTTACTTCTCACACACCCCTTGTTAATTTCTGTCCGTTGATCTTCTTCAATTCATCATATCCGACGGCCAAAAATAAAAAAGGTGTGGGAGAAGTAAAAAAGGGTGTGTGGATATCACACCCCTATATTAAACTAGTGTACCTAAACTCGAAAAATATTGTATCTATTCCAAATTATAATGAATTAGTGTATCTAAACATCCGTACTCTAAAATATTTACAAAACTATTGTACCAAAATATCCGTATCTAAATATATATAATGAATTAGTGACAAATAAGAAAATATGCAAATTAAATCATAAGTACACCAAAATGTCTGTACCTAAACATATTATACTAAACTAGTGTACCGAAATGTCCACACCTAAATATATTTTAATGGATTAGTGGCATATAATAATATATGCAAGAACATAAGTGTACCAGAAAGTCGGTGCCAAAATATCTTCATATACAAGATACTTACCATAGATTGGTGATGCAATATGTCAATAAATAAAAGCTAATTCATTTGAATTTCAAATAAGTATTTAAATTTACTGGACCTAGCACTCGTGTCGCGTTTTTCATGTTCGAATTGTTTTCATGTTATATCCGATATCTTAACGGGCCGTGTTGTGTAACACCCGTTAAATGAAGTATGTATATACCTGAAAAAACATAACACCCGAACTCGGCCCGTTAATATTAACGGGTAAATGACTATCTGTTAAAAAAATATATTTTAAACCAATATATAATCAAATAAAAAAAATAGGGTAAATTACACCATACCCTTCTCAGGTTTGAGGTCTATTACAACCCCATACAACATCTTTAAAACATTTCACTTTCATACATCTAGTATCATTTTATTTCAAAATAGCACCTCCGTTAGATTTTCCATCCATTAGTCTGTTAAATGCTGACGTGGCTGCCACATTTGTGTTGATGTGGATGCCACGTGGCAAAAAATAATAATTTTTTATACATTAATAATATTATAATATAAACCCTATTTAAATTTAAAAAATAAAAAAAAACACACGAAACCACCCCCCACATCCCTAAACCTGCAACAACAACAACAACAACAAGAATAAGAAGAAAAAGAAGCCGCCAGCGTGACCCACCCGTCTTCCCCCCGGCTGCAACCCGCTAGACCCCTTCCCCCCGCGCCTGTGATGCACCTAGACCATGACCTTCATATTTTTGGGATTTTTTTAGTGTGGGTGATGATGGATGGGAGAAGAGGAAGACGGTTTCTAGGTTTTTTTTTTTTTCTTGTTGCAGGTTCTAGGTTGGGTGAGGTGGGATGGAGGGAAAATGATGGAGGGATGGGGAAATGTTACGGAGAGGGAGGGGGGATCTGAAGGAGATGTGGGCGGGCGGGGGAAGGGGGGATTTCAGGTTAGAAGGATGGGGAAAGGTTACGGGGATGGATGAGGGATCTGAAGGATTAGGCGCGGGGGTGGGTGTTTTGGGGAGGAGGGGATGGGGAATCTGAAGGGCTTGATGAAGAATTGGCACGTGACCAAAGTGCTTGTTGATTCTTCAAAGGTTTTGGCGAAATTTCTTCAAGGGCCGTTGGGCTTGATCTCAAAGGTGGATGAGCATTTCTTCAAGGGTTGTTGGGGCTTGATCTCGAAGAACGAAGAACGAGCTTCAAGTGAATTCTCTTCCAATTTGGGAGTAGAGAAATGTATTTATGAATTGGTCCATGAATTGGTGTGGAATGGCTTCCTATTTATAGAATTCCAAAACTTTATTTTTAGATTTAAATAATTAGATGATATAAATCATTTCTGCCAGGTGTTGACACGTGTCATATTTAACGGCTTTTCTGACTCATTTCAATTTTCGTCAAGTCACACGCTACGTGTAAAATTTATGTAATACATGAGCATTGAAACTTTGACTATCAGTCAACATTTTATTTACCAAAATTCTGATGTCTACAAATGCCCCCACTTCAAGGCGCGCCGCATACATGTGCTTGTCATGTGTAGAAGGTGCGTTTTGAAGTTTCCTCAATGTAGACGTCGATCCAAGGGCCGTCGAGGCTTGATCTTGGATTGGGCTAGGATCTATTCAACTTTGTTGGGACGAATCGGCACGTGCATTTGTTGTGCTTGTTGACTTTCCACAGGTTTCATCTTGAACTGGTTGTGATTCAAGGGTGATGGACACTTAATCTTAAATCGGGATTCGATTTCTCCAAGGGCCGTTGAGGCTTGATCTTGAAGGTTGATTCAAGGGTGATGGACACTTGATCTTGAATCAGACTTGATTTCTCCAAGGGCCGTTGAGGCTTGATCTTGAAGGTTGATTCAAGGGTGGTAAACACTTGATCTTGAATCGGGATTTTGATCTCTCCAAGGGCCGTTGGGGCTTGATCTTGAAGGTTGATTCAAGGGTGATGGACACTTAATCTTGAATCATACTTGATTTCTCCAAGGGCCGTTGAGGCTTGATCTTGAAGGTTGATTCAAGGGTGGTAGACACTTGATCTTGAATCGAGATTTTGATTTCTCCTAGGGCCGTTGCGGCTTGATCTTGAAGGTTGATTCAAGAGTGATGGACACTTGATCTTGAATCCGATTTGTGATTTCTCCAAGGGCCGTTACGGCTTGATCTTGAAGGTTGATTCAAGGGTGATGGACACTTGATCTTAAATTGAGCTTTTGATTTCTCCAAGAGCCGTTGAGGCTTGATCTTGAAGGTTGATTCAAGGGTGTTGGATACTTGATCTTGAATCGGATTTGTGATTTCTCCAAAGGCCGTTGAGGCTTGATCTTGAAGGTTGTCGGACCACGAGCAGCTTCATATGGCAAGCGATCTTCGGTTGAGTTGAGGATGAATCAGCACGTGTAGTTGTACGGCCCATGCTGCATTATTCTCTACTTTGTTTCTTTTGCATGGCAGGTAGGCACGAGGTAGAGGTGTTGGTTTGTTTCTCTATTCAATCTTTCCAAGTGCCGACCGATCGCTCTATTTCTCCTTGTCCCGCAAGCAAGAACAAGGGTAAAGGAAAAACATGCCATGAGATATCTTTGCCTTCGACTCTGATGATATGAGATACTTTTGCTTTTGAAGAAGCAGTTTTCCACAAGTTTATTCTTGAACTGGACTGGAGGGTTTTCTTCTGCTAGACTTGCTTCAAAAGTCTGAGCTTACCCATTTATCTGGAGTTGAAGTTAATTCAAAGGTGGTGAACACTTGATCTTGAATCGGACTTGCGATTCCTTTAAGGGCCATTGGTGGCTTGATCTTGAAGAAAATGGGACCATGAGCGGCTCTACATGGCAAGTGATCTTCGCGAGCTGACTTAAGAGTTTGAGGGTAAAAACAAGTTCATCAAATCCAGAGTACGTCAGATCTTGATGATATGAAATACTTTTGCTTTTGAAGAAGTAGCGGATGGCCCGGCATATGTTTCGTCGTGCTTGTCTCTACATACTTCAATGTATCATTTTCCCTTGCCTTATCTATTTCCCTTGCAGAAGCAGCATCTTCTTTGGTTTTCTCCCATGCATGTGTGGCATCTTCTGTTGCAGTATTTGCTTTACTGATGCATGAGTGGAATGCAAATGCTAGGTAAGCAATTAGGGAAGGGGTTCCAGGCAGTCGGTTCTGGATCAGAGAGTTGATTCCAAATGCCGGCTGATTGCTCTCTTTTTCCTTGCCTTGCAGGTGAGAACAAGGACAAAGAAAAGGAAGGGAGAAAGCGTGATATGAGATACTCTTGCTTTTGAAGAAGTGGTGACGATTTGCCAGCGTTGCACAGTGAAGCTTTGCTCTTTAGAGACGGTGTTAGCTCATCGTTGATCCTTCTGCTTCAATATTTTTGCATAGTGAAAGTGGTGCGCAACCTTTGAATTTGAATGGTGAGCCACCACCGTATCAACTGCGCTTAAGTATTTGACAAAGGAATTCGTGACCTTGACAACAGCTGAGGATGAGTGCTCGAAAGCAATGCAAGGTAAGCAACCAGGCAAATGTTCCGGGCAATCAGTTCCAGATCGGAAGTTTGTTTTCAGGTTCCGACTGATTGTGTTCTTTCTCCTTGTCTTGCAGGTGAGAACAAAGACAAGGAAAATGACAGGGAGAATGCGTGATATGAGATACTCTTGCTTTCGACCCTGATGATATGAGGGTACTCTTGCTCTGGTGTGATTTATTCATGGAGGTATTCCAGAGGATGAGGAATACTGAGTATTTCAAGAGGTTTTGTTGGAAATGCATCTTGGAAGAGCTTTGGCATTTTTGCAAGTCTGCCTTACCGTAAATGATGAAGGTTGGCCTATATACTGTTCGTTTACTCTTGTCAGCGACAGTGGGTAACTAGAACAGTAAGATTCACGCGTTTTTAGACTCGTCTGTGACTTCTGCAAAGCTGAGACATCACGTGAAGGGTGGCGACAAGCTTTTGAAGAGGTGACGCCTCTTCAATTTCTGGGTAAGCAACTCTTCGATTTTTGAACAGGCGGCAGAACTTTTGAGGTTTGGAGGATAGTGTCGAGCTTCCTTGATTTTGGCCCGTGACTCCCTCAAAGTTGAGATTGCACGAGCAACTCTTCGATTTTTGAACGAGCAACTCTTCGATTTTTGAACGAGCAACTCTTCGATTTCTGGGCATACAGCTCTTCAATTTCTGAACAGGCAGCCTTGTTGCTTCTTTTTTTTATAGAGGCATCGATTGCTTCCCAAAGCACACTTGAGAATTGCTACTTGCAGAAGTTCCCCTCTTGTACCTTTGAGATCTTGATTTGTCTGACCTTTTCTTTTTTTCAAAACCTTCGGAAAATGTCTTTCCCATCTGACCGTCGTCTTGCTTGAATGTCGGGGAAGAGGCTGTGATGTCTTCTCCGGACAACGTATGGCACCCATCCTTTTTGTCCCCGAACGATCCTCTTACGGTTGGGGATTCAGTGATAAAGAATGATATAACAGCCACAGTGGTGGCTAGAAATCTTCTCACCCCCAGAGACAACAGGGTGTTTTCCAAGCGGTCCGATGAGCTGGCTGTCTAGGACTCTTTGGCCTTTAGTGTCCAGTGCGCGGGCTCTGTGTCGAACATGGGCTAACGCCTTCTTGCTCGTACTCGCCAAGTTGAATCCTTGATGGCTAAGGTGGCAAGCCTTAAGCAGGAGATCAGAGGGCTTAAGCATGAAAATAGGGAGTTGCACATGCTTGCCAACAGTTACTCGACAAGCATGAAGAAGAAGCTTGACCAGCTGCAGGAATCTGGTAGTTGGATTCAAAGTGATCATCAGATGTTTATGGCTTTGTTCCAGAGGCATCTTTTGCCGTCGTCGTCTGGAGCTTCACGAAGTGTTGAGGCTCCAGGAAATCAAACTCCAGTGCCTCGTCTTTCTGCAGCTCCGCCGAGTAATGAAGCTTCTCGTGATCGTCCTTGAAGATTCCCTGCTTATAATTTTGATTTGATTTTTTTTTTCCGGCATGTATAATGCCAATTTGTGTAATTTTCCAAAGAAATAAATAAAATGGACTTTATTTTACTAAATGCATTTATATATATATAAGTGGTGTTTTTATACCACATATTTTATACATATATGTACACACACACGACACTTCTCTTTTTCTTTTTTCTTTTTTGTTTTCCGCATATAGTGCCCTCTCTTTTCCCACATGGTGCCAGCACTATGAAGCCTTTAATTCCCTTTTTTCACGTGGTGGTGATGCACCACCATTCCACCATCCCTTCTATTTTCTGCAAAGTTTCCTTTCTGTCCATTCTCCTCACTTGCTCTCTGTCTTAATTCCATTCTTTCACGTGGTGCCAGCACATTTTGCTCCACCACCCATTTTTTTATTTGTATTTTTTCTGTATAAATTTGGGCAATGGGTAGAGGAATTTGCAGGAAGGACGAAGACGACAAGCTGCAGGAGTCGACGGAGACGGAGCTTGAGGTAGAGCAGAGCGTCGAGCTTCACGACCGGCTAGTCGTTTGACGGCAGTCGTTGAAGTTCTTCGACGGCTTTGACCATGGTGGCCAGAGTGACGAGGAGGTTGTTGGCAGCGGCGAGGACGGAAGGGGAGCACGGATGAGGAGGACAGGTGGACAACGGTGCCGATGATCTCAGCTCCCAGAGTTGTGCCTTTTCTGTAGCCACTAGTCACAGAGTTGGCGTCGCCGCTGATGTAGTTGTACTTGTGCTTCTTGAAAGCCTTGACCAGCCCAACCCCAGCGATGGTTGCAGATTTATCCGATTCTTCATGCAGAGATGCAAAATGGAGAACACGGGTCTCGCCAGAAGGTACGACAAGCGAAACTGAAGGCGCGACTGGAGAAGAAGATGAGCTAGGCAGAGCTGGTGAAGCAGATCAACAAGCGGCCTCATGTGGTGCAGGAGTACTAGAACGGGAAGGCAATGCCGAACCAGGTGGTGTTGGCGATGATGGAGATGGCTCACATGGATGGTGGTCAGAAGCTGCAAGATTTCAGCATAGCATGCCTTCAATTTAGGGTCTAAGCCCTACCTTTTTTACCTCTTCTCGGCCCCCTGCATCTGAGATTCAAAAGGGCTTCGATTCCAGTTCCTCTCGTAGACCAAGCCATAAAACCCTAAGCTGACACTTGACCTCCGCGCCTCTTCCTTCTTGGCATACCCAGATCACATTTTAGTCAAATTTGCTCGACCCAGTAACAGAGAGGCTGGCCTGCTCAATCTCGAACCGTTCAAAGGCCTGAACTTGGGCCGGATGGATGGCTCTGGAGATGCAGAAGCGGGAAGGGATGAACTGGAGAAAAGTAGCTAATGTGTAGAGGATTAACAGAGCCGTGAGTAGTAGATTCAGCTCCGCCGTGTAGCTTCAGATGACTCCAACGAACAGCTTCTTCTCCTTCGCCATTGATGAGCTTTCGATTCTATTGAACTAGAAAGAGGTTTGTGATGGTGAGTATCCTGAGAGTCGAAATGTTGAAGTTGGGTATGGGCTTCTCTCTGGAGAAGGCTTTTATGGAGCAAGGGAAGACTGGGCCTTGGGCTTTTGAGGTCCACATGTTGGCCTTTGAGGTCTACCTATTGGCTTGGGCTTTCGATATGCCCCATTCTGATGGGCTTGATGTTGAGGCTGCATATATATATAAGGAATTTCATTTTTTTAATACATAAAACATATGTATCTTTCTTTTTTTTTTCTCTTTTTTTTTGTAAATACATAATAACATATGTATTCTTTTCTTTTTTTGACAGGTGCTCCTTGCATTCATGGATTTCCTTGCAGTTTTGGCGGATTACCCATCTTCACAATTAGTGTTTAAGCGAGCAGAATATGGGTGCAACGTGTTGAACTTCGTGACCGGCTAGTCATTTGACGGCGGTCACTGAAGTTCTTCACTGGCCTTGCTGTTCGTGACGGAGCGAGCAGGACGTGGGTGCAACTATGTTGAGCTTCATGACCAGCTAGTCGTTTGACGGCGGTCATTGAAGTTCTTCACCAGCCTTGCTGTTTGTGACGGAGCGAGCAGGACGTGGGTGCAACTGTGTTGAGCTTCGTGACCGACTAGTCGTTTGACGGCGGTCACTGAAGTTCTTCATTGGCCTTGCTGTTTATGACGGAGCGAGCAGGACGTGGGTGCAACTGTGTTAAGACAGCGGTCACTAAAGTTCCTCATCGGCCTTGCTGTTTGTGACGGAGCGAGCAGGGCGTGGGTGCAACTGTGTTGAGTTTTGTGACCGGCTAGTCGTTTGACGACGATCATTGAAGTTCTTCACCGGCCTTGCTGTTTGTGACGGAACGAGCAGGACGTGGGTGCAACTGTGTTGAGCTTCGTGACCGGTTAGTCGTTTGACGGCGGTCACTGAAGTTCTTCACCGATCTTGCGCATGGAGGTGACGTTGCCGTGCACATTGACTTTGCTGCTTGTCGTTGTTGCTTGGAACTTGTTCTAGTGCGTCACTTTTACCGTGCGGGGTTGTACGGAAGGCTGTACCGGGGTTTCGTTGTGTTAGTGCTTTTTTATCACAGTTTTTCCTCGGTGGTGCCGTTGCCGTGCACATCAACCTTGCTGCTTAAGCTTTTGTGGCTAGTCTATTTTCCGTCGTTGTGACTTCGTCATTGTCATCCTTTAATTCTCATGAGATTACTCTCGCATGTCTTTTGCTCATCTTTGTAACAAAATTTGTAGCCATATCCTTCCTTTAAAGAAATAAAGTATTTACATTGATGATATGACTGTACTTGAAGTTTTGAAGTTTCAAGTTGCCTATATACCCTTCTAACGAAAGGGATCAAGTCAAAACATAGTTCAAATGCATTTTTTTGGTATTTTCTTTTGGTGCCGTTTGTAGTTTTAACTCATGCAGGCAAGGAGCGTTGATATTGTTGCCTTTTAGACTCATGCGAACGATGAGCGTTGGTGTTGCCTTTTATGCTCGTGCAGACCATGAGCCTTGATGTTACCTTTTATGCTCGTGCAGACCAGGAGCCTTGCTGTTGCCTTTTATGCTCGTGCAGACCAGAAACGTTGGTATTGCCTTTTATGCTCGTGCAAGCCAGCAGCGTTTTGCCATGCAGTTTGGGCTCGTGCAAACAAGAAGCATGGTGTCTTGCAGTTTCAGCTCATGCAGACAAGGAGTATCCGTCTTGCAGTTTAGGCCCTTGCAGACAAGGAGCATGCATTCATGCAGTTTAGGCTCGTGCGAACAAGGAGCAACCGTGGATTTTTCAAGTCATTTTGGAGAAGCGTTCCTCGCAATCTTCATAGCAAGGAGCCTTGACCGAGTAATTGAATAATTTTTCGAGGAAGAAGAGTTTACGTATGGACGATCTTTGTGTCAAAATTTCCTCATCTTCAACACTTTCACATTGCTTTAGAGGTTGGCGAAAACTGTTTTGCCCCCTTTCCAATTGGTGCACTTGTGGAGGAGACATATGTTTCTCGTGCAGTTTCTTTGAAGTGACATGAGTCCATCCTTCAAATGGGCTTGACTTAGAGCATACCCCTAGTGGTCGAGGTGAAGACTTTGAATTGAAAGAGTCATAAGTGACGTATTCTTCAAGAATTTCATCTCCTTTGTCTTCTTGGCTCGTGACGGGGAAGACATCTTAGACCTCATCTTCAGTGATGTCCTCTTGGGCTTGTTGGCGTGAAGATTGGCCAGTGAGGATGATGGTGCGCCTTTTTACCTTCAACGGTCCTTTTGTGTCAACCTCCAAAGTTGCTTAGCGCTTCATCCTTGAAAGAATCAAGCTTTGAACGTCATCTTTTCCTGCTAGATCGTCGAGCTTTTCTTTATTTGGCATTGTCTTCCTCTTTCTAGAAGGCTTCTTGGTTTCTTCAAGTCTTTCAAAGACCGACCATCGTGGAGGAGAGCTAGCCTTGCTGCTTTGTTTCTTAGGTTTTGACAACCTTCCAAAAACAAAGCTTTGGGATGTTGGCGTGTTAAGCCGTTTGAAGACAGAAGTTCGGCCTTGCCCACTAATGCGATCAAATGTCGAAATTATGGGTTTTGAACAATTCAGCCTATCGAAGACTGAAGTTTGAGGGGCGGGTTTAGGCTCCTCTTGGCTTTGTTCAATGCTCATGCTGATGTGTTGAGAGCTAGCTCTTTTGACTTTGCTTGAAATCTTCACATGTGCATTTGGTGTGACGCCAAGTCTAGCTTTGTTGTTGTCAACTCCGTAATTATGCTCCTCCAACTTCTTCTGAGTCTCAGTGAGTTTATGATCTTTGTTGTTGACGGTGTTTGAAACCTTCTTCCCAAGATTTGAAGATGAAGCAAAGTCGTGCCTAGCCTTTGACATGAGTTCGTAGGCGTTTGGGTTGAAACTTTCTTTGGTCCTCTTAGTTAGGAGAGGGCTTGGTTTCTCTTTGACGCCATGTTGCACCTCCAGATGGTTGATGAATCTGGCGGTTTGCAAGTTTTTCTCCTCCGCAGTCTTTATCAGCCTTGCAATTGCTTCACTTATTTGAGCTAATTGTTCCTTAATGGAGGTAGCGCTGATGTTCGCAAGAATGACTTGTCCCTCATTTGATGCCATTGATTTTGGAGGTGTGCTTTGGATTTCTTGAACGGAGAAAGAGATGAGAGGTAGAGATTGTCCCACTGGGCGTGCCAAATTTGTGAACACAGAAAATTCCCGAAGGAGAGACAACGGGGACAGAACGCGTCTAAAAAATAATATTTGTGTTTGTATTTGATTTTGGGTTACAATCACTATTTATTCCTCTGATTCGATCTTCGTAAGACTTTGATTTGTGGGCTTGATCCAAAAGCCGTCGAGGCTTAATCTTGGATGAACATGGGGAAGTTTCTTCAAGGGTCGTTGGGCTTGATCTTGAAGTTTGGCAGATGAACGTTTCTTCAGGGGCTTTTTGGGCTTAATCTTGAAGTTGGGTGAGGTTTCTTCAAGGGCCGTTGGTGGCTTGATCTTGAAGTTGGATGAACGGATCTTTAGGGGCCGTTGGGGCATGATCCTGAAGTTGGATGAACGTTGAATGACGAATGGATCTTCAAGGGCTTTTGGGCTTGTTCTTGAAGATGGATGAACGATGAACGATGGATGAACTTCAAAAGGCTTTTGGGTTTGATTCTTGAAGAACAAATGTGTGGATCCAAGGGCCGTTGGGGCTTGATCTTGGAAGGTGGATGAACGTTGCTTCAAGGGCTGTTGGGGCTTGATCTTGAAGAACGGATGAACGGATCTTCAAGGGCTGTTGGGGCTTGATCTTGAAGAACGGATGAACGGATCTTCAAGGGCCTTTGGGGCTTGATCTTGAAGGTGGATGAACGGATGAACAATGAATGGATCTTCAAGGGCTTTTGGGCTTGATCTTGAAGAACAGTTGTGTTGATCCAAGGGCCATCAGGGCTTGATCTTGGATGAAGAATCGGCACGTGACCAAAGTGCTTGTTGATTCTTCAAAGGTTTTGGCGAAGTTTCTTCAAGGGCCGTTGGGCTTGATCTCAAAGGTGGATGAGCGTTTCTTCAAGGGCCGTTGGGGCTTGATCTCGAAGAACGATGAACGAAGAACGAACTTCAAGTGAATTCTCTTCCAATTTGGGAGTAGAGAAATGTATTTGTGAATTGGTCCATGAATTGGTGTGGAATGGCTTCCTATTTATAGAATTCCAAAACTTGATTTTTGGATTTAAATAATCAGATTAAATAAATCATTTCTGCCAAGTGTTGACACGTGTCATATTTGACGGCTTTTCTGACTCATTTCAATTTTCGTCGAGTCACACGCTACGTGTAAAATTTATGTAATACATGAGCATTGAAACTTTGACTATCAGTCAACATTTTATTTACCGAAATTTCGATGTCTACAAATCTAAAAAAATAATTTGGTGATAAGATCAAAACTTAAACGACAATCAACGTTTAAAAGGTTTATGGATTATAGTGTTGAATATTCGGAGATCACCCTTCAAGAAAGTTGGAAGACTTGTCATTACGAGTGATTGTGTGTGTGTGTGTGTGTGTGTGTGTGTGTGTATATATTTTATTATACTTCCACAATCTGAATTTTATTAATTTTGCACTTGATGCGAAAATAAGCTAACACGCAAATTAAACCCTCTTGTTGACAATTGTAGTATATATGCAAGTAGGGATCGTTCTAAACCAGGGATTAGGAGGGATTGCTAATCTATATAAAATAAACTTAGAAACACTAAATAAAACTTTAAAAACACAAATCTAAAATCAAAACACTTAACTAGATTCAAATGATTCCAACTAAACTAGAATAACTCAAAATAAAACTAACAAATAAACTAAAACATATTCGAATTTAAAAGATTCAAGCTATGAAAATTGACCAACTCTAAACTAAATTAACTCAAAGAACTCAAAAGAAATCAAATAAGGTAGATTCAAATCAAAAGACACAAATTGTAAAAGGGGGATTGGGTCTTGATGAGAATAACTTGAAAACAAACAAATTGTAAACTAGACATATTTAAGCACAAAATATGGTTGTTTGAATGGATGATGAATTAGCTAGAGGGGTCTCCTCCACACATGATACACTGTATATAAACTAATTTTTAGTTGTTCTTTCGATAACTTATGAAACTCAATACTCCGGGTTAACCGTGATAGCACTTTTTTAACCTTCAAGTTCTCCTTAAGTTAATGAATTGAATGGGATAGCGCATATAACAATTCAAAACATTCTTCAAAAGTTCCATACGTGAAAAGCACAATAGAGATACAATCAAAGATCATTAAGATTCATGAGAACTATAAGTATTGACGAGGCATTCGTAACTATGAAAAGCATGATACTCTTGCCAAGAATTCACTTAACACAATTGTGGATGGCAACATTTACTACTCATGAATATAAGTTCATAACTATTAGGTGAAATTCCCTTATATTCTAGCATCAAACTTATGCATGAGAACTAAGCGTGCACTCTTAATCAACATACATAAATAAGTTATCAATCAAATAATTAAGCGAATTGAAATCACAAATTATTAAATCACAACCAAAAGTAATTAATTCATAATGCAAATGTAATCATGGCTTTGAATCCCCCCTAGCAAAAGGGGGGGGGGAGGGGGTTTAGTTCCTCATAATCATAAAACAAAGGTAAATAGATTTATACATTGAAAATAAAAGAGAGAAAACACCTAAATGCTCCAACGATCCTCGTTAAGTGGCAAGCATGTCCAAGCACTTTCCTTCCCTTCCTTTGCTACGGCACAAGGAGTGGTTGTGGGTTGATTGTATGGAGGAATGGATAGGGGGATGTATGGTGGTGTTTAGGATGGGTAGGGAGGGGTAAGGCTAGGATAGGTTAGAACCAGATTTTTGGAAGAAAGAAAAGGGAGTTGTGGCTAGGATAGTTTAGGGAGTGTAGAATGGAAGTGTTGTGTGAATTCGTGTCTTTGGCCTTGATGGAGAAACCTATTTATAGGCTTTGAGAATTAATCACTACCATCCGTTTTCTTGGTGAGAATGAATCACCACCATCCATTTTTGTTGGTGAGAATGAATCGCCACCATCCATTTTTATTGGTGAGAATGAATCACTACCATCCATTTTTTATGCTCCCCATGCATGCAATCCATTTCACCCCAAAATAGCTCCAAATTGCACCAAAATGCACTTCTTTGCTAACTTTGTTATTTAGAACCTACAAACACACGAAAATAGCTTAAAACATTCTAATAAGATGAAACTAATTAAGTAAATGCAAGGAAACAAACTAATAAAGTCACATAAATATGTTTCTATCAGCACTCAAATAGAAGAACACTATTCATGATGGTCTAAAGGATTCTCTATGCGTGGAGGTTGCAATCACGAGGATTTATATATATTCTTTCACATTTTTCACACTTGTCGATTAATTATTAAGAATTTTTATTTATTTTGAACTCCATAACAATACTATTCATGAGGGTTTGTGGAGTTTTAAAAATCCAAACGACCATATACCCATCTCAAAGCAAAGAGGATGTAATCACAAGCGTTTGCATATTTTTTTCACATTTTTTCGCAATTGTAAATTAATTATTATAATTTTTTAATGCGTTTGGTATTTTTAAATTACTTTGATATTTTTATTATTTTTAATGTGTTTTATGAGGTTTTAATCCCACTTTTAAGAGTATAAAACATTTATGAGTTTGACTGTATGAGAGAGAGTGTAAAAAACTTTGTTAGGTCATTGACTCTAAAATTAAATGTCTGTCTGTTTTTTATATACAAATACTATACTAGTTGATTTGAGTTTTGAACAACAAGTTAAGTAAAAGTTATCCCAGTAATGATAATAAGAAACTCTCATGTCACTTACCATTACGGTATAGTGGTATTCCTCTTTACTTATAAGAGTTTGAATCACATTATTATTGTTAACCCATTATGAGGCTTATTCCACTAACACACCCCTTAATGTAGAAAATATAGTTTGTTAAAAAATATAGCTCTCATAATAAAAATAAATATTTTTTTTTTAACTTATATAGTATATTAATATAACAATACTTATTTAATATACAATATATACACTATGGCTATTGTATTCTCTATTAAGTTTTTTTAGTAGATTAACTTTAAAATCACCAAAAAACTTTAAAAATTTAAATCATCAAAATAATTTTTTGTTCTAAAGGGGTCGGAACGGGTTACCCGCATGTAAACCCGTTAAGGACCTATTATTAACAGGTGACTCGATAATGACCCGATTAGTTATCGTGTTGACCCGAACCCCATTATTTTCTTGTTGTTTTCATGTCATGGTAAGGGGTCGTGTAAGAAATTGTCAGGTCTAAAACTTACAATACTTTTCATAAAACTTAATTCATGGACACCATAAATTTTTTTTTTTTAAAGACATTGAATCCATATGCTAACATTAAATACGTCTAGGGACTAAAATTAATTTTTAATATTGTATATGTTAATTTCATCCTATAAGGATTAAAATCTAATTTTCTATTAAAAAATTTATGTCATTTTGTCAGATATGGACTTGTAACACAAGTTTGAATTTCAGCTTTCTCCTGACCACTATCATGTGATTCACCAATGATAGGAATCGAATTTAGGACGTGCTGTGTGAAATACGGGTCTTAAATTCATTCCAACCACTAGATCACCCGGTGATGGTTCTCAAGTTTAAATTGTTAATTGTAAATTCATTTACTTAACGTAGCACTTGCACACAATTGGAAAAATTCAAGTGCCATTTGTGCATATTCTCTGAAATTGAAAGCAAAAATGACATGTGTCAACAAGTTTGAATATTGAATTTGGATAACATTACTAAAGAAAGGAGAAGATATTTTCTTCGGATCTCTTCCACTAAGTCCACCAAATCTAGTGATATAGACTCCTAAAATTTAATCAAACGGCTAAAAATAAGGAGCATCGTCTAAAGTTATAATAATTTTAGCCATTTGATGAAATTTCAAAAACCCAAATTATTGAGTTTGATAACTTGATGGGAGAGATCAGGAGAAAGAAGCAAATGCTGATCAAAACAAGATTTGTCCACAAGCAAAGTATAATTATTGTTGAAAGGGGACAGATTGACATGACATAGATGATATTTGTGAGAATCCAATCCATCAAAAGATTAAATGATTATGCAAAAGAATACTCAGTTGTCACTTAATCTCATTGACCACGCAACGCAGGAGTTGTACCATAAAAAGAAGTTACAAGAAATAGAATTCTATCCTAAAGCAGCTATCTTTTTACCTTCCAATATAGGATCTCCATTTGGAAGAATAATCTCCTACTATCCTACTAGTCAAAAGTAAGTGACTATGCATTCCTTGCTAACCGAGTGACTAAGAAAAACTAGGAGCCTGTTTGGTAGTGTACTTGAATCTAACTTTTTAAACTCAAAAACAGTTTTCAAGTTTTAGGTCTTAAAAACTTGTTTGGTATGATTATTTTGAAAAACTGAACTCAAGACTAACTCAAAAATATAGTATATTCCTTAAAAACATAAAAAGTGAGTTTTTAGAGTTTTTAAACTTAAACTCACTCATTTCTTTTCTCTCCCCCTCCCCTTTCACTCCAAATATATCTCTCTCTTTTCTTCTTTCTTTCTCTTTTTTTTTTTTACTTTTTTCATCTCTACTCCAATCCAATCAAGTTTAAGTCGTAAGATTTAAAAATTTTAAATTGGAAACCAATCAAGTTTTTGAGTCTTAAAGAAAATTGTTTTTAAGAAATGTTCTTAAGAAATGTTTTGAGAAATGATAAAAATTTTCAAATACAATACCAAACAGACCCTAGAATTTTCATTACTTTTGATGACCAATGAATGTAGACTAAAAAAAAATATATCTTTTTAATATTTTAATCTCGACTATTAGTATCATATTCAACGATAAATAACCATGCATGATTAGAAGAATGAGACTCATTTTTATTATCCAATGACGTGGTAACCTTTTACACCTCATTGTCCGTACAGGTTCTCTCTTGGGCCTTATTTGGAATTTAATTGATGGGTATAAGATAAAGTGGTGGGTTTTATTCACGTCCGTAAGATATGGGGGGCAGAGATTATCCCAAAGTGTTTGGTTTTTCGTTTGTCGGAGATAGTGGGATAAAAAGGAACTTCTTCTGGTTTCCATTGTGCTCGGAAGATAAAAGAGTATCATATCATATCAAAGGAAAGAAAATAATGACTACCACTGAGCTAATCATATCACTAACTTTTTTCTCTTATGCAAGCGATATTAATAGACGGGAAGGATTGAACCTACTACCTCGTGTACCAAAATAATTGTTCTTAATCACTTCGGCTATAAGTTCCGCCGCTTTCTTCTATAACAAGATAGCTGCTGCAGAAAAAGGAAATAGTGTAATGCACAGGCATAGCCCAGATTGCCCAACACACAGAAAGAAGCGGTCACCAACATAAACAAGAAACCAACAATTGGTGCCCCAACCGGCTCGAACAAACAAGTCTTGGCACGCCCAACGCCTTACACCCCACGGTTAAATTAGCACACTAATTCAACAACTGAAAGATCATTAAACAATGAAAAGCTCATGATTCAAGCAATTAGTATATCATGTTCCTTACACATTACCTACGCGAGAATGTCGTTCAAAGAATACAGCATCTTAGAAATTTAACCCTAATCATGTCCCGACATCTTAGTTCTGAAACAGATAAGGTATTGAGTTATACAGGTCATCAAGGTAAAGAATTTGTTGTTACCTTGTGACAACGGATGAGGAATGACGGAATAGAATTGAAAGAATTACAAAGACGAACAAACAATGAGGATTATGGCAACAAGAAAATAGGAAATACCTCCTCCCGACGAACCAACCATAACCTAAGTGGCTTGTCAGATGAAGATTCCAATGAGAAGGAGAGAGATTGAGAGAGAGTTTCTAGTATTTACGTAAATCCCCATTTTATCAGCTTCATTCATTTAGCTTGCAGCTGCGGAGATAGGGATGATCATACTTAATGTACTTGGTCCAGTATCCTCGATACTTTGTCATCGCCAACTCCAGCCATGGTTTCATGTTGCCATTATAATGTACAACAGCCGCGTTGTCAATCTCGGCTCGATCAAGACTTGGGTTGTAACCTAAACCAAGCACATGCCATGACTTTTGTAGTGGATGTGTCAGCCCATAAAATGTAATTAGCCCCGGAGGCAATGTTCCAAGTTTCCAAAGTGTCCTGTCTTCATTCTAAGACCCAAAAAGAAACAGAAGCATAAACAGGAAAACAATTATATCAGATGGCCAATTTTCATAGGCAGGAAAAAAGAATGTGCAAAGAGTCATCGCCTTGTGGCTGATTTCATACACAAATCTATGCAAAGGTACAAAACATGCAGCAGCTAATGAAATGCTTAAGGTTCCAGACACTCACCATGTTCTGCCACTTGTGATAGATACCAGTAATATCTTTCTTCTTCCACTCCTTAAGATCAAACATGTTCATCCCATATGCCCATCCACATGCGTTCGGATCAAAGTTTCTTGCAATATGAGGATTTGAGAAGTTTAGGTACTTGTCAAACCGGTGGAAGCTCTCACCACAGGTTTCTACTGCACCATTTACTTTTCCGTGTAGATCGACAGCCCACAATCCAGTTAAGTCTTTCTGGACAACAATGTCATCATCAAGAAACAAGATCTTATCCAACTTGGGATAAACCTGTGGAAGATAGAACCTCAAATGATTAAGCATTGAGAGGTACTTCGGGTTCCTGTACTTCAGGTTAGAAGCGCCAGACGAGAGAGTGGTAGGATGGTCGGCCTTGAAATAATAGTTTTTCATTGCAGCAGACTCAAGCTGACGCAGAACCGGGCAGTACGATGAGTTTAGCCACTTAAACTCGTCAACATTTTCAACATGAATAGTGGCTTTTCCAGGAGGATTCAATAAAAACCACATATTCATGGCTCCAAAGTTAAGCTTATCAGTAACAAGATGGAATACGTGCTTTGATGGATCCTGCAATCGCCAAGAAACACACGTAAGTTAAACAAGAAACCAGCATCCGACTTCAGCAATAGACATTACGAAGGACTACAGATGGGTAACATGTCAACTAGGGTACAGTCAGCTTTCAAATATTATTATTTTTTTATTTTACTATTAACTTTCAACTTCCTTATGAATGAGGTACACGAAAGAGGCAGTCCAGTTAGAAAATATAAACACAGCAAGCTTATGATCAAACATCTAATAATTTCATCTGATCGCCGCACCTAGAATATTAAGGAAGTTGGTTATACGGATAATAATTAGCATCTGTATCTCAAGAAAACCAGGTGGTGAAAGTTTTTATTATTGAGCCTCATATACCAGAAATGGATGAATAGTAATAGATATCCATATTCCTCCGTCTTTGCATCTCAGTGCCGGATCTGACATTCCTCAACAGGGTAATAGTTAATAGAGTTTTTCAGTTCTTTGGAAACAGACATAAACACACACATAATTAAAATACCAGCATAGAACACGATAGTTCATATCATATTGGCGTTTGTGACAGTTTTTCAGTTCTTTTGGAAACAGACATAAAGGATACGCACAATTAAACTACCAGCATAGAATAAGACAGTTCAGCTCACCTTGGCATTTGTGACAGTAGAGTTGACGACGACTGATGCAGCCAAGACATTGTCTGAGAAGAGAGCATAATGATAAAGATTTGGATTTTCCAAGTTCTCACTTCTAGGGAACTTTCTCTTCTCAAGGGGGAGGAGGTAATAATCTATGGTTAGGCGCATAGATAAGCAGTGGATTCCATTTGGAATGGTCTTGGCAGCTAACTGACTAAGGAATGTGCTCTGCTTTTTCAAGCTCCGAACTTGTTCATCTGCAGTCTGAAGCATTGCTCTCAGCTTCCCAGTCACCAGGTTGCAATCATACAGTTGCTCTCTTGCTTTTGAAAGAACTTGGCCCATAGCTTTTATCTTCTCTGGTGCACTACAAGCAATTCAGGTGTGGAATAAGTAATAAGTACCATAATTAACAGTACAGATAAAAGGGATGGTAATATATATTATGTGCTCACAAACATTACATGTCCATAATCACGCTACCTTTGAGATAAATCCGCATCAGCAGTTGCCTCTCCCACTGCACGCTGGGATTCTTTAAGTCGAGTCTGTAGTTGTTGGAACAGATCAAGCTTGTTCTTCATCTTTGCAATACTCAAGTAGACCCTTGCCATTATGATTTGGTCCCGTATCAAGCGCACTGTTGAATCAGAGTTCTCGTTCTCATTTTCTTTCCTCCAAATGCTGTATTTTCCTAGAACTGCAGAATCAACTGATTTGGACCGCTCAATGGCTGCAGTTTCAAGCTTTACAATTGATTCGTCATCCCGTTGTACCAACTCATTTGCACGCTTTTCACGCCTTTTCTCTCTTAGTTGCTGCAGAAGCATTTATAAAAGAAAATTAGAACCTCAAAAAAAAAAAAAAAAATTGATAAACAGTTACATAAGTAACAAAATTTAAGTAGCCATAACCATGATTTAACTAGAGTTTATTTCACTTCGATTCTATGAGTCAGAAAAAATGAAATAAACAATTCAAGCAAAGAAACATATAATCGTGGCAATACATAGAGCACAATGAAGTATGGTCATTACCCTTCTGGCTAGTTTTGCAGGATCAAGAGCTGGAGCGTGATCATCTGCAAATGGTAACAAAGTCAAAAAAGAAAGTAGGAATGTATTACATACAAAAGAAAATACTACTAAAAGTTATTACCACCTGAAAGATCATCCACTTTAACCCTAGCAGTCTCATGTCTGCCATTTACAGCAGTCAAATTTTTCTTCGCACAGACAATTCAAAACACAGAGAATCAGCAGCAACAATCAATGATATTTTTGAAGCAGAGAACAAAAGATATCAAGAATAAAAAAATAAAAAATAATAAGAAGCATAACAGGCGTACTAACCTGAAAATCTGTAACCGAACTATTTTCTCCAATGACTTTCCATGAAGCTGACAAATTGTTTTTCCTAAAGAAATTAAGGCTCAAAGGCCCCATATCATTCGTGCTGGCTGAAATTACATCAATGACCTGATATGTTGATCCAATCAGTGTGCTTGTTAGCAACAAAAGTTAAAAAAACTGCTCCCACTTACAGGATTGACATGTTGATAACTCAAAAGATTCATTAAAGTTGCACTTGCCTCTTTTGAGAAAAGAGATTTGACATGTTGCAGTGCCATCCTTTCTCTCCAATCAAGATTCTGCACCAGTCAATTAATCATTTATTGTTCTCAAAACATATTTTTTTACAAAACAAGCTATCATACACAACGTAAGATTTCAGGCTGAAATTGATGGAAGTATGGAACAATACCTTTTCACCAGGACCAGATGAGATATCGCTATGATCTGCAAAATTTGCAAAAAGAAAACAGTTATACTAAAGCTGATAAACACAAGTGTTCCATACCCATAAGAAAGTAAGAAAGTAAAGAACAAAGCTGGGCCATAAAAAACAGGTAAAAGCATTTTTTTCTTTTAGGGTCTGACATTAGTAAAATTTACAACATTCTGACAGGAGTTGACCCAAGTGTACAAGTAAACAAGCTATAAACAGACATCTTTTCCATAGGATTTTTATTGGACATAAGCCCCTGTCGGTTGATCAGTAAGGCATAAATAACCAACTTGATGCAAACTCTGATAAACTACTTCATATCGATAGATTGAAGAATTTAGAAAATGAATATATCTGAGGCAAAGACAGTAAGAACTGCAAAAGATGAGCACAAAATGTGTTGAAAGACTTGTGACATAGAGTGATATATAGCTCTCTTTTCAGACACTCGTATTGTTTATAAGATTCATAAGTATTTGTCAAGATTTATGACCTCTGACTTCTTGTCAGTTTTTATCAAGAGATAAAACCTCCAGAAGACAGACAAGCCTGTAACTCATCTTCCATTTTACCACTTTGACACAAACTTCACAAGCAACAGAATATTATTTCCATCAAGACGTAGCCTTGGCAAACAAATTACTTCGCACTCTAAGCTGTATGAGCTACAAAAACTTTCATTATTTGTACTTGTTTGGGAAAAATAAATATATTCTTGTCTAATAGCATAAATACCAAAAAAGATATATGAATATTAAGCATTCTTTGATCACATTTTCAAGTATGTGACTCAACTATCATAGCCTATTGTGTAAAGCTAAAGATAAAGCATATTAGTCTGCCAGTCGGCGTAAAACAGACATGGTGAAGTTATCATTTGCTGAATTGAAAATGGTATGCACCACACAATGATCATATTCTTTATGACAATAATATACGGTAGACCCTTCCAATGCATTTTGAGTACCGATGTCAGCATCATAAAGAAGAAACAACTCAGCAATTCTTTGAATAGTAAGCTAGATTGGTATACACCCCATTACACATTTAGTCTATAAATCAGGCAACTCCTCCTTGGCGTGAATTGATGCTCAAATACACTCTACCTACAAGGTGTGATCCTAACTGTTGTATAAAGATAAGTATATTTTCATTTTTCATCAAAAGGATAATACTAATAACCTCGCTGATTACAAAACCCGATTAAATTAAATCTACTATAAAATTTGGTGCCTGAGGTACCGACACAAAGGTAAATTCCTAATTTTCATAACGAAAGGAACAACCAGGGTCATTAGATTCAACAAAAAAAATACTTGAATAGTCGGAAACAAAGGCAGCATTCTTCTCGACTCAAAAGGGACAGAGCATCATGCCGCGAACACTTGAAAAGTAGAGTAACAATCTTGATTTTCGAAGCAGAAATTGCTCCTATTTTCTGATTTTTCTAAAGCAACGAAAGCAAAAATCGAAAGAACAGAGGTAAGTTATCCTAAATTGCAAAGGCGAAAAGGAACCAAATTGAGATCTAAATTTTAATGCAAACCTAAACTTCAATTGCGCAGAAATAGTTACATACGCATACACATAATACATATACATATACATATATATACACATTTTTCAACAGAAACGGAAATAATAAATGAATTGAAAGGAATTGAGCACCGCACCAGAGATGTGGAGGCCACGGCCGAGGAAGAAAATCAAGGGAACGAGAAGCGCAAAGAAAATAAGAATCGCGAGAGGGAATCGAGATCCAGAAGCTCGGTTTCTGTGGGCGCCGGCATTTGATAGCCCCCGCTTCAATGCCATTGCCGATCAAATACCTAAAGTTGTTCAAATCAATAGAAAAAGAAACTTTCAGAATCCATGGCTAGAGAGAGAGAGAGAGAGAGAGAGAGAGAGAGGGATTTACAGATGGGATCTTGCGGAATCGGAGACGACAGGAATGGAAGCTAAAGGCGAATGCGAGTGAGAGACTCGGAATCCATTGATGGGGGAAAGAGAGTGAAATGGGGAGGAGTGAATTCGAGCAAAACACCTTGATTTTTTATTTTTTTTAAATTTGTATGCAGTGCTTATCCAGAAAGTGCTTTACTTTGTTTAATACTGGATTTAATTACGTAGTACATCGCTTTCGCTACATCTCTAATTGGGAGGTAGATTTTTGGACTCCCACTTTCCATACACTTTTATTTCTTGTTATATGTACAGTCACGGTTAAATCATGTCAATATTTTATATTACTAATAGAAGGGGATGGAAGTGTATGAAAAATAAGAGGGCAGAGAACCTGTTTCCCTCTAATTGTGGCTTTAACAGAAAAATATAAAAATAACATATATAATAATGTGTTGTAAATAGTGGCTTATAATTAGTGCGATTGTGCAAACAAAAAGTACGAATTTATTACCAATGCTAGGTGGTTCAAGTGGTAAGAAAGTCTCGAGTTCGAGCCTTGTGAATGGAGAAGCCAGTATTAGAAAAGCTTGCCCTCCGAATAAAGTCCAACCCGGCTTAAGAGATTAGTCCTCGCCAAGGTATAAAATATCGATGATATCGGAAATATCGGTAGTCCGGAAACACGGAAATATCGACGGAAATATCGGAATAATATCGATATCGATAAAAATTCAATGGAAACCACGGAAATTGTAAGAAAAAGTTGGAAATTTTTATTGAAACTTTGCATGATGTTTATTTAGTCAATTATCTATTAGTTTATCACAAAAAATTGGAAGGAAATGCATTGCATGATGGATTTAACTTATTTAAGTTGATTATACAGCGAGCTGACAAACATTGTGAGTGTAGAAAATATGTAACAATTAATAAAAAAAAGACTAAACTTTTTAAATATATAATTGATAATTTATGTAACATTTATATATATATATATATCCCAAACTTTTTAAATATATAAAAAAACCCACGCAAGTGGGTGTGGATAATTTCAATTAAAACCATCTGATGACCCACCCCCTTGTCCACCTTACCTGTTCACATCATTCAGTTCACCCAAGGCTGTCTAGTCCTTACCATTTCTTCTTCTTTTGCCCTTTTAGATTCCCAAAATTTATTTTACCCTCTCTCTCTCTCTGTGTTTCTCTTTCCGCACCCTCTTCCTCCCACACACAGAGAAAACTCTCTCTTCTCCTTCTCTCTTCTCGGTCTCTCTCTTGAGACCCACACACACATGCACACCACCATCGCACCTGCAGCCTGCTTTGGAGAAAGAAAACCCCTTCGCCACGATGATCACGGTTCAGGGAGAGGCTCGTCAGCAGGCGGCGGTTGTCGGAGCTTCTAGGGCTCACTTCGGCGTCGCTCGCGATGACTCCTTTGGGATCAATCCGGAGCCGTCGTCACTCAACTTGGTCCCTTTCAAGCCTCATCATGATGCTCATGAAAGTTCCATTTTCTGATCCCAATTTTGTCTAATTTCGTTTTTTGTAATCAGAAGAGGATGGATTCGGTCGAACTCGGGAATCTGGATGAGCAGATTGCTCAACTCATGCAGTGCAAGCCCTCGGCTGCAGTTTTCCGACGACGGAGCCTCAACCATTTCGATAATATCGAAAATATCGCGATATTATCGATAATATCGCGATATTTTCGATAATATCGCGATATTATGACGATTATTATGTGTATATGTGTAAAAATATCGTCATGTGAAAAAAACGAAATTATCGGCGATATTTCGCCGATAATTTCGATATTTTAGACTGTGGTCCTCGCTTATGTGCGGGGGTTATTTCCTTGTACAACTTATATATTTTGGAAGAAAAATCCACCACAAAGTTTGTTTCATGAAAGACGGCGAAAAAAATCTAAAAATCGACGAGCCGATTTCTGAATATTAGCCACCAAGATCTTCAACTTCCAGGGAAGCAAAATGTTTCCATTAAAAGCACCAATAAGCAACTTGGAATCTCCTCCCATTTCAAAACCGTTTGCAACTTGGAAATGATCTACACAACTTTCTTCATTTTTTTTATCATCTAGTTGAATCAAATCAAACGAAACAGCAGACAACATTAAATATGCAGAATTAAGAAGGATATGTGATAATCATTTTCCTTTCTAGAATTCCAACGTTTGTGGAATTTTATCGCTTGTGTTGATCAGAAGAATACGTTTGGTCCGGCAGATCCAAGATAAAAGAAATTATACTTGGCTCAAGCTCCTTTAATAATGACGCGACATCATTTCACCATCTAAAAATTGTAACTAAGCCATTCATTATCTACAAATATCCGTAGATAACTATGGTAACAAAACCTCATAAACAACCGTCAACTTTTTCATTCATACAGATGCCTAAATAATTTCAAGAGACAATCTTTGGATTTTTATTTTATGAGAAGAAACAATCTACAGACGTTTGTATCTTCCGATAAAATAACGCCACACCGTCATTAAAAGATGAATGACTTCTTACATCCACCTACTCCACGTCTCAATATTGAAAAAGTGTCTAATTCAAAACCCCTCCCTAGTTAGCTAATATATAAAAAAAACAAAAAAAAAACAGTACCATGAATTTAAAAACAATGCAGCTTTGGTCATAAGCACAATGCAGTGCAGGCCTCCACTCCACTGACTCCAGTGTTAAAATCTTCTTCCTCATCTCATATCCATTTACATTAAACAAAAAAGTTCTTACATAAAATCTAAGCGGATGAATTTCCAAAGAAAAGAAATACATATCGAATCAAATACTTGCTACCATGGAATCTTCATGGTCTCTCTGTAGCGAGACCATGGCGTTAAGAGCATGGTTGCCTTGGCTTCGATGATATCCATGGTTACTCCTGTCCTATGAGAGCGTGCTTGCCTAGGCTTCTCTACATAATCGCCACATCCAAGTAATCTCCAATCTGCATATCAAATAACATATGTCACAAATGGGAGACGTCATCAGAAATATAAGGCACAAAAAGGGGCATTTCGTTACCTGAAAGCCAAGTTCAGCCAAAACTTTGGCATCGTCTAATTTTCCGTTTCCATTAGACAATGTCTTCCCCACCTTCACAGAGCAATGGAGAATCCACAGTAAGAAGTCAGAATGCAGCTAATTGCTCATCAGCGCACAGAGATACTTGCAACTACATTTACTGTAAAGACTAGTTACGTTGACTAGATCTTTAGATGCAAGGTATCAACCAACAAAACCTGCTATAAGGTTTGAATTCAGATTGGCATATCATAAGGAACTTAGTCCTCGTGCCTAAACCCATATTTTAAATCTCTGAAAGCATCTTACTGAACTAATCAAAATGAAAACTCACAATTTCAATTCCCACCGAGTTAGTTAGTATTATTTTTCTTGATGATCTTTTTCTGACAAAAGAATTGATTCATCATATAGAACCAAAAGAATACTGGAAAACAAGCCAGACCAGGATCAAAGAGAATTTAAAGTCCATGCAGAATTTACAGAGAAGATACATCAAGTCAAAAAAATGACTTGGACAAGATTCTGAAGAGAATCAGGAGAGAAGACATAACTCTTCCGTGCATAAACACAGGAAGTTTGGGAATGAATCCAATTTAGCATTACTTATATGATTAAAAATTTATGAAACGTTTGTGCCCTTAGAGTTGTGCGAGACATATTAAACTAATCAAAATTAAAAATACCAAGTTAACCACATGTTATTAGAGCCTCAAAAGGCCAATCAAACTCTCAAGTGGTGGACATGCCTGACTGAGTTATAACATTAAAACTGTTTCCAAGTTAACTTCACTAATCTAGATCTAAACACCTCAATTTCCAAGGTATTTCAAGGGTTTCTCCTATGTTTAGGCCTCTTTCATCACGGTCCTTAATTGATAGCAAATAAAAAAGGAATAGAAACGGAATTTATCAACTCTTTGTAGAAAAATGTCATAATCTAGTAGATGGCTCCCATAAATGAATCGTATCATGCTATCCTAGGTGCTGAAGATTCTGAAGCAACAAGGAATTTGAGGAAGTTTTAAGTGGCCCTAGTATCCCGCCCCATAGTTCTAAAACAAACAAAAAATCCCTCTCGAATAGTGACCAAACAATACTTGTTACTCCACCATCAAATTGACAAGAGATGACTCAGGTACATAGTGGGTTAGACATCTCAACCATTCGTATAGGCCCTCATTTGAGGACTGATAGCCTTTTTTTGAAAGTAAGTGAAGGACATATAACTGATAAGCATTAATTCTCTCTATATATATGAATATATGTATGTAGAGAGAGAAAGAGAGAAACAAACCTCTCTGACTACGAAATGGCCATGTTTATCAGGATATACGAGAGCAAAAGAAAGTCTTGCATTCCTCCTTCTAGCTGCAGGAGCAACCTCTTTGACCTGACAAGCAGCACAGCCAATTACTAATTTACTACCACCAAAATTGTGAAAATAAAGAAGAGTTTCCATGAATGATATTGTCAAAAACATCCTCGCAAGTGCAACTATAATGTGCAAAAACATGATGCATGCGTAAAAAAGACATGCAAAGCATGTACATCTGGAATGACATACGCACACGAGAGAGAGAGAGAGAGAGAGAGAGAGAGAGAGAGAGAGAGAGAGATAGACAGAGAGAGACAGAGTTCCAACCAGATCGGTTAACTCGCGGAGAGTAGCATCCTTCCATGTATAAATTTGAACTTCATCCTTGGGCTCCTTTCCTCTCACTGCAAAATCTGCATTGGTATGATGACTTCCAGTCTACAGAAACATTCAACAAGAAAATTGACCAAAATGAGAACTCCGTTGTATGACATTTTCTGTCCAGAAAACAACCGAAAACTTGATTTTCAATAACCAGAGACAGCCCTCGAGCCAGGATAACACCTAACAAAGAATCCACCCTATGTACTGTAGTCATCCGAACTACACGTTTTCTCTATTGAAAACAATGATAAGCTGCTTTCACATAATTGTTTCTTTCAGTTTCAGGTTATACAAATTTGTTCAAATCTGTATCTCGTGTAGCGTCAAAACGATACTGCCTTGATAAAGGCTATTGAGAATCGGAAAAGTTATGAAATACATGATACGTATGGTATGCATGTACAAACAAGAGAATGGTGCTCGAAGTGGAATAAACACAAACAACATAGAATATTCACAACCCTATTTAAACGACAGAGATCCAACCCAATTATCATGCAAAAAAAATGCTAGTACACTAGCACATAAGATGAGACACAACTTCGTGAAGAAGTCTTTCTTTTTGTAGTTGCACATAAAACCAAGAGAAGCATACCGCGTAATAACATGTTACCCGACATTCGGCATATGGAAAGACATAGAGGACACTCCCCTTCAGATTACTAAACAGGATCCTCCAAAAAGTTAAGCACCCATCACAAATAAAACTTAAATTTTCTAGAAACAGAGATGTAAACTCTAAATAGGAGTGCTAGAGCTACAAAGTTACTGAACTTAACTGCTTTTTCGGTCTCGTCGAGGGTAGAACTACAGAAATATATATCTCCTTTCACACTTATCAAATAAAAATTCTCGGTTTCCATCCCTTTAAACACAAAAAGTTTAAACTTTAATGAGAAAATCAACACAAACCCAGTTCATATATGACAATGGATTACATACCTTCGTGAAAACTCGAAGCAGTAAGGGACAAGTCTGCGAATTCAATAAGCACCAACAAGAAAAAAACCCATCAAAATAACAAACAAAAAAAAAAAAAAAAACCAGCAAAAACAAAATTGAAACCCCCGGAGATGAAAAGAGAGTGGGAGGGGACCTTTTCGCGATCAACGGGGCCGAATCGAAGGCCTCTTCCCGGTGGGGGCAATGCTCTCCTTGGACCTTGTGCTGCTTCAGCCATCTCCTCCACTCTCGATTCTTCTTTTTCTCAGAGCTTTTTCTTCTCTGCTGCTGTTTTTTTGTTTGGGGTTTGTCTTCTTTGTTAAATTTGTCTCTGTTTGTGGGCTGTCGAAGGTTGTGGACTCCGAGTCTGGGCTTTGAAGAAGGTCCAATGACAATGATCCATTATGGGCCTAAGATTGATGAATTTTCTCTTTCTTTATAAATTTTTTTTTTCTTAAACATACTAGGGATGGGCGAGGTTCGGTTTGGTGTGGTTTTGAGTGAAACCAAAATCAAAACAGTAAGTTTTTACGGTTTGGTTCGGTGCGGTTTTCAGGCTAAACTGAAATGAAACCAAACCATTTGGTTTGGTTCGGTTCGGTTTTAAATGATTTTAGTTTTGGTTTGTATCTCATTTCATCCAATTCAATAAAAACTCTTTGGTGTTTGAAAAAGCTATTATGGTTACCTAATGCATTATGACATTACGAAAAATAAATTTTTCCATCCAATTCAATAAAAAAGTTTTGGTGTTTCAACTTACCTTGCATCATTCAAGTTTCAAACCTTTGTCTTTCCCTTTTCTTTTCCACACTTACTAGCTGAAGGTTTATGAGGTCTTTGAACTTGTGAACGGGCTTGAGAAGCCGATAGTTGGGAAGACCGTGCACATTGTAAATTTAAAACCAATGGCTTGGAGGGGGCTGATTCGATTCGTGTAGGTGTGTGTATACTGGGCGGAAACCTATCTAGTATCTACCCATTATTCGCATGTTATAAGTAAATTTAACTAAAACAAGTTATAAATCATTGTTCTTACCATATTATAGCACTCTGAACTCTAGAGGCTAGGAGCTGGAATGAAAGGGAGGCTGGAGGGAAGAACGAGAAAAAGAGAGAGAGAGAGAGAGAGAGAGAGAGAGAGAGAGATAGAGAGAGTCTGGAGAGTGTAGACTGAGAGAGAGTTAAGAACTTAGATGAATAAAGTTGAGTAGTACAGACTAGAAAGAAATAACCAATTAGAATTTAACATTTAATAAAGTTATGCAGTTTTGGTTTCGGTGCGGTTTTCAAAAGTCAAAACCAAAACCAAACCATTTCCTATGTTGTGGTTCGGCTTCAAAATCGAAACCGTTTCAAAACAACAAAACCAAACTGTTCGGTGCAGTTCGATTTGGTTTGTGTTTCGGTTTCAAGTGCCCACCCCTAAAACAAACGATATTATCTACACTAAAGAGGAGGGGGTTGACTTAGCCTCACAATAGGCTAGCAATAATGTGGTTCAAACTCATCTTTAGTGTCGAACTTAAGACCTCTTACTTACAAGTGAAGAGTAATATCACTAGATCGTAGTACTGAGTGACTTTATAAAATTTGTTTGAGTCAAATGAAAGATAGAGATTAGAATATTAGACTTCTTATAATATGGGAACAGTGTTTGGACAATGTACTTTGAAAGTTCTTGAAGTGAAGAGATTTGAAGACAAGGGATTGCAGATTTATGTGATTTATCAAGTTACTTGTTAGGCTAATATATGACTCCTCAATCGTATTCATCGTATTTAGGTGGTGTATTTAATTACAATTTTGAAGGACTTTAAAACAAGGGTACAAAAATTATTAGGGTGGTACATTCATATATGTTTTTATAAGGGTATAAATTTTAAAAATTTGATTAAAATCATCAACAACTTTAATCAGAAACGACGGTTCTCACTGCTTACTATTAACAACAAGGTTTCGGGTTTGACACTTAATGTACTAAACAGTTAGTGCTAAAAAAATATATACTTCTGTTTACCACATATACCCTCATGAAAATACAAATAATTAATAAAACAATAAATTAGAAATTTGGTCTTCGACACCCTATCTACACTAAACCCTTTTGTCGTCTCTTTAACTTCAACCTGGGCAGCAGCTATAAGTTATGCGCCACAAAATTAAGAGTGATGCTATTCATACCATGGTTTTATACTACAGTTTTATACCACTTTAGGTGGCATTTGATGTGGACAACCACATCATTTGAAAAATTTGTAAAATCCAAGGAAATGGAGGAGAAAGACTTCTCGTATACCATACCACAACATCATTTAATTAACTAGTTTTTCTTAATTATTAGTTTATTAAATAATGAACTAAATTTAAAAATCTAATTAATTCAAATGATGTGGTTATACACATCAAATGCCACCTAAAGTGGTATGAAAATATGGTACAAAAACATAATATGAATAGTATTACTCCAAAATTAATTTGTGGTAGAATTGGAGAACGATTTTGATGCAAAATTTACCCGGCTCATGAATTTAAAAAAACAATTTACGAAAGAAATTTCATTAGTATTACAGTCTAGTAGTATTCCTCTTCACTTGTAAGTGAGAGATCTTATGTTCGATTCTCATCAAAGGAGAATTTGAACCACATTATTAGTAGCCTATTGTGAGATAATATTGTTTGTTCAAATAAAAAAAATGTGAATAATGAGAGGTTCCATTGGAGAGCATGGTTGCTGCTAAGTGTAAGACACAACGTTAGGGTTTGAGGAAGAACAAAGATATTATACATATTAATTATAGACTTGAAAATATGATTATTTTTCAAATCGCATATTGACAAGGTTAGTAAATAAGAAAAAAAACACCTCAAAATTTTTATAAAAGCATGTCATAATTTTAGATAGAAGGGAAACAAGACCCATCATCTATCTATTTGTAAGCTAAGGTTTTTTTGTTCCTTTCTCTTAATACTAAATAAATTGATTTTCTGTGTTTTTAAATTATTAAGCTTAAAATGTTTTTATAAGTGTAATTTTATCGAAATTTTACGTGTGAAAACAAATAATTTTTTTTATATATAGAATCAGGGCATATTTTTGTGTGTCACCTTGGCCTCAAAAATCTCCTTTGGTGACTAGTTATAGCGCCTGTAATATGTTTATATCTTTATCCAATTCCCACATATAACGTCACGTATATAGTTGTATTGATATGTGGAAAAGAAAATGCAAGTGACTTTTTATCACAGTAGTGGAAAAAAATTGAGCTCAGGAAAAGAGAAAAAGAAAATAGAAGTAAAAAAATAAATGAAAAGAGGCGAATGAGAGAAGGAAATACTAATAATGCATGAAGGCCATTGAAAACATATTGCAGTCTTGAATTGACTTTCTTGACGGAGTAAAATACCAAGACAATGACACACTGTTTTCACTATTCATCTTCCACAATTTTTCAGGACAGACCATCATATTCAAAAATCATAAATATCAAATAGGTACCCATGAAGACCAATTTCAGCTGCCATCACCGCATCATAATTAAAGCTTTCTTTACATTTCAACCTACCAAAGATAAAGATAGTGCCACACAACACTGCTTATTACTATTACCCTCTAAAACTACCCTTTATATATATGTCCACTGTCCATCACATATATTAGAAAAAAGAGTCAAGTTCTCTTAGGGTTTTTTATTTTTATTTTTTAAAATTTTGGAGAAGGAATTGGAAATTTCATTACCAGAAAACTGGGTACAAAGAAAGCCTATGAAAGTTTACATTCATAAACACTGAAAACATGAAAGAAGGGAAAACAAGTAGACGCTGCCACTATTGGCGTAGATGATAACCCTTCTCTCACAACACCCTTAGCTTAAGACGGAGAACATGGTAACCCATTCTTGTTCAGAATTCTTACCAACAAAGATGATGGTCTATCGACCCAAAAGCACTTAAGAAATTATGACCACTAGGTGGTTCAACATTCATGGTCACCATCATTTTAAATTGATATCCAACGCTGAGATTAAAAAGTTAAGAACTCATCTATTTATTCTTTATCCTTGATATCATATTCAATGATGAATGCTCAGGCCACCAGTTGATCAAGTGAACGTTTCTACAAAAAAACCTAAGTGAAATTTGTTTTTGGAAAAAAGAGACAAAATTGAATTCCAAGGGAGCTCCCATTCACTCTGTACTTTTTATTACCTCTTCATTACAAGCAAACAGAGACGGGACAATTGGTGATAGGCCTTGAAAGTTCAGTTGATGGAGTGGCAGTGGCCATAGCACAAACATGGAAATGTGAATTGAAGAGCACAACACAAACAGCTATCAAAACTTTCCCAGAATGGCAAACCCTAACCACCACATCCACCACCACTTCTTGGAATATTAGACCAATGGGTGGGCGTGGGCCACCTTTTTAAAGCATCATGTGCCAACTTTGTATAATTTTGTTTTAATTTTTTTTAGTACAAGATATATTTTACCCTAAGAGGAGAAAGAATCGATTGAGTCATATAATGGACAATCTAATTTGGTATTGAATTCATCATCCACGAGATTCGAACGTAAGACCCCCCACTTACAAGTGAAGATGAATATTACCAGACCGTAATATTAAATGACAATTTTGTTTTAATTTACCCTCTTCTTTTTCAACCCTTTTCCTATTAGCACACCCTTTGTGGTAAAAATTTGTTGCCAATTCTGTTGAATTATTAGCTACTTTGTCCAATCCTGTGACACCCCATAAAGAAATTAATTAAATTCTCAAAAGGGAAGAACTTTTAGTTGTGTGACAAGCCGTTGGACTAATCCAAATTGTTAAAATTGTTAATCTTAATTAGCACATAAATGGTACTGCTTACTTTAATTTCGTTTTTGCCAAGAAAATGGTAGTTGTTCGCTAATGCATATGAGATCCATTTCTAAAGATTTTGAACATTTTGTTACTATGAGACGTATGTGTTATAGGATTCCAATATCCCACATTGAAAATAAAGTTGCACTGGCAAGACCAAGTTGTAAATAAAAAAAATATCATTTGGTATCAGCGTAAAATATTTGTCGTCACGGAATTACCCCAGTAAGAAAGCCTTTAATGACACACCCCGACCCAGAATGTCCACTAGAACTCCGAATTGAGCTATGCTGGCCGACACTTGGAAGGTGACGAAGCGGGAGTGAACCCATCTCACACGTGACGTCATAGCATAAGTAAAGTACAGTAGAGTTGGTAAGAATTATACCCTCAAAAGTAGCCACCAATTTTGGGATTTGCCAAGAATCCTCGTTGATGCAAACTTTCAGCAACTAACACCTGGAGGGACGCAAAACAGAAAACATGAGTGGGCAAAAACAAAGGTTTTAAAAACGCATTTCTCTTTTCAAATATAATAACCCCTCACCGTAAAACCCGTATACTTTCCCAGAAAAATAATGCTACATATACATAAGGGAATCATGCTTGAAACCAGTAAAGACCATGCATATGCCATGTCATGTTTCAACAAATATAAAATGTAGTCTAGGTAAGAATAAAGCAATGCAAATGATATGTCAACCAGATTCACCTAACGTGACCTGTACAGCTGAATCTATAACTTCTCTACCAATTCCTGCACACGAGTCGGAACAACCTATGGTGGTTTGTATGACAGGTTGGGTGTATATATAAATACGCTTAAGTGCTACGATCACGTGAAGGCTGTGCGAAGTATTGCTAGTCACCTACGAGTCGGAACCACCTAATGTGGTCTGTATGACAGGCTAGCACTTGCTTTGTATCCAAGGTGAGCGTGTGGTGCCAGAGGTGAATGATCACGTGAAGGCTAGGCCCTGGCCTCGGGCAGAGCACTAACACCAGGTGCAAGATACTGAGCACTATATGTATCTAACCAAATCATACTCACCATACTCACTAACATCATGGTGTACTCACCTGAAGCTTACTTGGCCATCCACAGCGTCAAGCAACAATATGCATATTTATGCTAATGTATATTCTAATATATGATGCAATTGACATGGCATGTAAGCCATATTTCATTTAAAACATTTTATGGGAAAAACGTAAATCATATATACGTATATCTATAGAAAACCAAAAGCCCACTCACCTGGAGTCTGCGCTACAACTCCCTAGCATGAATATCGAGATGTCTTGAATGCTCGTCGCCTAGAACAAATATCAAATCACATCTCAAAATCCTTACTGAGAAAACATGTAATTTACATATAACGCATCCCTAGGTAATTCGATTCGGAAGATCCGTATCAAGAATCTTCAATCCATTACTTCCAAAGATCCACATTATGCTTCTAGAACAATACCCTAAAGTTTCATTACGATTTAACGGTTGAATCTCCGCCAATTGCCAAAACCAAGTGGCGGTTAACATTTTATTTTTGAACTTACAAATCCAATTCAAGAAGATCCATAAGTCAGATTCCTGATCCATAAGTTCCTAAATTCTTCAAATATTACATATAATAATCTATTAAAGTTTGATGACGATCCAATGGTCGAATCGTCGATTCATATAATGGCCTATTAATGTATCGTAGATAATTTAGGTTCTAACGATCAACCTACATTATTCAATTCCCAAAATTGAACTCAAGGAATTTAATATAGCCCAAAAATAGCATTGATGGCCCTCTGGCTACACACCGCCGTGGGTGGCGGTCGGCCGCTCCGACTCGCCAAAAAAATCAACTATCTCCAAAATTTCTCAAAATTTACAGAAATGATCATCTCAATAAGTACAACAACTTTCATACCTGTGACCAATGCCAATTTGGCCGGGAAAGGCTTCATTTTTTCTAAAACCCGTCGGAACCCTACAATTGGGTGTGCTCCAATTCGACCTCCATACTTACTCCGACGCCTCCACCACTGCTTAGGTTTTGTTCCTAGGTTCTAGGGGAGTGTTTTAGTGGTGATAATTGAAGGGAATGGTTTCACAATTAGTGGATCTCGAGCAAGGGTCTCATTGCACCCCCGCGGTTTATTGGGTAACTCACAACCAAATCCCTTCCAAATTTAGGTGGAAATGGAAGAGGAAAGGACTAGGTGATGATTGGGAATAGTTTCTTAGTCCAATTCGTGGGAAATCTAGTGGAAAACCACCGAAAAATATAGAGAAACGGGTTGGGTTTACACGGGTCACGCGGGTTGAGGTACTCGTTTCTTATTTTCCCCCGTTCTTCTTTCTTCCTCCTTTCCCTTCTTCCTTGATTTCTGATTGGGCAGTGCCCATTCCTTCCTCTCTAAGCCCTCCATGTAGCAGCTCATAATTATCTGGAGAAATCCAGATTATTACCAAATGACAGTTTCACCCCTAACTTTGCTCGCTTGTAACTTCTTCGTTACAACTCCAAATTGCGCTCTGTCTACGCCCACGTGTCTGTAGCTACAAGTACTATAAGGATATGACAAGAAACCTTACATGACACGACACGACAATCAACAAAAGTCAACACTTTGCCTTCAAGGGCATTTTTGTAAACTCACTTATTAAAATTATAAAAATCATAATTTTTAGGGACGAGTTGTTACAATCTACCCACCTTAAAAAATTTTGTATCCAAAATTTAAAATCATTTACTAGACAAAAGTAGTGAGAAGACAGTAGAAAAATAAATACGTGAAGGAGGTATCAAGTTAGAGCGGATGCATAAAAGAGACTGACATTCCATTGCGATCCGATTGCAATTATTCCTCTTTCATGCCTCCAAGCTCAACTTTCTTTCTCCTTTAGCATTATACTAAAATCCCATACTTAAAAAAAAAAACATAGTGTTAAAAATATACATATGAAAGCATAATGTTCAAATACGTATATGAAAACTGCAAAAATAGTTTTTCAAAAATTAAAACTGAGTATAGAAAAATCTTTACTTACACACTCGTAGCGTATCATGCTCTGAAGGTATTTATGCAGTAACTTTAGATTGAGTCCAACCCTTAAATAGGTAAGTATATAATAAGTAAGTAAATAAATAAATAAGTATACTAATATAAAAGGTCTACCTATCCACTTGCTTAACGAATCCAACAAATAAGTTATCAATATTACAGCCTACAGCCTGCAATACTGACAACTCACCGTTGTCACGATAAGCAAGTTAGGAATTCCCGAGGGTGTAATATTACCATTTTGCCCCTCATTGGAAAATATACATACACCGTCTGAACATGGCCTCGCTCGTGCTCTCGCACTACTTTCTCAGGCAATAACATCAATATCATAAAATTTCCATGTCACAATCTCGATCATTCAAATACCTGTTCGCAATACTCTTCTGTAAACCACATACCATATCTCAAACGATGACATGCTCATAACCAAGAATGTAACCGCAGTTACACATAACTCTAGCAAGAGTAAGTGTCCTCAAATCACGTATCGGGTGTAAAATCTCTATATGTCAACTCCAATGATACCATAGCTAAACCAAAAATTGTAACCGTAGTTACAAGTAACTAAAATAGAAATAATGGTATGTTACAACCATACTATCTGTGGGACAAACAAAATGCAATACATCCACTAAGGTCTGAGTAACTCGCTCAGACTAATCGTTAATCTAAAAATGGAAATGTAATACTAAACAAAATCTAATACTCATAAACTTCAAAAAGACTTCCAAAGGCTTGGAAGTGAAACGTGTAGCACGGTGAGATATAAGTATGTCAAGATGATAATCTAGTCTGGTTTCTGTTTGCCTAAATTAGAATAGAAGCCTTAGAGCAGTTCTCTCACAATGCCATCACCCTTTGGAAGTAAACAGAGAAGAAACTGTGGCTATCCAGGAAGTTTGGACTTCATATCCTCAAATATCCTTTTCTACTCTAACCAAAGGCGGGGCGCGCCTGGACTGAGAATTCTTTTCAAGCACGTCAAGTAGAGCTTCAATTTTAATTCCTTTCATATCTCCACATTTAATTAGACCACGAACAAGGGCTCTTAGATCACAGAGTGCCTTACTTACTTTCACAAGTATCTTGTTGTTAAAATCCCATTACCCATTTCGAGGAAATAAATCATCGCCAAAATTGACTTTAAGCTTTGGGGTTGGAAAATACAGCTTTCCACTTAAGTAAAGCTACCACCAATTAAAACACCACATAAGCGTAGCATTGGTTCAACATCATGGTTATTGATTTTTACATTCTCTACATGTACACAATAGCTCATATAGGGAGCGTACAATGATGATTCCTCTTCTCTGGTTGGATACTAGAAGTGATTATAATCATTCGAACAATTCTTGATAATCTAAAAATAGTGCCAAATCAATGTTGGTGAACATCAGTTGAAATAGAATAGGGATGGTTGGAAATGTTCAGAGGTAATTACATCTGTTTACGGTGGAAAACAATAGCTAAGCTTGCACAACGAGATGATACACGATAGTGCACTCATAGATGTTGATTTAGTTCTTCTATTGTCCCTATCATGGACTTAGCTCATTCCAAAAGTAAGTATACTTGAGAAGTTCTAAGGTTGATAAAGATTTTGGACACATTTTCCACAGAGAAATGTCATTTGATTTTCAAGCAAAGATGATAAATGTTGACTTTAAGTCATGGAAAAGATGGCTTATTCCAAACGGTTCTAATATTGGGAATGTAGGTGATAATCCGTCATGCAGCCTCTACACAGCCGAAACATCCAAGGACATGTCATCATGAATTTCCAAAAAGATCAACGTCATCAAAGAGTGTAACGCGATGGAGAGATAAGACAACAGTTCGGTTGTCAGAAACTTTATTCCCATCCAACTTTCCAAACCAAATTAACTTTCCTTGGCCAAAAGGTGAAGAATGATACTATAGTCGAAGAATCACTAACAAATTGTCGATAAGATCGACAAGACCAAGGATATCTTAAATTTGACAACTCTTTGGAAGAATGCCAACTTTCTTCCACTACAACCTTTTTAGGAAAAAAAAAAGAATCTCATCAACTGTGATCACGTCTTCCAAGAAGAGTATCAATTTAATCAAAGTCTACAATCAAGAAATCTGGTATAAAGCTAACTAACAGCGCTTAAAGAATTTGGTCTCACTATCGAGATAGATCAGAAGGTAGTCAATAAGACCACTATGAATTCGTTAGACCCTGGAGGCAAACTCGGATTACCAAGATTGGTTGATCGATCAAGTTGCTCAAATCTAAGTACAAACCTAATATTCGGTCTTTCGTCCTCGCTAATAGGTTTAAAATTTCCTAAGTAAAGTGTTTGATTGGGTAATCCCCTAATCGGTAAGCTTTAATGACTAAGTTCTCTCAATGAAATAGGACTTGTTCAAAAAGTCACAAAGAAAACTGGTATACGAGTGGTTTGATAAGAAATAGGGAGAATAAATGTGGTGTTAACAAGGTGGGTCAATGGTGTATTCTACTTCTCGTATTCGGTGGCATCTTAAGTAAAATTTTAAGAAAATGAGTCAAAGGTATACATCCTCGAAACATACTAAACTGCTAATCAACTCTACTCCACGAACTAAAAGGTCTTCACAATTTTCTCGACACTCAAAACATGCTAGTAGTGAGATGCCATTTTATATTTCGATCATACTGCCTACTTGTGGAAGTGATTGAAAGGTGGCTAGCCAAATAAGTTTTGATTACCTAAATAGGTAGTATGGTTAACATGATCGTGGGTTTACCACCTTAATAAAAGGTCTGCTTCTAAGTTCCCACAATTTATTTTCTTCGGCTCAAGTAGTCACTGTTAATCAGTCTACCAGTCGCGCTGCTAATTGATGCATATACAATAATTTTAATATTGTTTGCTACCCTAAAACTGTATACTGGCATTCTAGCATAAGGATATTACTTCCAGATACTAGTATGAGTCTGGTATCAGAAAGCATATCGCCATAATACTGATTAACAACTTATGGATATCGGACAATGTCGCCAATTAGTAGCGCCACCATAGGCTGATTACATGTTAGAGCCCGCTCAGGTTGTTGGTTTCGGATAATGGGTAAGAAATTGGTCCTAGAAGGTGGTTTATTAATTCTAGGAAAAGATACTTTCTACTTCGGGGATTTCTACTAACCATAGGTGTAACAAATCATACACTTGTGCCTATACTCGTCAAAATAACAAGTACAGTACCAAAAGAAAACTTAGGAACTAGCGTTGGCTGAAGCATCCTAATGCCAGAGGAAGAATTTTCTAACAACTTACTTAAGGATAGACTTAAATGGAAGTCGATATTCCTCCTGAAGATCTGGAATGATCTCTAATGCGTTTGGAAAGATTAGTATTATCAGGGACCAAAAATGACTATCCCAAGATGTTCTTCCATCAAGTGCTACCCTTGTAGCATCACATTGTCACTCAAGACATTTTTGGGGTCTTGACAAGAGTAAACTTCATAGGAATTCTAATAGGTGGTATTCTAACGGACACTACCAAGGAACCAAAACTATTTCTGATTTCAAATTTCAAAATGTTTAATAATGATGGCTAAAGAATAATGATGGAATTGGTTTATAGATCCTTGGTGGTACACCGGCATCGATACATTAACCTTTCCTTAAAGCCATCAACTAGTCTCAAATCTACATCTTCCCTTGGCAGGGAAATTCTTTGCTTTAAGTTTAAAAGCATTCGTCAAATTAATCTTCTAAAATGTCAACAAATCAACAAAACTGCCCAAAACTTAGGAAAACTAACACATTTTTCATATTCGACGAGGTGGCAAGACTCGATATTTAGGTTCAAAAACCTAAAATGGTTACATCATGCGTGTGATGGATGCAATACTAATTTGGTATTAGAGCCAAACCTTGGCCGTGGTGTGTAGACGAGGATGTCGGGCCCCTAAGGGGGTGGATTGTAACATCCCACATCGCCCAAGGGAAAGGATCCTATAAGCCTTATATGTATATTTCCATCTCTACCTAGCACGAGGCCTTTTGGGAGCTCACTGGCTTCGAAGTTCATTGTTCGTGTGAGTTCTCAGAAACAAAATCGTGAGGGTGTGCTCGGGGCCCAAAGCAGACAATATCGTGCTACGGTGGAGTTGAGCCCGGATTGTGGTGGGGGCCTGGGTCGAGATGTGACATTTAATACCTCTCTCATTAGTGTTATTCAAAATTACATTCATACATGTATAATTAGTTAGATGTGCATAAAGAGTTGTGAACAATTGATTGATAGATATCGATAAACGACTAAAAATCTTTGAATGACAATTTTCCACACATGTATACATATATGTATCTATAAATATATGTATATTTATCTTTTCTTACTTTCCTATATAAATTTCTTAGAAAGAACAGGTCGTCAGTGAGATTCATAAGATGTCAAAGGTTCTTTTATTATTTGTCACTTAGTCCAGAATAATATAGTAAATATAGGCTGTTTGAATTTTTGACCAAAACAATGTATTGGTGCATATATAATATAATATAATATAATATACACGCAGCATATGAGTGAGTTCTCCTCTCCAAGCCAGGCTGGTATCACTTCTTTTTTTTAGGCGAACCTGGTATCACTTGTTTTGTTCTTCTGTACTCAATGTCTAGATACTCAAATAGCGTTGTGTTCACTGCAATTTGGGAAAGAAAATTGCTTGCCAGCATTACCGTTACTGCTCAACAAAATATCCATAAAATTGCTTGACAAATTCAACGGTTGAGTGTGTGCAAAAAAATTAATTAAATTAAACAGGTGGATGTTATCAACTTAGAAGATATAATATACATTATTCAACAAAAAGATGTAGTACAAGGAGTAAGTGTTTTAGCCAAAATAATGTCTGAGATTGGCATAACTCTTCGTTTTAGTTCTTAAGATTAACAATCGATAGAAGTGCTGCTTGAGTTGTCCACTATCAATTATTTTGGTATTCTTGTCAAATTAATCCCTCCACTTGAACTGGCGGTTTCTTTAATTTAATGGAGATTTTTCACAGAATGAACAAAATGATTGACAGTTGACAATCTCAAGGAAAATCTCTATTATTTTAAATCTTAGGAAAAGGTAAAGATGTGGTTTTTCGTTAAAAGTGAACAGTACCGGAAGTGTTTCGTTAAAACTCTGTAAATAAAAGCCAAATAAAAAGGAAAATGTCATGATTGAGAGTCTGGGAAAGATAAGATTAGCATTGCAAGTGCAATTCACAATGTCACAAACAACTGATGTTGACATGAGAATCTTTCGACAAGACTTGAGCATCACGAATTGGGTCCTCCCATCTGCAGAGCTATAGAACTCCTATACGAATAGAACTCAGATTCAACATCACAGGAACAATAAAATAATTGGTTGAAAAATACTATAGCACAAGTTTGTTGACAATTAAAATCCTTAAATAAAGATTTGTTATCAAAATCGCTTACGATATTTGAACTTGAGATTTTTCTTTATAAGTGAAGAAAAATATTAGTAAACTAAAGTTCGATACTAATTTATTTTTCACTTTTTAATATAAATATATCCTTGTTGCAGTCCTAATTTCATTAGGAGTATGATTATGTAAATTTTAATGGATTATGTATGAGGATCTTATGAAATCTAGAAGAATTTTCCTTATACAACTTGACACATAGTGCCTTTTTCTCTCTCTCTCTCTCTCTCTCTCTCTCTCTCTCTCTCACCCTCCCTTTGCAGCCAGTTTACTCCCTCTCTTTTCCCTCATTAAAATAGGCCTACAATGTGGCATCAGCACACTCATGTTGTTGCGCTAGAGAACTGAAGGATTTTGAAGACGAATATCTATAACTAACGTTCAAGCTTTCATCATTTCCCAATCCATGATGCATGAACTCCAAATTTATTTTTGCTTTATATATTGCCTATACTGTATAAAATGCTCAATTATACATATTGTTCATGGATGCAATAATTATTGTTTTGTTGATTTTTCTGATTCGATATTGACATAGTGAATTGTGTGAGTACAAAGAAAAACAAGAAAATGGAAGTAAATTTCGGTTTTTATAGAAAATAAAAATAAAAAAAACTTAGCCCAAGCTGATTTGCGGCCTAGAGTTATTAAGCTGAGCCGTTTCTCTGAGTCAAGCTGAGCCGCATAGGGAGCCATCGAGCCGCTGTTTAGATCCAAGTAGAAAACGACATCGATTTAACTGTCATTTCTTCCTCCCTTAGATCTCTTTGTTCACCTTATCAAATCTATGTTATTTTTTACAAGACCTTTAGATCTCCAACCATATTTGGTCATTCTAGGATGGATTCTAACCACCTTAACGACCTCAAGTCATCCCCATGACATCCTTGTCGTCTCCAACAATAATGCTTGAGATTCCCATAGAAATCTTGGCGAGTTATTCCCGTGGAATCTCATCGGTTTAGACCCCCACCTTGTGATTTCGAGGTTCCAGTTCAAACCTAAGTTCAACTCGACCCTCCCTGCATGAGAACCCGGCCTTTAACCAACCCCATACGCAATATTCTGGGCTTGTTCTCAAGCCACTAGCATCCCTCTAGGCTTTCTATTCATTTCGACCCAAGCCCATATGGGCTTCTTCTTTTTTCTTAGACCCCCACCCGGCTGCTGCTAGGGTGCCTTGTCTTTCGGCCCAAGCCCATTTTTGCATCTTCTTACTGACTTGCCTACCACTAACATTAATTTCATGTATGGGCCTAGACAATTTTTCCTTTGCTTCTGCTGCCGGCCCTTGATTGGGCCATTTCTATTCGATTAATTTATTGAGACGCACTCTATAAATCCGACAAAAAACATATTTTTGGCCTGCATCCCACTTTTGAATCATTGACATCCTTTCGTAATCCTGAAGCTACTCACACTGCATCTTTGAAACAACTCCAAATCACTACACTAATTGTATATTGTATCTTGTGTTCTTGCACGTACCTTTTTTTACTAGAAGTTCATCTAAATCGAACCTAAAAATTTAAATTAATGCTTTTGAAAATCAAAGTTTTCGTTAAATAATAAACCCATAGAAAAACCAGAGTTTTTTTATGCACATTCAACCAAACTATGTCGTAGAACCGGAATATCCTAACTTTGATGCTTATGGAGGTTTTTATTTCCCATAACACCAACCACAATCTTGTTCCTTCCATTCACTGTATTGTCGAACCGTCACATCAAGAAGCTGAGAATTTATTGAAGCCAACAAATGCGTGGAAGCTAACAACATTTTGTTCATCTTACCATTCGACGGTGAAGTGGTTGTCATTCAGTCGAGATTGCATGTTTTTCTAAACCAACATGCACCAAGTGACTTGCGCGACCTTAACTAGTCAATAGTGTTCTTTTCGAGTAGTGGTTTGACTACCTTTAAGTTTTGTCCTAGGCTTTTTCCTTTGATTGGTGATCGACGCATTGCTTGGGTTGGTGTATGAGTGTGCATGTTCCTAAAGCTTTGTTTCATAAAGTTGTCAGTCTGCCCACATGCCCTTGTCGGTTGAAAAGTGCTTTATGTTGCTAAGTCAAACCAAACTGGTGAGTAAGCTATATCACTTGGAAAAACACATTTTTACTCTACTGGGCCTTTGGACTTCCTTTTTCTCTTTGGACTTTGATCTTTTATAGGCCTTTCTCGGTCTCATTCCAGGCCTATACTATTTTGAGGTTGAGAAAGGCCCTGCGTTAACAAGTATTGAATGGTATAGACTTAGCTTTGGCTAGAGTTAACCGAATGATCTCACCCAATTTTTGTTGGAGCCCACCAAATGGCATTGCCCTGCCTCAACATGGATGTTTTGAATGACATACTTTACTTTGGTAGGGGTGTATCGAACAATAAACGCCTATCAAACCTGCTCATCTAGCCTCGCCTAGAGAGTACCGAACATACTTTTCATCTTCACTTGGGTCTGTCTATCTATCTATCTATCTATCTATCTATCTATCTATCTATCTATCTATCTATCTATCTATCTCTCCCTCTCATCCATTTTAGGGTTTGTTTTACAACGTAGGTAGAATTAGGGCTTGCCAAGGGGTAGCATCACGACCATAAGCATTACGATCTTTGGTACCTAAGACCTAAAATTCAATAATAAAGGACAATATTCCTAAACCCAACTCTACAAAATCTACTTTCATTTTGGTGGAGAACATTGGTTATGCATTTATTAGTGCCTTTACCAATGTTGGTGAGGAGTACCATCCATAGTCAATTTGTGATACTAATTTTGCTCCACCTAACAAATTTGGAAGAGTAGAATTTTGACATGGAAAAGTCATGTTGGTTGAACCCCTTAAATTAATTTGGTTTAATTTATGAACGATTTTATATGTTCATGGAATTAAAGATAGCTATTTTAGTTTTGGACAATGTTATGGATATTGTTCTCAAATATGAGTTTGATTGAATCATGTTTCTTATACATGTGACTGAATTAACATATGATTATGTACAAATGTGGGGAAGTTATGATTAAGTATAAATTTGGGAAAGCTAGTTGTCTAGATAAAGGGCCTAAATCACCTTACCAACAACAAATTTAGGTATATCCAACCTAACCCGTTCATCTTTATATGACTGGTATTGAATTACCATTAAGGGGTTTTATATTCTCCCCATTCTAGAAGAATGTCATTGACTTTTAATTATATTCGAGAGAACAATGATCATGAATGAAACCACTAAAGAAAAGAGACTAGAATATCTTTGTACCTCCAAATTATAAAGCCCAAAATTATTTTTAGGGTCAATAGGCTACCTCCCAAGTGGGACACGCCACATGTGGCTGGCCTAGAGTTGGGTGATTTAAGCAATTTACTTGTTTTGGCACGACTATTTGACTCACTTAGGTCGAACAATGATGTCATGCATTATACGATGCATCTTCTTACTCGAAGCATGGATCTTGTGCCTACAGACACACTTTTTCAATCCTGCTCATCAGGGAAATCAGATTCTATATCGTCCTTAGCAAAGATACTACATGACTTTCTTTTCATAGTGGATTCAAGGGAATATTTATGAACTAATCCAACCAAAATGTGGATCATGTAAATATGTACGATTTTGGTTAATGTATCGACAAATTGGTCACATGTTTGTCCACACACTTACTGCTAACCTCTTAGCCTATTTTTCAATAAGTATTGCATGTCTTTTGGGTTTGTTATCGAAAAATCTATGTCCAACCCAAAACAACCTCGCATATGTTATAACTCATACCATAAAATACTGTATTTTATTCCCAATAAGTGTGAAATGACAAAAAATGCCCCTGGTATAGGTGTCTTGAATAATTATGGACTTCTAAGTTTAATTACAATTTCTTGTGTTTTATTATTTTTATTAAAATAGTTTACTTACTGACAAGTGCGAGATTGAGTTGTGATTTTTGGATGATGGAGGGCAATTTGGTAATTTTACACTGTGCCTCATTCTCTCTTCTTTTTCTCTATTTCTGCATCACCTTTCTTTAGTGTTGTAGTATCAATTCCCTCCTATAAAACCTATTTACCATACATCCCTTTTAGCACACAACCACTGTAAACTCCAGGAAAAGTGGCTGCAAGATGTTCAACCTTGTCCGACAAGGTGAAATTTTGCCCAATTCTTTTTGCTTATACTTTCAGTTTGTAGATCTAGCACATAGTGTACTTTTCAACATGTATTTAAGTTATTTCCAACTGTTTTCTACTGAACAGATCCATTTATATTTAGATCTGGTTAAGTGAGTGAACATGCTTTCATTAAAATAAACTTGGATCTAGAAAATGGTTTGAAGGGCCTTAAACTCCCTTCGTTTTGGACATATAAGATTATAGACTAAAAGTCTTTGGTTACAAGGCAAGAAAAAGAACTTAATGGAGACTTAACCCATTTGAGACAATCATTTGATAATGAGAAGTTTAAGTAACTTGGGGCGCATCCACTTAAATCACAGCTATCTTACATCTGTTATACTGAGATAACAATATCATGCCGAGATCCTTGTTTGTTTTGATTGCGAGCCTCAAGGCCTACACCTAAGTCCCTACAAAGGCACCTTTCAAACTAACCGCTAACTCATCCTGGAGCTTCCCAGCAGCAAGAGCTCGCCCGATAACCAACCAAGTGCCAACACCCCTGGGGAGATATGCAAGGTGAAATCCTTGCTTCGAACATAGTTTTGGCACACCCAGTGGGAAACATAGTCTTGTATGACAAGGAGAAGGAAATAGCGAACTTTCAAGTGGAACCTGGAAGATTTTCCCTCCCTATGAGGCCCTACGATTTTGGAGAGTCCGACTTCATCTGAGAAGTCGGGTGGAATAGTACAAATGAGGAGTTGCAAGCTACTATGGTGCAAGAACTAAAAAGCATGGAGAAGATCACTTTGGAGACTAAGTGGAGCACCAGCACTGTTAGAATTTCTCTGCTTTTGAAAACGAGAACCACATGTAGACATGCCGACCTTTCGCATAGCAGAATTTGAACCACCACTGGATGAACCAAAACTGTTACCACTTCGCTTAAAACTCTAAGTTTTACAAAGACCATAAGATGATTGCCCTTTATCCTTGTTATCATTATTTTTTTAGCATTACCTTTTTCCTCTTCTTTATCATTATCATCTGGACCATTCTTGGAGTCCTTAACCCAGAGTAACACTTTGAAGAGTTCTTGATATGTAGAACAGGGAGTCGAAGTCACCATAGATCGCAACCTCTTGCGAGTGCCCTTCTTAAAACGTTGAAGCATCTCAGCAGGATTTGCAACAATATCTGGACAATATCGGGACAAATATGTAAACTTTTGATGATAATTTATGGTTGACATTTTCCCTTACTTCAAATTTGAGAATTCATCCCTCTTATGATCCAAATACCCCAGTGGTATAAATCTAGTCTGAAATTGCTGCTTAAAAGCCTCCCAATTCATAGCATCTTAAACTGACAGTGGTCGTGATCCTTGAGTCCACCAAGATGTGGCCTCAAAGTGTGAGAACCAAGTGGTTGTCTCGACCCACCTATCTTTTGTAAGGGTTCCCTGACGCTGCATAACTCTGAAAGTTTTCTCAATATGATTAAGCTAAAGCTCAGATTTCTCAGGTCATTCATTGCCAAAGAAATTATTAATCTGAAGATGTGATACTGTTTCCAAAGTAGTCTTTTAAGGAGGACGAAGTGAGGATTGAATAGCATAAGCAATAGCTTCACCAATTGTCCAAAATCAAGAAAATCGCTCTCATAGGAAACACATGGCTCTCTACGAGGCGGCATGGTTCTGACATAGAGATCAAAATCATTAAGATTTAAGCAAAGAATACAGGACTACCCAACCTAAGCTCTGATACCAAACTAACACATCCCGACCGGAGTCTAGACGTGCTGGCCATCACGTGAGAGTAACATAGTCTTGTGTGCAACAGAAGTGATGATAATTAAGTAAAATGTGAACCAATAAAAACCAAAACTAAACTTATTTAACTAGAGATAATATGTATGTGTGTGGAAGTGTTCATAACCCAATATACAAGTATTTAGAGCATAGGTAATTCAAATGTGCGATTGAACTGACTAAGTACTAATTATACAAACAAAGAGAAGATCCCTACAATTATTTAGTGGGATGTCAGAGCCATTGGTGTATCCTCGTGTGCCACACAGAAGAACAGCTACCTAAGACCTGGAGGGGCGCAAAACAGAAGGGTGAGTGGGCAAAAATAAAGCTTTAAAAACACATTTATCTTTCCTAAACATAATAACCCTTCTCCGTAAAATCCGTATAGTTTCCAGAAAATAATATTACATAAGTACGTTAATCAAAGCACAAGGCCAATGAAAATAGAAGCATGCCACATCACAAACTTTTCAGCAATAATGAATATAAATCAGGTGCGATATAAGTCTAAACTAGTATACCAGTCGAAGTCACCTAATGTGACTTATACAACTGGACTTATGACTCATCAATCTATGCTTGCACACAAGTCGGAGTCACTTAGTGTGACCTATACGACAGGGCTGGGTGTAAATGTACGCTCAAGTGCTACGATCACGTGAAGGCTGTGCGATAAATCACAGGTCACCTACGATCAGAGTCAGCTAATGTGACCTGTACGACAAGGCTTGCACCAAACTTAGATCTAAGGTGAGCATGCGGTGCTGGAGGTGAACATCACATGAGGGACTGTGGTCTGGCCAAGGGCGGGAACACTAATATAGGGGTGCAGCAATGATGAACTCTAAAAGCATTTATACATACCAATATGATGCAACAATTTAATCACATAGTACTCACTTGAAGCTTACCTGAGCCTCCGCATCATCATTCAATATAATTCACAAATTATAAAAATGCAATATTTAAAATGTAACTCATTTGAGACATAGCATGCAAAGCATAATTCAATTTAACACACATACACACACATACACACACATACACACACATACACACATATATATAACAAATGCCCACCCATTGATAAGTAGAAAGATTGTAGCCCCTAGCCTCGCTTATCCACGCTCATCCTCGAGGTACGTCTCACCTATATGCGATACAACTATTTTTACTTAATTAATTAGCACATATATGAAATCTAGGAATAACTTCTCATAGTTTTCTCAAATAAAAGGTTTGAATATACGAATGTGATCTATTCGGCCAAGACACAGCCACACACGCGGTCACGCGTAGGCACATGCACGGCACACCAAACGGAAACCCTAATGGCCATTAGAAATATTCCATCAAATAGGCAGAATATTTCGTTAACTTTATTAGAATATTCTCCTTGTTCTTTGGTCAGCTAGCCGTCCGCCGTCTGGTTCGCCGAAAACTGGAAAATCACGCCGAATGTCTGGGAAACTTTCAAATCTTAATATCTACCTCATTTTTCAACCAAAATCCATGAAATTTATATGGATTTAAAGATCTTAAGAAGTAGAACACGTTCGCACCTATTAGAAGTTCAAAATCAAACCGAAAAGGCCCTAAAAATTCCTTAAAGAATTGGCCAAATTGAAGTTCCTCAAACCATGTGTTTCGATACCAACTCAACCTCCAACTTACTCTAGGGTTCTAGAGAAGTTGCGTATGGACTTTTCCAGGTCTTAAAACCTCGTAATCTCGTTGGGATTGCTTCGGTGGAAAGTTACTCCTCTTCAGAGATTCTGACTTCCCAAGTTAAGCTCATCAACTTGCTCAACAAATGGTACAACTAAGTTCGTCGAGTCAAGAGGAACACGATGATAGCATTTACAGGTTCGATCCGTGATGTGTTGTGATGATTATGGGGTGTGGATGGCACAGGTGTACGGAAGGAAGAAGATACGAGAATGAGGGAGAAAGAGAGAGTGTGTGTGTGTGTCTGTGTTTCTGGTTAGGCTAAAGAGAGAAAGAGGTTTAATTCCAATTGGGCCAAGGAAATATGAACTAATTTTAGTGGATAAGGAATTAGGTATAGGTCAACATTCATAGGAAAATACGATATAATTATACCCGTTTACGTATTCATTTGTTCGTGACTTTTCATTACGACTCCAATTCGGGTCTAACTCGTGCTAACACACTCGTGACGTCGAGTACAATCTAACTACGATAGTGGAATAATAATTTAAAATTGCATATGTACATCCACATCACTTAGCCAACGAGGGCATAATCGTCATTTTACACACTCGAGGAGAAAATATATATATAATTGGGACGGGTCGTCACATTTTGAAAACTCCATTAAACTCGTTGGCCAATTAATTGCAGATAAAGAACCACCTGAATCCATCGTAAAGGAAATCACACATTCACTAGCATGAATTGAGGGTGGTCATGGTTGTTATGGCTAAGGCGAACATATATTCCATCACCACTGGTGAATGAGAGGTGGCAAAAAGGCTCTTGGAGGGCAACCATTTGGTTTAGGAAGGGTTACATCGTTATTGTAAAGCTATAGCCTTTATACCACTCATTTGATGATATCTTGTTGGATAGAGCTATCTATTAGGTCCAGGCTCATGGGATTCCAAAAACCTCTGTATCAAGAAGAATGTGATATACCTCGGCAGAAAATCAAGGTTGTGATTGAATTGGAGGATTCGTTGGAAATGGGATTTAAAGGGTTTTTGAGATCTATAGTAGATTTCGATGATACGAAACCGCTAATGACTACTTTTAAGATGGTGTATGTGGGATCCTGATTTTTTGGGCCCACGACATTTGACACTCATGGTGGTTAGAGTGATCGACAATCCCTCAGAAAGAGATCGGAGTTACATCGGCATTCCAGATCGAACTGCCACATGCCAAGGTAGTCTAGCACGACTCCATTAGCTCTAAGCCCATTAGTTCTTCAATGATCTCATATTCTCTAAGCTCAACAAAGGCTCACATATATTATGTATAAGTCATTCGTCTACGCGTAAACATGGAGAAACATCTTTTACGTGCCTAAGCTAAGACACATTTGTCAAAGATGTATTTGATGTAGCACACATTATACATACCCTTTTCTTAGAGCTACACTAGTGATTTATTCTCCAACCCTATAGATATGTAACAGTCTGATCTAGATTCAATCACCCTTCATTCAACCCCATTTTCCCCTGATTGGAGTTCCAAGGTAATTACAACTGAATATCGTCTCCGTCTGCGGACATGCAAGATTTTTGTTTGAATAATTGATGCTTTCGTGGAGAGAAGAATCATATTTCGATTAGAACTGCACATCTATGGGATAACAAAGATTTTAAAGTTTTCTCGACTTTTCCAAGTGATGTGCCATATACACCTGAAAGCTAAGATGCAGAGCTACAATGCTATTACTTTTCTAGATTTTTTAGAAGGCATAATAGACTCAAATTTGGCATGCAAAGCAGCTGAATAGCAAGCCAGCCTAACTCGCATGTCACAACAACACTGTCAACTTGCAAATTAAAATGTATTGTCTCGACATGAACGTGGTTTCGTGCCATATACCATCACAAAGATAGGGGTGCCAATTTTCTGTGTAATTTTGTGTAACACAATTTCAAGCTACACAAAAAATGTTATCAGTTTTACCATTCATAGTGTAGGTTGAAATTCTCTGCACAATTCCTCAAGTCCTTCCTCCAAACTCTTATCAAACGATACACAACGTATTGCAACAACCTATAAGTTTAGGTTACACACTATAATGACTAAGTTAATGCTTAACTAAGGGTTCAAACCAACGCATCGTAATGGAAAATGACATAGGGCATACTATGTAGAGTAAGAAGAAAAATTTATAAGACATACATACATCAGAATAACTTTTCATGTTCCAACATGTGAATACAAAATGACTCCTACACCATATTGTGGTTATGGACCTAAATTCCCACGCATAAAGAAATTCCAAACGTCATTATTGCTCTTATTAATGCATATATGTCTGGTTATGGACTAAACAGTTTTAATCGCGATAAGCTGAACAAACAGACTCATGGTGCCACCACACTTTGTTGAATAGGTTTCCTCTATCCTTAAAGATTCCTACAATCTAGGAATTAGCATGTGCCGCAAGTAATCCTAGTAATATTAATATTCAGGTCAATCCTACAAATCCCGAATGCTTCGTCACAAATGAACGAGAGGGGCAATTAAGCTTAGACAACATGTCGTCATCTACAAGCTAAAGTGTAAGTATTAATTTTTTTATTTTATTTTTCTCTAAGACATGAAAAATTTGTCTGCAACTTTAGAGGAAAGAGTAGCTAATTTGGAGGACATAAAAAATGTGTCCATAACTATGGATCTGCCTACACATAATTCCAAAGTGGAACATAAATTAGTTCCAACATGAAACAAGAAGCAACTATGAAACTCAGGAAAAGGCAATCAACAATCCATCGATCTGGATTCAATTATAGCCCTCAATCAACCTCACTCCCTCATCGATGAAGTTCATGGGTAATTTTGATTGAATATATTATCCGTCTACAGATGTATTTGATTTTGATTCCAATAATATGCTCAACCAGAGGATCGATGGAGATTTGATTATACTATAACTAGTGCAATTTCTATTTTCCTTATAGGCGTTTGAGGCACCCAATAGGTTGTAAATGGAGACATTCATTGCGTTTCAGAGTAGAGAATAGGTATAACAAAAATCTAAGAGCTTAACCGATATATCAAGCATCCACTCTCATATTTCCTCAGCGTCCTTGCCCAAACAAAGTCTTAGGGTCTAATGAAAACCATCGAAGAAGAAAATGGCAGATGAATGGTGGTTTCTATGGACTGCTGAATAAACTATGGGTGTTGTGTTGTGGACTAATTTAGTACACATGTATGGAAGCGTGGCAATGTGACATAAGCATACAACCCCATCTAAAGTCATCCCCTATGTTTCTCCAATGGTACTTATAGGGATTCGAATAGAAGAAAGAAATAATCAAATATAGGAAAGAGCCAACATAGAGCTACGGTGGTGGACCAAAAGAGCTATGATAAGGAAAGCTAGTATAAGGTGGTGCTCAGTCTTTCTAATAGTTTGTAAGAAGTCGAGATGTGTGGCTATCTAGAGATGTGAGTAAGTGACATAGCTCGACTGGCGGCCGCTGAGAAAAATCATCATCTCCAAAAGCCATGAATTGTCTATTTTAAAACTGTTAGGGGCTTGAGAACCTCTGGATAGTTCAAACACTAACATTGTTAGTTAGGCAACAAGCCTCTCAAATTGTCATCCTTTGTAATGCGAAATGCAAGGTTGACAAATTGAAAATTGTCACATCTCGGCCTGGGGCGGACCACTTCCCAGGCCCGCTCCACTACCGTAGCACGATATTGTCCGCTTTGGGCCCCGACCACGCCCTCACGGTTTCGTTTCTGGGAACTCACGAGCAACTTCCCAGTGGGTCACCCATCATAGGAGTGCTCTAGCCCCCTTATCGCTTAACTTCGGAGTTCCTACGGAACCTGAAGCCAGTGAGCTCCCAAAAGGCCTCGTGCTAGGTAGGGATGGGAATATACATTTAAGGATCACTCCCCTGGGCATGAGGCCTTTTGGGAGCTCACTGGCTTCGGGTTTCGTAGGAACTCCGAAGTTTAGCGAGAAGGGGGCTAGAGCACTCCTATGATGGGTGACCCACTGGGTGACCCAATGGGAAGTTGCTCGTGAGTTCCCAGAAACGAAACCGTGAGGGCGTGGTCGGGGCCCAAAGCGGACAATATCGTGCTACGGTTGTGGAGCGGGCTCGGGATATGGTGGACCTTGGGCCGAGATGTGACAATTGGTATCAAAGCCTAACCCTGGTCGTGGTGTGCCAACGAGGACGTCGGGCCCCCTAATGGGGGTGGATTGTGATCCTTAAATGTATATTCCCATCCCTACCTAGCACGAGGCCTTTTGGGAATTCACTGGCTTCGGGTTCCGTAGGAACTCTGAAGTTAAGCAAGAAGGGGGCTAGAGCACTCCCATGATGGGTGACCCACTGGGAAGTTGCTCGTGAGTTCCCAGAAACAAAAACCGTGAGAGTGTGGTCAGGGCTTAAAGCGGACAATATCGTGCTACGGTGGCGGAGCGGGCCCGGGATGTGGTGGACCCTGGGCTAGGATGTGACAAAAATGGTTTTGAGGGCAGTTAAGGTTTGATTTTTTTTTAAGTAGCAACTAATGGTCAATCCGGTAGGTTAGGGCTACTATGGAGAGATGATATTCAACTACACATCTTATTTTCCTCACGAAATCACATTGATTCATATATTAAGGGTATTAGTGATATAGCTTTATAGAAACCAAGCTATAAAAGGAAGAGTTGGATATTGGAACCTACTTCGATAATTGGTAGTTGAGTTTTCTTTGCTGTAGGTAGAGAGATCTTAATGAAATCCTTCAGCCTAACAAGAAGGAATGAGGGGAAACAGGACAATTCGGCAAGTCCCATAACTTTAGAAAGGTCATTGTAGTTTAAAGAACATGGGATATGAAAGAGAGATGTTCACTTGGCACTGTTCTAATCATGGAAGAATCAGGGAACAACTAGATAGGGTATTATTGAACCAATGCTGAAAGGATTGTTTTCCAAGATCCTAGGTGGTGCATCTAAATCCATACAAATCTTATTATATCCCTCTTGTTTTACAAGTCCATGGTGGTATAAGAAGAGTCAGTACGTAACCTTCGTTCCGTTTTGAGGAGATGTGGGTGGGACATAAAGGTTGCAAAGAGGTGGTGTGAAAGGCCTGAAGTTGTGACATTGAGGGATACCCTATATTTCAAGTTGTGGGGAAGATTAAGAACACAATGATGACTTTGCTTAGGTGGCATCAAGACAATTTCCAAGCTCGTCAAATGAAAATTGAGTAGGTAAGGGGGAGGCTAAATTGTGTTTTAGCTCATCCATTAATAGAGAACCACCTTGCAGAATGCGCTGTTTTGGCTAGTCAATTGGGTGACGCTACTAATTGAGAATTGGCTTGCATAACATGTTAGTCTTAAATAATGCCACACATGATGGGCTTGTTTTGAGTATGAATCTCACATTTTAAAAAAAAAACATTGCCAAATAATGTAAATAATCCCAATCCTCTCTCTTATTGTGAATTGATTTTAGTGCCCATTACACAACGTATAAAATCATCAACTTTTCCAACAATAGCAACAACATCCAAGCCTTATCCCACTAAATGGTTTCAGTTGTGTGAATCCTAGAATGCTATTGTGCATGGTTTTGCACCAGGTTTTTTATTAGCTCCAAGTACTCCATATCTTTTCTTATAGTCTCCTTCAAAGTCTTCCTAGGTCTTCCTCTATCCCTTTTGCTCTGAGCCTCATCTCATAGTCGCATCTTCTAACTAGAGCATCTGTAGGTCTTCAATTCACGTGTCCAAGCCATCTGAACCAATTTTCTCTCATCTTATCTTCAATCGTGGCCATTCCTACTTTACCTTGGATATCTTCGTTCTTAATCTTATCATTTCTCGTGTGCCCATAAATCCAATAAAGCATTCTCATAGTCGCTACACTAATTTTTTGCACATGTTGTTTTTTGACTGCCCAATATTCTGTGCCACAAAGCACCGTTGGCCTTATTGTCGTCCTATAAAGTTTTAGCTTGAGATTTAGTGGCAAATGGTGATAATGCAACGTAGTTGATGCACTCTTCCACTTTATCCACCAAGTTTGTATTTTATGTTTGAGATCCCCATCTAATTCTCCGTTATTTTGCAAGATAGATCCAAGACAATAGAAACATTCACTCGTTGGTACTTCCTAATCTTTAATCCTTAACCCTATTTTATTGAGGCCCCTATTCCCACTGAACTTGACTCCATATACTCTATTTTGGACCTACTTAGGCAAAGAAATTTAGCTTCCAACACTTCTCGACAAAGGTTAAGCTTTGCATGTGCTTTCGCATACGTTTCATCTATCAGCATTATATCATCTCCGAAAAGAATACACTATAGGTTATCATCTTGAATATGTCTCGTTAACTCGTCCATTACCAATGAAAAATGGTAAGAACTTAAAGATGAGCCTTGGTGTAACCTAAGGTTATTGGAAAGCTTTTAGTTTGTTCCCCACGAGTTCTTGCTGCAATCCTTGCTCCATCATACATATCCCTTATTGCTTGGATATATGCTACGTGTACTCTTTTCTTCTCTAGAATCCTCCAAAAAATTATCTTAGGCCCTATCATAGGTTTTTTTCCAAATCCATAAAGACCATGTGTAGATCCCTTTACATAGTCGAGTGCATTGACATGAATCCGAATTGATTCTCTAAGACCCGTGCCTCTTATCACAATCTATGCTCAATTACCCTCTCCTAGAGCTTCATTGTATGGCTCATTAACTTAATATTCCTACAATTCATGCAATTTTGTACGTCGCCTTTATTTTTGTAGATAGACACCAAAGTACTTTCTTCCCGCCACTCATAAACTTTTCCAATTTACATTATTTAGGGTTAGGGGTTAGAGAATCTAACACCTCAGTGCAATTTTCTTGTTCCGGTATCTTTCATGTAATGAGTTGGCCCTAGTGAATGTGATACATATCATCCATGTACACATAACTGTATAGCTCCTCTTCCTCCACATCAAATTGGGCGCGTGGGTTTGGATAATAATATTCATTTCCCTAGGGCACAAATATTCTCTGTCAACAAACTTATCAATAATTATGTAAAATTGCTTAAAATTATTAAAATACAAAAAAAAAAAAAAAAAAAAAAGGAGCAGCAAAAAGGAAGATGTTTACTGGGATTTCCGTATTTTGTTGTAATAAAATTAGAAGATGTATCATGCGCCACTTGAATCCTCTCTGCTAAAACATCCCATCTCTATATAAACAAAGTTAGCTAGCCCCCTTCTGAACTCCCACTCCTCACAGACAGTTCACCAAACCACCCATTTTTGTGTAACCCCAAATCCTAAAGAGAAGAGGAATATATATATATACACACACACACACACACACACATACATACATATATATATCTCTCTGTCTCTATGCATATGGGATAACAAATACAGAGACAAAAAGCACAATATATATTTCATATTTAATTTGCAAAAAAGAAGGGGAAATTGAAGACCTGAGAATATGGGGAGGGGGAGAGTGGAACTGAAGAGAATAGAGAACAAGATTAACAGGCAGGTGACTTTCTCAAAGAGGAGAAATGGTTTGTTGAAGAAAGCCTATGAACTTTCTGTGCTTTGTGATGCTGAGGTTGGCCTTATCATCTTCTCTAGCCGTGGCAAGCTCTATGAGTTTGCCAGTGCTGGGTACTCTCTCTCTCTCTCTCTCTAACTAATTTTTTTTTTAAAGAAGAGATTTTTTGCTAATTTTTTGGGTTGCGTGGTAATGGGTAGTTCTTAGATTTCCTTTTTCTTTTTGCTGCATTTCTTTCTCTCAGAAAGTTCATTTCTTTGTTGTTGCATAAAAATAATTTTTCTTTTGGAATTTTGGATACAGATTTGTTGCTTTTACTTGGAATTTTGGTTTCAGATTTGTTGTTTTTACTTCAAGGATTATGACTTTAGTTGTTCCCCTCCTTTGTTTTTATTTTTTTAGCTGATATATTTCTGTGCTGTCTATTGTATGTATGAAAAATACTTTCTTTCTCCAACACCTGTCTCTGACATCTCTCCTCTTGCTGAGCAATCTTTTCTTTTCTGGTACTCCTTGTGCTCTAAACGATTTTTGGATCAAACAAAGGCAGGTCTTCTGCGTCTCTATATGTAAGAGGGGTCATTACCCAGCTTCCCCAATCACAGATCGACACGTTTCATCCCTCCTCTCTCTCAAGCTCTCTAGTTATCTAAGCTCTTCTGGGTATATGGATGTGGCTCCTTTTTTTGTTCTTTCATATATGTGAGAACAACTTCTCATCTCATACCATGTGGGGAGGTTCAGTTAACAACCGGTACCTGCAGCAATCACCTGACTAGGAAACTCCTCTTTTACCTTTGTGCAAGAACTAGGCTCTCTCGCTCTCTCACAGTATCCAAGGTTCATAGAAACTTGTCCTCATCTCCTCTTTAAAGCCTATGGTCTTTTGGTTTTAACAGTACTGTCTGTTCTCTCTCTCTCTCTCTCTCTCTCTCTCTCTCTCTCTCTCTCTCTCTATATATATATATATATATATATAAGCTTGCAATGAAGCTGTGTGGCAAATCAACCATTGTTAAGCTCAAGAGAGATGAAACCTTGTTCTTCAGATCTTTGGTCCTTCAGATCTATGGTAATTTATATTATTTTAGTTTTTTTTTTAAAGAACCCAGCTAGGGTTATTGCTCATTCTTAGGTAAAGTCATGGTTTTTGGCCAAGAAAAATATTTGTATTTGAATCAGAAGATTTTTCAGAAAAGATGTTACCTAAGTTTGCCTTTTCCTGGAAAGAGAATCCCAGGTTCTGTTTAACAAGAACTGGTAGTCAAGGATTTGGTTTGACAAACTGGATCTCCGTCCCAACTTTAAAATTGCATGATCCATATTCGTGAATGGTACATTAAATGGTGCATGTTCAACTGCATATATATATATATATATATAGCTGATGATACATATATATTTCCATGTTAATCAATTATCCCCCAGGTTCCCCAGTAGATTTTTGTTTTGTTTTGCTACTTCGGTGAAAAACTCTCTCTCTCTCTCTCTCTCTCTCTCTCTCTCTCTCTCTCTCTCTCTCTCTCTCTCTAAAAGCCTTTCATGTGTCAAGTTTTGCCTGCAATTGTGAATCATCTGATGATATAATAAGTCCAGCAGTTTATAGATTTGCCTTACCTGTTTAGTATTTCCCTTCTCTTCTGTACAAGTACTGTCACAGACCATATATTAATTAGAAAAAGAAATCCATTATTGGTTTTAAAGGTTTATTTTTCAGTTTTTACATTCTGGAAATAGATTTTGAAGCAGGGTTCTAAAAAATTTCATTAAAATAAAAGGAAAACAGATTCAAGCGTATCTATAAGGCTGCAACACTTGCTCAAATAGGTACAGATCTATATCACATTGCATATGTAATCAACATCTATATATTTTACTTTTTATTTTATGCTGATCTTAACTAAAGATCTTTAACCTCAACAAGAATCTGAGTCATTAACTCATTAATGTATGTGTGTGTAAAGAAGTTAGAGAGTTTATTGTTTAATTGATTTTAAAGTTCATTTCCTGCCAAGTTTTTAAGTTTATAGTTTCATATGTATGTGTGTGTGCGCGCGCGCGCATTTTACACATTAAAATATATGTTCATTTTACATAATCAGCCCATAACATTTATTCAGATAATACTATGTAACTTTTGCCCAAAAGAATTTATATATCTTAGTGTACTTTAGATGGTACTTTAGTGAATTTCTTGGTATAAAAATTTATATGCTGATCTGATGAATTTGCTGTGGGAATAATTTAATTCTTAATTTGATCGCCTACCATTTATCACAAAATAATAATAATAATTATACTTTCTATTGGCAGTATGAGCAAAACCCTTGAACGATACCAACGTTGCTCCCTCACTCCACATGAGAATAGCATTGAACGTGAAACACAGGTTATTCTAGCTAATTTCTACTGTTTATCAGAAGTAATTTCCTTTAGGTTAAACTTGTAATGCACTCAAATCAGCAATTAATTTCATGGGTTTAATTGTTTAGTTAGTTCAAGCTTAATTTCGTGAATGATCTTAACTATGTTTGGTTTTTGTTTATGGCTAACAATCATGCAGAGCTGGTACCAAGAAGTCACAAAACTGAAAGCTAAATATGAATCCCTTCAGTCAACTCAAAGGTTATGCTGTAACTAATTAGAAATTAACAAATCAATAACTTTATGTCCATAAATTATTTGCTAACCTTGGTTTATTTATGTGATCATGCATTTGGATTAAGGCATTTGCTTGGTGAAGATCTTGGACCACTGAGTGTGAAGGAGTTGCAAAATCTTGAAAAACAACTTGAAGGAGCTCTTGCACAAACCAGACAAAGGAAGGTGACGATTAATACGTAATTACTTGCGATTGTTAGGGAATTAAATTGTTAATTTATAGCACTGAAAGCTAATCCTTCTTCTAATTTTGGTTGTACGCCGATCACAAATATAAAACACACAACTAGAGGATCCTATTTCTATAGCTATCATCATCTAGTGACACTCAGGTATTACAATATATATATATGTTCTATACAAATTATATATGTTCTAAATATTGTAAAATAAATTAATGCCTAATATTTTTTGCCTAATTAAATTTTGAAATCAAATGTAGATTGGCAACCAACCCCTGATACAGATTTCATTCCTTTTGTTCTCTTCCTTTTCACATGAACATATATATATATATATATATATATATTAAGTTCACAATGTTAAATTAATTAACTAGCTAGTTAAATCGCATAATAAATTAATTTGGACTAATACATTTGGATTGTTCTTGATTGCAGACACAGCTTATGATTGAACAAATGGAGGACCTGCGCAAAAAGGTACGTAAGAGAATTCTGAATTTAATTATATACAGTTAATTAACCATCTTCTACATATAAAGAGCTCTTCAGCGTCCCTATATTGTCATGTCATTGCTTATGTATGTGGTAACGGATGAGTTAGGATTATGATTGGTCCATGTTTAGATTTCCTGCAATGTAAAGACAAACATTTCGACTAAAATAACACACCATTTTCATGATTAAATTAGCTGTATAACCTTCACAAACCCAAATAGTTATTGACCTATAATTTGTTATGTTTTTCTTGCAAAGCTTTGTGTTCTAAGTTTGTCATTAGCACCCAGTTGTTTTGTAATATTCAAATATGGCAGGAGCGTCACCTTGGAGACCTCAACAAGCAGCTGAAGGTCAAGGTATATACGATCCTGATATTCCTCTCTATTTAATTATACAGCAATATTCCTCCATATTTGTGGCATTAATCTAATTAATCATAATTAGTATTTTGTTTATGCGCTTTAATTTGATCAGCTTGAGGCAGAAGGGCAGAATCTGAATGTCATTCAAAACATGTGGAGCTCAGATGCAGCGGCTGGAAGTAGCAACTTTTCCTTGCATTCTTCACAAACCAACCCCATGGACTGTACACCTGAACCTGTCATACAAATGGGGTACTTCAATTCGCTTGTGTTTTCAGCTAAACTCACTGATCAGATCATTGTTTTTCTGGAACAACTTCAACTACAAATATACTAGCAATTAGGGTTAAAAAAAATAAAAATATATATATATCTTATCCCCTCATCCTATATTTATCTTTTGAAGAATTAAAGACCCTTTCATCCTCATCTTGACTTAGCTCAAACCACATTTTTACCTGTTTGGACCCATGCAAAAAGGGTACAACAGAATCCTTATGCGAAAATGCTTGTTTCCGAGCTTAAGCAGTGGAATGAGTTATTTTTGCATCCATATAGTTTTCATTTGAATCATCCTTTCGCCTTAGTTCTAAAAAAATTGTTGGTTAATTTCCTAGTATGAAAAAGTAATGGTAGAAATATTTGATGTGAAACTGAAAATAGTTGTTTGTTTGAACTTTGAACAGGTACCATCAGTATCATCCTGCTGAGGGACCATCTATTCCAAAGAGCTTGACTGGTGAGACCAACTTCATCCAAGGATGGGTTCTCTGAAAACCTTCAACACCAAAAATGAAGGATATATATTTCATATTTTATATATTATTGCAGCATCATAAATTATATTTTCTAATATCTGTACTTTGCAAGAATATATGACTTTAAGAATTGTAATACTGCCGACATATATTTACTTAAGTATTACTGACAAGAGATGTTTGTAAATTTGTAATTATACTTCTAGATTCCTGCGTTTCCTTATTCTTATTTGGTTTTCTTTTTACTTTCATTTATTGATAATTGCTTGTATTTTTGGGCCTTGACGGTTGGATCGTCAATGACCATTCAATTGAGCCTTGGTTTACATTAAAGGTGGGCTGTGGAGGTTTGGAGTTTGATAAATCAAATCCAATCAAAGTTCTTTTTCTTTTGTTAGTTTCTTTTATACAAAAGATATAGGAAAGAGAGAATTGACGACTTACATTAACTATTTAATGGGTGGTTTAGGAATTGATTTGTGGTAAACCGCTTTACTGAGCATGATTATGCAAAAGATTTTCCTTCTTCGGTGATTATATGATAAGAAAATCGTATGTCTTGATCCTTTGTAACTAATCAGAAAATGAATGCTATTCACATACCTAATTAACAAAATTGACAACAGAGGGTCTAGTTCTTTCAGTACTTGTTTCACAAAAGAGTACAAAGTTCTCGATCGTGTTGGGTTATCTAAAAATCAATGTTACTGTAACAAAGACGATATTGCAGTGTCCTAAGGAGTAAGTTGTCATTTGGCTAAGTTTTTCTCTAGTACCTTTAGTTATGAACTTACGATCTAAGAGTTCATCCATGATTGGTTGCTAGTTAAAGTTGACTGTTGGACTTCTAATCGTTACTTTGGTACCGAAGAACTCCCCATCACATGTGAGATTCGAGGTATCACTGTATCACAGGAAGGTTTTTTAACACTTGATCAAGAATATTTATCAATTAATTTGGTACGTATTTCGTGTAAACTTGACTAGAGACCTTGCCTCTATAACGAACTAAAATTTGCTTAACGATCTAATTTAGGAGGCGACGGGAATCCAACTCATGTCTTGAAACTGTAGGTCAAATTACTTTGAGTGCTATATTGGCACCCAAGTTTTTTGCAAGTACATCCAATTAAAGTATTAGTTCAACTTTTCTGCAAGTTCATTCAATTTTTCTTCAATAGTCTAGACTAATTAGTAGTGAAATGAACTGATAAAGATTGAGTTGAGGAAAAATTATTTTGCTTACTTGCCAATCTAATGGACAAGTTCAACTATGGCAGTTTGTTATATATTTTTATATACAAGGATATATTTTACCTTGTGTAATGCTAGGGATCACCTATTTAAATCATATTTTGTAAACCATATAATTTGATTGTTGATGATTAGATTATTACTTAAGTATTGATTAACGTGCTTATTCAGTATTGGTGACACATCACATGATTTGTAAATTTTGTATAAAAATTGGTCTATCTATCCTTTTACATTAAGGAGTAAAAGATTTGTATTAAGTAAAACAATGGATATGTCACAATAATTTGACATCGAAGTTATCATTTATGGGAGTCAACATTATCAACTCCGACTTACAAGTGAACAAGAATCACTAGTGTGACGACCCGTCCCAAATTTGTGTATATTTTAATCCCCAAGTATGTCAAATGACAAAAATGCCCTTAAGGCTTAGTGACATGGACGTGCATATGTCGATTTAAATTATTGGTCTTGCTAGCATAATTAATTTGTACGCATCGTCACAAGCGAGTCGACATGAATTAGGGCAAATCGGATTCGTAACAAAATTGTTACGAACGTTAGAATATTATTGGGCCAAAAGTAAGAAAACAAAACCCAAAACCAATTATCCTATTTCCTATTTCCTATTTTCTTGGGTCCAATGGAATAATTGGGCATAGTTTGTTTTGGAACAAATCACAAAACCCACTCACCAATCACTTTCTTTTCTACAATTTTAGACCCAATTAAAATGGGTAGGTTGTCTTAGTTCCGTGGTAGACCAATTAGTTAAGTCTAAGCCCTATGGCCCAATTAGGGCTTGAGCCCCTTTTATTTGTCCAACCCGTAACACATGTGCACACACCTACACACACCTAACCATACCCTTAGTTCAAAGAAGGGACGTCGAGAACTCAAGGAACCCAAGCTTTGTCAAAGGGTTGAATTTGCTTCGACGTGATCGTCGCAGTTTCATAAGGTTTTAAGACTTAAAAAGGGTCCTAAACAACTTATTAGGGACCTTAGAGTAGTTTTCGGACGAAGTGGACGTCAGGACACTCGAGTTTAGCCAATTGCAGACTTAGCTGGAACTTCAAGAAATTTTCCGTTCAATTCTCGTCGTTTTTAGGACCTCTAAGAGGTAAGAACTTGTTATCCTTGTTGAGAGCTTCAAGTATATGTAAATTTCATGAGATTTGGTGTGAAAACGAAGAAAAAAATTAAGAAATTTCCATTTTTCCAATTTCCGGTGATGTAGCGGCGGCCGGCGTCGGAATCTGGCGAACTATCAGAGAAGGAAGAAGAATATTCCGTCAAAGTTGACAAAATATTCCTAACGGCGTCAACTAAATCTAACGTAATATTCTAATATTTAATGGGATATTCCCTAATGGCGTTAGGGATTCCATCTGTGTGCCAGGCACGTGCCTGCTCATGGCTGTGCCTTGGCCGGCCTGTAACGGCGCATGGGACTTCCAAAAATTATTTTAAAAATATGGAGATGTTCGTGGTGTTGAGTAAGCCACAATGGTATATTCAAATACCCCAATTGAGCAACGTATGAGAAATTAATCCTAGGTTTTGGTTATGTACTTTCGAATTAACGTTTAATCAGTTATTTCACATATAGGTGAAATGTTTCCAGCAGACGAGTGTAGCCAGGCAAGACTCAGGGGTTACGACCCTGCTACATACCAGTGAGTGGGCTTTTGGTTTTTTATATATAAGTATTTTTGCTTTACATTTCCCAGAAATTGTTTTAAATGGTTTTACGTTTTAAATGCCATGTCAATTGCACCATATTTTAGTTTATGCATTAATGTCGATATGCATAATATTGTATGACGCTACGGACACCCAGGTAAGCTTCAGTTGAGTGCATGTTGATGAAAGAGATTGATGTGAGTATGGTTGTGTTTATATATGGTTAGTGCTCATTATCCTGCACCTCAGTGTTAGTGCTCTGCCCGAGGCCAAGCTCTAGCCTTCACGTGATCGTTCACTTCCCGTACTACACGTTTACCTTGGATCCAAGGTAGTCTCCAGCTTGTCGTACAGATCACATTAAGTGGTTCCGACTCATAGGTGACTTGCGGTACATCGCACAGCCTTCACATGATCGTAGCCCTGGAGCGTATTTATATACACCCAGCCTGTCGTATAGACCACGTTATGTGGTTCCAACTTGTGTGCAAGAATACATATTTATGAGCCATAGATTCAGCCGTACAGGTCACGTTAGGTGACTCCAGCTGATATATCACTTTCAAATTAAATAACATAACCTGGCTTGCATATTTGTTTATAAGATATTCGACATGGCATATATTCTTGGTTTTTTTCATTATCGAGCATGATTTCTAGATACTTATATATATATATATATATATATATATATATATATATATTCATTTTCTGGGAAATTATATGGGTTTTATAGTGAAGGGTTATTATATTTGAAAAATGCCCACTCACGTTTTCTGTTTTGCACCCCTCTAGGTTATAGGTAGACGTTCAGATTGGTGGCTCACGAGGGCTTCATGGCGGCTCTGACAGCTCTGCTAATTTGTAGGAACTTTCTTTCATGTTTAGTATAATTAGTATTTGATGCTTGACGCTCCTAAGACACATATGCTCTAATATGTGTAGTACCACCTTAAACACCTTCACACACACACCTATATATTTATTCCTAGTATAAATTAGTTAACTTGGTTTTTATTTACTCACATTTTCATATCAGCATCACTTCCACATTGCACACATGGCTACGTCACCGTCACGTGATGGCCAGCACGCCTCGATTTAGGTCGGGGTGTGTCAGTTTGGTATCAGAGCCTAGGTTTGGCAGTCCTACATATTTTGTTGGTGTTCTAATCATTTTAATCTCTTATGTCAAAACCATGCCACTTAGTAGAGAGCCTCATCCTTCTACTGAGTCTAATTTTCCCAATTTTGGTCAGTTAGGGGATGTAATTACTCAAGCCATACAGTTCTCATTGCGTCCTTCCCAAAGGACTACCTTAGAGACCATAACTCACCTTCTGATAAACAATTTATTGGGTAATTAAGGGGCTGAAAAACCTGAGACGTGGCTTCATCACTTAGAGAATACTTTTAGAGTTATGCAGCGTCAGGGTACTCTTGCAGATGATCGACGGGTGGAGACAGCCACCTAGTTTCTGCATTATGAGGATGCGTCTTGGTGGTGTCAGGAACCATTTCCGATGTCATTTGAGGATGCAAATAATTGAGAGGTGTTCACTCAGAGATTTCGGACCAGATTTATTCCACTAGAGTATTTGGATCACAAGAGATAAGAATTTCAGAATTTAAAGTAGGGAAAGATGTCAACTACTGACAACCATCATAGATTCATATATTTTTCCTACTATAATCCAGTGGAGATGCTTAGACAATTCAAGAGGGGTACACGTAAGAAATTGCGTTCGATGGCGACTTCAACCCTCTGAGCTACATATCAGGAGTTCTTCAAGGTGCTACTTCTAGTAGAGGACTCAGAAAATATGCCTAGTGATAGTGATGAAGAAGAAGAAAAAGATAATAAGCAGAAGAAAAATAATAAAGATAAGGGTCAGTCATCACAAGGACCTCGTCAGAAGTAGAGTTTCAAGCGGAGCAGAACTAATTCTGGTTCTTCTAATGGAGGCTCGAATTCCACTATGCCACGGAGGGGTGGCCATTCAGGAGGTTCACTCTTTCAGAAATAGAGAGATTTTGCCAGTTATAGTAGTCTATTCTACCATAGGTGTAACAGTCGACATATTGGGGAGTGTAGACAATACAGCAGAGGATATTTTGTTTACGGTCAGACAAGACACCGGGCTGATCAATGCCCATATAGCCATCAAAAGCCTCAGCCACCTACATTACCACCACCAGTGCCTATTCAGCAGGTCTGAGGGCCTAGTGGTTACACCCTGACGGGTTATGGGGGTGCATATCATTATCAAGGGGATATAACCCCATATTTTGGAGGACCGTATCAGTACCTGTATGATCCATATCACCAGAGTGGTTACCCTCAGTATTTAGGAGGTTACACGCCATATCCACCATATCCAGGTGGTGGATCACAATGGTATCCCAGAGGGCAGTCCTAGAATGTTGAGGTTGCTTGTAGTAATGCAAGATCATCAAGGCAGCCTAACCAGCCTGGTTAGGGATGTGGTTTGCAAGGACGTGGAAACTAAGCTAACAGAAGGCGTAGAGGACAGCAACAGACACAGACACAAGGCCGTGTTCACCACATTACTCTGTAGGATGCGCTGAGTAATCCTGATCTCATTATGGGTACGTTGAATATCCTTGGATATTTTTCTAGAGTATTCATTGATTCTGGTGCCACACACTCTGTTATTTCTCATACGTTTGCTCAGAAGACGCAACCTTATTCTACATATCTTGGTTACAAGTTAGAGTTTTCTATGCCTAGTGGTGAGACGTGTTATGTTAGCTGGGCATACCAAGGATGTCCTGTTTTGGTGGAGGACGTCATAATGTCAGTTAATCTCGTGTCGCTAGATATTGTAGATTTCGCTGTTATTCTGGGCATGGATTGTTTACACTATAACCGTTCTCAGCTGGATTGCTACCAGAATACAGTTACTTTTCATCGTCCAGGCTTGCCTGTGGTTACCTTCGTGGACAAGCATAGTGGTGTGAGACACGGCATTATCTCTGCCGTGAGAGCTAAACGACTATTGAGGAAAGGTTGTCAGGGATACTTGGCTCACTTGGTACGGAATGAGAAGACACCTACCCGTGTAGAGGATGCACAGGCAGTCAGGCACTTCCATGATGTATTTCCTGATGATTTACCTGGATTACAGCTAGATCGAGAGGTAGAGTTCACCATCGACTTGATTCCAAGTACATACCTTATTTCCTTAACTCCTTATCGAATGGCTCCTGCAGAGTTAAGGGAATTAAAAACTCAACTGCAAGAATTAGTGGATAAGGGTTTCATCCAGCCTAGTACTTCACCCTGGGGAGCTCTAATTCTATTCGTACGGAAGAAAGATAGAACCTTGAGGCTATGCATTGATTATCGAAAGTTGAACCGAGTAACGATTAAAAATCGTTATCCGTTGCCACATATAGATGATTTATTTGAACAGCTTTGAGGTGTTTGCGTATTCTCCAAGATTGATTTGAGGTTTGGATATTACCAGTTGAAGATCAGAAGTGAAGATGTCCCTAAAACAACATTTAGGACTCTTTATGGTCATTACGAGTTCCTCGTGATGCCACTCTGGTTAATGAATACACCAGCAGCATTTATGGACCTGATGAATCGATTATTTCAACCATATCTTGATAGGTTCATTATTATCTTTAATGATGACATTTTGGTGTATTCTAAATCTAAAGCAGAGCACACGAGACATCTCACTTTGGTTTTGAAGAAACTGAGAGAACATCGGTTATATGCTAAGTTTAGCGAATGTCAGTTTTGATTGGATTAGATGTCTTTCTTAGGGCACGTCATATCAGCTCAAGGTATACTGGTGGACCTACAGAAAGTAGCTGCAGTTGAGAATTGGGAGCAGCCATGGACCGCCACCGAGGTACGGAGTTTCCTCGGCTTAACAGGTTATTATCGACAGTTTGTTAAAGATCTTTCAACCATAACGTTTCCGCTGACGAGATTGACGAGGAAAGATGTTAAATTCGAGTGAGATGATGATTGTAAGCGGAGCTTCCAATAGCTAAAGTATTGTCTCGCTCACGCACCTGTTTTAGCACTTCCATACGACAGTGGTAACTTCGAGATTTATAGCGACGCTTCTCTGAATGGCTTAGGATGTGTATTGATGCAACATGGTAAGGTGATTGCATATGCTTCGTGATAGTTGAAGCCACACGAGATGAATTACCCTACTTATGACCTTGAGTTAGCAGCCATTATTTTTTGCCCTGAAGATTTGGAGGCATTACTTATATGGAGAAAAATGTCAGATTTTCACAGACTGTAAAAGCCTTAGGTATATTTTCACCTAGAAATATCTTAACCTTCGGCAGCAGAGGTAGATAGAATTGCTCAGCAATTATGATTGCACGATTGAGTATCACCCGAGTCGTGCAAATTCAGTGGCAGACGCGCTTAGCAGAATATCACGGGCCAAACTTAATGCTTTGCATGCTAATCATGTTCCTCTCCTCAAAGAATTGAGGTCCACAAAAGTGAAATTAGAGGTGAAAGATTGGGATGAAGCTTTATTTGCCAGTTTCCAGGTCAGACCGATCTTGATAGATCATGTGCTCGAGGCTGAAGTAGAGGATCAAAAGTCATAGGAATTAATTGGTGCTGTGCTACGAGGAAAAAAAGAAAGATCTCAGAATCAAGAGACCATATGGCATGCTTATGCAGGGAGACTGGATGTACGTGCCAGACATAGCAGAATTGAAGAAAGATATACTAGATGAAGCACATATTTCGACATATGCGATGCATCATGGGAGTACCAAGATGTACCATACCATTCGACCCTTCTACTACTAGCCTAGCATGAAAAAAAGAGATCGCGGAATATGTGAGCCAATGTGCAATTTGTTAGCAAGTCAAAGCTAAGTGGAAAAAAACCTTTCGGTTTATTACAGCCACTTCCTGTTCCTCAGTGGAAATGGGAAGACATATTACTATAGATTTCATGTACTAGCTTCCTCGTACACGAAATGGATATGACGGCATTTGGGTGATAATGGATCGGCTTCCCAAGTCAACACATTTTTTGCCAGTTCGAGAAAATTATTCCTTAAGCCGATTAGTTGATCTATTTATTTCAGAGATTGTTAAATACCATGGGGTTCCAGTTAGTATCATCTCTGATCTAGATCCTAGGTTTACTTCTAAGTTTAAGGTGGCATTTCAGGAAGCTCTTGATTCGAGATTGCTCTACAGCACGGCATATCATCAAACAGATGGGTAATCTGAGAGAACTATACAGACGCTAAAGGATATGCTGAGATCCTTAGTATTGCAGTTTGGCGATGATTGGCATAAGCGTTTGGCTCTGATTGAGTTTACCTATAATAACAACTATCATTGTAGCATTGGTATCTCTTATTGAAGCACTTTTATGGTAAACCCTGTCTCACTCCTTTATATTGGTTAGAGGTCACCGAGAGGAAATTAGTGGGCCCTGAGATTGTTGACGAGACTACACAGAATATTTAGGTAATTAAAGCTAACCTGAAAGCAGCCCAGGATCGACAGAAGAGTCTTGCTAATAAACATGCCACAAATAGGGTTTATGAAGTCGAAGATTGGGTATTTCTGAAGATATCTCCATGGAAAGGCATATTACGATTTAGCAAGAAAGGTAAGTTAAGTCCTCGCTAAATCGGACCATACCAGATCACCGAGCGAGTCGGTGAAGTCGCCTATAGACTTAAGTTGCCTCCAGAGCTGTCAAAGGTACATGATGTTTTTCATGTATCCATGCTTCGCCATTACGTTGTGGACCCATCACATGTGATCCATCCTTAGCCACTAGAGATTAATCCAGATTTGACGTACGACGAGGAGCCAATGATGATTTTAGACTAGAAAAACAAGGTTCTGAGGAACGAGACGATGCAAATGGTGAAAGACTTGTGGAGCAACTATTCAGTGGAGGAGGCTACATGGGAGACTGAAGAACAGATGTGAGATTTGTACCCACGTCTATTTTATAGGTATTAATATGTTGTAGTTGTGTATAGAAATTTCGAGGACGAAATTTTCTGAAAGGATGTAGATTGTGACGACCCGTCCCGAATTTGTGTATATTTTAATCCCCGAGTATGTAAAATGACATAAATTCCCTTAAGGCTTAGTGACGTGGACGTGCATCTATCGATTTAAATTATTAGTTTTGCTAGCGTAATTAAATTGTACGCATCATCATGAACGAGTCAACACGAATTAAGGCCGAATTGGATTCGTAACGAAATTGTTACAAACGTTAGAATATTATTGGGCCAAAAGTAAGAAAACAAAAACCCAAATCAATTATCCTATTTCCTATTTTCTTGGGTCCAATGGAATAATTGGGCATAGTTTGTTTTGGAACCAATCACAAAACCCAGTCACCAATCACTTTCTTTTCTACAATTTTGAACCTAATTAAAATGGGTAGGTTGTCTTATTTCCGTGGTAGACCAATTAGTTAAGTCTTAGCCCTATGGCCCAACTAGGGCTTGAGCCCCTTTTATTTATCTAACCAGTAACACACGTGCACACACCTACACACACGTAACCTTTTTTCCTCCCTCATCCTTCTAGAATTATCTCTCGTCCCTACAGTCCGTACACCCATCCACCCAACCATACTCATCTAGCATGGATCAAGCTATTGGAGGCTACCTTTGTGTTCCTTACAGGCTTAAGAACCTAACCATACCCTTAGTTCAAAGAAGGGACGTTGGGAACTCGACGAACTCGAGCTCCGGCGAAAGGTTGATTTTGCTTCGACGTGATCGTCACAGTTTCATAAGGTTTTAAGACCTAAAAAGGGTCCTAAACAACTTATTAGGGACCTTAGAGTAGTTTTGGGATGAAGTGGACGTCAGGACACTCAAGTTTAGTGAGTTGCAGACTTAGCCGGAACTTCAAGAAATTTTCCATTCGATTCTCGTCGTTTTTAAGACCTCTAAGAGGTAAGAATTTGTTCTCCTTGTTGAAAACTTCAAGTATATGTAAAATTTGTGAAATTTGTTGTTAAAATGAAGAAGAAATTAAGCAATTTCCATTTTTCCAGTTTCCGGTGACGCAGCGGTGGCCGGCATTGGAATATGGCGAACCATCGAAGAAAAAAGGAGAATATTCCGTCAAAGTATAACGGCATCAGGTAAATTTAATGAAATATTCTGATATTTAATAGAATATTCCCTGACGGCGTTAAGAATTGCCAGGCATATGCATGCACGTGGCTGTGCCTTGGACGGTGTGTAGGACTTCCAAAAATTATTTTTAAAATATGGGGATGTTCGTGGTGTTGAGTAAGCCACAATGGTATATTCAAATACCTCAATTGAGCAATGTATGAGAAATTAATCCTACGTTTTGGTTATGTACTTCCGAATTAACGTTTAATCAGTTGTTTCACATATAGGTGAGGCGTTTCTAGATGACGAGCATAGCCAAGAAAGACTTAGGGGTTGTGACCCAGCTACATACTAGTGAGTGGACTTTTGGTTTTCTTTATATACGTATTTATGCTTTACATTTCCCTGAAATTGTTTTAAATGGTTTTACGTTTTAAATGCCATGTCAATTGCACCATATTTTAGTTTATGCATTAATGTCGATATGCATAATATCGTTCGCCTCTTGCACCACATGCTCACCTTGGATCCAATGCAGGTGCCAGTCAGTCGTGCAAACCACATTAGATGGTTCTGACTCATAGGTGACTTGCGATACTTCGCACAGCCTTTACGTGATCGTAGCACTCGAGCATATTTATTTACACCTAGCCTGTCGTACAGACCACATTAGATGGTTTCAACTCGTGTGCATGAATACATATTTATGAGCCATAGATTCAGCCGTACAAGTCACGTTAAGTGACTCTGGCTGATATATCACTTTCATATTAAATCACATCACTTGGCTTGCATATTTTTTTATGAGATATTCAACATGGCATATATTCTTGGGTTTCTTCATTATCGAGCATGATTTCTAGATACGTATATATATTCATTTTCTGGGAAATTATATGGGTTTTACGGTGAGGGGTTATTATATTTAAATAGTGAAATGTGTTTTCAAAACCTTTGGCTTTACCCACTCCAGTTTTTTTTTTTTTTTTTGCTCCCTTCCAGGTTCTAGGTAGACGTTCGGATTAGTGGCTCACAAGGGCTTCACAGCGGTTCTGACAACTCTGCTAATATTTAGGAACTTCCTTTCATGTTCTGTATAATTAATATTTGATGCTGGATTGCTCCTAGGACATATATGATCTGATATGTGTAGTACCACCTTAAACACCTTCACACACACCTATATATTTGTTCCTAGTATAAATTAGTTAACTTGGTTTTTATTTACTCACATTTTCATATCACCATCACTTCCACACTGCACACATGGCTACGTCACCTTCACGTGACTGCCAGCACGCCTCAATTTAGGTCGGGGTGTGTCAACTGGACCTCAATACTAAGCAGTAAAAAAGTTAATTATTTATTTGCATGGTATTATCTTGGTACATAGAATATACTACAAAATTAAACATTTTGTGCGACCAGGGACATTTTTTCGCGCAAAGCATTCTTGTGAAATCATCGCGCATCTTAACAATTGCGCAACGCTGTGCTAGTCGTCGCACGAAAGTTATACGGACAAAGGTTTTCGTCGTACAACATAAATGGGTACAAGTGCGTTCATGGCTAATTTGTCTCAAAAAGTTTTGCACGACGAAAGGTGTAAGAGGCGCCTGGTAATGCAAAACGAAGAATAAGACGCGCTTAATTTTGTGCGACGGCATGTCATCATCACGCAAGTGTAATTTTTAACAAAAATAAATAAATAGAATAAAAGGAAATTTTTTTGATTTCATACTAATGACAAAAAAAAAGCAAATTAATGAATAAATTTTTTTTATTTATAATATATATATAAAAATGTACGTATAAATACATAGTTTTGAAAAAAAAAGGAACAAACCTATGAAAAGAAAGAGGCAAAATCTCTAGGCATGTCGTTCGGAGGTTCTTGGTAATCTTATTACTGGTTGGGGACGGGGTCGGAGGTCGACGAGCCTGATTACTGTGCTTGCTCGGTGCGGAATGGCTATAAGGGCGATGGTGCAAAAAAACTAGGGAGATGTATTCCGAAGGAACTGAGGGCTTGTACAAGCATTGATATTTGACACTTGTACGAGGCCAGCTCACTTCTCAGCCCAGCGACTTCCTGCGTCAAAGCCGTAACCTGGCTCTTTGACTGCGAGGATGACGAGGCTCCAGTTTCCCGCCGCTTGGCATTTCCCATCCCCTGACAATATGTCCCTGGCCTCCAACCAAAAGTCTGGTGCAATATCTCAGTGACGACGTGAAACCCTGCATCCTCAGGGGGATCCATAGACTTGATCGGCGTGTCCGGGGGAAGCTGGGAGGCGGACTCCTAAAGCACTACCTAACTCCTCTCCACCATAGTTTCCTGTGAAAAAAAAACATTGATTATTAATAGAAACCAATTTGAAAGAATTAGTATAAATGTTTAATGCATAAGGAAGTACTTACATGAAGGGACTCGATCAACTCATTCCCAGGCCGAACATAAACGTCAGCAAAGACGTCGATCTCCGGAAACTTTGAACCTTCCTAAAATCGAAAAAGATAAGGAAAATGTTAGTACGAAAAAAAAAATTATTAGCGACATTTTAAAATTGGAAATGAAAGTTGTAATATATACCTTCTGTCGCGCCTCTATCTTATAGGAGAAAGGCCTCGAACCCACATAGTGGAGAAGAGTCTTCTTCTCCCGATTGATCTTGTTCGCATTTGTCTTCTTTTGTTATACAAAAAATAAATGTATTAGTTGTAATACTTAAAGAAAATTAAAAAAATATATATAATAAACATTAGTAAAAATAAAAATAAAAAGTAAAATGAAAGAAGTCGTAATTAAAAATGCACCACATATGTCGGTCTTCCAACTCCTTCGAACATCCCTCCTCGAGAGCGACCTGTGAATCATCAAATTGCTAAAAACATTGGTGCAGGTCACTTTTCCACTGCTTGTAGCGTTTGGAGAAGGCCAATTAACGTACGCGAACATGTCCCCGTCCATATCCTCCAAATTGTAGTTTGTCTGCAATATAACAAATATTTTGAATGTATTAGTAATAAAAGACAGTAATAAATATAAATATATAAATTATACATGAAAAGCATTAAAAAGGCAACGCTACTTACAGACAATTGATTGCGCACCCTATTCTTCGTCTCCTCCGGCATTGCATTCCAAGACTTTAACAGCATAGGGCAAAAAGTCCACACGACATGCCCAATGTCGTGGGCCAATGTACTATGCTGCTCCACTGTTGGTGCTGCCTTATGTCACTCATCGTATCTAATTGAGATACAACCGTTGGTCACCCGAGTGACCTTCGTCGTCTTCAATTGCTGACAAGGTCCCCGGGTGTTTTTCTTCGCTACAAAGAGATGAAAAAAAAATCATTAACCTAAAACTAATAACAAATCCTACTAAAATTTCGGCATAACCTCCCCTATAATTAAAACATTTCCCAAAACCTTGAAAATAGCATAAACAATATATGTATCCAACACAATGATCACAACAATTTAATAAAAGGTTCGGAACGATGACAACTTTTTAATCCTTACATGACATAACAAATTGGACCTAAAATAACAAAACTCAATTAACATGGGAATGAGGGAGTGGATTAGGATTGTATACCTAGCCGTGTACCTGAGGCATCGGTTGTGGATCCCTATGGCGACATTTGGTCCATAGTGCGGGGGCGCCAGTGAGTTCATCAGGCGCTAATAGGTAATGCTACCAAAGAAGTCGACAATGCCTGCGCCTGTGGGACTAAAGGACCAACTGGGTCAACCAGATTGACCGCCCTATTGTCCATCTTTGCTGGAGCAGTGGCAGCAGTAGTAGGTATAGTCATCGGACTAAGTGTAGCTGTCGAACTAGGTATAGAAGTCATCGACCTCTGGGTTCTAATGAGGTGAGACATCTACAAAATTGGCAATCAATTTGTTTAGTACACAAAGATTTAACTTACCGTACGCATGCTAATAATTTGAACTTAAATTTAAAACAAAATTTAAAAACCCTAATCTAACCCAATTCAAGTTTGGGAGAAACAAAACTTAAAAGTGATATATTATACACAAACTAATCAATTCAGATAGGATATAGACCCAACAATTATAACTTATAAGAAGAAACTAGCATAAAAGAGTAGACACATGAGCGAATTCAGCCCAAGGACAAAACAAGGCACAGAAAAATAGGGAGAACAAGAAAATACGCTGGTGTAGACATATTTACTTAGAAAAGTAAAGTACACATATTTACTTAAGATATCCTAAAATATGGTGTGGATAATTAACCATTAGAAATTTAAAACCTAGCGTAGCAATATATAAGATCTTTGGCCTCTCCAAATGTTGCTAATTGGTTTGGATTGAACGCTCTAATTCTATCACAAACTAGAGCATCAGCGATCAAAGTAAACATAACAGGCTAATACCCTGTTCTTGAAGTTAAAATGGATGTGCTGACTTATGAGGACTGTGGTGATGATACGTAGTAATGGTTTTTATGAAGAAGACAATGATTGGTCAAAGAACTATAAGATTTGAGTTCTAAATTAATGGTTAGCAAAGTTGAGTTAACTCAGCCAGAGTGGGTACTCTGAAATTGCATAAAGAAATTCAGTGAAAACACTATATAATGTAAGGCCTGGTACATTGAACCACCATTCATTCAATAAAACAATAGAAAGACTAGTACATTGAACAATACAGAGAAATTCAATGAAGAAATAACACCAAGGCTAAACAAAATGAACACTAAATCTTATGTGATCGTCCAAACTTTCTCCCTTGCTTCTCTACAAAGTAAGGTCATGCGGAAAATCCTCCAGCCCTAATACAATAAGGAAACCTTATGTAGAAAATTAAACTCCACAAAGTAAACAGAAAAAATGATTACCCTTGGATCCTTGACTAGGATACTGGCAGCACAACATGATACTGTGTCAGTTAAAGATCCCTATTACCTAGCTTGAAGTTGTGAACAAGTGACCCAATTACATTTTATATCTGTATTAAAGATCCCTATTACCTAACATGATACTGTGCCTTGTTTTGTCCCTGTTGTGACAGATTTGATGCATACTTCACCAGTTCAAAGTTCTCAAGGCAGGAACACATACAAAGAAGTTGAAACTAGGCATTATTATGAAAAAGAACCAAATTTGCATTGAAAAGCACAAAAGAATTGCAATGATTCAATTCATACATCGCTAACTAAACAAATTAGAACACCACAGAGAATAAGCATATGTCCTCACGTACAAAACACCACTGCTATCAATAAAAGAAAAGTTGATTCACCAACAAAACTCAACAATAAACAAAGCTGTTAAAACATTAGGAATAATGGCATTAAAATGTGCATTAATCGATTAGTTCCCTACTTTATTTAAATTGAAAATCCATATACAATTAGGAAGGAATGAAAGTAGGGAATACATACCCAAATGAACGGTAGTCTTCGAACTGCTGTTAAATCTCAGATTTATCAATGTAGTAAACCAAATGCAAAATCAGCTCAGATTGATTTTCCCTTTACTTGAAATTATAAAACCTCTAATGTAAGAACCCTAAATCTAACCCCCAACAGGGGCTATAACACAATTAAAACAAGGGAAAACATAGGATAACTGATAACCTTCCTTGCATCTCCCTAGAAGCAGAGATGATAACCTTTTATTTTCAAAAATTGAAGCACAGTATTGGTCAATGAATACAATCAGAAAACCAATGAAAAGAGAGTAACCATAACATGTAATTCTTATATGTAAGCTCGCATCAAATAAACCTTAAAACAGCAAGTCAACCACAACAATATTAAAATTCATGGGACTACTTTCGAGCAGATCACTTGAACTTGAAGTCAAACAACAATACTAGAAAGCAATGGAAGGTAACAAAATTATGGAAATATTAATTAAAATTACCATAAAGTAATGTAGGTGACCAAAGTGTACCAAAATCAAGAATGGCAATCTTATCATATAAAAGTATTTTCGTTAAAGAATGACATTATTAGCAATGAAAGTTTATAGAACTTGGACATAAACTTGATTGCAGTATGAGAATCGCCACCAATTTAAGAACCCTAAATCTAACCTCCAATTTAAGAAAACCTAATATAACCTAATTGCCCAAAATCGTTCCCCTAATTTAAGACCTAAATCTAACCCCCATTAAGAACCATAAAAACTATAATTTAAGAACCTAAATGTAACCCCCAATTTACCAACCCGACTGCCCTAATTCTAACCCCCAATTTGAAAAAGAAAAAAAAACCAAAAGAACCCTAATTCTAACCCCAAATTTGTAAATAAAGAAAATTAAAAATAAAAACTAAAGAGGAAATTACCTCTTGGAGACAAAGTTGCGACGGCCGGGGAGAGAGACAGAGAGAAAGATTGAGATACAGAGGAAGGAGAGGGGGTATTGTGCATGCAGGGAAAAAGGAAGAAGAGGGAAGTGAGGGGAAGAAGGGGAGACAGGGTTAAAATATAGAATCTTGCGCGAAAGAGTCTTTGTCTTGCAAGGCTAAACAATTGCCACGCAGGTTTTTTAAAAGTTTCGCAAAAAAAAAGTGCCTTCATTGAAATTTTAGACACTTGCGCGACAAACACTATATTTCGTCGCGCAAATAAACTTTGTGCGATGAAATATATGTATTCGTCATGCAATATTCCCGCCTAAATTTAAAATAACTGTTAAATTGTGATTTTTCGTTTATAACCGTCGAAAATTTTGTCCCGTTACTTAATCTCTAAATGTTTGTTTTCTGCGATTTTTTGCATATGCTATCTCGAACCATATACAAACAAGTTTGACGGTTGGATTATTGAAATTAGTTTCATAGAATGTGTATCCCATCAAGTTCATTATTATAGTATTTTTTAGGGTTATAAAATTATTAAATTAATATTTTGCTTGTTGTGTCGGGTTATCAAGTCGTGTCAAGAATTGACAGGCCTAGCTTGCGCGACCAAAAAATGTTATGTGTCGCGCAATTATGTTTTTAAATGGTTTTTTAAATTTTTTAAATTTTTTTTACAATTTATTATAAAATACAAACAAAACAAATTTATTTACAAAGTAATTCACATATAAAATGGGAATCATTCATACCATTTTTTCCATCACTCTATATAATGCATTAACCATTTCATGTGTTTTACAAAAAAAAGTTACAAATAAATTGTCTTAATCTTCATCCGAACTATAATAACTTTCACTTTCGTCGCTATCATCATTTTCAGTGTCCCATTCCTCATCATCGATAGGTACATCACCATCGTTATTTGTGCGCAGTGGACCATCGTATCGTGGAATATTACCGAGGTCAATTGTGATTGACTGAATCGGTATTTTGATTAAAGATACTCCTTCTATTTGAAATAGTTCTTGGATAAGATTAGCATCTCGGAGTGTTTCCGCACCACTTTCCATGAAAGATTCAAGACGTTGGTCAGCAACATTGTCGATGTCGTCGTCAGTACGGTCTTGTTCTAGTATAGCATACACGTTCCTATGATCTATCTTCTGAACAACTTTCCAACCCCTCCCGACTTTAGGGTCATCTAGATACATAATTTGTTTTGCCATGGTTACTAATATGTAAGGGTCGTCATCATACCAAGTTTTGGTAGTGTTCACTGATAGTAATCCATGATCTCTTTTCACACTTCCATGCCTATTTGGGTGTGTATCAAACCATCTACACTTAAATAGGATCACTTGGCACCAGTCTTTGTAAAGCAATTGCACGACACTTGTTAGTTTGCCATAGAATTCAATGTCTGTACTTTCGCCTCCCCCGGGGACATGAATACCGCTGTTTTGTGTACACAACTTGTCATCTCATGCACCCGCTAAGAACTTGACGCCATTGATATGGCAACCCAAGTACAATTCAACGCGAATTGGTCTGAACGCCAAGTTATATAACTTTTCACTGTACACAGGGGAATTCAATGCTTTTAGTTGATTCACCTACTATTAGACAAACATTTAAATTTTTTAGTTCAAGCAACTTAATTGGTACAGTATATATGTCCAATACAAAACACTTCAAACTTACATAATCAAGAAACCATTGCGGAAACAATTCACAGTGTTTCTTGGCATACAAATGTGAAGGATGTGCCTGCTTCATCATATTTTCATGCTCTTTTAGGTGTGGCAGTGTCTTGTCACAATTTTTGAGTATGAACCAATGTGCTACCTCCATGTCCTTCTTGGAAAACGACTCGCCACAAATCGGATCTCCGAATGGTCGAGAGATCTGGGCAAAAACTGAAAGTTTCTCCTTTCTCACGCCCCTGCCATTATTGCGAGGAGGACGATTGAAAGTTGTCTCAATATCCTTTAAATACATTCCACAAAATGTAAGTGCCTCATATGCCACCCAAGCTTGTATAATGGATCCTTCGAGGCTTCGCTTTGTTTCATACACATTTCTTCAAGTCTCCGAGAAGCTTGCCAAAAGAAAATGATTCGATACACATATTACTAATCGTAATATATTTAATATCGATTAATAAAAAAGATGAGGAATATATATGTTTTTATTGGATACATCCATCAAAAGTTGACTAGTCCAGCAAGTAATGCCTCATCTGGTACGTGAACCATCACGTGTATCATAATTATGAAGAAAGCTGGAGGAAATATCATCTCAAACTTGCATAGAACTTGGACAATGTCATGGCGCAACTGATTAACGTCCGTTCTTCGTAACGTTCTTGACGTCAATTGCAAAAAAAAATAGACAACATGATTGGTTTCACTACATTAGCTAGCAAGAGATGTCGAATACCCACATGAAGTAGGTGTTGCAGAACCACATGACAGTCATGACTCTTTAAGACAGCTAATTTACCCCCGTCAACGTTCACGCAACACGTGATATTTGAAGCATACCCATCGGGAAACTTTACAGACGATAAAAACTTTAAAAATTATTTCTTGTCATTCGGTTTCATCTCCCATTCGTTCCAAATCAAGACAAACTTTGATCATGTCCTTTGTCTTGCCTTCAATATCTAGAATTGTGCCGACCAATTTGTCAAATATATTTTTCTCAACATGCATAACATTGAGGTTGTGTCTCAATTTTAGTTTGGACCAATACGGGAGCTCAAAAAAATATAGACTTGTGCGTCCAGTTCATATGTGTAGAAGGTCTTGTCTTACTGACATTGGTCTCGAAAAGAGCAAAATCCAAATGGTTAAGATGTTCCAAAATCTGAGCACGGGACCATTCTCTGGGTCTGAGGTGATGTTCTTTCTCTGCGTCAAACTCTGTATCCTTCTCTCGCCACTCGTGGTCCTAAGGCAACCATCTTCGATGACCAAGGTAACAAAGTTTTCCAACGTGCCAACTAGATGTTACGTCTTCCTTGCATACAAGGCATGCCATATAACCCTTAGTGCTCTACTCGGAAACCCTTGCATATGTGGGGAAATCGTTCACAGTCCACATCACTGCAGCCCCTAAAGTGAACATCTTGCCAGTACATTTATTATATGTGTGCACACCGTGTGTCCATAAATCTTTTAGCTCATCCACCAACGGCCATAAGTATACATCGATTGACCTACCAGGATCCTCAGTAATCAATAGAGTCATCATTATGTATTCTTTTTTCATACATTTCCATGGCGGCATATTATACAAAAATATGAAAATCGGTCAAGTACTGTGGTGTTGGTTTAAAACCCCAAACGGATTAAATCCATCAGTGGCAAATCCCAATCTAACGTTACGAGAATCAGCAGCAAACTCAGGGAATGTTCGATCGAACTCTTTCCATGCCTCCCCATCCGCAGGATGCCGCATCACATCGTCGTCTACCTATTTTTCCTTATACCATCTCATGTCTGTGGCAATATGCGTCGACATATACAATCGTTGCAACCTAGGTTTCAGGGGCAGATAACGTATGACTTCTTGTGGAATCTTAGTCGTTCTATTCTGAGATGTCATTTTGAACCTCTACTCATTGCATACAGGGCATTTATCCAATGTTTTATACTCTTTGTAGAATAAAATACAATTGTTTTTGCAAGCGTGAAATTTTTCATAACCCAATCCAAGACCTTTCAACACCTTTTGCACGTGTCTATGGTCTTTCGACAAACAATTATCCTTCGGAAGCATTCTCTTGAAAACACCCAAAAAGTAATCGAAACATTGGTTCAACATACGATACTTTATTTTTCCATGCATTAGTTCCACAATGGCCGTGGGAACGGAAAAGCTCTCGCACCCCGGGTATAACTTTTGGTTGGCATTTTTTAATAGTTTTTCATATTGTTCGAGCTCTACACTGTCCATTGGTGTAGGCACGTCATCTTCCCCTTCCTGATTGGTGTTTGTCAATGCAAATGGAAAAGCATCATTTTATAATATCCATGACTTGTTCATTAGGACCCACAATAGGTTCAACATTACCCACTATTTTGGCTTTTGAAGATGAAGCATTGTCTAGTTGTTCCCCATGATGGTTCCAAGTATTATATGTCTCAATCATTCCATTCCTTACTAAATGAAATCAAACATTTTATATTGTCTCCCTTAATGTGTTGTTACACCTCCTACAAGGACATCGGATTCTAGTTGCACCTGGGTTGTGTGTACGTGCAAAGTCAACAAAATCCTCGATTCCATCCAAGTATTCTTTCGCGCATCTATTCAGATTTTGTATCCACGTCTTATCCATAATTCCTAGAACCACAATAACAATACAACAATCACAACAACTTCATACAAAATGATCATCTTATGCCTCCGGTAAGGACCCTATCCCATTTGGGAATGCATAGTCATATCACGTAATTTATGGCTACATCAGATTAGATTTCGACGTGGATGAATTTTGGCAGCATCTCAATACAGTTTTTCAGATGTACGACCCGAAGAACGTAAAGAGATGACACCGAAATCTCCACAATCGAAACCTAATCCTTCAACCATAAACTACGCGTCATAACTGTGCATTCCCAAACTGTCCAAATAATGGGACAATTCAAGAATTAATTAGACCGCAGTCATGCTTTCGCATCCATGCGCGAAATCCAACTAATCCTCGAACGGGAAACTAAGTTTTACTAAAAATAAAAAACAAGTACGAAGTTAATTTCAATTAACTCCATACATCACAACACATAGTTGTACATCAAGTACAAATTTAACAACATAATATAAATATAATTTCATAACACAATATAAACATAACAAACTAAGTTCAACATAATTTAATTAATTTAATATGTTTAAAAAATAAAATGAAGAAAATACCTTCTCAATCGTTATCCACCAATTGCTAATCACACATAATATCCCTATACACAACAAAATTAATGGTGTTAGTATGAATTTACATTAATACTTTTACCGTAATGACAAAAAACGCTTACCAGACATATTGAGATAGCTCGATCAACCTAGAGAAAAAGATGGAAATGACGGATGCCGGATTGAGCAAAATCGCAGGGATGAGTGCAGAGGCACAATCTGTAATTTTTTTGCAATTTGCCTCTGCACATGGCTGATTTCAAATAAAAAAGGACGAACGATTTTGCGCGACGAAAGGTTGCTTTCGTCGCGCAAATAACATTTGCGCGACGAATAATATGTTAGTCGCGCAAAGATGTCTTGCACAACGAAAACAACTGTTCGTTGCGCAATGCATATTTATTTATTTTTATGTTTTTCTTCTTTATTTGTATGTATTGTAAATTTTTATTTTATTAAAAATAAAAAACTCAAACCTAATTAAACATTAAATTAATTAACAAAACTAATTTACTATCCCAAATAGAAATTATAATTATTGCAAATATTAATACTCATCTACATAACATGCATATATTTATTCATTAAATTAAATATAACCCTCATCAACTTCAATCCCCCTCGCCCACACCACATCAAACTTCCACTTCCGGAAACTCTGCTTGAAAAGCCCATCCACATAAATGCGTTGCTTCTCATCGGTTTCATCAACATCCCAATGAACCTACATTAATGCCAATAACAATAAATTAGTAATTTAAAAAATATTACGTTTTAAGAAAAATAATTTTTCATTATTTACCATAAACTTACCAATAACTCTCCCATCATGAACTTCTTCAACTCCTCGGAGACCTTTTTCCATGACTCAAACTTGGCAGAAAAATCCCTCCACACCAAATTCCCAATGTCATAATTAAACTCGGCATACGCCTCAACCAAATTTTTACCTTCAGAGTACAACACTTGCTTCCGTCGGTACCTCTCTAATCGCACTACAACTTTCTTTTTGCCAGAACCTTCTCCATAATTGGCCATTCTTTTAAAAAACAAATTTTTTTTTGAAAACTACGACACTGAAACTATGTTTATATAGCACTAGGATAACTATTTATCGCGCAAACCTATAAGTCCGTCGTGCAAAATGAGTCATAAATGAGCAATAAATTGGAAGATTTGAACGCAATCAGATCATGTTTTGCACGACAAACACATGTATTCGTCGCGCAATAAATTGCACGACGAATAAGATAAAATAATTGTAATTACAAAGTTTACATAAACATAGATATCTATGTTTACGTAAACTTTGTAATTACAAACAAATATTCACAAACGATTTAATACCTTAAATATTTATTCTAAATTTAATTAATACTTTAAATATTTATTCTATAAATAATTAATACCTAATATATTATTCTAAAATAGTTAATACCTTAAATATTTATTTTACAAATAATTAATGTCTTAATCCATACAATTATTTTTAGCATAAGTACGATATTTATTAAAGATCAAAAACACATATAAACACATTAGGTGTCAATAAAAAAACCAAAGCAGGAATTGAAACCTAATTAAGTCCAAATACATAAATTAGAAAGAAAAAAAACCTTAAATTTAAAATTGTCATACAAAACATAAATTTTAAACTACTAATTGGATGATCCTGCTCCATTCCGCAAGACTTCATAATGCCACCGATTGTAACCTCCCTCCAACGCATCCTCCAGCAACTTCATCAATTGTTCTTAAAAATTTCGCAAACTTAATTATTGATCCATCAACAATATACTTACTAATAGCTCATCCATCACAGCCTTCTTCCCATTTCCCGACACATCTTTCCAAGAACGCCACTCAGCAATGGGGCAATTATTCCCCATAGCTACAGCAATCGCATGAGGACGCACACTCTCATTGTTGTTTTTATCCGCCATCTCAACACGAATAGAATTGTGAAGAATAAGGACAGTAGAATCGCCTATTTATAGCAAAGTTATGATCTTTGCGCTACAAAGGCTTTGTTGCGCAAACATCTATATTAAATGTCCTCTGATTTACCCGATTCACCTTCATTGAATGGTCAAAATGGACTGGAACTTGCGCAACGAACTATTTGTCACGCAAAGGTCCCATTTCGTCGCTCAAGTATTTCGCGCCAAATTAAATTACCCACGTTTTCTTGCTGACTTTAAGCGACAACAACAATTGTTCGTCGCGCTAAGTATTCTTGCGCGACGATACTTTCCTCGCGTAAGTTTTATTTATTTATTTTTTTCTATCTTATCTATTTTGCGCGACGAATTTGTTTTTCTATTGCACAAGTGCATCTTGTGCGACAAATTGTTGTTCGTCGTGCAAAATGTCATCGCGCAAGCTATTTTTTCTACTAGTATATCAGCCTACAACACGTTGGCTCATGGCCATGTTTGTAACATATAACAAAAGACTTGGTCGCTATCTATTTAGAATCCAACACCCAACAGCTAACCAAACAACAAAACAAAACAAAAAAACAAAATTAACAGCCAAGAACACAATATTAAAAGACTAAAAAGTTGAGCCAACCCACATTTTGAGATCAAAAGATAACAAAAAAAAAACTCATCACCAACTAAAATAGGGACTCTATGGTTGAAGTGGTCCACTGTAAAATGGTTAGCCAAAGATGATTTTGGAGATATTTAAGCAAAAAATTAGCTCAAAAATAGAGAATTCAGTTGGAGATATTGAAACATTCTAATAAAAGCAAAACTAATGATCCCACAAAAGTGTTATATATATATAAACTCTCGATTATTTAATTACTCAAAATTCTAATTGTATGAATATGCAGAGTTGAGTTGTGAGATTTTGTAAAAAGGCCAACGTTGATCTGCGTTTCAAGTTTTCAACTTTTTAATCAACGTTTGGTCTGAAGGAAAATTAACACAACTCTTGATTAATTTAATTAAATGGCTCCAACAGGATGCAGCTGCTTCCCTGTCACACTTGAGCGATCCAAAAAGGGCAGCTTCAAGTTTGTCAGGAATTCTTCCTCTCTTTCTGGTATTAATATTTCCACTTTCTTTAATTTCTTTGATGCCCCTTTTGATTCTTGTGAAAAATTGTGTTACTGTGGTAAATCTCGGATTTCATTTGTACCCAAATGAATTCTCGAGGTAAATGATAGGATGCTTGTCAACTTGATATATATTGTTGGCCGATTTTCTTGAAAGCTAAGCTTTTGGGATCTAGTGATCATGTTTCACGTGCAGGATGAAGCTGCATGCGAGAGAGAGAAGTTAGCTTGATATACATTGTTGACTTATTTCCTGACCGCTTAAGCTTTTAGAGCCAATTGATCATTTAACAATATCGAGAATTGGTGTTCGCAAAATTTGATCCAGAACATTTTCCCTAAGCTACAAAATATGATCGTAATTAAATTATTGGTCATGTAATATCTAGGACTTTTACATGAATCATGTCAAATTCAATGAGTTGAAATTTTGTTTAACACAAAAATGTTCGAGTCATAATCTCCTTTTACACTGGATTATCGAGATAGAAAAATTTGGCTTTCTGAACGGATCTTAAGTTCTTAACCAATTGGTTCTTTGTAGGTTCATCTAAATCGTTATCTTTAAAGAAAAAGAGTAGTATCCAAGAGAAGAACTCAGAGCTGATTGTTTGCTTTGGGGAGATGTTGATCGACTTCGTCCCGACTAGTGCCGGAGTTTCCCTTGCAGATGCAGATGGTTTCAAGAAAGCTGCTGGTGGAGCTCCAGCCAATGTTGCAGTTGGAATTTCAAGATTGGGAGGCTCAGCAGCTTTTATGGGCAAGGTGCTTTTCTAATCACTTTTAGTTTTCTGCTTCCTTGTATTACAACTAGCTTTATCAACATTCTGTTATTTTCTTTGGTCAAACGTGTTATATAGAATTTTTCTATGGTGCGGTTAATTGAACTTTTTCAAAATATGGATATCTCACGGATACTATTGATATTGTTGATACTTCAACCTTACTGAATTTGATATGCAATCAATGTGGTTGTCAATTTGGGGTAACAAATTTACTGTGCTAAGCATCTACATTGACATATACTATATAGCTTCAAGATCTTTGTTGCCATTCTGTTTTAGATAAACTAAAGTCTCTACCGTTTGTATCTCAGGTTGGTAAAGATGAATTTGGATACATGTTGGCTGACATTCTGAAAAAAAACAATGTGGACAATTCCGGGATGCGTTTTGATCCGCATGCGCGGACTGCATTGGCATTCGTTACACTAAGAAGTGACGGGGAGCGAGAATTCATGTTCTACCGCAACCCAAGTGCTGATATGCTTCTTCAGGAAAAAGAACTTGATGTAAATTTGATTAAAAAGGTAAAACATTAATCCCCAATTCCAAATGTAATCAGTAGTCACTTTTAATTCCTCAAGTTACTGACAATATTATAACTGACTGATGTAGGCCGGCATATTTCACTATGGATCAATTAGTTTGATTGAGGAACCGTGCAGATTAGCTCATCTTGCTGCAATGGACATTGCCAAAAAGGCCGGTTGTATCCTCTCTTACGACCCGAATCTGAGATTGCCACTGTGGCCATCTGCAGAGGCTGCTCAGAAAGGCATTATGAGCATATGGAACCAAGCTGACATTATTAAGGTGCATTAAGCTGTTTAGTGTGACGGCCACACACTGTTACCTAGTGTTACTAATCCACGTGTTATAGTGTATTCTTGAAATTGCAGATAAGCGAGGAAGAAATTGAATTCTTAACCGGAGGTGATGATCCTTACGATGATGAGGTGGTCTTGAAAAAGCTTTACCACCCCAATCTGAAGCTTCTGCTTGTAACTGAAGGGCCAGCAGGCTGCAGATACTACACAAAGGTTAACATCCATCACGATGTAAATAGTTAATTGGTTTTTACCTGCAGTTTAGTTTGGTTTTGTTGATCCCTTTTTTTACCGTGGTGCAGGAATTTAAGGGTAAGGTTGCAGGTATCAAATCTGATGCTGTTGATACTACCGGTGCCGGTGATTCTTTTGTTGCTGCCATACTCAACAACTTGGGTTCAGACATTAATCTGTACAAGGTATACATTTGCAAGATTCTTTTTAACCTCTAAACAAAATAGATGGGCCGAGCCGGCACAACAAAATAGGCTTCAGTTTCATGCTTACCGCAACACAACAGCCCATTTTGTGATCAAGAGTTGCGTCGTACTTTCTATAAACTTGTTGGGCTATGCTGCTTTTAAACGAGCCCAACTCTTTTCACTCGATTTCTAAACACACGTCACCTTATATGGTAATGAAAATCTGAATTTTGTTACTGATCCAGGATGAACAAAAGCTTAGAGAAGCTCTCTTGTTTGCCAATGGTTGTGGTGCTCTGACAGTGCAAAAGAAAGGAGCTATTCCTGCACTGCCTACAAAAGAAGCTGTGAACCAACTTCTTCAACAAACCACGGCCTGATAAAACTATAAAGGATTGACCAATACATCATAAAAACTTAATATTCTTTAAAAACACAGAAAAAAAAAAACTATAATTGTTATTTTTGATAAATTGTTTGCGTGATAGAGAAACCGGGTTTGAGGATGGATGTCCTTGGAGGTGGAATCTGCAGGTTCTAAAACTTCTGGTGGTGCTGCACATTTTGAAGATGATTTGAAATCATCGTATCGAAGTTGGGGTCTGACTTGTGGTTCAGATTAGGAGGGGCAGGTAAAATAGGGTGACTCGTGAGTTTTTTACCCTTCACCCCACCCTATCTCATGCCTTGGGTGACTCATGGGTTTTTGGCTGTATCTCCCTAACACTGTACTTTCTTTTATTCACATCCATGTATCAACGCTGCAGTCTGTTCTATATACAATACTTTCCATTGTTATCCACCATTAAAAATGTTTTCTATTTGTTTGCTGAAAAAAAATATAGAGAGACAAATCCGTGATGACAGCCAACATATTTATTACTCTTTCTATCTATTATTCAACAAGCGTCGTTTATGAGATTTGAACTCAAAACCTCTTCTAACAAAGTAGAGACGGGACTGAGTAGCTAATTGATGATAGATGCTTTGCATTTGATGAAAGAACATTGGAGAATTTCAATAAAACATAAAGATATATATAACAAAAATCAAATTAGTCCATATATATGCATCACAATCATTTCCAAGAAGACAATATGATCCCTCTTACAATACAGTTGTGATTACTTCCAGAGCTCCGCTGAAATGTTAAGTTAGTGGAGCAACAATCTAATGCAGGGCAAAAAAAAACAATCTGAAACTACAGAAAGAATATATCTGCTCATTCATGGATTTTAGGTTATTAATGTCGGCTCTCTAGGAGTGGAAGCTAGCGCCTCGCCCTACTTTCCGGCAGCCCAATGAACAATTCAGTCTCAACATCCGAGCTTGTACTACTTTCATTGTAGGGTGTCTTTTCTCTTCGCTCGTCCAATGTTTTCTTGAAACTACCATACTACAAAGAAAAAGTGAAACTGTCATTATTTGTTCAACCATTGACATCAATTTTTATCGATGAAAGCTACCATTTAAGTCTCTCAAGTGACAACCAAATGTATAAAGTAACGCTGGCTTATGGCACTGGAATAATGTTAACATGATATATAAGCGCTAGGTTTTCTAAATTTGTAAATAAAATCGAGTAGGAACAATCACTCAATTTCTTTCAAGAAACATGATTCTTTCCACTTTCCCAAATGTCGTGTCCCTGTATCCGTATCAGTACAACATAAGAAAATACCAGTGACTACTAAATTTACAATATACATTTAATATAAAAGAAGATTATGATAACTTAATAAGGTGGGTTTACCTTCTCAACCAGTCTTGTATTTTCAGCTGTGAGGAGTATTTCCTGAAATTTATCCACAAAAGAAAAGAAAAAAAAAAGCCTTACATTAGTTAGCTACCGTAATCATTACCTCTTGTCGGAATTAACGGCACTGTTTGTAGATTTGTTATTTTGCAGCTACACATTTCGTAATATTTAGTCAGCTAGCAGTAGCACAGCAGACATGCAATTCTTTATTTTTGAACTTTATGTTGTAGCAGTTTTACCTTTTCTCTCAGTTGCTCAATCTGTTCCTTGAAAACCTGACTCTGTAGAATTAAGTAGAAAAAGAGAAAAAAAAAGTTCGTTAAATATCAATTTAATCAAAGATGAGAAACTGCTAGTGCCAAAATCTACAGGTGCTTAAATAAGTTTAGTTTCTCAGATAAACCTTTCGGGCTCGGACGTTGTAGACGCTCTTCTCCAACTGGTTCTCTATTTCTTGTAATTCTGCAAGAGTGCATGATCCTAGACCCTCTCCCAAGAGTTTCCTGAGGCATAATTTGCAATTCCACGTTTAAAAAAAGAAGCCTTTTGAAAAGGATTAATTTAACTGAATATTTCGACGACAAGTTTAGATAAAAGAAAAGTTTCAGACAAGGCCATGAACCGTTTTGATATTTCAAGAAGCTCTATCTGCTTCATCATGCTAGTTGCTTCTTGCTTCAGATGCTGCATGTTCCGATTTAAACAAAAACTCATCACAAGACCAAGATATGGATCTAAACAGTACTCCAATAAGTTCGTCCACGCAATTGTGAACACTTTCTGGGATGAACTTACGTACAAAAACGAGGCACGGTACGTACCTGCATATTTTGTTCACTGGAACTGGATTTGTTGTTGGTTTGATTTTCTTTCGCATGCTTCTGATAACGCTCTATGGTTCCCTGCATGCTGAGTTTATAACCAATGCCAAATATGGTAAATCTTCCCTTTATATAATAATATATTAATATAAATTGAATGCTCCAGCATGCATGTTCCACTTTTAATTCTTCATAAACCTTTTCCTCTTACACAATTCAATTCTACATGTCTTTTAGAGCAAGTCCACTCATGACCCAATAGGCTGGGCAAGAACTTTGGAATTACCCTATACCCCAAAACACCACTTCCATCGGTTCATTTTGATCAAAGTCCATATCATTAATATATTAATAATTCAGTTACATAATTTTTTTTAAATAAAAATTAGTTATTGAATTAAGGTTTTAATACTCATACCTGTACTAAGCTCCTAATTATTTTTTAATTCAAAACATTTCCAAATTAAAAAATTTAATTTAATTAAAATAAGTTATGTACTCATTACTTTTTTATAAACACATTTTTCAACTTTTTTTTATTTTAAACGTACCTGTTCATATAATATTTCAATTTTTTAGTCTTAAATGTATCCATTCTTAAATATACCAATTTGTTATATGTAAAATGTACACAAAATGTACCCATTTTTCTTAATACAAAATCCATTCTATTTTTTTTCTAATCCAACTTTTAAACTTATATAGGTACATTCTTTTTCTTTGATTTAAGAATGTATCTATGTCAAGTTTAATCAAAGAATTTTACTAATGTTATTGAACCTAGTGTGTGTGTGTGTGTGTGTGTATTATTTTGGTTTTGAAGAATGTACCCCCATGTTTTGGTTATTTTTTATAAGTGTACCCATATTTATATATATGTATAATATATTGGAGAGTATAATTTATCTTTTAATATTTTTGCTCCCACAAATCATGGATTTTATTTAAAATCTCATTAATATGTTAACTACAAATTATAATTTTTAATTTAAAAATTATAATAACGTACATTATTTTTAGGGACTTTAATAAAAACTGAAAACCAACAAAATTTCAACCAAAGAACATTGATAAATCAAGACAACATCCAATGTTTCCTTATTTTTATTCTATAAATATCTAACCATCTTTTCCATTTGCCTTACATTTTAATTAATTATGTTTGTTGTAAAGTTATGCTTTGCTTTTTAATTGAAATTAAACTATTAGAGTTAAACAATGAGTTTTATTTTTAAGGGACAAACTTACAAAGTTCACACTTAAACATACTTGCAAGGCATAAAAAAAAATTAAAATTTGTAAATATCTAACCATCTTCTTCATTTGCCTTATATTTTTAATTGATTATGTTTGTTGTAAAGTTATGCTTTGTCACATCCCGACCCGGGGTCCACCACATCTCAAGCTTGACTCCACCGTAGCACAATATTGTCCACTTTGGGCCCCGACCACGCCCTCACGGTTTTGTTTCTGGGAACTCGAAGTCTCAGCCCAAAACCTTGTTCTTCGAACTCGAGGTTAGGATTCATTTTCAATGAAACAAAACTCAAAACTGGGTTTATGATGGTGAAGACAATTCCCAACCATCTTTTGAACTCAAAGCAGTTTGCCCAGTTTCTGGCGACCTCCGCCACTTTCGAGGCGTTTTCCAGCCAAATCACGATGAGATAGCCATCATGTAAGGTTGCCTAGAAATTTTAGCAAATTTCCCTGTTTTCCCGCGAACAGTCGTCTTTCAAGCCATTTTCTGGCCATCTCCGACAACCATTTGGACTCCAAGTAGGCGCCGATAGTTGGTGACGCCTCGATGTGTGTGCTAGGGAGTTGTAGCACGAACTCCAAGCTTTAGCTACTGAATGATCGTATCGACGAGGATTCTTGGCAAATCTCAGCATAGGTGGCTACCTCTGAGGGTATGATCCTTATTTGCTCCACTGTACTTGCTTATGCTTTGACGACACGTGTGAAGTGGGTTCATTCCCGTTCACCCGCACACTCTCGTATTTAGGCACTTTTAGGTTTAAATTTACACACATTTTCCACATCACCACACTTTATGGCTTCGTCACCTTCCAAGTGTCGGCCAGCACAGCTCGATTCGATGTCCTAGTGGACATTCTGAGTCGGGGTGTGTCATGCTTTGCTTTGTATTTGAAATTAAACTATTGGAGTTAAACAATGAGTTTTATTTTTAAAGGACAAACTTACAAAATTCACACTTAAACACACTTACAAGGCATAAAAAAAATTAAAATTTGTAAATACTAATCACCTTTGCACAAGCCCAAACCCCAACGGGCGGAATTGCACAAAGTAATCACTTTTATATGCCCTCTCCCTTGTCTTGCCCTTGCCTCTTAGTAAAGCAGTAAAAGAAATCCATAGTCCCTCAAAAAAGGCCTACATATTGAATATTCTCATTAAAAAAAGGTTGGTGAGAACTATATTACTTCTCATGAGCTACACTATAAATAATACGCCTTTATATAGGCTAACATAGAAAACAAGATTCTAAAAAATGATAGGCGCTAGTCGGGAGGGGCCTAGCGTCTAGGCTGCTAGGCGAGGCCTAGGCGGGCACCTAAACGGATTTATATAAATTTATTATATATCTTGTAAATAAATGCCTATTTACATCTAGAAAAGAAAAAAAATTATACTTATATGGATAATAAAAGAACGATAAAATACAAAAATAGAAGTAGAAGAATACACAGTATATACATCAAAAAAGTTCAATACTTAAAAAACAGTAAGCATATAATCATAATGAGGAGGATTCTTGGATAATAAACTAAATTCTTCTTGTTCATGATCCTTGCATTGGATTACATAGAGTAAATTATTTAATCTTGTTGTATCTAGTTTATTTCTTTTCGTTGTATGTATTCCCTAAAAGTGCTCCAATTCGTTTCACTATTGGAGAACTGATAGTAAATCCATCATTTGTAAATTAGGTACACCATTTCCATAAGTATATCACCATAAAACTAAAAAAGAAAAAAGCACACAATTAATAAAAAATAAAAATAATAAAAAATAATAAAAACCGCCTAGGACCGCCTAGCTCCAGGCCGATTTTTCGAAACGATTTGCCCTAAATCGTGGCGGGCCTTCACCTTCTAGCGCCGCCTAGGCCAATTTTTTGAACACTGATAGAAACCCTAGTTGCAATAATATCCGAAAATGTTTGCATAAAGTTCATAAGTTAACTAGTTTGGCTAATTTTCATTTAGCAATATAGTTTAGTAGTATTTATCTCCACTTTATAAGAAAGATCTTAAGTTTAAGTTATGTGAATGACAAGTTAGATACCAAATTATTGTGACTTTGTCCAAATTCCCCATCTTTTAGTGTGAATATATGGTTGTATATTTTTTAAGTTGAAAAAAATATATTTTGTTCAAACATGCACTAATAGTACATAGGACATCATAATAAAGCTCTCCAAAACCTCAAGATGACAATCAGGAAAAAGTAGCGCCTTATATATAGTACATAGTACATCGGAGTAAGACATCATATATATCGTTAAAAAGACAAAAAACTGTTAACTAATTTGCATAATGTGTCATCCAGATAATTTGTACCATTGTGAAAATTGAATCATATGGTATTAGGTTATGCATTATTAGGTTATGTAATGCATTATGCCAAAAGTAGATTGTTTTACCTTTTTCTACATAGTTTCGTATATATTCTTCTTTCTGTTATGGGAAAGATATTCAAACTTAGGACTTCTTCAATTAAAAAAGAGATGTACTACTAAAATTTGATAATTTGATAAATATTCGTTACCAATCTTGTTTGATTACTAAACAAATATTCCTCTTTTTTTTGTAATTTTTGTGGGGTTTTTTTTCTAATGCTGTGAAAATGCATTCATCGGTTTAAACAACACCCAAATGAAATGACTATAAAATCATATTGAGAGAAAAGTAGAGATATCGCATGAGAGATTATATTTACACATTCGAAATTACTTTTTTCACTTTTTTTATTTTTTTAAATATTTTTATTGAGCGTTAGTGGTCTATAAAATATCATAAAATACTAAAAAAAAGTGTAAAGAAAGTAATTTAGAATGTGAACATGCGAAATACTAAATAATATGTCCATTGAAGGGAAAAAGAAACGTGGGACAAAGCCTTATCCACTCCTCTTCTACAAGCCCGTAAAAAGAAAAATAAATATATTTTGTAAAACAGTGTCGCTTTTCTGTTATTTCTGCCGCACAAGTTCCTCTCAAGCAATAGGACTAAAGTTTAAAATCCCTTTGCCAAGAAGATCTTAAGAGCATCTCTGATCATGCGTTTTACTTTATAACAAAATTTAATTAAAATTATCAAAATATTATACTCCAAATATATTTTCTATTGACAAAATAATTATGAGTCAATAATTTATATATGTAAAGGGAGAAGGTAAAAATGGTCAAACTTTTATAATGCCCAAAAATTGTCTTTCCTTCATTAAAATTTAAAAAAAAATTAATAAAAACATGTCACAATAAAAGTGATTGGATACTTAAAAAAAAAAATTCAACTGTTTGTATTATGACACTTAGTGTATCGAGCTATGCTCATGGCACATTGAAAAATTGTCTTTCCTTCATTAAAATTTAAAAAAAAATTAATAAAAACATGTCACAATAAAAGTGATTGGATACTTAAAAAAAAAAATTCAACTGTTTGTATTATGACACTTAGTGTATCGAGCTATGCTCATGGCACATTGAAAAATTTCTCCATTAAGAGCTCATTCGATCTCATTCCCTATATTTAATAGCTCATTTCTCATTCCTTATATTTAGGAGCTGCTAGAAGTGAACAGAGAGTATGATTGAAGTTGATTTTTATTTTTATTTTTATTTTTTGAAATCTTCCCTAAATTATATAGTTAGGAACCCATTGAAAAAAGGCCATCAGAGATGCTCTAAATAATTTAAAAAATCATAGAAGTTAACCCAAACTTTGTGATTAACCCATGAATTATTGAGTATTAACCCTTAGTAACCCAGATCTTGTGATTAACCCATGAATATTAATTCTTTTGAACCACTTTTCTTTTCTTTTCTTTTTTTGTCACAAAGAGAGTTTCAAACTCTGAATTTCTAGTTTACTCTTGCTCTTCACTCGACTCACCCTCACTCTTGAACTAACCCTAAATGACTTATTTCTTTTTAATATTTTCCTGCCTTCGATTACCGAAGATGGAAAAAAACAAAACAATTCAAAAGGTATTATGAACAGTAGGTAGCCAAACTCAGTGGAAGTAACCAGATTTTACGGCTTTACCTCAAGAGTGACTCACGTGTTAGTATTTTACGGCAAAGTGGATGAAATTTAATCAAATATGACGATGAGTGGTTGATTGGGAAATTTCTAATAGTTCACTAGGTTATTTTTACAAAAAAAAAAAAAAAAAAAGTGTTCAGAGAGTCAATTTTAACTGGGATAAATTATTCAGACAAATAAATATGCAACTTGTTTTAAAAAGAATCTGAATGAAAAGTAAAAAAGGACTTACTAAATATAACCATAGGGCGTGCTATCTACACACCTCATTTTATTTCTCACACCTCTTGTTAATTTCTGTCTCTTGATTAATTCATCCGATTCAACGGCCGAAAATTAAAAATGTGTGTGAGAAGTAAAATCCACACCCCTAACCATATATACAACCGTAAGGTACTGTGTGCAAAGAAAGCTCGTACAGGCAATCATAATATGCATGCCATATTCATTTTAATAGCGGATATACTATTACATTAAAATTCTCTAGCAAATTAAACGTACATTTTTTATGCAATTTTTTTCATGTAAATAGAAAATAAAAACTATGTGGGGTTTTATAAAAATTAAATTAAATTAAATCAAAAATACCTGGAACTTGCAAATTCGTAGAGTTTTCCTCTGGGAGAGAAGATGATGAGGGAAACCTCAGCATCGCAAAGAACTGAGAGCTCAAAGGCCTTCTTTAGCAGACCACTTCTCCTCTTTGAGAATGTCACCTGACGACTCGTCGTGTTCTCTATGCGCCTCATCTGAGTTTTTCCTCTCACCATTTTTGATGATTTAATTTTTAATTAATTTCCTTCCACCCTTTTGACACAAGAATATGAAAGCTCTGAGATCAATTCATTATTATTATTAATTTTTTTTTTTGGTCTCGGCAGAAATCATCAGACAAAAACTTGAAAAAATCCCAATGTGTACAAAAGAGATATATACGTATATGAAAATAACGAAAAGCAGAAGAAGAAAATTAAATCTTACCAAATAAGCAAAATTAACCCAAAAAGCTTATTTCTTTTTGTGAGTTGGAAAGATGGTATGGATCAGGTGGAAGGCAATAGATCTTGTTCAGTTCAAAAGGGCTGGCAAGCAATCAATATATATACATATAGATATAATTTGTGTAAGCAAACGAGGAGTGCATAAATTAAAATGAAGTGTAACAAAAACAAACAAAGAAAGAGTGGATGAGAGAGAGAGGGAGAGAGAGAGTCTAAGGGAATAAGTAAGTCTTACGAAATTATCACCAAATAGCCAAAAGTGGAAAGCGAGAGCTCTTTTCTCTCAAGTTTTTGAGCAAGGACTTGGACTACACCCCAAAAAAGCACATATATTTGCGCATATATATATATATATATATATATATAGAGAGAGAGAGAGAGAGAGAGAGAGAGAGAGAGAGGGAGAGGAGGAGGAGGAGGTCGAGGAGGTGGGTGTTTTGTGAATGATTGATTCGAAGAAAAAGAGAAGATCTTCTTCAGAGTAGTGGAAGAGGGTACTGAGCGAATTTACCAAATATGCAAACTAACCCAGAAAAAGCTATTGACAAATATGAGAAGAACAAGATGCCAAAGAAAGAAAGAAAAAAGAGGAGAGAGAGAGAGAGAGAGAGATGGGGCGAGGGGAGACTTAAAAACCCAGAAAGAAAGGAAATTATAGAGAAACACGGAGGGTGGAGATTGATGATTGACCTTTAGCCTGGGGTAAGCAGAGGCAACCAACACACCTACCTTTTTTTCTCTTTTTTTCCTTGCCTTGTTTTTTTTCTATCCTTCTCTCCTTAAAACCCCACCTTGAAAAAGAAACGTAAAATATACTATAATAATACAAAAATCAAAGGTTGTATGCAAAAATGCCTCCTCCTTTGCTTGTTTTGGTAAACCCACAAAACACACAAGAAAAAGAAATTCTGGACACAAAAGGCAAGTACTATGAGAAAGCAAGGAACTTAAAACTACCTGTTTGATGGAAGTTCTCATAAGAAAAACCAAAGAGAGAGATTTACAAATATGAGAGTGTACCAAGTTTCTGGATTGGTACGCTTTTTATATTAATGTTATCATTGTTTATTATGTATTGTTCCTGTAGTTGGAAGAGAGGAATAATTTGATCTTAAGATGCAGTGGATTAAAGAAGATATTAGTCATCCAATAAAATTAAAGCTTTACAATAAAATCAATTAATAATATGAGTTATAGCTTAATTACTTATAAGCATATGATCTTTTTTCCCGTCAATGTATATTTATTCTGAACATTATCCACCACCTGTACATTATATTTTTATATTATTTTTATCATTGTTTGTTATTAATGCATTTGATTTTTATTTTGTTTTTTGTGATGGACAATAAACTACAAAATAGCACCCATAACAGAAAGCAAAGAAAAAGCATAAAATATGGGATGGGCAGAGTTAAAACCGGCAAAGATAGTACAATGTTAGCAATACATCAACATCGTCCGTACGACTACGTAGGCCTCCAGCCAATCAGAAGTCGAAAACGCAACAAGCCTATATCATTAATTTGCTTGTCAAAATTAGGGGTGTAGTCCCCAGGGGCCCCTACCTTGTCTGGCACATCACATTTTGCCCTTTTCCCCAGTTTTGTTTACTTTATTTTTTAATGCCAAAAAAAGAAAAAAAAGAGAGTAGATGTTTCTTTATATAATTAAATAATTAAATAATTAAAAGTTTGTGATTAAAATATAGAAGGGATAATGCTAAATAACTAAATATGTAGATAAAATTTTGTAAACTAAACGATATGGAAGTTAATGATTTGATTATTACTTATACGTTGATTAATGTGCTCATTTTTACTGGTGACACATTATTTAGTTTGTAAATTTTGTCTAAAAATTTAGTCAACCTAACATTACTCTTATAAAAATGGATAATGTTAGGGAAACTAAATTTGTAGATAAAATTTTTAAACTAAATGATATGGAAATTGATGATTGTGTTATTATTTAAGTCTTGATAAACGTGCTAATAAATTATTTAGTTTATAAATTAGGAAAACTAATGAGAATGGCTTGAAAACTTTGAGTTTTAACGATAAAGACAAAATAAAGGGTAAAATGAATAGTACCAGGATTGACTTTTTAGTGTAAAAATGTGGTTTTTCGTTAAAGTGAACAGTATCGGGAGCTTTTCGTTAAAGTTCCCTTATAAATTTTGTCTATAAATTTAATCTCTTTAATATTATCTTGTAGAAATAGTTTATGTAAAAAGGTAACCGTGACAACTGGGGGAGCAACGAGCAAGAGTAGGGTTTGTGATTGTCAAAGCCTCAAAAGGATCATCTCTTTCTTGTGTGGTCGAATCGACGGGATAATGGCACTAAATAATTCTTTTTTGTCACTCCTTGTGTCTTATTATATTGTACTAATTTATCTTTTAATATTTAAGTCAGCAAATACTAATCCCACAAGTAAAGAAAAAAAGAGCATGATAGGTTGGCTTAGGCTGTCTCCAACACGTGGGTGGAAAAAAACTCACATTTTTTCTCCAAATCATGTCTAAGGCCGTCTTCAACTGGGGTGGGAAAAAAAGTTAATGAAAAAGTTTTGAAATTTTTGAGTTTTAACGATAGAAACAAAATAAAGAATAAAGTGAATAGTATTAGATTGACTTTTTAGTGTAAAAATGTAGTTTTTCATTAAAGCGAGCAATACCATGAATTTTTTGTTAAGGTTCAGAAGAAAAAAAACTCAAATTTTGAGTCCAAATCATCTTCAAGACCAACTCTAACGGTTGGGTTAAAACTCAAAATTTAGTTTTAAACTCGTCCAAAACTTCTCCAATCATTAGGCTAAAAGAAAGTCTTGGGTTAAAACTTCTTTTTTGCCAAATTTAACCCAAAAATGAGCCAAGGTTAGTGGATGGAACCATCCAGTTGCTGACACTGTCGGCCACTTGCGAAAAGACCAACAACTATTTTTGTTGTCGAACAGCCTATGTGGCTGGACTGTTGGCTGAATCCACGCTCTAGATTATTATTTTTTTTAAGTCACATTTATAAATACATTAAATTCAACAGTTGAGATCGAATAAAAAAATCTAACGATAATAATAAGATCTAACAACCCAAAATTAAATCCAACAGCTAAAACAAATTAAAAAACTTATTTAAATCAAAACTTCACCCAAGAAACTATGAATACACATGTATTTGTTCAAACTTCTCAAAATTTAGTTCTATTCACCTATGTATTTATGTAGTTTTCGATGTTCTTTCATGATCTTGTGCAAATGTGTAAGAATGAAGTAGGTTTAGTGATTTTTTAAATTATTTTATTGAAATTTAGCTTTTAACCCCAACCATTAGAGTTTGTTTAAAGCTCCGTTTGGGATTGCTTTTTTTCCTAAATTTGCTTCGAGTAAAGAACCTAAAATCTGCTGGGTAAATATGTGACATCCCGTCCCGAGATTTATAATACGTTGACGTGAAATGACGATTGTACCCTCGATTGTACGGAAACAGGTGTGTTAGGGTTGAATTTGGGCTTTGGGTGTTTTAAAGCACTTAGGCCCAATGGTTGGGCTGAATTTATAACACACGTACACACCATGCATGTACACGTGCATCATTATCTGTTTCCTTCTCTCTTTCTTTCGTTCTCTCGAACACTCTCTCACCCTTCCTCACCGTTTCGTACGGACCTACACCAAGAACTCGTTCGAGGCACGGATCGACCTCAAAGACAGCATGTTTAGACTTCTGGGAACTTGGTAAGTTGTGTAGTGGTTTTAGTTTGGTTCGAAACATTACAAAATTCATAGAAACCCGAGTTTTTCATTAAGGCACTATTCATCAACTTTGGATTTGCTTCGTTTTAGGTGAAACTAAAATCACAGAGAGACTCTAGAGGTTCCCACGAGGCTCGGAGTACCTCGTTTGCTCATGTGGGACGTTGGGATCGTGGGTTTCGAAATTGGCCGATTTTGGGAGGAATTGTTCATCGAGATTGTGGACGTTTTTCGAAGGATTTGAAGGTACAAATGTGTTCTATATTGAATTTGGAGCATTTTGGTATAAATTTCATGATTTTTGGATGAAAAATGAAGGAGATAGGCTAGTTTGAAGTTTTGGCCGGAATCGGTCGCCGGCGCCGGCGACGGTCGCCGGAAAAACCAGTCCGGCCGACGACCTGAGGTAGGGGGTGACGGAATATTCCGTCAAAGTTGACGGAATATTCCCAACGCCGTTAACTAACGCCGTTAACTGACGCCGTTAGGAGTTAACGGAATATTCCTCGGCGCGTGCACAGCACGTGACAGCGCGTGGGGGCGCGTCTGTCCGTGCTATTCCCGGCGCGTGGGGGCGCGTGAGTAGTCCTAAAATTATTCTAAAAATATCACGACGATCGTGACGTCGTGTAGGTCGCGTTGGTATATTCAAATACCAAAATTGACCTTCGTATGAGAAGTTATTTACGTAGTCCGTTTATGTGCTTTAAATTCGTTACGTTTCGGTAATATGTCAAAATATGTATCGACGATCCAACCGTTGGATCGTCACCAAAATTTAATATGTTGTAGTACATAATATTTGAGGAATGTAGGAATTTACGGATCGGGAATCCGTCTAACGGATCTTCCCGAATTGGAATTGTAAGTTTGTAAATAAAACGTTAACCGCCACTTGGTTTTGGCAATTGGCGGAGATCCAACCGTTGGATCGTAACGAAACTTTGGGATATTATTCTAGAAGCTTAATGTGGATTATTGGAAGTGACGGATCGAAGATTCGTGATACGGATCTTCCGGATCAAATTCGTAGGGATGCGTTTATTATAAATTTCATATTCTCTCAGTACGGATTTTGAGACATGAATTGATATTTATGCTAGGCAGTGATCAATTGGAATCATTTGGGATATCTCGAGAGTTGTGCTAGGGGGCTATAGCGTGGAGTCCAGGTGAGTGGGCTTTTGTTTTCAGTATATATATATAAATGACGTTTTTCCCAGAAACGTGAATTGATTGATTTACGAATTGATTTGGATTTGATAATTAGATTGCCATGTCGCATGCCTACTATAGTGTATAAATATGATTATAATTGCATTCATTATGCACTGACGCCGAGGACGGCCGGCAAGTCAGGTAAGTACTGTGATAGTGCTTGAAATGATGATAAGTACTGTGGTAGTGCTTGAAATGATGATAGATTGTGATTTAGCTAATCACCTGCACCTCGGGTGTTGTGCTCCGCCAGAGTAGGGCCTAGCCTTCACGTGATCGTTCACCTCACGCACCGTACGCTCAACTTGGATCCAAGATAGGTGCCTAGCCTGTCGTACAGACCACAATAGGTGGTTCCGACTCGTTGGTGACCCGCGATTCGTCGCACAGCCTTCACGTGATCGTAGCACAGAGCGTAATATTATACACCTAGCTTGTCGTACAGACCACAATAGGTGGTTCCGACTCGTGTGCAGGATGATGATAATGATTGATAGGGATTGAGTATGATGAATGAGTTCTAGATTCAGCCGTACAGGTCATTAGAGGTGACTCCGGCTGACAGGACGCTAGGGATACCCTAGTTTTATGTTACTTGCCTGATGATGATAATGAGTTTTCTGAATTGATATATATTGACATGGCCTATGATTACGTTTTGATAACGAGATTTGATGTTAAGACGAGTTTTCGTATATAAGTTTATATACGTACTATTTTCTGGGGAAATTATACTGATTTACAGCGAGGGGTTATTTATGAATTTATGAAATGGTTTTGGAAAACTTTGTTTTTGCCCACTCACATTTTAAGTTTTGCGCCCCTCCAGGTACTATGTAGCAACGTCGTGGACGGCTAGCGAGGCACCAAGGCAGTTCTGACAGATCACCACTTATGTAGGATTTATTTTACTTATGCTTGACTGCACTCGACCTAGTACGCTCTGAATATGTATAAGGATTGAATTATTTCTAACACACATCCTTATTTAGGTTGTTAGATTTCGATTTTTAATAAATTCGTACTACGTCATCGATCTTCGCTTCCGCACAGCGCACATGGCTACGTCACACTCACGTGACGGCCAGCATGCCCCACTTTCGGGTCGGGGTGTGTCAAAATATTTATAGACCTGCTTATTTTTAAATTTTAAGCCTTTTCACCGTAACTTTTAAAAGCTACTATTAGGTTGCTTTTCAAAGCCACTTAAAAAAACCAAATATAAAACGTGGAAGGTTTAAAAATAGTTTCTCTATACCTACAATGCCCCTTTAATTTTTCTAAATGACTTCATCTGCCCTATTTTTTTACACGCTATTATATATACAAAAATTAAATAAAACTAAGAATTAAAAAAAATGGAAAAAAAAATAAACCTAACCTAATCTGTGAGCTTTTGCCCAGCCTCAAATTCATCTCTCTTTGAACTCTTTGAAGGTACGAACTCTAGTTTTGGATTTTATGGTTTTCTTTCTAAAGAATTCATTTTTCTTGTTGATGTACTATTTCCCTTTAGTGGTGATGTTTGCTCTATAAAATAACTCATAGGTTTGATACATATTTATTTATTAATTCTAATGTTGCTAATCATTTTAATTTATTAGTGTCAAGTTGGGAGGAAAGTTCTAGCAACATATGTTTTTTTATACTTTGATTGTGCAATACTCTTTTGCTATATTGTTGCTTGTATTTTTGGGCACTCTAGCAATATGTAACATAGTAGTGCGGTAAAAACATAACAGAGCAACAATCATGTTATTTCTTGTCATCTTTGATATTACTCTTTAAAAAATTATTGGTTTATAGTTGTTTTTTTTTTTCAAATGTGACATCATGCTTATTTTTGTCATTATACAAGGATACAATTTTTATATTACCATTTACCAAACACTTTTTATAATACTTTTCATACTCACAACAGTTTTAAAAATAAAGTTTATCAAATGCTTATCTGCTTTATTTTACAACTGATTATTTTTAAAGCACATCACATTTTCAAAATAGTGCATCAATCCCAAACTGGCCTAAAGAGATGTTTTGGGGTGGAAAAAATAGGAATTTGAGTTTGGGGGCCTAGCAACACGTGAAAAGAGGAGTGGCGAGCCCACGCGTCAGCAACAGAGGTCGATGGATTCATTAGGGGCAGGTGCACAGCTAGCTCAGTTCCTACGGCTGAGATTTGCATGCGGTTGTCAACCAATAGATGTCGTGCTCTCCTAGATTATGAACTAGTGTGGCACTTCTAACTACATCAAATTTCAAGGGTCAGTTTTGAACTTTTTTTCCAATGCTTTCTTGTGAGTGCTAGTCAACTACCATCCTTGATTTTGTTGAGTTCTATAACAACCCGTCCCCAAATATTACGGTTTTTATAATTTTAAAACACAAATTTACGAAAATGCCTTTCAAGATAAAAACGTTGACTTTTGTTGATTGTCTTGTCGTGCCACATAAGATTCATTTCCTTAGCGTATCCTTGTAGTACTTATCGTTACGGACGCGTGGGCTCAAGCGAAATTGAATTTGGAGCTAAAACGAAGATTTTACGGGATTCTAAACAATAGGAGTATTTTGGTAATTTTACAATTGAAGATCTTTTTCCATCATGGACCATTAGGGGTCAACCCAACTCGTAGCCTAATCAGACAAGCCTAACCTAATAGACAGATCCAATCTAACAACTTGGCCCAAACCCTTGGGCCATGTAACCCTAGCCCATGGCCCATTAACCCTAATTCGGCCAAACCCATTAAACCTAAGCCAGATCCAACCCAAATCCAACTTGATCCGGACCTAAGCCCTGTCATGGCCGGCACGTGGAATATATACGCCTTCGCTGGAGGTACTGTGCTCCGCCGCCATCCACGGCGGCGTCAGTGACTTTTTCGGAGAATTTTCTGACGACCTAACTCGGTGCGTGCGATGGCGCATGGCCTAACAGGCCGCCGCCTAATGGCGGCGCGTAGGGGAACCTGAAGTTTCTCCTTAGGTTTTCGACATGCCGAATTCAAATTCGCTGCCCGTTTTCTCAAATTCTATTATTTTGGTAGAGTTTTACTAAATGGTCTCAAATTGTGTTTAGGTGCGTTGGTAGTGTTGGTAGGAAGTGACATCATCCTCTCTAGTTCAAGCGGCTCCTCGACAATGGGATACTGTGAGTGGACTCCTTTTTAAATTGCATGTTTTATAAATATTAGGCTTGCACGCATTTCATATTTCATGATTTGAGTATGTTTTATATTGTTTTTATGTATTCCTATATTTATGGTTTATGGAAAATTTATGAGTTATTTATATTGCTTTTATGAAATATTTATGATTTATCGAATTTACGTTTTACTAAAGGTTACGACTTGTTGGATTTTCGTATATGAAATTTTATGGATTTACAAATATGGTTTATCATGGATTTAAGAGATGAGGCTTTGAGCTTTTGAGCTCCGGATTTGATATGAGTTTGAAGTATTTTTTCGGTGCTTATCTAGTGGGTTATCATACAGCACATCCACACAACACGGGTATGTAGACATCAATGGCCATAGACACAGATGAGGATACTTATGCCATACCCCCAGCTTCATTGGCTAAACCAGTGTCAGACAGCTTCACTAGCCACGGCTAATGTTGGTGTGAGATGTTATATGTATATGTTTATTCTCTGGTGTAACTCAGAGTCGTACAGCTTCACCTTCGGGTGATTAGGCCTACTATGTTTCTTCATTGGCGTAACCCAGTGTCGTACAGCTTCACCTTCGGGTGATGGGCAGGTAATGCCTTCAGACGACTATGATACCCTTAATGAGTACAATATTGATAAGATTTACGGGTTTACCTTCAGGCGGCTATATTACTTTTACTAAGCATTGTTTTACACGTACAAGTTCTATGAATGTTTTTCATTGCATGCTAGAGTTTTCAGAAAACCTATTATGTAGTATTATATGTGTTTCAAAATAGAGGTTAGTATGTTAATAAAGAAAATGGTTTTCTTATTATTATTATTATTATTATTATTATTATTATTATTATTATTATTATTATAAACTTTGGTCCACTCACAAAATTGGTTTTAAACCTCTTCAGGATTTAGATTTGAGGCACACGATCCCGACATCAGGGCATTTCTGCGTAGGGATCTTTGAGTCTTCTCAAGGTAGGACCCATTCCTCTATTCGTACCTTTTTATAATAACTCCTTCACATTATTCTTGGTTAGTTGTATGCTCTGAACAGGGTTATGCATTTGTATATTTCTTCCTATTTTACATATTTTAGTTGTATGCATGTCTAAAATGACTTCGTCATCCTCAAGTGTCGACTAGCACGTGCCTATCCTAATATTTGGGGATATCGGGATCGGGGCGTGTCAGTTTGGCATTAGAGTATGGTTTGTTTAAAGCATACTTAGGATTTTCTCATACTCTAGTTGTGTCTCGGACTTGATATCATTCGGATGTCACGGCTTCTGTCTATTGATGTCCTTCGGCACGGTTGTGCAACCTTTATTTTGCCTGAATAGTCACATCCTATTTGAAGCAATAGAAATTTGTGTCGGGATTGTGCCTCAAGTTTGAGGTATTTGTTTGATGAATGGCTTTCAACATCGAATCGATACTTTACAACATGTGTTGCTTAGGAATGGCAGGCAGAGTTTGATTTACATAGAAGTGATGTGAAATAGAGAAATCTTAGTGGGATGAAGTTTAGTTGGGACCAGTAGAATATCAAAAACGATGATGGTACTATGCGGCTTGCTTTCCTTAGGAATGGCAGGCAGAGGCATGCTTGTTGGGAGATCACTTAAAATATCCAAAGTTCGTGTTAGAGAAAATTAAGGAAGCACTAGTAGTATGTGAAGTTAACAGATATTTGTATGGTAGACCAAATCAATTTCCTCAGACTTGTTGTTTCTGCTGAGGGAATTTGCGTGACCCTAAAAAAATGTCTCAATGATTGTATTGTCGATAATGTCCTTATCTACTCCAACCATGAGTTTAGTTTAATAAACGTTAACAACCAGCATTATACCAAATTTCTCAAATGTTGACCTTGCTTAGATTTTGTACCTTTCTTGGGAGACATGAACATAGCAGAAGACATTCTTACCAAATCCAAGTTTGTGACAGTTGAAAATCAAAAATTCTCTTGAGTGTCGTGAATTCCAAAATACCATTAGTTGTTTCGATTCTATTGACAGTTGTCAACGATTCTTTGGCCATAATCCTATTTCCATTTCCTTTGGCTAAGAAACAGTCAGTTTTGTTATGATGTCGAATATGAACGAAGTTCCTAACAACTGAAGTGTTGTCTTACCCCAATCATTTGTTCTTACACCTTCCGATGATGTCAATCAATTTCGAATCCTATGATCATGTTTTACCAAACGTGTAGCTACGCGTTGATGAATATGATCGAGTAACGCTTATGCCTTTCGATGTTGAAACTGCATGAAGTAAACGTCCTATCTACTATCTTCAGTCAACGACTACTACCCTTACTTGAAAACCTAATGACACCCCTCTTTGGAGACCACCGTGATGATTCGATGTTCATTGACCATCTCATTCGGTGTATTATCCATTAGTCTGTGAGGATTATACTTTGAACCATTTGGCCAAATTCCTCATTCTCGAATCTTCTAAACTCTCTGACATCTTGGTGTGCATTGACTCTATTCATAATCTTAGTTTCACCTTCTGGTATTAAAATATATCTTAGTCAATCTTAGGTTACTCTGTTGTTCTTCGTATCATTTTTGAAGTAGACAGACTGTCCAAGTGGACCACTCAGACGTTGGAGTTCTTAGTTGAGATTGTTACTCTTTCAATCACCCAATCAACACCCTGTCGAGTGAATCTTCACCATTGGTGATTTAATATTCTTGGAGCTACCGTTGTAACAAATTTTTGTGAACTTTGGGTCGTGGGAAAATTTAAATTTTCGGTCATCAATTTTCATTAGACTATCTTCAAGTTGAGTTAGTGTTCGAGCATTTCAATTGCTATCACATAACCAAGTTAAGTATATACACGTATTCAAGCATCAGAGTTGTATATTCAATCCAGATATCTTGTAATCTAAATTTAATGGACTTGTTTTGACCCTTAAACTCCTTGAGTGTTCTTTTAGCCTTCTCGACATGGTTTCTAGATAAATCCGTGAGGAATTCACCATGGATCGACTAGGCTGAAGTGCGAGCCCAATTTGATATCGATTCTAACATGAACATTAGGAGCACAACCTTTTTGCAAGCTTACCAGACTTACCAGGAAGACTTCTAAGTGGCTTTGAGTTGAGGATTGAGCAGCCTTTTAGCATGGAATTGGTGAAGGTGGAAATGTAGATTCTGAGCTTGGCATTTGTGGCATCAATTCCTATATGTGGCTCGAAGTGATAACAGTCATTTTAAGGAAATGGTCAAGTGAGAGTTCCTCTAAAATAGGTTTCGAATCTTGTATCCCTCGATTAGGAGCGCGATGATCGTGGTTAATCACGAAAGAAATATTTTACGATAAGTGTTCGCCTCTACGCATCTTTTAAGTATTTTGCTACAGGACCTTATTGTTCGTGTGTACGGGGATGGCGAAGCACTTCTAGCAGCTCTGATTGGTACACTTTGGGGTAGTGTGACAACGCGATCGAGGCATAAATCGGATGATTTATAGACCCACATGCACTTCACCAACTCTTGTAGTCCACCCCTTCACCTTTGAGTTTTTTACCAACACACCAGCCTACCTCCCATCTCCATCTCCCTATCCTCAAAACCTAGTTGATCCCCAACCCGTAGCCCACAATGTTCTGACTGATGTGTAATGGGGGTTTCGATTGTAGGTGGTGGGGAAATAGGGATTGAGTTGTCAAGGCAGCGTGGACTAAGGTGCTGCAAGGATGAAGGTCATTGTGTGAAGTCATTTGGAAAGGAAGATTGTGTTCCAAATTTAGATTTGAACTTTTCTATGGTTTGGTTGTTGGGAGAGTGCTACAATGGTGGCTGGGTTTGGAGAATGAGGTGGGTGGAAGGAAGATGGAAGAGAGAAAATTAAACCATTTTTATTTTGGGGTGTGCTATCCACACACCTCTTTTTACTTCTCACACACCCCTATTAATTTCTGTCCGTTAGATATTCTTCAATTCATCCGATTCGACGGCCAAAATCCAAAAATGTGTGGGAGAAGTAAAAAGGGGTGTGTGGATATCACACCCCTTTTATTTTATGTATTTTCTTTTTCCTTAGTGCTTGTATTTATTTTATAATTTTTTTAGCCTACATGGCATTCACATCAACAAAAATATGGAGCCCACCAAGACCACATCATCATAGTCACGGAAAATCTCATGGTGTTAGTACAAAATGACTAATGCTCCACAATTTGTCAAGTTGAAGGACTAAATCTAATGGAATTTTAGTTCAAGGATCAAAACTAAAATTCAATCAAAGTTAAGGGATCATTTCTCCCATTTACAGTAAAAATATACAAATGTTTTCTTGTGGGACAGAGCCATATTCAATGCCTAGACTAAACGTATAGAAATCCACCAAGTATAGTTTGGGTTGGCTATACAATTAATAACGAGGAATTTAAGGCCCTCAATTTGGAATCAAAGAACACCAAGTTCTGATCTCGATCAAGAAATATCGGGTTCTAATCTAATTATTTGTCATCTATAATGTGTAATTTCATTCCTAGTCATGAAACAAAATGTTATCTCATTAATGTCGGAAAAAAAAAAAACTAAAAGTGGAATGTTAATATTGACCAAGTTCGACGTTAATATACTCGTTTGGATTCTAGACACATTGAGCGATATGCACTAGGGGAAGAGGGAGTTCGGCAAAGCCACACAATAAAAGCATAATTTGGTTTTGCTTAAATTTGAACTTTAAATTCATAATAATTTAGCGTTGTAAACCTCCCACTCATCGTTGGATGAGAATTAAGGATCAACAGACTAATGCCCGAAGAGTATCAAGAAACTTTTAAAGTCTTGGTCTCTTGTATGACGCAATAGAATGAAACGTATTAATCAATCTAATATCCAATATATAAAAAAAACAGTATGCACACGAAACATCTTATATATGATATTAAACAGGTGTAACATGTGGGCTTCGATAAGTACTAAAAGTCAAGTGAATAGACTAATAAAATGCGGTGTATGATCATAAATATATGCAGATGAGAGATAAATATTTGCGCAGAAGATGCAAACTGAGAAAAAGAAAATGGTAATCATAGCAAGTGGTTCAGTATTAAAGGGCGCGGATTGCGGCTTTTCAATAAGTAAAAAAATGTGAGAGATTTCGGGTTCGATACTCCGAACTGATGAGTCTGCTTGATTGTGGCTACTAGTGAAATTCCCCATAATCTTCGAGCCTGGAAGGGGTGGATAACAATCACTTGCTACCAATTATCCCATTTTTTCTCAAAAAAGAAAAAGGAAATTGTGAAAGGTCCAATTCAATTCTTTCAATCTGGACAAGGTCGAACAGAGTTAAGTGTCATTTTGCAATTGAAAAATCAATCTATTTAATGAAAACTTGCATGTGTTGCATAGAAACAAAATAATAAAACTCGGGGTTGCTAGAACTCGGGCTATTTGTGTAAGCCTTTTAGGCTGATATTCTTCCTTGTTTAGCGGTTTTGCTTGAACTTTGAGTTCTTTCATAACAAAAAAAAGGAAATAAAAAAAATAATGGAAACAGAATAAAAATGTGCTGGTTTAACAAAAGATACACGGAAAATCAAAAGCAAATTTTGTGTTATTTATATTGTTTAAATTTAATAGATATATGCAAGTAAATCAGTTTCTTCCCACAGTTCAAAGCAGATATAGAACCTCAACTGGTATAAGCAATCGACCGGAAAGAAACAGATACTAGAAGACGAGCATGGTGAAGTCGGATGGTGGGTACATAAGCAAACTCTACCGCGTAATGACTAGCTCATATCAATTGTAAAATTCAAAAGAAACGAAGAAAATTTTAGCAATAGTTTATCAACTTTAATCTAATTGGAGCAATGGTCCCTCAATTAAAAATTTATGACCATTAGTAACTTAACTCATTAAAACGTGCATCTATTGTCTTTTTCGTTAACTATGTTAAAATTCCATCAAAATGAGTTATGTTGGAAATATCATTGCTACTATTGGGTTAAAGTTGAGGACCATTGCTCTAATTGGATTAAAAGTTGAGGGATCATTTTTCCAGTTGGGTTAAAGTTGAGGGATCATTGCTACAATTTTTCTCATTTGGTTTTCCATATTTGCACCTCGATTCAGCCTCATGTGCGTGGCACGTAACTCATTTTAACAAAAGTTCTAACAAAGTTGAAGAAAATGACCATAGCTACATATATTGAAGAGTTAAGAGACCAATGGTCATGAATTTTTAGTTGTAGGACCTTTACTCCAATTAAGTTAAAGTTGAGAGTAGGGGTGGCAATGAGCAGGTCGGTCCGGGTTGGGCCCAAACCCGTTGGCAGACCCAAACATGTAATCCAATCCACCCAACCCATTGTTACAATTTTATTATTCTTTGTAAACAAACATTAAAAAGATTCAACCTAGTAACCAGAACTCTTGAATCCAAATTTCCTCAACAAAAAATGAACTTGAAACTTGAAATCTCAAATAATTAAATATCATACTTAAAATCCACGTTCCAAACTTCAACCATAAAAGAAATTCAACTTAACAATTCCATACTAATAAAATATAAAATTCAAAAGTCAAACATGAACTAACTTATGAAGCCCAAAATTATAATAAAATTCAAAACTTCAAATAGTAGTAGTGTCCATGAGCTTTGAGCAGCAAATGTTGATGACCCTCAGCAACATGAGATGACAGCTACTAATTTATTCCCAAAGTCAAGGTCCAGAGCATTCAAGAGGAGTTGCAAGTCTGCAATGGATTCAAAACATTCATTAAATCAGTAAACCATTGCTGATAACACAAAAGCGTTGGAATTTAAATAGAAGATTAGATTTGATTAGTTCATAGAAATTGCAAAGTACCTTAACTCAACCATGTATTAATCAACGATATCCATTTCAAATGTGGAAGCAACTGAAAGCTCTACAAAATATATACAAATGAAAATAAAACAAGTCAGAAAGTATTTACTTGAAAAATGAAAACCAAATACAAGTACAAATAGTTTATTACCTGATATGATCTGCTCACGGAGTTCCATCTCATCAATGGATGATGATTCAACTTCTGAAGAGATAGGAGGTGACTTTAACCAGTTTTGTGTGCAAATCATCGCCTCTACCATCTTAGGAGTCAGGGAACTCCTATAATCATCAAGAATACGCCCTCCAGTGCTAAAGGTTGATTCAGATGCCACTGCGAAAACTGGTATTGCAAACACATCCCTTACAATCTTAGCTAAAATGGGATATTTTTCCCAGTAAACCTTCCACCATTTCAAGCAATTAATTGCTCATCAATTACATTCGTAGGAGGTTCCAATTAAAAAAAAAAGTCATTTAATGCGTAAAAGGGGATTGACAAAATTAAATTTCTATATTATAAGCAATTAGTTGTTAAGCTATATAAATGCATTTAAATTAATGACATGTAAATTAAATAAATAAAAAGGTATTGAGGGACAATTGATTAAAGCACCGTAATTAAATCTTTCAAGAAAATGAATGTTTTATCTAACTATAGAAAAGATGCTAGGCATTCGAATTTTCCCTGGTTTATAATGGCATACTACCATACACTGAATAAGGACAGCCACTATTTTAAATTGGAAACTTTAACGAAAAACCCCCGATACTGTTCATTTTAACGAAAAATCATATTTTTATACTAAAAAATCAATAATAATATTATTTACTTTATCTTTTATTTTGTCCTTATTGTTAAAATTCAAAATTTTTATATCATTTTTATTAATTTTTCTTTTTAAATTTGACAACCCGTTCTTAATTTTCTTTTCTTTTAATTTGTTCCATCCAACGGACATGAAGTTATAAAGCGGGTACTAAGATAAAAAACGATGATTATATAAACTCATAGATTAACAAAAAGCAATTAAATCAAAATTCTGGTATGACATGACCAGTTTTAGGGAGCAAGGCAAAAATATTATGGCCCCACCCGTCCTCCCTCCATCGACTGTACTTTAGCAAACCCGAAGCTCCGCCTCTCTCGGCTAACTTATCCACCCAAAATTATACCAGACTATCGGAGGTTACAAATGCTTCACAAAATCTCCACAAACCCTAAAGAGAAACCCATCCACTACACAATCTCCTCCACCAACCTATTACCATCTTCTGAAATGTCTTTGTGAAGCAAACAAGGCGAGAAAAGCGCAATCAGTAGTGGGTTTTTTCTTAGGCACGTCAAAAAATCTTCCTTGCCGATTCTTCCGTCATTATCAGAATCAAATAGATTGAACAGTTCACGGACCTGCAAGCAATTTATTACACATTAGTTGTCTTGCAATTGGTAAAATCTTTGATATGCTTTCATGCTCCATTATGAGCAGGCAATGTTGAAAAATCCTAGCCTAAAAGGGTATGCCATCACCTCATCCTCGTTCAAATCCGGGATTGCAGCTCTGATGGACTCTGCAAACTGATTCAAAATCAGAAGCAATTAAGAAACAAGGAATCATGAGTAAATTCATCATAAAAATGATATGTGGGGACTTGAAAAGAACAAAACAAGGAAAATCAGTGCAAGCAGCATACTTTTTGTTCTGAAACGTCGTCACTCTCCCCAGAAATGCATTCCGAAAAGGCGAGTTCACAGGCTCTACGGAACAATGGCTGCTTCACGACATGCGCTGATCCAAATAAGAACTGAAAGCGACAGAGTGATACAATTATGTGCCACTCAGTATCATGACATTATCTATGCCCAATTCCCATACATGCATGAGCAAAAAGTTGTTCCAGTTGTGAAACTAAATTATTTGGTATCTAACCAAATACGAAATATGCAAAGCTATTATGATAGTTGAATATGCCTGTCAACATGCATTGAACTATCCAACGCAACTTCGTGGATTTCTAGAGAGAGAGAGGTTGGGAGTGTTCGATTACCTGCTTAAACGTTAGTACTCCACTTTTCTCCACATCCATAAATGCAAATATCTGCGATCCAAAATATTTCCATGAGAATGACACGGAAAATTGAAAGTTAAATACATTCAAGAAACCAATTGACATGCTGTAATGCTCAATCATATGTAATATAGTATACTTTACACATTCAGAAACAGAACACAATCAAACAACAACAACAAAGCCTTTTCCCACTAAGTGGGGTCGGCTATATGAATCCTAGAACGCCATTGTGCTCGGTCCTGTGTCATGTCGTCCGTTAAATCCAAATACTCTAAGTCTTTTCTTAGAGTCTCTTCCAAAGTCTTCCTAGGTCTCCCTCTACCCCTTCGGCCCTGAACTTCTGTCCCGTAGTCGCATCTTCTAACCCGGGCGTTAGTAGGCCTTCGTTGCACATGTCCAAACCACCGTAACCGATTTTCTCTCATCTTTCCTTCCATTTCGGCTACTCCTACTTTATCTCGAATCTCCTCATTCCTAATCTTATCCCTTCTTGTGTGCCTACACATCCAACGAAGCATTCTCATCTCTGTTACACCCATTTTATGTACATGTTGGTGCTTCACCGCCCAACATTCCGTACCATACAACAACGCCGGCCTTATTGCCGTCCTATAAAATTTTCCCTTGAGCTTTAGTGGCATACGGCGATCACACAACACGCCAGATGCACTCTTCCACTTCATCCATCCAGCTTGTATTCTATGGTTAAGGTCTCCATCTAAAATTAAAAAACCAGAGTGGTTATCATGCATTCTCCTCATATTTAAAACTGTGTACCCTGCCCGTGTAACCTGCCCATAATTAAGACCTTGTGTAACCCTGCAAAAGGATACGTGTTCCCAAGTCCTTAAAGATGTAGACACCACGCAAACACACTAACCACTAAGCTAGTTGTAATGTACGCTACTGAAGTCCACAAGAGGACAAACACTTGGAGCAAACAATCATCTGGATTCCGGGATATGGACAGAAAGAGTAACTTCACCAGGTTCGGGTGACCAACAGAATGGTATCAAAAGCCAATGCAACCGTATTTGAATTAGGGTGCTTTGAAGCATCAATTCATGTTATGTTTACCAACTCACTATTCTAACTCCCATACATGTACACACATGATTCTGATGTGAATCTCTTATATACCAAAGTTCATATCAGAAAAGCAAGAACACATCTTATAAACTGTCTAAACTCTAAATCTTAGCATTGAGTTCACAAAGGCTGCAAACCAAGAGATGACAGAAATTGTTTAGCAAAAGATAATGGTAACTGACCTCTTCGGAAAAGCTACAAGTCTTGAGTCTTAGCACCCTTAAGAAATCATGGTAGTGAACGTGACCCCTGCAAGCAGGATACAACAATAAGAATCCTACAGATCTTGCATGTGCCATAAGTTTTGCATATATTCAAAGCACTAGTAAGTTAAGCATTTCAAATGCCACTGTATTTAACTAAATTATTAGCTAGAATCTGATCACTAAATGATGTTAAATAAATTGTCCAAGGCTTTAAGCATGGTTAAGTGAACTATAGAAGTTACAAGCTTCAGGAACGACATTGTACAAACATGAAAATGAAAAACAAATATATATATATATAATTGTCAAAATGCATACAATTTAGAAGCAGGATGAACACAAATAGTACACATATAATAGTTAGTGTTAGTACGACTGACAGAGTCAAAGACAATAAAGAGAAAGCATGCACCCTTATGGTTTTCTGGGTTGTCAGGACTGATATTTGCCAATAAAACATGACATTCTAAGAGCATTTAATGTATCGTCTTGAACAAGCAATCTAAACACAACTAATTACATTTATCTAGTAACAAGAATTTCCACCATAAATGTTAAGAACTTAAGAGCATATGGCAGGAGGGAAGATATTTACAAGAAACAAGGTGGAGGCAACAGAATTATATATGAATCATAATTCAGACGACAGATACTAAATTTAAATAACCAACTGCGGCATTGACAATAATAATAATGGTTGACAAACATCACTCGCCAAAAATAAGACTCGGTGATAAATGTAATGATAGTTTCAAGAATACCTTGGGTCTGGATTCATAGAAAGAAACTTATCCAGAAAGTCCACAGCTTCCATGCTGCTTATATGGAGTAACTGAAAGACAAGACATAAATTCAAATATATTGTCAACCAAAGCAAAGGGCGCAATAACTTATAAAGGATATAAAACTTAGACACTCTTGTATTGGCAGCAGATAGAAATACCATATACCATGCAAAAAGTAGACGCATTAGACTGTATTCAAGAAGCTATAGCCACTCTGGTAGACGTTAGCACTATAACTTGTCAATGCATTGAATCAATGAAATAAGCACGATAATATTTGCAACTTCGTCCTTGTCTACTCTGGTATACTCATGAAACTACTCTGTTTTCAAGCGCCGCATCATTATGTTACAGTATGTAAATAAAGGACAAGCGCCTTGAGAATACAGGCACACAAGCAACACGGTCATGACCAAGGAATTAAATAGTTATCTGAAACCATTTCAACAGCCTTGCCCTTGTTTACTGAATGCTTTTATTGGGCATATTTGATCAGATCTATAAGTACTAATGGCTGATTTTGCAAATCATCCACTACTTTAGAATTCAATAGAGTATTCAGAGGAAATAAATGAGGCGCAAGAAAAATATTAAACTAATTTCCAAATGTAACTTTTTGTAAGAAAAAGATAGAAGTTATTTCAACCATATAAGCTGAATGTCACTCCTGTGGAAAAATCAAAAATCAGTTATAGTATCTAAAACTATATATGTTAATCTACACACCAAGATGCACAACTACAAATTCTCTTGCAGTTCATAATATTATGGATAAATTTCACCATACCCCCTCAGACTTGAGGTCTATTACAACTCCATACAACATCTTTAAAACATTTCACTTTCATACATCTAGTACTATTTTATTTCAAAATAACACCTCCGTTACATTTTCCATCTATTGATCCGTTAAATGCTGACGTGGCTGCCACATATATGTCACGTAGCTGCCAAATGTCTGTCACGTGGCAAATAAAAAAAATTAATTTTTTTTTAAAAACCCTGAATTTTCTCAAAAAAAACTATCCCTCACCCCCACCCCCCAAAAAAAGCCCTATCCCTAACCCAGAATCCAAAAACCTGCAAGAAGAAGAGGGAGAAAAAAAAAAAAAATCCAAACCCAGTTCGTCCCCCACCCGCAAAAAACCCTAAATCTTCTTGTTGCAGGTTTTGGGGGGGACGAACAGGGGCTTTTTTTTCTTTCTCCCTCTTCTTCTTCTTCTTCTTGCAGGTTTTTGGGTTCTGGGTTAGGGATGTGGGTCGCTTTGTTTGGGGGGGGGGGGGGGGGTGAAGGATAGTGGGTTTCAAATTTTTTTTTTTTTGAGAAAATTCAGGTTTTTCAAAAAAAAAAAAAAAAATTATTTTATTTGCCACGTTGCTAACATTTGGCAGTCACGTGGCATATATGTGGCAACCACGTCAGCATTTAACGGATCAATGGATGGAAAATGTAACGGATGTGTTATTTTGAAATAAAATGGTACTAAATGTATGAAAGTGAAGTGTTTTAAAGATGTTGTATGGAGTTGTAATAGACCTCAAACCTGAGGGGGTATGGTGTAATTTACCCTAATATTATATATATATATATATATAGAGAGAGAGAGAGAGAGAGAGAGAGAGAGAGAGAGAGAGAGAGAGAGAGAGAGAGAAAGAGAGAGAGAGAGCAATTATATGCAATGACTTACTGATTTTACACTTGCCATTTCAACCATATACACCGAAGGTCGCTCCTGTGAACATATAGAAACATTTAGTGCAATATAAATAGGTTGTGAATAGCTCTTAAAAATTTTCAAACAAAATCTAAGACATAGAAGCTCTTGTAATGCTAAATTGTTGGGCTTTGGCTAGGGTAAATGAATGTGGTGGGCTGGTCTCAGGTTGATAGGTTGGTTTCAAACAAAAAACACAAAAAAGTTCTAAAGAAGTACGTATTAACCAAGATGTTTACCGGTTTCAATTTTGACTGAGATGCTTTCGTGAGAAGCATTAAGTCTCCATAAGAATGAGTTGTCTGTACAACGTTGAGTGCAGTTGCAATAGCATGACTAGTCTGCATATATTCATACGTGTCAACTTCTATTAACAATCTACAAAACAATGGCAGAACAGAAAATGTGCAGAGCAAAACTAAACTCATGGCTCAAGAAAAACAGACAGCAAATCAATTTAACAATAAATCTCACCCTCTCCGAAAAACAGCTAGCACTTTCTTTCTTGTTCTCAAGGGGTGAAACAACAGGAAGGTACTCTACCTGCTCAATTCAATTTATCTAAATCAATGCCCATGCAATACAAAAATCTTATAACATCACACAGTGCATCAACCAAAATCAAATAGGAGAAAGAGATTACCTCCATGAAATTGTGAAACTGTGTGAACATTCTAAACATGAGCCTTGCCAAAGAAATGTGCCCCCTGAACAGCATTCCACGTGAAACATTATTAGATACCACTGAAGACAGCACCAAATGAAAGTTTCAAATTGGAAAAGTGTCCTACCAGGATTGGTCAAAGTGTACATGGGGATATCGTACAACTACTGGTTGGATGGCAAAACCAGGGATGAATGCACCAAGTTCAAATGAAATGAGATATCTCCCATTGGTTGTGGTTCCCTCGGGAAATAAAAGAACTCGAGGAAATCTACCACACGAAGCTTTTCTCTGTATTCAGATCCTTGAAAGCACATTTCTGTATCAAATAGCTTATAAAATTGATAAAAACACTTAACCTTTTATCTCCTAAAGTAGTATGGGTTCACACAGTTACATCCAACATGCAACTAATTAGACGAAGATAAATACCTAAAAGTGAGGTAAAGTGTATTCCAGCTGCAGTTGGACTAAAAGAGCATGTAAGTATTACAATCTATGAAAAATTGAGCAATTGGCATGGTAATTGGATAGTAGTTGGCTCTAGGAAAAGTAAATGGGATTGTTATTGGTGAATTCATAACCTTAGACTTTCTTGTGCCATGTGTTTATTTTAATTGTCTTTTCTTTTTCTCGTCAATTTTAGTCTTAATCAATTACTCAATTTTTCAACTCCATCTATCCTTTGTTTGTTTAATTAAGTTTAGAGTGATTAATCGGTTAAATTGGTGTCAAAGCAATCTTTGTGGGATCGACCTCGTATTTGCATATATTACTACAATTGATTTGTGGGCTTGCAAGTTTAATTTGTTTTAAATTAATCTATTATTTACATTAACATGGTGATTCAGGCTAAAATCTCACAAGAATACAGTGTCCAAGTCAAGAGACCACATCACAAGAAATACAATTATAGTTTTAAGGAAGCAACAATTTACAGTTGAAAGAGAGATGTTTCAAGGTAAGGGCGCCCAAATAATTAAAAAGATAAACTTAATAATTATAAGAAGGAAAGCACAAGCATATATGCGCTTACTTTTATAACAAACGACTGGCAGTGACAATGGTCACCAACCTATGATTCTAAACGGGTTTATAACTTACTAATCAAATAAGGATAACCAAGAACTAACAGAAACTTTCTACCTTGATTTCACTAACGGCTTGCTTCCTTGACGATGCTGAAAACCTATTAACATATATCACCTGATAACATAAAACAATAAGACAAACTAAGAAAACCAAATATAATTCCATCAACTAAAGAGACTGAAACAAGTTTGTTAGCAAATGAAGTGCACAATTGCTGTGAAATTACCTGCATTGCTCTGATGATTGTCCCTACAAAAGGTAGGGAATCATGGGATTCCGATGCCACAATTGTAGGGAATAATTCATAGAAATAGAAGATAGGTTCAATAAAAGATACATGGTTTGAAACGACTATTGGAGCAATGTCTCTAGGAGCTGGTTTTCCTTTCCGTCTTATCCAGTGGTAGCTGCAACAAGAGGTGCAAAAGGGAAAAATCAAAATTTTAAAACTCCGAGGAAACACAGATTAAAACGAAAATCAACAATAACATGAAAGAGATAAACTGCCAAACGATTACTTAATACACCCGATAACATTTCGCTCCGGTTTGTATTTTCAATTTTCCAAGACAATCTAATAGTTTACTCCAACACTTCTTATCCTTCCTTTCAATTGAATCTAATAAAACCATTCCCTTCACTTTGATTGCAGCAATTAAATATCCAAAAATCAAGTTCAGCTCAAGTTTTCACTTTTCAGCATCCAAACAGGTCCCAAGAAACATTTCACAATCCTAAGCTTCCATCTGGCCATTTCCAATCAAACTAACTACTTCACCTCAATTAAAATAAAATTTCCAAATTCCAGTTTCTAGTCCATTCCTCCACTTTCCCAGCAACCAAACGGAGCTTAACCAACCCAGAACAGAATAACAAACAAAAACAAAAACCCAACAAAAATTCAGATCAAGCTTACCCAAAAGCGAAGAGAATGCATCGAGTACAGACCCTAGTAATCCACATAATCCTGCACCTCCACCTCGGCATAGGGTTCTTCTTATCCTTCCACCCCTGAAGAGCCAATTTCGTCGCCAAAAACCCAATCACCAACGACGCCCCAAACAGCACCAGCCGAGCCAGGGCGACGGGCAGGCAAATTCCGATCTTTAACCACTCGTAAACACCCGTAATCTCCAGGGTGTGGTTCCGAAACGGGTCGGCGGTGGTGGAAACGGGCACGGTGAACCCATCTGACCCGAGAAACGCAAAAGGGTTGCGAGAGTGGTGGTGGTGGGAGCTGGTGCTCTGATGAGTGTGGGTACCGTTGTGGTGGCTATCGGTATCGGTGTCGTCTTGGACGGTGAGGATCAAGTGGGAGTGATCGGAAGGTGGAGGAGAGAGGAGGGGGGAGGTGATACCGTGGTCTGCCATTACTCTGTGTGTGTTTTCTTCGGGGGAGCACAGTTGCAGTATGGCAGATGATGCTACACGCTAGCTTCTGTGTATGAGAGAGAGAGATAGAGATATCCTCCAAATACCGTGGTCTGCCTTTACTCTCCCCTCACGTCCCTTTCTTTCTTTTTAATCTGGCCGGTTGGAGCTGTACCATGTCTTTTATTTAATAAAATAAGCTCATAAAATATGTAGCATAACTTGAAGCTAGACCTGTAAACGAATTGAGTTTTTCGGGTTTAGGTCGGGTTCAATCTGACCCGTTAAGATAACGGGTCATTCGAATGCAACCCGTTAAGTTAACGGGTCATTCGAACCCGACCCGTTTCACCCCTTAACATATATATATTTCAATACAATTACAAAACTGCAAGGATGTATTAATGGGTGCTGAGTCTGCTGACAGTTAAAAAGGTATCGACTTAGATATAAAGTTCTATGAGAGCTTGAGAATAAGATAAGGGGCAAGAGAGAGAGAGAGAGAGAGAGAGAGAGAGAGAGAAGAAACAAAAAGATAAAGAAGGCTCTCGGCCTGCTATAAAAATCATGAAAAAAATTAAAAGGTATTGACTGCGGATGATGTCTTCGAAGACTCCGTCCTCTTCGAATGATGCCCAACAGATCACGGAGGACTCCATCATCTTTGGAGATGAGGGTTGACCTGCAGAGTGCAGATCACAGAGTGGGATGTGCGGTGCAGGTGGAACTGGAATGGCTCGAGGACTTGGATATAAAGTTCTGTGAGAGCTTGAGAATAAGATAAGGGGCAAAAGAGAGAGAGAGAGAGAGAGAGAGAGAGAGAAAGAGAGAGAGAGAGAGAGAGAGAGTGAGACAGAGGGCGAGAGAGATAGAGAGTAGAGAGGGAGGAAGAAAGAAGAAACAAAAAGATAAAGAAGGCTCTCGGCCTGCTATAAAAATCATGAAAAAAATTAAAAGGTATTGACTGCAGATGATGTCTTCGAAGACTCCGTCCTCTTCGAATGATGCCCAACAGATCACGGAGGACTCCATCTTCTTTAGAGATGAGGGTTGACCTACAGAGTGTAGATCACAGAGCGGGAGGTGCGGTGCAGGTGGAATTGGAATGGCTTAAGGGAGAAGATTTCTTGGGAGAGATGGTGGAGGGAGCGAATGAGGGTCTGGTTGGAGAGATTAGGCGATATGAAGGCCCATGCGTGATAAGGTGTGGTTATAATTTATAACAGGTGTTAGCGGGTTCACCCGTTAATGACTCGACCCGTTAAGCATCCACCCAAATGCTAATATTAACGGGTTGGGTCGAGTTGGGTTCAAAATGCTAGGTCTACTTGAAACCTTTAAAATTTTTGAACTGTCTAAATTAAAAAGAGGAGATAAGATGAGAGAGGACAAAATCAATTTTTTAAAACTCAGGATGTATAATACAAATTCTTTAGAATCTAAAAGATCTTTTCTAATAGACACTGCATTACTTGGAGAACAAATATTTCTTTTTTTATATTATTATAAATAAAGACAAAAGGACTAGGAAATTAACACACAATTCCTCAAGTCTATTCTCCAATCTCTTTCTCTTCCTTTTGCCGCACCTCTCTATTAAATATAGACCACAACACGTTATCAGCATGCTTTTCACGCTATGCTAAGAAGTCTCTAAAAAGAATTTATTCTTCTCTAATCAGGGTAGTATTACGTTTCAATTATTCTAATTGATTAAATTTTGATTTCATTAAATTCATATGCTTTTATTAATTCAATTTATTTTTCTTATGTTGAACATGATACAAGCTTTGGAGATGGAAAGTCGAAATTAAAGAAATACTTTTCTGCATCAAACCAGTTCACCAATATCATCACGCAATCAGATTCTTCCAAAACAAACGGTTTTTATCTCGATATTTTTGCAGCCCTGGTAGCATGAACATTCACCATAATAAATGACCCAACTTTTCGTTTTTCGAATTTTAGATTCTACATAAATTGTATATGCATTATAATCATAATCCTGCTGAATTATGTGAATTGATATTGTGATATTACTATAAAATTATTTGAATATGCATTGAATTGAAAAAAAAAAAAAAAAAAAAAGTAATCAGAAATGCAACCTGGGTTCTTTGAACCTATGACCTTGCGCTGCTCACCAAGCCTGCAGCCTGCGTGACTGAGCCGAGCCGCAAGCCGAAGAGCCAGTAGCTCACTCTCTCTATGAAAACCAAACGATGCCATCCTTAGCATCATCCCCAAAACCCACCCTCGCATACATACGAGTCATGGCACTAATGTCAATTTCCATTGGGACTCATGACCTGAAGTTGTGTTTTTTTTTAGACAAATTCATCCTCTCCGACGATCATTATTGAAATTTCTGTCGAATATCATCAAGATTTTTAGGGTTTCAATTCGAAATCCCCATGGTTTTCACACCCAATGTTGAGAAATCAAATTTCTTCGTTCATAATAGGGTTCTAATTCAAACTCGAGCTTCCCTAGACCAAAAATTCACCAAGAACACGGCCACCCAAAGTGGCTACGCTGGTCTCAACTCTGGCAACACTAAGATGCTTTTGGTCCTTACCTAAGCCCACTTGGGCTTGACTGCCTTTGGTCCACATCATTAGCCCTTTGAGCTTTGATTTCTTAGCCCATTGGAGAGATTTATCCAGGCTCACAGATTGTAGCCCCTAACACATAACTCGGCCTAACTCACGACACCAGCCTTTAGTCTATGGTGTCTCATATGAGTTGCGATGCACCTGATCAGTGCCCTATTTTGGGCCTCAGCCATCTGGGCATGTGCTAGCAGCCAAACTATGTGCATATAGGCTTATTGCCCTGGCTTGGCCTGTTTTCAATTCCAGCCCTAGTGTATGGGCTTGACCTGTTCGGCCTGAATAGACCTTAGCCCAAATTTTTTTTTTTGCGTTTAGGCTCCCAAGTTCCTTTTTTTTTTTTTTTTTTTTTTCAAAAAGCCCCTGTGGGCTTTGGTCCAATACCTTAGACCACCAATTATATTGACGGGGTTTTAAACCGCACAAATTTAACCCTCTTTTTGACAGATGTAGTATAGGTGTAAGTAGGGTATCGTTCTAGGCCGGGGATTAGGAGGGATTGCTAATCTACTCTAAATTAATTTAAAAATATTAAACAAGACTCAAGGACACAAAATTAGGCTAAAAACTCTAATAATTCAAAACACACTAAAATGACTCAAAACAAAGAAAACAAATTAAATAAACACTAGGAACTAAAATGGACGGAAATCGAATTAAAAGATTAAAAATAATAAAAACTAACTAAATAATATAATTTAATAATGGGGGGGGGGGTTTGGTTTTGACGAAACGTAAATTAAACTTAATTAAATTACAGAATTGACAAAAACATAAAATAAAGGTGAACGGATGGGTGACGGATTGGCTAGAGGGTTCTTCTCCACACATGACACATATGCAATCTAAATTGATTTTCAGTTGTTCTTTCGATAAATTGTAAATCTCAATACTCCAGATTAACCGTGAACAGCACTTTTTTAATCTTCAAGTTTTCCTTAAGTTATTGAATTGGATGAACAGCATACAACAATTCAACACATTCTCTAAAAGTCCCCTACGTGAAAAGCACAATAGAGATACAATCAAAGATCATTAAACTTTGTGAAAACTATAAATACTGACGAGGCATTCGTAACTATGAAAAACATGATACTCCTGCCAAGAATTTACTTAACGCGATTGTGGATAACAACCTTCACTACTCATGAATATAAGTTCATAACGATTAGGTGAAATTCACTTATATTCTAGCATCAAATTCATGCATGTAAATTAAGTATGCATTCTTAATCAACATACACAAATAAGTTATCAATCAAGCAGTTAAGCAAATTAAATCACAACTTAGAAATCACAACTGAAGTTACCAATTTAAATTACAAATATAACCATGGTTTCGAATTAACCTCTAGCCAATATAAAATTTATTTACACATTATTTATAAATTAAAAACAGAAATTAAAATGAAAGTTTGAGAAAGAATAACACCAAATGGGAAGTTTGCTCTCTGTCCCGAGGAGCTGTGCTGCCAAATGGCAGCCTGCCTCACTGTGCAGTTTTGTCCGTAGCACCCTCGAGGCGCTAACTGCTTCAGCTCCTTTATATTCTGATTTCCCCCGAGCTGCCAATTGGCTGCCAAAGGCAGCACTGATTCTCTTTGGTTTTTCTTTCCGAAGCGCCTCCGTGTAGCTCGCCTAAGCTGCCAGCATGGCAGCTCCAAAGCTTCCTCCTCGCTGCCCTGAAGGCAGCGTTCTTCTCCGTGCCAACCTCCCTTCTTATCCCCGAGTCTCTCGCTGCCAAAGGCTCCCTCGAATCCTTCCTTTTTCTTTTAGTCCCGCTCCTTGTAATGCTGCCCAAAGCTGCCTTAAGGGCAGCTTGCTTTCTTTGGTTTTTTCCCTGACTTACTCTCCCATTATTTTATTTCCACCGAGTCCCATGGGCTCCCACGCCAGAGCCTTCCTTCTTTTTTTTCAATGCAACGCTGCCCTTTGTTCTTTATATTTTTATTTTCTGTTTTTCCTTCTCACCAGCTGCCCGAGGCAGCCTCCTTGGCTTTGGTTCCCACTAAACAAAAGGCAGCCCCCCTTATTATTTTTGCTTGGCAAGATGCGGAGCACTAAGGCCTTATCATTTCTTTTCTGCTTTCGGTGGACTCCCTCCACATGCTTCTTAGTTTTCTTTTTATCACCTAATAATCACACACACACAATCATCACATATATAAATATATAAATATATATAAAAATATAAATATATAAATATATATATATATATATATATATATATATTATTATCTAAATGATAAGTATAATTAAACAAGCAAGATAGTTTAAACGAAATTATTACTTAACACTTCACTAATTCTAATTTTATTATCTTAGCTAGATAAATTCTATTAAAACACAAAAATAACGTAAATAGCTCAAAATATAACGAACTAACTAAGAAAAGACGAGTGAATTTGATATAAAAATATACATAAATATGATCCGATCAAATACCCCCACACTTAGCTTTTGCTAGTCCTTGAGCAAAACAAAGAAAACAGAAAAAGTAATAACATGAAAAACATTAGCTTCACCCTATTTGACCCTCATAGAATTTCATTTGAGAACATAAATTAGCAAGAACCATAGCTAGCACCAAACAAACTAATCCAAGTTCATCTTCCTTATTCAAATATTAGCAGTAATCTTTAAATCATCCTTGAGTGTAGTGTGTGAGATAGCCATGCTAATGCAATTTCAAGTTTTTATTTATTTTTAAATCATCATATGCAAACCAGCAACCTTCTCACGGGATATGCACTCAATCACACATGTGTTTAGTTTTAATGTGTTTCGCTCAAAGAAACAAATGTGAAAGATCTACCATAAGCTTGCATAAAAATCACTTCTCCACAATCATAATTGCAAAACTTAAATCAAGAGGACTTTTATTGGATGTAATGAGGCCTAGGGATAGGGCTATTGAAACGAAAGAATAGGAAAGCACAAGTTCCAAGCTACATTTCAAGCAATTCTTTTAGTTGAGATTTATAAGAACTCAAATTCTCCAGCTATTCTTCTAACACCTCACATCACACCCTTAAACTGAAACTTTAAACTTTTTATTTTCTTTGTATACAATCTTTCTTTTTTTTTTTCTTTTCTTTTTTCTCCCTTTTTTTTTTTTTTATAATAATAAATACAAACATGAAATACCCCCACACTTATTCTTTTGCCAAACTCATTCCAAGTACTTCACAAACATTTCTCAAAAGACAATCTCAAATTGCTCGCTTGGAAAGGATAAGGAAACATGTTTGAGGTATAAGGGTAGACATATCTGGTGATAAGAAATAAAAGGCTCAACATAACGGCTCAAATAGGCAATCTAATGATATCATTTTTTTTTACTTTGGGAAATATGTTTATTTGGGCCATGGTGGTGAACCTAATGCCTCTATCATTTTCAAGTTCATGCAATCAATGACAAATATTTCAAAAGATCGTTACGCAAGTTCTAGAGATGCATCTCACATAAGTTCATCACACAAAAAAGAATGGAAGTGTATGAAAAATGCACACACTTTCAATAGGCTCAAAACCTCACATAGGATGTATACGGTCACTAAATTCACATATGAAGCTTTAAATCATGCTTTAGTTTCACATCAACAAGGCTATGTGCATTTGGTTTTTCAAAGATGATCAAACATGTACAATACTAACAAGAGAACAAGGAATTTCATAAAACACATGTTAACTAAGTTCTTGATAATCATGGTTCAAATTTCATCCAGTTATATCATTGGGTCGGGAAACTAATAAAAATCTAATTTAAAACCATAAGGAAAACAAGACAATATTTTTGGATTTTTTAAATTTTATTCGAAAAAATTAAATAAAACAAAACTAATTAAGAAAACAAAAAGCAATAACATGGAAACAAATGAACCAGTTCAAAGTCGAAGGTACAAAAATTTTCAAAATTTGGTCATTTTTTATACTTGATACCCCCACACTTAAACTAGACATTGTCCCCAATGTCAGAAAACAATAATAGGCAAATAAAAATATAAAAATAAAAATAAAAATAAAATTACTAAATGAAAAGAAACAAAATAAAGCAAAAGAGCTGAAAACTTCCCTAATTTGCAGAAAACCCAGCGATGACCCCCAAGCGTAAATTTTGCAATCAACTTTAAGGGAGAAAATAACCAAACGTTCCTGCAAAGAAAAGAAATAAATCAGTTAAGCACGCAAGAAAAATTAGAAAATGCAAACGAAAAATTGAAAATGAAAATAAAAGACAACGAAAAGAACTAATAGGTGGTCATTGGTCGCTTGTTGATTTTCCACAGCTTTCTTCTTGAACTGGATGGGCCTTCTTTCTTGCAAGTGCTCCTCAGCTTAGTTGAGGATGAATCAGCAAGTTGTCTCCACATGCTTCAAGTAGTCCGGTCTCCACGCAGGTGTGGCATCTTCTTGAACTCTTGGATCAACCCAGACTCATCTGCTCCTCGAAGTAACTCAGACTCCTCCTGCTTCGTCTGTGAGGTACTTTTGTTTTTGAAGAAGTACCTCAACACAGGTTTATTTTTGAAGTGTGTTGGGAGGGGTCTGAGATGAGTACTCGAGAGCAAGACTAGGTAAGCAATCAGGATCTCACTTTCTCCACGTTCCTCAGATGAAGGTGAGGAGAAAGCATGATATGAGATACTTTTGCTTTTAACCTTTTTGATATAAAATACTTTTGCTCTGGATGAATTGTTTTCTGGGGTGATCCAAGGGATGAAGAACATTGAGTGACTCGAAAGCTTTCTTTGGGAAGACATTATCGGAGATGAAGAGAGGTTGAGAGGTTGAGAGGTGAGAGGGTGTGAAGGTGTGCCTTTGATGTGGAAGGCGAAGGTCGACTTTATAGAAATTTTCCTTCACAACCGGAACTGTTCCCTCACTATTTGTCGGCAGCCGGTGGATGGATGAACAGTGCCCGTTACGCGCTTTCTGACAAAGCTTCCGTAATTTCCGCGAAGCTGACTGCGCATGCGACGAGTGACGACAAATTGGAATGATGATCTTTTGAAAACCGGGGTTCAAAACCGGGTGCGGCTCGTGGTTTTCGCAACGCTCCACGCTGCACGTGATGAGTCACGACAAACTGGAAAAAACTGAACCACGTGATTGCTGAGTCAAGCCCAGCTTTTGAGAAAGGAAACGGCTCTTTTGAGAAAGGAGCGTCCAGCTTTTCCGAATTGTGTGAGGACGCGTCTTCAACCTCTGAGGAGCAGGCGCTTCTTCATTTTCTTCTTTTTATAGAGGCGCTAATTCTGCTCCACCTCACACTTGAACTCCTTTCCTCAAACACTCCCTTCTGTAAACACACATAATCTTTCCAAACTCTTCCTGCACTTCTGCACTCTTATTCCTTCCGAGCTCTTCCTGCACTTTTAATCTTTCCGACTCTTCCTCCTCAACACCTTCTAAAAAAAATGTCTTGCCCTTCCGACCGTCGCCTTAACTTGAATGTCGGGGAAGACGATGACTCGTCTTCTCCGAACAACATTTGGAATCCATCCTTCATATCCCCCAATGGTCCTCTTACAGTCGGGGACACAATGATGAGGAATGAAATAACCGCTACGGTCATTGCCAGAAATCTGCTCACTCCAAGGGACAATATGATGCTATCCAGGCGGTCGGACGAGCTGGCCGTTCAGGAATCTCTGGCCCTCAGCGTCCAAAGTGCAGGCTCAGTTTCAAACATGGGCCAGCGCCTGCTTGCAAGATCTCGTCAGGTGGAGTCGCTGATGGCGGAGGTGGCCAGTCTTCGGCAGGAGGTCAGAGGACTCAGGCAGGAGAACAAGGAGTTGCACATGCTTGCAACTAGTTACTCGACCAGCTTGAAGAGGAAGCTGGACCAGCTGCAGGAGTCGGACGGTCGGATCCAGAGTGATCATGAAAGGTTCATGGCGCTACTCCCAAGGTTTATGTTGCCTTCGTCCTCTGGAGTAGCACCAAGCGTTCCGGCTCCGGAGATTCCAACTCTGGCTCTTCGACTTCCTGGGGCTCCTTTGACTTCTGAGGCGCCACCTAACCAATGATCAGTGAATGCTATTAGTTTTTCGTTTTATTGTAAATTTTTTTTTTGTTTATTTTAAGCAAAATAAAATAAATGTAAATCAAAATATGTAAATTAATGTAAATTTTAATTTTAATTTTTTTTTTAAGTTTATTTAAATATATATATATATAGTACTAATATTATTATTATTATTATTATTAATTTTTTTTTAAGGTTTATTTTAAGCAATATAAAATATGTAAAGTAAAATAAGTAAATTAATGCAAAAAGACTTTGTTTACCCGCACTTAAAATAAACATTGCCCTTAATTTATTTAAACACAAACTAAACAAAAATCAACTAAATAAAACAACTAACTAAACAAAACAAAATGAAAGCAGTAAAGAGAAGGGTTTAGAAATGCAAATATGGTTGCTTGGGTTGCCTCCCAAGAAGCGCTTGCTTTAACGTCTTTAGCCGGACGAATCTTTCCTTTAACCTCCCCTCGGCTCCAAAGCATGGATTTTATCTTTTAATGAGAGGTGATACTTGAAATGATTCGGCAATGGTCTGAATTCTAAGTTAGGTGCCTGAATCATCAAAATTAGAGACATGTTAGTATAAAATAAAAATAAAATTGAAATTGGAGAAGATGGCTTACTGTCTTTCTCCGATACAAACTCAATTACAAAGACCACATTTTTGGATATTTCCGGGATTTTGAACTGGGCCAGATTGACTATGATGGTTGTGGCCTGCCCCGTGTCATCAAATTCAACTTCTTGGGCCTTGATTATCTCATGCACAGCCTCTTTGATGTTTTCAACGCATTTTCCAGCCACTTCGATGTCTTGAATCTCTTTTCTTGGTGTGCAAGGTTCGGGAACTTGTTTTGGTGCACCAAGAATTGGGATATCACTTTGGACCTCTGGAAGAGTTTCCATAATGTCTTTTTCACTTTCTTCGATATTTGGAATCAAAATTCTGCAAGGAAAAAGGACATTCGGTGGAAGACTGTTAGAATGAATTGAACTTGGAACAACCTCACCATAGTTGGATGACATAGGGACTTGAGGGGTTTGAGACAAGAATTCGTCTAAACTGCCCAAGTCGTCCTCCTCATCTTCTGCTTGCAGCGGTGATTCGTCCAAGTTTGGGCTGTGTATGGATGGTTCTGGAACAGCCTCATCCTCCATCTCACCTTCCAAAGTGGTGACTTCATCGATTTCCACTTCTTTTGAATTTTCAATAGGTGAGTTGGAGAGTTCACTTTGATCTTGAATCTGTGCCACGATCTTCATAATCTCCCCAACTTGCCTTTCCAATTCATCCACCTTGTTGGTCCGGTCTTGCATCTCCTGGATTCGATTTTCCACTCCCTGATTCAAAGAGGAGAGTAACTTATTAAATGCATCATTATCCAGAGATGTACCTGAATCGAATTGGGCTGATTGTTGTGGTGGCTGTGACGGTTGACATGACCATTGATAGAACTCTTCCGATGACGACAATTGTTCTTCTTTTTGTGAGCCCTGCGTCAAAGAAATTAGTTCTTCAAGAATTTCATTATAATTTACGGCCATACTTGAATTCGATTGGAATTGTTGTGGGGGCTGTGGTGGCTGCATAGGTCTGGAATAGAACTCATCTTGCTGCCAATATCCACTTTGTTGAAAATGTTGAGGTTCATCCCACATTTGATTTGAATAATCCCTCCAATCCGAATTGCAAGCGTTGGAATACATGTTGCCCCTTGATTGACTGTGGCTTTGATATCCCCAATTATCGTCATATGCAGAAAATTGAGGATATTGCTGAGTTTGATATCCTTGCCCATAGGGCACATCAAGTGTAGGGACACTTGGCATTGAGGTCCGTTCGGCATTATGAGTCAATTGAGCAGTGAGCTGCGCCAATTGAGCTTGAATGGTTGCCATATCTTGCTCCATTAGTACCTAAAATTAAAGAAAGAAAAATAAATCAAATATCAAAAATAAAACACACAAACACAAATATAAACATAAACACAAATATAAATAAAAACACAAATATAAAAATAAACACAAACAAAAATCAAGGGATTAGCAAAGTTGCTAATCCCCGGCAATAATCCCCGGCAACGGCGCCAAAAATTTGACGGGGTTTTAAACCGCACAAATTTAACCCTCTTTTTGACAGATGTAGTATAGGTGTAAGTAGGGTATCGTTCTAGGCCGGGGATTAGGAGGGATTGCTAATCTACTCTAAATTAATTTAAAAATATTAAACAAGACTCAAGGACACAAAATTAGGCTAAAAACTCTAATAATTCAAAACACACTAAAATGACTCAAAACAAAGAAAACAAATTAAATAAACACTAGGAACTAAAATGGACGGAAATAGAATTAAAAGATTAAAAATAATAAAAACTAACTAAATAATATAATTTAATAATGGGGGGGTTTGGTTTTGACGAAACGTAAATTAAACTTAATTAAATTACAGAATTGACAAAAACATAAAATAAAGGTGAACGGATGGGTGACGGATTGGCTAGAGGGTTCTTCTCCACACATGACACATATGCAATCTAAATTGATTTTCAGTTGTTCTTTCGATAAATTGTAAATCTCAATACTCCAGATTAACCGTGAACAACACTTTTTTAATCTTCAAGTTTTCCTTAAGTTATTGAATTGGATGAACAGCATACAACAATTCAACACATTCTCTAAAAGTCCCCTACGTGAAAAGCACAATAGAGATACAATCAAAGATCATTAAACTTTGTGAAAACTATAAATACTGACGAGGCATTCGTAACTATGAAAAGCATGATACTCCTGCCAAGAATTTACTTAACGCGATTGTGGATAACAACCTTCACTACTCATGAATATAAGTTCATAACGATTAGGTGAAATTCACTTATATTCTAGCATCAAATTCATGCATGTAAATTAAGTATGCATTCTTAATCAACATACACAAATAAGTTATCAATCAAGCAGTTAAGCAAATTAAATCACAACTTAGAAATCACAACTGAAGTTACCAATTTAAATTACAAATATAACCATGGTTTCGAATTAACCTCTAGCCAATATAAAATTTATTTACACATTATTTATAAATTAAAAACAGAAATTAAAATGAAAGTTTGAGAAAGAATAACACCAAATGGGAAGTTTGCTCTCTGTCCCGAGGAGCTGTGCTGCCAAATGGCAGCCTGCCTCACTGTGCAGTTTTGTCCGTAGCACCCTCGAGGCGCTAACTGCTTCAGCTCCTTTATATTCTGATTTCCCCCGAGCTGCCAATTGGCTGCCAAAGGCAGCACTGATTCTCTTTGGTTTTTCTTTCCGAAGCGCCTCCGTGTAGCTCGCCTAAGCTGCCAGCATGGCAGCTCCAAAGCTTCCTCCTCGCTGCCCTAAAGGCAGCGTTCTTCTCCGTGCCAACCTCCCTTCTTATCCCCGAGGCTCTCGCTGCCAAAGGCTCCCTCGGATCCTTCCTTTTTCTTTTAGTCCCGCTCCTTGTAATGCTGCCCAAAGCTGCCTTAAGGGCAGCTTGCTTTCTTTGGTTTTTTCCCTGACTTACTCTCCCATTATTTTATTTCCACCGAGTCCCATGGGCTCCCACGCCAGAGCCTTCCTTCTTTTTTTTCAATGCAACGCTGCCCTTTGTTCTTTATATTTTTATTTTCTGTTTTTCCTTCTCACCAGCTGCCCGAGGCAGCCTCCTTGGCTTTGGTTCCCACTAAACAAAAGGCAGCCCCCCTTATTATTTTTGCTTGGCAAGATGCGGAGCACTAAGGCCTTATCATTTCTTTTCTGCTTTCGGTGGACTCCCTCCACATGCTTCTTAGTTTTCTTTTTATCACCTAATAATCACACACACACAATCATCACATATATAAATATATAAATATATATATAAAAATATAAATATATAAATATATATATATATATATATATATATTATTATCTAAATGATAAGTATAATTAAACAAGCAAGATAGTTTAAACGAAATTATTACTTAACACTTCACTAATTCTAATTTTATTATCTTAGCTAGATAAATTCTATTAAAACACAAAAATAACGTAAATAGCTCAAAATATAACGAACTAACTAAGAAAAGACGAGTGAATTTGATATAAAAATATACATAAATATGATCCGATCATATATTGCTTTTTTTTAGGCTTTATTAGGTTTATATTTTTCTCCCAATTCTTTCCATTGGCTCGAAGACCAATAATTAATTAAACCACTATATATTCTTGCATACATGCATTTTTTTAATTGCTATATATTTTTGTCTTGTATATATTGCGTTTGTTTGCAGGTATTATGAACTTGAAGTTCATAATTTCGAACTCGAAGTTTCGGGAAAGTGCAATAGCAACCTAAAGTTTCTTAATGCACAACACCCATGTTGAGACATGAAGTTTTCCATGGTTAAATCCGTTTAAACCAAACCATGTCTTAGAACCTGAACATTCTAACTTTGATTTTTATGGAAATTTTATTTCCTAAAACACCAATCACATTCTTGTTTCCGCCATTAAGAGTATTGTCGAACTGTAACAAGTTCGATTTCATTGATTTGGAAGTTTTGAACAAGAAACTACTTTATGTGGATACAAAAAGTGACACCCTGCTTGCCTACAACTAGTTACGAAATCATTGTAGCCAGTTATGGTGTGGAAGAGCTGAATAAGCCTATGCCATAATCTTCATTATAAGATTTATGCCTGAAGCATATCAAATGGAAGTACCTCACTGCCAAGAACTCCATGGCTCTTTGACTCACTATGGACCGTTTCAAATCATGCAAAGATGAATTCTTGCCTGCAGCAAAACATGATTGAAACCTTTATGTCCATGAATAGGTATAATTCTGAAATTTATATACGATCGAATTTTTAACTGGAAGAAAATCTTTCTCGTTCTTCTACATCTAAATTGCTCCTGAAGTAGCAGTATAGAGAGCGAAAGTTTACCAAATTCTTGGATCTAATTACTGCCACAATTGTGAGAAAATGGTACCCCAGCAATTCGACTAGAAGCTATTAAATGGTATAAACCTAGTTTCGGCTAGGGTCTACCAAATGGTAGTGCCCTGCTTCGGTAGGGATACACCGAAATGCATGCTCTGCTTTGGCAGAGGTGCACCAAAGGGCATGCTTTTCTTCGGCAGAGGTGTACTGAACAGTATTACTCTGCTTCGGCAAAGCCTACCGAACAGACCCCTCCAGTTTTGGCTGGAGCCTATCGAACCCAAGTCTGGGTCTGTCTTTCTCTCACAATCTCACTTTGAGTTTGTTTTGCAACATATGGTAGAACCAGGCCTGCCAAAAAGTAGTATCACGCTTGAAGCATGATCATTGGCACTAACACTTCAAGAATAAGGGATAGTATTCCTGGACCTCAACCTTGCAAAATCTAACTCCATTTTGACAAAATAGATCATTGGTTATGCACTTGTCTATGCCTCTACCAATGTCGTTGAGGAGTACCATTCCCGTATTCAATTTCTGAGAATAATTTTGCTCCACCTAGCACATTTGGAAGAGCAAAATTTGACATCGAATGCCTATTTGCCAAACCCCCTTGTCTTTTTGGTTTACTTTGTGAATAATTTATTTTATTCTCGGATTTAAGATTGATGTTTGGATGTCACTATTTTTCTCGAATAAGAGTTAATTAACAAAAATTACTGCATGTGACTACAATTAACTCATGCTTAGATATGTTTTGTAGGGAAGTTAGTTGTCTGGTTCTATGCTAACTTCATACCTAATCATCATCTGACAACCTTTCAGGCTTATCCAACCTGATTGAGGGGCATGGAACGACCCTATATTGTCCAATGGTACTAATTTTACCATAAAGGGAAGCCTTATACTCATTCGTTCCGGAAGAATGCTCTTTTTGAGATTTAAGGATATTCGAGAGTATTATTACCATATTGAAACCAATGTAGAAAAATGGAGTGAAATTCCTTGGCTTATTACCATATTGCACTTCCTACGAATATAGTCAAATGCATATTCTAGAGAAGATGGAACGCTTAACGAATGGATTATACCGATTCAAGCCTTTATGCGACTGGCCAGAAGCCTGCGATTCTAAAGAAATTTTCACTATGGATGAACGTTTGGGATATCTAGGATGATCCGTGATGCGCTGTCTTGAGTATTTTTTTACTTGAAGTAAAAACATCATACTTGGAAGCGTATCATACATTAGCACTATCCACATTTTCTACAAAGGATTCAAAAAATGGACATTTGTGGACTGATTCAACCACCCTGCGGACCACATTGTTTAATGCTTCTACACATTGGTCATACGTGTGGCTGTTGTCCACAAGCTACATTCTCCACACTAGTGGCTCAGATTAACAAGCTCAGGGCTCACCACCCTGATTATCTGATCAAATATATTTGATTAGATAAGTTGGAGATTTTACATCGAAAATTTTAACTTTCGATGGATATTGCATGTCGGCTGGGTTTTGAAGTTGAACATTAAGTACCCCATATTTATACCCAGAACGACCGAACAGAAGCATTCATTAAATGCCTTCAAATGATTGCACGATTGATTGGTCATACGTACCAAGTTCTGGATCTTTGTTTGGGGCCATGCAATATAGCAAGCAACCATGTTGGTCCGCTTGAGGCCCGTCACGACCTAACCTTATAAAGCTCTTATTAGCTGGTTACCAGATTTGAACCCGACATATCGAATCTGCTTATCTTTGGTTGTGCGGCCTATGTGCCATTTTACGCCGCCTTTATGTACAAAAGAACTAAGGGGTCCTCAAGGAATGATGGAAATCTATGTCGGTTATGATTATCCTTCTAATATTCGTTACTTAGAACTTTTGACAAACGATCCATTTACTGCTTATTTTGCAGATTGTCACTTTTATGAGACAGTCTTCCCGTCATTAGGAGGAGATAAGAACATTAACGTTCCTAAAGAACGACATTAATTATCATAGACGTCCCCACTATGTCTCATCTCGATCCCAATCTAGATCGTCAGAGTATAACCAAACACTTCCTCTAATCTAGCAAAAGTGACGAGACCACATATACCAGCTACTGTGGCTGACCGTCGCACATTGACAGCTAACCAATCAATCTATCATACGCCAGAAGCGTGGTTCATTCGGTTCGAGGATTCACCTCCCAAAAAATGGAGGAACGTGGCACGGACGAATCCGCCTCTTGATCGCTATCTCAATCATTTTCATCTCATGAGATTAAATCCAGATTACTCTCGAGACCTGAAGTTCTTGGTCCAATATACTAGTTTGGATGAGAAATGGAATTGGAATGAGATTATCATAGATGATGTTTCATTTATATGGTAACTACCAACATAAATGAAAAACAATGATAACTAACCGCATTTCATTGATTAATATCGATGTAGAACTGATTGGTCAACAAAAAGAATCAATCTATGATAAATGAGATGAATAAAATAGTGCGATATGACACCTTATGGAGCAAGATTTCTCTCATACGCGATATGATTGATTGCAACATTGCAAACGTGGTTGTAGTATATCTGGGATCCTGATATGAACTTACATGGAGGTTCCAAATGACTTACATGTAATGATTCAAATAGTTCTAGATCACATGAACACCCTCTCGATTCTCAAGAGGCCTTCACTTTACGGATGCAGAACTATCCAGGCGAATGTGGTATACCATCTAAGTGAATATTTGATCAGTTAGGGATATATTCCCGTGCATGTACAAAATCCAAAATTGCTAAAGTTGAGAATACTAACTCGCACCTAAATCGGACTTTAAGATGAATGATATTGAGAAAACTTGACGTTACCTTGACCTGAAGTTTTGAGCTAGCTCTGATGGTATTTTGATCCACCACTCAAACTAGACCCAAAAGGTGTTACGTCAAGTATACCCTGATCGTCTGTATGATAGATGCAAATGAAACCTTTACGGAGGGTATGAAGCATAAGGTTCAATATTGGAACGTGACGCAGCCATATCTAAGTACCATGGGCATTTGTTGTACTTAGCTCAAATGTACTAGATCGAACATCTTATGTGCTAATAATCTTTTGGCATAAAGCAGCACTGCGCCTACATGCCATAACCAAATTTGGTGTTAAAGACGTTTTTCCGTTACTACGAATTTAGGCTTATCTATCCCTATGCATCTCAGAATAGATCACACCCCCTTGATCTTTGGAATGATGCCTACCTTGTGGGATTCACTGAATCAAACCATCTGTCTGACCGTACAAGGTACGTTCCCGAATGGTTAAGTCTTTACCATTAAGGAACACCGCAATATCTTAGAGGTCAACCAAATAGACCTTTGTTGTGAAACCTTTGAGTCGTTCTAAGACTCACTGTATTTCATCACGTGAGAGATGTGGTCAAGAACTCTTGTTGAGCATATTCAAAATCCCTATTTTTTTTCATCCATCGTTGAGTCCCAACAACGATCCATGAAGACAATGCCGTATGTATCGACCAAATCATAATACATCTAACAAGTTAACACCAAGCATATTGTGTCTACATCAGCATGAGCATTAAAAGATTGAAGGCAAACAGTTCAATCCTTTACAACCTTGCTGACCTCTACACGTCGTTATTGCCAAAGTTTACCTTCCAGAAACTTGTCCAAGGAATTGGTATGCATAACTTTCTCATTTGCGATGCTTGTAGTTTCATTTGGAAGTTTTGTCAAACTCAGGGAGAGTGTCTAGAAGTATACTCACTTGATCTTAACGTACTTTTTTTCTTTACGATTAGGAGCATTTTTCCCACTAGGTTTTTGTTACCTAACTAGGTTTTAACAGGGCACCTATCCTGGGCTGATCGTACCCTTGTGAGCTATTCTACATACTGCATAAGACATATAGTTTTGACTTAATGCAACTTCTCACTTTTCTCCTTAGCCTATGGGTTTTTCTCCCACCTTGGGTTTTGCGATAACGATGTTTTGTGAGTTTTACTATCCATGCATTCTTCCACTTGTTTTGAGACTTGCATTTGTTACTTATGCCGGCCAGACGAGATGACTTCATCAATTGCTTCTACATTTGCCTGAAGATCTAATGCGCCATCTACTTGAGTATTTGCACACTTAAGGGGGAGTGTTGTGACATATGTTCTTATCAATATGTGATTGTGTAAATCCTAAGTAGAGATATAATAGAAATCCTTCAGGATCTAGAATATCTTTCCTAATAGACTTTGTATTACTTGGAGAGCAACTTTCTCTGGTCCTTATTACTATAAACAAAGGCACAAAGACTAGGGAATTAACACACAATTCCTCAAGTCTATTCTCCAATCTCTTTCTCTTCCCTTTGCCGCACCTCTTTATTAAATATAGGTCACAACAAGATGTTACTTGTTTTTAAAATTGTCAATTTGTTTGACAAGCATACATGAATAAATATTTTTTAAAATAGATTTTTTTTTTAGATGATAATAGAGAAAACGATAGTTTCTATTATAATATTTGCATGGTAAAAAATTCATGGATTATAAGTAAGTGAACAAGTAGATTAAACATATGTGCAATTTTTTTTTTCAACAAAAAGAAAAAGCAAATGAAAAGCTGTTTGAAACTCGTTTTTCATATCCAACTACAAAATGATATTTATTTTTCATAGTTCATACTATTTAAATTTATTTTCAAATTAAACACGACAAGGTTTAATAAATTGGATTAGTCTCGAATAATTTGATTAAATGAGTTGATTTGAAAAATGAGATGATAATGTGAGAAGCAAAAGTGAATTGTTGGGAGTGGCACAGTCTAATGCGCTACGAGTTACTACAGGCAGGCTCAACCATGGGACAACGGGCCAAGAAAAGGCTGCAAGTTTTCTTGGATGGGTTTAAGGGATTTCGGGCCCTAGAGATCAGGCCGAATGCCTTGGTTTTCTAGGTCACTACAACAAACCCAAAGCCAAAGGGTACTGCCATGTGGTCCACTTGTCTGGGCTTTAGGCCAACGGTGATCTATGGTGTCACGATGGGTGTTGCGGTGGTGGTGCCGCATGGTGCCCAAGAATTTTTTAATTTTTTTTTTGACATATGTAGGGTTTTACAAACCCTAGATTTGCTTATAATTTATTTTATATACATTGACTCACAAATTCCACATAGCAAATATAATCGCGTAATGCATGAAACAAATATATGAACATATACAATATATATATAGAGTAAGGAAAATATAAACGTAGAGGGGTTCATGCATCATGGGAAATGTTTTCATGCTTCGTGGACGTCTCAAATATCTTCTTTTATTTTAAGCGTACCTGATTAGTAGAAAACAAATATAAGCCTTTGAATTTTGTGGATGATAGCCTATTCCGACAATCCGTTAATTCCTCAGCTTCTAGTAAGAACATGCTGATAACATGTTATAGGCCTATTTGATTGAACGATCTTTAAGGTTTACAAAGAGAAGGGCCGACGGTAATTAGAGAGACGATAGAGTGATTTAATAGCGTTAGTAAGTTAAATGTTATGTTAGCTATTGACGGAGTTTGAACCCATGCTGTCATGCAAGGGCACAACAAATTTTCACTATTGTGGTAAAGGGTCACTTGCTACTCCTTCACCACACTTGACAAGTAGCGAACCTACCTTCTATTTAAAATGCTTTATTCAATCCAACTAATCTTAACACTTGTTTGAGATTAAAATTTTGTAGGAAACATTGCTATTAGACCTTCTTCAACTCTTGTGTTAAAATTTAAAAAATTTAACCCAAAAGTTTAGGTTTTAACCCAGAAATAGTTGTTCTCTTCCAACACTTATGGGCTAAATTTTTAGGCCGAGAGTATTAAAGAATGATTTCTTAAAGTAACCTAAAAAAAACAATTATATAGATTATCTTAATTTAATTTTATGAACATTCTAACTTAAAAATATTTAGATTCTGATAAATATTGAAAAATCTCTAAATCGACACCAAGAAACTTGTGAAACACATAAAATATATATTTTTAATTACTTTAGCCATTGGATTTAAATTTGGACTGTTAGATTTTTCCTTTTTACTGTTGGATTTAATCATATTAGATCTTGGCGGCTGAATTCAATGAATTTATAAATATAAAACTAAAAAAAAAATTACACATATTGGCGGCTAAATTTGCTCTACAAATGAGTTTTGGGTTAAAACTCATATTTGCCACAAGGTTTGGAATAAGTTGGGGTAAGTTTAGAATCTAAAATTTGAATTTTACTTCAAGGGTTAGAGTACATCTTAGAAGATTAGCAATGAAACTTTCTTAAAAATTGGAGTGCTTTTTAAAATGTATTTGTAAGTGTTTTTTTTTTGAAAAAAACACAAAGTATTAGAACCGACTTGAGATTGGCGAAAGAAGTGACCCCCTAGCATCCTTGATTGGGAGGGGTCCCAAAACAAAATGTTTGTGTTAGAACAATTCAAATATATAAAATACAAAAAACCATATTTAAAACAATTAGTTGGTGTGTTGGTATGTTATACGTGATTGGGGTTAAAAACTTGGTGGAGCAACTCAATGGGTTTTGTTTTTCAGATTTTCTACAAATTTTTTTTATCGAATATTTGTTTCTACAATTGTTTTGTACTTCTTCTCTCAATGTACGAAACTGTCTAAAGCTGAACGCCTAGTTTTAATTCTTTTTATATGAAATTTGATACCTCTTTTCATACTATTTTTGAGCAACTTACTTGAACTAGTTTTCTTTTATTGAGCATTTTGGGTCTAATAATGCATTGTTCTATAGAAAAAATTACACATGATAGTACATTATTGAATTAGAATAGCATGCCGTGTATCAATATAAACCAGTTTCATATAAGTTATTCTTCAATTAGTGCAAATGCAAAATGTGAACTAAGTGGATGCATGAATGTCATGCGGCAGCAATAGCTTAACAACTTCAGTAAAGTCAGTTGTCGTTGTTTTTGGTCCACATATGTGATAACTTAAATTAAGGGGTTGTTTGATAACCGCTTTTGTTTTCAGTTTTGTTTTTACATTTTCAATTTTAAACTAAAAATCCTATTTGGTAACTAGTTTCAGTTTCAATTAAAAAAATAACTAAAAACTACTTTCTTGATTTAAAAAAAATAAAAAAACAAGTAAACTTTATGACTATTAAATAACTCCTAAAAGCAAGAATGAATAGAAACATAGGGTGTGTCACAATCTCACTCGGCCACTGCTATTAAAGAATAAATATTCTTATCAACTAGTTAAACATGCTTTGTTTCCAATCAAAAAAAGAGAGGAAAGCTTGCTTTGTGATGTGTGGCTATGTATTCTCCTAGCCACTTAGTAATATAGTTTAACGAAATTGTTCAAACCAGCTAAGTAAAATCAATTTGAACTACTACTTAATAATACACTCTAATAGTATTTCTCTTCATTTATAAATGAAAGATCTTAGGTTTGAATTATGTAAATAGCGAGTTCGCAATCAATTTATTCACCCCCCCATTCATGTAAAAATATGTGTGTGTGTGTGTGTCTCTCTCTCTCTCTCCATATATATATAGTACTTATTTGAACTAGTCTGTAATTAGTTTGATTTAGTTTGACATGTTTGAACTGCTTATACCTTAAATTAAAATCTTAGATATTGGGTCGTTTGTAGTGTTGTACTATATATTGGGCCTCACTACTTAGCCCATAATGTAAGTGAAAGAGGAAGAAAACCCTTGTTTTATAAAAAGGATCATTCACCCTCACTTTAATGACAAAAGAAGCAAACCCTAGCCTCTATTGCCTCCATGTATGTTGTAACTCTCAATTGACATACTGAAACTGAATCGACACCAGTTTGGACGTAGCTCCAACTTAGAGTACACCACGATATATCATTGTATTCTTGTGTGTGTGAGCTGCGGTTGGATTTACGTTGTTCCAAAATCGACTGATTTTGTGCATCAACCATTCGAGTTTGACATCATCTTTGTATTACAATCTAGATCTTCGTGCACTACTCTAGGAATCGGCAGGGGGTAATCATCATCATCACCGTGGCGTCAGCGTCTGCCGCCTGCAACACCACGTGCTCCATCTCCATCACCATGCCCATGCCCTTCTGCAAACACGGCGAAGCCGATTCAGAAGCCATAGTCTCTCTCTTCGTCATTCCTTTCTCCACCATGGTCCATGGAAACCGAAGTGGACTTGCAATCTTCTCGAGGTCACAGTTATTACGGTTGTGTTAGAAAGGGTTGAACGATCAACGGAGCAAACAACAAATGAAGCTAACAATGCTATGAATGAAACACTCGCTGCAAAGATGTTGCTGTGGTGGTGCATGCAACGACACCTGTGGCTCCTAAATCGGGATCCAAAACTGTTTATGGATTCTAATTAATTTACTGTGAGTTTTCGGGATTTGGATCTGAGTCCTAAAGCGGCTCCTAGACATGGACGTGGATTCGGATCCAATTCTTTAAGAGTCGCAGCAAATGGATTAGGATATACAAACAGTAATAGATCCGGTTCAGGAGCCACAAGTGTCAGCCGCAAGCACTGCCCGAGCTACGTTTTTCTCAACAAATGTTTCATTCATAGCATTGTTAGCTTCATTTTCTTCCTGATCTGCCGACCATGCAACCTTCTCTAACACATCCGCCACAACAACCGCGACTTCGAGAAGTTTGCAAGCCCACTCTAGTTTCTCATCGGTTATGGTGGAGAAAAGAACGATGAAGAGAGGGAGACTATGGCTTCTGAATTGGGTCCTGAACCATTTGTGGATCCTTATTCGTTTCCTTTAACGTTTAGGGATTTTGATCCGGATTTAGAACCGAACCGGCTCTTGATCCGGCTCCGGCGCTGCTTGAGATAAGGCCTAGGCATGGGGACGGAGGTGGAGCATGTGGTGGTGCTGGCGACAAGCGCATATGCACGTTGCTTTGGAGGAAGTGGTGCTAGATACTGTTCCTTTCTGGGTCCAGATATGTGGGGTTCCAATGTGCTTTGTGTCTAAGCCAAATATCCTTCGGCTCACTCAAGGAGTGGGGGAGTTTGTAGAACTAGAGGACCCATGTAAAGCTAGAGGTTTTCTGCGTGTTAGAATTCTTATTGATATAAAAAAACCTCTGCTCAATGGATGTTGGCTTCGGAGGGATTTGAACAGAGAAACGTGGGTGGAGTTTCGCTATGAAAAACTTCAAGATTTTTGCTATCGTTGTGGGCGGATAGGCCATGTCAACTCGGAATGCACTTTTGAGGAGACGCAAGGAGGGAATGCGGGGTATGGTGAATGGACTAAGGCTCCGCCAGTTAGGGAGATTGTGGAGAGTGTGAGACCCACTAACACTGGTTGGGGGGAACAACGTGCGGCTGGCATGGTGAGGGCACAACCTATTACCTCGGCATCCAGTAGGGGTGAAGCTAGTTATCCACGGATCGAGGACTCTATCGCCATGCAAAGGGACAAAGCACAAATGGTGGTGACAGAAGCAAAAGGCAGAAAAAAATGGCATAGAGTTCAACGACCGCTGATGGCGAATGATCAAGAGTTATGGAACGATAACCAAGAAGATGAGGAGCCTGAGGCTCTACAATCTTCAGGGGGTCTGCCCAGGAGTGCAAGTCACATGGTTGATGGGTGTGAGGCGCTGTCGGCGGGCATGGACTTACTGGAGGGGGGTGTGAAAAGAGAAATAGGACTCCAGTGGAAGGAGATGAATAAATCGCCATACAAGAAAGGGAGAGGACCTGACAGTGGGGAGGCGAGTAATCCACACCTGGCTGGTTTTTGGCAGGATCTGAATAGGAGTGCCAGCTGTGTGCTGATTAAGAGAACACTATTTGCGGCTAATGCGAATCTAACCGAGTCCCGGGCCCCTAGTCAAAGCGGGGAGCCACAGAGAGAAGTCTTGGAAGATGGCAGGAAGACCTCTGAGGAAATTGGTGGTGGCGGCTGGCCCTTAACAGCCGCAGGTCAGTTATGAGTTATCTGTTTTGGAACTGTCGTGGTCTTGGGTCGGACACGACAGTTCGAGCTCTTCATGGGCTAATACGAAATAAACGACCCTCGATGATCTTCCTATCCGAAACAAAAATGGTAGACCAACGTATTGAAGGTGTTAGGAGGCGAATGGGATTTTTGAATGGCTTTGATGTGCCTCCTATTGGTAGACCTGGCAGTTTTTGACACGACACGATGACACGACACGAAAACGACACGAAAATAACGGGTTTCGGGTCGACACGATAACTAATCGGGTCATTATCGGGTAACCCGTTAAGAACCCGTTAATAACAGGTCCTTAACAGGTTTACACGAGAGTGACACGCGGGTAACCTGTTTTGACACGAAAAGGAAAAAGTTATTTTGATGATTTTAATTTTTTTTAATTACTAAAAAAAACTTACTATAAAATACAATAAATATAGTGGATATATATATATATATATATATATATATATATATATATATATATATATTGTTCATTAATTATTATTGTATTATTATTCTAAATAAATTTTAAAAATTTAAGTTTTATTTATTTATTTTATAAAATATTATGAGCAAAGAGTGAGATTAAAAAATTATAAAACGCATTAAAAATAAAAACATCAAGTAATTTAAAAAATACCAAATATATTTAAATATTTAAAATAATTAATTTACAAGTGCAAAAAATGTAAAAAAAAATATGCAAGCACTCTTAATCGCATCCTCTACGCTTTAAAGGTGCGTACATGAATTTTTAAAACTATACAAACCCTCAAGTATTTTTAAGGTAGTTCAAAATAAATAAATCATTAATGTATAAGTCTGAAAAATGTGAAAGCATATATAAAGGGGTGTGATATTCACACACCCTATTTTACTTTTCACACACCCTTCTAATTTTCGACCGTCGGATCGGATAAACTGAAGAAAATCAACAAATAGAAATTAACAAGGGGTGTGTAAGAAGTAAAATGGGGTGTGTGGATAGCACACCCCTATATAAATGCTCATGATTGCATCCTCTACCCTTAGACAATCGTTACATGGTCGTTTAGATTTTTAAAACCCTCCAAATCTCATGAATAATGTTTTTTTTAGTGAAAAATTAATAATATTGTAGAAATGAAAAATTAATAAGATTTTTTAAAAAAAATTGCACATACCACACATTGCCACATAAATATTACTTCAAAACATTAAAACATTTGTCGTTTAAGTATTACATCTACACCCGAAAATAATACTTTTATTAAGTATATAACATAAAATTTTGTGATATCCACATCCACTAGTGTAAATATTTTAAATTGAAGATCGAATTCATTCATTGTATTCATATAGGGTCAAGGAGTGTATCTGTAAAAAATCATCAAAATCGGAGTTAAAATAACCGTTAAATCGTGATTTTTTGTTTATAACCGTCGAAAAGCTTTGTCCCGTTACTTGATCTCTAAATGTTTGTTTTTTGTGATTTTTTGCTGATGTGATCTCGAAATATATACGAACAAGTTTGACGGTTGTGATCGTTGAAATTAGTTTCGGATAATTCGTATCCCACCAAAACGATAGATTGACTAACACTTAAGAGTTTATTTATACTTTCATTAAGTATAACATAAGATTTTGTGGTATCCACTTGTGTAAATATTTTAAATTGAAGATCGAATTCATTCATTGTATTCATATAGGGTCAAGGAGTGTATCTGTAAAAAATCATCAAAATCGGAGTTAAAATAACCGTTAAATCGTGATTTTTTGTTTATAACCGTCGAAAAGCTTTGTCCCGTTACTTGATCTCTGAATGTTTGTTTTTTGTGATTTTTTGCTGCTGTGATCTCGAAACATATACGAACAAGTTTGACGGTTGTGATCGTTGAGATTAGTTTCGAATAATTCGTATCCCATCAAAACGATAGATTGACTAACACTTAAGAGTTTATTTATACTTTCATTAAGTATAACATAAGATTTTGTGGTATCCACTTGTGTAAATATTTTAAATTGAAGATCGAATTCATTCATTGTATTCATATAGGGTCAAGGAGTGTATCTGTAAAAAATCATCAAAATCGGAGTTAAAATAACCGTTCAATCGTGATTTTTTGTTTATAACCCTCGAAAAGCTTTGTCCCGTTACTTGATCTCTGAATGTTTGTTTTTTGTGATTTTTTGCTGCTGTGATCTCGAAACATATACAAACAAGTTTGACGGTTGTGATCGTTGAAATTAGTTTCGGAGAATTCGTATCCCATCAAAACGATAGATTGACTAACACTTAAGAGTTTATTTATACTTTCATTAAGTATAACATAAGATTTTGTGGTATCCACTTGTGTAAATATTTTAAATTGAAGATCGAATTCATTCATTGTATTCATTTAGGGTCAAGGAGTGTATCTGTAAAAAATCATCAAAATCGGAGTTAAAATAACCGTTAAATCGTGATTTTTTGTTTATAACCGTCGAAAAGTTTTGTCCCGTTACTTGATCTCTGAATGTTTGTTTTTTGTGATTTTTTGCTGTTGTGATCTCGAAACATATACAAACAAGTTTGACGGTTGTGATCGTTGAAATTAGTTTCGGATAATTCGTATCCCATCAAAACGATAGATTGACTAACACTTAAGAGTTTATTTATACTTTCATTAAGTATAACATAAGATTTTGTGGTATCCACTTGTGTAAATATTTTAAATTGAAGATCAAATTCATTCATTGTATTCATATAGGGTCAAGGAGTGTATCTGTAAAAAATCATCAAAATCAGAGTTAAAATTACCGTTAAATCGTGATTTTTTGTTTATAACCGTCGAAAAGCTTTGTCCCGTTACTTGATCTCTGAATGTTTGTTTTTTGTGATTTTTTGCTGATGTGATCTCGAAACATATACGAACAAGTTTGACGGTTGTGATCGTTGAAATTAGTTTCGGAGAATTCGTATCCCATCAAAACGATAGATTAACTAACACTTAAGAGTTTATTTAAACTTTCATTAAGTATAACATAAGATTTTGTGGTATCCACTTGTGTAAATATTTTAAATTAAAGATCGAATTCATTCATTGTATTCATATAGGGTCAAGGAGTGTAGCTGTATAAAATCATCAAAATCAGAGTTAAAATTACCGTTAAATCGTGATTTTTTGTTTATAACCGTCGAAAAGTTTTGTCCTATTACTTGATCTCTGAATGTTTGTTTTTTGTGATTTTTTGCTGATGTGATCTCGAAACATATACAAACAAGTTTAACGGTTGTGATCGTTGAAATTAATTTCAGAGAATTCGTATCCCATCAAAACGATAGATTGACTAACACTTAAGAGTTTATTTATACTTTCATTAAGTATAACTCTCTTCATTTTGCATATCTTTGAACATTTGTATTTTGTAGTTTGCACTAATGTTTTTTCATTAGACTCTTATTTTGGGGTATGTAAACTTGAAAGAAAAATGTTTTATTTATTTATTTATTAATGTTTTGAATTAGTATTTATGTGACAATATGGTATGTATATACTAATTTAGTATTATGTTTTACATTTTTTAGGGTCAAAATATGTTTTTCATTTTCATTATTTATTGATTTAAAAAATATTTTTCTTAACGGGTAACGGGTCGGGTCATATTACCTGATAATATTAACGGGTCGATTTCGGGTTGGGTCATATTACCCGTTTATTTTAACGGGTGTTACACGACACGACCCGTTAAGCTATCGGGTATGACACGAAAACGACACGAACACGAGAAACACGACACGAATGCCAGGTCTACCTATTGGTAGAGCGGGTGGTCTTAGCTTATGGTGGGCAGAGTCGATGGAGGTACAGATTTTATTCTTCTCAAAACATGTGATTGATGCTATGGTGAGACACGGTGGGGAGCAACAATGGATTCGAGTAACTGGGGTGTATGGGACATCTTATGCAGTTGAAAAGGATGCTTTCTGGGGTTGGATGTCAGATCATTTTACCCCGTCGGATATTCCCTGGCTGTGTGGTGGAGATTTCAATGATTTCCTGTGGGACCATGAGAAATCTGGGGGAGCTGAGGTTCTGTATAATCGTCCAAGATACTTGGAGAATTTTATGCATTCTTCTATGTTGTTTGACTTGGGCTTTAATGGTCCGGCATTCACGTGGAGGGGAAACCGAAACGGCGTGTGGGTTGAAGAGCGGTTGGATAGGGCCTTAGTTAATGGCCTTTGGCAGGACATGTGGCCCAATTCTTCGGTCTTGCATGGCACAGTTACGGCGTTTGATCATTGTCCGATCATTGTTAAGCCTGTTCCAGACGTAGCTAAAGGCAGAAAGCTGTTTCGTTTTGAGGCTTTTTGGGCCAAAGAGGAGGAGTGTCGGGATTTGGTTCGAAAGTGTTGGGATCGTCCCTTGCATGGGGGTGCGTTAAGTCAGTGGTTGAAAATGATAAGAGACTGCCAATCTGATTTATCTAAATGGAGTAATCAGAAATTTAAGGGAAGGGTGCAGCAACTTGATAAGCTTATGGCTCAACTTGACACTCTGCAAATGGATTGGAGTTCGAACTTCGAGGAAATTCATTCGAAGTCTCGTCAGGTTGATGAGTTGCGCGCCCAGGAGGAAAGCTTTTGGCATCAACGGTCTAGAGTTCGTTGGTTAAGGGAGGGGGATGCCAATACCAAATTCTTTCATCTTTCCACACTGCAAAGACGCCGAAGAAATCAAATTCTTAAGTTGAAGGATGATCACGGAAGGTGGGTGGAGCATCCCAAAAGGTTATGTGAGATGGTGGTAAATCATTTTACTAAGCTTTTTCAGTCTGAAGGGCCAAGGGATTGGGGATCGCTTCTGGATTGTATTCATCCTTCTATCTCGTCGGAGATGAATCTGATGTTAGTTGAGCCGGCCTCGGCTGAGGAGATCAAGACAGCGGTAATGCAAATGGGGGGATTAAAAGCCCCAGGTCCGGATGGTTTTCCTGGTATTTTCTATCATCAGTTTTGGGAGGAGGTCAAGGAAAGTGTTAATAGAATGATTGGGGCGCTTATTATGGAGCCGCTTAGCCCGGGCTCCCTGAATTCCACTCATATTGTGCTTGTCCCGAAGGTTCCTAATCCGGAAACGGTCAACCAATTTAGGCCCATCAGTCTCTGTAACTATTCCTACAAAGTATTATCAAAAGTTCTAGCTAACCGGATGAAGGTGATTCTTCCTCATCTGATCTCCCCGACTCAAAATGCTTTTGTGGCGGGTCGTCAAATCCAGGATAGTATTGGGATTGCCCATGAACTTTTCCACTTCCTGAAATGTAGAAAAGCTAAGGGTAAGTTCGAGATGGGCATCAAGCTTGATATGGAGAAGGCTTATGATAGGGTGGAGTGGGATTTTCTGGATGCGGTTATGGAGAGGATGGGTTTTTGTTGTGATTGGAGGAAGATCATTATGGGGTGTGTGTCTTCGGCCCAGTTTGATGTTCTCGTCAACGGGCATCCTAGCATGAAGTTTTATCCTTCAAGGGGGCTCCGTCAGGGTGACCCTCTCTCCCCATACTTATTTATCTTGGTTGGTGAAGTTCTTTCCCAGATGATTCAGAATGCGGTGGATCACAACCTCCTGGAGGGTGTTCGATTCGGGGTGTCTGGACCGACTATTTCGCATATGTTCTTTGCGGATGACACTCTTCTATTCTTGAGAGCTAATGAGAAGAACTGCCGAAATATTATCCATCTCCTTGACTTGTATTGTGAGGTTTTGGGTCAAAAAGTGAATCTGGAAAAATCGAGTGTTTTCTTTGGTGCCAATGTTCATGTTGACTGTTCCTCTCATCTGGGCAACATTCTCAGTATGAAGGTGGTTGACAACCCGGGGGCTTATCTGGGTGTCCCGGCTATCTGGGGACGTTCAAAAAAGCGAGGTTTGGCCTATGTTAAGGGCCGTGTGCTGGAGAAGCTTCAAGGTTGGAAACAGCACTCTTTGTCTCGAGCGGGGAAGGAAGTTCTAATTAAAGCTGTGGTCCAAGCCATTCCGGCCTACCCTATGAATATTTTCTTGTTTCCGGCTATTGTGTGTCGGGAACTGGATTCTCTGGTTTCGAACTTCTGGTGGGGGTGCAAGGATGGGGTTCGAAAAACTCATTGGGTTCGGAAGTCTATTCTTGAGCTTCCTAAGTCCCGGGGGGGGGCTTGGGTTTTCGGAATTTTCAAAATTTCAATAAAGCTTTGCTTATGAAACAATGCTGGAGATTGGTCTCTGAGCCCCAGTCTCTTTGGGCTCGGGTGATCAAGGCTCGTTACTTCCCTAACTGCTCTTTTTGGGAGGCGAGAAAAGGTGGTCGAGCCTCGTGGGCTTGGGCTAGTCTTCTCTCTGTCCGAGATTTGTTGCATTCGGGGTCCCATTGGCAAATCATGGGAGGTCAGGATGTTAAGGTGTGGAGTGATAGGTGGCTGCCTTCTACTCCTTTGGGTCACCCGCAGCCTCTGGGACAACTGAGGGTTTCGCCTAATCTCCGAGTTTCTTCGCTCATCTGCCCGATCTCTGGTTGTTGGGATATTGAATTTTTGCGTGATTTTCTCTCTGAGGCTGATCAAATGGCCATTATGGCTACTCCCATTGGTGTTTTGGGTCGTAAAGATAGACTTGTGTGGGCGCCAAACAGAGTGGGCTCCTATTCGGTGAAGTCGGGATACAGTTGGTTACGATGTGGCTCTCTGGATGTGGGGGGTTTCAGCCTCTCTTTACCTGTTCATCTCCCCCCTGTTTTTTGGAATCACTTTTGGAAGCTTGGGGTGCTCCCCAAGATCCGGTACTTTCTTTGGTTATCGGTGCATGGTGGGCTTCCCACCCGGACTGCTCTCTTTCATCGAAAATTGGCCCCTTCCCCGGTATGTCCTATCTGTTTGTGCCAGGATGAATCTCTTATGCATCTCTTCCTCCTTTGTAAATGGGTTCGCCCTATCTGGTTTGGTGGTGCTCTCTCATTCAAAGTGGATGGTGAAGCCTTTTCTTCTTGGGTTGGTTGGTGTAAGGAGGTGTTTTCGCCCAGGTTTGGATCGGACTCCAGTAGGAGGTGGGTCCAATCTTATATTGCTTTTACGTGTTGGTTCATTTGGAAAGCTCGTTGTGATTTTGTGTTTAATAAAGTCCCGGTGAACCCGGTTTCGGTTCTTCGAAAAATTTCTTCGGCCCATTCATCTTTTTTGGAGGCTAATTCTGGATTGGATCACTGTGGTGGGATGAGTGTTGCGTCGGTTCCTAGGGTTGCCTATTGGTGTGCTCCGTCTGATCCTTGTTATAAGATTAATGTGGATGCCAGCTGGTCTATGGTTACTCGCCGGGGTTTTGCTGGGGTGGTGGTGCGGGCGGCTGAAGGTAGATTTGTTGCTGCGGCTAGATTCCCTATTAGTGCCCCCTCTGCCCTCTCTGCGGAGGCCCTTGCTTTGTTTCATGGATGCAGGTTGGGATCTGAGCTTGGCTTTCAGGAGGTCATCTTCGAGTCGGACTCCTCTGAAGTCATTTCTTGTCTTTTGGGTTCGGTTGGTGACAACTGGGAGGTCTCCCCTACTTTGGAAAGGATCAGGTTGTTGGGAAGTTCCTTTCAGCGTTGTCGTTGGTCTTGGATCCCGAGACCAGCTAATGAAGCAGCGCACATTTTGGCGTTGCAAAATTCATCGGAGATGTGTGATTTTGTTTGGGTTGACCGACCCCCATCTTCGCTGGTGTTCGTACTCAACAATGACGGTCTCCCTTGTCCTCACTAATTCTCTTTTGTCTTCAGTGCTGGGGTGACATTTTCACCTGGTGAAAGTGTCCTCTTATTGTGAGCCCCGTACTGATTGTTTCTTGCTTTGGCTTTGCCTCTGTTGGTTGCCTCTTGTAGGCTCTCTGGCTTTTGCTTTGTTGGTCCTGTCTTGGCTCAATGAAGTATGTTTCTTGTCAAAAAAAAAAAAAAAAAAAAAAAAAATTTGTCACACGTGCATGTTGAGGATAAATCTCACATCAATAGGAGAAGAGACCTTGCATCGTTTATAAGGAGCTGAACAACTCTCTATATTGCCGACTGGTTTTATAGTACAGATAAACTTTGCTTTTTTTTTTTGGTGTGCTATCCACACACCCCTGTTTACTTCCCACAAAAACTCTATTTCCAATGATAAGATGTTTTGTTCAATTCATTGTGCGAAATTGCTTTTGAAATAAAATATGTAGATAAATATAGAATATTTTCTTAATTAATCAAGAAGGAAAATAGCCGAACGAAATTAATCACTGAGGTCGTTTGTTGTCTAGTATTGGCTTTAGCTTAGACAACCTCACTAGATCTTGAATAAAATTATGAATGTTAACTTGAATAGTTTGTCCAAGTGAAAGTGGAAGACAGATAAACTATAAAGCAGACCTGTCCATGACAAAAACATACAAATTGACATTCATAGTTTTATCCAACATTCATAGAATCTGGAGAGCTATTCAAGCAAACCAATCATATACAACAAACGAACAAGGCCTAAACAGATTGATTTGATTTGGTTGTGTTCTTAGTGTGAGGTGTAAACCAAGCCAAATCTAACCGTATCCTTTTAACATGGTTATGTTCTTAATTATATAATTAAAACGATTTGCTTGTGCAGAGTATTCAGTAAACGGATGCAATGCATATTGCATGTGATGTCAAAATATAAAATATTACCATTTGAGATATGAGAGTAGATAGGCAGCGAAAGATACAAATGAGCTTTAGTCGTTCAACATGGTCTATTTGTGAGTTCCAAGAAATACGGTATATAAAACTATTCGTTTGCAACTTGAGACTTGATGGTGTGGGAAGGACTTGGATCCTCTCCGGATCCCTCTCCATGGAGATCCTAGGAATCAAGTCCCGTGGACCGTTCATAAAAAATCGTGCGGTTACAATTAAATACTTTTTACGCAAAATGAAACTGCTTTATTTTTAAAAATATAAAAATCATTTAATTTTAGCCGCACGATTTTTGATGAACGGTCCACTGGGCTTGATCCCTAGGATCCCCATGGAGGGGATCCGGAGAGGATACAAGTCGGTGTGGAAAGGGTCTGAAGGTTATGTGAGAGGTGACAGGACTTCCTACATTTCCTATATCACGTTGATATTCTCAATCAATTATATAACATTATGTAAGAAAGTTATAGTATATAACATTGCATTATTTGTTTGAGATACCTCAGTACTGTATCAAGAATATAAGTAAGTCCTCGACGAGTGAGAGATGCGGCATATGATTCATTGTTCACTGGATGAAAAAAAATTGCTAACCAGGTAAGAGAAAAAAAATACAGACACTTCGGATATAACATTCTTAACACCAAGCAATGGAGCAATGAATTTAGCAGAAGAGAATATCTGTGACATTTTTTTTGTTTTTGAAGCGGTATATCTGTGACATTTCGAAGAAAAGGTTCGTTTCCTTGTTCACAAATTATACGCAGTAAGTACTAAACAAAAGGAGTTGTTTCTTGATGCGTCTATGAAAAACTTTAATGACTTGGATCATCACGAAATATAAATTGTCCTCGGCGCTACGAGCAAAAGGAACTAGCCCAACAATTTACAAAATTAATCTGGTGAGAATGATTGAATGCTACGTACAAGTTACAACAGGCGAGCTTGCCCATGTCCTTAATTGAGCATCAGATATGATCAGTAAGCCTTATGAATCAATCCTTCATGATGCTTTGTACTCTATCGTTTGGTTACCATTTTAATTTGGTGGAAGTCTTTTGGACAATAGTTTGAATAAGTTTTAATTCGTATCTGCAAAAAGGATACAACCAACAATAATAAATCACCATCAGTTTGTAGAAAACGTAATTGATTACTACAGGAGGAAGAGTAAAATACTAAGTCTACGTACCTGTCTTCCAAATTGAATCAGAGAGGTTAGCTACTTCAACAAGTGCAGCTCTCCACCTCTGTATACCTTTTCTAAATTACCTTTAACGGCTTGTTCCTCCTGCTTCTAACACGACGTCGAGTTGCGTAATTGCTCGAAAGACTGGCAATGACATACCTTGATTCTTCAACTGGCATTGAACAGTTCCGAGATGGAACTTCCTTTCTTAAGTTTCTCGTCATCCCTGAATGCAATAATTCCTTTTGGCGTGGCATAGAGGTGGTCTATAACAACACCGACACTGTCTCCATCCCCTAGCTTAGGTACCATATAGAATTTTTCAGGTCACTGGCCGAGAGCCCACTCCAACAACACCGATATTGTTCCCACTTTACCACCTACCCAATCCATTAGGTGTATGATTTTATCACAAAAAAACATCGATATTAGTTAGGGTAGGTGTTGACTACAAAAATCATCTAGCTTACGTGGCGCGCAGGTTGAGTAATTAGTGAGCTAACTACGTCCTTCAAATGTGTGCGGGGCGTGCCAACTCGTCGGCCGAGCTCGACTGATGAGTAAAAATGTGTTGATGTTGTGTTGATGCGCATGGCTGACTTTTGTGTCTTGCAACTGCGGCCGAGAAAGGAACACGTCTTGACCTCTGGGTCCTCAAGCCTGAAGACAAGGCTACTAATTACAAAGTTCACGGCTCGCCGTCGTCCGATTCGGCCATAGTAACTGTATTTGTGAAGGTGAATTCACGCCGAATCGATACTAACGTATAGGGGCACAAATATTCAAAGCGGATGAAAGTTTTGATAATGAACGTGGTTCGGCCGTCCGAGTGCCGAGCTCTGAAACCCACTTGCGAATATGCGATCATAAAACAACTCGGCGTTTGAGGCATCGAGCCTAAGTATCAGTAACACCTCACTTCGCCGAGAAGGCCGGTGAGATGACCTCTGTCGATGGGGATCCGAAAACCCTCGTCGGCCGAGACTTGGATAGATAACTAGTCGACCATGTTGCAGTGCTGTTTATCCAAACTGAAGGTGCTTCAAGGACAACTGATTCTACGACAATAGTGCTATTTATCCAAACTGAAGGTGTTACTGGTTGCCTTCACAGTGCTATTTATCCAAACTAAAGATGTGAAGGCGGAAAAGAAAATAAAAATCTCAAGGGTGTTGAGAGGTTTCGCGTAGAGCGAGAAATTGCGCAGGGCAGATTTGTGTGTTGAGTTAGAGGTCCCCATACCGTTACTAAATGCCTTGTATTTATAGTGGTTGAATATCTGATTGGCACGTCTGATAATATTGTAGAGTCTGACTGCAACTCTAACTCGCAGAATAAAATTTGATCCGTAGCATAACCCAAATATATCTTTCAAATTTGTGTGACTTTTCAAACAGGATAAAGAAAACCTATCTAGGCAAATCACATCATGTCAAAAGCCTAGCCCACTTAGGCTTCTTACCTAATCACCAAAACTCCATCCATCACCAAAACTCCATCCGTAGCCTTTATCCCATGCATAATAAAATAGAATATAATCCCAACATGCATGCTTTATTATTTAAAAACCATCTTCCATCAAACATATCATTTCAGGAGCAGTTGCACAGCATCAGTCAAACACCCATCCTATCTGCATCTTTTTATAGTCTTATCTGACCAACATTTAATCTGGACGCAAATTGTTGCTTAACCAGATAAAGGTCTTAAAGCTTGAGATATAGCTTGCATCCCATTTCTTTTATATAAAAACAATTCTTTATTAAAAGATAATTATTATGATAAAACCATAATAATATCTTTTAATAACAAAATTATCTTCACCTTTCCATCCGTCGATCTGAAACTATGCTCAACCAACGGCTTTTGATCACTCAGGCCGATAGTGTAAAATTGGGTCCAAAAATTGCCCCCCCCCCCAAGTTTCCTTGAGCTTCGGCCCGTAAGCCGAATGGTTTAAGAAATTAGCGCAGTTAAAGAAATATATGGTCGAGGAATCCACTCCACACCCTGGCACGTCTTGAAAGAGACCTCGACGAACTGGCCGAGAATACCAAATGGGGTCGAAGTCTCGAAGACTGTCGCCCACTGTTTCTCATGGTATTCAAGATATATATATATATATATATATATATATATATATATATATATATATATATATATAAATGCCTGATATGATTTGTTTGCCGCCTTCGGCATATGTATATATACACACATAGAACAAATCTGTGCCGAGCACCATCTCGTCGAGCTCGGCATGAGTACGCGTGTATATATATGTAGCAACTAATAAAAATGGGTGGGCCAAAGTACCATCATCAAACCCCCATCATTAGGCTTTAAGGAAATTCACCAGTTTTTCACCAAATGGGCTCCACGCCAAAGTCATTTTTCCCTTTTTTCAAATAAAGCTTTCCATGAACACCATTTGGGGAAATGAAGAAGACTGGGCATTTTTCCCTTTTCTCGGTAAGCAACCGCCGATTATATCAAATAGACTTATGAGTCTAAAATTGGCTTGGCTAGAAACAATTTTTAAATCGAACACATTATCTTCTGAATTGCTGTATCATCTTGTTATGAATTGAAACCGGTATCGACAAAACTTCTATCTTTACGAATGGTATTCTGATATAACTTGGAACTGGTCATGACTCCCTACCTGCAACCACAAGCTCATAGGCTGAAGTCTACTACCTTCCTTCTTGGTAATAACATCCGGACGTAAGCTAACTTTATATATATATATATATCCTGATGCAAGCCTACGTGGTGACCAGCTGAACATCACTCCCTTTTCTTTTTATGAAGGGGAGCAGCTGAAGGTGAGAAAAAGTGTCCGTCATCTGTGAGACAGCAGAAAGGCTACAATAGAGAGCAGAAAGTAGAGCCGAAAGCAGCAGAAACGAAAAACGTTGTCGCAGCTTTCACTTTTGACTGCCAAGGTCAAGAAAATTGGGGGCTTTTAATATAGACCGGCTTGTCACACTGCCGATGTCAATAGCAAATTTGGTGGGTCGACAAAAACTGCTCTTGGAGCTCGGCCTCCAATTCTATCCCCTTTCATTAGTCGAGACCGATATTAGCTCGGCCTCTAATTCCAACCCCCTTTATTGGTCGAGACCGATATTAGCCGAACACCACGACCAAAACGGCACCTGGGCATCTAATGACTAATTGGCCATAAGGCCAAATAATGAAACATACAATGCCATGAAGCGGCTTTATTATGATTATGCCTACAAAAAGACAAATCCTTGGATTTTTTTTCTTTTTCTAATACCTTTTCTTATTCGGCCTAGGCCTAGATGGCTGAAATGCATTTTTTTTTCTTTGGATATACACGGCAGTGCCCCCCTATTTTCTTATGCATCAGCTTAATTAGCCAGATGATTAAGAAAATAATTTATTCATTTTCTTAATAAAAGAAAACGAAAGTAGCCGAACTAATTAAAAGGAGGAGGCCAACGGTATTTTATTCCAAGACGAGATCTTAGTATATCAAAATTTTCAAATTGATTTCGATCTAGGCCGAATAAAAGACTTTCTCCAAATATTTCTGACTTGGCGAAATATTTTTCATATTCGGCCGTCGAATGGGTTGAACAATTATTATGCCCCCCCCACGCATAATAATCTCACCAATTTCGGCTTTTAACTCGAGCAACTTAGCCGAACGGGATTTCTCCATATCGGCTTTATCACCAATAATCATATCGACGGGCGTGGTTTTTGTAGTTAGGCCTATGTCTCGACCTTGTTCGTCATTAGAGCATTCCTCTGACGAATCATTTTCTAAGTCGATCTTTGACTCAGAAGCTTGAACTTTTTCTTCTAGGCCTACCACACTTTTAGTCTAGATCGAAACAACAGGTGGCCTAGGTTTTTCTTCGGCCGTGCTAACAATTTTCTTAGGCTGAATTGTGGTCACGGCCAGAGGGAAAAATTACCCCCCGGCCTTTTAATCCAACCATTCTTCAAATGGAATTGATTTGAACCAAAAGGCGTTTTCTTATCGAGCCACTCATAATATCGAGCTCTGTCTTCATTTAACTATTGATCTTGTAAGCTATGATGAACCTTCACCTTTATCATTTGAGAGAAAGTTTTTTGCCTTTCTTCATATGCTTCAAGGATCTGGTCAAGGCGTTTTTGTTGCTCGACCATTTCCTTGAATAGGCGCCAAATCTCATCTTGATTGTGATCTTGATATATCATGTGAACTTCGTAGTTTGAGCACTAGGTCCCATTGGGCGTGCCAAAATGTTGACTACAAAAACTACCTAGCCTACGTGGCACGCAGGCCGAGCAATTAGTAAGCTAACTATGTCCTTCAAATATGTGCGGGGCGTGCCAACTCGTCGGCCGAGCTCGGCCGGGGAGTAAAATGTGTTGATCTTGCGTTGATGTGCGCGGCTGACTTCTACGTCTTGCGATTGCGGTCGAGAAATGAACACATCTCGGCCTCTGGGTCCTCAAGCCTGAAGACAAGGCTACCGATTACAAAGTTCAATATCAAATTCGGCTTTCGGTGTGCCGAATGTAGTAACCTGGTAACACCTCACTTCGCCAAGAAGGCTAATGAGATGACCTCTGCCAAAAAAGATTCGAAAATCCTTCTTGACTAAGACTTGGATAGATAATCAGTCGGCCTCGACGCAATGCTGTTTATCCAAACTGAAGGTGCTCCGAGGTCGGCTGATTCTACGGCGGTAGTGCTGTTTATCCAAACTGAAGATACCACCGGTTGCCTTCACAGTGCTGTTTATCCAAACTGAAGATGTGTTGGCGAAAAGGAAAATAAAAATCTCAAGGTTGTTGAGAGGTTTTGCGTAGAGCGAGGGTTTGCGCATGGCAGATTTGTGTGTTGAGTTGGAGGTCCCCTGAACGTTGCCACTGCACTGGTATTTATAGTTCACCAGTAGCCCTAAAATTGCTGCCGTATACTTGAAAAATAATAGGAATATTCTCTTTGAAATATGCACAATCCTGCTTAGCACAGTTTAGATGATTTCGTAGAAACCAACTGGAACTCAAACTGATCAGTGGCATAGGCTTAAAGCCTATCTTTAAATAGTTTGACTTTTCAAAGCTAATAAAAGCCTAACCCATCACCCATCCAAAAACTATCCGTCTGACAACATCTATCAAACAACCTAACCTACTTAGGCCTTCTATTCACCATTATCCAAAACCTGCATATCCGCATGCATCCCAATACACATCCTATTTTCATAATAAATTATTATTAAAAGATAATTATGATAAAACACTATATTATCCTTTAATAATAACAAAATGAATTATCTCCACTTTTCATCTGACGGTGTGAAGCTACGGCCTTGATTACACGGGGCGACGGTGAAAATTCGGGTCCAAACAGTAAGGTAATTCTATTTCAAGTACTTTCTCCATTTCCCTCTAGCCGATGGGGGACAATTGGGCATTCCAACGAAAACAAATGTGACACAGCCCCAAGACTTTCGTTGTCAACTACACTTCAGTTGTTAAAACGTTATTTTCAGCTGGCCCGTGCGTACAGCGAAAGGAAAGCGGGGTTTCCAGAAGCAAGGATTTTAAGAGGAATTTTATACAATTGGTGGGTGGGCATGGTGTAAAAAGTCACCAAACATGGCAATTGGGCATACATAATTGTCTCAGTTGGTGTTATAATGAAGTTACAGACATGTTTCTATTTACAGGAGTTTGATCTGACAACTTCTTACATACAAGAAGAAAATATTTCACCTCCCTATGACTTTTTTATCTAATACATTTAAGCTTTCTTACACAAACACGTGTGGCATTCACATCACATTTTACAACAAAAACCTATTTTTCTCGCCTTAGTAGTGGAAAACGGTATACTGTCGTTTTGACCTTGAGCTTATGACGCTTTTAGGGCATGTGTTTCCTCTTAGCAACTCTGTAAAGTAGCTCGTAGCCAATTTTTTAAGTAGCTAAAAGCGCTTATTTATGCACCTGAGGTTCTGTGTTCGATTTTATTTATTTCTAGATCGCTTGTATTAAAAAAGTGGTCAACAGGTATGCAGTCAACTTTTTAGGATTTTAGATCTTCCATTTCAAATAGGTATATAAGGGATCAGACTTTGCTCGATGGATCCCTAAATTGTGAATTAGCTAGGATATGAAATTAGGGAAAGCCAAGGGGGCAAAAAGGAACGCATATTTGCTCTCATTCATGATGACTGGTTCGAGCGCCTCTAAGCGTCTTTGTTTGGGTGAATCAATATTTTGTTACATCTCCCACTCGCCCACACAAGACGTCACAACCTCATAGCCATAACAAAAAAATCAAGCCCTGAGTTAGCTGCCATGGCCTTGAGCCAGAAGAGGAGTGCCAAAGTACCTTCTGTTATTTCTCCACTCCTTGCCCTGCCTTAGAAGGAACAAATTTGATTGTAGTCGATTCTTTTTCCGATGAATTTCCGCTAACGATCCAGCAAGGTTGACGTCTGTTTTATTTTTCTATTGTAATGCTGCACAGAAATGAAGAATAAATATGTCAAAGAGTTAACAACAAACAGTTGCTTCACCAAATAGAACTATGAGAACATAAAACCAATCCGTGTATGCGAAAATAAACATGCACGCATCGTGTTTAATTTGAGCTGTATATTATCAAGGGGCAAAGGAATCGACGGAGGCTTGGGGAGTGCGAAACTCATATTTTCACTAGGCTGCGGATTTTCTTGGAACACCTCCTCTTGATTATTAAAGAAAACAAGGGAACTAGAAAAAGGAGAGGATTCTGCTTTCAACGTGCTGAGGGTCAAGATCTGTACAAGGTCATCCGCATCCTGCTTATACACTAGACGACGGGTGCTTGCATGCGGCCATATGTCTGGGTTCCTGGACGTCAAAATTGCGCAGATTCGATCGCATTGGTTCAAGGATCTAGAAAATAGAACGTGATGAGTCGATATTTTATTATATATTTTACCCTATTCTTAGTATTAATTTAGTTGTTATTTTGTTAGAAGTTTGATACTTTGATTTATATTTTTAATGTAGGACATTCGACTTCCTCTTGAGCAAAAAGTAACAAATCGGATGAATTTTAGAGTTATTCCTATTGAAGGATGTTCGTGAGTCTGTTGACTTGATTCTATCAATGCTTCATAATTTTCTACCAAGCAGTTTATTTATGGCGATGAAATAAAGGAGCAGTGCGCGAAGCTGGAATTGTGACGTTTCGGGCTTGAATTGTATTTTTGGAGCCCAAAATGACATCAGATGGGTTCATGGCCTTCTAGAGATATGTTCAGAACGTCCTGATTCTCAAAAGAAGCCATTATGGGTCAGATTTGGAGGATATCGGAGGCTAAAACGTGGCTAGACAAGTACTTGGCAGATTCTCCTAGTTTAATGAGAACTTTATTTTTTAAGATATTTGATTGATTATTTAGTTTCCAAGTTATAATAGAGGACTTTGCTTTAGGGTTTGAGCGATGGCAAAGCAAGATATATAGCTTTGCCGTTCTTAGTTTTTTTTTTATTCTCTACGCTCTATTATTCAACTTTGAAGGAGAGGAGAAGAACACAGAACTTTTGGATTCAAGTTTATTTTCTAGATGTTTTCTATCCTTATTTTTAATAATATTTTGTTTATGGTTGTTCGTAACTAATTTCCATTTGCTAGGATGAAGCCTTGAGCCTTAGCATGAATATGTAATTTTTATTTAATTGCTTATGATATTATGCATGCATACTTTGAATTAGTAATCACTGTTTTAAATTGTCTAATTGTCGTAATGTCTAGCTACCATTATGATGTTTAGATAAGTAATTTGATGCAATTTTGGTCGGAAGGTTCCCTGAAATTGACGTTGGCTTCTTGTGATTGATAATTGTTATTTCACTTAAGATGAACACCACGTCTTAAGGGTTGCATAGTTTTTCAAAGGGTTTTCATAAAGCATAATGAGTCTCTCATGTTCAGATTTGATCCGAACGTTTGGATGGGTTGCATGTTAGATATACATTCTATGTTGGAGGTTCCAAGTCGAATATAAATTAGAAAAACCTAACCTTCAAAGTTGCATGTGTATATCATAAGTAATTGGTAAAACTACATAGGATTGTTAAGGGGACGGCGGAACCCTAGGCTTTTACAATTTGATTTTCAAAATGTTTTCTTTTGTTTTCTTTAGTTTTCAAATTTCTTTAATCATTTTAATTAAATTCATTTTTATTATTTAAAATTCTAAAACAACCTTTTCTAAATCTTGTCTTAAATAGTTAATTAAGAATTAGTTTAAATACAAATTATTCATTCAATCCTTGTGGAAAACGACCTTACTTAAGCAAGAATTAGTTTAAATACTACCTTGTTCTCTTGCAAGTAATTTTAAGTGTTTTTATTCCTACTTTTGCAGGTGGTAAAATCCCTATCAAGAAATTGGCGCCGTTGTCGGGGATTGTTTTAAATAATTTTTGTTTATCATATTCTTACTTAATTATTTTTGTAAATATCTTTTTATTTAGCTGTTGATTTTCTTTATATTTTTGTAGGTTATTGTTTGATTAATTTTGAGAGCAATTCAATGATGAAGCTACCGGAAGGAGGATTGCCTTTATGGGTTTCTTTAGCATAAAAAAGGATTTTATGGATTTAAACCTACAGTTTATGCCCTTTGCTGTTTAAAGAGCCATGATATTTTGCAGTGTCCTGAAAGAGAATTTTTTCCTGAGTTTGTCGAAAAGCATATCAATATGAGAAACAACTCAAAAAGGCATGGGAACGATCCCTATTCAGAATTCTATACTTCGGGTTTGAAAAAGCATCTTTATTTTATGTGGGCATGTAACCAATAGTTTTTTGAGCTGCTTGATGTACCACAAGAGCTTTCGGTGGAAGACAAAATCTCTATGTTGTTGGAATCATATGAATTGTACATTGAAAAAACCAATCAAGGATTTCAAATTCAAGCCTATAATGAACAAGATGAGATTGTCGCAGAAACTGGGGAACAATCTTCTAGCCATTCATGTCCAAAGGAGGAAGCAGCACATGTTGATCCTGCAATCCCACCAGAATCTATGGCAACCCAGGTTCATGTGCCGCTAGAATCCTTTTCACAAAGGTTGCACGAATGCACAAAAATTCATGTGTTAGAAGCTATTCATACAAAATCAGCATTTCGTACATCATAAGGTCAGCTTATAGTCACTACAACTTTGGAAACAAGGCAGACTGTTGATAAAAAAATTTTGACTGCTGAAATAAACAAGCCAATAGTAGATCCCATCAAATTTTACGAATGTCAGAGCTAATTTTACGAGAAGGGTAAATTCTATGAAGGGAAGCACGAAACATTTTGTGGCTGCCAGCTGCCTCATAGAGAACTTCGGCAAGTGCATAAATTATGGGTGTTAAATACAAGAATTAAGTCAGTTCAAGGGAAACACAAGCATCAATGGAGGGGACCCTATTTGATCACAAAGATTCATTCACATATAAAGGCAATTATGAAGAATTCAACCATTGATAAACATCAACTCATTCCGTACCCACTGTTGCCATATTATGCAGCAAAAGAGTGGTTAATTCTAAAAGGATAAGTAACGTGATCATCAGTTCCTCTACGTCTAGCTATAGACGTTAACTAAAGCACTTATTGGAAAGCAACCCAATTTTTCTAAAACTCTTCTTTTTATTTTCGTTTATTTTATTTTCCTCTTTTCATTCCTATTTACAAAAATCACAAGAAAGAGAGAAAAAAAATCAAAAAAATTGAAAAATAAAAATATGCAAATTTTAATTCTTGTTATTTTACTTTACTGATCTAATTAGGTTTTTGATTGCAGGTTGCATTCAGAATTGATTTGGCCTAATCCCAACTACGGGTGTGCAATTAATATTTATTCACCCCTAGCACATTGCAGTGCCGATGCGAGAAAAAAAAATAGACATAGTTCAGAAATACTCACAAAGGGGGCTATTGAGAAGCTTATGTGCTACTTAGATGCATTCATCAAATTCCTAATACACACATTGTGACAACCCGTCTCGATATATTTATTAAGTAAGTAGCAAATTGACGGAATTACCCCTTCGGGGTTATGTAAGTATGCATGTGTGTTGTGTGAGAACCAATGGATGGTGGCCCTCAATAATTGGAGCCAATAGATATTTTGTTATCCTCACATTTTGGATGGCTTTGGACCACTCACATCCACCCTCACCTCTCCCGTCACTATGATCTCTCTGTCCATCACTCTCAGACTCACTCTCTCTCTCTCACTCTCGACATTCTCTTTCTCTCCCTCGCCATTATTGTACGGACAAGCCTCAAACCCATCAAACCTTCACAGATCGAGCGAACCAACACCACCATTCGACTCCTGGAAACCATACGAGCACAGTGGTACCATTTTGAGGTAAGTTCTACGTCGTTTTCACGTCGGAATCATAAGCACTGATCTTGGCACTGTTCATGAACTTTTTGTTGGTCAATTTTTAGGACAATCTAAGCTTATAGGAAGTTTCGTGAAGTCCCAAGGAGGCTCGGAGTGGTTCGCTTGAAGGAATTGGACGTCGGGATTACGAGGTCGAAGTTTGGCCGGATTTCCTCTCCTTTCTCCGGTGAGATTCCGTGAATTTTAGAGCTCTAAATTAGTATGAATGTGTTCTACATGTTATTAGCTTCATTTAGAGACAAAAATTGTGTAAAAATGGTTGAAAAACGAGAGAGATATGAAGAATTGAAAATTTTCCAGATTCTGGCGAACAGTCACTGGCAACCAGCGACTCGCCGGAGAAGACGACAAAATATTCCGTCAGTTTTGATGGAATATTCTAACGGCGTTAACTGACACCGCTAACTGACGCCGTTAAAAGTTAATGGAATATTCCCAGAATATACCTGACGGCGTTAACTGACGCCGTCAGTGTGCAGGTCACGTGGCCGCGTGTGGTCGGCGCATGGGACCGTGCCGTCGCCGGCGCGTGGCGGCGCGTGGAGGCCGGAAAAATTATTCTAAAAATTCCTGGGTGTTTGTGACGTCGAGTAGGTCACGTTGGTATATTCAAATGCCAAAATTGAGCTATGTATGAGAAGTTATTTCCATAGTTACATATATGTGCCTACATAACGTATTTTTAGTAATTTCTCATATAGGTGAGACGTATTCCGAGGACGAGCGTAGCCAAGCTAGACGTGGGGGCTACGACCCAACGACTTATCAGTGAGTGGGCAGCTATTTTTCTGTATAACCTATATATATATATAATGATTTTCCCAGAATCATATCTTAAATGAAAAGTACGTTTTTATCGACATGCATATAACTTGATATTGATGCATGAGTATTTATATATACATTTCATGCATATGTTGGTGCCGAGGACGCCAGGTAAGTACCAGGTAGGTACATGCATAGTTGAGAAAAGAACAGTTGATATATGATGAGATATGACGAGATATGATGTGATATGTTAGCTCATAAACCTGCACATACTGTTAGTGCTCACGCCCAGAGATAGGGGCACAGTCTTTCACGTGTCGTTCACCTCCCGCACCGCATGCTCACCTTGGATCCAAGTTAAGTGCACAGTCTTGTCGTATAGACCACCTTTAAGTGGGTACGACATGTAAGTGACCCGCGTTCATTCGCATAGTCTTCACGTGATTGTAGCACTAGAGCATTTATTATTGATACAGTGATGTGATGATGATATGATGAGGATATTGATGTATGTGCAATAGATATATATGATGAGATTGAGATGTTATGAACTATACGTACAGCCGAGGGCTGAGTTGATATCTAGTAGCGATATGATTATTGAAATGCATAACATGGCATTACTTATGAGATTCAAATTGGCATTGAAACGCATTGCATGGCATATTATGAGATACATTGAAAAGGTTTTATGCTGAGAAAGGTTGTGATATATATGTACATATTATTTTCTGGGAAACTATACAGGTTTTACGGAGAGGGGCTATAGTTTTGAGAAACAATGATTTTGAAAAGATTTGTTTTGCTGACCCACTCAATTTTGTTTTTTGCCCCTCCAGGTTCTAGATAGCTTGAGTACCCGAGTTGGCTAGCGAGGACCTTCCGGAAGTTTTGACAGACTTGCTATTATGTAGGACACCCGTTGGTGTATTTGAACTTATTTATTCATGCTTAACTGCACTTGACTTAGTACGCTCTGGTTATGTATAAGTACTGTATTATCACTCTAGCACAATATAATATCTAGGTTGCTAGTAGTTTGATTTTAATTGGTTCGTACTTCGTTATTGATTCCTCTTCCGCACTGTGCACTTGGCTACGTCACACTCACGTGACGGCCAGCACGCCTTACTTTCGGGTACGGGTGTGTCAGGCCAGTCCTAATCGACAAAATACTTGAGATCCAGATGAATGATGATGAGATTCAGGAACTTATTCGGCTGAGGAATGATGGTAAAAAGAAAGACCTTTGAATCAGAGAATCAAATGGTATGCTTATGCAGGGAAACAGGGTGTACGTACCGAATAATGCAGAGTTAAAGAAGGATATCTTAGACGAAGCGCATATTTTAGCTTATGCGATGCATCCCGGAGGCACGAAAATGTATCATACCATTTGACCGTTCTACTATTGGCCGGGTATGAAGAGAGAAATCGTTGAATATGTAAGTAGATGCGTCATATGTCAGCAAGTCAAAGCCGAAAGGAAGAAACCATTTGGGTTGATGCAACCACTTCCCGTTCCACAGTGGAAATGGGAAGACATTACATCCCGTTCCACAGTGGAATTTGGGTGATTGTTGATCGACTCACCAAGTTAGCACATTTCATTCTTGTCAGGGAAAAGTTTTCGTTGAATCGGTTGGCTGAGCTATTCATAGCGAAGATTGTGAAGTATCATGGCGTTCCAGTTAGTATTGTCTCTGATCGCGATCCTCGATTCACTTCTAAGTTCTGGATTGCTTTTCAGGAGGCTTTGGGTACGAGACTACTGTACAGTACGGCATATGTGCTTAAATAACGTATTTTTAGTAATTTCTCATATAGGTGAGACGTATTCCGAGGATGAGCGTAGCCAGGCTAAACGTAAGGGCTACGACCCAGCGACTTATCAGTGAGTGGGCAGCTATTTTTCCGTATAACCTATATATATATATATATAATGATTTTCCCAGAATCATATCTTAAATGAAAAGTACGTTTTTATCAACATGCATATAACTTGATATTGATGCATGAGTATTCATATATACATTTCATGCATATGTTGGTGCCGATGATGCCAGGTAAGTACCAGGTAGGTACATGCATAGTTGAGAAAAGAATAGTCGATTTTTGATGAGATATGACGAGATATGATGTGATATGTTAGCTCATAAACCTGCACATACTGTTAGTGCTCACGCCCAGAGATAGGGGAACAGTCTTTCACGCGTCGTTCACCTCCCGCACCGCATGCTCACCTTGGATCCAAGTTAAGTGCACAGTCTTGTCGTATAAACCACCTTTAAGTGGGTACGACATGTAGGTGACCCGCGTTCATTCGCACAGTCTTCACGTGATTGTAGCACTAGAGCATTTATTATTGATATAGTGATGTGATGATGATATGATGAGGATATTGATGTATGTGCAGTAGATATATATAATGAGATTGAGATGTTATGAGCTATATGTACAGCCGAGGGCTGAGTTGATATCTAGTAGCGATATGATTATTGAAATGTGATCGGATCATATTTATATACATTTGTACATCAAATTCACTCGTCTTTTCTTAGTTAGTTCGTTATATTTTGAGCTATTTACGTTATTTTTATGTTTTATAAGTTTTTCAAGAAAAGAAAATAAAAATAGAATAAATGAAGTGTTAAGTATTAATTTCATCTAAACTATCTTGTCTGTTGAATTATACTTATCATTTGGAAAATAATATATATATATATATATATATATTTATATATTTATATATATATATTTATATATTTTTATATTTTTATTTAGTTATGTATTAAATTATGTGTGAGTAATGCTTTCGGTGGAAAGCATAACTCGGTGGCAGCATGATGAAAAGGTCCAAGAATAATCAGGAGGACTGGAAGGCACTCGGCCCTTGAGGAAAGGATATATTATAATAAAAGAAAAATAATAGTGAGAAATCAGGGAGGATTTGTGCATCTGATGAGGTCCTCGGGGCCTTAATAAAGAAAAGGAATCAGAAGAAGAAGGGGGGAACCAAAAACTGCCTCTGGGCAGTGAGCAAAGCGGGCCAATCAGAGAGATACACGGAGAAAAGCCGAGAGAAGTGAGAGGCGCGCGGGGCAGCTTTGAGAAGGAGGGGGCGCTGAAAAGGAGGCAGTCTGGGACAAAAAAAGAAAGTCAGCCTTGAAGGCTGAAGGTGGAAAACGAAGGCAAGCTGCCCTCTGGCAGCACAGCGTGTGGCAACCTCGGGAGGAGCCTCGGGAAGCAATCCGAGCTCAGCGTCAAAAATTTTGGCATTGAAATCAGGCATAGCTGCCATTTGGCAGCAACACCAGAGAGGCGAAACCGAGGAGAACACACGGAAGAATTAAAGGGAGCCCAGACACGGTGCACAGTGCACAAGCACAGTGCACAGAAAGTTTTTGTACTCCTCATTTCGGTTTAATCCTCCAAACTCAATTTTATTTATGTTTTAATTTATAAATATGTATAATTAATTTGTTTTGGCTAGAGGTTAATTCGAAACCATGATTATATTTGTAATTTGAATTGGTAATTTCAGTTGTGATTTCTGAGTTGTGATTTAATTTGCTTAACTGTTTGATTAATAACTTATTTATGTTTGTCGATTAAGAATGCAAACTTAATTTACATGCATGAATTTGATGCTAGAATATAAGTGAATTTCACCTAATCGTTATGAACTTATATTCATGAGTAGTGAAGGTTGCTAGTCACAATCGCGTTAAGTAAATTCCTGGCAAACGTATCATGCTGTTCATAGTTACGAATGCCTTGTCAACACTTATGATTTTCATAGAATTTAATGATTCTCGCTTGTATCTCTATTATGCAATTCATGTAGGGAACTTGTGGGGAATGTTTTGGGTTGTCGTATGCAATCATCCAATCTAATGATTTTAGGAAAATCTGAAAGTTAACTAGTGCAATTCACGGTTAATTTGGGGCGTTGAGATTAACAACTTATTGAAAGAACAACTGAAGGTCAATTTAGATTGCATATGTGTCTTGTGTGGAGAAAAACCCTCTAGCCAATCCGTTATCTATCCGTTCACTTTTATTTTATGTTTTTGTCAATTTTGTAATTTATTTAAGTTTAATTTACGTTTCTTCAAAAATCAATCCCCCCATTATTATAATATTATTATTTAGTTAGTTTTTATTATTTTTTATCTTTTAATTTAATTTCCGTCTAATTAATTTCCTAGTTTTTATTTTAAATTGTTTTTATTATTTTGAGTCATTTTTAGTGTGTTTCGAGTTTTTAGTTTAGTTTGTATTTTCTAGAGTCTTGAGTTGTTTTGAGTCTTTTGATTTGTTTTAGTTTATTTGTTAGTTTTATTTTGAGTTATTTTAGTTAAGTGTTTTTATTTTAGTTTAGTGTTTTAAACTTTGTTTTTACGTTTTTTAATTTAATTTTAGAGTGATTAGCAATCCCTCCTAATCCCCGGCCTAGAACGATACCCTACTTATACCTATACTACAATTGTCAAAAAGAGGGTTAAATTTGTGCGGTTTTAAATCCCGTCAAATTTTTGGCGCCGTTGCCGGGGATTAGTAAATTTGCTAATCCCTTTATTTTTGTTTGTGTTTATTTTTATATTTGTGTTTTTGTTTGTGTTTTTATTTATATTTGTGTTTGTGTGTTTTACTTTTGGTATTTGATTTATTTTTGTTTCTTTGATTTTTAGGTATTATTGGAGCAAGACATGGATAGTATTCAAGCTCAATTGGCGCAGCTCACTGCTCAATTGACTAATAATGCCGAAAGGACCTCAATGCCAAATGTCTCTACATTTGATGTGCCCTATGGGCAAGGATATCAAACTCAGCAATATCCTCAATTTTCTGCATATGAAGATGATTGGGGATATCACGGCCACAGCCAATCAAGGGGCAACATGTATTCCAACGCTTGCAATTCGGATTGGAGAGGTTATTCAAATCAGATGTGGGATGAACCTCAGCAATTTCAACAAAGTGGATATTGGCAGCAAGACGAGTTCTATTCCAGACCTATGCAGCCACCACAACAATTCCAATCGAATTCAAGTATGCCCGTGGATTATAATCAAATTCTTAACGAATTAAACTCTTTGGTGCAGGGGTCACAAAATCAAGCTGAAGAGACTTACCAAGGAGAATATTGGCAGCCGTATGATGAGTTCTATACATCACCACCACAGCCTCCGCAACAATTTGCCCAATTCGATTCAGGTACATCTCTGGATAATGATACATTTAATAAGTTACTCTCCTCTTTGAATCAGGGAGTGGAAAATCGAATCCAGGAGATGCAAGACCGGACCAACAGAGTGGACAAATTGGATATACAAGTTGGGCAGATTATGGAATTCATGGCACAGATTAAAGATCAAAGTGAACTTTCCAACTCCACATTTGCAAATTCAAAGGGAGAAGTGGAAATCGATGAAGCCATAAGTGATGTGGAGGATGAAGCTGTTCCAGAACCATCCAGTCACAGCCCGAACTTGGATGAATTGCCGCTGCAAGAAGAAGAGGAGGAGGACGACTTGGGCAGTTTAGACGAATTCTTGTCTCAAACCCCTCAAGTCCCTATGTCGTCCAACTTAGGTGAGGAAGTTCTACGTTCAATTCATTCTAACCCTATTCCACCGAATGTCCTTTTTCCTTGTAGAATTTTAATTCCAAATATCGAAGAGAGTGAAAAAGACATTGTGGAAGCTCTTCCAGAAGTCCAAAGTGATATCTCAATTCTTGGTGCACCAAAACAAGTTCCTGAACTTTGCACGCCAAGAAAAGAGATTCAAGAGAATGAAGTGGCTGAAGCATATCAAAAATACATCCAAGAGGTTGTGCATGAGGCAACAAAGGCCCAAGAAATTGAGTTTGATGACACGGGACAGGCCACAACCATCATCATCAATCTGGCCCAGTTCAAAATCCCGGAAATATCCAAAAATGTGGTCTTTGTAATTGAGTTTGTATCGGAGAAAGGCAGTAAGCAATCTTCTCCAATTTTAATTTTAATTTTATTTTATACTAACATTTTTCTCATTTTAATGATTCAGGCGCCCACTCTTGAATTAATGCCACTGCCGAATCATTTCAAGTATCACCTCCCATTAAAAGATAAATTTCATGCTTTGGAGCCGAGGGGAGGATAAGGAAAGAATCGTCCGGCTAAAGACGTTAAAGCAAGCGCTTCTTGGGAGGCAACCCAAGCAACCAGATTTGCATTTCTTAACCCTTCTCTTTATTCCCTTTACTTTCATTTTGTTTTGTTTTGTTAGTTGTTTTATTTGGTTGATCTTTGTTTAGTTTGTGTTTAAATAAATTGAGGGCCTTGTTTATTTTAAGTGCGGGTAAACAAAGTCTTTTTGCATTAATTTACATATTTTACCTTGCTTAAAATAAACCTAAAAAAAAAAAAAAAAATAAAAAAAAAATTATATATATATATATATATATTTAAATAAACATTAAAAGCATAAAAAAAAAAATATTACAATAATACGAAAAACTAATAGCAATCATTGGTTTTGGTTAGGTGGCGCCTCAGAGGTTGACGGAGCTCCGGGAAGACGAAGAGCCAGAGTTGGAATCTCCGGAGCCGGAACGCTTGGTGTTGCTCCAGAGGACGAAGGCAACATAAACCGCGGGAGTAACGCCATGAACCGCTCATGATCACTCTGGATTCGACCGTCCGACTCCTGCAGCTGATCCAGCTTCCTCTTCATGCTGGTCGAGTAGCTAGTTGCGAGCATGTGCAACTCCTTATTCTCGTGCCTGAGTCCTCTGACTTCTTGCCGAAGACTGACCACCTCCGCCATTAGCGACTCCACCTGACGAGATCTTGCAAGCAGGCGCTGACCCATGTTCGAAACTGAGCCTGCACACTGGACACTGAGAGCCAGTGAGTCCTGAACAGCCAGCTCGTCTGACCGCATAGACAGCAACCTAGTGTCTCTGGGAGTAAGAAGGTTTCTTGCAACCACCGTTGCGGTTATATCGTTCCTCATCATTGTGTCCCCGACTGTAAGAGGACCATTGGGGGATATGAAGGATGGATTCCAAATGTTGTTCGGAGAAGACGAGTCATCGTCTTCCCCGACATTCAAGTTTAGGCGACGGTCGGAAGGGCAAGACATTTTGAGAGGGGGTTGCGGAAGAAAAGAGTTCGGAAAGATTAAGAAGTGCAGAAGAGAGTGTTTACAAAGGAGAGTATTTGAGGAAGGGAGTTCAAGTGTGATGTGAAGCAGAATTAGCACCTCTATAAAAAGAAGCAAATCAAAGAGAGGCGCTCCTCTGAGGTTGAAGACGCGTCATCGCGCAAATCGAAGGCCGACGCTCCTTTCTCAAAAGAGCCGTTTCCTTTCTCAAAAGCTGGGCTTGACTCAGCAATCACGTGGCATCACGAGGGCTTGGTTTGTCCGGATGTGTCGTCACTCATGACGTGCAGCGTGGAGCGTTGCGAAAACCACGAGCCGCACCCGGTTTTGAACCCCGGTTTTCAAAAGATCATCATTCCAATTTGTCGTCACTCGTCGTATGCGCAGTCAGCTTCGCGGAAATTACGGACGCGTTGTCAGAAAGCGCGTAACGGGCACTGTTCATCCATCCACCGGCTGCCGACAAATAGTGAGGGAACAGTTCCGGTTGTGAAGCCAAATTTCTATAAGTTCGACCTTCGCATTCCACAGCAAAGGCACACCTTCACACCCTCTCAACCTCTCCACCTCTCAAACCTCTCTTCATCTCCGATAATGTCTTCCCAAAGAAAGCTTTCGAGTTACTCAGTGTTCTTCATCCCTTGGATCACCCCAGAAAACAAACCTTCTAGAGCAAAAGTATTTCATATTAAAAAGGTTAAAAGCAAAAGTATCTCATATTATGCTTTCTCCTCTCCTTCATCTGAGGAACGTGGAGAAAGTGAGATCCTGATTGCTTACCTAGTCTTGCTCTCGAGTACTCATCTCAGACCCCTCCCAGCCCACTTCAAAAATAAACCTGTGTTGAGGTACTTCTTCAAAAACAAAAGTACCTCACAGACGAAGCAGGAGGAGTCTGAGGTGCATCCAGATGAAGGCAGAGTCTGAGATGATCCAAGAGTTCAAGAAGATGCCACACCTGCGTGGAGACCGGACTACTTGAAGCATGTGGAGACAACGTGCTGATTCATCCTCAACTAAGCCGAGGATCACTTGCAGAAGGAGGCCCATCCAGTTCAAGATGAAAGCTGTGGAAAATAAACGATCATGACCAATGATCGCCTATTAGTTCTTTTCGTTATCTTTTATTATCATTTTCAATTTTTCGTTTGAATTTTCTATATTTTCTTGCGTGCTTAACTGATTTATTTCTTTTCTTTGCAGGAACGTTTGGTTATTTCCTCCCTTGAAGTTCATTGCAAAATTTACGCTTGGGGGTCCTCGATTGAGTTTTCTGCAAATTAGGGAAGTTTTCAGTCCTTTACTGTATTTTGTTTCGTATTATTTATTTATCTTATTTTTATTTGCTTATTAATGTTTTCTGACATTGGGGACAATGTCTAGTTTAAGTGTGGGGGTATTAAGATAAAAAATGACCAAATTGAAAATTTTTGTACCTTCGACTTTGAACTGGTTTCATTTGTTTCCGTGTTGTTGCTTTTTGTTTTCTTAGTGTTTTATGCTGTTTTGGTGTGTTTTATTGTGTTTTGAGGAAATCTTACGAAAATGACATAAAAATTTGAAAAATATTTTGAAAAACCCAAAAAGAATTTTTTTTAGTTGTTTTTGTGTGTTTGCGTCTTAGGTACCTTCCAACACAATGATGAGGATTTGGTTTTTAATTGCATGACTGTTAAAGAAGATTATAAACATGGAGGGAAGTTTGATATGCTCTTGGTTTATGCTTAGTTGTAGTTGTTGTTTATGAATTTAAATTTGATCAAAAAAGGATAAAATTAGTTTTTGTAACATGCTTGAAGGAAGGAACTCAAACTAATGTTACATCCCTGTGAGACTTGAGCTTATACCTTGTTTGGAGAGTTATAATCTGTGATTTCTTGTTTTCTAAAAGTCGTTGCATGATCTCATTATTCTTTGCTTGGTTGCTACTTAGAAGGCGTTTTATCATCTTAGTTCCAAATACTAGAACTCATATCCGTTTCATTCAAAGCATGACATTGAATTGCATAACACATATCAAGATGAAGTTGTTTAGTGAACCACCATCCCAAAAAGCCTTACCTTCTATCTTTCTTATGTTTTGTAGGCTTAACCCATCTCGAGCCTGGTTTAGCCTATTTTTGTTGTTAACCTCATTAAACCGCACCAAACCTACTGTAGGACTGTCTGCACCCTTGTTCTTAAAGAATAGTGAGCATGACTTAAAAAGAATTCATTTTATTCTACACTATGCAGAAAAACAAGTGTGGGGGAAGGATTGGTTGTTTTGAGCTCAATTGTACGTTTTGTTCTTTTGAAGAAAAAAAAAAAGAAAAAAAAAAGAAGAGAAAAACGCATGAAAAGAAAAGAAAGAAGAGTTTGAAATCTGGCCATAAAATGTGTGAATCCTCTCCGCGGGTTTAAAGTTGAAAGTTCATTCAAAAGTGAATTCTATGCGTTAATCTCATTACTTTGCTTACTATTTCTTTAAGAACCTTTGTTTTTCCATATCTTTCCTTTGTTAGCCTATATCCTTAGCCCCGTTACAACCCTTTGACTTCTATCTTGGTTGTTGTGTGTTCAATGTGTGGAGTTTGGGATTGGTATGAGCATATGGTGTCCCTGGTTCTCGCATCTAAGTAGTAGCATTCCGTTCATGAGATCATATTTATATGTACATTAATAACTCCAGAAAATGCTTTATGTGCTTTAACATATGTGAGTAATCGTTTCTTTGTTTACATCAATCTTCTCACTTATACCTAGTGTAGGGAGTGTAGTCATAAAATCTGAGCGAAAAAATTGAGTGCATATCTAGTAAGGAATAGAGTAAATTCTCTAAGGCATGTTACTACATTCAAAATGTTGTTTTAATTGATTAAATGCGAACTAATAAATGGTGACTGTGATTAAGTATGTGCTTAAGGGTATGGATTGCCAAAATCTGTGTAAGTGATGATTTTTAATTTGTCATGTCCATTGGAAATCCCTGAGATAAAGGTTGGAAGGTTTAGATTGAGTTTTGTTTTTGTTTCTTTGTTTTGCTCGAGGACTAGCAAAAGCTAAGTGTGGGGGTATTTGATCGGATCATATTTATATACATTTGTACATCAAATTCACTCGTCTTTTCTTAGTTAGTTCGTTATATTTTGAGCTATTTACGTTATTTTTATGTTTTATAAGTTTTTCAAGAAAAGAAAATAAAAATAGAATAAATGAAGTGTTAAGTATTAATTTCATCTAAACTATCTTGTCTGTTGAATTATACTTATCATTTGGAAAATAATATATATATATATATATATATATTTATATATTTATATATATATATTTATATATTTTTATATTTTTATTTAGTTATGTATTAAATTATGTGTGAGTAATGCTTTCGGTGGAAAGCATAACTCGGTGGCAGCATGATGAAAAGGTCCAAGAATAATCAGGAGGACTGGAAGGCACTCGGCCCTTGAGGAAAGGATATATTATAATAAAAGAAAAATAATAGTGAGAAATCAGGGAGGATTTGTGCATCTGATGAGGTCCTCGGGGCCTTAATAAAGAAAAGGAATCAGAAGAAGAAGGGGGGAACCAAAAACTGCCTCTGGGCAGTGAGCAAAGCGGGCCAATCAGAGAGATACACGGAGAAAAGCCGAGAGAAGTGAGAGGCGCGCGGGGCAGCTTTGAGAAGGAGGGGGCGCTGAAAAGGAGGCAGTCTGGGACAAAAAAAGAAAGTCAGCCTTGAAGGCTGAAGGTGGAAAACGAAGGCAAGCTGCCCTCTGGCAGCACAGCGTGTGGCAACCTCGGGAGGAGCCTCGGGAAGCAATCCGAGCTCAGCGTCAAAAATTTTGGCATTGAAATCAGGCATAGCTGCCATTTGGCAGCAACACCAGAGAGGCGAAACCGAGGAGAACACACGGAAGAATTAAAGGGAGCCCAGACACGGTGCACAGTGCACAAGCACAGTGCACAGAAAGTTTTTGTACTCCTCATTTCGGTTTAATCCTCCAAACTCAATTTTATTTATGTTTTAATTTATAAATATGTATAATTAATTTGTTTTGGCTAGAGGTTAATTCGAAACCATGATTATATTTGTAATTTGAATTGGTAATTTCAGTTGTGATTTCTGAGTTGTGATTTAATTTGCTTAACTGTTTGATTAATAACTTATTTATGTTTGTCGATTAAGAATGCAAACTTAATTTACATGCATGAATTTGATGCTAGAATATAAGTGAATTTCACCTAATCGTTATGAACTTATATTCATGAGTAGTGAAGGTTGCTAGTCACAATCGCGTTAAGTAAATTCCTGGCAAACGTATCATGCTGTTCATAGTTACGAATGCCTTGTCAACACTTATGATTTTCATAGAATTTAATGATTCTCGCTTGTATCTCTATTATGCAATTCATGTAGGGAACTTGTGGGGAATGTTTTGGGTTGTCGTATGCAATCATCCAATCTAATGATTTTAGGAAAATCTGAAAGTTAACTAGTGCAATTCACGGTTAATTTGGGGCGTTGAGATTAACAACTTATTGAAAGAACAACTGAAGGTCAATTTAGATTGCATATGTGTCTTGTGTGGAGAAAAACCCTCTAGCCAATCCGTTATCTATCCGTTCACTTTTATTTTATGTTTTTGTCAATTTTGTAATTTATTTAAGTTTAATTTACGTTTCTTCAAAAATCAATCCCCCCATTATTATAATATTATTATTTAGTTAGTTTTTATTATTTTTTATCTTTTAATTTAATTTCCGTCTAATTAATTTCCTAGTTTTTATTTTAAATTGTTTTTATTATTTTGAGTCATTTTTAGTGTGTTTCGAGTTTTTAGTTTAGTTTGTATTTTCTAGAGTCTTGAGTTGTTTTGAGTCTTTTGATTTGTTTTAGTTTATTTGTTAGTTTTATTTTGAGTTATTTTAGTTAAGTGTTTTTATTTTAGTTTAGTGTTTTAAACTTTGTTTTTACGTTTTTTAATTTAATTTTAGAGTGATTAGCAATCCCTCCTAATCCCCGGCCTAGAACGATACCCTACTTATACCTATACTACAATTGTCAAAAAGAGGGTTAAATTTGTGCGGTTTTAAATCCCGTCAAAATGCATAGCATGGCATTACTTATGAGATTCAGATTGGCATTGAAACGCATTGCATGGCATATTATGAGATACATTGAAAAGGTTTTATGCTGAGAAAGGTTGTGATATATATATGTACATATCATTTTCTGGGAAACTATACAGGTTTTACGGAGATGGGCTATAGTTTTGAGAAAAGAATGATTTTGAAAAGATTTGTTTTGCTGACCCACTCAATTTTTTTTTTCGCCCCTCCAGGTTCTAGATAGGTTGAGTACCCGAGTTGGCTAGCGAGGACCTTCCGGCAGTTCTGACAGACTTGCTATTATGTAGGACACCCGTTAGTGTATTTGAACTTATTTATTCATGCTTAACTGCACTTGATTTAGTACGCTCTGGTTATGTATAAGTACTGTATTATCACTCTAGCACAATATCATATCTAGGTTGCTAGTAGTTTGATTTTAATTGGTTCGTACTTCGTTATTGATTCCGCTTCCGCACTGTGCAGTTGTCTACGTCACACTCACGTGACGGCCAGCACGCCCTAGTTTCGGGTATGGGTGTGTCACGCATTCTACTTTTCAGGGATCTAAGTAGCATAGTGGACACGACACATCAAGGCATGATTCACTATTGTACATGCTTAGCTCGAGAATGTATTGGTGGGTACATGCAAGCAAACAAGAACAGATTCATGAGCATATTGAACAACATATTTGATTTATGGATGAATGCTGAAGTCTACACTGAGATTGAAATTATCATTTTGCTTTGATTTATGAATGCATGCACAAACCAAGATATTGCCATTATTCCACAGATATAACTCGAGATATGGTATGCACAATATCGAGCTCGAATTTGGGGAAGTAGGTCTTATAACTTTTCTTGCAGATCTAGAACCTCGATTTTTCAGCTTGTATTAGGTGAATTTGAAATTCTGCAGTCTCTCTATTCTTGTTCTTAACCCTCTCCGTTGATTGTTGAACCTGCACTGAAAGCACACATGCATGAGGGTTTCGTTTATTTTCTAATAAAAAAAGAAAACTAGAAACAAAGATGTCTAAGCAAAGGGGGTTGTTTACCTTTGTGCATTTGTATCGGTTTAGATATGTTTGTGGGCTACTTGACTCTCTGATCTTTGAGCATATTTCTGCTCAAACACGGAGTAGACCATATTGTGGGCTTGCATCGGTGATGGCCAAGCTGGGTTTTGGATTTCAGAATCGCAGGTACAGAGAGTACCTTCTCTCAGTTTCAAGACATGTTCGACGAAGCGAGAGGCTGAGATTTGCAAAAATGGGGGTGTGGGTTGTTTTGGTTTTGGTTTGCAGGCCGAGAAGATTAGAGAGGAGGGATGACATATGAGGCTTAAGACTATATAGAGAAATGAAGAGATAGGAAGAGAGCTCTCATGGCTCTGGGCCCGAGGCTAGAGAGAAGATGAGATAAGAGCTCAACGACAGAAATGGGAGACGAAGGAGCATGGGCTGCTAAATGTACAAATGAAGCATCTCGGTTTATTCACACGTGTGGTTCTGTGTGTGTTGTGTAAAGCTCAGTGCCTCTTATACTTTTTCAAAATTTTACGATGCTTCCTGGTTGCTCTTCCAAGTCTCAGTTCAAATCCTAGGTGTGTCAGTTTCTTTTTCTTTTCTCTTGTTTTCTGTTTTATTTGTTATTTTATTTCTTTTATTGTGTTCTATTTTCTTTTCCTAGTTTATTTTCTTTATCTTTGTTAGTTGTTTTACGTTTTTATTTTAGGACTTATTGTTTTTGTTTTGTTTTGTTTTCTTTATTTTTCCACACCTTGAAGATAATGTGTGATTTTAAGTTTGGGGGTCGGAAAGTAAAATTTTAGGTTTTTAATTTTTTAGTCAGTTACAAATTTTTGTTTTTAAGTTAATATCCATAGATTATTTTAAAAGTTAGAACAAATGGACATGGTAAAGATTAATCCCACAACAGAGTCTTTTCTATTTATCGTCAATTAGACACTAATTCATGAGTTATACTTTGAAAATTTGCACATTCACACCAACATAGTTTGTGGGGAGTGAGATTGAAATACTTGCTTTTTGTCTAAGTGTGTTTTAATTTTTATTCTGTATAAAATTAAGTTAGTATGTGTTATAAAGTAATAATTGTTCCACTTGAGACTTTACTTAGTAATCGGGCCAGTCCTGCCTGATCAATAGTGATTCTCGCGTCAAACGATAGAGTCTTGGCATGGGACATGGTGGTTAGTTGGTTTCATAGCCTTTCCAGCTCGGGTTAATAAGTCCTTAGGGATGTTCTACACCTAGTGCCCTTAAGCTCTAGTGGTTTGGGAGTCATTGACCTAAAGCTCGCTATATGGGTTGGGTCGAAAGCTTAATGGAACTAACATTGCATGACGAGTACTGTTACTGAAAAAATTATGAAAAAAAAAGAAGAAAAAAAGAGAAGGAGAAAAAAATAGTTATGTTTGAAGTTAGTATGTGTGAAATAAAGAGGACAAGATGTAAGGGTTTTAGTCGAGTCTCTTTAACTTTGTTAGTTCACTTTACACCTCATGAATTCATTTCTAATTGATTCTAAATGGCTTAGCCTCTATGGTAGGATTAGTTGGAACTTTTGGACAGAAGTTTTAATTTTTAAAGTTTTCTACGGATTGCAACTTGAAGGTGAAAATTGTCTTAGTCAAGTTTTGTTTAAGTTCGTAGTTTGTTAGTTTTTTTTTTTTTTTTTTTTTTTTTTTTTTTTTGTTTTCTAGTTTTGTTTTGCTTGAGGACAAGCAAAAAGCTAAGTTTGGGGGGTATTTGATGAGTCGATATTTTACTATATATTTTACCCTATTCTTAGTATTAATTTAGTCGTTATTTTGTGAGAAGTTTGATACTTTGATTTATATTCTTAATGTAGGACATTCGATTTCCTCTGGAGCAAAAAGTAACCAAATGGATGAATTTTAGAGTGATTCCAATTGGAGGATGTTTGTGCTTCTGTTGACTTGATCGTGTTAAAGTTTCATAATTTTTTACAAGCAGGTTATTTATGGCAATGAAATGAAGGAGCAGTGCGTGGAGCTGGAATAGGGACGTTTCGAGCTTGAATTGCGTTTTTGGAGCCTAAGATTACCTCGGATGGGTTCGTGGCCTTCTAGAGATATGTTTAGAACGTCCTGATCTTCAACAAGCTATTATGAGCCGGATTTGGAGGATATCTGAGGCTAAAACATGGCTAGACAAGTACTTGGCAGATTCTCTTAGTTTAATGAGGACTTTATTTTCTAAGATATTTTATTTATTATTTATTTAAAGAGGAGAAGAATGCACAACTTTTGGATTCAAGTTTATTTTCTAAGTGTTTTCTATCCTTATTTTTAAAAATATTTTGTTTATGGTTGTTCGTAACTAATTTCCGTTTGCTAAGGCGAAGCCTTGAGCCTTAGCATGAATATGTAATTTTTATTTAATTGCTTATGATATTATGCATAGATACTTTAAATTATTAATCACTGTTTAAAATTGTCTAATTGTCTTAATGCTTAGCTACCATTAGGATGTTTAGATAAGTAATTTGATGCAATTTTGATCGGAAGGTTCCTGAAATTGACGCTGACTTCATGTGATTGATAATTGTAGTTTCACTTAAGATGAACACCATGTCCCCTAGGTTCCACGGCATGAAATTTATCTTCGAATAGGAGGTGATACTTGAAATGATCCGGCAATGGTTTAAATTCAAGAGTGGGTGCCTGAATCATTAAAATCAGCATGTTAGTAGAAAATAGAATTAAAATTGGAGAAGATGGCTTACTTGTTTTCTCTGACAAGAACTCAAGGACGAACACCACATCTTCAAAAGTTTCAGGGACTTTGAACTTGGCCAGATTTACTATGATGGTTGTGGCTTGTCCCGTGTCATCAATCTCAACTTCTTTGGCCTCTGCTTCCTCAAATATATCCTTTTTGATGCATTCAACATATTCTCTAGCCACTTCCTTTTCTTGAATCATTCTTCTTGGTGTACAAGTTTCTTTAAACAATTCAACACAATCTGGAACTTGATTTGGTGCACCAAGAATTGAGGTATCACCTTGTACCTTTGGAAGAGCTTCTACAATGTCTTTTTCACTCTCTTCATCATTGGGAATCAAAAACCTGCGAGGAAAAGGGACATTTGGTGGAATAATGTTAGAATGAATTGAATTTGGAACAACATTACTGGAGTTGGACATCATAGGGACTTGAGGGGCTTGCAGCAAGAGTTCTTCTAAACTGCACATGTCATGCTCCTCATCTTTTTCTTGCAGCAGCAATTCATCCATGTTCGGGCTATGTTTGGATGGGTCTGGGACAACTTCATCCTCCATATCACTTTCCAAAGTGATGGCTTCATCGATTTCAATTTCTCTCTTTGAATTTGCCATGTTGGAATTGGAGAGTTCACGTTAGTCTTGAATTTGCGCCATGAATTCCATAATCTGTCCAATTTGCTTCTCTAATTCGTCCACTCTTTTGACTCGGTCTTGCATCTCCTTGTTTTGATTTTCTACTCCCTGTGTCAAAAAGGTGATTAATTGAATAATAATATTATTATCCACCGACGAACCTGAAATTGGTTGGGAAGATTGTGGTGGAGGCTGTGGTGGTCCATATGGCCATTGATAGAACTCCCCCGATGGCTGCAATTGTTCTTTTTGTGAGCCCTGCGTCAAAGAGATTAGTCCTTCAAGAATTTCATTATAACTCATGGGCATACTTGAATTCAATTGGAATTGTTGTGGGGGAGGTTGTGGTGGCTGCATAGATCTTGAATAGAACTCCTCTTCTTGCTGCCAATATCCACCTTGTTGAAATTGTTGAGGTTCATCCCACATATAATCTGAATAATCTCTCCAATCTGAATTGTAAGCGTTGGAAAACATGTTGTTGCTTGGTTGATCATAGCCTTGATAACCCCAAGCATCTCCGTTTGTAGCAAATTGAGGACATTGATGAGTTTGATATCCTTGCTCATAGGGCACATCAAATGTAGGGACACTTAGCATTGTGGTCCTTTCGGCATTATGAGTCAATTGAGAAGTGAGATGCGCCAATTGAGCTTGAATGGTCGCAAATGCCATGTCTTGCTCCATTTGTACCTAAAATCAAAGAATGAAAACTAAATCAAATATCAAAAGTAAAAGACACAAACACAAACATAAACATAAACACAAACATAAACAAAGGGATTAGCAAATTTGCTAATCCCCGGCAACGGCGCCAAAAATTTGATGCAATGTAAACAACACTCAAATTAAACCCTCTTGTTGACAATTGTAGTAAAGATGTAAGTAGGGATCGTTCTAGGCCGGGGATTAGGGGGGATTGCTAATCTACTCAATACTGACTTTAAAACACTAAACAAGACTAAAAAAAACACAAAACTAAGCAAAAGACACTCAACTAGACTCAAATAACTAACTAGACACAAACTAGGACATATTCTAACTTAACTAAAAACAACAAAAACAAACCAAATTGGATAGATTGGAACCAAAAGACACTAAATATAAGGGGGGATTGGGTTTTGACGAATTTAAAGTAAAAACAAAACAAACTTTATAAAAATAGTTTCAAAAGACAGATTTGGCGAATTGAATAGATGATGGACTAGCTAGAGGGTTCTTCTCTACACATGACACACTTGCATACAAACCAATTTTCAGTTGTTCTTTCAATAAACCATGAATCTCAACACCCCAGATTAACCGTGAACAACACTTTTTTAACCTTCAAGTTTTCCTTAAGTTATTGAATTAGATGGAAAAACGCATACAACAATTCAAAACATTCTTCAAAAGTCCCCTACGTGTATAGCACAATAGAGATACAATCAAAGATCATTAAGCTTTGTGAAAACTATAAGCATTGATGAGGCATTCGTAACTATGAACAACATGATACTCTTGCCAAGAATTCACTTAACGCGATTGTGACTAGCAACCTCCACTACTTGTGAATATAAGTTCATAACGATTAGGTGAAACTCCCTTATATTATAGCATCAAATTCATGCCTGCAAACTAAGTATGCATCCTTAATCGACATACAAGAATAAGTTATAAATCAAGCAGTTAAGCAAATTGAATTCACAACTCATGAAATCACAACTGAAGGTAATCAATTCATATTACAAATATGTTCATGGCTTTGAATCAACCTCTAGCCAAAACGAATTTAGTTCCACATATTTGCAATTAAACAACTATAATTGAATTTAAACATGATAAACAAAAGTAGAAGACACCTAGAACGCTTCAGCAATCCAACGTCTTGAATGGTTAGCACAACTCCAAGTCCTCCTCCTTTCTTGCAAACATGCGGTACCAAGGTGGGTGTGGTGTTTGGACGGTCTAGGGGATGTGGTAGAGATTGGATAGGTTGAGAGAGTATGGAAGGGTGGTAGGGGATGGATAGGAAAAGAGGTGGATGGAAATGGATAGAGGAGGAAGGAAACTTGCGGCAGAAATTGTGTTGTTTATGGAATGTGTTGTAAATGTGAATTGGTGTCTTTGGCCTTGATGGAGAAGCCTATTTATAGGCTTTGAGAATGAATCACTACCATCCATTTTCTTGGTGAGAATGAATCACCACCATCCATTTTTGTTGGTGAGAATGAATCACTACCATTCATTTTGTTGGTGAGAATGAATCACCACCATCCATTTTGTTGGTGAGAATGAATCACAACCATCCATTTTTATGCTCCCCATGCATGCAATCCATTTCACCCCAAAATAGCTCCAAATTGCACCAAAATGCACTTCTTTGCTAACTTTGTTATTTAGAACCTACAAACACACGAAAATAGCTTAAAACATTCTAATAAGATGAAACTAATTAAGTAAATGCAAGGAAACAAACTAATAAAGTCACATAAATATGTTCCTATCACATAGCCTGACTGTACTTAGCACTGAACAAACTACTTTGTTCAATCACTCTCAACGAGTTTATACTTAGCTCGACCAGCAACATTGCATCGTGTCCATGGGTCAACGCGTATGGAGTTATTCTAGTGGCTAAACAGACTGAGATTTGATAGGCCCATAACGTTTCGTTTAACTTCAAATGCCACATACCAGGCCTTCCTCTTACCATTTTTCAAGAATACCAATCAAAACCTTATTACTTGTTTCGTCTTGCCCATTCGGTTGCAAGTAATACGGTGTAAAATGCTCCAGTCGAATTTTAAGATTCGCCGTATACTCCTTAAACCTGTCGGATGTGAAGATCCTACCATTAACTGTTATGATTATTTCTGGTACACCAAATCTGGTTACGATGTTTTCTTCTACAAAATTACAAACTTCTTTAGACGCCAGCTCGGCATATGACTTTGCTTCGACCCATTTGGTGAAGTAATCTGTTACGACGAGTATCTATCCATGTTTTGCTAACTCAGAAAATGGTGCAATTTTACTGATTATGTTTATGGCCTATCCTCTGAACGGCCATGGTTTGGTGACCAAATGTAGTGATTTGGCCAGGACTCTCTATATAAGACCATGAATTTGGCACTGCACAAACCATCGTGCGAACTCAATACAATCATTTAGTATACTTGGCCAGAATTAGCCATGTCGGCGAAACAACCATAGTATGCTTCGACCGAACTGATGAGCTCCGCAGATTCCTTCGCGAACCTCTGTAATCGCCTAGACGGCCTCTTACGAGCCGAGACACAACAACAATAGGCCATCCTCACTCTTTCTGTACAACACATTCTGGTATAACACGTAATTTGTAACATGAGCCATTGTTTTACGGTCGTGTTTACCATTAGGGTTGTCGACATACCGCATGATCGACCTTCTCCAATCGTCTGGTAAAGCCTCGACTGCACAAACCTCTACAGGATCTCCTCGTTCTAACAACGAAGGCAAAGACATGATTCATGTTTGGATCAGATGATCCTACTGGGGAACTTGTTGATTAACCAGGGCCGGGTACGATCGTCGTATTGCATGTATCGCCCGGCCTGTCTTGCCCCTTATAAGTTGTGCACCTGAGGCTATTTGAGCCAGTTCGTCTGCATCGGTGTTCTGAACTCGGGAGATATGTTTGAATGTAATGCCATAGAAGGATTTGGCTAAATAGCTGGCAACCATATGATAGGGCCCCAAAGTCAATTCATGCAACGAAATGTGCCATTGAGTTAGTTAATCACAAGTTCTGAATCGTCGAGAACAAGGGCGCGGGTTGCTCGCAATTCGTGAAGGACACCAAGGCCGATGATAAGGGCCTCATATTTGGCCTGGTTATTCAAACAGTCAAAGTCGACCTTCAGAGAAAAGTACCAGCGGTGGTGATCTGGGGACTGAATGACTATTCCAACACCAACCAAAATGGAGGTGTTAGAACCATCAACATACATTGTCCAAAAATTATCTTCAGTCTCCACCACGCCGATTTCGACTTCATTGCCCCCAAAGCGATATAGGGACAAGTGTTGGGCCAAGAAATCGGCCAATACTTGGCCTTTGACGGCTTTCTAGGCTACGTATTGTAAACTAAATTCGGACAGTGCCATTGTCCACTTCCCGATTCGGCCTTTGACTATCAGTCGAGTGAGCGTGTAATGAATGACATTAATTTAGGCGATGACCTGAGTAACTGATGGAAGCATATATTGCCTGAGTTTTGACGCAACATAAAATAAAGTCAGGCAGAGGGTTTCGACGGCCGAGTAGTTAATCTTAGGAGCATTGAGGTTTCGGCTAAGACAAAAAATAGCTTGCTCACGCCCAGTGTCGTTACCTTGTGCCAGAAGGCAATCGATTGATTCATCGACCCCTGAGATATACAATTTGAGAGGTTTGCCTCGTCGAGGTGGCACAAAGACAAGTGGGGTCGTGAAAGAAACCTTGATTTGTGTGAAAGCCTCTTGATGTTCAGTCCGCCATTCGAAAATGTCAGAATCCTTGAGTTTTAAAAGTGTAGAGAAGGCTCGCATTTTGCCTGCAGAATTAGCAATGAATCGGTGGAGGAAATTAATCTTGATGAGCAATGATTGTAGTTGATTTTTGGTTGCAGGGAGTAGAGCATTAATGATCGCTTGAGCCTTATTTTCGTCGACCTCAATACCACGGTGATGCACAAGGAATCCTAAAAAATTACCGGTTAATACTCCGGAAGCACATTTGGCAGGATTCATTTTCAAGTTGTGCTGACGTATATGCAGGAAAGCTTGTTGAAGATCATCCAAATGCGTCTGGAGCCGTTTCGATTTGATCACTACAACTTCAATCTAAACTTCCACGGTGGTTCCAATTAAATCATGGAATATAGTGTTCAGCGCTCGTTGGTATGTGGCATCGGCATTCTTGAGGTTGAACGGCATAACAACCCATTCGTACGTGCCGAGTATCCCCGGCCAACAAAAAATGGTCTTGTGAACATCGGCCTCAACAATGAAAATCGAGTTGTAACCAGATAAAAGATAAGGTTTCGTGGTTTGTGGCTGCGTCGATTAATAAATCTGAAATCGGCATTGGATATTCATCTTTGGAAATTGCCAGATTCAGATTTTAGAAATCAATACAGATACGTAAAGCACCACTTTTCTTTAAAACTGGGACGATATTCGCCAACCATTCGACTTATCGAGCTATCCGAATGAACTCGGCTTTTAGGAGTCGAACAAGTTCGTCCTTGATGCCGAGTTATACTTCGGTAGAGAATCGTCAAGGTGGTTGGCAGAATGGTTTACAATCAGGTTTAATGCGCAACTCATGCTCGACAAGCATTCAATCTAAACCAGGCATCTCATGGCAACTCTAAGCAAAATAATCTTTAAATTCTTCAAGTAAATTACAAAGTTCGTCTTTCATTTTTTGGGGTAACAAAGCACTAATAAATAAAGGTCGTGGGTCCTCGACTGTGCCAACATTAATTTCTTCTAAGGGGTCCTTGACCTGAGGCTGACTATCCTCGAGTTCGGCCAATATGGCCTGAACTTTATCCAACGATAGAACTGGGCCGTTGTCTCATTCGGCCAGAAATTTGATTAGGTTTATACCCGAGTTTGGTTGTTCCATGGTGGATGAAACCACGGCCCGACGCCTTTCTTGTCTAGCATCATTCATTGGTGTCAGCAAGTAAGTTGGCCAACCTGAGTCTCGCCGAATCCTGGCGCACAGTCTCAGCGGCTACCTCAATGGCATTCTGAACTAAGATCTAAGTCGGCCGTCTTTCCTCATTAAAACTCTGCAGGGTAATGTAACCGATGTGATTGTCATAATAGTGGTATTGAGTCATGTTAGCCTTGAATGGCTGATTATCGACCCGGTGAACCACAACCAATTTATCGTCCTAAAAGACAAGGACTTGGTATAGCGACGAAGGAATACAGCCTATCTGATGGATCCAGTCGCAGCCGAGTAATGCATTATACTCGATTTTTGAATCTATTATGAAAAATGCAGTCATGTGGTTGCGACCAGCAACACTCACCTCTAAAAGAAGCACTTCTTTTGTTTGGGACTTGTCACCAACGAAGCTGCTCATGGTATCCCTGAGGGGATGATAGACATAGGCATAACGTTGATTGTTGCTCCACAATCGACGAATACCTTAAAGATTGGATATCCTTCAATATGAACCGTAACATACAACAACTTCAGATGCTGCAGATTGGCAGTAGAAGAGCGGGGAAACAACTTGGCAAAAGCTACTTTAAGCTGATCCTATTTGCTTTCTGGTCCGTCTTCTTTGACAGCAACGAAGTCAACTTCTGTTGCCTTTTCAGCAACCACGTCACCATCTAGGAAATTTGGTTGGGATGTGGTCGGCTGAAACTCGGCAGGTAAAACATAGACCATACTAATCTCCATATTCTCAAGGACCGAGGGGCTCATCAGGTCATGGTCGTCTTTTCCTGGGCTATTGGCCAAAGTATCCTGCTCTTGAGTATCCTCAGCTTGACCATCTTTTGTTTCAACGATGGGTTGTGGCATATCCCTCAATTTTGTGTCATTCTGGGTGTCTTCTCTGATCTCGCTTGACGTTGGGATTTGGTTTTGTTCTTGCACTGCTTTACGGACTTGCTCTTGATAGGCGATTCGAGCGTTCTTTGTGTCGAGGAATGTAGCCAAATGTGCCACTCATCCTTTCTCATTGGCTATAAGGCCAAAAAGATCTACTACTGAAAAGACTTTGAAATGGTATCACAAATACTGAAAATTCTCATGAGAAAAAAGAAGCTCGACGGCGTCTATATCGGTATATGGATCAACCTCAAAGCTAAGAACTCGAGCTTCACGTATATGCTGGAACCTGGCCTTTATTGCTGCATCGGTGGTCTTTCAGATAATATGTTCAGTATCAGGGCAAGTTAAGGCTAGGTCAAGAACTTCTTAACACTCCTTTGGTAGGCCGTATAAGTCATTAGCAAAATACTTCTTATGAAACTCCTGCATGTACTCTAAGGCGTAACCGAGAAACAGAGGGTGCAAATTCAGTTATACTTTAATTAGTGGCTCTGGTGACAGCAACAGAGGAAAATTGTTTTCCGCCTCTTTTCTGAATTACTCAAAAGTGAGCTTTCCCCGAGTCGAAGAAGAAGTTTGATTCGCTTCTTAGATTCCTCAATGGTGGTTTCAAAGTCGCAATCAATCACCTTTTTGCTGTGAAGTAATTCGATCATGATTGTCGGTGGTTGTCGGTCATCTCTACTTCTTACTGTCTCTTTCGGCTGCCATTTGAGAGCCGAAGTAGCCTGTGCTGCCTGTCATCGAACTATACAGTTTTGTGTGTCAAAGTCAAGACGTCGTCAGGCCGAGGATGATCTATCAATTTGTGGTTAGGGGCCGAGCTTATCGAACACCTTTTGGCGCTAGCTTACACCTTTTGGCGCTAGCCTGCACCAAGTACCTTTAAAGATGTTATCGTGATCGTGGGTAGCTACCATGGTGCTAGAACTTGATGTGGCTTCTTCTTTAGCTCGGTTAAGACCACTCGTGCTTTACAACGGCTGCACAAAACCATCAGCCCATCAGATTCTTCTTCGCTGGAACCTGACATAGCTTCAACTATAGCGGGTCCTTACAATTTTGTGGGTGGCTGGTTTGAAAACAAATCAATCTTAAGTCTCAGCCGAGAATTTTACTTACGGACATGTTGTATTGGAACGAACTCAGCCTTCCCTTTTCCTTTGCTTTTGGGCAGGTCAGCATCTACCATGCCAACTGTCGTCGAGAGGAAGGGATTGATGTCAATGACCATCTGTTTCTCAAGAAATTTCAGCTTGCCTTTATCAATCCAGCTTTGAATAGCATCGCGAAAAATGAAATAGTTGTTTGTCGTATGCTTATTTGAGTTGTAGTATTTACAATATGTTTTGCTCTTTAACACTTCGGCCTTAAGGATGTTATGTCCTAGCCGAAGCTTGATAATCTTTGCCAGCAACAACTGGTCGAAAATTGCGTCGGCCTTGGTGACGTCAAAAGTATAAACTTTCGACGCTTTGATAACAACTTCTTCAAAGGCCATGTGGATTTTGGCATCCTTGGAGTCAGGATAAGTTAATGCCTTGCATATGTACAGCTTATCAATTACAATCTCGGCTGCATCTATACCGGCATATTGGGAGTCTTCACTTTCGGCTGATGCATAACTGACTGAAGGATTCTTGTAGATTGTTCCTCGGGTTGGGGACTTTGATATCTTCTCTTCTCAGAGTAAATAGTCATATTGCTCGAAATTTTAAGCCAGTTTGTACATATCCCGAAATTTTACCCCCAAGAACTTCTTTTTGTACTTGACGTCCAAGTTATTCAAGGCGATTCTCACAAACTCGACTTCAAGGAGGGGTACTCAGCACCAATTCCTGGCCAACTTAAACCTCGTTAAGTACTCTATTAGTGACTCATAAGATGCCTGAGCCATCCTCGCCAATGAAGACACCGACATCTCTATTCCCGGGCAATAAAACTGCTCATGGAATTTCTCGACAAGTTCTTCCCAGCTTGGGATGAAATTGGGTGGAAGATTGATGTACCACACGAATGCCGAGCTTGTTAACAAAAAGTTCAATAGCCGTAACTTATGAAAGTCACTATTAACATCTCCGCATTGTGCGGTGAAACGAGCCACATGTTCTACAGAAGACGGAGATGATTCTGCAGCGAAAAGGCTGAAATCTGGGATTTTAAAGCCTTTCGGATACTCGAATTGCTCTACATAAGCTAGGTATAGATGAATGAATTTTGGGAATTTTGGCCCCTTTTTAAAAGCCGAATCGATCATCTTTGGAACTTCAACCAAACTGACGAATGGTGTTTTTGCCTTGATTTCATTTGTTTTGCTGCTCGATCCGCTCTTTTTCTCTAATTCAACCATTTTAAGCCAAGCAGATCCAGCTTCGACTGTTGACATTAGTATTATATTATTCTTTGGAATAGATTGCCTAAATAAATCGGCAAACCCCATATTCTGGGTATTACTAACCAGAACCTCGAGCAATCTAGTGTACACGGCGCTATAACCACGCACTTCCTCTAGTATCCCTTTTATTTCTTGGCTAAATGTTTGCTCGAATTGTCAAGACTGTTCCTCAAGTCGTCTTCTGAAGAACGACCTGGTTAGTGAATCGGAGGCTTCACCACCGTCCTCGTCACAATCCTCTAATGCCCCTTCGACAGGACATCCTTTTGTAGCCTTGGTGAGGATTCTTGTATCACGAAGCGGCTCGCCTAGAATAACTTCCCTTTCTCGATGCAGATCAGGTGTCATGGTAGCAATAATCTGTGCTAGTGACAAGTTTTTTGGACCCGTGTTCTGGGTCATAGGTGTAGCAGTTGATTTTCCCATGACTGTTTTTTTCTTCACTGACCGTGTTTCGACAGGCTTGAACTTTATAGTTTTAGCATTGTGGTCCCACTGGGCGTGCCAAAATGTTAACCCTAAAAACTATTAAACCTACATGGCGCGCATGTCGAGTAACTAATGAATTAACTACGTTCTTCAGTTGTGTGCGAGGCATGCCAACTCGTTGGCAGAGCTCAGTCGAAGACTAAAATATGTTACGTGGTGTTGGTCGCGCTACTGACTTTTACGTTTTGCGATTGCGGCCAAGGAAAGAACACGTCTCGATGTTTGGATTCTAAAGCCTGAAGACAAGGCTGCTATTTCTACAAAGTTCATAGATCTTCAACGCTATATTCGGTCACAATGATTGTATTCGTGAGGATGAACTCACGCCGAATTGACACTAAAGTATAGGGGCATAAGTACTCAAAGCAGATGTATGTCTTAATTGTGAACGTGGTTCAGTTATCGAAATGCTGAACTCTAAATCCCACTTGTGAGTATCTAATCATAAAATAACTCGGTGTTCAGTGTGCTGAGCCTAATAATCTGTAACACCTCATTTCACCAAGAAGGCTCATGAGATGACCTTTACCAACAAAAAACCCTTGTCGACCGAGACTTGAATAGATAACCAGTCGGCCTCGACGCAGTGTTGTTTATCCAAACTGAAGGTATCACTTGTTGCTTTCACAGTGTTGTTTATCCAAACTGAAGATGTGTTGGAGGAAAAAGAAAATAAAAATCTCAAGGTTGTTAAGAGATTTCGCGTAGAGCGAGAGTTTGCACATGGCAGTTTGTGTGTTGAATTGGAGGGGCCTTGAATGGTGCACTTCCCCATCTATTTATAGCAACCATCATTCAATCCGATCTAGTTAAAACTATACTCGAATTAGGACTCCTTATTCTGATCCAACCTTATCTCAGCCAGTCTTACTTCCAATAGAACTTTGAACTCATCCTTTTACCAGGCCGTATTCACTCTAAGTTTCAGCGTCCTCATCTAGCCGAGAACCCTTATCGCATTAGGACTTCACTACCCCAATCATCTATCTTACAATAGGACTCTCCCACTTTATCCTTATCTAGAACACTCTATTTCCTGATAAGACTTGGCCGGCCTTGGCTAGGCAGCCCATAAACTGAATGTCTCACCGCGACTCTTGAGCTAAGCCTCCGAGTCGAGAATAATCCTAAACTCAGCCCAAACCAATATTTTAGGCCCAAACAAGCTGTTAATCCTATTTTTCATAAGCGAACTCGTCACATTGAGATAGATTGTCACTTTATATGAGATGAGATTGTAGATGTCACTATAAGGACCAAGTATGTTAGTACGGCGCACCAATTGACGGACTTGTTCACCAAGCATCTAGGAAAGGAAAAGTTTTCGACTATTTTACGCAAGTTGGGAGTTCTTGACATCTACTCTCCAACTTGAGGGGGAGTGTTAGACAAGTAGGAAAATAGTTCTTGTGCCATTGGATTGTTTAGTCCTAGGATTTTGGAACTTGGGAATTTGGGGGATGTTTTTCTGGAACTGAGGATTTGGGTAGGCGTTGATGAATATGTGGTTTTTATGCCCTCCCCTTTCCCCCCTCCCCAAAACAAAATAAAATCTCTACTTATTTTAGCATAAAAATGGATAATTTTGTATAAAATCAATAAAAAGTTACAAGGCTTTTAACAAAAAGGCTCTCCAGGTTTCTTGTGCGTGCGACTTTTGGCTAATTCATGGTGTGGGGATATCTCGTGCAATTCTCTATACAGTGTTTCAAGTTCTACACACGCAGTTGGGACTAGGTCACAAATGGCTTGTTGTTAATGGAGGACATGATATTGAAATTTGCAGGCAAGTTTGCTATTATGGAGGAAAAACATAAGGTGATTGTGATTGATAAAAATGAGGCTTCGACATTGAAGTCCTCAAGATTATTCCTTGTGGGAAGGGTGTTTTCTTCTAAACCAGTGAACAAGGAAGGTTTTAAGCCACAGATAAGGAACCTTTGGCGCCCTAAAATGAATGTGGTTGTGACTGATTTAGAAGAAGACCGATTTGCCTTTGGATTCAATTCCATGGAGGAACGTACCACCATTATGTGAGGAAGACCTTGGTTATAACAAGCAATATCTACCAGTACTTGGCGAGGGGATAATCTAGCATATCCTGCTAGGATTCCCCTATATTTTCAAGAATTTTGGGTACAATTTAAGGGTTTACCTCTGTGTTATATGACTCGCCCGATGGGGAACTTCTTGGGGAACTTGTTAGAAGAATATGTTCTTACGGACCAAAGTCTCAAGGAAAAGCAGTTTGGCAGCATTTTTAGAGTTCAAGTGTGACTGGATGTGAAGAAGCCGTTAGGATAGTATGTGAATGTACCATTGGAGGCCACGATGATGAATATTGATGCTCATTATGAGAAACTGTCGTTAACTTGCTTTCTCTCGGTATGATGGATCATATAGAGGACCAATGTAAGCGATATGACGGTAAACAAGTGGACGATAGAGATAAACCTTATGGTAGATGGTTCCAAAATGATGTGTTTAAGAAAGATTACAGACGCCCTGCAGGGAAAAGGTTTGGGCTCGATTTTGATGGTGGTTAGGTGATGAAAACACCACTGTCAGAGGATTTGGATGACCCTATAGATGAGGTACCGGTGGAACCCTTGTTGCATAGGAAAATTGGTCAAGAAGGGAACCAAATACCTGATCTTAATAAGATTTATAATGATAACAGTAGTTTAGCTGATACTATGGCATTACTACCATTTATACCGAGGGAACATCCTTGGACCCAACTTGAGCATATGGCTTGCATGATTGAGGGTATTGAGACAATTGCACCGCATCCATTACTCTTGTTTGGAGCTAAGATAATACCAAATGTGGGAGATGGTGGGGCAGCTTAGGAAGTGAACGAGGTTTTTTTTTTCAGGGAATGTAGCACTTTCTTGTCAAAAGATGGTTCTAGAGATATGGCTCGCACATATGGCAATGTTGTAAGGAATGATTCTCTCTTTTCTATAAGGTCGGATCCCTTCAACTTGGCATCGTTCATTTTTGGGCCTGTTGCTGAACATCTTCATCGTCCTACAAGAAGTGTGCTTTGCAGGAAAAAAAAGCAGGAAGTCAAAACCAAAAGTAGAAAGTCAAAACCGCAACCTTTTATCCCCTTGGACCTTAGAAAGCGAGGCCTGCATGAGAAATATGAGGTAAGGAATTTCCCGATAACAAAGAAACATTCTACTTCGGTATCTATGAGTTCTATAGTGGTGGCGGTTGACGGAGATCAGCCTTGTCGAGCCTAGTGAGTTGTATTAGCTGGAATTGCCGGGGATTTGGGAACCTTCAAGCAATTCGGGTGCTTAAGAGACTTGTTCTCTTTAAAGATCCCATGGTGATTTTTCTGCACGAAAATAAGTTCGAAGGAGCATATGGAGAGATTAAAATCACAATTAAAGTTTTATTTTGCATTTACAGTTTTGAGTTTGGGAAGGTCGGCGGGTTTATGTGTTATGTGAGGAACTTAAGCTAATTTTTCGTTAAGATCTTATTCTCCTAATCATATTGATTTGGAGGTTGGAGGGGTAGGAGATGCGAATCATTGGAAAATCACTTTCTTTTATGGCTTTTCGGCTGAGGTGGACATACACAAATCTTGGAGTTTGCTTCAAAGGCTGCGGGATAATTTGAACATGCCTTGGTGTTTCATAGAAAACTTTAATGAGGTTTTGCATGCTGAGGAGCAAGAAGGGGGTGATATTCGAAGTGAACGACAAATGGATGGTTTTCATAACGCCTTCACAAGTTGCCAACTACAGGATTGGGGGTTCATCGGTAATAAGTTCACTTGGGTTACAACCAAGTGTGGGGGAATAAAAGTTCCATTGGACAAAGTGTTAACAACGCAGAGTTGGGTTGATTTGTTTCCATATTTCAAAGTTGCCCATTTAAAGCCTACCTCTTCAGATTATATACCAATTCTATTGGATTGGATTCTAAAGAGACGAGTTAATTTTAAAAAGAAATTTTGATATGAAGAATGGTGGTCTGTGAAGGATGGTTGTGGGGCTGTGGTACAAAAAGGGTGGGCATCGGAATTCCAGGGTTCACTTATGTTTTGAGTCATGGAAAAGATCCAAGGTTCACTTATGTTTTGGTGGGGAAGGGAAACAGGTAGGTGTTGTATACATTGGGTGAAATGGAAAAAGTTGTGTAAACCAAAAAGTGAGGGTGGCCTAGGATTTAAGGACCTATATGCCACCTTGCGTTGCATGCTAAGCAAGGGTGAAGACTAATTCAACAACCGTATTCTCTTGTTGCTCAAGTTTTCAAGCTCTGTACTATCCTACAATAGATTTTCTACAGGCTCAAACCAAACTCATCTTATTGTTGGAGAAATGTGGCAGCATCAAGGGTAATTATTTAGAAAGGCGGTAGGTGGAGGGTTGGAGGTGGCTTACGAATACACATTTAGCCCTAAACCAATGGGGGTGCATCCCTCTCTTACTGTGAGATCATTGATGGTGGACAATGATGGTGTTCAGTGGAATACAAATTTAATACGTAGCTGGTTTTTGGAAGATGAAGAAGTTTATTCAATCCCGCTGATTCTATAATTTGGACTAAAGAACCCAAAGGTTTGTTTACGACTAAGAGTGCTTACTTTGTGGCAAAAATGAGTCATGGTATACGTGGGGACGAGCCTATGGGATCCATGATAAATAAGGAGACCAAGTTCTTATGGAAAGCATTGTGGTGAGCCAAGGTCCCAGGGAAAGTTAAAATTTATGTATGGCATGGGTGTGTGAATGCTTTGCCATTTAAGGTGAATTTGAAAAACAGACGAGTTCTTAAGGAGGATGTTTGTGGGTACTGTGATAAAGAAGCGGAGACAATTAAACATGCTTTATTACATTGCCTTCGATCTGCTACTACTTGGTTTGGTAGTCCGTTGGGCATTTGTTTCATAGAAGTGAATAGGGCCTCGATGGTTAGATGGAAAATATGACGAAAACATTATTGAATGATAATTTCGAGTTGTTACTTGCTTTAGTATGGAATATATGGAATGTGCGTAATGAGTTTCTATGGAATGGTGCCAATGCTTCCCCATTGGACACCCAATTTATAGCTCAAATATGGTTGTCAGAATACAAAAAATGGAATGAAGTACAACCACACACCACCATGGCACATGTTTAGAAATGGCAACACCCAGATTCTGGTTGAATAAAGTGTAACTTTGATGCTGCTTGGGATGAGAATGGTTTGTATGGAGGCATAGGGATTGTGGTAAGAAACTCAATAAGAAATTTCATGGCAGCAATAATGGTCCGAGAGAATGGGATTCGCTCTACGCTGCGTGTTAAGGTTGCTGCTACATAAGCAGCAGCTGTGTTTTCATAGCACTAGAGATCTAACAAGTGCAGTTGGAGGGCGATGCTCTTATGCTAATATCTGCAATCCAAAATGAAGGATCGGCACATCATGGTCATTATGGCTATTTGTTTGCTGATACACGGCAGATTTTTCAAAGTTTCAAGCAATGGAAGGTTTCTTTTGGTCAACAAGATACAAATAAAGTGGCCCATCGCCTTGCAAGGTTTAGTTTAGCTCTCGATCACCCAGTTTCTTGGTTTGAGGAACCTCCTGATGTAATTTCTGATTTATTATTAGAGGATAGTACTAGTAGTTAATTTGGTGCGAGACACTCTTTTTCTCTACGATCGGGTTGAAAGCCCCATCAAGGTTTTTATTGAGGCCCACTGATAGCACCATATCCTCCATTTTGTACGTATTTCACTATTCAATGAATATCGTACTTCATCTAAAAAGACAATATATCGTCAATATTTAGGGTGAATTACACAAAACTACCTTAACTATGGCTCAATTCACAATCTCATACCTCATCTTTTAAAGATTACAATTTCATACCTCATCTTACGAATTTGTTATAATGTCAGACCTCCATCAGTTTTTCTATTAATTTCTCTGTTAAATGCTAACGTGACTTAAGACCAAGGTTCTAAAAAACGCTAGGCGCTAGTCGGGCGGTGGGCTAGTGCCTAGCGCCTAGGCGGCTAGGCGGGGTCTAGGCGGGCACCTAGGCGGCCTAGGCGGATTTAGGTAAATTTCTTATATATTTTATGAATTAATTAAATTTATTATATCAAATGTAAATAATTATTGATTAATATGTTATTTCTTATAAAAGAACATATATATGTGAATGTTTTTTGTACATATATAATATGCTTGCCTAGGAAAAAAAAACAAAATATTATCTGAATAATTTATAATTTACATAAGATTTATATATGTGTGTATATGTAATATATATGCATAATATATATATATATATATATATATATACACACACACACACACCAAACTTTCAAAAATATAAAAAGCCCATGGATGGTTTTCATTATTGAAACCATCAAACCGTCCACTCACCAGTCACCTCTACTCTTTCACATCCCCCATCCATGGGTGGTTTTCATAATTAGAAGTTTAAAACCATGGACTCTCTAACATGGTTTTCATAATTAAAACCATGCTTTTGACCTTGGATTCCCTAGAGCCAACCATAAATATATACAGTACACAATCTCTCACTCAGTAAATTAGTCATTGTTGTTGTTTTCATACTTCAGTGCAAGCTTTCGACACTCCCAAAGCAAAAAACAAATGAGGCATTGAATCTCTATAGCCAGATCCGTACACCGAGTCACCCGCCGCTCGCCGCAGTTACTGCTCCGCCTCCGTCCTCGAACAGAAGGTCTCCATTCTCGGCGGCATCGGCCAGCTCCTCGCCCTCCTTATGAAGCTCAACCTTTTCTCTCTTCTCGCACCTTTCACAAACAAGCTGCAAATGCATTTTTTCTTCCCTCGTCTTCACAGAGACGGGCTGCAAAAATTCACTGGTTGTCTCTCTCTCTCTTCGCACTCTCCCTTCCCTCATCCTCATAGAAAAAAAAACGCCCAGCCACCTAGCACCGCTTAACCCGCCTAGGTGCCGCCTAAAGCTCGGCCAATTTTTCAAGCTGATTTGTAATAAAACGCCTCGGATGGTGTCCGCCTAGGGCGTTTTTTAGAACACTGCTTAGGATAGGGTCCGCTCCCTACCCCAATGAATTAAAAAATAATTAAATATTTTTTAATAATTAAATATCAAAAATTAAAAATCAAATCATTTAAATATTTTACCCTTCTTCCCCACTCGTCTCCCCCAATCTACCTTTACCACCAAAACCACCTACTTCCCTAACGTCACCCTCACCTACCAATCACTCTTTTCGATGCCAAGGAAGCTAACGATGGCTTCACCCGCAGCTCCTCAAGCTGGTCCATGTTCATGTACAACACCCTAGCTACCAGTCCGCATCCGTCAGAACCAAGTTAGTTCATGTGTAGCGTCGTCCGCCACGACAGTTTGTTGATGGCGCACAACCCATCAGACTCGATTTTCAAAAAAAAGTGATGCTTTGGTGGGTCCCTAGTGGATGATAGAGGATGCACCATGGATGACAGAGTTGTCAATGGTGGAGCCGAAATCGACCCTCCACCTTAGCAAAATGTCGTCGTCGATGCCAAGCTCGCCATTGGGAAGCTCAATCCAGCGAGTGGTGGGTGACGCCAAATTGGTCAAGGTTGTTGTTGTCGGCAGCGGAGGAATCTGGGTCGTCGATGGAGAGGTCCTTGACGTCGCCGTTCTTGTTGAAGATGAAGAGGATGAGGGAGTCGGGGAGGCGATCGTAGTGGTTGTCGTCGATGGAGGAGTAGGATTTTAGGAAGACATGGCAGATTGCAGGTTTCAGAAAGGGATCTTAAAGAGAGAGATGGGAATGGGGGAAGAAATTGTGGTAGGAGGAGAAATATCCACATAGGTTAAGCTTCTTGTTCTATCATTTTACATTGCCCAGAGAGAGAGAAGGTGATGGAGGAAGGTTGGGGAGATGGGTGGGGAAGTGTTTGTAAGGGTAAATCCCACAATTTTATATAAAAGTATTTAAATAATTTTATTTTTAATTATTTTTTAATATTTAATTATTTTTTAAGCCAATTAGGCTAAGGAGTGGGCCCGGCATCTAGTCACTTCATCATTTAACCAAGAAATTAATAGAAAAAATGACGGAGGTATGAGATTGCAACAAATTCGTAAAATGAGGTATGACAGTGTAATTTTTAAAACATGAGGTATGAGATTGTGGTTCTATCTATAGTTGAGGTAGTTTTGTGTAATTTACCCTACATATGTTAATTATAAATAAGTCAATTATGTATTATGAGACTTAAATGCATTTAAAATAAACAAAAAGTACAAAATGTGCCACTGTAGCTGGCACCCAATTTAACTGACACCCCATTCCTCATAGTTTTTATATTTTGGAATAAGTCAATACAGATCAGACACTGCAACTGCAACGCAGTGTCTATTTCATGATTCTACAATGCAATGTCTATTTCCTGGTTTATTTTTTACTTTTGGATTTAGACACTGTGTTGCAGTGTTTGTTTTCTAGTTCTGTTTTTTCCATCACTCACACGCCTCCTAAGCTTTAGACACTATAATGCAGTGTTCGCTTCATTGCTTTATTTTTTTACTTTTGGATTCAGACACTGTAATGCAGTTTCCGTTTCCTGATTCTATTTTTTACCTTTGGATTCAGATAGTGCAATGTAATGTCCATTTTCTGGTTCCATTTCCTTGAATTGAGCAAAATCCTCCGTGTAAATGAAGGGCACGAGAGAGAATGATAGAATATTCATGTTCTAACTATTTATAATAGCTTAAAGCCTTTATGACATTCATAGAGAGAGAGAGAGAGAGAGAGAGAGAGAGAGAGAGAGAGAGAGTCAAAATTCCAACTATTTATAATGACTTAAAGTTCATGTGGCATTCATCATTGACCTATGCCTAATTAATAAAAATATAACATTGATTAAGTTCGAAACAAAACTATGTCATTGATATATGTCTAAATAGTAAAGTTTTTATTCAGTTTTGGCTAAATACCTAAAATGAAACCTCTAGTGTGAACTCTATTGTGGATAGTTCTTCGCATGATTTGGAAGTTATAGAGGAGGAAATTGCTTCTCTTCGTCCCTCTGACGATACATTTGCAGGTGACACGTAAGCCCAAGGGCTTGTACATGAGGCTCTTAGGTTACAAGAAATGTTTTTGAAGGATACATCACAGTTCCTTGGTTATCTCTAGGGTATAGGAATACTAATTTTTTTTCACTCCATGATGGAATTCAAAAAGCTTCATCAATCTTTTGGCATCAGTTCGTGTTGGCTCCCAAATATTGGATGATCCGGTCTCCACACAAAAGCATATCGTGACACACAACAATACCTTGTTCTCCTCGGACGATGATACGGTGAATACTGGGCTAGTTGAAAGAGTAATTAACAGTTAAAAATTAAGATCCGTTTAGTTGATGGTTTCAATGACTATTTCTATGTTTGCATGTTGGAGCACAGTTGGTCCAAATGTAGTTTTGGCTATTCAGAGTTCTTTTCATTGATGGGAAAATTCCTCTTCGTTATAATTCTACCTGGTTATTCTTATTCCTAAGGTTCCACGTGCAGACTTAGTTTATCAACTCCGTCCCATTGCTCTAGCTATTTTTGTCTTCAAAATCACCACTCGCATTCTTACTTATAGATTGGGCTTGATTGCCTCCAGGATTGTATCCTCTCAACAACATGCTTTTCTTAAAGGTCGTACCATCTCTGATACCACTATTCTCACTTTTCTGAGTGCATGAATTTTCTTGATAAGCGATGTGTGGGAGGTATTGTTGCAATCAAATTAGATATTCAAAAAGGCTTTTGACATTTTGGAATGGTCTTTTTGGTAACGTGTTCTGAAAGCTTTTGGTTTCTCCCTTATGTTTGTTAATTGGGTGAAGGAAATTCTACGATCTGCTTATCTTTCTTTCTAGTTAATGGGCAAGTTTCTGGCTTTTTTTTTTCCTGCTCTAGAGGTTTTCGTCAAGGTGATCCTCTGTCTCCTCTGTTATTTTGCTTGGCGGAGGAGGTTTTGGGCCGTGATTTATCGATATTAATTTCCTCTGGTGAGCTGGTTCTCATGCATCTCCAACGGGGTTTATGCGCCCCTTCTCATGTCTTATTTGTTGGTGTTATTATGATATTTTTGCGAGGCGTCCTTGTGATCTTAGACGCCTTGTGAGATTTATTATGGAATATGGGCTTGACTCAAGTCAAGTAACCAACCATAGATCTATCAAGAATCTTTTTGGTATTGGAGTGGGTTCTTTTCCATTCAAATACTTGGGTGTTCCCATCTTCCAAGGTCAGTCTATGCGGAGTCAGAACATTGCGGATAAAGTAAAATGGTAACTCTCAGCTCGGAAGGGTCCTATGCTTTCTCAAGCAGGTCGCCTACAGCATCATGTCTGTCATCCAAAGCATTTTAATTTATAGTTTTCAAGTGTATGCTTGCCTCGTCTTCTTTTAAATCAAGTCCAATGTTGGATAAGGAATTTTTTCTGGTCAAGTGATCCAGACTCTCGTGGTACTCTTCTAATTTCTTGGCAAGTTTGTTATCGCCCAAAGCATCTTCGTGGTTTAGGGTTAAAGGATTTGGTGGTTTTAAATTGCTTATTACTTTTAAAGCATTGTTGGGATATAATGGATTCTTCCATTCTAGTGGCTATCTTCATGCGTGCTCGCTTCTTGCATAGAGGTTTGGTTCATCTTTCTGTTTATAAAAAATCATCGGTGTGGCTAGGTTTTAAAAACATTCAACTTGGATTGTAAGTAATAGTTCTCAAGTTTCTTTTTGGTTAGATAATTGGTTGGGCAGTCCTTTAATTTCCTATCTTGACATCCTAGATACTTTTACTCATACAGTCAGAGCCCCAATGAGACTTTATATGTGGTTCTCATCAATGTTCAAAAAATCGGCTTAGGCGCTAGGCGATGGAGTGCCGTTGCAATTTAGACCAAATCGTCTGGCCAAATCGAATAGGAGTTAGGTGCCCGCTTAGACACTCTCTAGGCATCCACCTAGGAGCCTAGGTACTAGGCCTCAGTCCACCGCCTAACTAGCGCCTAACGTCTTTTAGAACCTTGGTTCTCATTGGGAATTGTCGCCGGATTTCATCAATCCTTTTCATAAAGTTGTTGCTTTAATTACAGTTTTTCCCTTCCATTTTAGACATCTTCTAACTCTTTATGTTGTTCTAGATCACTCTCTGGTATACTTATATAGCTAAAGAGGCTTATTTTCACTTGCTTAACTTTGATATCCAAGTGCCTTAGGGGAAAATCATTTGGTCTCATTTGATTCAACCAAGGCAAAGTCCAACTGTCTGGAAAGTTTTACATGGTCGTCTCCTCATTGATACGGTGCTTCAACCAAAGGCGGAGGCAGTAACAAGGCTAGGGTGGGCTCTAGCATAGGGAGAGTTTTAGTTGTTTAAAGTTAAAAATACTAATAATTTATATTATTTTATTATTTTTAATTGTTATAGCCCACTAAATAAGTAAAAGTTTTGAACAATAGGATTACTTTTTGAAAAAGTAACAATTAATAAATATTAAATAAATTATTTACTTTAATCAATATTAAAATTTATTATTATTATAATTTAAATCGTACACACTTGATTAGTTTTTAGACAGTATTATATTAATTAGATTAGGTTTCCTAGGAATAGAATCTGATTTGAAAAAGAAGATTTAATATTTTATTATTTTTGGTTTAGGGTTCCTAGGAGAGTTGTGACGACCCGTCCCGATATAATTAATTATTAATTGTGAAATGACGGAATTATCCCTTCGGGTTATGTGCGTGTGCATGTGTGGAGATTTTAGGACCACACACACACAATTTCTTCTCTCTCTCCCGTGTCTCTCTCCTCACTCTCAGACCTCACTTTCTCTCTCCTCTCTCGACGCCATCTCTCTCTCTCTTGTTCTTCACACGGCATAAACACAACCCATATCAAAACCTTCTGGATCGACGAAACAAATTACATATTCATGATCGTGAAGTCCATACGAACTCAGTGGTACCATTTTCAGGTAAGATTTCATACGATTTCACGTCCAAAACTCAAGGTTTATATTTAGCACTATTCATCAACTTTTTATACGTTGCGTTTTAGGAGAATCGGAGATCACAGGAGTGTTTGTTGGGTCCTCTAGATGCTCGGAGACGTTTGTTTGACAAGCTTTGATGTCGGGATCACGTAGAACGGAGATGGCCGGATTCTTGGAGATTTCCCGACGAGTTTCTCGTTAGTTTTCGAAGTTTTTGAAGGTATAGACTTGTTCTACTCTCAATTTAGAACATTTTGGTGAAAATTTCATGAAGAATGGTTGAGAAACGAGTGAGAAATCACACACGGAAGTTTTCCGGTCACCGGAAAAACCAGTCCGGCGAGGACCACCGGAGAAGGCGCGTGGGGCACACACGCGGTGCGCGTGAGGGCGCGTAGCCCGTGCCTTGTCCTAGCGCGTGAGGGTGCGTGGGACCTCCAAAAATTATTCTAAAAATATAGCGACGTTCGTGACGTCGAGTAGATCGATTTCATATATTTAAACCCTATATTTGGACAATCTATGAAGATTTTATTTACGTTTCCGTTTATGTGTTGTTAAACTAAGTTAATTAGAAATTTCATGTATAGGGAAACGTATTCCGAGGACGTATGTGATTGAGCCAAGCTAGGAGGCTTCGTCTCGACTACGTATCTGTGAGTGGGCAGTTTTATTTTCCGTATATATATATACTTGACGTTTTCCCAGAAATTGAAATTGAATGAAAATATGCTTTAAATGCAATGTATAAAAGTATATGAAAAGTATGTTTTCAAATGCCATGCGTAGATTCATATGAAAATATGATTCGAAATGCCATGCATAGAAATATGTGAAAAGTATATAGAAATGTGAATCGAATTGCCATGCATGAAATGATATGAAAATAGGAATTGATATATGATGCATATGTATGAATTGGTGCGGTGAACGCACAGGTGAGTATCAGGTGAGTATATATTACTGTTATGATGATGCTGAGATATGTTGAGCTTATAACCTGCACCATGGTATTAGTGCTTATGGTATTCACCTCATCGCACGCTCGCCTTGGATCCAAGTAGATGTAAGTCGTACAGACTACATTAGGTGGTTCCGACTTATGTGCAGTAGGCCGTACAGGTCACAGTTGGTGACTCTGGCAAGATGAGATTTTGAGCTCTAGATTCAGCCGCACAGGGCCATTAGAGGGTTTCCGGTTGATTATTTTCTTCCACCTGATTTATGTTAATGCATTCATACTATACAGTTGAATTTAGACATGGCATGGCATATTGTATTGAAAGTAATGTTGAGATAGTGATTTGAAGTTTAAGAATATATATGTATATATATATATATATATATATATATTGATATTTTACATTTCTGGGAAAGTATACAGGTTTTACGGAGAGGGGTTACAACGTTTTGAGAAATGTTTGTATTTGGAAAAGATTTGTTTTACTGACCCACTCAACTTGGTTTTGCGCCCCTCCAGGTTCAAGATAGCAGAGGTGTGGTGACTATGAGGAAATTCAACGGGGTTCTGACAGAATGGACAAAATTAGGTCTCACCTTCGGGTGTTTCATCTTAGAAGTGATATATTTAAAGCTTCCGTACTGTGTAAATGGTTACGTCACTCCCACGTGACGGCCAGCATGCCCTCCTTCGGGACAGGGTGTGTCAGTTGGTATCAGAGCCTAGTTGCAATCTTGGACATCTTGAGAATATTCTAGTGAATTCTGTCAGAACTATACCGCCTCGTAGCAAGCCACGTAGTTCAGATGAACCTAGTTCCCTGATATAGTGGTTTAGGGAAAACTACTACTATGGTGATTCAGTCTATTATCTAAAAGAACATTTTAAGACGGGTTATAAGTTGAATTTGAATCACTTTATAAAAATGATGAACCTGAGGGAGCAAAGTGACGGTTTAATCATTTGGAAAAGATGTTTCCGATTATGCAAGTTAAAGATAGGGGGTCGAGACGACTACCTGGGTTGGGTTATGAACTTGTATCCTGGTGGAAACAGGAGTATCATTCGTTGTCACCGGAGGAAACAGCCGATTTAAAGTTGTTTGAGGACTTGTTAAAGAAAAGAATTATTCCTCCGGTATATTATGATGGTAATAAGCAAGAGTTTGCAAATATGAGACCAGGAAAGTTGACGGCAATTAAGTATATTAGAAAGTTTTTAGACTAGCCTCATTCCATTCAGATATTGTTGCTAAATTGGTTGAGGTGTTATGTTGTTTTAGGCTGGGTGGCAAAAGGAAGTGGTATTTTTGGTGACCACTATCCATTGTACTTCTTACCAGGAGTATACGAGTTGTTGTTGAGCCTTGAGGACTCTGAGAACATGATCAATGAGAGTAAAGAAGAATAAGAAAAGAATGGGAATCAAAAGAAGATGATAAGTGGATAGAGACCACTGTTTGGCTTTTGGACGCAGAATCGGCATCCTAATGAAAATAGGAAACTTACGGGTGGAAGCCCGAGGAGATTACAGACTGATAGAATTTTAAACGGTCATTCTATAAGAGATTCATATCCCAGCATACCTAGACCGTAAGACGCAAGAGTTAGCAGATTCGAAACAGGAGAAGTTATCTTTAACGAGTACTAAAGGAAATTACTAAATTGTCTCGTTATGACTTAGAAATTGCTACTATTTCAGTTGAGATGCTTAGACGCTTAAAGTTGGATATTAGGAAGAAATGGCGTTCGTTGGCGACCATTTACCCTTATAATGCTTATCGAGAAGTTCTACGAGACTTTGTTGAGGATTGCGAACTCTGAGGACGTGTCTAGTAATAGTGAGAAAGAAGAAGGAAAAGATAGTAATCAGAATAAGGATAAGAATAAAAGAATTGGGTAATCGTCTCAGAGACTTCGCTAGACTCAGGATTTTAAGAGATACGAAACCAGTTCTAGTTCTTCCAGCGAATATTTTTAACTCCACAGGTCATAGAGGACTTGTTAGATTTCTCGAAGGTTTCAAATTCCAGAGGCAAGGAAATTTTGATAGTGGAAATTCACCTATGTGTCGTATGTGCAACGATTGACGTTTTGGAGTACGTCGAAGGGGTAATAGTAGGTGTTATACCTATGTTCAGGTCAGGGGCGTAATTCTCAAGGACGAGGAGTTCACGCCAACAGAGCTACTGAAAGACCGCAAGCCAGGGACGTGTTAACCACGTATCACTACACGATGCTCAGGATCATTCGGACTTGATTAAGGGTACGCTAAACATTTTAGTCACTTGCTAGAGTTTCGATGGATAGTGATGCAGAAATTTTACATTATTGACGATGTTGCCAAAGAAAGTAGTGAATGAGCACGATCGAGGCGTGTATATGTATTTCTCAATGGGGGCAAAATGGTAATATTACACCCTCAAGAGTTGTTGCTTACTTACCTAGACGACAGTAAGTTATCAGTATTGCGAGCTGCAGATCGTAATATTAATAACTTATTCGTTGGATTCGTTAAGCAAGTAAACAGGTAAGTCATTCCATGATAGTATGGTGTTTTTCATGGTGCCAGGTGCTGATAGAAGATATAGTAGACTTCAATGTTATTCTAGACTCGGATTGGTCGCAGTATGATCATACCGATATCGATTATTACGGAATCAGTTACTTTCCATCGTCTTGGATTACCAGAGTTTACTTGGATTGGTGAGTATAGTGGAGTCAGGCATGAAATCATTTCAGTGGTGAGAACCAAAAAGTGGTTAAAGAAAGGTTGTTATGCGTACTTGACTCACGTGGTTTTGAATGATGAGGCTCCTGTTAGCGTGGAGAATGTTAGGGTGATCAGACTGTTTCTGACGTTTTTACTAATGATTTACTTGGATTGTCGCCAGATCGCGACGTGGAGTTCACCCCTGATTGTTACCAAGTACTAATCCTAGTTCCTTAACTCCTTATCTTATAGCTTCGACTGAATTAAGAGAATTGATGATTCAGTTGTAAGAATTGGTTGTGAAGGGTTTCATTTAACCTAGTGCATCGTCTTGGAAAATCAGTTTTGTTGAAAGAAAGAAGTCGGGGTTGTAAAGTGATGCATTGATTATAAGAAGTCGAATCGGGCAATGAATGAGCACTGTTATTCGTTGCCATATATTGATGAATGATTGATCGGCCTAGAGGTGCCTGTGTGTATTCCAAGATTGACTTGAAGTATGGTTATTACCAATCGAAGATTAGCAGTGAAGATGTCCCTAAAACCGTTTTAGGACTTGTTATGATCACTATGAGTTCTTGTGATACTATTTGGATTGGCGAATACACCAGTAGCTTTTGTGGGGTTGATGAATAAGGTATTTCAGTAGTATTTGGACAGATTCGTCATCATCTTCATTGATGACATTCTGGTGTATTCTAAATCAAAAGAAGATCATGTTTGACATCTTTCGTTGGTGTTGAAAAAAATTAAGAGGGCATCGATGGTATGCCAAGTTCAGCAAGTGCCAGTCTTGGTTGGACGAAGTAGCATTTTGGGTCATGTCGTTTCAGCTCAGGGTATTCAGGTTGACCCTCAGAAGATTACGGCTGTAGAGAATTGGGAACAGCCACGAACCGTTACCGAGGTTTGGAGTTTCCTTGGTTTGGCAGGTTACTATCGGCGGTTCGTTAAAGACTTTTCGATTATGGCGCTGCCATTGACGAAGTTGACCAGGAAGGACGTCAAGTTCGAGTGTGATGATGATTGTGAGCGGAGTTTCAGCAGTTGAAGTATTGTCTCACTCATACTCCTGTCTTGACGCTTCCTGACGATGATGGTAACTTTGAGATTACAGCGATGTTTCGTTGAATGGCTTGGGATACGTGTTGATGCAGCATGGTAGGGTGATTGCTTACGCTTCACGCCAGTTAAACCTCACGAGATGAATTACCCTACACATGATTCAGAGTTGGTAGCCATTATAATTGTTTTGAAGATTGGGAAACCTTACCTTTACGAAGAGAAATGCAGGATCTTCTCAGATCATAAGAATCTTCAGTAGCTGTTTACTCCGAAAGATTTAAAGCTTTGTCAGCAGAAATGGATAAAATTGCTAAGTGACTATGATTGCACGATCGAGTATCACCCTGGTCGTGCAAATGTGGTAATTTATGCTCTTAGTATGAAGTCTCAGGGTAGAATTAACGCTTTTCATGCGAGCCGAGTTCCTCTTCTTACTGAGTTGAGATCAACTGGAGCGCAAGTGGAAATAGAGAATTCGACGATGGATAACAGAGAGGAAGCCTTACTTGCTAGTTTCCAAGTTAGGCCAATCCTAATCTATAGAATACTTGAGATTTAGACAAATGACGACGAGATTCAGGAACTTATCCAGCTGAGGAATGATGGTAAGAAGAAAGACCTACGAATCAGAGAATCCGACGGTATGCTTATGCAAGAAAGCAGAATGTATGTGCCAAATAATGCTGAGTTAAAGAAGGATATCCTAGATGAAGCACATATTTCAGCTTATGCGATGCATCCGGGAGGCACGAAAATGTATCATACCATTTGACTATTTTATTTTTGGATGGGTATGAAAAGAGAAAATGTTAAGTATGTCGGCAAGTCAAAGCCGAAAGGAAGAAGCCATTTGGGTTGATGTAACCACTTTCCGTTCCACAGTGGAAATGGGAAAATGTTAATATGGATTTTATGTACAAGCTCCCTCGTACTCAGAAAGGATATGATGGAATTTAGGTGATTGTCGACCGACTCACGAAGTCAGCGCATTTTATTCCAGTCGGGGAAAAGTTTTCGTTGAATCGGTTAGCTGAGTTATTCATATCGAAGATCGTGAAGTATCATGGCGTTCCAGCGAGTATTGTCTCTGATCGCGATCCTCGATTCACCTCTAAGTTCTGGACTGCTTTCCAGGAGGCGTTAGGTACGAGACTATTGTACAACACGGCTTGTCATCCACAGACGGACGGTCAGTCGGAGAGAACTATTCAGACTTTGGAGGATATGCTGAGATCCTCAGTGTTGCAATTTGGCGACTCATGGCATCAGCGTTTGGATTTGATGGAGTTCGCCTATAATAATAGTTTTCACTCTAGTATTGGAATGACACCATTCGAGGCACTATATGGGAAACCGTGTCGTACACCCTTATGACGGTCAGAGGTTGGCGAAAGAGCTTTAGTGGGCCCTGAGATTGTAGATGAGACTACCCAGAATGTTCAGGTTATTAGAGATAACCTGAAAGCGGCCCAGGATCGCCAAAAGAGTTAGCAGACAGACATGCTACTGACCGAGTGTATATGTTGGTAATTGGGTATTTCTTATGTTATCACTATGGAAGGGTGTAGTTCGGTTCGGAAAGAAAAGTAAGTTGAGACCTAGGTACATTGGACCTTATCGGATCACCGAGCGAGTCGGTGAAGTAGCTTACAGGCTTGAGTTACCGTCGGAGTTATCCAGAGTTCATAATGTATGTCATGGTTCGATGCTTCGACATTACATTTCAGACCCGTCACATGTGATTCCTCTGCAACTGCTAGAGATTAATCCGGATTTGACATATGATGAGGAACCAGTCACTATCTTGGATTGGAAAGATAAGGTTCTAAGGAACAAGACAGTACGTTTAGTGAAGGTTTTGTGGAAGAAGCCACCTGGGAGACCGAGGACAGGATGAGAGAGATGTATCCGAGGTTGTTTTTATGGATATTAGTATGTATATGTGTTGTATGAAATTTCGGGACGAAATTTTTATAAGGTGGGTAGATTGTGACGACCCGTCCCGATATAATTAATTATTAATTGTGAAATGACGGAATTATCCCTTCGGGTTATGTGCGTGTGCATGTGTGGAGATTTTAGGACCACACACACACAATTTCTTCTCTCTCTCCCGTGTCTCTCTCCTCACTCTCAGACCTCACTTTCTCTCTCCTCTCTCGACGCCATCTCTCTCTCTCTTATTCTTCACACGGCATAAACACAACCCATATCAAAACCTTCTGGATCGACGAAACAAATTACATATTCATGATCGTGAAGTCCATACGAACTCAGTGGTACCATTTTCAGGTAAGATTTCATACGATTTCACGTCCAAAACTCAAGGTTTATATTTAGCACTATTCATCAACTTTTTATACGTTGCGTTTTAGGAGAATCGGAGATCACAGGAGTGTTTGTTGGGTCCTCTAGATGCTCGGAGACGTTTGTTTGACAAGCTTTGATGTCGGGATCACGTAGAACGGAGATGGCCGGATTCTTGGAGATTTCCCGACGAGTTTCTCGTTAGTTTTCGAAGTTTTTGAAGGTATAGACTTGTTCTACTCTCAATTTAGAACATTTTGGTGAAAATTTCATGAAGAATGGTTGAGAAACGAGTGAGAAATCACACACGGAAGTTTTCCGGTCACCGGAAAAACCAGTCCGGCGAGGACCACCGGAGAAGGCGCGTGGGGCACACACGCGGTGCGCGTGAGGGCGCGTAGCCCGTGCCTTGTCCTAGCGCGTGAGGGTGCGTGGGACCTCCAAAAATTATTCTAAAAATATAGCGACGTTCGTGACGTCGAGTAGATCGATTTCATATATTTAAACCCTATATTTGGACAATCTATGAAGATTTTATTTACGTTTCCGTTTATGTGTTGTTAAACTAAGTTAATTAGAAATTTCATGTATAGGGAAACGTATTCCGAGGACGTATGTGATTGAGCCAAGCTAGGAGGCTTCGTCTCGACTACGTATCTGTGAGTGGGCAGTTTTATTTTCCGTATATATATATACTTGACGTTTTCCCAGAAATTGAAATTGAATGAAAATATGCTTTAAATGCAATGTATAAAAGTATATGAAAAGTATGTTTTCAAATGCCATGCGTAGATTCATATGAAAATATGATTCGAAATGCCATGCATAGAAATATGTGAAAAGTATATAGAAATGTGAATCGAATTGCCATGCATGAAATGATATGAAAATAGGAATTGATATATGATGCATATGTATGAATTGGTGCGGTGAACGCACAGGTGAGTATCAGGTGAGTATATATTACTGTTATGATGATGCTGAGATATGTTGAGCTTATAACCTGCACCATGGTATTAGTGCTTATGGTATTCACCTCATCGCACGCTCACCTTGGATCCAAGTAGATGCTAGTCATACAGACCACAAGAGGTGGTTCCGACAGGCCAGTCGTACAGACCTTTAGAGAGGTTCCGACTGGTGGGTGACCTTAGATTATGTGCACAAATGATTGATGAGAAAAGCACTAGAGCGTAATATTAACCATTAAGTCGTACAGACTACATTAGGTGGTTCCGACTTATGTGCAGTAGGCCGTACAGGTCACAGTTGGTGACTCCGGCAAGATGAGATTTTGAGCTCTAGATTCAGCCGTACAGGGCCATTAGAGGGTTTCCGGTTGATTATTTTCTTCCACCTGATTTATGTTAATGCATTCATACTATATAGTTGAATTTAGACATGGCATGGCATATTGTATTGAAAGTAATGTTGAGATAGTGATTTGAAGTTTAAGAATATATATGTCTATATATATATTGATATTTTACATTTCTGGGAAAGTATACAGGTTTTACGGAGAGGGGTTACAACGTTTTGAGAAATGTTTGGATTTGGAAAAGATTTGTTTTACTGACCCACTCAACTTGGTTTTGCGCCCCTCCAGGTTCAAGATAGCAGAGGTGTGGTGACTATGAGGAAATTCAACGGGGTTCTGACAGAATGGACAAAATTAGGTCTCACCTTCGGGTGTTTCATCTTAGAAGTGATATATTTAAAGCTTCCGTACTGTGTAAATGGTTACGTCACTCCCACGTGACGGCCAGCATGCCCTCCTTCGGGACAGGGTGTGTCAAGAGTAATAGTAGTTTATTTATTTTTTTGACTGTTGGGGTACAAGACTGCAGTGCACAGTGACTGTTTTCAGAAAAATCCTTTCGTCTTGTCCCATCTGTCTCTGTCTCGTCGTCTCTGCTGCAGTTGACATCACAGACCAAGGCGCCAAGCATACACTACAGGAAAAAACTTATTGATTTTTCTTATCAATAGGTTAGTTTTTAACCACTTTATTCTTATGTCTTGATGATTTTATTTGTTTATTACTTTAATTTTAAGAATTCGTACTTTAAAAATTCAATTTCAAGTTTAATATATTTTTTCTGATAGTCTGATAGATTTTTTTAGAAATATAATTTATTATATAAACTTGCATTATTGTTGTTCAATTTGTTAGGTTAACGTTCAATGAAGAGGTTAAGAACTATTGATTCATTCTTTAAAAAAAGAGATGATGGTGATAAATTAGAGAGTGATATACCTTCAGCATCTAATGATAACGCACCAATATCAACTGAGCAGCCTCATGATTCTCATCAGACATCTAATATAATTGAACCTCAAGAAAATGTTTTTGATGATGCTTCTTTGGAATTGGAACGAGATCCGAGGAAACAGATTCAAATACATGAGCATCCTATTAATCAACAAGATGCAGTTCGACGTGCTTATATCAAAGCTGGGCCTTATCGACCGAAACTTCTTCAGTATCCTAGGTCTCGGTTTGGATCACAATATCGTCGATTTCAGTATTCTTGGTTTTCACAATTTTCATGGTTAGAATATTCTCCGACAACAGATAGAGTATATTGTTTCCCATGCTTTCTTTTTGGGACTGGTCCAGCAAGTCGTCCGGCACTAACTGTTGATGGGTTTAACAATTGGAAAAGAGTTAACGACGGAAAGAATTGTATATTTCTTTCTCATATTGGAGGTCCATCTTCATTACATAATACTTGTGTTTCACGTGTAGAGGAATTGATGAATCCATCTCAGCATGTTGACAAGGTTATTAATCGACAATCAAAAGAAGAAATTTTGAAGAATCGGTTGCGACTCAAGGCTACAATTGAGTGTGTTCGATGGCTTACATTTCAAGCATGTCCTTTTAGAGGACATGATGAATCAATGGGTTCGAAAAATCGTGGGAATTTTATTGAATTGGTAAAGCATACAGCCAAGTTTAATGATAAGGTGGCTGCAGTTGTTTTAGAAAATGCACCAAAAAATGCCAAATATTCCTCGCCCATGATCCAAAAGGAGGTTTTGAACATTCTCGCCAACATAGTACGAAGAAAAATTCGTGAAGAAGTCGGGGATGGTGTTTTTTGTATTCTTGTTGATGAAGCACATGATATTGCTCACAGAGAGCAAATGGCCATTATTTTAAGATTTGTTGATAATGATGGTTTTCTACGAGAACGGTTTTTAGATATTGTGTGGGTTGAAGACACTACTGCACCAACACTTCACAGAGAGATAAAAAAAAGTCCTTGTTTTCCATGAGTTGCCTTTAAACAAGTTACGAGGTCAAGGCTACGATGGTGCGAGTAATATGCGAGGTCAGTGGAATGGGCTACAATCTTTATTTATTAAAGAGTGTTCATCTGCTTATTATGTGCATTGTTTTGCTCATCAACTGCAATTGGCATTAGTTGCAGCATCAAAAGAAGTAGCTGTTATCTGGTTATTCTTTTCAGCATTAGGTTCAATTGTAAATGTTATTACTACTTCTCCAAAGCGTCATACTCAGTTGCAGGTTGCACACAGAGTGAACATTGAAGAGTTGGTGGGTGCTGGTGAACTTGAGACGGGAAGAGGAGCTAATCAAATCGGTACTATACATTGACCTGGAGCTACTCGTTGGGGTTCCCATTATGATTCAGTGTGTGACTTGATACATATGTACGACGCATCTTGTACAGTACTTGAGAACATAAAGAATGATAGATCTGCTACAAACTCTTTGCGTGGGGAAGCTACTGGTGCTTATAATGCAATCAGATCTTTTGAATTTACTTTCATCTTGCATCTATTGCAGGAGATCATGGGAATCACTGATATCCTTTGTCGCGAACTGCAAAATAAGTCACAGGACATTCTAAATGCTATGAACCTAGTCACTACTACAAAAGATGTCCTTCAGAAGTTGCGATTGGATGGTTGGGCTACCTTTATTGATAAAGTAACTTTTTCTGTAAAAAACATGATGTTGATATGCCCGATATGAATGCTCAATACAAAGTAGGAACTAGTCGTTCTTGTCAGCAAACAGATCATATTACATTTGAGCATCATTATCACATTGATATCTTCAATAATGCAATAGATTTTCAGCTGGCAGAGCTAAATAGTAGGTTTAGTGAAGAGGCAATGGAACTTCTTATTCTCAGTTCAGCTTTAGAACCAAGAGAAGCTTTTAAGGCGTTCAACATTGATCACATTTGCAAGCTTGCAGAAAAATTTTATCCTATGGATTTCACAGAAAAAGAGCTACATACGTTGAGATGTGAGTTGAAAATCTATGAATCAGATGTATCACATCATCCTGTATTTCAAAAAATGTCTACTACTTCGGAATTATGTCGGGGATTAGTTGAAACAAAGAGATCTGAAAGGTACTATTTGATTGGTAGGTTAATTCGACTTGTGCTGACTCTTCCCGTTTCCACAGCAACTACTGAACGAGCTTTTTCAGCAATGAATCTTATTAAAACAAGACGTCGCAACAAGATGGAGAGTGAATTTCTAGCAGATTCAATGGTTGTGTACATTGAAAAAGAGCTTGCCGAAAAGATTGATTCAGAAGAAATAACAAAGGATTTCAATTCTATTAAGGATCGAAGGGCACAACTTGAATAGGTACTTTTTCTTTTATTTGTTAAGTTATTATGACAAGATTGATGATGTATGTTTCTTTCTACTATAAGTTGCAACTTCAAATGTTTTCTTTGTTAAATCTAGTTGAAACTTGCTTTATTCATAGTTAAATTTCTTACTTTAAATTATTACTTTCAGGTTTGTCATTGTGTAACTTTATGCAAGTAACAAAAAAATTTAACCATTTGATCTCCTAGTAATAATTTTAGTTTAGCCCACCCACCAAATAATTCCTGGCTCCGCTATTGGCTTCAACATATGGGAGTTCCAATGATTTCTCGTTGCTCATTTTGTAATTCTGTTAGGAGTTTCAATGGTTTCTTGTTGCTCATTTTGTAATTCTGTTGTTGAGCCTCTATCTCACTTTTTAGGGAAAGTTCTTGGAATGTGGGTCTTTGGTTTTGGTTGTTGAAGCTTTTTCATTGTTCCTATCTAGTGGTTAGACTTGGCATTCATGTCGTGTTTCTCATGTTCGTGTCGTTTTCGTGTTATACATGATATCTTAACGGATCGTGTCATGTAACACCCGTTAAAATAAATGGGTAAAATGACCCGACTCGAAATCGACCTGATAATATTAACGGGTAATATGACCCGACCCATTATCCGTTAAGGAAAATATAATTTAAACCAATAAATAATCAAATGAAAAACATAATACTAAATAAGTATACACATACCATATTATCACATTTAAAACATAATATGACCTGACCCATTATCCCCCGATAGATCATGTTTTCAAAAAAGAAAATTTTAAAAATGAAATTTAATATGAAGAATAAAGCGTAAACGACAATCGATGGTTGAATATAAATTTAAGGTTTATGGATTATAATGTCGGATTTTAAAGTTGACCCCTTCATGAAAGTTGTATAGCTTGTCACTACAAGTGATTATATATTTTTTTTTAACATTTCTTACACTTCTACAATAATTATTATTAATTTTACACTCAAATAAAAAATATTACTCAAGACAGTTTGGAGGGTTTTAAAAATCTAAACGATAATGTCAGTATAACCATTGTCTACTCATGAAGGAATAAAGAATCACGAGTGTTTATATATTCTTTCACATTTTCATACTTGTAGGCATGTCTTCTTGCCTATACTAATATTATACTTGATTTTAATTTTGGACAATAACATATTAAGTAAAATTTATCCTATTAATGATAATAAGAAACTCTCATAATAAATATAAGTAAATGAATAAAACTTAATTTTTTTTTAACTTATATAGAATAATAATACAAAAAATATATATTTAATATAGACTATATCAATATATACAATATGGCTATTGTATTTTATAATAATTTTTTTAGTAATTAAACTTTGAAATTATAATTTATTTTTCTTAACGGGTCAAAACGGGTTACTCACATGTTCTCCGAGCATATACCTGTTAACGGGTTCTTAACGGGTCACCCAATAATGACCCAATTAATTATCGTGCTGACCCAAAACTTGTTATTTTCGTGTCGTGTAAGAAATTGTCAGGTCTAATCATTGTTATAGGTTTTTATGGAACTTTTCTTACATCTTTTTCGGCTCGAAAACGATGGATTGTAGTGGCTTGTGTTAGGTTCCAGGGGAACCAAGAGGCGAAATTGCAGAGAAAAAGGAAATAACAGAGAATTGTAAGAAATAGCTTTTTCATATATATCCAAAATGTACCACAAAGGGGTATTGTATACCCATCACATTCACTACAGACAAGAAGGGAGGTATACAATTGCTGAGTCACTACTAGATAAGGGTTAAGTAAGGAAATAAGCTGAGGTGGATCAGAATCCTAACAGAGCACCCCCCGTTGAAGAAGCCTGTCCTCAGGCGGTGAAGTCTGGGAAACGTCTGATGATGGAGTCTGCGTCTTCCCAGGTGGCGGGACGGGACGGAACGGGACGGGACGGGACGGGACGGAACAGGACGGGACGGATGTTGTAAATTTTGAAAAAGACAAGGGCCATTGTTGTCCTAAAATGTTAAAAATTTATGTCCCACGGACGTGGAATGACCCCGTTCCATGGGGGGGAGGTGGAACCAAAAATCATCCAAAACTTGTCCCGTGGAACGCCTCGTTCCACTCGTTTTAGGCGTACCAAACGCGGGACGGAACGCCTCGTCCCGTCCCGTCCCGCGTACCAAACGCACCCTAGGGAAGAGGGCCCACCTTGTCTTCCTCGGCCAGCAACAGGAGAATATGGGATTGTTTACATCTGTGGCCAGGACGATAGTGTTCGTCACAGTTGAAACACAGCCCTTGTTCTCGGCGTTGGCGCATCTCGTTTTGGGTGAGTCGGAGGATGGGTTTTGTAGGGGGAGGGTTGGGTGTGGGGGGGGGGAAAAGGTCGGGCAGTATGGTGGGGGGTTGGGGGGTTGGTGGTGGGTGAAAAGAAAGATTTAGAGGTGGAAGGGAAGTGCGGGAGCTGCCTGTGCGTAGTACTGGTCGGCGGCCTTGTTTGTGCTCATAAATGCAGGCGAGTTCAATAGCACGGGCTAGGGAAGAGGGTCCCTGGGCTACGACATCATCTTGCAACTCCTCTTTAAGGCCGCCTAAGAAGGCTCCTAGAAGTTGTGCTTCGGTCCAGTCAGGAGTTCGGTAGGAGAGACGAATGAACTGGCCTACATAGTCATCCACGGATGTGGTTTGGGAAATATGCGACAAGGCCATGTTGAAGTTCAATGAATCGGTCGGGCCAAACCGTTGCAGGAGTTGGGTTGTAAAAGTGGCCCAGGATGAAAGCGGAAACCTCATTTTGAACCAACGGAGCCAATGAGCCGCATCGCCGCTAAGGTGGAGGCCTGCCACGGTGACCCGACGGGTTTCGACGATTTCGTGATAGTCCAAGAATTCCTCAGCCATTGCAAGCCAGCCGTATGGGTCGTCCCCAGAAAAACGAGGAAGGTCGATTTTCAAGGTTTTGGGTGCTGAGAAGGGCGGACAGGAAGGGTAGGGCCCAGTAACGTCAAGGTTGAAGGAAGCAGGGTGTAGTCCGGTAGGGTTTGGGGGAATGTAGCGGGAGGTGGAGGGTCGGCTGAAAGCGGAAGGTGGGGATGTGAGTAGTGGTGTGAAGGGAATGGAGGAGGGTCCCGCGGCCAAGTGAGTGCCCCGAGGTTGGATGGATGGAAAGTGAGGCGAAGGGGAAAGATCCTAAGTGGGTGGGGGAATGGGGTTGGAGACGGTAGAGAAGGGGGTGGGGCCTAGGGAAATGGGAATTGAGCCAATCGGAATTTGGGGGTTGGGTTGGTGTAGGGTTTTAAGCGTACGAATCTCGTCAAGAATCGTTTGTTGCATTTGTTCTTGACGGACCCGGTGAACGGAGAGGTCGGCAATGGCATGTTGGAGGTCTTCGTTGCGGATGGTCATCACGGACAAGGATTCTTGAAACTCTTGAAACTGAGTGAGTATTTGATGTTGCTGGAATTCCCGGTCCATCTCTTCCTCCGTCACGTCGGCCACCGTGACCAACGCCTTACTCCGGCCCATGGATGTTCAACCTGGCTCTGGATACCAAATGTTAGGTTCCAGGGGAACCAAGAGGCGAAATTGCAGACAAAAAGGAAATAATAGAGAATTGTAAGAAACAGCTTTTTCATATATATCCAAAAGGTACCACAAAGGGGTATTGTATACCCATCACATTCACTACAGACAAGAAAGGAGGTATACAATTACTGAGTCACTACTAGATAAGGGTTAAGTAAGGAAATAAGCTGAGGTGGATCAGAATCCTAACAGCTCGTACTTCTATTTGGAGAATTTGGTTTCTTCACAATCAAATTCACTTTGAGGGCAAGTCTGCTTCCCTGGATTATGCGAAGCGCTGGCTAGCAGCTCGTTTTGTGACTCGGCTCTATGAGTGTTTTTCAAGTGGTAGTGAAGGATTATTTTGGAGAAACATGTTCATTTAAGCAATATCATTAGCATGCAATTAACAAATTAAAGGCGGAATCATGCTTGCATATACTTAAAAACAAAACATTAACCATGAATGTTCAAAGCCTAGTAGATTGGTGAACCTTTAAACAACTCAAAACAAGTGAGTTGAAATTAATACCTTTGTAGATTCCTCTTTGCATAAGCAAAGGCTAATCACCCAAAGAGAGGGCCTTCATTCCTTGCATCTTAAAACTATGGATTTATATAGAAAGGATAGGTTCTCTAAGTTCTCAAAATTGAGAACCTCTAAGTTTCTACACCAAGGTTTTGATTAAGAAGAAATGAGTGACCTTGGAGGAGCTAGAGTGCTAGCTAAAACCCTCCAAGGGGGCCGGCCATTTCTAGAGAGAAGGGAGAGCATTTCTTCTCTCCAATTTCCCCAAAAACAACCCTAAATGAATTTTGGCTATAAAGTCAAATTTATACCTTAATTCATTTGAGTGGCAAACTTGTAAATAAGTCCAAGTTTGCTACCCTTACTAAGTGGCCGGCCTTAGGGATATTTTTGGAGCATTTGGGCCTTTGTAAATCATTATTTATTAAGTTGTCATACAACTTAAGTCAATGGACTTGACGTTCGAAGCCCATTGGGCCTTAAGGTCCAAAACTATCCCGAGGTCTTTAACGAACTCATTCGTTTGATTAATTAACATATTAATTAATCCTTGCCATAAATAATTAAACCATTTAATTATTCTTACTCATCTCCGTTGAATCTTCAATCTTTACCTTACACGGTGTACGATCCATTAGGTTCCTTTTAGCGAGGCAGTGGGCGATTCAAACTCTTTTAAATCGATTGTGAATTTGAAACTAACTTTCAATTCTCCCTTTAGTGTTTACACACGTTTAGGGCTTCCACAAACCATGAGTGACACCTAGCAGCATATCATGGTTACCCAAGCTAATCAGAAGAGGTAGAGAACCTATTCAGTTTAGGATTACAAATGCAATACGGTCCTTCTCTAATACAATACTCTTGACCACATTGTTTGGCTTGATAGTTTATTCATGTCTACTATCCAATGTGAATCTCGTGCTTATATGATTCCATTGAATGTGATCTGGAACACATTCCAACATCTCATTCATACTCTGGCCAGAGATTCTAAATCATATCATAGAGTATTCTCCCTCAACGGTTTGAAGGTTAGAGATCCCTTGTTGCGCATTCACTTGTCTCCATGACTAGATAGCTTGACCCCAACCATGCCGTGGACACTCCAAAGGAATGCCATTTGACACGATCAAAGATCAAGGACCTAACCACAAGACAACTATGATGCCTCAGGTCAAAGGACTAATTTGCATTATCCTAACCATGAGTTCTCACGTGACATGAATATGAGAACTCGTCGTTGATCGTGTTCAGTGAACTCATTCTCTATTGAGCACCTACGTACTTGTCTTGGTGTCACTCACACCAATGACTCGAGACTAGTCACTCTCCCTGAGAGAAGACATAGCACGTACTGATCTTAACGGACTGTCAATGCCCAATTGGCAATCCTATGATCAGGAACGTTTAGGATGTGTCTACGAAAGAATGGTCTCATGAATCTAACTTCTTTTAGATTGCATTCTCCCAATCACATATTCCTTGGACTTTATCGTTTAAGCATATAACATTTATATGAGACCGCTCAAACAATAATCTTTGCCCTTGATATTAAACTAGATTAGTTTAACATGTGAAATGTCCGTAAAGTATCATCATATGATTGGTTTTAGGGCACATTTCCAACAATCTCCCACTTGCACTAGAGCCAATCGGCTTGGTCATCAGTGATGATACCTCTTCTGCAGTCATTTCAAAAATGGCTGAATAGTAGGCCTAGACAATGGATATCTATATGTTATCCATATAAGCAACCTTGAGAATAACGACGTCACCATTATACATGATTCCCAATCATGTGGTTTAGTCTCTCATATGAGTTCGGACCTTGATGAGACCTTGATTCCCTGGCTTGAGCTATCGCCCCATTAGTGTCATACACTTTCTGGTTGGAACCGAATAGAGAGTTCATAAATGAACTTTCCCATCCAAACAACATTGTTGTAAGCTTCTATATGGCAATATATTTTGCATTCATAATGGAACACACTAAAGTCATTACTTTAATGTTTCCATCCAAATATCTCTTTAGTCATAATAAAGAGATATCTGTTTATCTCTTCATTCATAATGAAGAAACATCCAATGATGGATTAGATTCATAATCTAATACATTTACGCTTCCATTACGTTACTTTGATTCTTCCTCAATTATTGAGAAATTTATCCTTCAGTATTTCTTAAATACTTAAGGACTCACTTGACAGTTGCCATGGTTCTGATCCTGGGCTTGCACTGATATCGTTTTGTACCGTTTTAGGTATAACTCATATCAATGTTTTCATACAATATGAAATACATAAATCACCTTTGTGAGTATGCATAAAGGATTCTATTTACGCATTATTTCTTTGGGAGTCAAAGGGTACATTCCCTTTGAGAAGAACAATTTCCTAGTCTCACTAGAATTGTCATTCAAATTGAAGTTTATCATCATATGAGAAACTTCCTAGTGTCTCTTGTCTATTATAGACTATATCTCCCATATTTATTCTATCGTTTATAGAATGTTTAAAGTCATTACTTTAACGAAGAAGTATTCATTTCATTTCCAAAAATTAATATATCATATATATATTTAAATTTAGGAATATGATAAACTCCCACTAATCTTTTGTAAACAAAAGATTCATTTACACCTTTATGAGAAATCAAACGATTTGATCTTTCATAAGACGGTTGTAGCTCCCACTAGCTTGCTAAGATCCATGATGGATGGATCTCTACAACTTACATGTCTTGTGATTTATAGTTTTAGACATACATTATCAAGACTATCTTAATAATGGTTTTGGAAACCCATATTATGTCTAAACATTGAATCACCATTTAGTTGTAGCTAGTGATCCTCGAATTAATTGAAACTAAGACTATATCAAAGATGGTTTCTTCAAAGTCAACCATACTCTTTGAGTGTAGTCACCTTAGGCTACCAATTAGCTATTAAGGTTTCATTATTTCGAGTCAAATGGTACTTTACCATTTCCTTGAGTATATATCGTATATACACCCAATGTAGTCATAAGGATTTTCATTCTTATTTCTTTCGAATTAAGAGGTGTAACTCTATGACATAGTCATAAAGTTCAAACCATTCAACTGAGACGGTTTATAAATCCTTCTTGACTACCTTGGAGCTTGTGGTATAGGAACTAGGTTGTTATATTTGTTGATTACTATCTTGTCTCTCAAAGAACCCATTCTTTGAGTTCTATCTCTCGTTCATTTGCGCTTATGCAAATCACATTGTAAGATTACAATGAACTACCCAACAAAACAACATTTGTTAGTTGGTTTATAGAAGTGATATCCAAAGGTTAATTTAAGGATATCTCACAAGATTGTTCTCAAACAAATATTGCTTATTAGCACACAACCCCAAATCTTAACATGCTTAAGATTTGTCTTTCTTTCCAACTACATCTTATGGAGTCATGAAAATTTTGGAAGCTCTTCTAATTGACAATCATATTGTTTTTAGAAGTATATATCCTATATATTGGTAATAGATAATAACCAATGAACTAAGTCTTTATTCAAGTTCGTTCTTCTCCTAATGGAGAAATTCATTATCTTGTGATGCTACTTTCCTTGATATCTTTCAAGGAAACTCATCTAAAGTGTTATCTTTCCTTGGATCAAATCTAAGGAGTTAAATACTTTAGACGTCTTACTCATTTACTTACATTTCTTGAATTCTTTGAAACCTTTTGCAAAGTATTCGGACTTGTGTTTATTCAAAGTAAACTATAGTCCAACCGAGAGTGATCTTCGGTGAATGTCATATAACATGAGTAGTATTATGTTGTGGACTAGTGCCACTAACATCTAAGTGAATTAACCTCAACAACTTTGTGATTCTTTCTTCTTTCCAAAAGAATAAAGATTCGAACATTTCGCCTCTATACAATTTTAACAAGAAGGCATTGGATCCGGATCTAACGATCCAAAGCATCCATCCATAACCAACTCGTAATTTATGTTTTAGAGGTATCACAACTTAGTTGGGATTAGTCACTACCTTGCAACCTTTTGGGTTTTAAGCATCGTTTTATTCTAAACAATTAATACTACCACATTATCTCTACTATAGAGACAATTAATTAGATTACAATAATCTAATCATTCTTATTTGGTAGTTCATATGAGGAAGTAAGTACAATCCGCTTTCGCAGAGATCTTTATTTTATTCACTTTCCGAATGTGAAGTACTTTCTCTTCTCTCATTAATCTTCTACTTCTTATTAGCACACTTTTACAACGATTTGTAAAACATAGTTACTAATACAGAATCAAGCATTCAAGTAGAAGAACCAACTGTTTTGAACAATTCAAGAACATTTTACAACACCTTGAAAAAGGTGTGTTCTTGACACTTGCAAGACATTTCTTGCAAATACCCCTTCCAATGTCCATCCTTTCATAAAGAAAGTTTGTTCCCTTGGAGTTATTTGTTTTCTTCATTTAACTTCTCCTTTGACTACAATAGTCATGGTCCCTAAACTCCCACTATCTCTCTTGAAACTTATTTCAATTGTGTTTTACACATCAAACGATTTGGAGAGAGTGTGGTTATTGTTCACTATATAGTTTACAATAAACTTAGTGAACGATTAGGATAGGGACACAAAGGTGAAGTCCTTATCTAGTTTCCGTCTCGTTAAGTGTTTTAACACTTCAACATACAATGATTCAAAATCATCATAAGTCCATGTTGATGGACTATTTTTGTCAACCAACCATTATGTTCTAAACATAATTACAAACATTCAAGAGTTGTTCAAGGCAACTCTCATTTCTTCATACAACGATTTGTAAGTGAAGAATCATGGCACATTAAGTGTCCATGCCCTTGTGCTTACTTCAAAAAATTCCTTGTTTATGTAACAAAGAAACAAGCACTAATGTTTGTGTTGATTTAAGGGTTGTTCAAAGCAACTCTTATTTCTTCATACAACAATTTGTATTTGAAGAATTATGACTTTAAAATTGTTGTCCTCTTTATGATAGACTTATCTAACATGTTCTTCCAATGATACATTATTAATAGGAAGATTGTGAGGATGAGACTACTTAGGTACATTTACAATCCATTAAAGACAATCTATGGAATTGTAGTACTAAGTCCGGAAACTAAAGTATTCGGCTTTTCTTTGTCAAGTATTGGATAGCGTTTGCAAATATATTGGTAAACAAATACATAACGAATATAAATTGATTGATTTTAAGCTATTTGATTCGGGTCTTTAAATCACAATAACACCACCCACTATTTTTGGCAAATTCCATATCCCTCATCGGAATTCGAGAGTTTTGGAGGAAACTCTTAGTAGGTTATGGGAGACTCACTATTACCAAGCCCACCTCACGATGATACGATGTTGGCTAGCATTAATAACAATGAGAGAGTACGCTTACTCATTTACATCTTTATGTAAGAACCCATCTAATTTGGCCTCTAGAGAATGATGCCTCACAATGATATGATGTTGGCTCCATTGCACTTAGTTAAGTCATTCCCACCATGCGAGTTCAAGTTAGGGGTTCAAGAACAACCTCACGATGATACGATGTTGGCTATTCTTGTTGCCTACCTTTCACAACATCATGTATGCGTATAGAATCCTCCCCGAGTGTAAGCATGCACTTTGTACTCCCCCATGATAGGGTGAAGCCGATGTACACGTCACAAACGTTCGGACCTACCACGGTGGAAGGCCACGAAAGAGTGTTCAAAGCACTCTCACGCTTATCAACTTAATATTGGTTTGGTTGAGGGTTTTTAGGTCTCATCACATATAAACATACATTTTAATCCAATTAAAACATTTTTGGTCCTATCACAACTATTGGTCCATATGATTTATTTAGTTGTATATAATACTCCCACTAAGCTTTTAAAACGGTTTTTAAAGCAAGAGTACATGATACTACTAACATAAGGTTTGCATTCATTGATGGACTATATAGTTGCCTTAGGGCCTTAGGATGACTATGAACCTTTTATTTAGATCCAACACGAGCCTTGTGTTGAATCTCGGACTAGGGATGGTGATTGATTTTAGTTACGCATTTAATCACATTAAGGCGTGTTGTCTTAGGGGCGTTGGACCCAACTACTTCATTTTCATGCATATCATATAAAGCAAGAAAGAAGTACTTCAAAGTAAAGAAGAGCTTATGCTCTTTTACAACAATTGATCAAATCAAATTACTTTAAATTAAAGAAGAGCTTATGCTCTTTTACAACATTTGATCTAATCAAATTACAACCAAAATCTAATCTACACATTCCCATGGTTCAAACAAATTTGAAACGGCCTTTCACATAGCTCAATTATCGTAGGCTTAGGTTCATAATCACCCTTTAATTAATTACCATTTTAACTAATTAAATTGAATGCAACATTTTTCATTTGGTTTTTGTATCCATAAAATTTGATTTTAAATGGAGCTAACTAAATGAAAATCCAATTCTCATTTAAAGAGACAAAACAATTTTTGTTCTCTATTTAATTTGGGCCAAAATGCAATGACCTCAACTTGTTTGGGCCATTGTGCAATTAACCTCAACTTTTGGGCTATTTTGCAATTAGCCACAACTTTTGGGCCATAGTGCAATTAACCACAACTTTTGGGCTATTTTGCAAAAACTTAAACTTTTGGGGTCACTTTGTAAAAACACAAAAGTACACTACTTCATGTAATCACAACTAGAACCCAAAATTTTCCACAAATGTAAAAACTTCATTAAAGGAGCAAAACAATTTGTCCTTTAGCGTTTTTGGACCTTTACGTAAAAACGTAAACTTTTGGGCCAAAGTGCAAATACACAAAAGTATCAAAACTTTATGTAATTGCATGAAAGCCCAAAAGTACTCCCACTTGAGGGAGTGGCCGGCCTTGGGATGAAAGGGAGTGATGTGTGTGTTGATTTGTAAGTTGACATAAAGCATGCAAGGTGTGTGTGAATGGGATTTAAACCTTACACACCCATTAATGTTTCTTACACCTTTCAAACAAATATCTAACATATATTCAAAGTTTTTGACTAACATTAAAAATATTAATCATTAATAAATATATGAAAATATCTAATAACAAAACTTTATGAAATAATTCAAAACTTTGAATCAAAACACCAAACCTTTTTGTTCTTGGCTAAAATGTCAAGAACAATGAAGAACACTCATGAAAAACTCAAAATTTTTCCATGATGATTTTTCACCTAAAAACATCCCAAAACCATTTAAACTTAAGGGAAATTTCATATAACCAAACTAGGGTACTTAGGGGTTCCAAAAGTCACTTGAAAAACATTTTAACAAGACAAACAAGAACCCAAAAAATCACCCTTTAATTTTGGCCGAAAATCCCAAAATTCTTGGCACCAAATTTTAGCTCCAATATTCATGCTCATATGAACTACATCTACAACATTTGAGATGCCAAATTTTCCAACAAAATTTACATTCATAAAACAAGAATAAAGCTTGTAACATTTTACAACTTTTAAATCACATATTATGAAATACAAAACCCAAAAGGATTCACCAACTACTAGACCTAGGCTCTGATACCACTTGAAGGATTATTTTGGAGAAACATGTTCATTTAAGCAATATCATTAGCATGCAATTAACAAATTAAAGGCGGAATCATGCTTGCATATACTTAAAAACAAAACATTAACCATGAATGTTCAAAGCCTAGTAGATTGGTGAACCTTTAAACAACTCAAAACAAGTGAGTTGAAATTAATACCTTTGTAGATTCCTCTTTGCATAAACAAAGGCTAATCACCCAAAGAGAGGGCCTTCATTCCTTGCATCTTAAAACTATGGATTTATATAGAAAGGATAGGTTCTCTAAGTTCTCAAAATTGAGAACCTCTAAGTTTCTACACCAAGGTTTTGATTAAGAAGAAATGAGTGACCTTGGAGGAGCTAGAGTGCTAGCTAAAACCCTCCAAGGGGGCCGGCCATTTCTAGAGAGAAGGGAGAGCATTTCTTCTCTCCAATTTCCCCAAAAACAACCCTAAATGAATTTTGGCTATAAAGTCAAATTTATACCTTAATTCATTTGAGTGGCAAACTTGTAAATAAGTCCAAGTTTGCTACCCTTACTAAGTGGCCGGCCTTAGGGATATTTTTGGAGCATTTGGGCCTTTGTAAATCATTATTTATTAAGTTGTCATACAACTTAAGTCAATGGACTTGACGTTCGAAGCCCATTGGGCCTTAAGGTCCAAAACTATCCCGAGGTCTTTAACGAACTCATTCGTTTGATTAATTAACATATTAATTAATCCTTGCCATAAATAATTAAACCATTTAATTATTCTTACTCATCTCCGTTGAATCTTCAATCTTTACCTTACACGGTGTACGATCCATTAGGTTCCTTTTAGCGAGGCAGTGGGCGATTCAAACTCTTTTAAATCGATTGTGAATTTGAAACTAACTTTCAATTCTCCCTTTAGTGTTTACACACGTTTAGGGCTTCCACAAACCATGAGTGACACCTAGCAGCATATCATGGTTACCCAAGCTAATCAGAAGAGGTAGAGAACCTATTCAGTTTAGGATTACAAATGCAATACGGTCCTTCTCTAATACAATACTCTTGACCACATTGTTTGGCTTGATAGTTTATTCATGTCTACTATCCAATGTGAATCTCGTGCTTATATGATTCCATTGAATGTGATCTGGAACACATTCCAACATCTCATTCATACTCTGGCCAGAGATTCTAAATCATATCATAGAGTATTCTCCCTCAACGGTTTGAAGGTTAGAGATCCCTTGTTGCACATTCACTTGTCTCCATGACTAGATAGCTTGACCCCAACCATGCCGTGGACACTCCAAAGGAATGCCATTTGACACGATCAAAGATCAAGGACCTAACCACAAGACAACTATGATGCCTCAGGTCAAAGGACTAATTTGCATTATCCTAACCATGAGTTCTCACGTGACATGAATATGAGAACTCGTCGTTGATCGTGTTCAGTGAACTCATTCTCTATTGAGCACCTACGTACTTGTCTTGGTGTCACTCACACCAATGACTCGAGACTAGTCACTCTCCCTGAGAGAAGACATAGCACGTACTGATCTTAACGGACTGTCAATGCCCAATTGGCAATCCTATGATCAGGAACGTTTAGGATGTGTCTACGAAAGAATGGTCTCATGAATCTAACTTCTTTTAGATTGCATTCTCCCAATCACATATTCCTTGGACTTTATCGTTTAAGCATATAACATTTATATGAGACCGCTCAAACAATAATCTTTGCCCTTGATATTAAACTAGATTAGTTTAACATGTGAAATGTCCGTAAAGTATCATCATATGATTGGTTTTAGGGCACATTTCCAACAGGTAGCTCATCCTTCATGACTCAAGACTTGAGGACCATTTCAAATAATCAGGAAAAAATCTAAAAACATGGGTTTTTGAAGAATCTTATGGCTGTTTGGTATGACAGTATGTGCTTTCTGCTGTTTGTACTCTCTCTCTCTCTCTAACATTATCCCAATACTGTCTAAAGAGGCAAATTCAGCAAACACCTGCCTTCAAAGGATGAGTTCAGAAATAGTAATCATTCGTCACCACAAAGTAGTAGAACAAAAAGCATAAGTTACAGAACCAGTGCACCTTTCCCGACAACAAGAAGCTGAGGGAACAACACGATTCACAATGGCGCCGGCAGGTTTGTAGGAAATACGCCCGCGACAGAGACTTGAAGAGCCTGAGTTCAGTATCAATACTCAGAGTCGGAGCTAATGCGTATTAATTAAAATGAAAACTAATAAAAAGAGCTTAAAAACTTTAAGTTCTAATCAAAAAGACAAAAAAAGTGTTACAAGTGAATTGTACAGGAGCGACTTTTAAGAGTGAAAATGCCATATTCATTGAAAATAAACAATACCGAAAGTGTTTCGTTAAAACTCTCGTAATTAAATCCCTCCAAAGGACAATTGATTTGTGTGAATGCTTGCAGACAATGAATACTGAATCCAACAATAAAAATATGTACTCAGCATAAGTCTAGTTTGACTCGGATAAGTTCTTGTGTCCGGGCACCTGGGGGATCCTTGGTTTACAACCGGTGGTATAACCCCGTTAGTATATCTCTCATACAAAATCAGAAAAAAGTAAGCACGCGGTATAGAGAATAGAATCAACAGATGAACGAAGTGAAATCGAGATATAAGCGCATACAGCAACCCCCATCGTCATCACAGAGATTTGGAGGCAGTTGGATTCTTGCAGTCACTTTGGTACAAATCTAACTACAATTTAAAACATGATCAATGCCTTGATAAAAAAATAAAAATAAAAATAAAAAATAAAAAATAAAAAATAAAAAGCTAGAACTAATATAGCAAACCATTGCAGAATTAGGCTTGAGCGGATCCAAGTCTTGCCCAACTGGGGTTGGTATCTCCACCAAATGAGAGTCGGATTCATGGAATCACTGTCTTACGTGGAGGGCAGTTTACAAATGGTGAGAATCGGATCCAAAGAATCTATACAATTCTTACCCCGCCTTTGTCACCTTTATCTCAGTACTTCAGTTGACACTCATTTTCTTTATCCATTTTGTGCTGCAACGAGGGGGAACACTATAGATCTTGCCATCAGGTTTCAATCAGCAGTTTCCTCACAGCACAACCCACGAGTTGACCCAAATACTATTTCCAGGATATTCTGGACTCCCTCCATTTGGCTCTGCATGAATTCCAAATTTGCAATTCGGAGAAGGAAAGCTTGATCATATCCAAGTCGCCAATTAACAACACCCAGGTGGCGTATGTAATTTGCAGCAATCAAGTGACTACTCATCTTCGCCAGACGAGAATTCCTTTAGGCTACTGTTTCCATCTGATTCTGACTTATCACATGCCTCTACACCAGAACCGAAATCACCTTCTGGACTATCAAACAGTTCCCGATCTGGAAGGGAGTATCCATCCTCTGGAGGCTTATAGTCCTTCCCTCTCCAAACCACAATCTGTTCCTTCTCAAATGTCACCAGGATACAAGGAACAAGATCCTGTAGCAACAGTAAAGTATAAATAAGAGAACTTAATAATCAGAAGCAATCATGCTATTCATGCATGCAAATACACATTTAGGTTTTGTCTGCAATTTGCATCAACAATGCCACAAAAGTTAAGACAGCAAGAAACTATTATGGTCTTTCGAGGACATTCAAGCAACTGTTCCTATCATAGGACATGTCAGATACAGGAAGAAATGCAGTAGGAAATCCCCATGACTAGCCATTTGAATGCACTTTCAACTGTACACAGAAGTAAGCTTAAGCAGAGAAGAAAAAACAGGTTTGACAAATTACCCGAAGTTTGCAGCCTATTTTCTTGTAATCACTCTTCTCAAATCCCTGGCAATCTATCCGAATCAGCTCACAGCGGAGAAAAGCATCTCTGACCATGGATACTAAACTACCATAATAACCATTCTTGGCTGCAGTTTCAACAAGATCTTAAATGATAAGTAGAAATGTATCTCAATTCTCAAGTCATCAAGTCCATAAACCAGAAAAAGGACGTACCAAGTTTTGTCAAGGCAGGGACAACTAATCCTCTCTTTCGCATTTCCTTTGTTTCCGCAATGCTTAGGCCATCAATTGTAGTTTTGATCAGCTTGGGATATACAGGCTCATGTGGTTTCCACAACATTAATGGAATCACGGGCCTCTTCTTCGGATTATAGTTCCTGCCTCTGTATAATACAAGTACACCACCATGTCTGTGGATGATTTTTCCAAAGGTTTTGTCCTGCATCATACACATGAAACATGCATTTAGCATTGCTTCCAAGTTCCAAGAAATAATAGTGAATCCTGTAACCATTCTCATATATAACTCATTTCATCATGCAAAGAAAAAGATTATAAGTTGCATTTGGATTTAACGGATGACATGACACAGGACCGAGCACAATGGCGTTCTAGGATTCATATAGCCGACCCCACTTAGTGGGAAAAGGCTTTGTTGTTGTTGTTGTTGTTATTAAAAAAAGGTGCCTTTTTTTATTGTATGTTCCATAATGTGAAACATCAGTGTTACATTGTTTCAACACTTTCTCAATTACACAATCCCACCTTTGGTTCCACAGAGGCCCTTCTTGCAAATCGGGTAGCTCTTCCTATAGAGCTTCAAATTTTCATTTTCATTGTCAAACATCCCCCCAGATAATGATGCCAAATGTCAAGGACATCTATATTACAATGTCAAACAACTCATAAACCTTGAAACAAGGTTGATGATGGAATGTAGAAAAGAACTTTGATGCTTTAAAGAACTAAAAACCATATGCCAAGCAGGGCTGTGCAATGTGTAGCATATAGCCGAGAATTCGTAAACACAAAAAAGGACCTACGTGGTACAGCACACAAATCGTATAGTAAAAGACTCGAGGAAAAGAGAAGAATGAAACAACGACAGTTCCATCAGAGGAAAGATACAGAGCAGTAATTAGAGAACATAAGATACCTCAAGCTGGTTGCACACATTTTTCATGTCAACAGTCGGAACACCTATACATTTTATCCTCACTGCCTCATCAAATTTCCAATGGTTATGAATATCATTCAGCATATTGTGAGTTAAACCATCTCTCCCTACAAGAAATTAAATCATAGCACACCATAAGACAATATCAGAGATAAATAAGAGGGGGAGATGAATAAACATAAAACACACTGCTTATTCTTGTTTAGTAATTGCTTAGTGATATAAAAACCTTTAAACATTACAAGGGGGATTTTTGACGGAATAGTGATTGCATCAACCAGTTTGACAAAATAAACCAAACAACAACGACCGGAAGAAGCAGACGCACCAAATAGAAACCAAGAACATAAGACAATACCCTTATTACTCACAAATGGCAGTAAAGCCGAAATACAAAATACCATTATTATCAAATACTCTCCCCAGCTCCCATCTGAGAAACCTCAAAACCATAGCAATCGAAAGAATTAGCAGACCCCCAATCCAACAAAAACAGTAGAGAATACAAAAAAGCTCAGACCCGAATAATCAAACACAATCGAAATAGACAATGTACAATACTCTGAACCTCAAGCAACTCAAAGCTATATCAATTACAACAAAACCAAATACCCAATTCATCAAGCATATTAAGCTATCCAAAGAGCCCAAATCTTCTCAATCAAACGAAAAGCGGAGCAGCCTGATCATCGAACAAACTCTACAATAAAGCAATTATCAATTCCCCACGTTCCTCAATCCAACAAAGCTAATGAAACACAAAGCAAAAATTCATACCCAAATTAATTTGCCTCTTGGTTTTGGGCCTCTGGCACTTTCCCACTAAGATTTTCCTCTCAGCCGGACTGAGAGGCTCTCCCTGAACCTTCTTTCTCCTCATCCTCCTCTTCTCCTCCAACTGCGGGTCCTCCTCCACTCCCTCCACCGACCGCACCTTCGGGTCCACGGCCGGGGCGCACACCCCGATCCACTCGCGGTCGATTCGGCCCGGCCCAAAAGGCGAGTACTTGGGCTCCCGCAGCCCGATGGGCCTCACAGCCGGGTTGCTCTCGGTGTAGCTGTACCTGAAATCGAAGGGCAAATCCGAATGTATCGGCTTCTGACCCGTACGGTCGAGGGACGACGGCGGGCGGTACTGGGGTTTCTGCTTGTTCTTGGGGATATGGTCAGGGTTAGGGTTATGGTCTTGGGGGTTTGGGGAAAGGGAGGGTGGGGGTTTGAAGGAGTAGCGGTCGTGGAGTTTCGAGGGGTTGGAGAGGTGGCGCGTGAAAAGGAGTGCGAGTGGGTTTGGCTTTTGGCGGGAGAACTTGGTGAGCAACATGGAGGGCTTTTCTTCGATGTGTAATGATTGAGTGTGAGCGGAAAGGGCGAGCAGAACGCCAGCGAAAACAAAAACCCCCCTCCGGGGCTGTTCTTGGATGTAGGGTAGTTCGGTATGGGATCCCATATCGAAACCCTTGTCCCGATTCTCAAACCGAAATTTTCAGGAATCCCAATTTTAATACTAATTTCAAACCAAATTTTCGGAAATCCCAATTTTCGGGAATCCCGAAATAGTTTTGGGATTTCGGGACAAATCGGGAATCCCGAAATGGTTTTGGGCTTTTGGACTAAAATTTGAGATATTATGCTTTTGGGCTAAAATTCAACCTTTTATATTGAAAAATTGACGTATAACTAGGCTCAATCTGCCAAATCAACAGTACATGTACATTACATCTCGGATTTAATCCATATAGGATGTGTATACAGTCATTCATAACGGTAAATATGGAGAAGCTGGACAAGGCTAGAAAGGAGATGAATCCTACTCGGTTGAGACAAACAAAATTACCTTGTCCTTGATGTCCTTGATGTCCTTGTGGCATTGGTTTGTACACCTTCTCTGTTAACAATAACACACCAATAAAACAACATTTGAAATATCATCAGTAATGTTGTATGCCTAATACCCCAAGTAATTCTCATAAAAAGACAAAAAAATTTATCTTTCTTAAACTTTGATCAACATTGGTAAATATGGGTCGCTAATGTGACATCCATTTTATTAATAATGGCTTCCTACTAGAAGAGAATAACCTCCACATATACTAAGAACCGTCTAGTTCACAACAAAAAAAAGATAAGGAAGAATGGACTCTTTCACTCAATCCTTGAACTGGTTAGACATGCATGAATAGATGGACGGCATAGATTAATTTGAAACAATCCAACGATTCAAATTAACCCTAACTATAATTAAAAAAATAATATATATTATTATCTATGTAAATAAATATATATATATATATGTATATATAATAATAATTAAAAATATATATTTTCGGTTCGGTATGGGAATACCGAAATATTGGAAAGACAATCCCGATTCCCATACCGAAATTTCGGTATTTTTTCGGTATGGGAATACCGAAATTTTGGGAAAATCGGTTTGGGACATTTTTGGTTCGGGATCGGTATTTTTTTGGTTTGGTTTGGGAATTTTGGGAATTTTTTCCACCCCTACTTGATGTGTGATGATTGAGTGTGTAAATAATTTAGAAATTATATATCAAGATTTATTACAATCAATGTTCTTCTATTTAGTTTTTTTGTCTGTCGTAAATATTTGATAGTTGTACTGTTAATTGAGATTTGATTTATGATCATTTTAATCGATAAAATTTAAACACCGTATAAACATTACTGTTTTTATCATTGTTCGTATCACTTTTATTTTCTTGTTAATAAAGATTGAGGAGTCGAATTTAACAATTCTTTTGATTTCCGAGTATTTTGATTTTAGTGAGGGATAATACTTTCTAATTCGGCTCAATTTCCCGCGGATAGTGAAATTTGGGATGCCGTTAAAAGCATTGGAGCTTTAAAAGCCCCAGGTCTTGATGGGGTTCATGCTAGCTTTTATCAGGAGTGTTGGAGCATGGTCGTGCTTTCTGTGTGCAACGCGATCAAGAATTTTTTCGTAAACTATGCTAGACTTCAGTTGATTAACCATACAAATATTGCTTTAATCCCGAAGGTGTAGTTCCTTGAGACTATAAATCACTATCGGCTGATAAGTCGGTGCAATGTGAGCTACAAACTTATAACTAAGATTCTTTGTACAAGACTAAAATCTGTCATACCTATTTGTGTATCCCATAATCAAGAAGCTTTTACTCCGGGAAGATCTATCCAAGATAATATTCTAATCGCTCATGAATTATTTACAAGTTTCAACAGGAAAAAAGGAAGAACGAGTGATCTTGCTGTTAAGCTTGACTTGGAAAAGACTTATGACTTACTATACTGGGACTACATAAAGTGTGTTTTGGATAGTTTTGGTTTTTGTCAATGGTGGGTCAACCTTATTATGGAGTGTATTACTTCAACCTCTTTCTCCGTCAATATTAATGGTGAGCCTCATGGATATTTTACTGCAAGTAGAGGCATAAGACAAGATGACCCTCTTTCTCCATATATTTTCATTCTTTGTATGGAGCCTTTAATCAAACAGTTAAATAACTTAGCAATTATTCGTAAATCTCATATTGGGTTACTTACTTCCCCTTTTGGCTACAAAGTTTTGAATCTAATTTTTGCGGATGATTGCCTCATTTTCATTAAAGCTACCACTAACGGTGCTAGGAATGTTATGGATGTTCTAAGTAAGTTTGCTTCTACTTCGGGATAGCAAATTAACTTCAACACATCTTCATTATATTTCTCTTCAAACACTAATAACCAAACCAGAAATGAGATTGTAAATATTCTTCACATTCAGCATAAAACGACCATTGGTAAATATCTTGGAATCCATAACATTGTCTTTTGGAAGGATCCGTTGAATGGAAATGAACTAATTCGAAGGGTTAAGCAGAAGCTAGTGGGCTGGAAGGCTAATACACTCTCTAAGGCTGGAAGACTCACCCTTGTCCAAGCTAATCTTTCAGGTATGACTAATCATATAATGTCCTGTTTCAAATGCCCTAAGAAGATAACCAAGTAGCTAAATAAGGATATCAGACAATTCTTCTGGGGTAACAATCATAAGAGCAATCCAGTTAGTTGGAAGGATGTCTACAGACCTAAACAAAAGGGTGGATTAGGTATTAGAAATTTGGATCACTTCAATAGTGCTTGCCTAGCCAAGCTGGGCTGGAAAGTTTTACTTGATAAGGATAACTAGTGGGCAAATATAGTTAGAAGAAAATATCTTAGAAATGAAACGTGTTTGGAAAGTAAAGGTAAGCAACACCATTCTCTTGCTTGGAAAGGTATTCTGGGAGCAAGGGACATAATTTCAAAGGGTATGAGATGGGTTGTCGGTGATAGCAAGGACATCTTGTTCTGGACCCATAACTAGGTTTTTCCTCACCCTATTTTCCATTTTATACTTGAAAACCAATTCCATCGTATTGAGTGGGATATAAAAGTCGTTGATTTTTTAGTGGATGGTCAGTGGGATAGACACAAGCTTAAGAATGTGTTAGATGTTGATATTGTTTATAAAATATGCGATATACCTCTGCCTCTTAATAGTGCCAAAGATACTGTGGTCTGGGGCCCTAATTCAAATGGCAAGTTTTCGATGAAATCCGCAACTTCGCTCCAAGTTGATGAGTTACACACTGGCCCACCATAAATGCTTATTAATAGGATTTGGAAGCAGGTTTTGCCTCCTAAGATGAAGTTATTTGCTTGGACTCTTGTCAAAGAAAGGTTACAAACCAGTAAGCGTCTGAGTAAGTTTTTACCTAATATAAATAATCAACGTTCGATGTATCTTAATCATGAGGAAGACCAGGACCATCTTTTTCTTCACTGCCAATTTGTGAGGCAGGTCTGGACTGGTTTGAATGAACCTCAGTTTAGCAATATTGTTGACAATCTCCAGGTAAATGATTGGCTAAGTACTTTACCACATGATGGTAATAATGAAGTTAGTTGTTTAAGTAAAGCTCTATCTATGTGTTGGCAAATCTGGAATGATAGAATTGCAAAATTCTTCAGAGATGAGATTCCTATACACTACCAAACTGTTCTGAAAGCCATGTCTATGGCTAAGGAGTATTTTAAAGAGAATGTTAATCGTGATAAAATTCCTAAGGCAAATTCCAAAAATAAGTTGATTAAATGGCAACCACCTCCACCCGCTTATGTTAAAATTAATTTTGATGGGTCTATTTCACAATCATTGGCTGCTGGTGGATTTGTGGTTAGGAATTGGGAGAATAAGCATATCCTTGCTAATGCTATGAATTTCGGCCTTTTAAGCATTAATGTTGACGAGGCTTTGGCTCTTCGTGAAGCTTTGATATGGGCTAAGAGAAGAAATTGGAGACATGTCTTAGTGGAAGACGACTCAAAGCTTGTCCTAGATGCAATTTGTGCCTATTGTGACATTTCTTGGAACTAAAATAAATTATTGAGGACATCAAGTGGTGTGCCAGCAACTTTCAGGACATTAAATGGTGCCATATCTTCAGAGAAGCAAACTTCGTTGCAGATGCCTTGGCTACTTTTGGTCATAGGAGTTCACATCTTTGTATTTGGGATGCTTGTCTCCCTGGGGATGCTCTTCAGGCTTTTCACTTTGACTATATTGGCACCGGTTATGTAAGGGGTTTCTCGCCTAATATATTTTCCTTTTTCTATCAAAAAAATGTCCATATTTTAAAAAAAAAACAATAATCATGGATTAAAATATTATTGGACAAAATCAAAAGGTGGGTGGACGAGTGAGCCCCGTATAGGTTTTCTCAAATTTAGAGAACAAACAGATTTTAATAACCATTTGCCTTGTTGACTAAGGAAATGAGCAGTATCATTCGAATCCATTTAAGGTAACGCATAAATTGTTGGAGAACAATTCAGAAATAAATAAAAATAACAGAAATAACATAACTCAAAATTCTAATACTTTATTAACAAAAAATAATTGCTATATAGAATGAAATACAGAAATAAATACAGGAGTATCAATGGTACTAACTTGATTACAACAGGTAGAGGCTATCGCAGAAGCTATGTCCTTCGAACAGTATTTTCGTCTCACTCTTGTGTTTGTGGTTCTACAACGTCTGCTCAACCAGAATACAACGTCTGCTCAACCAGAATACCTCTTCAAATACCTTTTGGATGTATCTGAAGCTACGCAACCTCTTCAAATACATTTTGGATGTAACTGAAGTTACACAACTCTTTCCATAGAGTTGTGTCTATTAATCAAAAAGTTTTTAATTAAAAACTTAATTCGAATTTAAAATTAATGATTTGATTAATTTTATTTCTTTGGCCCCAATGCCCAAGGCCCTTGTCTTGATTAAATCATCAAGCCTAATCCACACAATTAGTGGCCCAAGCCTCAATCCCCATTCTAAATGGTCTAGTACCTAATCACGAATAAAAGAGACTAACTTAATATAGGGACCTCAAGTTTCCTTGAGTTCCCCGATGTAGGACTTAAAGGAGCTCAAAACTCATATAGAAATGGTGATCAAAAGTCGATTTCTGGTTCGTGTTCTTTGTTTTTCTTTGCAACCAGTGAAGTGTGAATTTACAAAAGAAAGAAGAAAGACAAAAGCAAATTTACAGAACTAAACATCTTATGTCACTTTATTCATTGTAAATCATGCAACTTTCCAAACAAATACCTACAGCGATATGGCAGTTCTTCATCCTTCTTTTCTTTAGTAACTTCATCTGTTGAATCAATTGTTCGTACCCTGCATTGAGTGGTTTCTATTGGCCCTACAAACTACTTAGCCTACGTGGCACGTAGGCTGAGTAACTAATGAGCTAACTACATCCTTTAGTTGTGTGTGGGGCGTGCTAACTCGTCGATCGAGCTCGACTAGAGAGTAAAATATGTTACACTGTGTTGGTCGCGGTGCTGACTTCTTTGTCTTGCGATTGTGGCCGAGGAATGAACACGTCTCGGCCTTTAGATTCTAAAGCCTGAAGACAAGGCTGCTACTTCTGCAAATCAACACCAAGGTATAGGGGCACATGTACTCGAAGCAGATAAAAGTCTTGATGGTGAATATGGTTCGGCCGTCTGAATGTCGAACTCTAAATTCCACTAGTGAGTATCCAATCATAAATCAACTTGGCGTTTAATGTACCGAGCCTAATATTCAGTAACACCTCACTTCGCCGAGAAGGCTAATGAGATGACATCTACCAATAAGTATTTGAAAACCCTTGTCAACCCAGACTTGGATAGTTAACCAGTCGGCCTCGACGCATTGCTGTTTATCCAAACTGAACGTGCTCCGAGGTCAGCTGATTCTGCAGCAATAGTGTTGTTTATCCAAACTAAAGATATCACAAGTTGCCTTCACAGTGCTGTTTATTCAAACTGAAGATGTGTCGACGAAAAGGAAAATAAAAATCTCAAGGTTGTTGAAAGGTTTCGCGTAGAGCGAGAGTTTGCGCAGGGCAAATTTGTATGTTAAATTTGAGGTCCTTTGAATGGTGCCCTCACCCCTCTAGCAGCAAATCCCCTTTTAATCGAATTAGAACTCCACTTAGATCAGGATTCCTTACTCTGATCTAGCCTCAACTCAGCCCCTCCTACTTCCATCCGAATTTTGAACCTAGCCCTCTATCCAGCCACGTTCTTCTACGTCTCTATATCCCAGTCCTACCGAGACTCTTTACTGCACTAGGATTCTACTTCCCTAATCACCCGTCTCGCAATAAGACTTCGCCCCCTCATCTTTATCCAGATAATTCCTTTTCCTAATAGGACTTGGCCGACCTTAACTAGCCGACCCACCAACCGAATATCTCACAACATCTTCCAAACTAAGCCTCTGGGCCGAGAAACACTTCCCACTCAGCCCAAACCAATATTTTGGGCCTAAACATTGCACCCTCGCTTCTGAGGTCGTCGTCATACAACCCTTGGTTGAACCTCAGCCTTGAATAAGCGAAACCACTTACTCGCCTTGAAAATCTCAATCACGCGTATTTATGACGCACAATTACCTGTTTTTCCCTCTTTAACCTTCTGCCACGTGGCGACACCCTAGCTCATTCAACAACCTTTCATGATTTCCCTCAGAGCATGCGGCCACTGAAATGTTTTTCCATCATTATTTGCCGCTACACGCAATCATGCACTTTCAAATCGCGAGACCCTTGGTCTTTTCGCCTAGATTCCCTCAAATATTCGTAGAGATTAGTGCCTTTCCTGGTTAATTTTATCCCAATTTTAAAAATCAAATGTCTGGTCTTCCCCCCAAAACGTCTATAAATACCCATATCTCCTTCATTCGCACTTTTTTCCTCCCAGAACTTTTGAATTCTCTCTTGTCTTTACTCTAAAAAATCCAGAAATCCTTCAAGCTTCTTACTAAAAACCCTTCCAGTTTCCACCCAGAAATTCTTCAAGTTCTTTCCCAGAAAACCTCCAGAACTTCTCCAATGGCCTTCTTCATCTGCAAGATTTCTAAAAAGTGTGACAAATACAAGAAAATCATCGACCGGTGCTCGATCAAGACTCTACGATTTGAAAATGACATGAGTGCCACCCACCAGATCCTTGGGCCACTTTTCAAGGATACAGTGCCACCATCTATCACCACCATTTTCAAGGACCACTGCCTAACACCCTTGCTGCAAAGGTTTGAATGGTCGAAGTGGGATTCGGCAAAGTCGCAAGGATCTTGGCCTTTGACTACTGCAACCTGGGTAGACTGGGTTGCACGAACAGAGAAGCTCTTCGGCAAGCAATGGAAGGTCTTTGGCATCTACGATGCCATTAGGCTCTCATCTATGGAAATCGGCATGGACAAAGAGCTTCTCACGGCGGCCTTGAGCTTTTGGTGCTCAGCTACCAACACCATGGTTCTTCCTTTCGGCCCCATCGGCCCCACTATCCTCGACATCGCTACAATTCTGGGGACTTTCCCTTCTAGCATCCCAGTCGACGCCGCCCTCTCCAGATGCCCGTCGAATGTTGATTTGAAGGCGCTCTTCGACGAACAGGCTGTCAAAACACTGAGCAAAAAAGGTAAAAAAACCTTCAAATTAGAACACGAGGCCTTCCTCTTCTATTGGTACAACAAATTCATTTGTTGTACCAAGTCTAATAAATGCATATGCGAGAATATGCCAGTGGCTGAAGCCCTAGCTAGTGGTCACACTCTAGCACTCAGCCCAGCTATCATTGCTAATCTTCTACGCTGCTTTGCCGAGGCGACCATCAACAAGATTAACCCGTACCAAAATGGTCCCCTCTAGGTCTTCCAACTCTGGCCGCATGTTTACTTCACCATCATTCGACCAGAGATTGCCAACTTCCTGCCTACTGAAGCGTTTGGCCTTCAGTTGGCCTCTCAACCGGCGCCTCCTCACCGGGCCGAAGAAGTTTTCAAATACTTATTCAGCCTTGACGTTCTCTCCGACAATGAATTCTTGATCTGCCGTCATCGAGAGTACCCTTCGTCGATCAGGCTCTCCACATCAGCATGGAGTGAAGATGATGATGCTAATCTCCATAGAGCCTGGGGATCGTTCGTGCTCACCCACGACTTTCCCTTCTGTTGTGACGCTCACCAAGTAAGCTGGGAGGTCTACCACCCCCATTTCACTGCCCGACAGTTCGGCTACCTCCAGGGTTGCCCAATGCCTCTTCTCACATCCCGCTCCTTTCTAAGCCGATGATGCCTCTCTGGCTCTTCGGAAAGAGAGTGCAGAGACACTGAGAAAGAATTTCAGAAGCGTTGCAAAAAGTTTCGCCTTTGACCCACTGTCCCCAAATCTCTTGGCACCGATACATTCGGCGACTGGTGGGAGGAGTACGCCCAAGAATTTTTGGCAAGTCGGTCAAGGATGTCGTCAACAAGATTTTTGGTGACAGACCTAAAAAAGCTCATGCTCTTCAATCCAAAGAGACGACCCAAGGTATATGGTTTTCTCGAACCTTTGTTCTTCAAACACTATACTTAATCCCTTATGACCTGATTTTGTTTCCCCAGGCAGTCTTGTGCCAAAGCTAGTGAATGTGACTACTGTGGCTGCGGCTAAGAAGAAATTGGTCCCTCTTTCCACAAAGACTGCAGCCGTTGTGGGAACCCTTCCGAGAAAATGGCCTCATTAAAAGCTTGAGGCAGCCGGTGAATCTCTTTAGCCCCCAAAGCGCGTCAAGAAATTGGCAAAGAAAATAGAGTAAGAGATTCACGTTATCTCCGGCCAGACGACGGGAGCTACTACTCAAAGTCTTTCTTCTCCTACTCTCATTGTCCAAGCCCCAACAATGAAGCGGTCGGTGCCAGTTGGCCCAACGCTTGAAATTCAACCAATCGGCCCAACACTAAAAGTTCGACCTGTCCCTCAAGTCGTGGTCGAACTAGTTGCTACCCCACTAGTTGAAAAACCTTCAACCCTTGGGTCGACCGTTGCACCTGTTCTTGAGGATATGACTGCTTCGGCCAAGAAGGCTCTCTCAAAAAATCCAAAAACAACAACGATCATCCTGGAAAAGGTATAACTATGCCGTTGTTACTTGACTTATATTAATTCCACCAGTACTAATAGTTTTTTTTTATCTCAGGGTGAAGAGAGCGACGAAACTCCGCTAACGAGTCGCCTTCGACCTTCTTCTACCAATCTTCCTCATGTGGTCAATGATGTCTAGGTCGATCCTCCTACAGCCGATGGCAGAAAAAGGCCCCTCGCTGAGCCTGAAGTGACGACGAAGACACCAATTCATCCGCAAGATGAAGACCTTGGCATCCCCCCAGGAAACTACTTCGGCCTTCGTTTTTCCTTTATTGTTTTTCCTTTTTTCTAATCTCATGCCTTAGGATTCTAAATTGGGGAAAATATTTAAGCCAGTTGCCTAATTTCTTATTTCACTGATAATTCTATGCGCCGAAGTGCGTTATTTATATCACATGGCCACCTCAGTGGCCATCAAACATAGATAACCTCCATTGGCCGCGTGAATTGAAAAAGAGTCTTAAACACTGGGCTCGACCATTAAGCTCTTTAGGGTAGAGCAATGAACTAGTAGACATAACTGAAGTCTCTTTTCGGAAGGTCTAACATTTCTCATTTCTTTATTTCCTTATTTTGTCATCTTGTTCTAACAAATTTTTCTTCGTGCAGCCTTCCTGGGAGGTGGAGCTCGATGATGTGCTTTCCAAAACTGCTGGGACGGCTGGGCCCTCAACTGCTTCGGCCGAGCCTGCCTCTGTTGCGGTCGAATCTTCCGTCTTCGCCAAATTGCAAGACCTCATTTCCCTCTCTGCCTCTCAAATCTTAGAGCGCAACGGCCTCAACTCCGTTGGTGAATGTCTGAACATCCTTGCATCTAAAGGTCAATTAAGTAATGAAACCATTGTTCAATTGTCTTCTATCCTTGAAAGAACTCGAGAATACTTTGTTATTTTTTAGAGGGCTCTTCGAGCAGAAGACAACCTAAAAGCTGTAATGGCTGCTCAAGAAGCTATTCGACCGGAGTTCGAGGCGATCAAAGAGTAGAAAAAATAGCTGGCCATTCTCGATCACCAGATTGCAGAGCTTTAACATCAGAGATCAGCTGTTGTTTCTGCCCTTGATGTGAATTTTGAATCAAACAAGGCCAAGTTAACGGAGTTCACAGCCGGCGCGAAATGAATTGAGCAGATGAAGTTGGATAAGAGAAATCGCCAGGCCGAAGTCACGCTGGGTGAAGTGAGATGGCTAGAATTAAAGGCCACTCTTGAAGTCTTCCTCCCCTCGACCCCCTAAGAATGTAACTTGTAAGCCATTTTAATTCCTTGTAACATTTACAAATTAATGAAATACACCTTTATTCTAGCATTTCCCAAGTTGTCAAATAGTATTTCTTTAAAAAAATTCCATTGATTGGCAATTTGTGAATTAAACTAGTCCGATCCTTGAGATGGTATGCCCCATTGCCGAGAACCTTGTGAATAACAAACGGTCATTTCCAATTCGACGACCATTTGCCGAACCTAGGGTCTTTGATTCCTATCAGCACCACGGTTTGCCAAACCAATTCTCCCTCGCCGAACATTTTTTGTCTTACTCTCTGGTTATAAGCTCGTTCGACAATTTTCTTTTGTGTTATTAACAAATTATAAGCATCAAGCCGAGCCACTTCTAGGTCTTCTAACTCTTGTCTCATAGCCTGACTGTATTCGGCGCTGACCAGACTGCTTTGTTCAATCATTCTCAACGAGTTTATACTTAGCTAGACCGGCAACATTACATCGTGTCCATAGGTTAATGCGTATGGAGTTGTCCTAGTAACTGAACGGAGTTAGGTTCGATAAGCCCATAACGCTTCATTTAACTTCAAATACCATATACCAGGCCTTTCTCTCACCATTTTTCAAGGATACCGATCAAAACTTTATTACTTGCTTCGACCTGTCTATTCGCCTGTGGGTAATACGGTGTAGACTGCTCGAGTCAAATTTTAAGATTCGCCGTATACTCTTTAAACCTGTCGGATGTAACCGTGCCATTATCTGTTATAATTGTCTCTGCCACACCGAATCTAGTCACGATGTTCTCTTCTACGAAGTCACAAACTTCTTTAGATGTCAACTCAACATATGATTTTACTTCGACCCATTTGGTGAAGTAGTCTGTTGTAACGAGTATCCATGCATGCTTTACCGATCTGGAAAACGGTGTAATTTTTCTGACTATGTCCATGGCCCATCCTTTAAACGGCCATGGTTTGGTGACTGAATGCAACGATTCGGCCGGGACTCTCTGTATCAGACCATGAATCTGACACTGTACACATCCCCGTGCAAACTCAATACAATCTTTTAGAATGCTCGGCCAGAAATAACCGTGTCGACGAAGCAACCACCACATCTTTCGATCGGACTGATGAGCCCCGCAGATTCCTTCATGGACCTCGACGATTGCTTGAGCGGCCTCCTCGAGGCCAAGACATAACAACAACAAGCCATCCTCACCCTTTCTGTACAACACGTTTTGGTACAATACATAATTTGTGGCGTGAACCCTTGTCTTACGGTCGTGTTTGCTATTAGGGTTGTCGAGATACCGCATAATTGACTTCAATCGTCTAGCAACGCCTCGATTGTGCAAACCTCGACAGGATCTTCTCGTTCTAACAACGAAGGTAAAGACATGGCTCGTGTTCGGATCACATAATCATGCTGGAGAACTTGTTGATTAACCAGGGTCGGGTATGATTGTCGTATTACAGGTATCGCCCGGCCCACCTTGCCCCCATGAGTTGTGCGCCGGAGGCTTTTAGGGCCAACTCATCGGCATCGGTATTGCGTACTCAAGAAATATGTGGGAATGTAATGCCATCAAAGAACTCAGCCAAATAGTTGGCGATCATGTGATAGGGAGCCAAAGTGCAACTCATGCACCGAAAAGTGTCATTGAGTTGGTTAATCACAAGTTCTGAGTTACTGAGGACAAAGGCGTGAATTGCCTGTAAGTCGTGAAAGACACTAAGGCCGATGATGAGGGCTTCATACTCGGCCTGATTATTTGAATAGTCAAAGTCTAGTTTGAGAGAAAAATACCACCGACGGTGTTCTAGAGACTGAATGACAATCCCAACGCCAGCCGAAATGGAAGTACTTGTGCCATCAAAATACATTATCCAATAATTGTCTCGGGTCTTTACCATGCCAACTTCGACGTCGTTGCCCCCAAAGTCATATGGGGATAGGTGCTGGGCCAAGAAACCAACCAGTGTTTGGCCTTTAACAGCTTTCTGAATGACGTACTGCAAACTGAATTCAGACAGCGTCATTGTCCACTTCCCAATTCGGCCTTTGACAATCTGTCGAGTGAGCATATAACGGATGACATCGGTTTGGGCGATGACCTAGGTGACGGATGGGAGCATATAATGTCTGAGCTTTGACGCGGCAAAAAACAACGCTAAGCAGAGTTTTTCGACGGCCGAGTAGTTGATCTCATGAGCATTGAGGTTGCGGCTAAGGTAAAATATAGCTTGCTCGCACCCAGTGTCATTGTCTTGCGCTAAAAGACATCTGATGGACTCTTTGGCCGCAGAAATATACAACTTTAGAGGTTTGCCTCGTCGAGGTGGGACAAGGACAGGTGGGGTCGAAAGAGCAACCTTGATTTGCGTAAAGGCCTCCTGATGTTCAGCTGTCCACTCAAAAGTGTCAGAATTATTTAGTTTCAACAGTGTGGAGAAGGCTCGCATTTTTCCAGCCGAATTGGTAATGAATCGGCAGAGAAAATTAATCTGGCCGAGCAGGGACTATAATTGCTTCTTGGTCGCAGGGGGTAGAGTGTTGATGATTGCTCGGTCCTTGTTTTCATCTACTTCAATACCTCAGTGATGTACAAGGAAACCTAAGAAGTTACCGGCTGATACACCAAAAGCACACTTAGAAAGGTTCATTTTGAGTTTATGCCGCCGCATACAGAAGAAAGCTTGTCGAAGGTCATCTAAATATATATGCCGACGTTTCGATTGTACGACAACATCGTCAATGTAGACTTCGACAATAGTTCTAATTAAATCATGGAATATAGTGTTCATTGCTCGTTGATATGTGGCGCCGGCATTCTTGAGGCCAAAAGGCATAACGACCCATTCGTATGTGCCAAAGTGTAATTTCATGCGTGGTCCTTGGGGTAGGGGCCGGCCGCATAGTGGCTCTCTATAGGGTGTATGGTTGTAGTATACAAACCACTCGGGATATGCTCCATCTTCTCTAAAATACGCTTCTAGCCATATTCGTAGGAAGTGATGCACAGAAATTCAACTCCATTTTCTACATAGGTTTCAACGTGGTAGTTATTGTCTAATTATTGTCTCGAATATCTTTAACGTTCAACAATGTTCTTCCAAAACGTGGTGAATAAAGTGACTCTTGAATGGTCAACATCATACAAGCCTTTTTGTATCTTCAATCAGGTTGGATGGACCTGAGAGGGTTGTCAGAGGTGCATTATTAGGTACGAAGTTAATGAAAAAGCTCTGAGCAATTCATGCTTCACCAATACTCCAAATTAAACCTACCTTTCCTTACGTGAATATGCATATTTTATGTTAGAGCAATTAAACACCTAATGTTAGTTCAGAAGTTTATTATATTATAATTCTTCCATGCAGGCTGAGGTAAATCCGTTCTAATTAAGACAAGCAAAATCCATCTTATAAGTTAAACGGTCGTTGTTAATAAACATCAAGTCATCCCATTTATACCTATGAATTAATAGAAAGGTCTTTTGCTTGAATTAAAATTCAAGTAAAAAAAAAAACGTTTAAAAGTTTGTAGGTTCTTTGTTTCCAAGCAACTCATGAGTAATGCTCAAAATAGGACAGTGATCTTATCAGTAATCTCCAGCTCATAGTATTCATTTCACAATGTTGAACCACATCAAATACATTCAATACAATACACCACAATATTTACCTACCACGACACATTCCACATATCATACACTAAATTGGTGTCCGAAAGGGCTATAAAATCAATTTATGTTGAATGGTTTTGGCATTTAAGACTCAATGTTAGCAATGCTGGGAGGGGAGGGAATCGAATACGAGATATAGTTTTCAAGGGTAAAAATTGTCAATCATTTGAGCTGTAAGTCTTACACAGCAACAAATAACCAGAGAATTATAGGATTGCATAAATATTTAAAGATCAAGATTTTAGAGTCAAGCTAAGGACCCACTACTAATCATACTAATATTGTCCCAATTTCACCACCTGCACATTCTAGCAAGGTGTTGAAATTTATTACAAAAGACTCAGTGAAATTACAAGTGGAACTATTCAATATAAGTTATAATTATTTGTAAAGTTTCTGATCCGATACTATTCTTAACACATCCGTAGGGCTACTATATATATATATGTACACCCCATCCAGAAAGTGCAACTGTAACAAACAAATAGGGAAGTGATATTTTCAGCACGTTTCTCCAAAAGAAGCAATGCTAGCCCGTAGATAACATTGACATTGACATTGACCTGACCACAATACACAACCTGAATTTCTGTTAACTTACTTCTAAGCTTTCTCAACGAATTTAAAACAGCTCAAGGCTTCTTGCTCTTATCCTTTTACGTTTTTCTTGTGTTTGCTCCTTCTGAAACCACCTAGATATCTCGTTGGATGTATAAAAACAAGAACCAATTTGTGAGGCAGCTGAGTGCAAAGCCAACACTAAATCTTGCAAGCATGTGGAGCAAGAAAATTAGTTCTTCCTTTCTTCTTCTTTTTCTTCTTCATTTGATCTTAGTAGGCGTTGTTTGTGTAAAAGGAGATGACCAAAAGGTACATACCCTAATACTTTGTCTCAAATTTAATTTTATGTTTTATTAACCCAGTTTTGTAATTTATGGAATGCACAGAAGTTTTATATTGTGTACTTGGGAGCTCATCCTGTGAATAATGAGGACTCTGCAGCTTCCCATACGCATATGAAAATCCTCTCATCTGTTAAGGGAAGGTTGGTTGACACTCTACACTTCCTCTCATGCACACATGCAAAAAACAATAAAATGTTGAACTACGCATGAAATGCACATGTGGGTTGGTTAGTTGGCCAAGACAGTGTGATTAGTTTGAATTCCTATTCCTCAAAATTAAATTTAGAGTAGATCGTCTTGAAAAACTATGGAATTATATAGAAGTTCTTTTTTCCCATACGATGTTTACATGTTTATGTTTTGCAGCTCTGCTGATGCTCAAGAGTCCATGGTTTATAGCTATAAAAAGAGCTTTGATGCCTTTGCTGCCAAGCTTTCTAGTGATGAAGCCAAAAAATTAGAAAGTATGTGTGTGACTCTATCAGTTTGAATCCAAATCGTCTTGACCAATAGTTCAGATTAACATTGTGAGGTAAGAAAAAAGTTTTTCATGTTAATTTATGTGTTGTGAATGTATAGGAATGGACGAGGTTCTCTCCGTGATTCCTAATAGGTATCACAAGCTACACACAACAAGATCATGGGATTTCATTGGGTTACCACAAAAAGCTAGACGAAATTTGAAGACTGAAAGTGACATAATTGTTGGTCTCCTTGATACAGGTTATAAAGAGTACTAATTTCTTCTTTCTGTTGCATACGACTTCATAAACTTTAAATTATGATGAAAATAAAACTTTTTTATACATATATATACACACGCACACATATACATATACTTGAGTCGTGTATAATCTGGTATTCAAATTTCCAGGAATTACTCCAGAGTCCAAAAGCTTTAAGGGAGATGGATTAGGTCCTCCACCAGCAAAGTGGAAAGGAACTTGTGGCCACTTTGCCAATTTTTCTGGATGCAACAAGTAAATTTTTTTAACAGATTCATAATTTAATAAGATTTTGCAAATACCCCTTTCAAGTTTTCTCATAAAGTTGATTGAAAAGATTTACATCCATATACACCACAGGACATGGTTGGTTTCTACATAATTGCCAAATGTCTTTTTTTCTTAAGCAATGAAAGAAAATGAGAGCATTTGTCATTAGTAATTTCAAAAATAAACATGATCATTGATGACCAACATTGACACCCTATGATTTATCAACATTAAAAAAAATGATTCCAAGTTGTGATGAGTATCTGCAAGTTCATTTCAACCAAAAACAAAGTAAAAGTTGAAATGATCTCTTTGTAAAATATTGCAGAAAATTTCATGAAGGGAATCCCGCGTTCATGGAGCAGGATAGAAAGTGCCCTTGTATTTACCGTTTCTTAACCATGCATTGCTCATATAACATCCTTAAACCTCTAAAAGTTCACTTTATGGTCAATGCATGGTCACGAAATGGTCAATACGAGAGCACCATCATATCTCGTTTCATGAATAGTGGAGTAGGATCTTTATGAAGATCATCCTATATGTGTATGTGTATTATTTTTGGGAGTTACTTATGATCGTACTGTAACTTCTAAGTTATGAAATGAAATGTCCTCTAACCCATATATGTACTTGTCAATTAATATGGTCACTTAAAGCAAGATCATAGGTGCCAATTACTTCAAGCTTGATGGCAATCCAGACCCAGCTGACATCTTATCTCCCTTAGATGTGGACGGCCATGGGACTCATACCTCATCAACCTTAGCAGGCAACCAGGTCCCCAATGCCAACCTCTTTGGCCTAGCCAAGGGCACTGCGCGAGGTGCAGTGCCCTCGGCTAGGGTGGCCATGTACAAAGTATGCTGGGCTAGCACTGGCTGTTCAGACATGGACATCCTAGCAGCGTATGATGCTGCCATACATGACGGCGTCGATGTCATATCAGTTTCTATTGGTGGAGGGGGTTCAAGTTATGTGTCGGACATTATAGCAATAGGTGCATTTCATGCCATTAAGAAGGGTATTGTTACTGTGGCCTCAGCTGGAAATGATGGACCAAATTTGGGAAGTGTTCTTAATCATGCACCATGGTTGGTAACTGTGGCTGCCAGTGGGATTGATAGGGATTTCATTAGCGAAGTTCATCTGGGCAATGGAAAGGATGTCTCAGTAAGTTTACATTTCTGCTTAGGTGGTGCACACCCTTTGAATTTTACTTTGACTTTTTTTTTTTATATATATAAACGATATTTTTCTTTAAGCTAATCTAAATTGCAGAGAAGAGATTCGTAATCAAATGCATAGGGGGAACACATATTATGATTATTTTGATCCAAAATTTACTACTAGATGATACTTGGTGGTATATGATGATTAAACCAAACTGTAGGAATAATTTTTTTTTATAGTTATGTTTCACACACGTTGAAAGTGTGACCTACTTGTATTGGTTGAGGGGCCCTTGAGTATACTCAAGGGGCCTCAAGAGGACTCAAGAACCACTCGAGGGGGCCTCGAGTTGCTATTTAAATAGTGCTGAAAGTGTTTATTGTGTCAGTAAAAAGTTAGGATTTTCTAAATGTTCCGTACTTTTTGGCTGTGTTGTATGATGCAGTTAATTTGATTGTGTTTATATGATACATGCAGGGGGTTGGAGTGAGCACGTTCAGTCCAAAGAAAAACTTATACCCTATTGTTAGTGGGGTTGATGTAGCACAAAGCTCTCAAACCAAGGAAGGTGCAAGGTAATCAATCACTTTGTTCATCATCCTTCAAGAAAAACAATTTAACTTAATCTGAGAAAACAAAAAGAAACTAATTCTTCGGACGGTTGTCGTGTATGACAGGTTCTGTGTTCAGGATTCATTAGACCCTGGAAAGGTAAAGGGCAAGCTTGTTTTCTGCAAACTCGGATCTTGGGGCGCAGATTCTGTGGTTAAAGGAATTGGAGGGGCTGGCGTTATAATTGAAGATGATCAGTTTCTTGATGCTGCTCAAATATTCATGGCTCCAGGAACCTTGGTCAATTCTACAATCGGAGATATCATAGATGAGTACATTCACACAACAAGGTAGAGAGTGCTTTCCACTCTGCACCCAAGTTCTAGTCCCGTCCTCGTAGTTTAGATTATCGCTCGAATGAATAAGGAATAAAAGAAGGGTGTAGTACACTAAGAACTTATAACTAAATTTATTTAATGTTTATATTTTTGCATATCAAAATAAGTAGCATTTTCTTTATCATGCAGATCACCATCAGCAGTGATATACAAGTCTCAACAAACAAAGAAACGTGCTCCGTTTATTGCTTCATTCTCCTCCCGGGGTCCAAATCAAGGATCCAACCGCATCCTCAAGGTGTTGTCTTGGTCATTTTCTTATAGTTTAACTAAGACTGCTAGAAACTCATGAACCCGCTTTTGGTGCCGTATTATGTGATGCAGCCTGATATTGCAGCACCTGGGATTGACATCTTGGCATCTTACACTCTTAGGAAGTCGCTCACTGGATTGGCAGGTGACACACAATTTTCGGAATTTACACTCATGTCTGGAACTTCCATGGCATGCCCGCACGTTGCTGGAGTAGCAGCATACGTAAAGTCATTCCACCCGAATTGGTCACCGGCTGCAATTAGATCTGCCATCTTGACCACAGGTAAGAAACTTTTTTTAATTTTTTAGTGCTAAAAGTGTCCCCAAATAACTAAAAGCGTTTCTGAAATGGAAAAACACGTAAAATAACACTCGCTTGGGGAGAAACACCCTTAAGTGCTTCTGGAGAAGCATGTGTTTTCTCAGCAAGTGCATTTAGATGAATGTAAATTGAGTTTTTAATGGACGATTTCATGTGCTTCTGACAGAAGCACTACGTGCAAAAGCATGCCTTTATTAATAGTACTCAAATTCCTTCATTACGCTCCCTATTATCATGACTTGCACTCTGATTACAATATTTACATCTTTGTCAAGCAAAACCAATGAGCCAGCGGGTGAACAACGACGCAGAATTCGCCTATGGTGCCGGTCAAGTGAACCCGGCTAAAGCTGTGAACCCGGGCCTAGTCTATGACATGGATGAAATATTGTCCTACATTCAGTTCCTCTGCCATGAAGGCTACAAAGGGTCCTCATTAGCCCCTTTGGTGGGCTCAAAAACCCTAAACTGCTCCTCATTGCTTCCTGGTCAAGGCTATGATGCTCTCAACTATCCCACCATGCAGCTCAGCTTGAAAAGCAACAAGCAACCAACAGTTGGTGTTTTCAGAAGAACTGTCACCAATGTGGGCCCAGCAAAATCCATCTACAATGCCACTATTAGAGCACCAAAAGGAGTTGAAATCACTGTGAAGCCCATGACTCTGTCTTTCTCCAGCACCTTGGAAAAGAAGACCTTCCAAGTTGTGGTGAAGGCGAACCCTATGACCACTATGCGGATGGTATCCGGCTCGCTCGGATGGAAAAGCACTCGATACACCGTGAGGAGCCCCATTGTGATTTACAGTCCATAATATATATACACACACACACACACACACATTAAATCCATGAAAGAGTGAACTATGGTAGCATTCTCACAGGCTATCTCTCTTATCTATTGAATTTAAAAAAAAATAACTATGGATAGAAATTGACTCAAACAAAACGTTTATCCTCCGGAGTTGTTTGTGTAACTACATATAACTTGACGAACCATTCAACTATTGTAAGGTTTACAAACGAGAAATGCAGTCAATAAATATAGTCTAAATAGTTTTATTTTATTTGAAAATGAATTGTATTTGATATTGTGTTAGGTGAGATCCATTTGCATAAATGTTTCTCATTCGAGTCACACTCTTTAATAGTTGTAGTATAACGAAAGTTTGGCAAAGAAATCGGAGCAGGCTATAATGAGACCAAAAATCTTTTGGATAAGATTCCGTTTGGAACCACCGTGAGTTGTGAAGTGGGACTAATCATCATGCCATATCATGTTAGTAAGTGCATATATACCATTATTTCACGTCTCGATCCCACTACTAGTAGTCTACTACTACCTTGAATTGAACTCAAAGCAAGGCATTGGTGATAAGGTCACATGGTGGCTGCTAAAAAAACAATAATCAATTAAAGAATTTTTTTATTGTAACGGGAACACAAATGATATGATAATAGGTGCTTAAAATTATTTTTTCGAGCATGCACCAGTTCATTAGCGAGAAAAGTTAAGAGCAAAAACAAAATTTATTGGCTAAAGCAAATCCCGGCCACTCCCTTACCACCCCATGCCAATGATGTCATGGAACAACACGAGTAGGTCACACCTTTATCAAAAAGTGGTACACTGTGATTTTTCAAAATGCAGTTTCTCACGTGTTTTCCTTCAAATCTGCAAAATGATCAATTGATGGAAAAAAATTTCAGTGTGACCAGCACACAAGGTGGTACATTATGTGTCACTAGATAAATAGTGGGATTTGTGTGTTAAAAAGTTAATAACGTAAAAAATAAAAAATTTCACCACTTACATAAAAATACATGATGTACTATTCGTGTTCCCGTCACAATAAAAAAAATTTCCTTTCAGGGGACCATTATGCAAGGCTGCAAAACCCACTTCCTTTCATAATGTACATTCTTCTACACTTCGGTATGATTAATGGTTTCTCTCTTTAATTTATATGTTTTCTTCTTTTTCTTTTTTTTTTTGGAGTGGAGAGCTGAAGCAAATTGATCGCATAGGATGTTCCAACTTTTAACACAAAAATATCCTACATTGTCAAAAGTTTTTCCCTAATTTGGCATAGGCGTGGGATCAAGGACGACCCTCGAACACCCAAACGTTCCAAAATTTATTAGAAAAGAAAAAAGTACAATGAGGGGGACAAATAACCGAAACCCAGAAGAATAAATACAATAGAAAATATGCTGTAAAAACATGTGTGATACGGTAGTTGGACATGCCCAACCAATCTCTATGACAAAGAACAGTAATAAGTGTCGCATATGTAAACAATGGAATGGTATTGCAACTTTGTTGTAGCATAATTCTAACTCATTTTCTCAAACTGTAATCAAAACTAGTTAGCTCATGAAAGTATAAAAACCGTAGCCTGTAGTTCATTCGGTAAATTGTAGTGCTTAAATGAATCAATAGGGCGATAAAAGTCATATGAAAGAAGAAGAAAAAATAGTGAATTTGGCTCTCGTATTATAGCCGTATGCACTTTAAAAGTTTACATGTTTTCGACACTCACAAGAAGAGTGCATGTAAGAGCTAAGAGAAGGGAAAAAAAGTGTTAAAATCGCTAGCCAAAAATATAATATGAATCAATACTCGCACAAGCACTTTCGCACCAGTAGGCATTTTCTTTTTTAAATATAAGAGGTGTTCCATCACACATGATTGCAGACTAAATCTTCCTTCCCATGATTTACTTTTGCACCACAAAGGTGTGTGCTGGATTAATCGGCAGCGTACCTTTTGTTATGTTTCTAGTTTTGATCCATTTGCAGGCGTGCACTTTGAAGTAGAGAAAGTGGGCACGCTTGTTGTTGGTATGGTGCATATTGTGAAAACCTAGAGAGAGAAGAGATTGTAGAGAGAGAGAGTAAAATATAATTGTGATTTCATTTCACAGAATAATATTACAATGTTGGTATATATACAAACCATATAAAGCTTTGTACATGACACCTCATCTATCTAACAGAAAGAACAGTTTTCCTAAAATATCCAAAACAGATAAAACAAATATAACAGCTCTAAGTTTTATCAGTTACAATATTATCTCTAATATGCCCCCTCAAACTGAACTGAGGTAGATGAAGTGATAGTTTGTCACGGAGAAATAGAAATCGGGCTTTAGGCAAGGATTTGGTGCAGATATCAGCAAGTTGGTCCTGGGAACAAACAAATTGAACTGAGATAGCATTAGACAGCACTTTTTCCCTAATATAGTGATAATCGAGTTCCACATGTTTGGTCCTTGCATGAAAGATGGGATTTTTGGCCAAAGAGATAGCAGAAATATTGTCACACCATAGTGTAGGAGGACAGGGAAGAACCAAGCCAACATCAACCAATAACTTGCATATCCATGTGATTTCTGCAGCGGTATTTGCAAGAGATCTGTACTCAGCCTCAGTGGAAGAACGGGCCACTGTAGGTTGTTTCTTGGCACTCCAACTGATAAGTGAATCTCCCAGAAAAACACAAAAACCCCCAGTGGATCGGCGATCCAAATGACAACCTGCCCAATCCGCATCGGAAAAGGCAGTAATACTCAGGGGCTTGGAACACTTGGGAAACCAGAGACCAAGATCAATGGTGCCTTTGAGATACCTAAGTATGCGCTTGACTGCCTGGAAATGTGATTCTCGAGGTTGCTGCATGAATTGACATACCAAATTGACTGCAAAGGATAAGTCAGGTCGGGACCAGGTTAAATATTGGATACCACCCACCAAGGATCTATACTCTGCAGGATTGGACAACAGGGGAGAAGTGTGATCCAGTGAGGAAGTACTGAGAGGAGTAACACAGGGTTTAGCACCATCCATATGAGCTTTCTTGAGTAAATCCAAGATATACTTGGTCTGAGAGATAAAGATGCCAGAGGAGGACCGTTTGACTTCAATACCAAGAAAAAAATGTAATGGACCCAAGTCTTTAATGGGAAAGAGAGCACTGAGCTGAGAAATGGTATCCTTGCAAGCTTGGGAATTGGGACCAGTGACAAGGATGTCATCAACGTACACCAAGATGAAGACAAGATCAGGAGACCGTTTAACAAACAGAGAGTGATCATTTTGAGATCCCAAAAAACCAAGGGAGGATAAAGCTGTGTGCAATTTTTCATACCAGGCACGAGGAGCCTGTTTGAGACCATACAGAGATTTGTGCAGTTTGCACACATGATGAGCTTGTAAAGAATCCTCAAAGCCGGGAGGTTGAATCATAAACACGGACTCAGATAGATTTCCATGAAGGAAAGCATTACTCACATCAAGTTGATTGAGAAACCAGTTGAACTTGGATGCTAAAGTAAGAAGCAATCGAATTGTAACAGGTTTGGCTACAGGACTGAATGTTTCTGTATAGTCCAAGCCTTGTTGCTGATGGAATCCCTTTGCAACTAAACGAGCTTTGAACCGGTCTATAGAGCCATCAGGTTTTCGTTTGATTCGGAAAACCCATTTGCAGCCAACCAAATTCTGAGAAGGGTGAGAGGGAACTAGAGACCAAGTGCCAGTATTGAGAAGGGCATTAAATTCCTCCTGCATGGCTTGTCTCCAGTGTGGGTATTTGGAGGCTTGAAGATAGGTAGAAGGGATAAAGTCTTGAGAGAGATGAGGAGGGATGGGATGTTTAGTGGCTGTATAAGCTTTAGGCTTGGAAATGCCAGATTTGGATATGGTTTGCATAGGATGTGAGTTGGTTGCAGAAAGAGGGTGAGGAAGTGAGGGTGGGAGTAGTGGATGTGGTGGTAACGTGGGGGATGAAGAAATAGATGGGGAAGCAGGAATAGAGGGGGATATAGATGGAGAGGGTGCAAATGAATGTGGTGATGAACTTCTAGATGTAAAGGTTAGAGTTGATGGGATGGAGGGACTGAATGAAGGTACTGTGGCAGTAGGACTTGGAGATAGGGATATGTGGTGAAATGGAAAGACAGGCTCATGGAAAATAACATGGCGGGAAATATACATCTTCTTAGTAACCATATCCAAACATCTGTAGCCTTTATGTTGGAGACTATAACCCAGAAAAACACAAGATTGACTTTTTGGATCAAGCTTAGAAGTAGTGTATGGCTTTAACCAAGGAAAACATTGACAGCCAAAAATCCGAAGAGTAGAGTAATCGGGACATCGATGAAAGAGAGATTCCCAAGGTGAGCATTTCAGGGCAGTTGGCAGTCTGTTGATCAAGTAGATGGCTGTAGAGAAAGCTTCAACCCAGTATATATGCGGAACTTTAGAAGCTGTAAGAAGAGTTCTTGCAGTTTCGACAAGATGTATGTGCTTCCTCTCAGCACAGCCATTTTGTTCTGGAGTGTGAGGGCAACTGAGTTGATGAGATATGCCATGGTCTCTTAGAAAATTAGAGAACTGAGAGCTGATAAATTCACCACCAGAGTCAGACCTTAAAGTAACAATCTTGGTAGACAAAAGATTTTCAACCATAGACTTGAACTGAGTAAAAATGACAAAGGCCTCAGATTTGTATTTAAGAGGAAAGAACCAAGAATACTTGGTAAAGTCATCAACAAAGATGATGTAATAACGAAAACCGTGGACAGAGAGAGTTGGTGATGGCCCCCATACATCAGTATGGACGAGTTCCAAAGGTTTTCGTGTATTACAAGAAACAGAATGGAAAGAAAGTTTGGAACACTTGCCTAAGGCACAACTAGAACATAGTGACTTGCTTATTCTATCAGAAATGGAAATACAAGACTTGGAAACAATTTTATTCATTATTTTGAAAGTAGGATGTCCTAGACGCTGATGCCATATATCTTGAGAAGCTCGAGATGTTGTTGCAAAGGCATGAGGAGGACCAGCAATTTGAGAAGAAGCATGAAAGGGATAAAATCCATCTTTCACAGAGCCTTTAAAAAGCGTTTTCTCCGAAGAAAGATCCTTCACAGTAAAGTGAAAAGGATAGAGATGAATAGAACACGAATTATCAAGAATGAATTTATGTGCAGAAAGCAAATCTTGTTTGAGTGCAGGCACATGTAAAACATTCTTGAGATTAAAGGTATGGGAAGAAGTAGATAGAGTAGAAGAGCCAGAGTGGAGAATAGGTAAACCTTTTCCATCACCGATGTAGACCTGTTCAGGACCAGTGTAGGACTCAGGATTCTGCATATTGGCATAAGAATTTGTCATGTGCGAGCTCGCACCAGAATCAAGAAGCCAAGTAGGAGCAGTAGAGGATGTACTGGCACATAATGCCATCTGAGATTTTGTACCATAGGTTGGATTCATCCGATGAGGACAATCGACAGCTTCATGATCAAACTGCTTGCAAATTTGACAAGAGATTCTTCTGCCAGAATTGTTGAAATGAGATCGTGAACCACGATTGGAGCGTTGATTATTCTGACGAGTGAAGTTATTCCGCGGATTGTTAGTCCTGTAGGTGGAGAAGTTCCTGTCCGTACCCCGATTTGAGAAATTTCTGGAATGAGAGAAAGTGCGATCCATGCCACGGCCTTGAGTAAAATTGGGAAAATGTTGTGCAACATACGCTTGAGAAAGTGGCGGATCAGGTGGTGTAGGAAGAAGGCCAGTGGATGCATTAAAAACTTGGATAGAAACTGAAGAGATTTTCTTGCGGCTGTTGAGTTGAAGTTCCTTACTGAGAAGAAGGCCATGTAATTCATCAATCGTGGTTGATCCAAGACGAAATTGGACAGCATCAATGAATGAATCATAGTCAGGAGGTAAGCCATGAAGAGTTACAGAAATCAATTCAGAATCCTCAACCGGAGCACCGGCGCTGGCAAGAGCATCAGCGATTTCTTCAATTTGCTGGAGATAAACAGCAGCGGTAGAATCTCCTTTGGTGATAGTACGAAGACGAGAGCGAAGTTCATGGATGTGAGACTGCGAAGCCGACGCAAGCCGTGATTCAAGTTTAGACCACAATTCCCGAGAAGAGGAAACACCAACTGTGTAAGGAATCAGAGAATCGGAGAGAGTAGAGTTGATCCAGATCAAGATATTCTGATCATTTTCGTACCAGGTCACAAACTCAGGATTCACCGTAGAGGTGCGATTTCCAGTCGAATCGCGAAGAAATTTGGGCGGAGCAGCGATCGAGCCATCAACAATACCAGTGAGATTGTACCGGCGAAAAATAGGAGCGAAGAGAGCACTCCAGGTAAGATAATTCGTGGTGGTGAGCTTGATCGGAACCAGAGATCCAATATTCTGAATTGTGATTGAAGAAATCATCGATTGAGAAGAGGTAGGGCACTGATTGGTGATTGGAGAGGGATGAATGTCAGAGTCAGAGGCAGAGGAATTAGCTGCCATGGTTGAAATCTAGGGTTTGAAAGAGGAAGAAGACGAAGAACTGTTCGTCGGTGCGGAAGCGGTGAAAAGCAAAGAGGATCGGAGAGAAGAGAGTCTTTAGACAGAGGCGAGTGATACCATGTGAAAACCTAGAGAGAGAGAGTAAAATATAATTGTGATTTCATTTCACAGAATAATATTACAATGTTGGTATATATACAAACCATATAAAGCTTTGTACATGACACCTCATCTATCTAACAGAAAGAACAGTTTTCCTAAAATATCCAAAACAGATAAAACAAATATAACAGCTCTAAGTTTTATCAGTTACAATATTATCTCTAATACATATAAGAGTAAAGAGATCAAATTGTCAACTTCAAGTCACCCTAAGTGTTTAACATCATGAGAAAAGAAGAGTTTAAATACCCTAATCTCACTCCAACTAATACCAAGACTTTTTGTCATAAAACCTCACATTTCACAGATTGTGTAAGTGGTAATTACCAAGTTGGAAACAATATTGCTGTTGTTGAAAGCAGGCCTTTAGCCCGTCTCTCTGATAATTTCTACACTACGGTGCAATATTTGCATATATATATCAAAAGCATGCTTCTTTTCTTTTCTATATAAACAACCTTTTAAGTTGGTAAATCTTCACCCCACACAAAATACACTTCCTCATTCTCCTTGTTTGAGGCAAGCAAAGGTACATATTTGAACATCTCTTTGAATTTTTCTCACTCTCTCGATGTATCTCTTGAGTAATGTTAGACCGATGACGTACATTTGCAAGCTACATTCGTTAAGCATTATGTGACAACTGATGTGTACTTACTACATCAATTATTATAATCGGTTTTTCATTGACAATTTCCGCATAATTTGGTAGCTAAATCATTTCAAAAATATGATCCCTCTAACATTACTCAAAGTTCGTGGTGTTTCTTTGCTTAATTTGTCTTCCTTATTATTTATTGACTCGTCCTTTTTTTTTTCAGAGCTGCCATGGTCATCTTTAGAACATGCTTGCTGCTCTTGGTCTTCATGGCTACAACAAAAACCGCTTTAATGGAAGAACAGACATACATAGTTCACATGGACAAGGCAAAAATCACGGACTCAGATCACCAACTGTACTACAAATCTGTGATCGATTCTATCACCACACTCTCATCTCAAGCAGAAGAGGAAAACAAACCTCCAACTCCTCAGCTCCTTTACACTTATGAAACTGCTGTTTCAGGTTTTGCAGCAAAGCTATCAGCCTCTCAACTCCGATCCTTGAACCGAATAAATGGTTTCCTCTCCGCGACACGTGATGAACTGCTAACTCTCCACACCACACACACTCCTCGGTTTCTTGGCTTACAAAACGGCAAAGGACTTTGGAGTGCTTCTAACTTGGCCTCGGACGTGATCATTGGCGTTGTCGATACAGGGATCTGGCCAGAACATGTTAGCTTCCATGACACAGGCATTTCCCCGGTGCCCTTTCGTTGGAAAGGCACTTGTGAGGAAGGCACAAAGTTCTCAGTTTCAAATTGCAACAAAAAGCTTGTTGGTGCAAGAGCCTTTTTCAAAGGTTATGAGGGCATTGTTGGCAGAATCAACGAAACAGAAGAGTATCGATCCCCTCGCGATTCAAGAGGGCATGGAACTCACACTGCTTCCACTTCAGCTGGAAACCTTGTAAACCAAGCTAGCTTATTTGGTTTGGCCAAGGGCTCAGCCAGCGGTATGAAGCGTACTGCGAGAATCGCAGCCTATAAGGCCTGCTGGCAATTCGGATGTGCCAACTCTGATGTAATGGCTGCAATTGACAGTGCCGTTGCAGATGGGGTAGACATTTTGTCACTCTCTTTGGGAGGCACTTCTAGACCTTTTTACAGAGATAACATTGCTATTGCTACATTTGGAGCAGTTCAAAATGGAGTTTCTGTTTCATGCTCTGCAGGCAATTCAGGCCCTTCTGCTTCAAGTGTTAGCAATGGTGCACCTTGGATTATGACTGTTGCAGCAAGCTACACTGACAGGCTTTTCCCAACAGTTGTGAAGCTCGGGAATGGGCAGATTTTCAAAGGGACGTCTCTGTATTCAGGTGAAAAAACTAAGCAATTGCCACTAGTGTATAACAGAACCGCAGGTAATAGCCTAGGAGCTGAGTTTTGCTTTGAGGGTGCACTGGTCAAGAAGCTTGTAAAAGGAAAGATTGTGGTTTGCGAGCGCGGACTATACACGAAAGCAGGAATTGGAGAGAAGGTGAAGAAGGCAGGGGGAGCCGGAATGCTCTTACTCAACAGTGAAGCCGAAGGAGAGGAACTTATTGCCGATCCTCACATTTTGCCTGCCACTTCTCTTGGAGCTTCTGCCGCTAAAGCCATCAGACAATATGTGATGTCATCAAAGAAACCATCGGCTTCGCTTGCGTTCCAAGGCACAGTCTACGGCAACACTGCGCCTGTGATGGCAGCATTTTCGTCGAGAGGGCCAAGTTCAGCTGGACCAGACGTGATCAAACCTGATGTGACTGCGCCGGGTGTGAACATTTTGGCTGCCTGGCCACCCAAGCCTAGCCCAAGCATGCTCAAAAGCGATAAGAGAAGCGTGCCGTTTAATATAATCTCAGGCACTTCAATGTCCTGCCCTCATGTTAGTGGCTTAGCCTCTCTTCTCAAGTCGGCACATAATAATTGGTCACCTGCAGAAATCAAATCGGCACTAATGACCACAGCTTATACCATAAACAACAAGCGTTCTCCGATTTCTGATATTGGCTCGAATAGTTCTCAACCAGCTAGCCCTTTTGCATTTGGTTCGGGGCACGTTGATCCAGAAAGTGCTGCTGATCCAGGCCTGGTTTATGACATCACCACTGAAGACTATCTGCTTTACCTCTGCAGCTTAAACTACAACTCTTCCCAAATAGCTCTTTTCTCCAACGGGGTTAATTTCACTTGTCCTGGTACTTCAGTTGTTCAGTCTGGCGACTTGAATTACCCTTCATTCTCCGTGATTTTCGACCAAGATAGAAGGAAGACGAGTGTGACATACAAGAGGACAGCGAAAAATGTCGGTCGCATTCCTAGTACTTATGCAGTGCAAGTGAAAGAACCTGCTGGAGTTTCAGTGAGCGTTGAGCCTAAAACCTTGAGTTTCAAAAAGATGGGTGAAAAAATGAGCTACAAAGTGAGATTTGTTGCATTGGGTGGAGCAACTTCAACCAATTCTTCCTTTGGATCTTTAACTTTGGTGGCTGAGAAATATAGAGTTAGAAGTCCCATAGCAGTAATCTGGCTATAGGTTTATTAGTGACTGCAAGTTTTAAAGAATTTGCTAGAACATTGGTTGATCCATAGAACCTTGGTTTATCTGCAACAAAACCCTACTACTTTATGTCATTGATGGCTATAGTTGAACTAAAAATTATCAATAAGAATTTTCTATGTTTATCTGAACTATATTTGTTGATTATACTCCTGACGCATTTTTCAGAGATAGAAGTTATGTAAGATTAATGAACGATATGGGTTTGACCAAGGTGTTTGGGTTTGTCCGATCTGTGAGTGGTGGCCCGGGAAGGGAGTGAGGTGAGGATGGGGAATTGGCCGAAGAGAATAGGTGGAGGATACGGGGGATGGTGGGGATGTGGTATAATCTTATATTTTCTGAGTTTGGGATGGCATAATGGTACGAGGAAGAGGGAGTGAAGGAGGAGGACGACCGGCGATGTGGGGAGAGAGAGAGAGAGAGAGAGAGAGAGAGAGAGAGAGAGAGATTTTAATTAATTAAAAAAAATTAAAAAAATTATAAAAAAAAAAAACCACATCCTCACCGTCTCTCTCTCTCACATTTGTGTCCGACTTCGCGTTTTGCGTTCTATCGTACGCCCGCTCTCCCTCTCCGACTCTACCTCCCTGTTCCGCCGTCTATAATTTCCCACTACCTGCCCACCCGTCATCCGTTTTGCTTCCGATCGCGCTCAACACCTTCTGTCTGTCTCAGGTCAGTAGTTTTCTCTTTTCGTTGGTCAGTTTTCTCTATCAGTTTCGTTCTCTTCCGATAATCACGATCATCCCTCTTGTTGGGACATTTCTTTGCTTACTTATTGCGCCCAATTCTGGGTGTTTAGTTCTTATTTTATTTTTGCGTTTATATTGGTATTGATTAATATCTTGCACTGTAGAACGGAACCCCATTTTGCCTTCTTGCTTTACTTTCTGCAATTTTTTTTGTGTGTTAAATATATTAATCTGGTGCTTAATGGGTTTTTAATTTCCAATTGTCTGGTTGATTATTTGGTCCTTTTGGTTTGCTTTGATGTTTGTCATGGATGGTGAATGGATTCCGAGTTATTAGGCATTCCTTGTACTGTGTTTTTGCTTCAATGAAGCTGTTTGCATTAACAAATCAGATAATAGCTTCCATAACAAATCATATTTGACATTTTGATTGTTTGTAAATTCTGAATGTCTCGTTGATGAATTCATACGTTGTGTGTGTATACGTACAATGCTGTGTTAAAAGCAAGGAAAACCCGAAAAGATAATCGAAATGAGTGAATTGTTTCAGATGTTATAAGCCAGTGGTCTATCCAACCAACTTTTATATGAAATATTGAAAAAGATTTATCCTTCCGTTGTGTTACACTGTAGGCATTATTGTTCTAAGCGCCCAAATCCAGGCGCCACTTTCAAAGCAAAGCAATGGCCACATTGGATTCTGATGTCCCGATGGTTCCGGTAGGCGAGGGTTCGAGCACTTCAGGTTCTTCGACCAAGAAGCCCAAGCGGTTTGAGATCAAGAAGTGGAATGCTGTCGCTCTATGGGCCTGGGGTAACCACCCGAAACCGTAGTTCCGGTTCCGCTGATTTCTCTTAGGTTTAGCATCTGAATATATTTGGTATTTGAATTGTGTACTGATGTTGTTTTGCTCTCTTGTATGCAGATATTGTTGTTGATAACTGTGCCATTTGCAGGAACCATATCATGGATCTCTGTGAGTTGTTTTCTTTTCGTTTTTTATTTTCGTTTCATTCTCTCGTTGATGTGTTAATACTATGTTTGTTGTTTGGTGGTGATTAGGCATTGAGTGCCAAGCAAACCAGGCAAGCGCAACGAGTGAAGAATGTACAGTTGCTTGGGGTATGCTTGAGCTTTCAAATGCTAATACTTTTGAAGTTTTAATGTTCAAGGTTTTGTTCTACTTTAGAAGTTGTATATACCGACTACATGTGCTGTCGGTAATGATCCTTATCCTTCCTAATCCTTGTGTGGTTTTCATTGTCTGAATTGCTGGTTGTTATTTATCTTGTAGGGGTTTGCAACCATGCATTTCACTTCCACTGCATAAGCCGATGGCTCAAGACACGCCAAGTGTGTCCGTTAGGTAGATTATGCCTTAATCGTTCTTTCCCTGGGGCTTCCGTCTTTCTGGAACGATTAATATTGGCCTTTTCCCCTAACTTTTTCTTGTGCTTGTTTTGCAAATGCAGATAATAGCGAGTGGGAATTTCAGAAATATGGTCACTAGAAGCGTCATGTGGCCGAGTGTTGGATCTTCCCGGCACCTGCTCAAGTGCTGCTTCTTCCCCAAACTTCCTGCTATGGCGATGTCGACAACGGTGTCTGATTTTGGATTAGTCTGATTGAGATTTCATACAATCAAATTTGAAACTATCTTACCTTGTTATTACCCATTAAGCATTAAGAATTAAGACAATCATGCTTGTATCGTATTAGCATTAAGTATTAAGCTACATCTCATTTCCCAGTATACTTCTGTTGGGATAATTATTGTATCTTATGCATGTTTGCTTCATTTTCAGCGCATGTTCGATATCATTTCGTTTTTAATTTTTTATATTTACGAAGAATGCGAAGGGATGATATAAGAAAGTTAGAGGACGGGGTAGCAGGAGAAGGAATATAAACGGGATATGTAATACATGATCTGATACCCCAGTGAAAATTATAAACAGACAATTCAAAACATTTAGGGTCTGTTTGGTAGTGTACTTGAATCTAACTTTTTAAACTCAAAAACAGTTTTCAAGTTTTAGGTCTTAAAAACTTGTTTGGTATGATTATTTTTAAAAACTGAACTCAAAAATATAGTCTATTCCTTAAAAACATAAAAAGTGAGTTTTTAGAGTTTTTAAACTTAAACTCACTCATTTCTTTTCTCTCCCTCTTCCCCTTTCACTCCAAATATATCTCTCTCTTTTCTTCTTTCTTTCTCCTTTTTTTTTTATTACTTTTTTCGTCTCTACTCTAATCCAATCAAGTTTAAGTCGTAAGATTTAAAAATTTTAAATCGCAAACCAATCAAGTTTTTGAGTCTTAAAGAAATTTGTTTTTAAGAAATGTTCTTAAGAAATGTTTTGAGAAATAATAAAAAATTTCAAATAAGATATCAAACAGGCCCTTACTTCCATGTATTTTTCATCTCTCCCTCCCACAAACCGAGCAGGGACCGAATCGAATTCGAACTAAACTGACTAATGTTAGGCCTAATTGGATTACTAGTTCCCTTGATGATATGGTACTTGGAAGGTAGCCTTTGCGGTAAAAAGATTAGGCTTTAAACCCATGTGGTAAAGTTTTTTAGGATTTAGTCCCAAAATTGAAAATTCGGTCAACTTTTCATTAATTATTAGCGCGTAAGCCACACATATTAAACTAAAAAAGAACTCTCCGTTAATTGTTAGCAGGTGGGGCTTACATGTGAGGCTACCTTTATCTTTTTAGTCTCACTTGTGAGCGTCACGTAATAACAATTAACGAAAAATTAATCAATTTTTTAATTTTAAGCCGAAATCTTAACAAACTTCACCGCATGAGATTAAATTCTAATTTTTTAGCACAAAACTATCTTCCAACTATTTTACAACTACAAAGACTATTAATCCAATTAAACCTTAATATTATTCAGGTTTTAGAACCAAGGCGACCTTGTAATTCTTGTAAAAAAAAAAAAAAAAGAACAAAGAAAAGAGGACTTGGGATCCAGTAGAAGCATCTTCTCAAAACTCTCAGCTTTGATCTGTAAGAGGTAAGGCTGCTACACCAACTCCAGATCCTCCACAGTTATCTCACTCATCCCTCAGCTCTCTCTCTCTCTCTATCTCTCACTCTTCAGGTAACTGCGGTTGGATTTCCCCTTTTATTCATGACTTGTGGAATTATTTGGGTATCAAACCATGGAAATATATATTGAATTATTGTAATTATTACAAATTTATGGTGATTTGGTTGATGGTATTTATAGATTGGCAGCTTTGATTTCAATTTCTGGGATTCTTAGAATTGTTGTTATGAATGTGATAGGATAATTCCCATCAATTGGTAAATTAGAGTAAAGGAAAGGAGTTTGACAAGGAAAGATAAACGATCACTTGGAGAGGGAGGGGATCAACCTACGGGGTTTATACCCGAGTAGTTGTGTAGGCACAATGGCAGCAGCGACGACTTCACATAAACTACAATTTCAGTTCAATTAGGGTTTCTCCATTCCCACACTCTAGCATTTCTCCAAATTCTTTGGATTTCCCGTTGAAATTAAGCTATTAATTTCTCTAATTTCTTAATTTTTCGTATTTTGGTTGAAATTGTCTTTCTGTCCCTGAAGAAGAAGAAACTGGGAATTGGTGAAATTAAGGGTTAGGGTTTGGATTGTAAAGAATGTCCAAAGTCAGGGATAGGATGGAAGATTTCAAAGATGCTGTGCGCCACTCTGCTATATCAATGGGTTACAACGAGGTTCGTAGATTAATTCCTTTTCTCTCTCTATTTTTTTACAAATAGATGATTTTTCTTGCGAATTAAAGACGTTCATCTGAAAATTTACAGTCCAAATTGGCAGCGATTATGGCGAAATTCATCATCCATGCACCCCGGCAGCGGTCGCCTTTCACCAGAGCTGCCCTCAAGACGGTATTTAAACATTTGCCACCCTGCTTCTTCTTTTCCATGATCTTTTATCTGATTGCGTTTTAATCCGTTTCCTTTGATTAACTGGGTTAGCTTGAAAGCATAGGAGCTCTGGAACAGTTTATGTTGAAACATCGAAAGGATTATGTGGATCTGCATCGCACCACTGAACAGGAGAGGGATAGCATTGAGCATGAAGTAATTTATCAGTTGACAAATCTTTGCTTATTGTTTTTTTATTTAAACTAAGTTATGTTGCTGCGAGATTTCAGGCTCCCACAGCTTTATTGGGTTGTCTTTGGATGAGGGAACTCTAAAAATCTCATCTGACAATTATTACTGTTGTTTGTGTTGACAAAATGATTTATTGGACAACTCTTCAGAATTGTCCTTTTTCAGACGTAAAAGTTTTAAATTATGCATTCCTACTTTACAGAGTCACTGAGAAGTTGATGTTACCAAACTTTGATTTCAGATTTGCTATTCAATTTGATTTGAACATGTGTTTAATGTGGATATTTCTATATTTAAGAATGAGTTGTAGATTCCGTAATGTTGAGCTTGTTTCGACTTGCATGCATAAATCCAATGTATTCAGTATTCATTTGACATTTGTGTAAGAACAATATCTCGTAAATTGCTTGTGATCTACTTTTGATTCTTGATATTTTTTACTTTTCTTCTTGTTGTGTCTTGATTCTTGAATGAAGCTGTACGGTTTTGCAGTGTGCTTACCTTTTTCAATTTGTCATGATATGCAGGTTAGTGCTTTTATTAAAGCATGCCAAGAACAAATTGATGTTCTAAAAAATAGCATTAATGATGATGAGGCAAACTCAAAGGGCTGGCTTGGCATTAGGACTGACTACTCTAACGCTGATACCATAGCGCACAAACATGGTGTGGTATGATTCTTCCTCAGTTTATACGAAGGATACTTAGTGATATTATATTTTTATGCCCCGATAAGCCTTTGCACTCTCAAAGGAGAAACCATGAATTTGTCCTCCCTGGTTGTGTTTGATATGGGAAGTCGTGTAACTTTTAGTAGTTCTTTCTTGAGCTAAATTATATTACCAGATTATTGGGTGATTGTTAATGTTCAATCGAGTTAATTAAGATTCCATATTCCTCATTGTAAACATATTTGCAAGGAATGATGGCATGTTTGCTTATTTAATTATCCAATGCATATTCTGAAACTGCAGGTTTTGATTTTAAGCGAGAGACTCCATTCAGTCACGTCACGGTTTGATCAGCTAAGGGCCATACGCTTCCAAGATTCCATTAACAAAGCAACACCAAGAAGAAAACCTATGCGGATTAAGACTTCAGCATCCACAGATACCTCTAACTCTAACAATATGGAGCTCAAAGAACCTAATGAATTTCAACCGGAGCCTCTAACAGTGCAACAACAACTCTTGGATGATGAAACACGTGCTCTTCAGGTATTCTAATACTTAGCCGTCTGTCTATTCTTTAGACTTTGCTATTCCAGTATTTAGAAACCCTCTATTGCATAAAGTAGCTTATTGCTGCTCTTGGTACGCAATGCAGGTAGAGCTGACTAGCCTTCTAGATGCGGTTCAGGAAACTGAAACTAAGATGGTGGAAATGTCTGCGCTGAATCACCTTATGTCCACACATGTTTTGCAACAAGCACACCAAATAGAGCAACTATACGATCAGGTGGGTGGGTATAAGAAATATGTTGTTTTGTCCCACTATTTGCTTTGAATTGTCAGTATTCTTTTATAAATGGATAAATAAATGTTCCAACAGCTGCTGATAATTATCTTTTATTAAACAGGCAGTTGAAGCAACAAAGAACGTAGAGCTCGGCAACAAAGAGATCTCCAAAGCAATCCAGCGGAATAGCAGCAGCAGGACCTTTCTTTTGCTTTTCCTATTTGTACTTACGTTTTCGATTCTCTTTCTTGATTGGTATAGTTAAACATCGTATAAATTATATTCGTTAAACTTTCACACAGGAAACCGGGAAGAACTGAAAAGTTGAGTTGAGTGATGTTTACTTGTTCCTCTCAGTCTCTTCCCAGTTTAATGATACGATAGTAAATCTTCCTCCCCCAGATTTCTGGTGTACATGTGCTTTCCTCGAATATTTACGTATTTGCGACTGATATATCGGCATTGTGTCTCCTGTTTTTTGTACGTGTTTGTGACTCGTCCTTAATATATTGTAAGAGGAGCAAATGGCATTTAATGTTGAATGCTCTTAACTAATTGAATTACAAGCTTTAACCAATCAAACTATAAGACCATAATTTTTGACGTGCCAATAATAATACACTAGAAAACACTATCTTGGAAAGAAAAAAAACGGATGCAATTTCTACATGACTTCAGAACTCTATTTATTTCCAGCTTTTTGGAATGAATACATCAAAGACACACATAGAAAACACTAGTGATTCGGTGCGTGGGATTTAGAGGTCGGGAGGTTTAATTTCATTTCTGGGATTATTATAATTGTTGTTACGATTGGGACTTGGATCCTCTCCGGATCCCCTCCATAGGAATCCTAGGGATCAAGCCACATAAGTCGTTCATCAAAAATCGTGCGGTTATAATTAAATGCTTTTTACGCAAAACGAAACTGCTTTATTTTTTAAAATATAAAAATCATTTAATCTTAGTCGCACGATTTTTTATGAACGGCCCTTATGGCTTGATCCCTAGGATCCCCATGAAGAGGATCCGAAGAGGATCCAAGTCCTTATGATTGAACCCTTTCTGTTAGACGCTAGGAGAAATTATTTTGTAAGCCAGTGACTTTTTGAGAAAATTACATCATTTGTGACTTAATACCAAGTCAAAAACTGACTAGGATTTGAATCACAAATGATGTAATTTTCTCAAAAAGTCACTGGCTTACAAAATAATTTCAAGCCTCTGCCATGCTATTTTATCAGCCCCAACATAAACAGTAAATGAAATTCGACACTCTTATTCATCAGAAAACACCTCTAATTCGTATAGACAATACAAAAGTCCGTCATACAAAGTTTATAACCATAAAACCTAAATAGGCCTTTCGGGTAGTTTCCATCACGAAGCGGCGCTGGCAGATGGCTTCAACTTCTTCGGTGGTGGGTTTCCTCCAGAGAGGACGACATACGAATAGAAGCATAACATTGCAGCACTAATGGCAGCATAAAAGCCTGTTGGAAATACTTTCTTCGTCAGCGCGTAAGTCTGTAAGTTCTTCCACAGGAGGGCTACCGCCAAAGCTGCTTGTCCTAGAATGAACGGTAAACTGGACTTTCCCTGCCTCCATATCTTTAAGCTAATGGTGCTAAGGGCTAGCAAAGCCCCACCAAACAGGACGCCAGTGCTCAAGGTGGCAGGATTTCTGGAAAAGATAAATCCAATAAGTCCACCACCTAGAACAATCCCCCCAAATGGAATCCCGAAACAGAAATCATGAATCTTGGCCGCTCTTTTTGGTTGAGCAACATGTTCATCATCTAAAATGGGATCCGATTTTGCTTTTGGTGCATCGCTTGTGTAACTCAAACTATTCTTGGCCTTGGAACCCCCTTCAATGCTCATGACAATAAGCAACAAAGACTTGGGACGAGCAGTGGTTGGGCATAGGAGTGAACCTCTTGAGAGGCGGAGCTGGCAATTCATGGCAGAGAAGCATGAAAGCTGCGAAGTCGTTGCTGCTGCCATTGCGCTCGTGTTGTTTGATCTGTAATACAAAATTAAAGTTAATCAAGTCTCCTGCATAATTAATCAAATATTTAAAGAAATCGCAAGGATTTCATCCAGAACTGTTATTTTTTTCTGTGGCTGCATCTAAATTTATGAAATTAGTTTTATCTAATGGATATGAATCTAATATGCGAGGATGTACCATGTATGAAAGAGCTAAATTACATTCATTTAACCACCAGAATGCTGACTAGGATGGTGTGTCAGCACTATCAAGTGGTTAATTGGTTAGACGGTTAGCAAGTTGGGTAGGGTAAAAGATAAGGTTGTTAGCAGATTGCTGGATAGCTGAAGAGTCAGTAGCTATATAAGAAGAAATGTAAGAAAGAGAAAGGGAATGAAATGAATGTTGTTTGTTACATTGTATTGCCTGCATTGAGTGAGAAGTGAGGTAGGGACTTATCATTATCACACACTCATACTATCATCCAGTGGATTTTTTTTTTTTTTTTTTGTATTCTACCTTAACTAATTCAAACTGTGGGTAGGGGTATTTGAACTTGAGTGTTTAGGGAGGGGGAAGCACATCCGCTATAACCAATATGGTTACGCCCACGTCTACGTGGATTCTAATATCGAGCCAAAACCTTTGGAAGGGCATGAAACCTAGCTTATATCAAATAGAAATCTACCTTGTATCAAGCGATATTATCTACACTAAGGGTGGGAGAGTAAGCTACGTCTCACAACAGACTAGTAATAACGTGATTCACATTCGCTTTGGCGGAAATTGAAACTAAGACCTTTCAGTTCAAAACAAACCATAAAACCTAATAGAACTCAAAATCGTCAAAACCAACTAGAAATTAGGGCAGGAAATTTACCTGAGTTTCGCACGGAACCAATTTGAACTCATGCAACCCCAAACTCGATGGGTTTCCCGTCGGAGCTCCACACACCAGAACCTAGGGAAGAACAGAGGGACTACAGGAGTTAGAATCTCGGATTTGATTCCACAACTTATGAATTAAACCTAGAAAAAATACCCAAGGTCGAATATGAATGATTCTCAAGTAAAATCGACGACTGAAACGTCGTTCATTAGTTTAACTTCGCCGAAAAACATAGAGCTGTCCCAATCAGCCCCCACATCCAGTTATCACCTTGAACATGCAGAGCCATCTCTTTGATTCCAGGTCACCTAGATGACTAATTTAGTGGTGGAATGGTTTGAGATCCAAGGTTTGTGTGTGAGGTTGTCTCAGTGAACGAGAGTGTTGAGAGAGGGAGAGGGTTGAGAGTTTTTCGAGAGATCCTGAGAGTGTCGAGGTAAAAGGAAGACAAGGAAAGAAGAGAAAATAAACACACAAATTTCGGGCCTTAAGTTGTAACACCAAAGGGGGCTGGGCTTGTCCCAGTGAAATGTAAATTATTTTGGGTAAGGTTTATTACACCACCCCTATCTAATTGTGTTCAAAAATTTTGACAAACACTCTGCTCTAAAAAAATATTGAAATTTTATCGTGATAATTAAATAGGCAAATAGTTTCTGATTGAATTGAGTTTTTGTAAGGATGATCATGAATCGAGACTTACAAATAGACAATTCGAATTACTAAAGTTCAATGTGGGGTGGGTTGAAAAAAAAAGATTTATGCCCTTAAAGAGCCTATATATATTTTTTTTCAGGTGCAATTTTTTTTAATTAAGAGAATATTTAATTTGTTTTTCTATAAACATATTTCATTTCTACATCATTTCTTACATCCTATTCACCTATCTTGTATAAATCATGTTACCCGTTTATATTAACCGATAAGTGAATTTATAGTAAAGCTTTATGGCGCATCTAAGTAACCATAATGAAAATATGAGGAATTGAATTGAGGAAGAGTTGGAATAAGGAGAAGTCAAAATCGGATTCATGTTGAAACTGTTTACTTAAATATTCTAGATTAGAATAGAAATTACACTAATTCTATAAAGTTGTTTATTAATTCAGTAAAATCGTAATATAAACCAGTATGATTACTAAAATGCCCTTGTCCCAAATCAAATATTTTATATACTTTTTTAATAAAATTTGATATAATATATAATAGTAAGAAAAAAATTTAAATTATTTTTTTATTTTATAGACACACTAAAATGCTTTTGTTTATTTTATTTTATTTATAAATTTAAGTATTTACTTTAATATTTACATTTTCTTGCTCAAGTTGTAGTTTCTTCTCTTTGGCATACGCATGGAGTTGTGCATAATGTGAATGATGCGAGAATTAACTCGACACAAATTAAACCCTCTTTTGTCAATCGTAGTATAGGTATAAGTAGGGTATCGTTCTAGGCCGGGGATTAGGAGGGATTGCTAATCACTCTAAAATTAATATAAAAACGTAAAAACAAAGTTTAAAACACAAAACTAAAATAAAAACACTTAACTAAAATAACTCAAAATAAAACTAACAAATAAACTAAAACAAATTAAAAGACTCAAAACAACTCAAGACTCTAGAAAATACAAACTAAGCTAAAAACTAGAAACACACTAAAAATGACTCAAAATAATGAAAACAATTTAAAATAAAAACTAGGAAATTAATTAGACGGAAATTAAATTAAAAGATAAAAATAATAAAAATTAACTAAATAATAATATTATAATAATGGGGGGGTTTGGTTTGGATGAAACGTAAATTAAACTTAAATAAATTATAAAATTGACAAAAACATAAAATTAAAGTAAAAGGATAGACGAATGATTGGCTAGAGGGTTCTTCTCCACACAAGACACATATGCAATCTAAATTGACCTTCAGTTGTTCTTTCAATAAGTTGTAAATCTCAATACTCCAGATTAATTAGGTACGCTTAAATTAACCTTCAGATTTTCCTTAAGTTATTGAATTGGATGAACAGCATACAACAACTCAAATTATTCCCCAAAAGTTCTCTACGTGAAAAGCACAATAGAGATACGATTAAAGATCATTATGTTCTATGAAAATCATAAGTGTTGACAAGGCATTCGTAACTATGAACAGCATGATACGTTTGCCAGGAATTTACTTAACGCGATTGTGACTAGCAACCTTCACTACTCATGAATATAAGTTCATAACGATTAGGTGAAATTCACTTATATTCTAGCATCAAATTCATGCATGTAAATTAAGTATGCATTCTTAATCGACAAACATAAATAAGTTATTAATCAAACAGTTAAGCAAATTAAATCACAACTCAGAAATCACAACTGAAGTTACCAATTCAAATTACAAATATAATCATGGCTTTGAATTAACCTCTAGCCAAAATAAATTAATTACACATTATTCATAAATTAAAACATAAATAAAAATGAGTTTGGAGCGATTTAACCAAATTGAGAATTTTCTGTGCACTGTGCTTTCAACCCGTGCCTAGCCTCTTTGATCTGCAAGGAGATCCGGTCTTAATCTGTCCAGTTGACAGCCCAACAGAAAGGTCCGCAATGACGGTATCCTCAGTTTCACCACTGGAAAATTAAACAAACACACGAAGTTAGCAAATGATTACGTGTGGTCGCTGCTACCCCGCGTGAACACCCTCGCTGCGCTTTCCAGCCTTCCCGAGAGTCCCTGTTGCGTCAGTCCTTAAGGCAGCTTCTTGTTTATTTCTCCAGGCCCCAATGAGGCAGCTCGCCCCCTCTCGTTCAAATTCTTTTCTCCTCTCCAAGCTGCTTCCGTAGCTTTCTTTCTATTTTTTTTTATTTTCTTCTGATTGGCCCAATCGGCTTCTTCTCCTAGCGCCTGTTGCTCACCGAGGAGCTCCCTCCTCCTTCCAATGGCAGCTTAGCTGCCTTTTATTTCCCGCAAGCTGCCAAAGATGCTTTCCAAGTCTCCCTTTATAAAATGGACCCCGAGGACCCTCTTTAATGCTTTGGTGATGGATTCTTAGCTGCCAAAGGGCAGCCTTCCCTTTTTTTTAAGCTTATCCCTCTGTTTGCGGTGGACTTCATCATTCTTCTGCTGTCACACAATTCACACAACTTAAATATTTAAATAAATAAATATTTATATAAAAATATATATATATATATATATATATATATATATATATATATTATTTTCCAAATGATAAGTACCAATCAACAAGTAAGATAGTTTAAACGAATTAATTACTTAACACTTCACTTATTCTATTTTTATTTTCTTAACTAGATAAATTCTCATAAAACATAAAAATAACGTAAATAGCTCAAAATATAACGAACTAACTAAGAAAAGACGAGAGAATTTGATATAAAAATATATATAAATATAATCCGATCAAATACCCCCACACTTAGCTTTTGCTAGTCCTCGAGCAAAACAAAGAAACAAAAACAAAACTCAATCTAAACCTTCCAACATTTATTTCAGGGATTTCCAATGGACATGACAAATTAAAAATCATCACTTACACAGATTTTGGCAATCCATACCCTTAAGCACATACTTAATCACAGTCACCATTTATTAGTTCGTATTTAATCAATTAAAACAACATTTTGAATGTAGTAACATGCCTTAGAGAATTTACTCAATTCCTCACTAGATATACACTCAATTTTTCGCTCAGATTTTCTGACTACACTCCCTACACTAGGTATATGTGAGAAGAATGATGTAAGCAAGGAAACGATCACTCACATATGTTATAGCAAAGAAAACATTTTCTGGAGTTATTAATGTGCATATGAATATGATCTCATGAACGGAATGCTACTACTTAGATGCGAGAACCAGGGACACTATATGCTCATACCAATCCCAAACTCCACATATTGAACACACAACAACCAAGATAGAAGTCAAAGGGTTGTAACGGGGCTAAGGATATAGGCTTAACAAAGGAAGGATATGGAAAAACAAAGGTTCTTAAAGAAATAGTAAGCAAAGTAATGAAATTAACGCACAGAATTCACTTTTGAATGAAAATTCAACTCTAAACCCGAGGGGAGAATTCACACATTTATGGCCAGATTTCAAACTCTTTTTCTTCTTTCTTTTCTTTTCACGCGTTTTTCTCTTCTCTCTTTCTTTTTTTTTTTTTTTTTTTTTTTAAGAAGAACAAAACGTATAATTGAGCTCGAAACAACCAATCCCTCCCCCACACTTGTTTTTCTGCATAGTGTAGAATAAAATGAATTCCTTTTTTCTTTTTTTCTTTTTTTTAAGTCATGCTCACTATTCTTTAAGAACAAGGGTGCGGACGGTTAGGTGCGGTTTAATGTGGTTAACAACAAAAATAGGCTAAACCAGGCTCGAAAGGGGTTAACCTACAAAACATAAGAAAGATGGAGGGTAAGGCTTTTTGGGATGTGGTGGTTCACTAAACAACTTCATCTTGATATGTGTTATGCAATTCAATGTCATGCTTTGAATGAAACGGATATGAGTTCTAGTATTTGGAACTAAGATGATAAAACGCCTTCTAAGTAGCAACCAAGCAAAGAATAATGAGATCAAGCAACGACTTTTAGAAAACAAAAACATCAGATTAATAACTCTCCAAACAAGGTATAAGCTCAAGTCTCACAGGGATGTAACATTAGTTTGAGTTCCTTCCTTCAAGCATGTTACAAAAACTAATTTTATCCTTTTGTGATCAAATTTAAATTCATAAACAACAACTACAACTAAGCATAAACCAAGAGCATATCAAACTTCCATCCATGTTTATAACTTTCTTTAACTGTCACGCAATTAAAAACCAAATCCTCATCATTGTGTTGGAAGGTACCTAAGACACAAACACACAAAAACAAAAATAAAATTCTTTTTGGGTTTTTCAAAACATTTTTCAAATTTTTATGTCATTTTCGTAAGATTTCCTCAAAACACAATAAAACACACAAAAACAGCATAAAACACTAAGAAAACAAAAGGCAATAACACGGAAACAAATGAAACCAGTTCGAAGTCGAAGGTACAAAATCTTTCAATTTGGTCATTTTTTATCTTGATACCCCCACACTTAAACTAGACATTGTCCCCAATGTCAGAAAACATTAATAATGCAAAAATAAATATAAAAATAAATATAAAAATAAAATTACTAAATGAAAAGAAACAAAATAAAGCAATAGGACTGAAAACTTCCCTAATTTGCAGAAAACCAAGCGAAGACCCCCAAGCGTAAATTTTGCAATCAACTTCAAGGGCAGAAATATTCAAAAAGTTCCTGCAAAGAAAAGAAATAAATCAGTTAAGCACGCAAGAAAATATAGAAAAATGCAAACGAAAAATAAAAATTGAAAATAAAAGATAATGAAAAGAACTAATAGGTGGTCATTGGTCGTCCTTGTTGTTGATTTTCCACAGCTTTCATCTTGAACTGGATGGGCCTCCTTCTGGCAAGTGCTCCTCAGCTTAGTTGAGGATGAATCAGCACGTTGTCTCTACATGCTTCAAGTAGTCCGGTCTCCACGCAGGTGTGGCATCTTCTTGAACTCTTGGATCATCTCAGACTCTACCTTCATCTGGATGCACCTCAGACTCCTCCTGCTTCGTCTGTGAGGTACTTTTGTTTTTGAAGAAGTACCTCAACACAAGTTTATTTTTGAAGTGGGCTGGGAGGGGTCTGAGATGAGTACTCGAGAGCAAGACTAGGTAAGCAATCAGGATCTCACTTTCTCCACGTTCCTCAGATGAAGGAGAGGAGAAAGCATAATATGAGATACTTTTGCTTTTAACCTTTTTAATATGAAATACTTTTGCTCTGGAAGGTTTGTTTTCTGGGGTGATCCAAGGGATGAAGAACACTGAATAACTCGAAAGCTTTCTTTGGGAAGACATTATCGGAGATGAAGAGAGGTTGAGAGGTTGAGAGGTTGTGAGGTTGAGAGGTGAGAGGGTGTGAAGGTGTGCCTTTGCTGTGGAAGGCGAAGGTCGAACTTATAGAAATTTGGCTTCACAACCGGAACTATTCCTTCACTATTTGTCGGCAGCCGGTGAATGGATGAACAGTGCCCGTTACGCGCTTTCTGACAAAGCGTCCGTAAATTCCGCAGGGCTGACGGTGCAGGCGACGAGTGACGACAAATTGGAATGATGATATTTTGAAAACCGGGGTTCAAAACCGGGTGCGGCTCGTGGTTTTCGCAACGTTCCACGCTGCACGTGATGAGTCACGACAAACTGGAAAAACTGAGCCCTCGTGATGCCACGTGATTGCTGAGTCAAGCCCAGCTTTTGAGAAAGGAAACGGCTCTTTTGAGAAAGGAGCGTCCAGCTTTTCCGAATTGCGTGAGGACGCGTCTTCAACCTTCGAGGAGCGCCTCTCTTTGATTTGCTTCTTTTTATAGAGGCGCTAATTCTGCTTCACATCACACTTGAACTCCCTTCCTCAAACACTCTCCTCTGTAAACACTCTCTTCTGCACTTCTTAATCTTACTCATTCCGCTCTCTTCCTCAACCCCCTCTGAAAATGTCTTGCCCTTCCGACCGTCGCCTAAACTTGAATGTCGGGGAAGACGATGACTCGTCTTCTCCGAACAACATTTGGAATCCATCCTTCATATCCCCCAATGGTCCTCTTACAGTCGGGGACACAATGATGAGGAACGATATAACCGCAACGGTGGTTGCAAGAAACCTTCTTACTCCCAGAGACACTAGGTTGCTGTCTATGCGGTCAGACGAGCTGGCTGTTCAGGACTCACTGGCTCTCAGTGTCCAGTGTGCAGGCTCAGTTTCAAACATGGGTCAGCGCCTGCTTGCAAGATCTCGTCAGGTGGAGTCGCTAATGGCGGAGGTGGTCAGTCTTCGGCAAGAAGTCAGAGGACTCAGGCACGAGAACAAAGAGTTGCACATGCTCGCAACTAGCTACTCGACCAGCATGAAGAGGAAGCTGGACCAGCTGCAGGAGTCGGACGGTCGAATCCAGAGTGATCATGAGCGGTTCATGGCGTTACTCCCGCGGTTTATGTTGCCTTCGTCCTCTGGAGCAGCACCAAGCGTTCCGGCTCCGGAGATTCCAACTCTGGCTCTTCGTCTTCCCGGAGCTCCGTCAACCTCTGAGGCGCCACCTAACCAATGACCAATGACTGCTATCAGTTTTTCGAATTATTGTAATTTTTTTTTTTTTTTTAAAGTTTATTTTAAGCAAAATAAAATAAATGTAAATCAAAATATGTAAATTAATGTAAATTTTAATTTTAATTTTAATTTTTTTTTTAAAGTTTATTTAAATAAATATATATATATATATATAAATATATGTATATATATATATAAATATTACTAATATTATTATTATTATTATTAATATATTTTTTTTTTTTAAGTTTATTTTAAGCAAATTAAAATATGTAAGGTAAAATATGTAAATTAATGTAAAAAGACTTTATTTAACCGTACTTAAAATAAACATTGCCATTAATTTATTTAAACGCAACTAAACAAAAATCAACCAAATAACACAACTAACTAAACAAAACAAAATGAAAGCAGTAAATAGAAGGGTTTAGGAATGCAAATCTGATTGTGGGTGATTCCTAGGCTTCCCTTCTTTATTCAAGTGCATGGCTTTATCCTTGAACGGACAGTGGTACTTGAAATGATCCGGCAATGGTCTGAATTCACGAGTAGGTGCCTGAATCATAAAAATCAGATTGTTAGTAAAAAACAAAATTAAAAATGGAGACGATGGCTTAGTTTCATTCTCCGACACAAACTCAATAACAAAAATCACGTCTTCAAAAGTCTCAGGGACTTTGATTTTGGCCAGATTGCAAGTGATGATTGTGGCCGTGTGATCCACTCCAATTTCCTCCTTGATGAATTCAAGATGGTCCTCAACCACTTTTTCCTCGTTTAGAAGTTGCGGCAAGGGTTGTTCTTCCCTTGCCGTGTCTTGTGCATCCTCCTCCTCTTCGAGCAGTAGTAATTCATCCACGGGCTTATCTTCAACCATTTGTTCTTGAATTTGTTCCATGCATTCTGCATTCTGCCCAAATTGATTGTTCCACTCAGCGAACTCCTTTGCTTGATAGAAATCCTCAATTGGTTGCCAAAATGCGTCTTGTTGAAATGGTTGAGCTTCCCTGCCCTGCTCCAAAGAATTTAGTTGCTGACTAACTTCCTTATAATAATTTGATCTATCTGAATTTGGATGTGAAGGTTGAGGGGGAGGCTGTGGTGGTTCATATGGCCATTGACAGAACTCCTCATACGGCTGCCAATATTCTCCTTGGTGAGTCTCCTTAGTTTGATCTTGTGAACCCTGCACCAAAGAGTTTAATTCATTAAGAATTTGATTATAATCTATTGACGAACCTGAGTTTGATTGAGAATATTGCATATGAGGTTGTGGTGGTTCCATAGGTTTTGAATAAAACTCCTCATATGGCTGCCAATATGCCTCATGTTGAACTTGTTGAGCTTCCCACCACATAGAGTTTGAATGATCACTCCAATCTCTTGGTGGACATTGATTGGCTTGAAATCCTTGATGTCCCCAAACATCTTCATTTGCAGAAAATTGGGGACATTGATGATTTTGATATCCTTGCCCATACGATGCACCAAATGTAGGGACACTTGGCATTGTGGTCCTTTCGGCATTCTGAGTCAACTGAGACGTGAGATTCGCCAATTGAGCTTGAATGGATGCCAAATCTTGCTCCATTAGTACCTAAAATTAAAGAAAGAAAAATAAATCAAATATCAAAAATAAAACACACAAACACAAATATAAACAAAAATACAACAAAAACACAAATATAAAAATAAACACAAACAAAAATAAAGGGATTAGCAAAGTTGCTAATCCCCGGCAACGGCGCCAAAATTTGATGCGAGAATTAACTCGACACAAATTAAACCCTCTTTTGTCAATCGTAGTATAGGTATAAGTAGGGTATCGTTCTAGGCCGGGGATTAGGAGGGATTGCTAATCACTCTAAAATTAATATAAAAACGTAAAAACAAAGTTTAAAACACAAAACTAAAATAAAAACACTTAACTAAAATAACTCAAAATAAAACTAACAAATAAACTAAAACAAATTAAAAGACTCAAAACAACTCAAGACTCTAGAAAATACAAACTAAGCTAAAAACTAGAAACACACTAAAAATGACTCAAAATAATGAAAACAATTTAAAATAAAAACTAGGAAATTAATTAGACGGAAATTAAATTAAAAGATAAAAATAATAAAAATTAACTAAATAATAATATTATAATAATGGGGGGGTTTGGTTTGGATGAAACGTAAATTAAACTTAAATAAATTATAAAATTGACAAAAACATAAAATTAAAGTAAAAGGATAGACGAATGATTGGCTAGAGGGTTCTTCTCCACACAAGACACATATGCAATCTAAATTGACCTTCAGTTGTTCTTTCAATAAGTTGTAAATCTCAATACTCCAGATTAATTAGGTACGCTTAAATTAACCTTCAGATTTTCCTTAAGTTATTGAATTGGATGAACAGCATACAACAACTCAAATTATTCCCCAAAAGTTCTCTACGTGAAAAGCACAATAGAGATACGATTAAAGATCATTATGTTCTATGAAAATCATAAGTGTTGACAAGGCATTCGTAACTATGAACAGCATGATACGTTTGCCAGGAATTTACTTAACGCGATTGTGACTAGCAACCTTCACTACTCATGAATATAAGTTCATAACGATTAGGTGAAATTCACTTATATTCTAGCATCAAATTCATGCATGTAAATTAAGTATGCATTCTTAATCGACAAACATAAATAAGTTATTAATCAAACAGTTAAGCAAATTAAATCACAACTCAGAAATCACAACTGAAGTTACCAATTCAAATTACAAATATAATCATGGCTTTGAATTAACCTCTAGCCAAAATAAATTAATTACACATTATTCATAAATTAAAACATAAATAAAAATGAGTTTGGAGCGATTTAACCAAATTGAGAATTTTCTGTGCACTGTGCTTTCAACCCGTGCCTAGCCTCTTTGATCTGCAAGGAGATCCGGTCTTAATCTGTCCAGTTGACAGCCCAACAGAAAGGTCCGCAATGACGGTATCCTCAGTTTCACCACTGGAAAATTAAACAAACACACGAAGTTAGCAAATGATTACGTGTGGTCGCTGCTACCCCGCGTGAACACCCTCGCTGCGCTTTCCAGCCTTCCCGAGAGTCCCTGTTGCGTCAGTCCTTAAGGCAGCTTCTTGTTTATTTCTCCAGGCCCCAATGAGGCAGCTCGCCCCCTCTCGTTCAAATTCTTTTCTCCTCTCCAAGCTGCTTCCGTAGCTTTCTTTCTATTTTTTTTTATTTTCTTCTGATTGGCCCAATCGGCTTCTTCTCCTAGCGCCTGTTGCTCACCGAGGAGCTCCCTCCTCCTTCCAATGGCAGCTTAGCTGCCTTTTATTTCCCGCAAGCTGCCAAAGATGCTTTCCAAGTCTCCCTTTATAAAATGGACCCCGAGGACCCTCTTTAATGCTTTGGTGATGGATTCTTAGCTGCCAAAGGGCAGCCTTCCCTTTTTTTTAAGCTTATCCCTCTGTTTGCGGTGGACTTCATCATTCTTCTGCTGTCACACAATTCACACAACTTAAATATTTAAATAAATAAATATTTATATAAAAATATATATATATATATATATATATATATATATATATATTATTTTCCAAATGATAAGTACCAATCAACAAGTAAGATAGTTTAAACGAATTAATTACTTAACACTTCACTTATTCTATTTTTATTTTCTTAACTAGATAAATTCTCATAAAACATAAAAATAACGTAAATAGCTCAAAATATAACGAACTAACTAAGAAAAGACGAGAGAATTTGATATAAAAATATATATAAATATAATCCGATCAGTGAATGAGAATGGAAATAACAAAAAGTAAGGAGTTGTGCATAATTAAACTAGGGTTAATGGGTTTATAAAGGATATTCTTGGAAATAAAAAAAGTAAGTTAGGGCATAAATGGAACAAAAGTGTCATTCCGATTGTTCAAGCAATTAGGAATTGGATTACTACCTACATCTAAGGAATCCAATTCCACCAATACAAGGAATTGAATTCCAAAATTTGTGTGGGTCCATTGCTTTTTTGATTCCTCAATATTTAATAAACATCGAAGCTCCCCGTAATCGGAATTTAATTCCACATTTTCATTCCAATTATAGATATGTAAACACATCCTTACAATAATTTAATTGAGAGATACTTGTATAAGAATCGAAAAACATGATGTTGATAATTATAACTACTGCTACACTATGGTAATTTAATAAGTGAAATTCATACTTTTTACAAAATTAAATTACGCATAATTTTAATTGTGTGTTTTAAATCAATATTATATATATATATATATATATATATATATATATATTAACAGAATATTTTATATTACTTTAACATGCATGAAAATTATACCATTGAATTCATTTTAATAAGTTCTTCAATATGAGTCCAGTATTGATTGGGATAGCCCGTCCCGAAATTTTATTCACGAGGATGTGAATTGACGGATTTGTCTTTGAGCGTTGAGGTACGTTTGTAATTTTGCACTAAGGTTTGGTCCAATTACATAATTTCCTTTGTTTTTGGGACCAATTGGAAACTTAGAAAATTTGGTTTGTGATTGGTTGATGAGATTGCATTTGGGCCACTCATTTCATTTCTCTCTCTTCTCTCACTCCCGTGTCTCTCTCTCTAACTCTCAGACTCTCTCTTTCTCTCAAACTCTCACTCTTTCTCTTCCCACACGTACGGACGACACCCAAAACCTCCCTAAACTTTGTAGATCGAGGAAACTAAGTACACCGTCGTGTTCCTTGTGGTGTGACGAGTTTCAAGGTACCATTTTTCAGGTACGAATGCTTTCGTTCTCACGTGAAAACTATCCCCCGAGATTTGCATTGTTCATGCACTCTCTAACGCGTAATTTTTAGGAGTTTTCAAGCTTCTAGGAAGCTTTAGGAGGTCCTTACGAGGCTCGGGGACGTTCGTTTGAAGGATTTGGACGTCGGAGTGTCGAGAACGAAGCTTTTAAAGTTTGGCCGGAGTTTGTAGGGTTTTTCCGTCGAGATCCCGTGAGCATTGGGTTCCAAAGTTGGTATGATTATGTTCTTCACATTCTAAGCTTTAATTTAAGACCAATTTTATGCATTTTGGTGAAGAATCGACGAAGATATAACGTTTGGAAGTTTTTCCCAGTTTCCGGCGCCGGCGACGATCGCCGGAGTTCCTATGTAGGAGGTGACAGAATATTCCGTCAAGTCTGACGAAATATACCAACGCTGTCAGTTAAGTTTAACAGATTACGTTAGAATCTAACGGAATATTTCGAGGAATATTCCAACGGCGTCAGTGGGTTCTGTCAGGATCCCTTCCCGCCGGCACGTGAGGGCGCGTGGAAGCCGGAAAAATTATTCTAAAAATATGTGCGTGTTCGTGACGTCAAGTAGATTAGGGGTGGGCACGGGCTGGGCCGAGCCCATTTTTGGAAGGACCGGACCGAGCCCGTGTTAATAGGAAACGGGTCGGGCCGGGCCGGGGATAACAATTTGTAATGTAGGAAAGGGACCTAACCCGGCCCGGTTGAAACGGGCCGGTTTGGGCCGGGTCTACGGGTCCTTTTTTTGTTATATATATTTAAAAAAAAATTGTAACATTTTGCACAGATTCAACTTTTCCACAGTTTTGCACAGATTCAATTCAACATTTGCACATGTTTTGCACAGATCACATCCAATCACCAATCCAGTGCAAATTCAACTCAAACACAAAATTGGAAGGATAAAGGACCTCGTCTCATCCCAACCGTCGACTGCGTCAAACGGTCCCGGACCCTACATAGACTCGGTTCTCCTCGTCGTCTTCCTCAAATCCATCCTCAAATCGCTCCAGGACCTCATCTTGGCCAAACCCAACCCGACCCAGATCTGCTCTCAGAATTCACCCTCCTAGATCCTCCGCTCGTTCCACCGCGTTCGAAACCTCTCAATCGAGCGAAGGTGCATCATCGGAGACAGAGGCATCCAAAGAGATGGGGAGCGAGCGAGAGAGAGAGAGAGAGATCGAGAGGGAGGAGATTGAGAATCAGAGATTGAGATTGGGGTCTGAGATTGAGAGGGAAGAGATCGAGATTGAGGTCTTGAGAATGAGAATAAGAAAGAAATGGTGAGGGGAGAGTTGAGTGGCGACTCGGGATAAAGAGATGGTGAGGGCTTGAGTGTGAATTAGGCCTGAGAGTGAGAACAAGAGAGAGTTTGTAAATGGGTAATATTAGAGGGCAGATCGCAAATGCAAGGAATGGTCTGGGCCGGGGGCCCCTTTTTCCAATTTTTGGAACCGGCCCGCCCCGTTTTGTATTTTTAATTTTTGGACCCGCCCCGCGGATCCAGGAATCATTTGCCCACCCCTAGAGTATATCACATTGGTATATTCAAATACCAAAATTGAGCAATGTATGAGAAGTCATTTCTAAGGTTTTGTTTATGTGCATTAATTAACGTTATTTTAGTTATTTCTCATATAGGCGAGACCTATCCGGAGGACGAGCGTAGCCAGGCTAGGCACAGGGGTTACGACCCGTCGACATATCAGTGAGTATATACCTATATACTGCTATTTTCCCAGAAAAATGAATTAAATGTTTAAACGTTTTGAAATGCCATGCAAAGTATCTATTTAATTTGATTATGCATTACTGATTGCATATAATTATAATGGTGCTGTGGACGCACAGGTAAGTGTCGGGTAAGTTTATAAGCTGGTTATGTTTAGAATGAAATGATGTGATGTGATGTGATGAATTGAGAGCTCATTAACCTGCACATTTATATTAGTGCTCCCGCCCAGAGTTAGGGGCATAGTCTTTCACGTGATGTTTACCTCCCGCACTGCATGCTCGCCTTGGATCCAAGTTAGGTGCACACTACTGTCGTATAGACCACTATAAGTGGGTTCAACTCGTAGGTGACCCGCGAATCATTCGCACAGTCTTCAAGTGATTTAGCACTAAAGCATATTATTCTACATTCAATGATGTTGTGCAGTCTACTAGAGGTGGTATTGATTTGTGTGCAAGATATATATATATATATATATATATATACACATGATGATGAGATTGATTATGAGCTATATTTACAGCCGAAGGCTGAGTTGATTATCTAGTATTCAATCACATTCATAGAGTTATGTTTTGGCATTCAGTTGAGATACTTTGGCATGGCATACATACATATTTTTCCAGCATGATTTTGAAATATATATGTATATGAGTATATACTTTATTTCTGGGAAATTATACAGGTTTTACGGAGAGGGGTTATAAAATTTGAGAAAAGAATGGTTTTGAAAAGATTTGTTTTTGCCCACTCACGCCTTCTGTTTTTCGCCCTCCTAGGTTTTAAGTAGTGTTCGTTGGTGGCTTACGAGGAGCTCAACGGACGTTCTGACAGAATTCACTTATGTAGGACCACCTTCGGGTGTTATTTCCATTTAGTACTTTCTGCTTGACTGCACGTAGACCATTTATGATCTGATTGTGTAAACACTATTAAATCCACACTAGCACACTCTTTTATTTAGGATTGCTAGTGACTTGGTTTTAATTGGTTCGTATCCTCCTTGTTAATCTTGCTTCCGCACTGTGCACATAGTTACGTCACGCTCACGTGACGGCCAGCACGCCCCACTTTTGGGTTGGGGTGTGTCATTGATTATCTTCAAATATTTTTATTTTAGTACTTAAAAGAAACCATAAGAATAAGGGAATTTTAACGAAAACTTTCTGGTACTGTTCACTTTAACGAAAAATCACATTTTTACATTAAATGAAAAACTTCAAAAAGTTGCATCATTCCAATTTTTTTTTAGTCAAGCGATAACGTTAGTAAGTAAATGTTAAATTAGTCACGGATGGAGTTCAAACGCACACCGTCATTTCCTTTTTTTCTTTTTCTTTTTTGCATCATTCCGTTTGGTTCTTTAAAAAATTAACAAAAAGCAGCGGGACAAATTTAATTTTATATTTAATTGACATCTACTTATGTTTCCCTCTTTCACTTGTATAATTCACTAGTTTATAAGTATGACACTCATGGATTTAATATAAGGAAAACTAATAAAAATGATTTGAAAACTTTGAGTTTTAACAATAAGGAAAAAATAAAAGGTAAAGTGAATAGTACTAGGATTGACTTTTTAGTGTAAAAATGTGGTTTTTCGTTAAAGTGAATAGTATCATGAGCTTTTCGTTAAAGTTTCTATTTAATATATTGATGTTATACTTAAATTTTGCAGTCCACCATAAGAATGTGATTATATAAAATTTGGGGTGTGCTATTCACACACTCCTTTTTATTTCTCACACACCCCTTGTTAATTTTTGTCTGTTGATCTTCTTCATTTTATCCGATCTGACGGCCGAAAATTAGAAGGGTGTGTGAGAAGTAAAAAGGGGTGTGTGGATCACACCCCTAAAATTTAATATATTAGTGTCACATAAATGGTAAATCTCACTATTTAGTTGTGCTGTTTAGTAAATAGCCATTTTAATAATGGGGTGTGATATTCATACACCCCTTTTTAATTCTCACACACTCCTTGTTAATTTCTGTTCGTTGATCTTCTTCAATTCATTCGATCTGATGGCTGAAAACCAAAAAGGTGTGGGAGAAGTAAAAAGAGGTGTGTGGATATCACTCCTTAATAATTAGGGTAAATTACACAAAACTACCTTAACTATGGATCGAATCACAATTTCACACTTTATGTTTTAAACATTACAATGTCATACCTCAATTTTTGAATTCGTTATAATGTCAGACCTCCGTTAGATTTTCTGTTAATTTAGTTGTTAAATGATGACGTGACAGGAAGAGCCCACTACTTTGCCAATTGGAATAAAAAAACTAATTAATTACTAATAAATTATTTATTATTTATTTAATAATTAAAATTAATTATTTAATAATTAAAATTAATTAAATAAAACCTCTCTCTCTCATTTCTTCACAGATCCCCTCACTTCTTCCTCCTCCATCACTCCCTCATCCTTATACCATCCCATCCCAAGCTCAATCCTACTCTGACTCGTAGCCTCCTTCTTTTTTTTCCCTGGGAACTCTGATTGTCGACAGCATCCTCAACAAATTGCTCGAGCCTAGTGCCGACCCTTTGTAATTCTGGTTTTGCAGGGAAAAGGGCGCGGAAGCTCAAGAAATTGGAAAGGAGAAGTCCATTCCATGCTGCGAAACAAAGTCGTCGACCAAGGTGTTTGGGTTTGTCCGATCTGTGAGTGGTGGCCCGAGAAGGAAGTGAGGTGAGGATGGGGAATTGGCCGAAGAGAATAGGTGGAGGATACGGGGGAAGGTGGGGATGTGGTATAATTTATATTTTCTGAGTTTGGGATGGAATAATGGTACGAGGAAGAGGGAGTGAAAGGGATGAGACTAGGGATGGGCAACGGTTATGGCGGGCGGGTAACCGCGGTTATTTACCCATAACTGTTTATGCTCATAACCGTTTACCCGTTGGGTAATTGCCTAAACGGTTATACCCATAACCATAACCGTTTATAAATGGTGAACCATACCCATAACCGCATACCCATTTAACCATAACCGTTTAATATCCGTTTACCCATTTACCTTTTTAACCCGTTTATTCTTTTTTTTATTTTTACCATTTCCCCTTTTTCACCCGTCTACATGTTTTTTAACAACTTGAAAATTTTAAAAAAAATTGTCATAATTTTATTTATTTTTAATTTTTTTTTTCAATTAAACACTGTTATAGGTACATTCATCATACATTTCTGTATTTTAATTTTTTGAAGTCCTTATACCATTTCAATAATTGAAATAATAGTTTACGGACTATATTTCTAACTGTTACTAATACCCATAACTGTAAGTTTATAACCACCATAACTGTAAGACTATGAATTTCTTCTTAATTAGAAAAAGCCCCACCATAATTGTAAGTTTTAGACAATATCACCTCGGAAATCGAAGGGGTTAAATTGAAAGAGCAAATTTAAACTCTTTGAAGTCTATAGATTTTGAAATGTTATGGTTATAACTGTAAGTTTTAAATTTACAATTTAACACCGTTATAGGTTTGTGTTAATTTTACATATATAAAATAAATGGGTAAACGGTTACTCGTTTATAACCGCGGTTAATACCCATAACCGCCCATTTAAATTTCGCGGGTAAACGGTTATACCTGTGGAGCCAAAAATAATCACAAGGCGACACGTGGATTCTTGGGTAAAAGATGACAAAAATACCCTTGAGGCATACTGAGATTCCTACGCTCGAGCAGTGGGCAATCATTTTTCAACCAAGTCAAAAGTGCCCAAAATAGGTAACAATTTAAAACCTATTTCATCAAATCCTTTCTATAAGGTAATTCCCAAAATCTAAATTATTCTATATGTTTTATATTCCATTATTTAGCAAATAAATTAGCTAAATAATATATTCCTTTCTTATTTCCTAAAATTGATTAATTAAGGGATTAATTACCTAATCAATCCCTTAATTATCAATTAAATCACCAAATTATAACCAAAAAATATATCAAAGGCCGGTTACCCTCTAGGGCCGGCCATGCCTTTTATTTTGCTACCATTTTCTTTCCCTTTATGACATTCAATAGCTAGTTAATTAGGATATTATTATTTGCTAATTAACTAGCCAATTATTTCCATAACTCCCCAAAATAACTAGCCCATTATCTCCATAACTCCCCAAATAAATGATCCTTGGCCTAAAGGTCGGCCACACCCTTCCTCTCCTATATATTGGTTCCCATTTTCACAAAACACTAATTCCATTCTCTTGCAAAAAATCCTAAATACTCTAAACACTCTTTCTCTCTAAAATTCTAACTTTGGCATCGGAGGTTCTTCGGCCAAAGCCCCCCCCATTCATCGTGGGCGCGTGAGGCTATTGGCCTTAACCTAAGGTGCTACTTGTTTTGTAGGTGCAAAATCGTCCAAGATCGAGGAGGAGAAAATTTGCATCCACAAATTGGTGCTTTCATTGAGAGTTGAAGATCCATACTCGTAGAAGACTTTCGCATAAAAATGTTTTCTCTATTTACCAGTCCATTTGAATATTTTTCTTACGTTCTTATTATTAGAATTTTTTAATTTGCAAAGATTCTTTGATAAAACGTGAAAGAAAATTCATACGTTCTTATTATTAGAATTTTTAATTTGCAAAAATTCTTTGATAAAACGTGAAAGAAAAATATACTGGCTAGAAATTTAGAAAACTCCACAAGTGAAAATTTCAATACTCAAGAAATGGGACCGCGGCAATCCACGAGGCTAAACGTGGTCATGGGTGGAGTGGCACCACAACGAAGTTCTACCATGGCAACCACCCACGGCGAAATCCATAGCACCACCATCATGGCCCAAGCCATGTCATCCAAGCTTGCATGGGCCCAAGCCCAAGCCTCACACTTGCATGCATCACACACTAACCAGCCTGCTCTCGCGGCCCTGCCTGCCCACGCGGCCCTGCCTGCTCATGTGGCCCAGTCTGCTCATGCAGCCCAGCCTGCTCCCGCTGAGCAGCCCACTCTCGGGGACCAGCCTACTCCCGCCGAGCAGCCCACTCTCGGGGCCCAGCCTGCTCCCGACGAGCAGCCCACTCTCATGGCCCAGCTTGCTCCCGTTGCATTCCAAGCAGCCCAAATCAGCCCAAGACTATCTCAACCATCCGGACCAACCATCAAGCTGGGGGCATTTCCACCACGTTACTCCGTAGATTTGACATTTCCCAACTCAAATTTCACGCCCGGAGTCTACCACACTTCCACTGCTCAAGGAGATACATTCATTCCAAGCTATTCCAACCCAAATGGAGAACAACACTTGTCTCGACAAGTCATAGAGTTGACGAGCGCCATCGCACAGCAGACGACCTTGGTGAACCAGCTCTTGCAGCGCACCGAAATGCAACGTGCCCTAAGTGTGGTGTCCCGAAGTAGGACAAGAGTAGGTGAAGAAACTCTCCAGCAGCGTTTTGGCAAGCAGCCACTCGACTAGCCACGAACCAAGCATTCTGGCAATGTACATTTCCGACTGGGCCCTCGAGATAGCGTATACTCTCGTCTTAGCGCGCGGAGAAGCGTGCACTCTCCACTAGGCCCACGGACGAATATACATTCACGGTTGGGGTCGCACTTCGATAGTCAACAGGAGCAACCTTCCAGGCGAAGTGTTCATTCACGGCTAAACCCGCAAAGAGCATCTTACACCTCATATCGGAGTAGGCAGCACGACAGACGGAGAGAAGCGGTCACTCAATCCAGCTCAAGTTCAACCAACAGCCTGCGAAGAACTCGCTCGCCTGCTAAGAACACACCACAAGAACCGCATCCGCCGCATAGAAGAGCCAAATACGTGGAAGAGCAGCCTAGACCAACAGGTCATGATTGGGGGCAGCCGAGAGCTTCGCTACCCCAAAGGCAAATTCAAGAGGAAGTAGAAAGACTCTTAACCAAGCGATTATGTAACTTTCAACGCAACGAGGTCACCGACGAAACATGACCAACATAAGTAAGTCACCCTTTATGGATGAGATCGAGCAGGCAGAGCCCCCACGCGAGTTCAGCATGCCACATTTCACATTTTTCAAAGGGGAAGAAGACCCGGATGGACACTTGAAGCACTACCGAAGCGCAATGATCCTCTATCAAAACAACGATGATCTTATGTGTAAGATATTCGCCACCACTCTACAAGGCGAAGCGCAAGATTGGTTCTACACCCTGCCGCCACAGTCCATCCGAAATTTTGATGAACTTTCTTTGGCTTTCATCAAAGAATATTCACCCTATCGCTCGATCAAGAAGAAATCCGACCATTTGTTCAACGTCAAGAAGAACCCAAATGAGTCACTTCGCGACTATGTGATAAGGTTCAAAGCAGAGAAGGCAAGGATAGTCGGATACAACGACTTGATAGCTAGAACAGCCTTCCAAAAAGGACTTCCAGCAGACCACCCATTGTTCGGAGAATTGATCATGAAAAAAGATCTAACCCTAGCAGACTTCTTCTTTCTAGCAGAGAAACACGCACTTTGGGATGAAGCTCGGCGAGCAGACAAGGCACCCGAGCAGCCTAAAAAAGAAGTAGCGGTAAAGAAAGAAGACGGAAAGCAGCTGAACAAATAAAGCAAGCAGGGGGCCAACCGTAGGGACTGAAGAGTGCGAAAGAACTTTCCAAAACTTGAAGAAGTATCTCACATCACCTCTCATACTATCCAAGCCAAAAGTAATGGAGGACTTATACATTTACTTAGTAGTCTTAGAAGTAGCGATAAGCTCTATCATCATACGAGAAGAGCTGGGGGCCCGACTACCTGTATTCCACAGTTCAAAAGCTCTCCTCGATGCTACCAAAAATTCAAAAGCTAGGTTTGGCAATAATTGTTGCAACTCGGAAGCTCAAGTTTTACCTTCAGACGTAAGCAGTCATCCTTATGACGCACTATTCGGCCCAAAAAGCGAGCCAACGGCAGACGAACACTAGAAGGACACACTCGGAAGCAAGTTTTGTCCTCATTGCCTTAATAGATTCTACCGGCGGTTGAACACCATCTCCTACTACGTGTTACTTGGTCCAGCTCTATGGCTCCCTACTGCGCACTCACGCCTAGCCTAGGCGACGCAACATAGCGGCCCAACAAGCCTAGTACACCCTAGCCGCACCTGCTCCACTTGATGAAGACTTCTAGCATTTGCATATCGACGACGCACCCAACAAGACGATCCTCGACTGTCTCAAGAAATCCTTCACCAACAAGAAAGGAAAATGGCTAGATGAACTCCCCGGATGTCTATGGGCATATCACACCACCAAAAAATGAGTAACCGAACAGTAAGGAGATGGCCACAAACTTAGATCTGGCAGAGGAGAAGCGCGAGTAGACTATCACTAGCGTCACAACTTACCAGCAGCAACTACTCTCCAGCTACAACAAAAAGGCCAAGATCCGGCAGTTCCAGCCCGAAGATCTGGTCTCAAGAAAAGCCTTCATCACTACCCGCAGATAAGGCTTTAAAAAGATGGATCCCATCTGGGAAGGTTCGTACAAAATCAGCAGACTAGGCGGCAAGAGCAATTACACCCACGCCACCATGAAACGACAAAAATATCGAAAAACAATGGAATGCCTACAGTCTAAGGAAGTACCATGTGAGACCTCCCGCTACATCAAAGCCTGAAAACTGAACCAGCTTAACGGGCACCACCTCGCAAGTCGAGAACTATCCAGTTGTTATGTAGTCTTTTACAGCTAAGTTATTCGTTCGTTTCACTTGTTTTTTCAATGAGGAATTCAGAAGTAATTTGCAACTTGGCTCAACTACATGCCTACGACAACTGATCATACCTGCACTTAAAAAGAAGATTGCGCCCTTCTTAATGACTCATCGTAGGAATTGCACCCCCCCGAGGGACCAACCATGCTCTCCAGTGCGAGAAGGTAAACCAATTCCCCGACACCCACATGGGTCTGCTCTCCAAAGCGGGAGGATAAACTCCATACTCCGAATATCCAGACGTGGATGAGCCGGGCTGCCCTAGTATAACTAGAGAAGCACGATGGCTTGCGCCGGGATTCCTAGAAGTAGCCACAATGGTCTTTTTCAAGGCTTAGCTAATTGAAGGATTTTGGGTCTCTTGGCCTAATCCACGAGGAACCGGGCCCTAGAGACGGAGGGGGCACATTACGCAGTACGCCCTACAGACGGCTGCCCTAGAACCCTAAAGCTGCTACCGAATGCACTAAGGTAGCCTACGGTTTCTAGAAGACTGCCTACGGCTTGCCCTTCGAGTAGTAAAGCCGCGCTAAACTTATACAACTGCACATTCTTGTGAAAGGTTAAACAAGCTAGCGTACATATACGAAGCTTTATCCACTGCCGACATGCTAGGTGATCGATAAGCTTCACCTCTGCCAAGCGCGGAACAACCTACACCAAGTCCTAAAGTGTTGTGATACTTGCTGCGCAACCTACAGAATTAGAGAAAGCACAAGGTTAACAGCCTAGTGGTTACACGGACTTGTCTGCTTCTGTAAGTAAGGCATCCGGCTGCCAACCCTATGGCTAACGACTTTGCAAAGTTCTACACCAACACCTACGGCTGCATAGGCTACGCGAGCTTGTCTGCTTATAAAAAAGTAGCATGTCTGCCACTAGTCTATCAAGTCTAACGGTTAGGGCATGAACAAAAGAAGCGATGATGAAGAAAAGCGAAGGAATCTTGTTTATAAATAATTAGCAAAGGCCGAATGAGTTCAAGAAAAACAAGAGCTATAAGGAAAAACAAAGAAAATCCTAAAGGCTACCTAGAAGACTACAGCAGCTTGGACATTCCACGATTACTCGGTCGCCACACCTTCAGCAGCTTGGACATTCTTAGCAGCGGCATCATCCAGCGCTTTCACCTCCAGCTGCCCCAGCCTGGGCACCAACTTTTCCAACTACTTCGCCAAGGGAAGCCTTAAAAGTAAAAATGAGAAAGTCTTCCACAGAAATAAAGAAGGTCTCGAAACCTCGAGCTCATCCTTCTCACCCTTCAGCTGCTCATTCTCCTCAAGCAGACCAATACAGACACGTTGCAGCCCATCCACTTCCTTCTTCAGACTTTCGTTGATCTTTAGTACACCTTGAAATTCCAACACTTGGGGTTCAAGCCTATCGACGATTCTCTTAAAGTGGATCATTTGATTATAAGCAGCAATCAACTTTTCATCGTTTGCATAAGCAGCAAAACGAAGCTCAGAAGCTGCAAACTCAAGATCTTGAATCTGAGTCTCAAGCTGGAGAGAAGTGGGGGCAGAAATATTAGACCCCTTCAAAGCAACAAGCTCAAAATCCAACCTCTTGATATCCTCGGCCAAGGAATAAGCTTCAACTGCCATAGTCTTCACCAGCTCCTTGGTAGCCTTGCTATATTTGCATCATGGCAAGCAGAGCAGTCCTTCTATATTGGGTCATATACTTCGCAAAGGAACTTGGGCAAACAACCTTTTTGACGCCATCAACAAACTTGGTACAAGCGTCCATGTCTTCAAGCGAGACTGGTTTCAAAAGCACACAGATCTCAGCAGCTGGCATAGTGGGTTTCTCACAGCTGCCTATGCGAACAGTCTCATTCTTCCCAGCAGGCGAGTCAGTCTCAGCAGCAGAACTTCGACATTTGGGGCATGACAATACCTCTACACTGAGCAATATTATCATCAATCGAATTAGCCACTCTCGACATGGCAAGCGCCATAGGCTCAGATCTAGCAGCCTCATCTCTCTTCCTATTTGAAGAAGTTATGTCAATCACACACCTCTTGGTAACAAGCAGACCCTCATGAGCAGCGGTAAAAGTCTTCAGTTTTTTCTTAACCGGCATCTCTTGAGCAGGCAGGGAAGATCTCTTCTTTCCACATTTCTCTCAACGAAGAGGATTATGCAGCCAACGACATTCATGGTACTCAGCAGGGGAGCTCAACCCTGCATTCCAGCAGGCAAAGAGGCCTGTATGCCTAGCATTCCAGCAACCCATGAAGCCCGCGACTTCCTCATTTCTCTCAATCGCCGGTTTTCTCATGTCAGATCCAAGAGCCCAAAGGAAATGAGACTTGTGACTCGCTTAACACTGCACCTCAGCGCCACAATCTGTGGCCCCAGTCGCATAAGCTGCCCATAGCTCTAGCCAAGTTGAGCAGCTTAAAGCAGTGATCCCTGCCACAACATCTCACTGGCCCATGCCGAGCCGACTCCTGGCCCATGCCAGCCGACATGCCGCACCACCCTGACAGCTGCCCCGCGGTAGTACCATCCACGAAGAAGACGAAGAAAGCAACGAAAGACGGTCTTTTGCATGGGCAAGATGTAGAAGATTGCTAGAGGAGGGGGAACAAATATCCTCTAAGCTCTCTCTCTCTTGTAGGGTAGAATAAATCGCTCTCTAAGGTTGATTTAATAACCCACTTAAGGTGGACTTAAATAGGCTTTGAGAGAAATTTATTTCCCTTTCCTAGAAGGATCTAATTTCCTATTAAAGAGAGAATCAACATCAAAATAGGAAGAAGTCTTAAGTTTCCTAAAGCAAGAAGATCTCTACACCTGTTGCCCTTTCCTGCGAGCAGCCCAACAGGTGTGGGGGCATTTGTGGAGCCAAAAATAATCACAAGGCGACACGTGGATTCTTGGGTAAAAGATGACAAAAATACCCTTGAGGCATACTGGGATTCCTACGCGCGAGCAGTGGGCAATCATCTTTCAACCAAGTCAAAAGTGCCCAAAATAGGTAACAATTTAAAACCTATTTCATCAAATCCTTTCTATAAGGTAATTCCCAAAATCTAAATTATTCTATATGTTTTATATTCCATTATTTAGCAAATAAATTAGCTAAATAATATATTCCTTTCTTATTTCCTAAAATTGATTAATTAAGGGATTAATTACCTAATCAATCCCTTAATTATCAATTAAATCACCAAATTATAACCAAAAAATATACCAAAGGCCGGTTACCCTCTAGGGCCGGCCATGCCTTTTATTTTGCTACCATTTTCTTTCCCTTTATGACATTCAATAGCTAGTTAATTAGGATATTATTATTTGCTAATTAACTAGCCAATTATTTCCATAACTCCCCAAAATAACTAGCCCATTATCTCCATAACCCCCCAAATAAATGATCCTTGGCCTAAAGGCCGGCCACACCCTTCCTCTCCTATATATTGGTTCCCATTTTCACAAAACACTAATTCCATTCTCTTGCAAAAAATCCTAAATACTCTAAACACTCTTTCTCTCTAAAATTCTAACTTTGGCATCGGAGGTTCTTCGGCCAAAGCCCCCCCCATTCATCGTGGGCGGCTATTGGCCGTAACCTAAGGTGCTACTTGTTTTGTAGGTGCAAAATCGTCCAAGATCGAGGAGGAGAAAATTTGCATCCACAATACCCATAACCGTTTATTTATCTAAACGGTTACCCATAACCGTAACCGTTTAATTTAAATGGGCGGATAACCGTGGTTACCCATAACCAATGGGTATTTGCCCATCCCTAGATGAGACGACTGGCGATGTGGAGAGAGAGAGATTAGAGATTTTTATTAATTAATTTTAATTATTAAATAATAAATAATAAATAATTTAGTTTTTCGATTAATTTTAATTATTAAATAAAATTAATAATTAATTAAATTTTTATTTCAATTAGCAAAAGAGCGGGCCCCGTTCTTGTCACGTCATTATTTAACAGTCAAATTGATAGAAAATTTAACAGAAGTCTGACATTGCAACGAATTCATAAGTATGACATTGGAATGTTTAAAATATGAGGCATGAGATTGTGGTTTGACCAATAATTCATATAGTTTTGTATAATTTACCCTAATAATTATTTAAACTGTCAATTTTTTTCAACATTTAAACTGCTTATTTATTAACAAAATTTTCTTTGTCAACTAAAATAAGATAAAAATATAATTTCGCACATATCAAATTTTACTTTGTTTTTTCTCAAACCATCTCTAAAAAAACATAAAAAACCACATCCTCACCGTATCTCTCTCACATTTGTGTCCGATTTCGCTTTTTGTCGTTCTGTCGTACGCTCGCTCTCCCTCTCCGACTCTACCTCCCTGTTCCGCCGTCTATAATTTCCCACTACCTGCCCACCCGTCATCCGTTTTGCTTCCGATCGCGCTCAACATCTTCTCTCTCTCAGGTCAGTAGTTTTCTCTATCAGTTAATCACGATCATCCCTCTTGTTGGGACATTTCTTTGCTTACTTGTTGCGCCCAATTCTTGGTGTTTAGTTCTTATTTTATTTTTGCGTTTATATTGGTATTGATTTATGTCTTGCACTCTAGAACGGAAACCGATTTTGCCTTCTTGCTTTACTTTGTGCATTTTTTTTTCTGTGTAAAATATATTAATCTGGTGCTTAATGGGTTTTTAATTTCCAATTGTCTGGTTGATTATTTGGTCCTTTTGGTTTGCTTTGATGTTTGTCATGGATGGTGAATGGATTCCGAGTTATTAGGCATTCCTTGTACTGTGTTTTTGCTTCAATGAAGCTGTTTGCATTAACAAATCAGATAATAGCTTCCATGACAAATCATATTTGACATTTTGATTGTTTGTAAATTCTGAATGTCTCGTTGATGAATTCATACGTTGTGTGTGTATCCGTACAATGCTGTGTTAAAAGCAAGGAAAACCCGAAAAGATAATCGAAATGAGTGACTTGTTTCAGATGTAACTGCGGTTGGATTTCCCCTTTTATTCATGACTTGTGGAATTATTTGGGTATCAAACCATGGAAATATATATTGAATTATTGTAATTATTACAAATTTCTGGTGATTTGGTTCATGGTATTTATAGATTGGCAGCTTTTATTTCAATTTCTGGGATTCTTAGAATTGTTGTTATGAATGTGATAGGATAATTCCCCTCACTCTCAGAGGTAGCTGTCTTTGTATTCCGTGCGTGGGATTTAGACATTTTTCGTGCTCTAGAATTGGGGGATTTTGATGTGCAAATTACTAGTGATTCAGTGCGTGGGATTTAGAGATCGGGAGGTTTAATTTCATTTCTGGGATTATTATAATTGTTGTTACGATTGAACCCTTTCTGTTAGACGCTAGGAGAAATTATTTTGTAAGCCAGTGACTTTTTGAGAAAATTACATCATTTGTGATTCAAATCCTAGTCAGTTTTTGACTTAGTACTAAGGTATAGTGGTATAGCGGATGTGCTTCCCCCTCCCTAAACACTCGAGTTCGAATCCCCCTACCCACGGTTTGAATTAGTTAAGGTAGAATTAAAAAAAAAATCCACTGGATGATAGTATGGGTGTGTGATGATGAGTAACGATGACAGCTTCAGTTTTTCTTTTAACTCGCTTTAAAAGGGAAAGGGTTTAGGATTATAGCGTTCAGTTTGAATATTCGGGTGGTTAAATGAATGTAATTTAGCTCTTTCATACATGATACATCCTCACATATTAGATTCATATCCATTAGATAAAATTAATTTCATAAATTTAGATGCAGCCACAGAAAAAAATAACAGTTCTGGATGAAGTCCTTGCGATTTCTTTAAATATTTGATTAATTATGCAGGAGATTTCATTAACTTTAATTTTGTATTACAGATCAAACAACATGAGCACAATGGCAGCAGCAACGGCTTCGCAGCTTTCATGCTTCTCTGCCATGAATCGCCAGCTCCGCCTCTCAAGACGTTCACTCATATGCCCAACCACTGCTCGTCCCAAGTCTTTGTCGCTTATTGTCATGAGCATTGAAGGGGGTTCCAAGGCTAAGAATAGTTTGAGTTACACAAGTGATGCACCAAAAGCAAAGTCGGATCCCATTTTAGATGATGAACATGTTGCTCAACCAAAAAGAGCGGCCAAGATTCATGATTTCTGTTTCGGGATTCCATTTGGGGGGATTGTTCTAGGTGGTGGACTTATTGGATTTATCTTTTCCAGGAATCCTGCCACGTTGAGCACTGGCGTCCTGTTTGGTGGGGCTTTGCTAGCCCTTAGCACCATTAGCTTAAAGATATGGAGGCAGGGAAAGTCCAGTTTACCGTTCATTCTAGGACAAGCAGCTTTGGCGGTAGCCCTCCTGTGGAAGAACTTACAGACATACGCGCTGACGAAGAAAGTATTTCCAACAGGCTTTTATGCTGCCATTAGTGCTGCAATGTTATGCTTCTATTCGTATGTCGTCCTCTCTGGAGGAAACCCACCACCGAAGAAGTTGAAGCCATCTGCAAGCGCTGCTTCGTGATGGAAACTACCCGAAAGGCCTATTTAGGTTTTATGGTTATAAACTTTGTATGACGGACTTTTGTATTGTCTTTACGAATTAGAGGTGTTTTCTGATGAATAAGAGTGTCAAATTTCATATACTGTTTATGCTGAGGCTGATAAAATAGCATGGCAGAGGCCTGAAATGCTAAATCTGCTTCCAGAATTAATTTTGTAGTGAATGGATGGGTTTGATCTTTTTGAATAATAGAGAGCAAAAGTGTGGCTGCTGGGATTTAAGACCCCAAAAGAGGCTTTGGTGTTTGCTAGTTAGGAGTCTTTGTTCCTATTGACTTTTAAATTTTTTTTTGGCAAGATTGTACTTTTTTTTTTAGCAAAATAACGATATTCGTTAGTTATAATTAAAAATAAAAAAATAAAAATCGCCTAGGCTCCAACTTAGACCCTGCCTAGACACTGTATGATAACACTTAGTTTTTGCTTTCACTTTTTTAACTGACATATGAAAAATTGTATAGCTTTTAAGTTTTCAAAAAGATTTTAAAATATTGTAAATGTTGTAGGCCTATTGGACTAAAGAAGTATAGAGAGAGGGTTAGGCAAGCATAGAGAGAATTGGGTGAATTCTCAAGTGTGTTTTCTCATCTCATTGCGCCTTTATTTATAGTAGTAAGGAAAGTTAATTTCCTAGCTCAATAGTATTACTTCTCTAATAGGATAGTATCTAAAGAAAAGATATGGTAAAATCCCACAATGATATTCCAAGATAAACAAAATTTACACAATCATATTCCTAAACTTTAGGACTACAATATAAAGGACTTAAAAATCCATAGTGTTTAATGGAGTTTCATATACTCCTTGTGAAATCATTAGAAATCTTAGGGGGAGATGCTTGATTTCCTAAAACCTAAAAAACAATATAAAATCACTATAAATGCATTAAAATCCTTCATTTTTCAAATAATTGAATATCATATCCTAATTGAACACGCATAGAATTTTATGAAATACTTTAAAAGCTGAAATGAATGCACTCATATTGCTATGTAGTTTTACAAACTCTTTTAAAATCTTTGAGTACCCATAAATTTTCATATATTCAATTGAACTCTTGATTGAATTGTCAAAAAAAAAGAAAAAATTGAACTCTTGATTGAACACGTAGATTTGTAAACTCTTTTAAAATCCTTTAAATCCTTACTTGAATACACTCCCTTAATTTCGATCGCTCAGAGTACGCTCTAACGCCATACAAAGTCAGAATCGAGAAAGATTTAAACACTTAAAAGAATGTGGTTAAATAAAGGCAAATTTTAAGAACTTTCAATGATAGTCAAGGATAGAGAAAAACATGGAGAAAAATATAAAAGAAAAGACACAAGTGGGAAAGTTAAAATTAGGTCAAACACTGGATAATGCCGTGCGCTACATTTACATTTCTCTTCACCAAGTTGGGGTTTTTGCATCTAATGCGCCCATCTTCATCCCCTCATCACCGTCACCTTTCCATTTGTGCACAACCACAAGCCCTAAACCATTCTTTTATTTCAAAAATAAAATAACAAAGGAAATAGGTAAAAACACTAAGCGGACCCCACAACAACCAGCCACCTACCCATCATACACGTGTCACCTTACCCCACGGACCCATCCAGTCCAGCCCTCCCGCTGGGACCACTCCACGCGAAGGCCGCCTTGGTAATGGTGCTTTTGAACGGTCCCCGGTTGGCCCCCACCCCCTTCCCCCCCTTGGGCCCCGCTCCCACCATCACATGGACAGTGAGATGGAGTAGGACCCACGCAGATTACACCATACAAACCCCTACGCTCACTCACCCACCTCCTACCCCGTTACACGGTCCACAATTGTGGTCCCCACCTCCGCCTAATCCAACCCCACTTCACACGTGCATCGCCTTAAAACCCTCCCCTCACGCGACCACGTGCTTCTCCTTCCCACCCCAAAGGCAAAACCCAGCGCCCTTCGCCGCCAAACTCCGAAACCGCGGACGATAGGTTTCTGGGTTTTGCTCCGCCGTCAGTGATTTGAAGAGCCAGACATGAATTGTAGCTCCTTTTTGTCGTAAATTTCCAGCGAGAAGTCTCTCAGCGTCTGAGTGCCGCCGCCACTGCTCGTTGCGGTGGCGGGAGCCGCCGAACTGGGACCAACGAAGGAGGATATGGGTCTGGCCGAGATGTTGATGAAAGGAGCGGCGGGGAGAGTGGTTGGAAACGTAAATATGTGAGGCTGGGTCGTCGAGGGGACCATGAAGAAAGCTCCCGGAACGACGGTGTTTGACGGTATGGCCCACATGGGGACCATGCCTTGAGGCGCCACCGCTTGTACAGCTGTAGTCGGTGGTTGTGGTGGTGGTAGTTGTCGTCGTCCTTCCGTTGTTAAAGGAGCTAAACCTGCCGACACTGAGACGCCGTCGTTTAGGTCCACGTACTCGCTGTTGGAGCTGCGCTTGCGTTTTTTCTGGTCGGGAGGGTCGTCCCCGGGTCTCACGTCAGTGGGGATTTTAAGCGACCCGTTCACGGATATAGCAATCGCCGGCACCGTTCCGGTGCCTGTGGCGGCGATGATAGCCGGCTCGGCGTGCTCCAGAAGCCACTGTATTGTATCCCCATCGGACTTGTGCCCGAGCTCCCGGGTCAGCTGGAAGATCCGCGCCGCGCACGTGGCAGGCATTCGGATCCTCCGTCCCCGCCCCTCAACCTTCGTGTGTCGGTCCTTGGTCGACGCTCTCCTCGGCGCGTGCACCGCCACCGTCATAGGTACGTCCTGCTCCTGCTTAGGCGGCAGCGCGAGAGCCCGAGAGGGATCGGCGGGGTCTTCTTGGTCATATTCTCCTCTGCCGTCGATTCCGAGATCGGCTGCTGAGGCGTCTTCGTCCTGGTCTCGGTCGCGTTCATGTAGCTGTTCTTCATGAATCATGTCCATGTTTGCAGAAAAAAATCGAGGGAACCCAGTTGAGAAGAAGCAAACTCGGCGTATCCCAGCAGGTAGAATCAGAGATTTGAAGTTGCAGAAAGAAAAACTGTGGGGGCAGGACAGAGAGTGGAGGGAAAAGCTTGAAGACGAAGCGTTTTCTCGATGTGCTTAAAACCAACAGATTTGGGGGGATATTCTCCGGTATTTATATTAGTGGATTTGATTAGATTAATTTGATTACAAATAAATATGAAAGAAAATATTTGAGAAATTATCTACGGTTTCTTCTCCTTTCCAGCACCGGTATGTGGGAGCCACACTTGTGATGACAAGTGGTGGGACCATTTAGTAGGGTTTATCTGTTCAGAATAGGATCCTCTCCTAATTTTCTTTGTGGGAATCTGAGAGATTAATAAATCGTGTCTGTTTATTGTATATCGTGCAGTTAAAAATTATTTAAAATTAAATATAAACAGTGTCAATTGAAAACTGATCGCACGGTGTACAATGAATGGATACGATTGATTGATCCTTTGGATCTCCACAAAGAAGATCCGGAGAGAATCCTTGTCCTATATGTTCGGGTTGAGTCAAGGTGTTTGATGGGTCCCATTGAGAAATGCACTCCTAAAAACTTCTCCAACTCTTTGAGTAAAACTCAAATTTTAGATTTTAAATTTATTTCAACTTGCTCTAATATTTGGGGCAAATATGAGTTAAAATTCAAAACCGGACAAATTTAGCCTAATATTCTCCTGGGTTAGTGGGGCTGTGCCATTATATATGTTTTTTTTTTAAGTTTTATATTTATAAATTCAAAGGCTAAGTAAAAAAAAAATTCTAATGGTCCAAATTTTAAATCCAACGACTAAAGTAATTGAAAAAAAAATTATTTTTTGTGTTTCATACCCTTTCGTAGTGTTCTATGAGTTTTATGGTGCCGGTTTAGTGATTTTTTAATATTTATTGGAATCTAAATATTTTTGGATTAAAATGTTGTAAAATTAAATTAAGATAGTCTACATAATTTTTTTTAATTACTTTAAGAAAAAAAATCATAAATTCATTTTTTAATAATCTCAAGCTAAAAATTTAACCCATAAGGGTTGGAGGAGAAAAACTGTTTCTAAGTTAAAAAATTTAGGTTTTTATCCAAGAGTTGGAGATGGTCTAAAAGTTACTCAAATTTTATTTGTTTAAATTGCTGATTTCATCTCTAAACTTTTACTTAACTTTTTTATTCTCCCTAAAATTTTTCATTGTAAAATTAAGAACTTAAGCTAATGTTTTTGGCCAATTTCGCCCTGCTGTTAGTTTTTCATTCATTCCATCCAATTTTTGTTAAATGGAAGTATATGCATAACATGTGAGGATAGTTATGTCGCTTTTTTCTTTAAAATAATTGAAAACCCTAGATTTCTAGAATGTCAGCCTATGCAAATCTGTGTGATTCTATAGCTTTTGTGTCTAAATGACACACCCAACCCTCTGATATCCTTCAAACACAAGGGTAAGCATGTGCTGGCCGACACCTGAGGGTGACAAAGCCATATTAATATGCATGTAAAAATATGAAGAAAGAACAAACGTAAGATAAAACAAGTAAACTTAACTATAATGAATATGCAAATGTAGGAACGTTTTCAGAGCATACAACTAATTAAGAATACTATAGAAGGAATATTATGAAAAGGTACGAACAAAGGAATGGGTCCTACATCGAGAGGACTCAAAGATACCAATGTGAGAGTGCCCTAATGCTGGAATTGTACGCCTAGATTCTAAGTCTTGAAGGGGGTGAGAGACAAAGCATGAGTCAACCAAGTTCATAGATAAGTAATACTAAAATCAACAACTCTTCAAACGTACTAACCCCCAGTTTTAGAAACTCATATAGCATAATAAATAATAGGTTTTTCCGAAACCCTAGTATGCCATAAAACCTTGGATTAAAACATATATATCGTATATAGTGTGCTTAGTAATGGTATCACAATCACCCTGAAGGCATTACATCGCCCACCCAAAGGCATTTATTTATCTTATGCCCGAAGGCACTACATCGCCCGCTTGAAGCCACATATATCTTCTGCCCGAATGCACTACATCGTCAGCTTGAAGGCACATATATCTTTTGCCCGAAGGCACTACATTGCTCGCCTGAAGGCACTACATTGCCCGCTCGAAGGCACACACACACACACACACACACACATATATATATATATATATATATATATATCCACTAAGTAAGCACAAAAAATCAAGAACATAATCTTTCCAAAATATATCTCATCAGAGCTTAATAGCTCAAATATTATATCATAAAACCATATTCATACATATTTTAGTAAATGTAAATCAGATAAAGCATGACATTTTATAAAGCGTAAATCTGATAACTCAAAAACGTTTCATAAAACGTGGTTATAAAAGCATGATTTTCATGTATGCATTTCTAGCAATAAAATCATGCATTTTAGAAGGGGCCCACTCACAAATACTTTGTCACCGAATAACTGCTCAAACTAAAGAGGACGGGGTCGTCACTAACAAATGCATCTAAGCACATAAAAAGACCAATTAGTAAAACTCTACTAAATCTAAGCACATAAAAGGACCAATTAGTAAAACTCTACAAAAATGATTGAATTTGGAAAAACGGAGTGCGAATTTGGAATCAGGACGTCGAAATTAGTTTAGAAGGGGTTCTGGGAAAATTTCATAATAGTCAAATATTCCAGAGAATTTCCCTAACGGAATATTCCATTTGGATCCTGGTCAGGTTAGAATAGTGTTTTGGGTTACGGGTCAAGTTAACTCGTTTTCAAGTCTTGGGTCGGCTGGTCTAAACGAAGAAGAAAGCCAGAGCTTGGAGAGCTCCATTCATCCCCAAATCTTAAACTAAAACTAGTCACACAAGCATAACGAGGACAAAATGAAAAGGTTTAGAGTGTTTTCGAAGCTTACCCATGTCAGTATCAGCGAGAGTTCGCCGAAGAACATTTTGAATAGTGACAGTGACACTGTACTGTGAGAAGGAAATAGTAGGAGGAGGAACCTTGGTGGTCCCAGGTCGCGACGGGGAGGTCCTAAAGGTGATGGGGTTCACTAGAGTGGTGAGGCTAGTGATGGTGGAGGTGGTGTCATGTGTGAGTTCATAGAAACGGAGAGTTACATAGAAATGAGAGTGAGAGAAAGAGAGATATAGTGAAGATGAGAGGCAGAAAGTGATTGGGAGAGGGAAGAAAGAGAGAAAGCCAGGAGACCAAAATGAAGGGTGAACCCCACTGACAAACCCACAAAAGACAAACATGAAAAATATCTCCCACACGTGAAATTACCAATTTACCCTCGTTCCGAAATTTGTAAAATTCGGGACGGGTCGTTAACTGAAGGTCTAGTGAGGTGAACCTTTTGTTCTCAAATGAGAGTCGCATGGTATGCACGTGATAAAAGTTAATGTTAATGGGAATTTATATTCACACATTCCAAGTTACTTCTCTCACACCATCAAAGTTCTAAAAGATGCTAGGCGCTAGTCGAGCGGCGAGCTGGGGTCGAGCGGCGAGTTGGGGCTTAGCACCTAGGCGGCTAAGTGAAGTCTAGGCAGGCACCTAGTTGGACTAGGTGGATTTAAATAAATCCATTATATTTCGTGTAAATAAGTGTCTGTTTATACTTAAAATATATATAATTTCATCATAAATTACAAAATAGAATGATACATGTATTATGAAGATTTGGAACATAATGAAAACATGGGGAACAAGCATATAGTGTGTACTCATTTAAGTATTCAACAAGTTTCTTACAATTTATTGAAAAAAAAAGATTAAATGCAAATTTAAAGTCATCTATTTTCTGTTTAAGCAAGTCACAACCTAGGCAAGTGTCTAGGTGGGTGCCTAGGCGCTCTAGAGGGCGCCTCAGCTGGTCTAGGCGCGCTTTCTTAATTTTCAAACGCCTAGGCATTAATCGGGGCGGTGGCCAACCGCTTAGCGCCTAGGCGGAGATTTTTAGAACAGTGCACACCATTTTAATTTTTTAATATTTTTCTATCAAGCTTAGTGGTGTGTAGAAAATATTAAAAAGATTAAAAGAGTAGAAGTAATTTGGAGTATGTGAATATAATATCTCAATGTTAATTTGGATTGAATCTATAGAAAACTAAAGATAGGAGAGATTGGCAAAAAAAATTAGTTTAAGTTCTTGATTTTCCAATTGAAAAGTTTAGGATCGACAGTTGAGTGAAAATTTATGAGGGAGATCGGGAGTTTATTCTTTGGTACTAATATGCATTAAGAACAAGCAAATTGGGACGGTTCTGGTGAATTGGGTTTCCTACTCAAACTCTATGATGATGCATAAGTTCGTCTTTCTCATGTTTAAAGGGGTAGAATGGTAATTGACCGGGATTGGTATAGATTCAAAGTTCCTTATGTGCAACTATTGGCATAGCTAAATACACCAGAGTATTATGTTTCATCCTCTATATGTGATTCGCATCATAATGCCAAAGAATACCTAGTGCTTGTAACTGTCATTGTATTTCAACTGTACAAATGTCATCACGTCCGTAATTGTATTTCAATCTAATTAACCATACAAATTTTAACACAATGATCGTTTGCTTTTCTTGACATCATTTTCAGAAGAAAAAAAATCGATGAAATTAGATATCAATGATTATTTTAATGTATAGTGCAAATCGATGATCTTGAAAACAATAACATTATATGTCCAAGATAATTGAAAGGGACTAGGGAAATGAAGACACAAGTTTTGTCCTTTTAAAAATTAATTTTCAAAAAACTAAGAACTATTTTTCAGGCTTTTCTTTCTTGTAAACTTTTGTATCCACTCTAATTACTTCATCACCTCTTACATGCATCGTGACATCATCTACGTTACTCATCAATCTAAAATTAAAATAATATCAAATTGGACAAGTCAAAACATTGAAAAGAATATGCCGTTAGATGGATGAATGAGAATTTTCTCCGCCATTTAACAAGCGATGCCAATAAAGTGGTGCTTGGGACAGGAGGGCAATAATTCAGTAATGCATGGACCCAACTAGGGGTGGATTTTTTTTTTCAAATTGCCGTGCCAACCGAATTATCAACCGTGTCATAACGATTTTGTGTCAAATTTTTTGTGCCAATCGGTAATGGTACGGTAGTGTACCGTACCGAAATTTCATGGTACAATATTGGTAATGGATACTATTACCACGGTATTACCATACCGTACCGAACATATAATATAATATATAATTATATAACACATATTTATAATATTCTAATAATTTGATATGATGAAAGAGGCTCAACCTCGATTCAGCGGACACCAATATCACCCGTATTGGCGATCCGATGGAGAATTTACGTATAGTCAAACTACTGGGTCATGAACAATTGGGGTTTACTCGATCACCTTAACCGGGTCTAGTCTGGGTTGAAACTTTCCATTTTCAGAAAGTTGGATTTTTCTGAGAGTATGGGCCTCCTTGCTATTTATAGCATTTGGAAAAAGACCAAAATACCCACCAAGTTAAAATGCTTCTAACTTATTTGTTCTAACTCTGTTTTAGACGCCATTTATGCCCATACTCTTGTGAAATCAATGTATATTCATCTACTCTAAACTCACGTCAAACCACCAAAATGAAATATAAAATAACCAAAATGCTCCTTAAAACACTATTCTTAAAACATTAAATAATTAAATAATAAACTCCGGGAACGAATATCACATAAGTTGTATGACATCTTAAAACTTAAAGGACCCAAAGGCCCAATGAAACTATAAGGCCGGCTATAGAGAGATAGGGTTAGGTTTTTCCAAGTCATTCAAGTTTGAGGGACTATAAAAGGGAGTTATAACCTAAGCCTCACTTAGGTTTTGTTAGGAGGAATTAGGAGACATTTTTCCTATTTTTCTCTCTACAAAGTCGGCCCCCTCTGAAGAGATTCACTAGCATCAATCTTCATCCAAGGCCACTTATCTTCTCTTCACATCTCTCTTTGGTGTGGAGAAATTAGAGGTTCCTTCTCTTGTGAACTTGGAAATTTCTATTCCATCATCCAAATTCAAGAAGCCAAAGATCCAAAGAAGAAAAGGAGAGCAAATGTACAAGCTTTCGCTCTTTAATTGTTAAATGCTCAATGTATGTTGCTCAAATAATCTTAATTTAGCCAATGTTTCCTTCACCTAATGGCCTCAAAGCAACTTACCACTACTTTTCAAACATGTCACATTTTTTTTAACAAACGACATTATCTACACTAAAAGGGTCGGGGAGTAGGCTAAGCCTCATAATGGGTTAGTAATAATGTAGTTCAAAGTCGCCTTTTGGCGACAATTGAACCTTAGACCTCTCACTTAAAAGTGAAGAAGAATACCACAAGACTATTTAAAATGGAGTTTTGATAGCTGTTTTGGACCATTTATTAGGGGAATTGTACCTACAAATAGGAGTGTATAGGCCTCTAATTTATCAATTACACATATTAATCATCTTTCGTTCTCCAATTGCCTCATACTAGACAAAAAGGTGAAAATAATAATGGATACATAAGATAAGAGAGTTGAAATTAGTAGTGACAAGGACAACTGCGGTTTATTAATGGGTTGCCAATTTCAAGTGGCAAGTTAATGTGCTACAACCTCATTCTTACATCTTAGGTGGGTGGCCCAAACATAAATGGATAAAAATAATCTTCAATTTGACGAAGTAATTGGAAAAACTAACTGTGGTGAGTTGTTTTTTTTTTTTTTTTTTTTTTTGCTAAATGATAGATTTGTTAGATTAGGGAATCAATGAGGTTCGAACCCACGTGGTAGTGTAAGTGCAACACTCATCTATACCATTGTGGTAAAGGGCTTGTAACCAAATTTGGAAACAAAACTTTTGCCCATTGGTTTGGGTCCCCGGAGGCAGCTCTGCCTTTTTATGGGTGGGATACGAGTAATAGGATTCTATTTGGATTCTTTTTCTGAGAATTTCAGAGATTAGTTCATTTTATCTGTTTATCAGTTATTGTGCGATCAGAAATTATTTTAAATTATTTTATTTAAAATTAAATACAAATGATACTTAATAAAAATTAATCACACGATATATGATAAACGATTAAAATAAAGGGAACTTTAACGAAAAGCTCCCGGTACTGTTCACTTTAACGAAAAACCACATTTTTACACTAAAAAGTCAATACTGATACTATTCACTTTATCCTTTATTTTGTCCTTACCGTTAAAACACAAAGTTTTCAAGCCTTTTTCATTAGTTCCTTAAAATAAATGCATAAAGATTCGGAGAGAATCCTCGCCCGGGATATGAAGAATTAAAGTTGGGACCGTACCGCATACGCCTCTAGTTTTCTAACACGGTGGGCTTACTGCACACGCACTTATGGACAAGGACCAGCGAAGTACCGCTGGAGTTCGGTCTCTGTAGATAGAGTTAATGGGTCCTTCTATTTCTACTCTCATCTTTGGTGATGGCCCACACCACTTTTGGGTGGACCACAATGGCTGGTGAAGGTTTTGGGAATTGGATCCCCTCTTGAGCAAATGGTGGAGATCCTCATGACCCACTAACATAAGCCATTGAATTTTGATCCAACGGCTACAAACATGGGGGTCCCTCTAAAAGTATAATAATCGTAGTCGTTGGACCAAAATTCAACAGCCCCTGGTAGTGGGTTATGAGGACCCCCACCATTTGCTCAGAAGGGGATCCAATTCCAAGGTTTTAGGTGCGAACACCGTTAATGGTGGGCCCCTTCGTTTTGTGCGAGGGAGGGTGGGGTACAATTAGATCTAGCATTCGTGTCGTGTTTTTCATGTTCATGTCATTTTTGTGTCATACCCGAGAGCTTAAGGGTTGTGTCGTGTAATACATATTAAAGTAAACAGGTAATATAACTCGATCCAAAATCAACCTGTTAATATTATCAGGTAATATGACCCGATCCATTACCTATTAAGAAAAATATATTTTAAATCAATAAAAATGAAAACGAAAAACATAATTTGATAAAAAAAAACTGTAAAACATAATACTAGATTAGTATATGCATACTAAATTTCGGAGTTGACCCCTTCATGAAAGTTGTAAAGCTTTTCATTATGAGTGATTACATTTTTCACACTTCTACAATTATTATTATTAATTTTATTAATTTTGCACTAAAAACACTATTCATGAGATTTGGAGGGTTTTAAAATTCTAAACGACCATGTAACCATCATCTAAGCGTTGATGATGCAATTATGAACGTTTATTATGCTTTCACATCTTTCAGACTTATGGTTTTAAAAATTCAAACGATCATATACCCATCCTCAAAGTGTAGAGGATGCGACTACGAGCATTTGTATAGGTTTTTCATATTTTTGCACGTGTAATTAATTATTATAATTTTTAATGTGTTTGGTATTTTTAAATTACTTGATATTTTTATTTTTAATGTGTTTTATGATTTTAATCTCAATCTTTGCCTATAATATACTATAACAATAGATAAATAAATAAAACTTAAAATTTAAAATTTATATAGAATAATAATTAATAAACAATTATACATATTCATTATATCTATTGTATTTTATAGTAAGTTTTTTTAGTAGTTTAAAAAATTAAAATCATCAAAATAATTTTTTTCTTATTGTGTCGAAACAGGTTACCCGTGTGTCACTCACATGTAAACCTGTTAAGGACCCGTTATTAACGGGTTATTATCATGTGACCCTGATAATGACCCGATTATTTATCATATTGACCTGAAATATGTTATTTTCATGTCGTTTATATGTCGTGTTAATGGGTAGTTTAAGAAATTGCCAGGTCTATGTACAATGGGTCGGGGTTGTGCAGAAAAATCAAGGAGCTCATGGGGTGGAGATATTTTTGTGTGTAGGAGCCGTATGGTTAACTGATCCGGCCTCTGAATCAAAGAATTTCTTGAATGGTTTAGGGAGACCAATTTTGAGCAAGTGGTCCCTATTTACTTTTTAGATAGGAGCTCATTTATTTATCTTATTAGTTTACTAGATGATATATTGTCACGTGACGTTCTGGTCTGATAATGCAACGTCACATATTATCAGATTTATACAAGGCATTATAATACAAGATTGGAATGCGATAATAGTGGTAAACATGTTCTATAAGTAGCGGGAACTTTTTATTCCCACAACATAGTAACGAGAAATGGCATTTGAAATTTTTACTATGAATTGTCTTTTTTACTGTATTATAAAAGCATCGTTAAACACAAGATGCATTTAAAAAGAAAATTAAAATTATCAATAAGCTCACCATAATCATTTCATTTTAATTTTTTAGTTAGGAATTATGTAGAAGTAAACAATGTCATGCCCCGATCCCGACATACGTCCAAGATTAACATGTGACGTCATCAAGTACCTGTATCTCTAACATATCCTGCCTCTGGGATATGGCAAAGCACAACTCAAGATTTGAATCGCATAGTAATTTTTGTATACTTTATGGCTGCATCTAACCTCCTCGTTAGACTGCCTACGTACTCTCAATAAGGATTAAGCCATTCATAGTTCACCATTCACTACACTCGAACATTCATCACATAATTCACTATGTCTCAACATAATACCACACTACAAGCATGTAACATCACGAGGAACATTCGATGAAGTGCAACATAATCTCTAGCCACGTTGGTCAACAAGTCTAATCATAATTATAACAACTATGTCCAACAACATCCAATAATCACACCAAACAGTAACACGTACGATACACCAAAATGCAGCACTAGAGCGACACAGTTCGAAAGAAGCCTACATCTCAGAAGCTGTCTCAGATAAATCAAATCCAAGGAACCAATGAGTCAAATGATTCGATTTCAGACCACTTAACGAAATCCATCAACATCGAGTTCTAGATTACTCAACGGAACCAAGACACCAAAGGGAATTTCAGACCACTCAACGGAATCTAAACTAGGATACGATTCCGGACCACTCAACGAAATCGCGGAGTAGAAGGGATTTCAAACATCTCAACGGAATCCGAGTAGGTACGATTCTGAACCACTTAACGGAATCGCAGAGTATAATGCATATCAAACCACTCAATGAAATACAAGCTAGATACGATTCCTAACCACTCAAAAGAATCACAGATCACGAGGGATTCCGGACCACTCAAAGCAATCCAGACGAAGTAGGGAACCAGACCACTCAACGGAACCCCAGTGGATACCCAATTCCGGTTGCTCAACGGAACCGAGGGGAAGTCCAAGGAATATAGTAACAGCTCAAAGAAACAATACAAGAACCAAATACTCAATTTAAAAGGGCTGAACGAAAAAAAAAAAGTGAAATGAGGAAATGGGATGTGAAACAAGTGTCAAAGCAACAAACCCCATGACAATGGGTTAACGGTCCACTTCTAGCCCTCACATTTCATCATATCATGCCAATCATACAACACAAACCACATTTCAAATATGTACGTCAATCACATTTCATAAATGTTTCCAATTCACAATCAAATCAAATAAATCGATAGCTAAAAATAAAAATAAAAATTCAATAGAAATCACATTTAATAACCATGTATAACACAACATGGCGCCACTAATACGTAAATTAAGACACGCGTCAAACGAGGCGGACACATCATCATGCTGAGCCTAATAAGCTCTAGGGAATTTCAACAACACTCTAAGATCAACGACACGCTAGAAGAACTCAGGCTAGTTGACTAAAAAGTCAACCACCAATCAAGGTCGAGAGTAGGGTCCACAACTCTAGAAATCTAAACCGAAAGATCCGCCTATCAAATTTCTGATCCATAACTTTTCAAAGTTCTACTTTTCAAAGTTCACATTATGCTTCTAGAACAACGTACTAAAATCTCATCGCAATCCGACGGTCAGATCTTTGCCAATCGCTAAAGTTATGTGGCGGTCAACATTTAGTTTTATAAACTTAGAAATCCAATTCAGAAAGATCCTTATGTTGAATTCCCAATCCGTAAGTTTTATTGTCCTTAAATATTACGTATTAAAGTTTGGTGACGATCCAACGGTCGGATCGTTAATTCATATAATAACCCTGTGGGGGCCAACTGGATGGTCAACTACGAAACTATATTAAAACATCAAAATTTCACTAAACGGATGTCAAATATAGAATTGGGGTATCAAAATTAGCCTAGGATGGCCAAGTAGGGTATCGGCCCATGCACCGCCGCATGTGGCCGCCGACCGCCCTGACTCGCCGGAAAATCCAACTAATTTAAAAAATTACCAAAATTCACAAAATTGTAGATCTTAATGAGTAGCGCAAGTTTCATACCTCTGACCAAGGCCAATTTGGCCAGGAAAAGCTGCAATTTCACTCAAACCCGCCGAAAACCCTAAAAATGGGTGCCTTCGATCCGTCACCTTTGGTGCTCTACCGCCCCCAAACCTATTTGGGTTTTGTTCCTGACCTTTAGAGGAGTGTTTTAGTGGTGGTAATTGGAGGAGTTAGCTTCAGGATTTGAGGAATCGTTGCCCGAACCTGTCGCACCCACTGACGGTTCTTCACCAATTTACACCCAAATTTCTTCTAATTTTTGGTGGAAATGAAAAAGGGAATGGTGAGATGATGATTGGGCGTGGTAGATTGGTCCAATTCGTTGGAAATCCGATGAAAACCCATCAGAAAATATGGAGGAAACGGGTCGGGTTAGGGTGTACAAGTTAAAGGGGGGAAAAGGTCTGGCTTTCTCACATCCCTCATTTATCTCCCTGGTCTCCCCTCTCATTGGGCATCTCATTTTCACCCCATTTCATTTCTCTCCCTCATCTCTTTTCCTTCCTCTTTTTTGTTGCCATATGACAACTTCTAAAGTTCTTTTTTTTTAAATAACCAAAACGTCTCTAATTTCTTCGTTTCAACCTCGATTCGCGAACTGTTTTTGCCTACACGCTCGTAGGATCAAGCTCTATCCAAATATAAATTGTGACCTTGAAGGGCCTATGGATTTTAGATAATTAATTTCCAAACTTCAAATTTCGTAACTATTTTAATTAAAATCTATATTCAAATAAATTAATATAAATTCCTGAAAAATAATATAAAATCTCAATAATACAAATACGTAGATTATAACAGTGAAATCTAGGAACGGGATTTTACGAATAAGTTTAATTTTGTTTAGTATACTGATACAAATTCTATATATACTAAAACCCAGTTAAGGAGTTCACTGTTCCTAAGCACAGTGAATTGGTAGAATTTCCCTTCTTCAAACGTTCTTTTTCTTCGTTTATTTTATGGTTGTATAGTTAAAAGACTAAAAGGCCCATTTTTACACGTGGTCCGCTCGCAGCTTTCTTGTTCCACTATTTTCTTTCTTGCTTCAGTCTGAATCGGCATGTCCCTACACCTTTTCCTTCTTGCTGCTGTTGACTACAAAAAATAATGGGATTCGGCCGACCCTACTTTAGCCGGCCCATCTCTTATATCCTCCGTGTCTGGTATTGGGCCTTTGGGCCGAGACATCCTCTACGCCCGGCCCAAATCGCCATTTTGGGCCCAAACAGCTGCAGTTTGAATCCAAAAACTCATATCGTTGTTGTTCATCCAAAACCCACCCAGCCACCACCACCACTTCATCCATCACCACGTTTTACAAATCCCTCTTGACTGAAGGTAAGCGAAAATTGCCCTCTTCATCTCCTCAAATAAAATTTGATTATTGTTGTAGGTATAATTTACTGAACGATTATGGAGGCCATATAGAGAGAGAAAGGTGTGGCATACAGAGAAGAAGAAAGAGATGTGTAATTGTGGGGTGTGTTTGATTCACCCCATTGTGCCTTTATTTATAGTAGTAGGATAGGTAAAAACCTTTCCCTTCAGGATTACAACATTTAATAGGTAATCTGACACGCCCGCCCCTCAATTATATCTAATTCTAGAAATTTACCCCCAAAACCCTTTTCTATTATGCCAATTTAATCCCTAAAACTTTTATAAACTTTCAATTTAGTCCCTAAACCCTTTTTAAATTTTATATTGTTTTGTTCTTAAATTGTGAGCCCACTGGGCCCACCTGTTTCTGTCACCCTCCCCGTTCACTCTCTCTCCCTCTCTTCTGTCCCTCATCTCCCTCAAACTCCCTCTGTCTCCCTCTGCACTCTCCCGTAACCCTCTCTCCCTATCCCTCGCGCTCGACCTCACCACCTCGAAGCACGCTCAGACGCACGCACCCTCGTCCTCTCCCTCACTCTCGCGTCTCTCTTTCTCTCCCCCGTGGACTTCGCGACGAACGGAAAAGCCCAGAGGGCTCCCCGGCGTCCTCTTTGGACTTCCCGACGAGGTAAGCCCCAAATATCCCCCTCTTTCACCCTATTCGCGTTTGGGTTAGAAATTAGGAACTAATTAACGTTAATCCTGTGAGTTTTAGGGTCGAATCGGGACGGGGTGTACGTACCCATTTCCTCCGGCGAACCCGAGCGGATCGAGGCGATTCCGACCGTCTCCGTTCAATTCCCGGCGAATCCAAGGGTATAAATCTCTTCCCCTTTCTCTGCTCTTCCTTTTGATGTATGGATCGGACCCTAGTTTTAGGTATGGTGGCCGGCCGGAGCTGGGAAGCTCCGGCGTTCTTCCCCCGTTCAACCCAGGCTTTCGGGCCTTTTCAAATAACCCACGGACCTTGGGTCCGTTTCAAACCCAAAATCCCTCGGGCCTTAGGCCCGCAAGCCCAAAACCCCAGCCCAACTTATTTTAATTTAGTTTTTATTTTAATTATTAGTTAAGGCCTTTGGGCCGTTTTAGAACTTCGGGCTTTAGGCCCGTTTAGGACCCAGCCCGTGTATATATATATTTATTTTCTGTTTTATTTAATTAGGGCCTCGGGCCTTAGAAATTAGGGGCCTCCGGCCCGTTTAGTCTAAACCCAATAACCCTTGGCTTTTAAAGCCTTGGGCCGTATGGAAAAACCAGGGCCTTGGGCCCGTGTAGTTAAACCCAGAAACCCTTTGGGTTTCTATGGGTTAGGCCAAGAAGGCTAGGGCCTTTGGCCCGTGACCCTTAACCCAGAAGCCCTATTGGGCCAACCCTAAAACCCAAGACCCTTTTTGGGTCAGTGACCCAAACCCTAGCCCAGATCCGGATCCAACCCAACCCAGTGACCCATGGACCCTGACCCAAACCCGTTGACCCTTTGACCCTGACCCGTGGACCTTGACCGACCCGTTGACCGTTGACCCGGTCAACGGTCAACGTTGACTCTGACCGTTGACCGTTGACTTTGACTTTGACTAGTCAACGGTCAACATTGACTTTTCGGTTGCCTTTTTCGGGTTCCGTCCGGGACCCCTCCTAGGCTAATTTGGACGTCCTGGACCCGTTTTTGAGGTTCGTTTTCCCAAATAAAATGGTTAGAACAGAGTTTGACTAAGTTGTACCCTTTATGTGCTTAGGGGCAACTAGTGTGGCTTCCTATGTTCGCTAGCAGCGCAGCGTTGGACGGCTAAGTACTGTGAGTGGACCCCTTCTAAAAATACATGTTTTATTAGTAGAATTGCATGTATGAAAAGCATGATAGCATGAGAATTATGTATGTGCGATAGTTCTGATAGTGTATAAATGTATATGCGATAGTTATGATATTACCGCTACGGGATGTAGGGATAAGGTTCCGGTCCATCCCGGACGACGGTTTATGTCCACAATTCCGCTACGGGATGTAGGGATAAGGCTCCGGTCCATCCCGGGCGACGGTTATAGTATTGGCATAGGGCCTGGAGTGTGTTTTCCTCTGGCTGTTGAGCACAGAGACGGGGAGCCGGCATAGGGCCTGAAGCGATATTTCCTCTGACTGTATGCTCAGAGACGGGGAGATGGCATAGGGCCTGGAGGGATATATGTGGACTTTTGACATTAGGAAATTATTACGATATGCGAGTTATAAATTGGGATATTGCATGATAAGTTAGGACATGAGATATTGCACGGCATTCTAGGTTCAGAAAACCTATGTTTATCATGATATAATTGTGTTTTCATAAAATCTGGGGGATAGTACGTTGATAACTGTTTTCTTATATGTATATCAAATTGGTCCACTCACCTTTGTTTTGCGCCCCCTTCAGGGCTTAGATACGAGGCATACAATCCCGGCGTCAAGGCACTTCCGCATTTGGCATCTTCGAGTCCTCTCGGTGTAGGACCTACTCTTTTGTGTATTCAATTTGGTATTCTTTCTTGTAATATTTCAAATTAGATGTATGTTCTGAATACGTTCCTGAAACACTTATTAAATGTGCAATTTAAATTCTTATTTCTCGTTTTTATACCTTCTAAATGGCTTTCGTCACCCCTCGGGTGTCGGCCAGCACGTGACCACCCCGATGTCTACAGGACATCGGGGTCGGGGCGTGTCAGATTGGTATCAGAGCGTGGTTTATTCAGACCATACTTAGGATCTTCTGTCACTGTGGTATTGTGTCAGTTATGACGTCATTTGGATGTCACGACTTCCGAAATTGGCGCCATTTGGCACAGTGGTACAAATCTTCTCCGTTTGGATTGTCACCTTCTGGATGAAATATCAAAACTCGTGTCGGGATTTTGGCCTCATTTAAGACGTGTTTGGTGGGTGGACGAATTTCAGCATATGGCGATACTTTACGACGTGCCTTCCAAGGGAATGGCGGGTAAAGTCGGTGTTACTGGGAATCAACGTGTTCGAGAAATCTCAGTTAGGGAAGTCTGGTCAAGACCAGCTGTAGATCTGTAATGACGATGCCACTCTGCAACATGCGTTCCCTAGGAATTGCGGGCAGAGTCGGCTCTACATTGAAAATCTTGGGAAACGGACATCTTGGCAGTACGAGTTGGCTCAGACCAACTAGGAATCTGGAAACGGTGATATCATTCTGCGACATGTGTTCCCCCGGGATTGGTGAACAGAGTCATGCCTTAGTGATAGTCACCTGAAACTTTCTTAGTGTTCGTGGGAGAACGCGAGTAAGTACTAGTTGAGGTGACGGCTAGTAAGTGGTAGTTGGTGGGAACAAATCAATGTTCTTAGACTCATTACCACTGAAGCAAACTAGTGTGAATCTTTGGAACAAGTCATCAATGATTGTTCTATCGATAACCTTCTTGCTTACTCTGACGATGAAGTCAAGTCCCTTAACCTTTGACCATCAGCTTTACACCGAATCCTTCGGCCGTTGACTTTGTTGACATTAAATGCTTTTCTTGGAAAACTCCTTAGCAGCAGTCAATAATCTCACCAATTCCTAAACGGAATTGTGATTCTTGCTGTTGTTGTAGTTGAATTTAGATGATGAAGATCCAGACTTGTTTGGATAAACAGACTCCTTGAACTTCACCTGGGTTTAGTACTTGGTAGTAAACCCTAGCTCCTTATCCACGTACTTTTCGGTAGAGGTGAACTTAGCCTCCTGCTTGTAGCCTAACCGATCAGTGCTCTTGTTCCCTACCTGTTCTGCCTTGTAATTTTCAGTGTAATGGTTTAAGGCCTTACCATATTCATCTTTGTACGAAGATTGAGCTTTGCTTTGAACTCCTCTGGACTCATTGAGCTTTGGTTTGCTCAAGAGCATCACTTTAAGGTAGCCAACCGTGTCACTGCATGCATACACAGACTGCTTTGTATCCTTCTTTATCATTCTGTTAATTCAGAGGTATTATGTTTAATTTTTGAACCTTGTGATAGTTCTCCCAAGGTTTGGTGAATTTCGAAACGTCTTTGGCCTCGTTAAACTTCATGCACAGTTCTTAGCTATTCTTGAGCTTAGACCTATTTTCCTTTTTGGTCTGAGAAGCTAGTCAATTTCGGTACTAGCCTAACCGTGAAACGAAGTTTCTGATAACGACGTGTTGTCTCATCTGATCATAGTCCTTACACTTTCCAAATTCTGCGGTGGTGTATTAATTAAATGGTTGACTGCACGCTGATGCAATAGGATTGAGTCATGTGTGTGCCTCTTAACGATTGGAACGGCACGATGTGAATTCTCTTATCCTGGAACTAGAAATGGTAACGACCTACCTGGTTGAAAATGTGGCGATGTTCTCTCTACAGTGAGAAATGTTGCACCCTAGTTACCTAAATGCATAAATGTCTGCGGTTGCACTATCGTGTACTACCCCGATTTTTGCAAGTGTAATTGCGGAACTCCTCAGTAGGAAAACTCACACCCAAATCTCATTTTAGGCATCTGACCCTAACCGGACAACTACAGCGAGATCGTTTCGGGATAGAAAAGCTGAAAAGCTAAATATACCGAAATTATATAAGCTTGTCAGGAGATTCAAAACGTCAGATCATTTCACGAGTTGTCGGACGAAGTTGATGACCGATGACGTTATCAGGTGTGTGACATCAGATCTTGAATTGTTATTAATCCTTAACGATCAAATTAGGCCGTGAACTCGAACATCAGAGTGGTTATTCAAATCCAGATATCTTGTACTCTAGATTTGATGGACTTGTTTTGACCCTCAACTTCTTGAGTGTTCTTTTAGCCTTCTCGACATGGTTTCTCGCTCAATCAGTGAGAAATTGACGATCGATCGATTCGGCGGAAGTGTACGCCTAGTTCATATCGTTTTGGTCAGGAACATTAGAAGCATAACCTTTCCAAAAGTTTACCAGACTTACCAGAAAGAGTCCCACGTGGCTGTGAGGTTTCAGCTGCCTTTGGTAAGAGTTGGATGAAAGTTGTAGTATAGATGATCGGCGGATTGTGTCGCCATCTTACTACAATTTATAGGCATCACATCGTTTCCTTTCCAATGATGTGTATTCGCCTCAACGCATTTTCCCATTGTTTCACCTCGGGATTTTGTTGTTTGGGAGAATGTGGATATCGAGACACTTCTAGCAAATCTATTTGGTACACTCTTGAATGACACCACAACGTGTCTGAGGAGAGAATCTGAAGATCTTTTCACTTCTCTCGAAAGGCGTGTGCTTTCATGGTGTTTTCAGGTTGATCTGGCAGGTCTTCTTCTTTCCACCAACATTAATCTTGTTTGACTATAAATCTGCAACTACGCAAAAATGGAGAGGTGGATTGAGCACTGCAACAACTCCCAAGAGATACTGCTTGTAGGGAAAAATGAATCCTCGTTTTCTACTTGCTTGGTTCGAACTTTTGGGTCTATTACTAACCTGGTAGCAAGACAAAACGATGCTGAGGAAGTAAAAGAAGAGGAAGAGAACCACTAAAAGAGAATCACTAAATCAGTCAAATGGAAGTGTTTAGCTGTGAGAAAAGGATTGAGAATTACAGCAACTATCAGACTGTGGTTAGCGTGAGAATGAGACTTCTCTTTTGCCGTTTGCTTAGCCAGAGCTTTTAACTTCGCTGTCAACATGGTGGCCACTTCTCTTGAATCCCAAGTTACCCTTTCAAGTGGATTCATGGTTGGCAAAACACTGGAGTAGTTGGTCACGTTTGGAAGAACTGATACAGATAGAGCGCTTGGTTCTGGATGGAGTTTTACGACGATGGTTTCCGTTCTGTTCAGTCGAGTACGACACTATTTGCGTTACGATATGAGAGTTGCTACAGGCAACATAGGTTGACAGAGTAGTATTACGGACTAGTAGTTAGAGGAACGAATTCGCAACGTGTGCAATCGTGCACCATCGAAAATTATTGCTTACTTACCAGGACAACGAATGAGTGGTTGATATCACGGGCGGCCGACTGTTGTATCGATAACTTGTTCGTTGGGTTGTTAAGCAAGTGAGTAGGTAGACTCGTTTATAGTAGCCGTTATAGATTTCGCTATCGCTATGACTTGACCCAAAAACAAATCTATTCTCGAGGTACGTGTCGTTACGTACGCTTGGACAAGACCCATTTTCGTTTTCAGTTTTGAATTTTCAGTGCAAGTACTTTAACTCTTTTTACGCTAGTTATTTATTTTATGTTACAAATGTTTTGGGGGAAAGTATTTTCGTTTCGGTCTTAATTTCAGCTTAAGTTTTCGACCTATATGTTAGTACGTATCTATTTTGGCCTTAACGTATTTTACGTATTTATTTTTGCATTATTGTTTTCACGTACTTATTTTTTACCTTACGTCAATATATGTTTAAATTTTATATCTTTATAAATTATGTCTCTATTTTTCACTACTGGGGAAGAAAGTAAGAGATTGGAGGCCTTATAGAGAATTTCGTGACCCGCTCGCGACGGGTGACATATTCTCTTTGATGCACCCCCTCTAATTTGATTTCTCATTATATACCTATATTCTTCCTACTATTTTCGAGTATTTTAACTTACTAGTGAATTTAAATTTCGGGGTCGAAATTTTTTTGTAAGGAGGGTATAATTGACACGCCCGCCCCTCAATTATATTTAATTCTAGAAATTTACCCCCAAAACCCTTTTCTATTATGCCAATTTAATCCCTAAAACTTTTATAAACTTTCAATTTAGTCCCTAAACCCTTTTTAAATTTTATATTGTTTTGTTCTTAAATTGTGAGCCCACTGGGCCCACCTGTTTCTGTCACCCTCCCCGTTCACTCTCTCTCCCTCTCTTCTGTCCCTCATCTCCCTCGAACTCCCTCTGTCTCCCTCTGCACTCTCCCGTAACCCTCTCTCCCTATCCCTCGCGCTCGACCTCACCACCTCGAAGCACGCTCAGACGCACGCACCCTCGTCCTCTCCCTCACTCTCGCGTCTCTCTTTCTCTCCCCCGTGGACTTCGCGACGAACGGAAAAGCCCAGAGGGCTCCCCGGCGTCCTCCTTGGACTTCCCGACGAGGTAAGCCCCAAATCTCCCCCTCTTTCACCCTATTCGCGTTTGGGTTAGAAATTAGGAACTAATTAACGTTAATCCTGTGAGTTTTAGGGTCGAATCGGGACGGGGTGTACGCACCCATTTCCTCCGGCGAACCCGAGCGGATCGAGGCGATTCCGACCGTCTCCGTTCAATTCCCGGCGAATCCAAGGGTATAAATCTCTTCCCCTTTCTCTGCTCTTCCTTTTGATGTATGGATCGGACCCTAGTTTTAGGTATGGTGGCCGGCCGGAGCTGGGAAGCTCCGGCGTTCTTCCCCCGTTCAACCCAGGCTTTCGGGCCTTTTTAAATAACCCACGGACCTTGGGTCCGTTTCAAACCCAAAATCCCTCGGGCCTTAGGCCCGCAAGCCCAAAACCCCAGCCCAACTTATTTTAATTTAGTTTTTATTTTAATTATTAGTTAAGGCCTTTGGGCCGTTTTAGAACTTCGGGCTTTAGGCCCGTTTAGGACCCAGCCCGTGTATATATATATTTATTTTATGTTTTATTTAATTAGGGCCTCGGGCCTTAGAAATTAGGGGCCTCCGGCCCGTTTAGTCTAAACCCAATAACCCTTGGCTTTTAAAGCCTTGGGCCGTATGGAAAAACCAGGGCCTTGGGCCCGTGTAGTTAAACCCAGAAACCCTTTGGGTTTCTATGGGTTAGGCCAAGAAGGCTAGGGCCTTTGGCCCGTGACCCTTAACCCAGAAGCCCTATTGGGCCAACCCTAAAACCCAAGACCCTTTTTGGGTCAGTGACCCAAACCCTAGCCCAGATCCGGATCCAACCCAACCCAGTGACCCATGGACCCTGACCCAAACCCGTTGACCCTTTGACCCTGACCCGTGGACCTTGACCGACCCGTTGACCGTTGACCCGGTCAACGGTCAACGTTGACTCTGACCGTTGACCGTTGACTTTGACTTTGACCAGTCAACGGTCAACGTTGACTTTTCGGTTGCCTTTTTCGGGTTCCGTCCGGGACCCCTCCTAGGCTAATTTGGACGTCCTGGACCCGTTTTTGAGGTTCGTTTTCCCAAATAAAATGGTTAGAACAGAGTTTGACTAAGTTGTACCCTTTATGTGCTTAGGGGCAACTAGTGTGGCTTCCTATGTTCGCTAGCAGCGCAGCGTTGGACGGCTAAGTACTGTGAGTGGACCCCTTCTAAAAATACATGTTTTATTAGTAGAATTGCATGTATGAAAAGCATGATAGCATGAGAATAATGTATGTGCGATAGTTCTGATAGTGTATAAATGTATATGCGATAGTTATGATATTACCGCTACGGGATGTAGGGATAAGGTTCCGGTCCATCCCGAACGACGGTTTATGTCCACAATTCCGCTACGGGATGTAGGGATAAGGCTCCGGTCCATCCCGGGCGACGGTTATAGTATTGGCATAGGGCCTGGAGTGTGTTTTCCTCTGGCTGTTGAGCACAGAGACGGGGAGCCGGCATAGGGCCTGAAGCGATATTTCCTCTGACTGTATGCTCAGAGACGGGGAGATGGCATAGGGCCTGGAGGGATATATGTGGACTTTTGACATTAGGAAATTATTACGATATGCGAGTTATAAATTGGGATATTGCATGATAAGTTAGGACATGAGATATTGCACGGCATTCTAGGTTCAGAAAACCTATGTTTATCATGATATAATTGTGTTTTCATAAAATCTGGGGGATAGTACGTTGATAACTGTTTTCTTATATGTATATCAAATTGGTCCACTCACCCTTGTTTTGCGCCCCCTTCAGGGCTTAGATACGAGGCATACAATCCCGGCGTCAAGGCACTTCCGCATTTGGCATCTTCGAGTCCTCTCGGTGTAGGACCTACTCTTTTGTGTATTCAATTTGGTATTCTTTCTTGTAATATTTCAAATTAGATGTATGTTTTGAATACGTTCCTGAAACACTTATTAAATGTGCAATTTAAATTCTTATTTCTCGTTTTTATACCTTCTAAATGGCTTTCGTCACCCCTCGGGTGTCGGCCAGCACGTGACCACCCCGATGTCTACAGGACATCGGGGTCGGGGCGTGTCATAATCAACTCCTAATAGGAATATAAGATACATTCCTAATCTACTAGAATTTACACAATCACATTCATATTCTAATAGGATTGCAACAATTATCTATTAACTTCTCCCAATTTTTTTTTGTTTCAAATTTATATCGATTGCCAGGATTTTGGAAGGGTGTATGGGTATGGGTAATTTTCATATTATTTTGTGGGTTTGCCCACTTGAGATTGAGCTTTTGTAGACAAATATTGGCTTTATGGGCAAAATTCTTGCCTTTAAATGTTGAGGCCATTCAAACTAAACTAATTGATTAAGTTAAAAAAATTATAGTATTTTAAAACATTATTTGAATTCTGGCATTTGAATTGAATTAGTATTGATTTTTTTTCATATATTTTGGAACGACGAGATGGGCCGTAGGTTGGCATATAGCAGTGCTCTTGAATGATGTTTTGTTTGGCATATTACTGTGATCGGAACCTGGTTCCTTTTTATCTGAATATTATTATATTTACAAGTCATATCTTATGCAATTAGTCGTGTTTGTACTACACATGGTATGAGTTAGTGAACATAATGGGAGGAAGAAGACTATGGGATCCTTTTTAGGTGGAACATGTTAGTTTGCAGTCTTTTGTTAACATTATATGTATTTGATGTGTTCTCTGAAGATTATTTGTGTTGCTATTCTTTCCTTAAATTTTTTTGCATGTTAATGTGTTTGATGCTTTATGTGTTTAGGTAGGCGTGTGATTTTCATCTGAATATTATTATATTTTCAAGTCATATCTTCTGTGATTAGTTTTTGTACACGATATGAGTTTGTAACCTTATTGACAAGAATAAGACTATGTAAACTGGCAGGAAGAAGTCTATGGTTTAGATAAAATATGTTATTTTGCAGTTTTCTGTTAGGATTATCTGTATTTATAGTGTTATGGAAAGATTATTTGTGTTGTTATTCTTTGCTAGAATGTTTTTGCATAAATTTGCATACATCTCTACACTTCTATTATAATCCCATGTATATTTGCTTATAGTTTTGCAGCGGAATGAAGATAGAACCTATCTAAAGTTTATTACCTTTTCAGTCTAATAAAAAGATGATGACATACTTGTAGCCGAAAGTAGGGCGTGCTGGTCGTCACGTGAGTGTGACGTAGCCAAGTGCACAGTGCGGAAGCGGAATCATTAACGAAGTACGAACCAATTAAAATCGAACTACTAGCAACCTAGATAAGATATTGTGCTAGAGTGATAATACAGTACTTATATATAACCAGAGCGTACTAAGTCATAGTGCAGTCAAGCATGAATAAATGAGTTCAAATACACTAACGGGTGTCCTACATAATAGCAAGTCTGTCAAAACTGCCGGAAGGTCCTCGCTAGCCAACTCGGGTACTCAAGCTATCTAGAACCTGGAGGGGCGAAAAACAAAATTGAGTGGGTCAGCAAAACAAATCTTTTCAAAATCATTATTTTCTCAAAAGTATAGCCCCTCTCCGTAAAACCTGTATAGTTTCCCAGAAAATAATACGTACATATATATCACAACCTTTCTCAGCATAAAACATTTTCAATGTATCTCATAACATGTCGTGCAATGCATTTCAATGCCATTCTGAATCTCATAAGTAATGCCATGCTATGCATTTCAATAATCATATCGCTACTAGATATTAACTCAGCCATCGGCTGTACATATAGCTCATAACATCACTATCTCATCATATATATATATATATATCTACTGCACATACATCAATATCCTCATCATATCATCATCATCATCACTGTATCAATAATAAATGCTCTAGTGCTACAATCACGTGAAGACTGTGCGAATGAACGCGGGTCACCTACATGTCGTACCTACTCAAAGGTGGTTTATACGACAAGACTGTGCACCTAACTTAGATCCAAGACGAGCATGCGATGCGGGAGGTGAACGACATGTGAAAGACTGTGCCCCTATCTATGGGCGTGACCACTAACAATATGTGCAGGTTTATGAGCTAACATATCACATCATATCTCATCATATCTCATCGTATATCGACTGTTCTTTCTCAACTATGCATGTACCTACCTAGTACTTACCTGGCGTCCTCGGCACCAACATATGCATGAAATGTATATATGAATACTCATGCATCAATATCAAGTTATATGCATGTCGATAAAAACGTACTTTTCATTTAAAATCTGATTATGAGAAAATCATTATATATAGGTTATACGGGAAAATAGCTGCCCACTCATTGATAAGTTGCTGGGTCGTAGCCCCCACGTCTAGCCTGGCTACGCTCGTCCTCGGAATACGTCTCACCTATATGAGAAATTACTAAAAATACGTTATTTAAGCACATACACGTAACTATGGAAATAACTTCTCATACATAGCTCAATTTTGGCCTTTGGATATACCAATGTGACCTACTCGTCGTCACGAACATCCCCATATTTTTTAATTAATTTTTCTCGGCCCCACGCGCCGGCGACGGCACGAACCCACCGCCGGCCACGCTCGGCCACGTGACCTGCACACTGACAGTGTCAGTTAACGCCGTCAGGTATATTCGGGGAATATTTCGTTAACTTTAACGGTGTCAGTTAACGCCGTTAGAATATTCCGTCAAAACTGACGGAATATTCCGTCGTCTTCTTCGGCGAGTCGCCGGTCGCCGGCGATTGTTCGTCGAAAATCTGGGAATTTTTCAAATCTTCATATCTCACTCGTTTTTGCACCATTTTGACCCATTTTTCTTCCTACGTGCTCTAAATTAAGAGTAGAACAAGTCTATACCTTCAAAAACCTTGAAAAAGGCCTTAAATCTAGTCGGGGAAAATCTCCAAAACCGGCCAAACTTCGACCTCGTGATCCCGACATCTAAACACTTCCAACGAACCACTCTGAGCCTCCTTGAGACCTCACAAAGCTTCCTATAAGCTTAGATTGTACTAAAAATCAACCAACAAAAAGTTCATGAATAGTGCCAAGATCGGACCTTGTGATTCCGACGTGAAAACGACGTAGAACTTACCTGAAAATGGTACCACCGTGCTCGTATGGTTTCCAGGAGTCGAATGGTGGTGTTGGTTCGTTCGATCTGTTGAGTTTTGTTGGATTTGTGGGTGTGTCCGTGTAAGGTGGCGAGAGAGAGAGTCGAGAGTGAGAGAGAGAAAGTGAGTGATGGACACAGAGAGAGAGTGACGGGAGAGGTGAGGGTGTAAGGATTGTGTGGTCCAAAAATATCCTACACAAATAATATCCATAGCTCCAATTATTGAGGGCCATCATTCATTGGTCCTCACACAACATACATGCATACGTACATAACCCTGAAGGGGTAATTCCGTCAATTCACTACTAATAAATAAATATATCGGGACTGGTTGTCACAATCTACCCACCTTATAAAAATTTCGTCCCAAAATTTCATACAACACATACATACTAATATCCATAAAACAACCTCGGATACATCTCTCTCATCCTGTCCTCGGTCTCCCAGGTAGCTTCTTCCGCTGAATGATTCCTCCACAAAACTTTCACCAAACGCACTGTCTTGTTTCTGAGCACCTTATCTTTCCAATCAAGTATCGTCACTGGCTCCTCATCGTAAGTCAAATCTGGGTTAATCTCCAAAGGTTGCAGAGGAATCACATGCGACGGATCTGAAACATAATGTCAAAGCATCGAAACATGAAACACATTATGTACTCTGGAAAACTCTAACGGCAACTCAAGCCTGTAAGCTACTTCACCGACTCGCTCGGTGATCCGATAAGGTCCAATGTACCTAGGACTCAATTTACCTTTCTTTCCGAATCGAACCACACCCTTCCAAGGCAATCACTTAAAAAATACCCAATCATCAACATTATACATTCGGTCAGTGGCATGTTTGTCTCCTAAACTCTTTTGGCGATCTTGGGCAGTTTTCAGATTAGCCTTAATAACCTGAACATTCTAAGTAGTCTCCTCTACTATCTCAGGGCCCACTAGAACTCTTTCGCCAACCTCTGACCAACACAAAGGTGTACGACAAGGTTTCCCATAAAGTACCTCAAACGGTGCCATCCCAATACTAGAATGAAAGCTGTTATTATAGGCGAACTCCATCAAATCCAAACGCTGATGCCATGAGTCGCCAAACTGAAAAACTGAAGATCTCGGCATATCCTCAAATGTCTGTATAGTCCTCTCTGACTGACCGTCTGTCTGAGGGTGATATGATGTGCTGTACAATAGTCTCGTACCCAAAGCCTCCTGAAAAGCAATCCAGAACTTAGAAGTGAATCGAGGATCGCGATCAGAGACAATACTAATTGGAACACCATGATACTTCACAATCTTCGCTATGAATAGCTCGGCCAATTGATTCAACGAAATTTTTTTCCTAACAGGAATAAAATGTGCTGACTTGGTGAGTCGATCAACAATCACCCAAATTCCATCATATCCGTTCTGAGTACGAGGGAGCTTGTACACAAAATCCATAGTAATGTCTTCCCATTTCCACTGTGGAACAGGAAGTGGTTGCATCAACCCAAATGGCTTCTTTCTTTCGGCTTTGACTTGCTGACATATGACGCATCTACTTACATATTCAGCGATTTCTCTCTTCATACCCGGCCAATAGTAGAACGGTCGAATGGTATGATACATTTTTGTGCCCCCGGGATGCATCGCATAAGCTGAAATATGCGCTTCGTCTAAGATATCCTTCTTTAACTCTGCATTATTCGGCATGTACATCTTGTTTCCCTGCATAATCATACCGTCTGATTCTCTAATTCGAAGGTCTTTCTTTTTACCATCATTCCTCAGCCAAATAAGTTCCTGAATCTCATCATCATTCATCTGGATCTCAAGTATTCTGTCGATTAGGATTGGCCTAACTTGGAAAATAGTAAGCAAGGCTTCCTCTCGATTGTCTACCATCAAATTCTCTACTTCTAACTGTACTCCAATCGATCTCAACTCGGCAAGAAGAGGGACTCGGCTTGCATGAAAAGCGTTAATTCTACCCTGGGACTTCCTGCTAAGAGTGTCAGCTACCACGTTTGCACGACCAAGATGATACTCAATCGTGCAATCGTAGTCGCTCAGTAACTTAATCCATCGACGCTGGCGAAGATTCAAATCCTTCTGGGTAAAAAGGTACTGGAGACTCTTATGGTCTGAGAAGATCCTGCATTTCTCACCATAGAGGTAATGTCTCCAAATCTTTAAAGCAAAGATAATGGCAGCCAATTCCAAGTTATGTGTAGGGTAATTCTTCTCATGAGGTTTTAACTGGCATGAAGCATAAGTAATCACCTTACCATGCTGCATCAAAACGCAACCCAAGCCATTCAACGACGCGTCACTGTAAATCTCGAAATTACCATCATCGTCATGAAGCGTCAAGACATGAGCATGAGTGAGACAATACTTCAACTGCTGGAAACTCCGCTCACAATCATCATCCCACTCGAACTTAACGTCCTTCTTGGTCAACTTCGTCAATGGTAGCGCCATGATAAAAAAGTCTTTAACGAACCGCCGATAGTAACCTGCCAAACCAAGGAAGCTCCGAACCTCGGTGACGGTTCGTGGCTGTTCCCAATTCTCCACAGCCGCAATCTTCTGAGGGTCAATCTGAATACCCTGAGCTGAAACGACATGCCCCCAAAATGCTACTTCGTCCAACCAAAACTGGCACTTACTGAACTTGGCATACAATCGATGCTCTCTCAATTTCTTCAACACCAACGAAAGATGTCGAACATGGTTAGCCCTCGACTTAGAATACACCAGGATATCGTCAATGAAGACAATAACGAACCTATCCAGATACTGCTGGAACACCTTATTCATCAATCCCATGAAAGCAGCTGGTGCATTAGTCAAACCAAATGGCATAACCAGAAACTCATAGTGTCCATAACGAGTCCTAAAGGCAGTTTTAAGAACATCGTCACTCCTGATTTTCAACTGATAGGAGCCTGACCTCAAGTCGATTTTCGAGAATACACAGGCACCTCGAAGTTGATAAAAAAGACCATCAATACGCGGCAACGGATAACGGTTTTTAATCGTCGCTCGATTCAACTGCCTGTAATCGATACATAATCTCAAGGTACCATCCTTCTTACGAACAAATATGACTGGGGCTCCCCAAGGTGAAGTACTGGGCTGAATGAACCCCTTCTCAAGTAATTCCTGCAACTGAATCTTCAACTCTCACAACTCGGCCGGAGCCATTCGATATGGAGTTAACGAGATATGATTAGTACCTGGCAACAAGTCAATGGTAAACTCCACGTCGCAATCTGGCGGCAATTCAGGTAAATCATCAGGGAATACGTCAGCGAAATGTCTAACTACTCGAACATCCTCCAAGCTAGCAGGAGCATCATCATGAAGTACTACATGAGCTAAGTATCCCTGGTAACCTTTCTTCAACAACTTCTTGGCTCTCACAGCCGAAATAACACCATGTCTAACTCCGTTACGCTCACCAACAAAGGTTATCTCAGGTAATCCAGGACGATGAAATGTCACTGATTTCCCGTAACAATTAATCTTGGCACGATTGAAGTGCAACCAATCAGTGCCCAGAATGACGTCAAAGTCAACGATATCTAGCGGAGTGAGGTTAGCATGCATAACCACGTTCTCCACTATTACGGGACATTCTGGATATACGTAATCCACATAACATTTCTCCCCTCTAGGCATGGGAAACTCCAACTCATACCCAAGGGATGAAGATTGAGGTTGGGTCAGTTGAGCAAATGTATGAGAAATCATAGAGTGCGTGGCACCACAATCAATTAGTACTCTAGAAAAATGACCAAGAATATTCAATGTACCCATAATCAGATCTGGGTTGGTCTGAGCGTCCTGTAGCGAGAGGTTATGGATACGGCCATGCGTCTACTGACGTCCTCCTCGACTTCGATTTGCGTGCATCCCTCGCCCCTGAGGGTTTCGTCCCTGACTCGACTGCCTAGCCTGTCTCGACGACCCGACACCACTAACGGCAGCATCCACCTGCTGGGGCTGTCCCCCCGAATACCACTGCGAACTACCGGCTGTAAATTACTGCTGAGGCAGGTATCCACCTGAATATGACTGCGGAGGAGGCATATATCCTCCAAAGTATTGCCGCTGGGGAGGCATATACCCTCCGGAATACTATCCGTAGCCGCTCTGGTAGTAGGGATCCATAGGGTACTGAGGCTGGTACTGGTCCGATGAGTACAGAATGGGATCTCCTGAGTAGTGGAAAGCTCCTCCAGTCCGCTCTGCGCATAGCCGCTCGACCCTAAATACTGCTGTACTGGAGCTGGTGGTATAGCAGGCTGCTGAGGCCTCTGCTGGTTCTGAGGGCAGTTCTTAGCCTGGTGCCCATCCAGACCACAAGTGTAACATCCGCTCATACCACGACGACACTCGCCAAAGTGCCGGTTGTTGCACCTACGACACAACGGAGCACTGTTCCTGCCAGAGTTCCCCTGCCTCTAGAATCTGCCACTGCCGAAGAATCTGCCACCGCCCCTCTGCCCGGTGGCACTGAAACCTCCGCTCGACGAACTAGAACTGGCCCCGCTTCGTTTGAAGGTCTGAGTCTGACGGGGTCCCTGCAAGTACGGGCATTTGCCCTTATTATTCTTACCCTGGTTGCCAACCTTCTCGTTGTCATCACTGTCACTCGGCAAGTTCTCGGAGTCCTCAATCTGCAGCAAGACCTCGTAAAACTCGTGGTAGGTGGAGCAGGGAATCGTTGTCGCTATCGTACGCCACTTCTTCTTCGTACCCAGTTTGAATCGGCGTAACATCTCCACCTGATTAGCAGCGATGTCCGGGTGGTAGCGGGAAAGATCAGTGAATGTGTGGTAGTACTCGTTCGCTGACATCTTCTTTTGTTTCAGTCTAGTAAACTCCTGTTTCTTTCCGTCAATATATGCTGGAGGAATGAATCTTCTGTAAAACAATTCCTTAAATACCTCCCAGTCATTAGCTTCCTCCTCAGGCATCCGCTTAGCTAACTCCGACCACCAAGTAGCTGGTTCCTTAGCCAAAAACCATGAAGTCGTCTCAACCCACTTATTGGGCTGTAGACTCCCCTGATTCGTCATGATGCTAAAGGTCTTCTCAATATGCATGAACCATTTTTATGAACCCTCGGGCCTCTCGTTCCCCACCAACTGGGTTATCTTCAGATTGTGCACTGACTCAAGAGGGGTCCGCTGAGGCGGGCGGATAACTGACTGAAGGGCGTTAGCTATAGCCTCCTCTAACTGGGCTACGCTAGGGAAACTAGGTTCCTCTACATGACGAGGCTCACGACGAGGCGGCATAGTTCTGACATAAGACATCAAGTCATTAGAAATTTCACAAAATATGCAAGACTGCAACCTAGAGCTCTGATACCAAACTGACACACCCGTACCCGAAAGTAGGGCGTGCTGGCCGTCACGTGAGTGTGACGCAGCCAAGTGCACAGTGGGGAAGCAGAATCATTAACGAAGTACGAACCAATTAAAATCGAACTACTAGCAACCTAGATAAGATATTGTGCTAGAGTGATAACACAGTACTTATACATAACCAGAGCGTACTAAGTCATAGTACAGTCAAGCATGAATAAATGAGTTCAAATACACCAACGGGTGTCCTACATAATAGCAAGTATGTCAGAACTGTCGGAAGGTCCTCGCTAGCCAACTCGGGTACTCAAGCTATCTAGAACCGGGAGGGGCGAAAAAAAAATTAAGTGGGTCAGCAAAACAAATCTTTTCAAAATCATTATTTTCTCAAAAGTATAGCCCCTCTCCGTAAAACCTGTATAGTTTCCTAGAAAATAATACGTACATATATATCACAACCTTTCTCAGCATAAAACATTTTCAATGTATCTCATAACATGTCGTGCAATGCGTTTCAATGCCATTCTGAATCTCATAAGTAATGTCATGCTATGCATTTCAATAATCATATCGCTACTAGATATCAACTCAGCCCTCGGCTGTACATATAGCTCATAACATCACTATCTCATCATCATATATATATCTACTGCACATACATCAATATCCTCGTCATATCATCATCATCATCACTGTATCAATAATAAATGCTCTAGTGCTACAATCACGTGAAGACTGTGCGAATGAATGCGGGTCACCTACATGTCGTACCCACTCAAAGGTGGTCTATACGACAAGACTGTGCACCTAACTTGGATCCAAGACGAGCATGCGGTGCGGGAGGTGAACGACACGTGAAAGACTGTGCCCTATCTCTGGGCGTGAGCACTAACAATATGTGCAGGTTTATGAGCTAACATATTACATCATATCTCATCATATCTCATCGTATATCGACTGTTCTTTCTCAACTATGCATGTACCTACCTGGTACTTACCTGGCGTCCTCGGCACCAACATATGCATGAAATGTATATATGAATACTCATGCATCAATACCAAGTTATATGCATGTCGATAAAAACGTACTTTTCATTTAAAATCTGATTCTGAGAAAATCATTATATATATATAGGTTATACGGGAAAATAGCTGCCTACTCACTGATAAGTCGTTGGGTCGTAGCCCCCACGTCTAGCCTGGCTACGCTCGTCCTCGGACTACGTCTCACCTATATGAGAAATTACTAAAAATACATTATTTAAGCACATACACGTAACTATGGAAATAACTTCTCATACATAGCTCAATTTTGGCATTTGGATATACCAACGTGACCTACTCGTCGTCACGAACATCCCTATATTTTTTAATTAATTTTTCTCGGCCCCACGCGCCGGCAACGGCACGAACCCACCGCCGGCCACGCGCGGCCACGTGACCTGCACACTGACGGCGTCAGTTAACGCCGTCAGGTATATTCCGGGAATATTTCGTTAACTTTAACGGCGCCAGTTAATGCCGTTAGAATATTCCGTCAAAACTGACGGAATATTCTGTCGTCTTCTTTGGCGAGTCGCCGGTCCCCGGCAACTGTTCGCCAGAAATCTGGGAATTTTTCAAATCTTCATATCTCACTCGTTTTTGCACCATTTTGACCCATTTTTCTTCCTACGTGCTCTAAATTAAGAGTAGAACAAGTCTATACCTTCAAAAACCTTGAAAAAGGCCTTAAATCTCGTCGGGGAAAATCTCCAAAACTGGCCAAACTTCGACCTCGTGATCCCGACGTCCAAACACTTCCAACGAACTACTCCGAGCCTCTTTGGGACCTCACGAAGCTTCCTATAAGCTTAGATTGTCCTAAAAATCAACCAACAAAAAGTTCATGAATAGTGCCAAGATCGGACCTTGTGATTCCGACGTGAAAACGACGTAGAACTTACTTGAAAATGGTACCACCGTGCTCGTATGGTTTCCAGGAGTCGAATGGTGGTGTTGGTTTGTTCAATCTGTTGAGTTTTGATGGATTTGTGGGTGTGTCCGTGCAAGGTGGCGAGAGAGAGAGAGAGTGAGTGATGGACAGAGAGAGAGAGTGACGGGAGAGGTGAGGGTGTAAGGATTGTGTGGTCCAAAAATATCCTACACAAATAATATCCATAGCTCCAATTATTGAGGGCCACCATCCATTGGTCCTCACACAACATACATGCATACGTACATAACCCCGAAGGGGTAATTCCGTCAATTCGTTACTAATTAATAAATATATCGGGACGGGTTGTCACAAAAGATCAGTGTTCGTGTGTGCAGAATTTGGAGACTTAAAATTATAGGAAAGTATAATACGTTTGGCAGTCTTATATTGGTTGATGAAATGATAAGAATTTTATTTTTTTAGGTTTTTAATTTTGATAATATCATATTCCATGAATTTGTCAGTAATGTTAACCTAAATTTTGCAGAAAATGTATAGATATTTTAGTTATTTGCAAACTTATAGATGATCTTTCCTAAGAAATTGAAGAAATTAGATGTCTACATCAAATAATTATTAATTAAAACATAAGTAATAAAACAATTTTGAAATAATATGTTGAATAAGTTTAAAATTATGATCATTACAAAAATTTCTTGAATGAGGATGAGAGGAAGTCCAGATAGATTGTTCTCCACTCCTTTTATCTCCCAAATAAGAAATATCATCACTTCATCTTAAAACAGCTTCCTGGTCATCGCTGCCAATGCTTGAATTAGATAGAGGAAAGGCCTACTAGATTTCTCTTCAAATCTTATACCACCAAAATAAGCAACGTTATCAGATTTGTTTCCAATTTGCATCTCACTCCCATACGTTTAGTTATTCACAAACTTATAGCCATGATGCATGTTGATTTCTCTAGGTATGTGAGCCGTCCTTGGCTCCTTAAGTCATTGAACGTAAAAACATCGCCTAGCTTCTCCACCACTTCACCTAGACCATCGCCACCACCACTTCATCTAAATCTAACATGCATGAATCTTCCCATACCAATGGACTCACCACCGAACTCCAAGAAGTTTCCAAAACCCGCTTTACTGAAGGTAAGCAAATTTGGTTTTCTAATTATGTTGGAGTTGAAATATGTTTGATTTCCAAACCACTGCTAGCACCTGTGGATGCAAATTTTTGCCTTCTTCTTCTTGGACAAAATTGCACCTACAAAACAATTAACACCTTAGGTCAAGGCCAAGAGCCTCACGCGCCCACAATGAATGTGGGGAGGGGGGGAGCTTTGGTCGAAGAACCTCTTATGCCAAAGTTAGAATTTAGATAGAAAAGTGTTTGGAGAGTTTTTGGGAGTTTTGTAAGAGTGTGGAACTTCCGTTTTTAGAGAAAATGGGGTAGTACATATAGAGCATGGCTGGTCCCCTTTGGAGATAAGGTGGCCGGCCCTTTTGGGTGTTTTTGAGTGTATTTTGTAGTTAATTGGTGATTTAATTGGAAATTAATGAATTAATTAGGTAATAAATCCATTAATTAGCCAATTAACATAATTTAAAAGGAATGTTTTGGAGGTTATGGAATAATTACCTTGTGGAGAATATAGGATGAGGATGGATGAAATAATTTTGAATTTGTTACCTCTTTTGGGCACTTTTGACTTGATTGAAGGATGATTGTCCACTACTCATGCTTAGAAAATCCGATATGCCTCGAGGGTAATTTTGTCCTTTTTACCCAAAAATCCACGTGTCGCCTTGTGATTATTTTTGGCTCCACAAATGCTCATACACCTGTTGGGCTACTTGTAGGAAAATGCTAGCAGGTGTAGAGATATTCTTACTCTAGGAAACTTAGGACTACTTCCTATTTTGATGTAGATTCCCTCTTTAATATGAAATTAGATCCTTCTAGGAAAGGAAAATAAATTTCTCTCAAAGCTTAATTAAGTCCACCTTAAGTGGGTTGTTAAATTAACTTTGGAGATCGATTTATTCTACCCTACAAGTGAGAAAAAACTTAGAGAATATTTGTTCCCCTTCCTCTAGCAATCTTCTACATCTTGCCCATGCAAAAAATCGTCTTTCATTGCTTGCTTCGTCTTCTCCGCACAACACCGATGTAAGAAAAATCTAAGTTTCCTTGTTTTCTTCTTTAGATACTGCTGTCGTGGGGTAGTCGTCAGGGTGGCGCGGCACTTCGGCTGGCACGGGCCAGAAGTCGGCTTGGCATGGGCTAAGGAGGTGGTGTGGCAGAGGCCAATGCTTGTGCTGCTCAGCTTGATTGAAGCCAATGATTGCCTTCACATAGGCCGAGGAAGTGGCGTGGCATGGGCAATGGTTTAGGCTAGCACGTTTAGGCTGCTTGCCAAAAATAAGGAAACTACTTGAATTTGATTTCTCAGCTGCTGTAGATGGAGTAATTAAGGATGGAGCTACCAAGATTGGAGCTACTGAAGATGAGGTGTCGGATAAGGAACTGTTGAGTGCAAAAGTGGATGTTGTCCCCTGACCATTTGCTTCTTATTCGATCTTTTGAGCTATGTGGCCTTCTAGCACTAGAAGGCTTACCCATATGGGTGTCGGGGAATTGGTTTACCCTATCACACTGGAGAGCAATTAGTTTATCCTCTCACACTGGAGAGCTTACCCATATGGGTGTCGGGGAATTAGTTTACCCTCTCGCACTGGAGATCAATTAGTTTATCCTCTCGCATTAGAGTTACCCATATAGGTGTCGGGGAATTAGTTTACCCTCTCGTACTAGAGAGCAATTAGTTTATCCTCTCACACTGGAGAGCTTACCCATATGGGTGTCAAAGAATTAGTTTACTCTCTCGCACTGGAGAGCAATTAGTTTATCCTTTCACACTGGAAAGCATACCCAGAAAAGGTTTTGAGCAGTTGTTGTAGACAATAATTGAGCCAGGCTTATGAATAACTTCTTGAATCTTCATTGAGAATAAAGAAATAACTCAACTGTGCTGCAAGGTAGAAACTGTATAACAAATTGGATAATCCTTGGCTCGCAAGGCCTTGTTTGTCGAGCTTCTTGAGAATTCGAACTTATTTGAAAAAGCCCTAACGGGGTTCAAGAGGTAATGTAAACTTCCCTTGCTTGTGTAGGCCGTTTTGTTGACCTGTCAAGATATTCATTGCACCGCCCCTCATTTGTCATTTTCTCAAGGTACTACTTCCACTTCAGGCAGCCGTTGGTAGTGTGGCCTGGTCCTTGATGGAATGCGTAATACTTTGTATGATCCAGCTTGGTAAGATCGCCTTTCATGGGTGGCGACAGTTCGAACCAAGGTTTATCCTTGAGTTTACGGAGAATTTTGCTGATTATAACTGTGAACTTGGTGAATGTTTCAGCTGCTGAGTCTTCTCTGGTCGGGGAACGTTCCATGTACTTCTTTATCGACTCATTTTTGTTAAATTGCTTGGCCTCGTCTCATAGTGCGTGCTTTTCCACCAAAGCATATGAAGCTGCTAGGGTCAGTTCTTCTCCCATGATCAATTTTTTGAATAAAGGGTGTTCGGTGGGAAGCCCATTTCTGAATGCTGTCGTTGCTATGTCCTCATTACAGCCAACAATCTTGGCCTTCTCTGCTTTGAACCATTTGACATAGTCGCGAATTGTCTCCCAAAGGTCTTTTATGATGTTGAAGAAATGGTCGGATGTCCTCTTGATTCAGGGATTAGATAAATACTCCTTAGTGAAAACCAAGGAAAGCTCGTTGAAACTCCTGATCGACTGCATCAGTAGAGTGTGGAACTAGTTTTGCGCCTCGCCTTGTAGAGTTGTGGCAAAAATTTTGCACATAAGCGCATCGTTGTTCCTGTAGAGGATCATGGTACTGCAGTAGTGCTTCAGATGTCAATCCAAATCTTTGTCTCCCTTGTACGGAGTGAAGTGAGGCATAGTGAACTCGCAAGGTGGATCTATCCGCTTGATCTCATTTGTGAATGGTGACATGCTTATTTTGGTCACGTCTCGTTGAAGTGCATCGTCAACAACCTCGTCATGTTGGAAATTGCGCAATCGTTTAGTTATGAATCTCTCAACTTCTTCTTGAATTTGCCTCTGCAAGGGTAGTGGAACTTTCGACCCCCGGTCGTGACATATGGGTTTGAGCCACTCTTCCCTATGCTCAACTTGTCTATGTCGCAGCTGTGGAATATGTGGCACGTTCCTGGCAGGTAAACGAGCTGCTCGCAGGCTGCCGATTGAACTTGAGTCTAATTGAGTGACTGCTTATCTCCGTCTGCCTTGTTGCCTACTCCGATGTGAGGTGGAGAATGCTATTTGCAAGCCTAATTTTGAATGAACACTTAGCCTGGAAATTTTTCCATGTTGATAACCGAAGTGAGGTCTTAACCATGAAGGTATGCTCGTCCGTGGGCTTCATCAAGAATGCATGCTCCTCCGCGCGCTAAGAAGAGAGTATACGCTATCCCAAGGACCCAGTCGGGAGCCTAAATTACCAAAACGCTCGGATCGTGGCTGGTTGAGGGGCTGCTTCTCGGGACGCTGCTGGAGAGGTTTATCTGCCCTTGTCTTCCTTTGGGACTCCTCGTTCAGCACATGTTGCATCTCGGTGCGCTGCAAGAGCTGATTCACCAAAATCGTCTGTTGTGCGAGGGCACTCGACAACTCTATGACTTGTCGAGACAAAGTGTTGTTCGCCATTTGGATTGGAATAGCCTGGAATGAATGCACCTCCTTGAGCAATGGAAATGTGGTAGACTCTAAGCGCGAGATTTGAGTTGGGAAATGTCAAATTCGTAGAGAAATATGGTGAAAATGCCCCCGGTTCAATCGTAGGTCTTGAAATTTAAAGCCAGGTTGGTTGAGCTAATCTTGGGCTGATGGTGCTGCTCCCTTTATGATCACATTTAGCCTTGTGGATCGTTGCGGTCTCATTTCTTGAATATTGGAATTTTCACTTGTGAAATTTTTTAAATTTCTAGCCATTGTATTCCTCATTTAGGTGTTATCAAATAATCTTTGTAAATTAAAAAATTCTAATAATAAGAACGTATGAAAAATACAAGTGGACTAGAAAATAAAGAAAATAGAGAAAAAACTTTTTTATGCGAGAATCTTCTATGAGTGTGGATCTCTTCTCTCAATGAAAGCTTGTGGATGCAAATTTCCACCTTCTTCTTCTTGGACAAAATTACATCTACAAAATAATTGACAACTTAGGTCAAGGCCAAGAGCCTCACGTGCCCACGATGAATTGGGGGCTTCGAAGAACCTCCGATGCCAAAGTTAGAATTTACAGAGAAAAGTGTTTGGAGAGTTTTTGAAAGTTTTGCAAGAGTGTGGAACTTCTGTTTTTAGAGAAAATGGGGTAGTATATATAGAACATGGCCGGTCCCCTTTGGAGAGAAGGTTGCCGGCCCTTTGGGATGTTTTTTAGTGTATTTTGTAGTTAATTGGTGATTTAATTGGCAATTAATGGATTAATTAGGTAATAAATCCATTAATTAGCTAATTAACATAATTTAAAAGGAATGTTTTGGAGGTTATGGAATAATTACCTTGTGGAGAATATAGGATGAGGATGGATGAAATAAATTTGAATTTGTTACCTATTTTGGGCACTTTTGACTTGATTGAAGGATGATTGTCCATTGCTCGCGCGTAAGAAATCCGGTGTGTCTCGAGGGTAATTTTGTCTTTTTACCCAAAAATGCACGTGTCGCCTTGTGATTATTTTTGGCTCCACAAATGCCCCCATACCTGCTGGGCTGCTCGTAGGAAAGGGTTGCAGATGTAGAGATCTTCTTACTCTAGGAAACTTAGGACTACTTCCTATTTTGCTGTAGATTCCCTCTATTGAACCTAAATTTAGTTCTTTTTTTGTTCTCACAATTTGTTTCATGGAATGAATGTTTAATCCTTTGCTAAATAGTTGTTAAGAAAAGTTGGAATTTTTAATAGTTTTGATTCCTTTTGAATTTTATATATTTGATTTTCAAGCCTCTAATTTTGTAAAGACTGTTTCATTATTAAAAGTGTGAGTTGATGAATACATGAGCCCATTATCTTGAAGAATTTAAATAATATGATGATGTCTCATGATTATGTGAATGTTTATAAATTTAATTGTGAACCACAGTCTGGATATAGAGTTCAAGTTTTTGACGTGTTTCTCGATGATTCCAATGACAGTCAGCCTCGAGGTTGGTCTCAAATGATTCCTTCTCACCTCTGCATCCGATTAATTATGAGTCTATGGTCATGGTGCTATTTCTTGATTTCTGGACTTTGGGGTTTTTTTCTTCTCAATTCAACTACAGAGAGAAGTAAAAAACATCTACTCCTAGAACAATCACAGAATACTGTGTTTCATTGACATATATCCTCTCTTTTTTTCACATATGTATTGTTAAGGGCAACTAGATGATATTATGCACCTGATGGAAACTATATTGTTATAATGTTGAATTGATTAGTCTCAAAATCAGTTTTTGTGCAAATTATGTATCTATGATAATTGATGTTTGCATCTATTTCATTGTGGTGTAATCCAAAAACGTTTTTTGTAGGAAACCAAAAAAGTAATATAAAGTGTAAATATGCCTGGTTATTCAATACAAAGTTTTTTACTTGATTGCCCGAACTAGACTTACAATTACAATTAACCAAATGTTGATTGGCCGGTCTATCCACGTTCAGTTAGAATTAACTCCATAACTTTGCTGAACTTGCAGGAAATGGAATTCATATACGACATGCGAGGGCAGATGGAGAAACTCTACCGTAAGATGTCGAATCTATGAAAAGTAATTAAGAGTTGTGCTATGCAAATGGTAATACCGCATTCCATGAAGCAGGAAGTTCATTCAGGTTCGAACTCTCATTTATGTTTTTTGATTCTCCATCAGATGTTTTTTTTTGTCAATTCTAGACTCTAGACTCATAACACGATGACACCTCAATACAGTAAGTTTGAGTATTAAATATAATTGAGAGAAGACGTTGTATTTGAAGAGTTCTTCGTCATTATAATTTCTTTTGTATAATATAAAGTTATAAATCTATAGCCATAAAACTCTGAAATAAGTGGAAAATACATTTAAGGGTGGCAATAGGCTATTTAGTACATCTGATACATATTATATCGGTTGTTTATGTTGTTGAATCCAAGATAACTGCTGAAGTGGAACCATAGGATGGTTGCATCTTTCTACCTTATGTCATTTTTCTGTAGCTTTCTTCCTTCATTTCGAATTTAGGACTTTACATCTGTGAAGCACATGTCTTCTTGAAGGCCGATGGCTACTCTTTAGATGTATTTGTGGTGGATGGATGGCCTGTTGAGATAGTTTTCTTTTACGATATAACGTGTTTATCGTCATTCACTGGTTCTTTCTACTGTTAGAGTTTTGTATCTTGAAATTTTGTGTGTTATTATATTATTAAACGGAAAGTTAGGCGGCATTTCTTAAAATATATGCTATTACAATATGCCTATTTTTGTTGGCTATGGATTTTGCTATACTGCAAACTGTTTATGTGCTTTCTTTTTGTAAGCATGGATGAATGCTTTTTAGGCAATGTTTATCTCTGATCTGTAATATGGATTGCTGTTGTGATTACAAGTTAGTTTTATACTCATTTTTAACAATTATGCATCGAAGTTAATCTCTTGCTTGGAGTTTACATTTTTCGCACTTGTAAAAAAAAGGAATAGGAATAGCAAAATAAATCAGATGGTACAATATCATACTTCTGGCACTCTCTGCAGTAGAGGACGGGCGTTTTTGTTCATGAAACCTAAGGTAGCATAAGGAGGCTATATACACAAGGAAGTCATATGCAATGGAAAGAATGGCTTCAAGTTGACTTGCAGAACCTAAATACATTAATCTTAGATCTCACAAGTCCTTCCAATATTAATGGCGATACAAATACAAGATAATTCAAGGGTTTTTTTTTTTTTTTTGTCAAACGATAAATTTTGTTAGATTAGCAACGGGGTTCGAACCCACGTCGCTAATCAAGAGCTCAACTATTTTCTACTATTGCAGTAAAAGACCACTTGCTATAATTCAAGGTTGTTCAATTGTAACATATATTATTTTATAGCCTTTAATTTAGTTAGAAAATAAGGTCATGGTTTCAACCATGCTTATATTCTTGACCGCAACCCTAGCCAAGCTCTCCCATGTCGGCTTTTCCCCTCCAAATCGACGTCACAAAATGGAAACCTAAACCAATTGTTGCAGCCATGATCATCTCCCTTAGGTTTCTGTACTCATTATTTTGTTGCCAAACCTTATTCGAATTAAATTTTGAATGGTAGTTTTTTGTGCAGGTTCACAGACCATCCCCATGTATGATCTTGATGCTTCTGTTGCGCATTTCCAAATGAGCATGAAAACTACTTGTATGGGTGTAGGTTTCGACACATCGAATATAACTAGCTTACATTAGATTGCAGAGTGACAATGTTTGAGGGATCAAACACATACCTCTTCATTATGCACTTTACTTTGACAACTTCCTACCTGGGTGGTGGTGGCTGCTGTGACGATGAGCTAGACAAAACATAGGGAAGGAAAAATAGATGCAGCGCCAAATTTGGGAAGCAACGTTGCCTGATCATCAATTCACTGTCAATGCTGAGCTGAAGGGCTATTGTTTTGGGCCAACAATATATGAATGTGCATGAAGTGGATGCATCAGCAAACCTTATGTGAAATGCTCAACCCGATTGCCATTCCACCACATTCAAAGAAGTTGACTTGCACGAGGCAACCTACTTCTTGGCATTCAATTTCCATAGGAAGGAATTGTTTTAACATTCCGATATTTGGATGTTCCAAAATATTTGACAAGCAATAGTTGGTTATTCGGACTTTGATAACAACTCATTTATCGTTACACTCGACCACAGAGTAACCTTTGATTCTTCCTACTAAAGGGTGGAAGTGAGTGAGAGTTTTAGCAAGCAATTGTATCATTGGCCGCGACACTACGAGTAGTAGTAGAAGCATAAGAACTAGCTTTGATGGGATAGAAGAGGAGTGGGATGTAACTATAAGCTAGACTTGACAATTTACACCATAACCACTCGTTTAATTAGTATTTGGGCCAATGCTTAACGGGTTCCGTTAACCACCCACCTATTAGGTAACATGTTATTTTGGCTCAACTCGGGAGACCCATTAGCACCCGCTAAGTGAGGGTGTTTGAGTAATTTTAGTAAAAACTTAACTAAAAAAACCTGGCCGACTCTCTTGTCTTGCAGACTCACACTGTGCGACTCACAACTTTTGAACAAGTTGCGTTATAATTTGAACAAGTTGCTTAGCTACCCATGAGTTAGTTTGTGGTGTTGGTGGGAAGCACAAATGAGGCTTTGATTTCCCACTAGCTCAGCAATAGGCTTCATGTATCTCTTGCTGACTCTATGCTCGAAAGAAAAACATGGGTTTCTCCAAATATGTTGGTCCTAAAGCAATTTCCATGCATGTACTCACATAAATTATGGTATTGAAGCAAGACATGGCGTTAGGCTGTTAGTTAATATGTGTAATTTGTATTGGAATGTAAAAGTTAAAAAAAGGGAAATTTTTATTTGAACCCATGTAACATCTTTCTACACCAAACTTACTCTCTTCACCCATATTTTTTTTTATTAAAAAATTAATATCTCTTTAAACCCAAATTTATTACATAAACCACCCTCTCAAACCCACTTCAAAATATAAAGTTATCTTTACACTCATCCCCTTATAAAATAACATCTCTAATTGAATGGGTTTTTTTTTTCAAAGAGGTGCCATTTGCCCCTCTATAATTGCATATGTCGTATAAGACTAGCATCTCCACGGCTGCCTTTTTTCTTTTTGCTACCAAACCCAGACATTTGCTTTTTTTTTCTTTCTGCTACTAGCATTGCCATGGATATCCCACTTTCCCCACTTATTGCCGGCAACTTCTCTTTGATAAGGAGAGAACTACTAGAGAATGCAATCATGATTCTTTTTTTTTTGGTCATACAACAAGACACTAAAAAAAAAACAAAAAGGCCCTACAATTAAAAAAAACCAACTATCAGCTTTTCCAATAGTAAGTATTTGTAAATTGCTTGTCTTGATTCGAAGAATTACAGGAAGATTGTTGTAGCTAGTTCATTTTTCACATTACAAACTTTTCTACCGTGAGTTCTAAACTTAAAACATGATAGAAAATAAACTAAAGAAAAGGAAATTCCTACATATCCATCAAAACATTTTTAATCATCTTCAAGAGTCACATCTCAATAGAAAAGCTTGTTTTTCTCTATAACTATTAGGGTTTTAGCCAGAATGAACGTGAGATAAACAAAGGGTGATGCTAGGGTTTAATTATAGTATGTGAGTTTATTGATAAATTTGAGTTTTATTACTAATTTTATTTTGTACTTAATATTAATTATGCAATAGGGTAAAATAAACAATTAATATTTAAAATTTAATTTCAGTGTAGAAAGAAGTTGCATGGGTTTAAATAAAATTTCCCAAAAAAAAAAAGACAAAAAAGAATTGTTAACAAGTGAAATAGGTGACTTATTAGACTAATAGATTGGGTTTGAATGACCCATTAACTTAACGGGTTGAGTTTGAGTGACCCGTTAAATTAACAAATTGAGTCAAAATAGACCCAAATCTAATAAACCGGACCCGTTTACGGGTTTAGATGTAACCTATATTGAGCTATCATATGATATGTAGTGATGATGTGGCATTAGTTATGGTTGTTAAGATGTAATGACAGGTGTCATGATCCTAGAGATGTAGTTAGTTAGGAGGTTAGCTTACTTATTAAGCTACATCATTACTATAAATAGCCAGAAAGGATAATTGTGTAATTACACTGAGTTGTTTTGAATGGAATCAGTTTTCTTCCTTCTTAAGTTTCTATTTCTCTTTTTCCACCATAGCTATTAAACTTCAAGCTTTCTGATTACTATTATGATTGTATCAAGAGCCAAGGTTCCTTAGCTGAGGATCCTTAGGAGTGTTGCTAAAAGTCAAAGTGGTGGACGTTCTGGAACGTGAAGCAGTCATCAGAGATCTTGAGCAATTTGAGCAATTTATTGTTCTACTTCTTCAGTGATCTTGTGGTATTTGTTCTTACTTTAGATTTGCGATTTTACTATTTCATTTTTCGTTCAAGGCACAAAGCTATATCTGAATTTGTGATAGATTCTTGAGCACGAAGCTGAATCATGTTTTTTCAACTGTTACAATTTGATGAAATTATCTCTGAAATTGATGAATATGTTTTTATTTAGACACGATTGTTTTTTTATTGGAGTCTTGATTGATAGAAATTGAAGAAATTAGGGCATGAAGCCTGAGGATATTTATCTGCATACTAGTGACTGTGTGCTGATTGATCTGTCTATTAATTCATCATGGCCTCTTCTTCTTTTAAGATTGATGGTCTATTAGGCATGCTTACATTTCGATTGTAAAATGACAACTTTGCCAAATGGTCTTTTCGGTTTCGTTCTGTGCTTGAAGGCTATGATCTGTTTGATTACTTTGATGGAACAAATGTTTGTCCTCCTAAGTATTTGATCTCTTTTGAAGATGGAGTGACTAAAGAACTTACACAAGCATATAAGGATTAGGTTAAAACTAATAAAGCTTTGTTAAGCTTGCTGATTGCTACTCTTGGAGATGAAGCAATAGAGTATGTAGTGGGTAGTAAAACTACATTTGAGGCTTAGACCAATCTTAATCATCTTAAGACCAAACTTCACACTATTAAGAAAGGGTCTAACTTTGTGGAACGATATTTGCTGCATCTTAAAGGTTTGAAGGATTAATTAATTGCTACTAGAGAAACCATTTTGGATAATGATTTGATTGTGGCAACTTTAGCTGGTTTACCCTATGAGTATAATATGATCAAAACGGTTATTGTGGCTAGGGAGTAATCTATATCTCTCAAGGAGTTCCGAGCACAGCTACTGAGTGAAGAGACAATAGCTGAGGAGTCTAAGAGTATTACTCAGTTTTCGATGGCTGGAATGTATACTATTGGAGAATCATCTAATCTTGATCAACATTATGATTCTGAACCGCAAGGTGGTTTTGGTGGCAGACAATTTTAATATGAGGAATCCTCAAATGCTGGAAGTCAACAGAGAAGTAATTTCACTGGAGGTAATTTTGGTTTTGTTGGACAGTATCAAAGATTTAATGGTACTAGTTCTTCTGGAAGCAGTTTTAGTCAGCTAGTGTACCATAGAATTTTCATTGCAATAATGGTTCTTCTGGTGGTCAAAGGTACAATAACAGACCACGGTTCAATGGATGTAATGGTCTCTATATTAGGAACTTTGGTAATGGATCTAGTAGTTCTAATGGCTCTCAATTTCACTCAAAAGGATGAGGATCTTATTGGTCTCACTGGAATGGTAACAATGGTAGTAAGTCTTCTATTATTCCTGAATGTCAAATCTGCAACAAACATGTTCATAGTGCTCCTAACTGTTACTATAAGAATGAGTAACAATCAGTGTCTAATGGCTCTATTCCTCAGTGTCAGATATGTGGCAAGCGAGAGCACACTGCTCTCAAATGCTTTTATCGTAGTAACAATGCCTATCAAGGAGCATCTCCACCTGCTACACTTAATGCCATAACTGTTCAAGCTCACTCTGATTTCAATCCAAATCAAGCCTAGATTATGGATACTGGAGCTACTCATCATATGACAGGAGACATTAATAATCTATTTACACCATTTGCAATGGATCAGAAAATCACTGTTGGCAGTAGGGAATGCCTACTTGTGAAAAACACTGGTTTTTATTCTCTCAAAACTAATTCTAAAATGTTGTATCTTGCTACTATATTGCATGTTCCTTCACTAGTTGCTAGCTTGTTGTCAGTGTATACATTATGTAAAGATAACAATTGTTATGTAATTCTAGATGAATATAATTTTTGGGTGCAGGACACGGCAACAAAGGCAATCCTAATGAGAGGAAGGAGTAGTGAAGGTCTGTATTACATCCCAAAAAGTCTATCTTTCAAGTAGAATAAATAGTAGAATAAGCAACAAGGTGTTTCTAATCCAAAAGAATTTCTTGGGCAAATGATGAAGGCTTCTTTGTGGCACCACAGATTAGGACATCCTAGTAATGTTGTGTTATATATTATGATGTCTCATTCTAAAGTTTTGTATAAATCAGATATAGAGAAACATGTATGCAATTTTTGTCTCTATGAAAAAATGTCTAGACAAGTATTTTCTTCTAGCTTAAATGTACCTGTGAAGCCATTTCAAAGAATTTGTAGTGATGTTTGGAGTCCCTCACTGGTCGTATCAATTGAAGGTTATAAATACTATGTTAGTTTTATTGATGACTACACCAAGTTTACCTGGTTGTTTCCTCTTGTGCACAAGTCTCAAGTTTTTTCAGTATTCGAGAATTTTTATGCCTTTCATTTTCATACTTCCATTCAATATTTTCAATATGATGGTGGTGGTGAATACATGAGTGTGGCATTTACGAAATTTCTTTAGTCTAAAGGTAATATTCACTTGGTTTCCTGCCCATATACTCCCCAGCCAAATGGTATTATTGAAAGGAAACATAGGCATGTTATCGAGACAGCTGTCACTTTGTTAACCACAACCTCTTTGCCTCATAATTTTTTGATGCATGCTTCTTCACTTGCTATATTTCTTATCAATAGGATGCCTTATCAATCACTTGACATGATTTCTACTTATTACAAGTTGTTTGGTTCTCATCCAGTAGTGACGGCTTTTAAGGTGTTTGGGACTACTGTTTACCCTTATCTACGACTCATAAGTTAGAACCTCGGACAGCTCAATGTGTGTTCTTAGGATATCTTTTAGGCTACAAAGGAGTGTTGTGTTATCACAAAGAAAAGAAGAGAATTTTTATTTCAAAGCACGTTGTCCATGACGAAACCGTCTTTCCTTTTCACACCAGTCCTATAAATTAGCATCCACATGACAAACATAAGTCAATGCTGAGACATCTAGTTATTGTTCCTTATGCGTTTCCAATTCAACACTCTACCACAGCATTATCTACTATTCAAGCACAAGCTTCTGGTTCTAGACATCATGACACAGTTTCTATGGTTCACAATGATAATTCAGTGAGTACAGGTTCTTTCACTGCATTGGATTCTTATTCATCTCAAGATTCCTTAATATAGACCTTTTTTCATAACACTTTTCCACAATCTTCTCCTCCAATTCCTCCTTTGTTACCTGTCCAAAGTCATGCCCATTTAGAGGTACCTCTCTCTCTATCTGGATTCAACTACTCATTATTTGTCTAGTTAATCTCATGCTTCCAATTTTATGTCTAATTCTGTGCATTCTATGAATACCAAATTGAAATCCAGTGTAATTTCTAGAAAATATTATAGTGCTTATTCTGCAGTGTCCTAGTATATTGTTCCTTCCTGCTATATCTTCTGATGTTCATTCTCCTTGTGATGTTACTTCTGCTCTCTCTGGTGTTGTCAATTCCTCTGACTTGCCTTCTGTGAATAGAGATCTTATGTTTGTTGGATATATTGTTGTGTTGAACATCAATGAACCTACTGAGCCTACTTCGTTTAAAAGTGCGGTTACTCATCCTCAATGGAGAGAAGCTATGACAGAGGAATTCTCAGCTCTTCAAAAACAAGGTACTTGGGAGTTGGTTCTTATGCCTTTGGATAAAAACATCATAGGGAGCAAATGGGTTTATAAACTCAAACAAGATCAGAATGGGAACATTTCTCGATACAAGGCTCGGCTTGTAGCTTAGTCAAAAGCATAGGTTGGATTATAAGGAAACATTTAGTCCAGTTGTTAGGCATAGCACAATAAAGATTATATTAGCTCTTGCTGCTGCTAACAAATAGAGTTTGAGACAACTAAATGTGAAGAATGCATTTCTTCATGGTGATTTACAAGATGAGGTGTTTATGAAACAGCCTCAAGGGTTTCAAGATCACCAACATCCTGTTTATGTGTGTAAATTAGTAAAGTCTCTCTATGGTTTAAAACAGGCACCTAGGGCCTGGAATTCTAAATTTACATCCTATTTACCTACATTTTAATGCAGCAAGTTATTGATGAGTTGAGTTCCGTTTTTTATATTTTTTTTTGGGACTTCAAATTACAAACAAGGAGAATGGAGATTTGTTTATCTCCCAAGCTAAATATACTAAAGAGTTGATCAAGAAAGCTGTGATGTTATCTTGCAAGGCATGTCCAACTCCATGTAAGCCACATACACAGTTTTTAAAGAATAATGGTGAACCAATGTCTGATCCTACTTTGTTTTAAAGGTTAGTGGGTGCCTTACAGTGCCTCACTTTACCAGGCCCGATATTACTTTTGCTATGAATTACGCCTGTCAATTAATGTCTAATCCCTATGAGCTTCATTTTACTTTGGTAAAAAGGATTTTGCCTTATCTACAAGGCACTGTTGAATGTGGTCTCACTTATTCTGCTACTCACAATATAGAGTTATTGGCATTCAGTGATGCCAATCGGCCTTTGATATTAATACCAGACGTTCTACGTTTAGGTTTGTTATTTTTCTTGGTCCCAATCATGTGTCATGGCAGTCTAAGAAACAAGAAAGTGTGTCTCAGAGTTCTACTGAATCAGAATATAAGGCTTTAGCTCAGGCTGCAGCTGAAGTTGCTTGGTTACGATTACTCTTGAAGGATTTGAAAGTATTTCTGCCGACACCTCTCATTCTACACTGTGATAATATTTCTGCTCAGCCTTATGTTCTAATCCAGTTTTTCATACTATGATAAAACTTTTAGACACATATTTTCATTTTGTGCGTGAGCGGGTTCAAAAGGGTGATTTGCAGGTTGATTATATTTCGACCACAAATCAGGTTGCTGATATATTTACCAAAGGGCTTCATGGTCCTTTGTTTTTGCATCATTGTACCAATCTTAACCTTGGATTCCCCAGTTGAGATTGAGAGAGGGTGGTATTGAGCTATCATATGATATGTAGTGATGATGTGGCATTAGTTATGGTTTTTAAGATGTAATGACAGGTGTCATGATCCTAGAGATGTAGTTAGTTAAGAGGTTAGCTTACTTATTAAGCTACCTCAATACTATAAATATTCAGAAAGGATAATTGTGTAATTACTCTGAGTTGTATTGAATGGAATCAGTTTTCTTCCTTTTTAAGTTTCTGTTTCTCTCTTTCCGTCGTAGCTGTTAATCTTCAAGCTTTCTGATTACTGTTATGAACCTACATACAACAATCTGGTCGAAAACCAAAAGCTTATCACTTCTAAGGCGATAAGGAATCGAGGAAGGATGGTTTATCTGTTTGCCTCTCGAGGACTTCAACCTTTCATCTCTGTCGCCATTTTGGCTTAACTAATTGATTGATGATATATGTGACGTATCTAATGATACCTTGTGGAATGGGATATGAATATATCTCTGATTGTGGCCTCCTATAAATTTCTTGGGATAACTATAATACACTGCATGATAAAAAAGAAAAAATTCAGTTTTGCACGGCATTTTAGTAATTTCCCTTCTTTAACCAAAATCACTAAATCAAGTAACGCTGGACCACATTTTGCACAGCATTTAGTAATTTACTAATTTCTCTACTTTGACTTAAAATGCCCAAAAATCTACTTACTGAAACGCAATGCATTACTTTGGAAGAACATACGAAAACAACCAAACCAAATGAGTTGGTTCAATTTGGACTTGTTTTCTGAATTGACCTAGCTAGAAAAACTAATTTAAATTCAAAAAATCGATTATAAACAATTTCATTAGATCATATGATCAAGTATTTTGTTAGGGGTGTGATATCCACACACCCTTTTTTACTTCTCTCACACCCTTTTGGATTTCGGCCGTCAGATCGAATGAATTGAAGAAGATCTAACGGACAGAAAGTAATAGGGGTGTGTGAGAAGTAAAAAAGGGTGTGTGGATAGCACACCCCTTTTGTTATATGTGTATCACTGTATGGATCTAAGTTTTTGTTTCGATGTTGCAGTGATATGCATACTGCAATAAACAATTTTTAGCTTAGAACCCGAATCATCTCTTCTTCCATCTCATTTGAGACACGCAGATGCTAGCCTTCTCTGTGTCTCTATCTATGGGTTGCATTTTGACAGTCTGATACGATCCAAAAAGTTTCTTCAATGACGTAATCAACACCATAGTCCATTTCCAAACATCAAATATGCCGAAGTGAATTAGTCTTAAACTTTTGTAAATGACATCTCGAGACATTTGTGACGGAAAAAAAAATTTGAGAACCAAAATAAAACAACCACTAAACTTCAGGGGCCTATTTATAATTTACTATAAATCGGAATGACAACATTGTGTTGCAACCTTCTTTTTTTTTTGGATCAAAATTTTTGTGACGTCTCAAACGGGATGTCAACATAAAGTATTCTCCCAAGATCCGAAAGCAACCAAAACAAACCCGATCTAACTCCAAAAACCCGCCCCGATTTATAATCCACGCCCCCCTCTCTACAGCAAGAGAAGAAAACTTCGTTGCCGCTCACGATCGCAATCCTTTCGGTACGTCAATTTTTTTTTTATCAGGGTTTTGCAATTTTCCATCAATTTTGTGTTTGTTCGGATTCTTATCTATTTTAATCTCAATTAAAGTTTAACCCAGTTTTGGGATTTTATTTTTGGGTGCTGGAAGATTTCGGTTTTCTTAGTTTTGGGTCGTTTCTGGTTTCTTAGCTTTTTAGTGTTATACATGATTTGATATTCCGGAAGTTTATAGTGTAATTTATTTTTGCCGATCTGCAAGTAAGCTTCCATGGAATTTACTTGTGTGATTTTGACAATTTTGGTAGATATTTGGTGTAATACGATGGGTTTTGAGGTTTTTCTTTTTTTGTGACTTTGCAGGGAAGCAATGGCAACACTAGACTCAGACGTTCCGATGATTCCGGCAGGCGAGGGTTCGAGCAGTGCAGGTCCTTCGTCGACCAAAAAGCCTAAGCGATTTGAGATTAAGAAGTGGAATGCTGTAGCTCTCTGGGCTTGGGGTAACCACTCTAAACCCTAACCCTAGCCCTCGTTCCTCTGTTTTATTTGGAGAATTTTTTTTTAATTTGGTGTTTAAGTAGTCGCTGATGTTGTTTCGCCTTGTTGTGTGCAGATATTGTGGTTGATAACTGTGCCATTTGCAGGAACCATATCATGGATCTCTGTGAGTTTTTTACTTTACTTTTTCATAGATCAAATTTATTGTCTTGATGGCAGTCTTTATTTATTGATTGTTATTTTCTGTTTCGTCGTGAATAGGCATTGAGTGCCAAGCAAACCAGGCAAGTGCCACAAGTGAGGAGTGCACGGTTGCTTGGGGTAAGCTTCTGCTTTCAAACCCTTGTTTTCTTAAGTTAATGTATAGCTAATAGTTTATGTCGGGTACTGATTTTGTTTTCCTCAAGTTAATGCATATGCCCTTGATATAGGTTCTGATTCAGCACAGTTTACATAGAGTGCATGTATGATTTGTCACCATTGATAAGTATCTTATAAGTTCACTAGTATTTAATATTTCAGTTATTAAAGCTTTGTCATTTTTACGGCTATCTGATTTGTTTCTTGTTTTTTCCCCATTTTTTCTACCCCAACATATTCTGCGAAATTGGGAAGCATGTTCTTTGTATTCTTTAAAGTTCAAGCCTAATAGGGAAGGATAAGGGCTATGCTCATAAGATCATGCAAAGATGAAGTTTGAGACTTTTCCTGACGTGTTTAATGCTTTTGTTAGGTGTTTAGATATAAAGAAACAAACACGGAAACTCCTAGTTTTATGAAAGGAAGATTCTTGTCTAATCAAAGGCAAAGAGTTTTAGATTATTGTCTAGTCAAAGGCAAAGAGTTTCTTGAAGTGGTGTTGCGGAACTGTACTTCATAATTATCTAGCATTAGGTTGCGTGAATTTATTTTTATGTATGTGCCTTCAAAGCTGTTGTCAGTGGTTCCTTATATAAAATTGTTGACTCTAGAGATAATAGTAATATGGTGAAGACAAATTCCTTTTTCCTTGGTTCTCTTTCCTGGGCGGCTTTCCTAGGCGGGGGGCATCAACTACTTGTATCTTTACCAATTAACCAATTTCTGTTTACTATCATTTCGAACATAGCACAATTCATTCTTTTCCTGTAACACAATTCATTCCCCTTTAGACATTTGTTTGAAGCTGGTCTATTAAGTCATATATGACCTTCCTGCTTAATGCTTGAAACGGGTGTTTGTAGTGATGGTTTTCTTGTATGGGCACCTCAGTTATCATTTCGTTATATTTATTGTATTTGCCATTAAGCACGTGGTGCATGTTTCTCTAAACTTCATCCTTTTCTTTTTCTTATCTCTGTAGGGGTTTGTAACCATGCATTCCACTTCCACTGCATAAGCCGATGGCTCAAGACCCGACAAGTGTGCCCATTGGGTAAGATTTTTGCTTTAGTCATCCCCTTCCTGTTCTTATATTAGATCTTTTCCCATTATGGGACGACAGTGTCTTCTTTCCTAACTTTTGTTGTGGTTTTCTTGTTAATTCAGATAACAGCGAGTGGGAGTTTCAGAAGTACGGTCACTAAATCCGTAATGTGCCAGGTTGAATGTTCTGTGCACTTTCTCCATTGGCTGTGTCAATGGGGTTTCATCCCCTCGTGTCTATCCTTAGTCATGCCTATGTTTTTACTTTGTACTTTGGTAATTCAACAGAGCCGGTATATTTTTCGTTAAGCATTCGGCTGCTCAAGTGTCTGATCGTGGAGTGGATTTGTTAAGCATTCATCTAAACTTTTCAACTATATCGCATTTGTAGGCAGGGTTTTCTTTTGGATTAGTGTGCTTTATCGTTTTCTCAGTGTGATTTCGTTCTTGGTTTAATGTTTTATGTTTTTCCTAGTCAATGCTTACAGTGCATCTCTGATCCAAGGGTCAAGAATCAAGATGCATGCCATTGTTTGAGTATCTTAGAAACCTTGGTAGACTTACTGTGGGACCTGGAGTTCCAAACCAATAGGACCTGAACACGAATCCGGATCCTCTTTGTGAGGATCCCAGGGATTCATGAATCATGTCTGTTCATTGTGTATTGTGCGGTCAGTTTTCGTCAGGTGCTGTGTGTATTCAATTTTAGATAATAAAATTTAAAATAATTTATGATCGTACGATGTACAATGCACGGATACGATACACGGATTTTTGAGATTCTCACAAAGAGGATCCCGAAATGATCCTTATTCCCTTAACGCCTGCCCATTTCACTCTCAAAATTAAAAAATGTTAGATTTTGTTCAATAAGCATAATTTTTAATGTTCACCCCTACCCTTCCACGCCAAGCGCCCAGCACACCATCAACCACCCACCTCAATTGCCGCCATGTGACACCGCGGGCGAACCCCAATCTCTTCTCTCCCTCTTTTCTTTCTCTGCTTCCCTGTCTCGCTCGCTATTATTTCAACATGGAACCGAGAGGATGGTCAACGTCACTTCAGATCTGTTGCTGCCGACCTCTAATTTAAGAGGTTGAGGTCGCAAGATTCCCCTTGTGTCCTCCGGCGCAAGAGAGGTGCAAGAAAAGGAGGAAAAACAATGAGAGCGAAAGAGAGGCGAGGGAGACTTGAGGGGCCTGAGCGAAAGAGAGGCGAGGGAGACTTGATGGTTCCCTTCCTACCCACAAGGACCTGGCTTACAGTGTTTGGGTTGTAATCGACGGCATTTGAACGAACACAAAGTGTAACTGTACAGAATATTGAGCATCACTTTGATTTCTTTAGAGGGGTTGTGAAGCGAACAAGGCTAGATGCATAAAGCAATGAACCATGCATTGAAAATAAAGAGGCTAGCTACCAAAGTTAAGAGCAGTGAGTGAACTTCTACATGTTTGAGATGCGAAAGTAATAACGGCATGCAATCTCTGAGAAAACTCTCAATCGAGCCTTATTACATGCGTAGATCTTGGTTTGAGAACTCTTAACTCAGGTATATTGTACATACATGTGTCCTTTTGTAAGTTTCATCAACAGGTTTCCACAAATTCTATCAAAAATTTGAGTTGCTAAAAACAACTACGAACCTTTCCTAACAAACTCGATACAGCCATAGGACACAATTGTCGGATGTCGGTATTTGAGAAACACGTCAAAATACATCTTTGCCTGCAAGAGATGTCGAACTCTAAAAAGCATAACTCACTGTGGTTTCCATCTTATGATCCCGACATGTAAGTATACCTTGTCTGAGCTCCTATTAGAAGCTCAACAAGTTTGCCTGCACAAACCAAAGATTTTGTTGTTCAAAGATTAGATCATGAATAAATCAAAAACTCAGCTTGTAAAAGTAGCGGGACAACATAAAATGCAAGGAAAAAAACAAGAGAAGGGAATGTAAACCAACCGGTAACAAACCCAACAATAGGTACTGGTTCCAAAACTTTCTCGGTGCTTTCGAGTTTTTGCCTGAAATATATGACAACCAAAATAACAGAAGACATTAGTTATTCGTCCTTAGAAAAGCCTGCAAACTATCATTAAATTTTACTCAGACTAGTAGCATAGCATAGCAACCCCGTCATAACTCTTCATGGACACTGCAATCTCTCACGAACAGAAGTATAAGAAATTAGGGATAATGCTACTTTGGTAATGTTAGTAGGCAGGCTGTATCAAGTGTTTTTTCCTGGAAAAAATATTGAGAGGGTGAAAAACCAGGTGGTGGGGTTCGTAGTTGAAGGGTGGCAACAGTGTCAGTCAAAACTTAGAACTACATTCTGAACTTCAGCATTACCTGGTACACTTGCTAAAAAATGGATCTCTCATGAGGTAAAGTGCCCACAACAACTTCCGTCTTTTAAGCTGAATCCATGCCATAAAATAAAGAGTTATTCAGCACCAAATTTCAAAAACAAAGCTAGATAAGACAGGTTATCAGAATAGAGAAGGTAAGAATTTGGAAACACTAACCTCATTCTTTTCAGAGACAGAAAGATGAAACTGCTGCTCTTTTGTACCACCCCTGGAGGATGTAATTCGTGAAAGAATGCCCATCCCAGTAACGTCAACAGCCAGAGAAAGGAACCAAGGAATCCATGAGCGAATTCCATACTTTCGAATAAATAAAACATAGATGAGTGGTCTAGTTATAAACAGAGCCTCCCCAAAAATATAAAACGCCCCTTGAAGACCTTTTTCAGACAATAAGGTGGACAGGGTCAACTTCTCAACCACTGGAGCTGTAAGAAACAACATATATATAAATAAAAACTCATATAACTTATACCTACATACCCTAACCGATAAATCAATTTTATTTGAATAGTTACTTGGAGGCTCCATAATTGCTTGCTGGTGTTGAACCCTGCGTAACCACACTGGTTCTGAAACCACCCTAGCATTTTCTCCAAATTTAGTCAATGCAGATAGTGCTCTTCCTTCTAAATTCCATGGGTCAGGATTATTTCTTAAGTAACCATGCCCAAGCTGCCCTCCAGGCTTCATAAAACTACCCATGTTACGTTGAGGAGTTGAAGCTTCCACATGCATTTCATTATTTGGTGTCTCTCCTCCATGCAGAAGCATCTTACATCCATTGTTCCGGAACAAAGCCAACCTAACTAGCACCCTGATGAATAATGAAATCCACAATGAGGCAATAAATAGAATCCCACATACAATAAATTCTTGAAAAACGACTGACTTATGAATATCATAAATAGTTCTTACTTTGTAGCTTCCATAATAGCTATGAAATTCCATTTTTTCTCATCACCAAAATACTGTTGAGCCACAACTTCAACCAACGTTTCCAAATCCTTTAGTGCAGATATACACAATGCATATGGGAAAGAATAACCCTCAGTAGAGCCAACATGCATTGAAGTAGGAGATGTGTTGATTATATGTTCATTGATAGCACTTATTATTCCCAAGAGAGTAGTTACTGCAGAAAACATATTAAGAAAAGATTACCAATTTCATTGCATTATATATATATTTATATATATATATATATATATTTATATATATATATATATATATATATATATATGTTACTATATTCACAGAAATGTGCAGCGGGAAAGAGACTTACAAATCGGTTTAAGATATTAGGTTATTCAGTTGAAAAGATAAAAGTTGGACAAATTGAACATACTATTCCAATTTTAAGGTAATTGAAACCTTTTAAAAGTACGTTTCGAATATTTTGCTTTAATTTTGATAAATTTCCTTTGTTTTCTTATCGACCAAAATTACTTTTCTAAAATGTATGATTACTCCAGAGAGGACCACATAATTACTAACAGAAACAAAAGAATTCCTGCCAACTTCTAAGCTATAACAAGAAGCAGCCAAATGTTACCAAAATTTCTAAAAACCTGCTTCTGGTCCTATCTCTGATTCAGAAAACCGTTCAGGTACAAGCCACGTGAATCCCTGTACAAAGTTTTCACCATCGAGTTAAGATAACAAAAATAGAAGATAAAACACAATTGAAGGCCAATCATTCCATGGATTTTCGCCAATTATGAGTTACGATTGATAATAAAGAAAAAGAAAACCAAAAAGGGACTAACAGAAAAATTAACCACACATAAATGCGACTTTGAGTGTATTTCTTAATAATGAGCTATATATTACCCCGAAAATCCGAAAAGTACAACAATAAGTACTGCTTCCAAAGTATATATGTCAATTGCTTCAGCAATACACACACACACACTCACACAGTGTATACATATATATAATTATACAGTTACATAGATGGCAATTGTTAACAGCCATATGTCTTTATCAAGAAGGAAGAAATAAACTTCCAACAGCTAATATCAGCTAACCCTAGCTCCTAATTCAAATTTAAATCAACATTTCTAAGCTCATTGGAAACCCTATTTAACCAAAGCATAATAATAAACTTACAAAAAAAAAAGCACAAAATATCATATAAATTGATAATCATCAACAAATGAAGTAACAGAATTTAGAGAAATTGAGAGAGCTAACATTTGCCAGAGACTCCAAGGAGTGCACGTAGTCCTTGTTCTCCCTAACCCATCTCTTATAAGCCTCCATAGATGCAAAGACTCTGCCTCAGAAAACACTCCTACTCAGGTTCTTTGCGATTTGGGGGAGACCCAGAATACCAGAGAGGCACAGAGAGAGGCCCTTTTGGATGATTTGGCTGTGGACTTTCTCGGCTGCTGAACAAGTTGCAGAATGGCGAGAGTGACGGTTCGGTGAGGGCTGGCTTTCCAGTTTGTACTGGAAAATGGTATTTTAATCTGAACCGTTGATTGGATCCGGTTTGTGATGCTGATGGGTTCAAGTTAGTGGACGGTGGAGATCTGGCTTTTGTGCCGCTTCAACGGATGAGATGTTGAGATTTTAGGGAGTGGTAAAGATTATACAAGGTGGCATCGCAGATGATCAAAGAAATTAGATGATGGGTTTTGCTCGCTCCCCCCAAAAAAGTGTTATTGTGCCGGCTAGAACCGTAGGATCTACGAAACCAGACGTATACATACAAGGGTATTTCCTCTCTTTGTTTTTGACAAAAGATACGATACAAATTACGGAGAGAAAAATTCAAACTTTGGTAAGGGTGGAGCTCACGCCTGCAAGTGAGACTAAATGGCATTAAATGCAAGGGAGATTAAATGCGTAAATTAAATAACATGAAAGTAGACAGATTGAATTATTATTAAGTGTCGATCAACGTGCTTATTCTTTTTAGTGACACGTCATTTAATGTGCATATTTAGTTTACAAATTTAGTCTACCTAGCATTACTCAAGTTTGTATTACCACTCGATATTTACGAGAGTCGAACTTAGAAACTCTTATTTGTAAGGATAATTCTTGGTAGGACTTTAAAAGTAGATTGTTTGTATCATTGAATCACATTATAAAAGTAGACATAAAAAGATTAATCGTGAAATTCCCAACTGTAGCGGGTAAAAAAACTAGATATACTCGAAATGTTCTTTTGGTCACCATGCGACCAAATAATGTATGGATTTGATATCAAGAACAGAGAATAAATGGATGTGGTATTGATGTTTTAATCTCAACCATCGATATCAAATCGATTGGTTTTGACTAAGAATTCTTGGTCATCAAGCAACATTTAAAACCATGCAAACACCTACAGCTTGGCAGTTAAAATTGTTTTAACTGCAAGTGTCCAATATGCTATTAGTATACCAGTCTAACAATATCCTATCATGTCGCCATTGATGGGCTCAAAATGACGACAACCCAGCGACACTAGTTACAAACGCTGACTAAAGAAACTGTACTTGTTAGAGAAGAAGCTTGAGGTTTTTGCTCCACTTTTGCTTTCTTCTTGGCTACTTAGGAAGCTGCAGAGGAGAGTATAATCAGCGATTAAATGTCCCAAGTAATCGAATTATGTGAGAACAGCTTTTCAATTAAGTATTTGGTTCGGAAATGATATCTCCTGATGCTGTGTTTGGTTTCTCAGAAACCTGGTGGAAATCAAAGGGAAGGAAAGTTTTTCGTTTTCAGTTTTCTTGGTGCCCAAGGGATCGAGGAATATGAGTAGTTGAATAAGTGTATAAATACAAATCTCAAAGGAGAAAATGGAAGGAACTAAGCATAGCATTGTGAAATTGTTATAATTTTTGACTTCCTATCCAGCATTACCTTTACCTGGTATAAAATGGATCTCTCATCACGTAAAGTGCCCATAACAGCTTTCGTCTTCTCACCTGAATCCATGCCATAACATAAAGAGCTATTCAGTGCCAACTACGGTGACAGACCAAATATTGACAACGGGACTAATTTCAAATAAAACATTTGCTTAAATAAGACAGGTTCAAGATTTTGGAAACCATAACCTCATCCTTTTCAGAGACAGAGAGAAGAAATCGTGGCGCTTTTGTACCACCCCTGGATGAACTAATTCGGAAAAGAATGCCCATCCCAGTGAAGTCCATAGCCAGAGAGAGAAGCCAAGGAATCCATGAGCCAATTCCACATTTTCGAATAAATAAAACATATATCAGTGGCCTTGTTATAAATAGCACTTCCCCAAAAATATAAAACGCCCCATGAAGAACTTTTTCAGACCATAACGTGGACAGGGTCAACCTCTCAGCCACTGGAGCTGTATGAAACCAACATCTAAATCAATAGAAACTAAAATAACTTGTAATTACATACCCTAACCAGTAAATCAATTTTATATGAATTGAATGGTTACTTGGAGGCTCCATACTCGCGTGCTGCTGTTGAACCCTTTGCAACCATACTGGTTCTGAAACCATCCTAGGATTTTCTCCAAACCCACTCAATGCAGATAATGCTCTTCCTTCTGAATTCAATGCGCCCTGTCGATGATTATTGTTTCTTAAGTAACCAGGCCCAAGCTGCTCTCCAGGCTTCATAAATCCGCCAATTTTACGTTGAGGAGTTGAAGCTTCCAAATCCGCTTCATCATTTAGTGTCTCTCCTCCATGCAGAAGCATCTTATATCCACTGTTCCGGAACAAAGCTAACCTAACCAGCGCGCTGTAAAATAATGAAATCCACAATAAGGCGATAATTAGAAGCCTAAACACAATAAATGCTTGAAAAATGAGTGACTTATGGCAGATAACAAATGGTCCTCACTTCATAGCCTCCATAATAGCAATGAAATTCCATTTCTTCTCATCACCAAGATACTCTTGAGCTACTACTTCAACCAACGTTTCCAAATACCTTAGTGCAGATATACACAATGCATATGGAAAAGAACAACCCTCGGCAGCGCCATCATGCACTGAAGGAGGATCTGTGTTGATTATATGTTCGTTGATAGCGGTTATTATTCCCAGGAGAGTAGTTACTGCAGAAGATCATATTAAATAAAAGATTAGCATTGAAACGGTACATTTTGAATAAATTAAACATGCTTTGATGAACGATGATACTTTGTTATTCAGAAAGACAAAGCCAAAAGATTATGGACAACTCCAATTTTACTTTTTTCATTTTGATAACTTTCCAAGCAACCAGACTTACTTTTATACATTGTACAATTACTCCAGAGAGACCTATATAATTACTAAGAAAAACAAAAGAATCCCTGCCAATGCCTAAGCTACAACAAGAAATAGCCAAATGTTACCAAAATTTCAAAAAACCTGCTTCTGGTCCTATCTCCGATTCAGAAAACCGTCCAGGTAGAAGCCACGTGAATTCCTGTACAGGGTAATCAAAATCCAGTTAAGATAACAAATATTTGCAGAACACAACTTAAGAAAACCCATGAATTTTCACCAATTATGAGCTACCGTTGTTGATTAAGAAAACCCGGATCACTGATCATATAAAAAAGAAGAAGAAGAAGAAGAAAACCAAAGGGAGACATAGTACAATTAACCAAAAATCCAAATAGTATTCCCGTAAGTGTGGATTGGCACCAAAGTATATATGTGAATGGATAATACTCCCCTCATTCCCCACTTACAACGTGTCGTCGTTTTACTGTACAAACGTCATAATCTGAAGCATTCACAATTTCATAATTTCACATTCACATGTGGTTATGGAAAAGGAAGAAATAAACTGTCAGGTTTCACCATTTCTAATATCATTGAAAACCCAGTTAACCAAATAGCATAAACAATCCAATTAACGAGAAAAAAAACACAAAATATGCCGATTAAGTCACGTAATTTGATGATCATCAAGAAATAAAGTAAGGAAATTGAGAGAGCAGCTCACATTGGCCAGAGACTCCAATGAGTGGACAAAGTCCTGGTTCTCCCTAACCCATTTCTTGTAAGCCTCCATAGCATCCCACAATACACCCCAAAACTTCCCCACTTGGAAACGACCACAATACCAGAGAGGCAAAGTGAGAAAGCCGTAATTTGGCTGTGGACTTCCTCAGGCGCCGCCGAGATGCTGATGTGAAGTTGCAAAGTTCACTCAGAGTGATGATCGTTGTCACGTGGATTTTTAGAATATTTCTAGTAAAAATATTTTATTTTTTCAGTCAATGTGGCACTCAACTAACCATACTTGTGGATTGTACTGACATATACGGAACGATGAATGCTTTACATTTTCTCATAGTCAATTATTAAAATAATATGGCTACTACGATTTGGTAGTATTTCTGCTTACTTGAAGTGACAGTTCTTGAGTTCGAATTTTATGGATAACGAATTTGATACCAAATTAGGTTGCCCATTATGTAGCTTAGGCGAGCTCCCCCTCTTTTAGTGTAAAATATATGTGTTGTACTAAATTTTTTTTATTCAGATTTAGATGCTAAATCTAATGAATTTTAAGTTAAAGGACTTTAGTTACAGTTTAATCGTATCATTCAACGACCATTATTTTTTGTTCAGAAAAAAAAAATGACCATTACTTTAAAAAATAAAAAATAAAAGAATCAGTTCGTGACTTCGTCACAAAAGTCCACTATTTCGAGGGCTGTGAAGACTCACAGAGGCAATTCAATCTCATAGTGTCCACCATTGTGTGCGAACCAGTACCAGGAATCGAATGTTAATTTCTCTCTTTTGATCCTTTACCATTCATTCCATCCGAATGTAAGAAATTAAGACGAATATAAGAAAGGCTAATAAAAAGTGTGCATAAAAACTCACTAATTCTTTTACTTGATAAACCAAAAATGGGAATGACAAAATATAGAGTATTTCCTTGTTTTTATTTCACAACATTTCAAACACTAAAATGAAGGTCGTATGCTCTCATGCCATAGGAATGAGAATGAGGAAATAAAATTTCATTCTCAAAGTGCATATTCTATTAGTTAAAAATATAATTACAAAATTTGTATCAAATAAAAATAAATAAGTTGTTAGCGAGGCCAATATCAAAGGCAATAAAATTTTCACCACTCTTTTTTTATTTTGCAAATTGATGCTTATTTTCGTCTTTTGATTTTCTTTTAATTCATTCAATCCAATGATTATCAATAAGTGGAGTTACTTGAAGTGAGGAAAAGAGTGCGGTGAAATTACTTTCCAATGTTAATAGAGCTTCAATAAGTAACCAAAGGACAAAGTTATATAGAAAGGGAACGAGGATCTCCTCATGTTTCCCTCGTAACTCAAGTGATCAAGAACATTTATTTTTTTAGGGTGCGTTTGTTTGGCTTCACTAAATTTCACTAGAGGGACTAAGAATTAGTGTAGTCTCGTATTTGTTATGTTCATGGACTAGCTTTAATGGGATTTAGCTTTCATTTGCCTTGAATGAGGGGCTCGCTAGACAGTCTTGGCAAGACCCTTAGAAACCATAGGACTGTGAAGACCGTCCTTTCTCTTGTGTCCTCACCTTCTCCTCCTCATCGCCCACAACCTTGTCTCTTTCTTCCCCTCCCTCCAAATCGTCAAAGAATCCAGAGCCTCCCTTGTCGTTGTTCTCTACAAGCTCCTCCTTCTCCAGTTCCCCCAACATCGTACGATTCTTCTTGTTCAAATTGTCAAGACTTGGAGCTCATATCACTTGATTCATCTGTGTTTTGGCGAAATTTTTTTTTGAAAATAAGTTGTTTTTAATTGTCTACCAAACACCTTTGGGACTCAACTTTTTTTGGTATCCACTTTTTTAGAATTTAAGCTAAACCAAACTAGTACTAAATTAATTCAGCACAGTCTAGTCTAAAGCCAATCCAGCTTAGTTCCTAAAACTAATCTAATCCGAGATATTACGGTGCAACAAACCAACCCTTAAAGTTTGATTCTACCTCCATCACTACCGTTTGTATAATTGAAAGAAAAATGAATTTAGTGCCTGGTGCTTAGGGGTGGACCCAAAATAAATACGGCCGGGATAAGTGACCAAAAGCCACAGCTATACGAAACGGGCCTCACGTCCTTCATTCATGGGCTCCCAACATAGCAAGGGCCCGACGACCCCTTCTTGCAGAAGCTGAACTGAAGAAATTGAACTTGGCAGAGACGAAGCCTGAGGAGGTTTTTGCTCCAGCTTTGCTTTCTTCTTCCCCACTTACGAAGCTGCAGAGGAGAACATAATCCGCGATTCAATGTTGAATTAATCCAATTCTGTGATTAACTTTGCGATTCAGCATTTGGGTTCGAAAATGATGTCTCCGAGGCCAGTTCCTGAAGATCGAGGAGGATCTTCTCCCCATTTCAGGTAACCCAATCAATCCAATCTCATTTCTCTGTAATTTTTTCTTTGATTTTTGAGGATTTGAATTGTAAAACCCTAGGGCTCTGTTTGGTTCCCGAGAAAGTGTGTGAATCTTGTGTTGTTAATATATCTGGTTATGGAAATCATAAAACTGGCAATGCTTTTCGTTTTGTTTGGTTTCTGGGAAAATTGGGTCTGAGTTTTCTTGGTGATCGAAGGTTTGAGATTCATGAGTAGCTGAATAAATGTGTATAGATATAAATGCTTAAGGAGGAAATAGAAGGGAAAAAAAAATTAGGTTTGTGAAATTGATAAGTTGGGGTTGGTTGTTGTAGATTTTGTTGGGTGGCAATCAGCTACCTACTTTGGAAAACTGTTCTGCATAATTTTAAGAAGGTTTGGGATGCTTTCGCATGGTACGAGGGGCCATTGGATCGTTAGGCGTAATGCTTTACAAAATTGGTGTTGATTAGTTTTGTTTTTCCTCTTTACTAACATGGGAATTTAAACTTTAGTTGTCGCTGAGACAATGATGGTGGTAATTATAGTTGCCGCAAGTTTGCAGTAAATGGATTTTCCCCCACAGTAATTCCTTGATATCTCCATGTGCAAGTTGGTCAATATCCTTTACCACATGTTATTAGGTTTTTTTTGTTACTGTTACAGAAGAGGGGATTAATAGGTGAATCAGAAGGTAATGATGAGATTTCCATTTTTAAGGAGGTTCAATCTGTGGTTAGGTTGGGATTAAGGGCTTATAAGTTTTCACTATGTACTAACTAATGAGGAGCACTGTAGTAACTGGTGTAGTACAGAAGCAGTCCTCAGGAGCTAATTTTCAATGTTGAAGGTAGACATTAGTTGCTGTATAGTCTGTATTCAGTCTGGATTTTGTTGTTTTCTTATAGCTGCGGTGGAATAGCTTTCTATTTCACCCCCTTCCGCCCATAAGAAACCTATAATAGAAGAACTGTAGAAGTTCCAAGGTTTATCATATTGTATCTAATATGCCAACGTGTAAGGCCAATATTTTGTTTTTCTTTTGGGCGAGATCAGGATTTCATGTGTTTTTACTTCGTTGTCCTCTTTACTACAACTAATTAGACCACTGATCTTACCTTAATGTAGGCAAACACCCTTTCAAATAATCCATATTATTGGAAACTTCTTGAGAATATGGTCAATTTACTCCCTGTACCGCTACTTGTCTGAAACGGGAGCTTCGGTTGTACTTTTTCTGTTCACCTGCCTGATCCCAGCATCCATCCTGTTTCTAATTATGCAAAAGCCTTGGAAGGGCAGGCCGCTCTCAAATACACAGGTTCCATGATACTTTGGTTTTTATTAGAAACAGCTGAAAAAGGCATAAGTAAAGTTTATTCAAATGACTGCCATTGCATACTTCTTGAGTGTTCGTATTGTTTTCAGGTGGTGCCTTCTGTAATAAATGGTGGCATAACAGCCTTATACTTTATTTTGTGGGGAAAAGGCCTCAAATCATGTGGACCTCTAAGGTAGGCTTGGCTTATAAGGTTTCAGATACCACTACAAGTGCTTGTTTATATAAGTTTCAATTTTATGAATATTCTAATTACGTTTTTTTTTTCTTTCAAATTATGTCAGTATGAATTTGAGCAACAATCAGCCAGTAGCAATAAAAATATGGAGACTATATCGGATTGAACATAATTTGAACAAATAGAATTAATTTTGTTAATTATAACTGATTTTCTTTCATCTTTCCATATTATGTTAGAGCTATATTAGCAGAGTATTCTGGTGCTGTCCTTGGAGTACTGTCTGGAGTATTATATGGGCGCAGGGGCCACGTTTGGAAAAAGGTAGCTCTGTTAGATGCTTTGTCCTTTGCTTAGACTGTGTCTTCATGTAAATAATCTACCATCATCTTCAAGCAAATAAGCTAAGATTTTGTGTTAGGCATGTTTCTCTCTAAATGAAGGCCTTCACTAATGTCCTTGGCTATTTTCTCACTTCATTATTTTATCTTTTCTCTAGTTATATAAAACAGGTTAGGACTTTACTGACTAGGCTGGTTGGTGTATGGACTTTTATGGATTCAAGTTTTAGTGAATATATATCAAGGAATAATAGTACAAGATCTACAGTCCTGGTGACTTGGTATCAAAAATAATTTGATTGAAAAATTGGAGCTGTCTGATTCTTCTTCACTTACATGGATGTTTCTTCATCTTTTATCAGATAGGTGGGCTTATTGCAATGGTGGCGTCTTTCTACTTCTTATCTCAAGGGTGGGCCATTGAAACATATTCTCCATTCTATATCCTCTTTTATTGAATCTGTTCTTTTACAACTGTATAGGATTGTTATGTTTTATTATTTTTCCTTCTTTCCCATATCTTCCATGTCTTTTTTCCTCTTCTTTCTATGTGGTTTGTCTATTTTCAACATAATGATCTCGTTTTGGTAGTGTTATTGTGACTTAACCTGAAATTACCATTTAAAGATAGCCTCGATGACGAGGTTCAGACAGAGCAAGTGTTAGGTATAAAAGAGATGGCACTTCCAATCTTTGCTGGCATCTTATCAGCATTGAGGAGGGTGATTGCACGGCGTGTTTCACTCAAGGTGCTGAATTGCTGATACTTCGTTTATCTTCAGTTGTCTTATTACTCTTTTGCTCTAACCCATTCCAAGGAATATATATCTGTTTAATTTATTTTAATTAAAACAATTAACTAATTACTGCTGCTGGTTGTATAATTCTATGCTTTCAGAATCAACTTAAAAGGCGACTTAATGCAATAACTATTGCCTCTGCAACATGTTTCCTGTTCCCTGTGGCCATGTGGGACATGATCATAGTAAGTTCTATGATATGATAAGCGGTTCTAGGTCAAATTTGATTAGATTTTCATTTTCAGTTGGACTCTAGTTCAATTTTATGGGCTTGCTAATGTCTGTTTTATTCTTTATTAGCCCCCTCCCTGTTGTACTTTCTAATTTTTCGTGTTGTTTTTGTTGGAGCACTTAGGGATCACCATCAAGTACCAGTGATAAGGTGCCATTCTCGACTTGGGCTTTTTTGAGCACCATTCTCTTTGGAGTAATCTTGATATTCTATGTTGATAGTATTGCGGAAGAGAGGTATATTTCACAACTTTCGGTGCAGTTTTGGCCAATCTATGTAGAAGTGCTTGATTATCAGTTATTACTTGTCTGCATGATCATTTCATATACTTTAACTTTGATCATTAATGCTCCTAATGTGTTATAGGTTGCACATGGTTTTCTCTTCTCCAAGGCATTTAATGGTAGCTGGAGGATGCATAATCGTTATGGAGATTGTGTACAAAATGGACTTTTCTCTTCCAGGCTTTCTAATTTGCTGCTTAATTTTGGGCTTTGGTATGTGTATAATATTTATCACTGCCAGTGTTGGCATTGTCATTGAGATTGCAATCAATATTATCCTCATCTCTATTATCATATCTTGTCTTCCATGCAATTTATTGAACATGAAATATTTTCTGGTACAGATGAGCACTTATTATGGGTGCCATTTGTTTATTGAGTAGTATTTTTTTTTAGTAGTGAAGTAGTGTTAGTGGGTTAGATGTTAATTGTTAGGGGGAAGGAGAATCGGTGGGGACTGAACACGCACCATGATGCATAGGCATGATTGCTTTCCGCCACTGCGGTAAAGCGCCGTCTACGTTTATTGAGTAATTTATTCATTCACTTATTTGCATATCTGCATTTCCATTTTTTTTTTTTTTATGTTTCTGTTTTGTTTTTATTAATTAGTGTTGCATAAATTGTCTCTAAAGTTTGAATAACATTTGTAGGGATATATGAGGCAACTTCTTTGGAACGTGGTAGAAAAGATTCTTTTCAAACTGCAGATTCATCAAATGGGATGCTAGGGGACGAAATTCAGATGTCGTCACTTCCAACTTGATTTATGTTTACGTCTGGATTACAAGGTTGTACTTATTGTTTTCTTAGAAATTCCTCATCTTTATTTGCTATAGGCAGTAATAATCTGTTGTGAGTCGTAGTCTTGAAAGTATAGGCATATTGATGATGTTAGTTCCAGTTATGTGAGGATCTACAGATTTTAGCAGAGTAATAAATCCTGATATATGTGAAGGGTTAGGAAAGAGATACGTTAACGAGGATCAACACCCCACCCGCAAAGCTAGAACACATTAACTGATTTTGTCTGTGCACTGAGAAACACGCAAAGCGCAGGACATTGTCAGCAAATTCTCTCTTTTATTAGTATTTCATGATTAAACCAATATTTCTCATCTCATATCTGTGCTTTCTTTTTCTTTGCTGATTATTCTCTGTTTCTCGTGCAGTTGCAATTGTGAGTTAATGTACATCAGTAGCAAATTCGTCGGCTGCAAGTAGCTACACAAATGTTGGTCCACTGGTCAGATGCTAGAAAACCATAACCGGCAGGAGGGAAATATACTCGTTGCAAAACTTTACACAAACTCTGGATTGTTGAAATGGTAGGAAACTCCCAAGAAATTTGTTGGTCGTTGATCCTGATGTGGTATGTTGGTGGATCGTGGCAGTGTTGAATCTGTTGAATCCATTACCACTTAGAAATGTGCCGTACAGTTCTAACTGGCGATAGTTTACCATCTGTTGAAGAAATATACTTGTACTAACTTTTCAGGAATTATATGAGATCATTTCTCTCTTCAGATTCGTTTTTAGGCGTTGGATTTTCGTCAATTATATGAGATCATTTCTCTCTTCAGATTCGTTTTCAGCAATTTATCTCTTCAGATTCGTTTCAGATTCGTTTTTATTCGTTTTTAGGCGTTGCTTTTTTAATCAGAACCATTCAGCTAGATGCAGTGGCTTGGTACCTCCTACAACCCAAACTTTGCTCGTCTTTCCACAGAGTCCCCCCCCCCCCCCCTAAAACGATCTAAACCGTGCCTGCTATAGGTTGTCGCTTAGGTGGCGAAGGACTTGGAATCACACGAGCAGTCTAAAATAGAGGAGTGGCCCAGTGGTTGGGGATGAATTTCAGGCTCATATTTCACACGGCACGTTTTGTGTTAGATTCTTGGCACATGGATGGTTGCCAGGAGAGGCTGAAATGCCTTTGTGTGCCATCTCGGCTCCTAGTAGAAGGGTGGACTGTCATGGCAGAGAGAAATTTTACGATAAAAATTACACTTAACAACTAGTAAGTAAAATAGAGGACGTAGGAATGATAATTGTTTGGAAGAACTTACTTGTCAACCCACCCAAGACATCATTCCGCTTTGTACTTAAATTTTATCTATTTTACTCATCTTATGGATCAATGCACATTTTCTGAATACTGTTCAACTTAATCGTACAGCAAAATCTCACAGCCTTATGTTATTTTCATTCAAATGCAGCTGTTCAAATGTATAAAAATCATTTGGTACGCAGGGAAAGATAAATTGCTGTAAAATGCCAATTGATATTCCCACACAATCCAATGTATACAGAGCTTATAATCCATTCACTTTCTTTCCGGAACAAAATTGCAACATACTGATTTTGACATAAAGCTCAGTCAGGGCACATAAAAGAATAAAGAGTTTCGCCTATAAATTGTTCGATGTCGGAACATCTTGAATGAAATAAATTACATTGATGTGCAAGACATGACACTTCTTATGATCAAGATTCTAAGAGGACTCAAAATAACTCAGCAAATAAACCAATCAACCCGGAAACATCAATCAGCGGTAAACGGGATACACCTTCTCCTGGTAGCATAAACTGGGAAGAAGATGATGCCATCTGATGCTAAATTACAAAGTGGTGAACCTGGTGTTATTAGACTTCTTGTTTTCCTTTCCTCAGTTTTTCTAGTTCTGTTTCGGTGTCTTTCAACTGCTGCCTTAGAGTGACCACCCTTTTCTCTAACTCTTCCAATGTGCCTTTGCTGGTGGAAGGTTGGTATGGTGTCAGAAAACGACACGAAAATGCTTTTAGAGCATCTACTCCGGTAACCTACAAAATCCACAGTAATCAAAAGGTTGATGAGCAATAAGCAGCCAATAATAGTACTATTACACATACAAATGACAAATGTCAGATTACATATCGGTGTGGTACAAATTCTAAAGTTAATAAGCCCTAAAGTAGGAAGCCATGAAAAGAGGTGAATTTAGTTACAACATACACCTCATGAAAACATTAGACTCATTTGCAATGTTCCTTCAAGATGTTCTCCCATTGAAATAATAGGTTACGTTTTTGGAACCAAATCGAAGAATAAAGAGGCCTCAGATATCTAATGGATATATATCATCAGATGGTGATCTCACAGAAGCCATCAAGAATAGCTACATCCTATAGTACTATACATTGTGGAATGGAAAGAAAAAGAGACTCGGAGCTAAAATAGTTTCATTATCTTTATAATTCTTATTGATCAACCAACCCCAGAAGAATCAAAGCACTGGGATATTCAGTGTGAAATCACATTCCTTACTTTTTCTCAGCTGGTTGAATATTCTACATAAAAATATAAGAATATTTGAATAAAATATAACTAAACAAAAAGATTAAGTACAGATATTACTTGCAAAAAAAAAAAAATAGAAATAAGGTTAATCCTGAAAAACTACAGAGAACAAAAGGAATGGCAGGTGGGTAAATCATGGTAAAATTCCATCATCTATAGCCCTCTTTCCTACTAGGTTGAGATTTTTGTAAAAAATGGAGATAAAAGTTTCAATGCATTCTGAGACATTCACAAAATAACAATCACTCAAATAGAAAGTACGGGGAAGCACGCTGCATAGGTTTACAGATCACCAACCCCCTTTTCTTTCCAGTGCAAGAAGTCGAAGTTTCATAAATTATGGCACTCTATGGTCTTACCTCTTCCGGCAGCAATGGCAGCTTGGTGATGTTAAAGTCATCATACAACATGTAGAACTGATCAAGGTACTTTTGTTGCATTCGCATTCTTGCTTTAAGTAGTTTAGATTCTGTGCCTACAAAAACAAAATTACCCAACAGATAATTAAACTTAAGCTAAGAGCATGTAAAAGAAATTAATGTACACGGACACAGTAGGCATACCTTCTTCATCATAAAGTACTTGGTTAATGATGATATTGTGTGTATCTATCTCAAATTTGGTGAGTTCCTGCACTAGTCTCTCTGTTTCATAGAGAGAGAGGAATTCTGGAATGCAAACGCAGACAAAGGTCGTCAAGTCCTGAAAAAGTGAGATATGAATGAAAAGAACTTAAAACTCCTTCTCCTTTCAAAACTGACTCATGAAAGCATCTCTACTCATGATATCGAAGGAAACAAAAGTTTCAGCTTCTATCTAAATAAGTGGAAAAAGTATTTTCTCTTCTTTATTTATTTTACCTTTTTTAGCTTTACTCTAATCTAATGTATTAAAGATCTGAAACATATCTGTTACCGTACAATATTCATCCTATCCAAAATCAACGATACAGACAACAGAAAAAAGGAAAATGAATGAGCAGACTTACTGGGTCTTTAAATTGTCGATTAACTTGTTCAATCACATCTTTCATGCCCTCCAGCTTTCCCAGAATTGCATCCTCACCAAATTCGTCACCAACACCAAAGAGGCTTGTCATCTGCCTCAATCAATTTTGAACACTTAATACCATCAATGTAGAAACAGTTGTAACTGACCAATTACAAGCTTACAAAACTCAGACAAAAGAAATTTGCGAAAAAGTTAAGACTCCACGTGTGTCTTAACTCATATAATTTTGAAGGCAAGGGAAGATATGACTGACAAAAAGGTTCAACGGTATATACCTGAGTCATTAGACCGCCAAATTTATTTTTCAAAGACATCACTTTTGCCAGACCTTTCTCCAAGGTTGATGGAAACTGCAACAGCCGAAGAGTATGGCCGGTTGGTGCAGTATCAAATACTATAACCGAATAATCCATTGTTTGGACCAATCTGCACGGACATAATTTCCACAAATGATTTAGCAGATTGATTGGTAAAACACTAAATTAAAATAAGTAACACATGAGAGGAGCTCTACCAAGATAGTAAAGAGCAAGTATTGAGTTGCAAAGAAACAAACATAAGGGAACAAGAATCTCACTTTAGCATCTCTGCAAAGCTCATGGCCTCATCAATTCCAGGAATGGCATTTGCTAGATCAGAAAACAGATTATCCATTCCATCGTTTCCACCCATGTCTTCGTGCTCAACGGTAGGATCCACTTCCTATGCAGGATCAAAACCAAACAATGAGACTGCATAAAATGCAAAGCACACACACACAGATGCATGCATAGGGAGGTCGAAATTCAGCAACAAGTACTAAGACAAGCAATGAAGAATTAATTGCCTCTAATTTTTATTTTTTTTAAATATCAAATTCTTAACAATTTGTTCATATAATTGAAGCTAAACTCAAAATCTATGAACTGGGAATCCCCAATTTTATCAAAAAGCACCAAATTCCAAGAAGCCAACAGCTGGGAATTTCTTTTGCCCAAAAAAAAAAAAAACCAGGTATTTCCCAAATTCATCAAAAACCCAAAATTCCACCCATTAAAAAATTCCCAAAATCCACAATTCACCTAAACCAAGAATACCCAGTAAAAATAATTGAAGGAGGCAAGATTGTGAATCGAAAAGCGTACCATGGCATAGAGATTGGTGAACCCGTTAACCAGAGTGGGAGTCTTGGTGAACTTCTGCTGAAAAGCATCGCTGAGATTGTGAGCAGGGTCGGTGGAGATGATCAAAACGGAGGATCTGACTCTGGAGAGAAGGATCGAGAGGATCGAGCTACATGTCGTTTTGCCCACGCCACCTTTGCCGCCAACAAAGACCCACTTGAGGCTCTCTTGTTCCAGTACGTTCTGTATAGTCCCCTCTTGTAAATCAGACGCTGCCGCCATTTACTCACAGAGCACTGTTCACTCACACACACACTCTCTCTCTCTCTCAAGAGTAAGCAATTGGAACCCAGAAATCTAGAGAGAGAAAGAAACAGTTGGAAGGAGACAGTGAGTGATCGACCCCGAGAACGTACACTGCCGTGCTTATTTCGGGTTGGGTTTTGAGCCCACGGTCTTCCAAAAATCCGAACGAATGAGTTCACAACGTTCGGTAGGTAACGACCGAACAATTCATCATTTTCCTTCGCTTTGTTTTAATTTCCTTGAACGTTGTTTTCAGTTTTAGGAAAATGCTTTTAATACAATAGATTTACACAATTTTTCATACTCGGTTATATAATCCTCCCAAATTATCAACCCACATTCTATTCCACTTTCTTCACTCTCTCGTAGCGATCTATAATGTATACAATCAGTTGTGAATTATTAATGCATGTGAAACGTCCACACGTACATGCGTAAATGATTGCCCTTAACATTAATCTAGATATGTTTTCTTTTATTATTTAAAATGACGTTGATGAAAGGAGATTTGGACTTAAACTCCATAAAACCACTTAAAAATACAAACTCCTCGCCATAATAGGTTAGGAGAAGAAAACTCTTAATTGGCAAACATCAAATGAAACACTAAGGATTTAGGCATGTAATAAAGTCTGTTGTATTATTATATTAAGCTGCTACAACATTTTGAGAACTTGAAAAACATATTGCAAGAGATTCAAGTCCTCACTTTTCATTTGAACACCACCAATAAAAAAGCATTGTTGGCATTGGTTTAATACTGAGAAGGTCTAGAGAGTTCCATTGTACAAAGAGAAGAGGGATGGAAATTAGTAGAGAGAGTTGTAGGTGAAGCAGGTGGCAACAATGGAAGTGACACAGATGAAGAGTGCAGGAACTAAGGTGGTGTTCAAGAGCTTGCTTTCGCCCAAAGCCCCCGATATGGTTATTGTTCCATCTGCGATTACCCGAGCTAGGGTTCCTGCTTCGGTTGAAAGCAGTCCGCCATTGTAAGTCCCCCGAGAAAGCCTCGATGACATGACACGAGATAGGAGTGATAAGTTCACACCTGGATGAGTACATCAACTGTCAATCTTTTCATTTGATTAAGCAAAGAAAAATTTGATGCGTATGTGACCAGAAGCTAAAAAGATGATTTTGCAGGGCAAAAACTTTCAAAAAGCCTTACTAAATAGAGAAGCAATTACCGTTCCAAATCTAGAGAGTGAGTTACCTTCGAGGACTTCAGCTGCCACGAATGTTAAAAGCGCTGAGCCGACATATTGAGCCGCGGAGTAAGGGATCAATACGTGGAAGCTTAGTAGTATACCTATGCATACCAAAATCTCCGATACCAGTAAAACTTGCCTGCAATCAGAGAGAAAAAATATGCACAAGCTGATGAGTAACATATAACAGATAATACCCACAGTGACTTCTCAATTTTGAAGGTTTACCTTTCTTCATACATGTTGCTGATGTAACTTCCAATAACAACGTTCACTGGAAGCACTGTTAACCCAAGACATGCAAGAAAGGCTGCCACACTACTAGTTGACCAAACAAAATAGTATCCCGTGATGACACTGGATTCAGCAAGCACAATCTCCATTGCATATTTGAGCATGAAATAGATATATAGTTGAACCTGTTGAGCGTTCACAAGTTTCAAGTAAGACGTCGTGCCAAATGTTGGAACAAGTTTAAAAGAGATGAAAGATCTAAATCAGTACTAGACGATCATGCTACTTTACTAAAGCCAGCTTGAGAGCTGAAAAAGGGGAAATGAACGAGGCGATCCAAGAAAACCAGAGTAAAATATGCTGAGAGAGAGGATCTAAGAATGTACAGTTAGAGCATCGTATTGCTACATTCTTCAGATTTCCATAAACCTAAATAGATTTGCTTCGAAAAGATACAGAACTCCTTAGTTTGGTGAACCTATGAAATACAAATATACGACTTCAGTATTGTCATTGTTATGATGAGTTTTCTGAATGAATTATCTGATTTTATTTCCCATGGTTTTAGAAAATCCATCTGCACAATCTAGCTTACTCAACAACAACTAGTCTTCGAAATTCCTTTGGTGAATGTTCCTCCTTCTCTCCGCAACGAATGAATACTTCAACTACAAGTACGAACTAGAAAATACTCTATACCTTGACTGAAGGGGTTAGTAGTCTATATGCTGACACAATTGAATTGACTGGTTTCTGAATTTGCACAGCATCTTCTTTGGCATCCTCACCATCTGTGTCTCCATCTTCAAGTTTTTCCTTAGCTTTGGAGTTTGTAAGGAACGGTTGTGTAGAACCATTCTCCACTGAAATATTTACATATTTCCCTATTCCAAAAAACTTCATATCAGTAATAAAGATATTGTGTTCCATAACAAGTATCAAGAATGAAGCATATCTTGCTTACAGACCAGAATTAGATTCTCGTGGCACTTCTGGAGCACGAGAAGGTTCTTTGAAAGAGATTGACAACCACAACAAATAGATGAGCCACGCGAGAGCCATTACCCAACCAGGTAATGTGTCTTCATTGAATGTCAACTTATAAATCTTGAAATTTCTTTGGAACAAACAAGCAAGCGCAGGACCACATGCCATTCCAAGAGCACCAGCACTAACAAAACCAGCAGAAGCCTGCATTCGCAGTTTAAGGGGTACGCAGTCACTGATGTAACGCCTATTAACTGCTCTTGCAGAACCTAACCTGCAAAATTGACAGCATGACTATCGGTGTTAATAAGGTAAACGAGAAAATTAAATTCCAAAGCATGAATAAGAACAGATAACTAATGCACTAATTACTAAATGTACAGTTAAACTATAAAAAATCACTTACCCACAGAATAGTCGACCAATCAGAAGTACTGATATGGAATCAAGATCATAAGCTAGTGCATATAAAGTATTTCCCACCAGAAGAATGATGCTGCTAAATATGAGTGGTCTCATGTATGATCTATTTGACCAGGCACTGAAATAAACTGAAGAAAAAATCTGGGCAACCGCCATTGATCCAATCACAACACCACAGACAGTTGCTGCAGCTCCGAGGGTCATGGAGTAATTGTCAGCTGTTGGGACAATTATATATGTATTAACCATATACAGAAATGTGTTTGCCAAGTTTAAGATGAGTGACATGAAATGATATTTGCTGTCATCAGCCTGATCCTCGTATAGATTTGGTAAATCCTCCTCCATAAGAAGCGCATGTTTTCCCAAATAATGAAGGAAACTTGTTGAGTTTGACAACCTGTTCACTGCTGCCCTAATAGAATCAACGACAGGATCCTGCGAAATAAGACCAAATGTTTAAAAGTCAGTTGAAATTCAATATTGCATAATATCATTGCGGAGGCAGAAACAATTTGAAATTCAATGAGGGATTAGAAAAAAGAATTGTTGTTGCAAGAATACTTCAATGGATATTAGAGTAAACCGGGTGAGAAAAAGCAGGTTGATCATATATTGATATGTAGTTCTCATATTGCTGTTGAAATCCTTGAAGATCCGCAAGGTTGCGAGATATGGCTCCAACAACAGCTCCAATACCCTGCACGTTTAGCTATTAGTTAATGATCCTTGTTTTCAAATATCAAGACGGTATAAATCGTGGAAAAAATTCATAAGGTGCAGTTAAATACGAAAGTTAAAGAAACGAGTACAAAATTCAGCACATTACCACATGCTTGCAAACTTGTCGTAACTGAGAATAAGGATGATTTGCGCGAGTTTTGACATAGTAATCTGTAAATTGATAGCCAAACCGCTTATCAAACTTCTTCAATATCTTGCGCAGACCGATAGCATTCATCTCAACGAAAGAGAGGATTCTTAAAAGATCGCGTCCAACTGATCGGTATGCTTCTTGCAGTTGAGAAATTCTCTCTCTATCAGCATGTTGCCGTATTAGAGACTCGTATTGTTCTCCAAGACTAGATAACCTGCTTGCAAGCACTCCTTGTTGTTCCAGCATAAACATGACAATCTTTTCAATCTGAATTTAAAAGACAAAAATACAAAAATGAAAAAAGAAACCATGCTTCTGGGGACGATTGAACACCTAAATCATCCAGCAGTGTGAATGGATCATGCTTCTGGGGACGAGATGCAGCAACAGATTGGCCTCACATCACATGTAGTAAACTTTAGCAGAAGGATCACGAATCGAGATAACAATGGCGATTTTGAGAAGTAACATAATTCCTACATGAATATACGGGGTTACCTCACTATCGAGCAATCTTGAGAAGTCTTTAAGAACATGGGGATGGTTTTGTGTCTCAACTTGGATTTGTTGAGTATACTGGTTGAGTTTCTTCTTCATTAACTTGTAGTCCAAATAGTATCTGAAATGAAATAATCAAATTAAAAGTTCTAAGCAGATAACATTTTTTAGGTCAAAAACTCACTCGACCATACCCTTGCCATTCTTGAATTTGCGATTCTCGCAACTTCTTCCCGAAGGCGACCATCTTTCAGATTCAATGCAACTGCACCAAGAAAATCAGCAACACGGTGTTTTTGTAAGACCTTCCTCTCAAATGTTAAATATATGCTTATCGACTTGAAAAGGAAGCAAGATTTTGGCCTACTATTTTTACCAAAACAAAATAATCTGGTTTGGCAATTCTTCATAACTAGTCAAGAACAAAATCTTTGATTTGCCCCATTTTTCTCAATTTCACTTTCCTTGGAGGAAAACTTCCAAATTAAGAAATTTTAACCCAAAACGTTCTAATCCCACTCGTCATATGTAGTCTTAGATTAAATTAATTAGAATATGGCTCGAATAAAAAAGAAACATATAAACACAATCCCATATTAAACAAAATCGAATTCAAACAAAAAATGAACAAAAGCCCAGAAATTTCATTGGCCGGAGAAGGGATAACATTACCAAATCCCAAATAGTTCCTCTGCTAAACACGTTCATGTTTTGGCAACAAAAAAAAAAAAATATATCGAAATGGATTCGATTTGAAAGAATTGTTTGCGTGGAATGGAAGTCCAGAATCGTGAGAAATGTTCCGGGAAACGGATTCCGAAAAGAATCTAATGAAGAGAGGATCTGTGTGCGATGTGGTGAGTGGTGTTCTTCTCTCAAGTGTGTAACTGAAAGGGAGAAGAGTGTAAGTGAACGAGTCAATGTCATGAACGCTGGCGCCAAATCTGTTGTTCACGCGGACGATTTTCCGGAAGGGGTAAAATGGTAATTATATTGTATGTATCTCCATTTCACGTGATATTTTGGACGCTTTCTGCAAGTAAACCAAAAACCATACATTTAATTTTTGGATACATGTGCAGCGTAACATTTAATTTTTGGATACATGTACAGCGTAACACCATCCCAATATGCAATGCAATACCAGCCCCACAAAACATATATGAGATACAAAATATCTAAACATCTGCAGCCACGAGGTGTTACAAATTAGATTTTATATATATATATTTATTTTTATTTTTTCTATTTAGATATTTTTAAGTATTTTTTACATGCTTGACTCCTCAATTTTAAGGTTTAGAAAATAAATGACTCCTTAGTTTTAGGGTTTAAAAAATATATGTATATGTACATGATTCATGCCATAATAAATATAGAAAATATTGTTAACAAAATTGATAGCATGATGATTACGAATACTATATATACATGTATATATATATATGATTTTGAATGTATATGTGTTGCTTATGTTTAGGATAATGAAGTCTAGCCAATCAACCGCTAGTGCACAACATGAATTAACCCAAATTGAACCACACAATGCAACCGAACAAGCATCCCAATCTGAAAATCAAAATGAGCCCTTGGAACTGGAAGATAGCGAGGAAGAAGTGGAAACCACATGTTGTGCCATTTACCAACCAAACCAGCCAATAATTTTGGCTAAACTGGTTTTTGGCAACCGCAAGAAGACTGTTGGCTAGCGGTAACTGATTTTATGTAATTATGTATATGTGGCTGGCAGGTGGCACAAGAAATTTGGCATGGTTTGCCAACCAAACCCAACCCTACTGGTATGGGTGGATATTCAAGAGTTCTTTTCGAGTGTAAGAGTTTTTCTCTCTTCTTGAGAGTCTTTACCACCTTTAATGTGTGTAGCTTCCAATGGCCGCTTTCTTTCTCCTTCCTCCTTTCATTCCTTTTGCTTCATCTCTCCCCATTCCTTCCCGTTTTATCCAGTCCGGTATTCCTTATGGGCGTCCATCTTCTTCGACCATTTCCGATCCAATTTGCTATCAGCCTTCAAGGCGTTTTGATGGCCTCTTCTGAGAAGGTGTGTAGAGTTCCAGTTACGCTAGCTTGGGTGTTTCCAACACCACCTCCTTCTCTATGTCTGCCTTTGCTGGCAGTGTTGTCCATGGTATGTCCATGGGCTTCTTTCTTTTTCTGGCTGAGACCGGTGCGGCGATCGTGGCTGGGAGACAGGGTATCCCTTTGTTTCATCTCTACGGTGTTGCTTGGTGGGAGTTGTGGCGTCGATTTGGGTAATTGGTTTTGGATGATCAAGAAGCAATGTTGCGGTAGTGGAAGCAACTTGGAATGTTCCAGAGCTCTGTACCAAGTTTTGGGCCTTGGGTTGGGCTTTTGTAAGATAGTTCAGGTGGCCCCTTGTTGTATTGTTAATATTTGTTTGTGGGCCTTTGTCTTGTAATTAACTTTCATAATAAAACTTCTTCCTTTCTTCAAAAAGGATTTGACCAAAAAAAAAAAAAACACTGGTACGGGTGGTTGACACCGAACAGATTTTATTTGAATCGTATTTTGGTGTTGATCGATCGATCTGCTAATATGTATGTTTTACTGACACAACGTGGGGCAAAAATTACAACAAATCTTTGGGTTTTGTATTCATTAATACTTCTTAAGTTTTATTTGTCTTTATCTGTTTGCATATTTTTATTTTTATTTTTTTTAACAAACGATATTATCTACATTAAGAGAAGAGGATAAGCTTAGCCTCACAATAAACTAGCAAATTCGCTTTTGCCAAAAATCAAACCTAACACCTCTCACTTATAAGTGAAGATGAGTATCACTAGACAGTAATATTAAGTGGCTGTATATTTTATTTATTATACATTTTGATTTTCTTAATTTTCTATATTGAGTAGTTATTTTTCCATGATATTCTCATCTTTGATGACAGGTCTAATGACAATTTCAAAGTTTAGAAGTGATCAGTTTAGATGTGTGCCTGGATTATTGGTGTTTTTTTTAATCCCAAATAAAGACTAAAGTAATTTTGGATTGGGATAGTTGTTCATTCAAGTTCCAAATTATAAATTGTATGCGCGACGCTCTTAATTTCTTATCCTGAAGTTTTGTCCCACATGATTTTCTTCGAGAAAGTTTTTTGGCCGAAACCCACATCAATAATGTGCAACGCTTAAGCTAACATATCAATATTTTGGAAGACTCTTAATCTAGCCATAGGACTGAATGTGTTAGTGTATTTTTATGTTCTTTTTATGCCCCGTAATACTATTTTGATGGAGTTTTAATGGATTTTCTTATACTTTATGTAGATTTTGAGTGAATCCCTTCCTCGAAATCTCATAGAGGGGCTACAAAATTTCACTTTCTCTATATTAATTTTGTTTTGTCTCATCGTTTGTACTCGTCCTTCATGATCAATATCATCTCATCTCATTTCATCAAATGTGTTGAGAAGAGTAAATTTTGTCGACGTAGTAGGGACGCTTTATTCTTTTTAATTAGCAGTGGACATGGGGATTAAAGAAATTGTGAGTTTTAATGACCACATTCTGAAATTAAGCTATTTAGTGTTGCCAATGAGAGGATTTAAGGTAATTTGGCAGGGTTTTTTGTTTTCTGTTGTTCGTGATAGGGTGATTTTGCTGTTTCAGATATCCCAACTATGAAAACGAGTTGAAAAAAAAATAAAATCAAAGAGCCCCCTGCTAGGTTCGGAAACTAATGTCTTCCTAAACTCAGTTCACACATATTGATTATAATCCCTTGATGTATCCTTAATTCAAAATAATTAATGTGCATTTTATTTAATGTCTCCCATTAAATATTTAAATTTATTAATATATAAATTCTAACTTACTTTTTTACTAAAAAAGAGTTTTTTTTATTTTATTTAACATTCTTCAAACTTGAAAGATTCAATTAATATACCTAAATTTTGGTACCGAAATATAAATGTACTATATTGAACTAATGTATTTAAATGTTAGTACCGAAATGCAGGTATTAAAATATATGCACCGAAATGTATTATATTAAATTAATATACTTAAATGTGTGTACCGAAATGTATGCACCAAAACATGTACCTAAATGTTTGTATCGAAATCTATGTACCGAAATGTGTGTATCTAAATGTATGCACCGAAAGATATTATAATGAATTTAATGTACCTAAATGAAGAAGATAAAATACATCGAAATATATTGTATAGCAAAAATTAGTTTATCTAAATTGTTAATGAAAATTCTAATGAAATAAAATTAATACATTAAAAATTAGGAATAAAAAGAGAAATAATTAAAAAAAAATCAAAATACAATTAATAAATAAGGTTATTAATGTATCAAGAGACTAAAATTAGATTTTGATTTTAATATAAAAATCATCTTTGGCTAAGAATTAAAATGAAGTTTTTTATTTAAAAAAATAAAAATATATATCTAAAACAAAATATATTAAAATATAAAAAAAATTATTAAAAATAAAAAAAGCCCATAAATGAAGAGCAAGGTGCTGACTGTTACCTTTTTGATTGTTAAACCCGTCCTTACACTCAGAAGGGGTGATGAGGATTGCTTTTGCCCAGAAATTGAAAAACGAAGAAAACTGAAACAAAGGCCCGGTGTCCGTACACTTTGATACATGTACAGTGGAAACACACACACACACACACACATATATACTGAAAAAGTAGCCAACTACAATTACAATATCTGCGTTTCAAAGCATAATGCAAAAGGCAGGACTTACAGTCACAGAAGAACTCAGAAACTCATGATCAGGTCGTCAAAGTTCACCCTACTGTATGCTGATAAACCTTGTAGGCCTCTCACTTCAAAGGAGTAGGAGTCCAACTGCCTTTTATAAAGAATAACACTACGGTAAAGTGGGGGGTGGGGGTGGGGGAGGGGGGGAGAGAGAGATAGAGGAGGATGCCTTTCCACCAAACAAATTATAATTAAAGCTGTTTCTTTATTTAACACTCGGCTTTTGAAACCTCGAAGGGGTTTATTAGTTAAAACTGAAATGGATGCATATTCTCCGTGTTGTTCATGAGCACATGTGGTGCCATGCAATTTTGTGGTTCAAAACACAATAAAATCATAGATTTTAACATTGGGGTCAGGGTCTCAATCGCAGAGCCTTAGCCAAGTGTCATGGATAGAGGGCGTGGACGTAATTTGCTGTGCAATAATATGAAAAATGCTAGAAAAACTATTTTATTAAATCACATTTGGTAAATCATCTAATGTGGCGATATAGTAAGTCTTTATGATTTAAATTTTAAAAAAAAATCAACCATCAACAACCACATCATGTGGTTTATAAAACGTGATTTAAAAAGATGGTTTCTCTAGTATTTCCCCAATAATATATAATAATCGACATGATATGTATACCTGATTCTCTCCTTCACATAGTTTTGTTGAATTTAGTGTAGATTATTTTATCGTTTGTCCAAAAAAAAAAACAAAGATCTACCTAGTATATATTTTCCTTTGGCATATGAATATTGTTATTGAAAATCTCTCATAAGCAAACTTAAGTCAGACTTGCAAACACTTGTACTTTCTACCAAAACTTTAAATGCATCGCAATAAAAAAAAATATTACATATGCGTCCACAAGAACTACTTTAACTTACATTTTAGAGAATTTAAATAAAGATGATACAATGTGATATAAATAATGTAGTATCTCTAACATTTCTCACATAACATCATTCCTCTTAGGTATATAAGTTTGAAGTTCATGAATCTCACCTGGAGAAAATTTTGGTGAGTCTAGTAGTACTACTAGTAATATACAAAGAGAGAATTCAATATTGGTAATTTACTTTACATGTTTTTTCGCTAGAAGAAGAGGGGGTTTAAAATTTGAAAGCTTCTAACATTGAAAAAAAAAAGATTTTTATCACAAATGGTCCTTGAGATTAATCAAACTCATCATTTTAGTCCCTCACTTTCAAAATCAAGCAATGTCATTCACTACCACACATCAACTTGGTCCTTCAGTTAAGATTTCGTCAACTATTCTGTTAGTTTGTATGTGGGAACCACAAATCCAATGAAATGGTGACACGTGGATTACACAAAATAAGGGTTTTTATCACAAATGGTCCCTGACATTGATCCAACTCCTCATTTTGGTCTCTGAGTTTCAAAAATCGATAAATTTGCTCCCTGACTTTCAATATCGCACATCAATTTAATCATTCCGTTAAAGTTTCGTCAATATTTTTTGTCCCACTAATTCAATCATATGGCACCACATGGATTAATTATAAGAAACTTTTTTTTTTTAAGATTTAAAACTAAAAGTAAAATAAGAAACTAAAAACCAAAACTAAAAGAAGAAAAAAAGTCATCGTCATCTTCATCAGGGTATGCTCAAAAGAAAACGGAAGGCACCATGACACCACTAAAGCACTTGGCTGCCTGAACTCACTCCTCATTATTTCTAGTTGGTTATAATCCCAAATCCTATCAAATTTGAATTGAATTTGGATTTGATTTTATTGAATTTAGATTGAATTGTTTTTCCAATTGGGGTTGTGGGATGCGAGAAAAATTTCAGCGCGAAATACTCTTCTTTTGGTTCACTCTTAAAAAAATAGTTTCTTATAGTTAATCCACGTTGATCCATATAATTGGATTAGTGGGAACACATTAACAGAGGGAATAAATTGATGCATGGTAGTGAAGGTCCGGGATCAAATTTATAGATTTTTGAAACTTAGGGACTAAAATGAGGAGTTTGATCAATGTCAATGACCATTTGCGATAAAAATCCTTATTTTGTGTAATCCATGTGTCACCATTTGATTGGATTTGTGGGTCCCGCATACAAACTAACAGAATAGTTGACAGAATCTTAACGGAATGACCAAATTAATGTGAGGTAGTGAATGTCAGGGACGACATTGATTGATTTTGAAAGTAAGGGACCAAAATGATGAGTTTGATCAATCTCAGGAACTATTTGTGAAAAAAAAACCCAAAAAAGAAATACTGCTAGATCAAGAATTTATTAGTAACCCTACTTTACATGTTAAGTTGTGTTAGGTTGGCTATTTGGCACGAAAATCGCACTTTAATCATATTAATAAACAGTCTAATAACATAATAGGTCTAAAATCTAATTTGATATACCCAAATTCACAAATCCAATCCAATTTAATTGGTTTCCACGACATTAATGTTTATTTAGATCCTTTGATTCAAAGACCAAAACATATATGTTTGAATTGACGCATATTTTTTTGTTTTTTAATACAACGATATATTTACATTAAAAAGTGAGAATTTGTCACATACTCTTATGTTTTAGTGATATTTCTCTTTATTTGTAAGTGAAAAGTCTTATGTTTGATTCTTGTTAATGTTGAGTTCGATATCAATTTATTCCCCTACTCCTTAGTATAAATATATCGTTGTGTAAAAAACAAGGAGAGAGAAAGTTGAACTAAGCTACACAATAGGTCTGACATTACAAATTAGAATCGAACTTGCCATAATAAATTGGTATTACTAAACCGTAATACTAACTATAAAGTGGTGAATGGACATGTATTTTACCTCAAGGGGTCTCTTATATTTCCTCATGTTTCAAAAATCAAAACATCTTTGAAGAATGAGGATCCTCTCTGGATCGTCTTTGTGAGGATTCTTGGGATCCTCTAATCACATTTGTTAATTGTACATTGTGCGGTCATAAATTATTGTAAATATGATCCTCTTTGTGAGGATTCTAGATATCCTCTAATTACGTCTGTTCATCGTTCATCGTGCAGTTAGAAATTATTGTAAATTTTGTTAATTTAAAATTGAATATAAACAGTACCTAACAAAAACTGATCGCACGATATACGATAAATGAACTTGATTGACGGATCTCTGTGATCCTCACAAAAATAATTCAAAGAGGATCCTCATTCATCTGTGAAGACTCGTAACCTTATGAACTCATCATGATCTTTTGAATTCAATTCATTTCTCAATTTCAAAAATAAAAAAATAAAAAAAATCTTTCAATGTAACAACAATAAATGGCTAAATATTCATTGGCTCTCTGAAATTCACTTTTTTTCCCTTCACCTTCCCTTTTTCGGTCAACTAATTCATGATTCGGTAGCATATTATAGGCATTTGATCATACTGTTATTGATGTGGCCTTTTGTTGGCTTCCAATAAAGAAACCTACTTTATATAATGTCTTGTGGATAAAATTTACAACTACAGTGTATTATTATTTTTTGGTCAAAGGTTAATTTATTACCACAACACCACTAATTACACAAATTGAGGCTCACATAAAATAACCGTAGTAAAAAAATGGACCTCAATAGTAACAAAAAAAAAAAAACACAGAAGCTAACCCTAACTGCTTTTCTTCACCGACACCACCAAAAGCACCAATCACGACGATCAGGAGCCTACACCACCAACGTTCGCCAGGAACCCACATCTCAGAGATGGAAAGAAGATGGATTTTGCCTTCCAATAGATACCATCTCACCAATCGCAACCAATGATGATTGAGAGAAACCAAAGAAGTCCATGGGATCGCCACGGACAACACTGCCAAAAATGGCAGACAGAGAGAAGGAGGTGGTGTTGCCACCCAAGCCGGTAAAAACGCCGAATCTCTATGCACATTCTTAGTTGAAGACCGCAACACTTCGCGGTTAAAATTGATTGCAAATCGGAAAGAAGATGGAGTTGATGGAAGCCAAAATAAGAACATGTCTATGGATGGATTGAATATCTGATTTGAGGGCAACAAATGTACTTGTGAAATTTGGGGTAAAACAGGAAAGAAAAATAGGAAGGAAAGCAGAGAAAAACACCAGAAGTAGAAGAAAGAGAAGCAGAGGAAGAAGGAAGGGACATAGAATGTGCGGTCACAGTTAAATCACATATAAAGAGAACATTATTTGTGACCCATATTTCTGCTTTATAATTTGTTGCCTTTTCGTGTACCATGCAAATGCGCATGTTGAGTGTGTCGAAGTACCATAATTGATTGGAATACTAGTTCAAGAACTCGCTATATTGTTTGTGACTAAATCAAATATTTCACATGGGTCACAAATAATGTTCTGTTTATTGTGCTTAGTTATATATAGGTTTAACAAAAACCTATATTCCACTCCACTCCATAATCAATGCCAAAAACATTACCATTAAATCACACAAAAGATAAATAGGCAGAGCGACATAGAATATGAGCCTTAAAGGTTGCTTTGTGCTATTTTACAAATTGGGGAATTTAGTCACCTTGCACTAACTTTTGTATTTAAATTGAGATATTGTCGGTTTATTCCCCGAACTTGTATAGAGTTGTCAATTTTCTCTCCAAACTTTAATTCTAGCCGATTACCTCCTGAACTTTTATAATTAGCCAATTTTTTCTTGAACTTTAACTTTAGCAGATTACCGGCCTAAAATTTTATAAATAGTCAATTCCCCTCGCTAACGTTAGATTTTAAAAAGTTTCATCCAAATTTTCATTATTTTGCTTTCATGCAGTTGTCATGTGATGTTCGTCTGATCAAAGTGGATGGAAAGTTGGATGAAATTTTTTTAAATCTAGGTTAGTGGGGAAGTTGGCTATTTATAATAGTTTAAGGATAACTGACTAAAATTGAAGTTCAAAGAAAAATTGACTAAGTATAAAAGTTTAGAGAGTAATAAATTAAAATTAAAGTTCACGAAAGAATTGACAATTATATACAAATTCAAAGAACAAATTGACAAATACGTCTTTAAACATTCTCACTTTTTCTCATACGTGTTTTAAAGGGGTGATAATGCTTACAAATTTTACAGCGCACAAGTTTAACAAACCTGCGTGTTCCACGCGTGGAGCAACGGGTGCCACATGCTTTCTTTTTAGGCTCATTTATCTCGTGTGACCCGCATATATAAGTTAAAGACTAAAAGGGCACAGCGCCTAACTATAGCTTACTAGACTTTCGGGGAACAAGAAAAAAGGCTAAAGGCACAATGCCACGCTACCTCATAACCTTAGGTTACTGGGGACCAGATATCTTCCACGTGTACGGTGGACGTCTTAATTTACTAGAGACGGAGAACGTAAATAGGCTCCTTCACATGTTAGTTATCTTAATGCGATTTACACGGTCCACTAAGAAGATTCTCGTTCGATGTTTATCTACTTCAGTGAAGGAATCGTAATTCTATTTATTTGGTGAAAGAAAATATAATGTCCTTTGTGGTCACCAAGCTACAATCACTATAAGCCATACAGAATCCAAATAAACTTAAGCCATGTAAATAAAATTATGGACTTGGATCCTCTCCTGAGCCCAAGGAGAGGATCCTCCTGACCAAGGATCCAAGATCCAACGGCTATAATTATTATAACTTTAAATGGACTTCTCTATTTGTAGCCGTTGAATTTTCATCCAACGGTTTTGAATTTTTGGTAGAATCCTCTCCTTAAGCTCAGGAGAGGATCCAGTCCTAAAATTATTACCCATCTCCACTTACACCATCTTTAATACATAGATTCGAATTTAAAATGTAAAAATAAGGATTGCGTTATCTTCGATAGATGTGAATGCGGATTCTGTTTCATTAAAAAAGATATTAATTTGACATTTCATTTATTTTCATTTTTCATCTCAACTGATAAGGTTTACCTTCTAAAGACGTAAAAAAAAAAGGGAGCTTTAATAAAACATCCCTGGCACTGTTTACTTTTAACGAAAAACCACTTTTTTACTTTTAACTGTCACTATTCATTATACCTTTAAAAAGGACTTTTCATTAAAACTGTCACTATTCAGGGACTTTTCGTTAGTTTTCCAAAAAAAAAAAGATGTGTATTATTGCCGGGTGAAAAACTTGATTTGGATCTACATTATGAACTTTGGTACTGATATTTTGAGAATCCACCTAAAGGATTGGGAGTTGTATATTTGATGATATAATAAAGATCCCTAAGACTCTCCTTGTCTGTTATCACTTATAATATATCTTTGAGAAAGTTTGGGGGCGGTTCATGTAAATAAAAATAATTTATTTACATTTTTCAGGCAAGGTGAATATTTTATATCCTTCTATTGGAAAACTTTTTAGTCAACAAGAAATGTAAATGTTAATTGTAATACATTTTTCACAACACACAAGATCAAAAGTGAAAATAATAATACTATATCGCTCCCCTCTCTTTAAGTGCATTATTTGTGTTATAACTTGCTTCCATTCCACTTATATTTCTAGTAAAGATTATCTCTCTCACCTTTGCCTATTTATAATACTATTTGATTTTTTTTTTTTAGGGATCTTTTGATATATGCACCTGTTTTGAATTTTTTAGATAAAACATCTATACATCTTAGTGATTTTATTAAACTTTTTTTTGGTCATAATTTTGGTGCTATATGCACATTATATTGTAACAAATTTCCTATAATCTAGCCTTTTGGTTACATTCTCCTCCGTTGGAGATAATTGTAAAAAAAAAAAGTTGGTTAAATTCAATTTATTTCCACAATAATGCTACAATTTAGCAATAATTATCTACGATATTTTAATTTTTAAATCCTACAAAATCAAACGTACCGAAATAAGTTTTTCTTTTAGTATGTTAAGAGAAAATAGGATTGAGAAAAATATGAACGTACCAATACATAATGTGTACAAAATAAAACGTACCAAAATAAAAATAATGTACCAATCTCCTATTTGAGATGATCTTAGTACTATTATCTAGTATTGTTCATTTTCTTTTGTAGGTGGAAAGTCTTAGGTTCAAACTTTGGGCTTGACAAGTTTGATACTAATTTATTTTCTAACTCTTTAGTTTAAATATTGTTTTTTGGGATAACATTTAGTGTAAATATATTATTCTATAACAATTTCATCTTTCTTCTAGTAATTACTATTAATTTCTTTTGTGTAGATTTTTTTTAACCAAATTAATTAGTGCACTGTTCTCCACCATATGTTTCCAAATTTGAATATCTTTCCTTGTAGATATTTTAATATAATTATCATATAGGCCACTTAGATACTTTAACGAGAAATCTTACGTTTGATTCTTATGACTAGCCTATTGTGAAATTTACCTACTCTTCCACCTCCATAGAGTTATAATATCGTATGTATTAACAACAACAACAACAACAATAATAATAATAATAATAATAATAATAATAATAATAATAATAATAATAATAATAATGATAATCGTATTGTTATCAAAATAACATAATTATCTGTAACCTGTCTTGTTCCTTTTTATGGCCTTTAAAATAGAAAACACTACAAGCTTTTGGATGGCGGCCTATTGATTTTTAAGGGATGTTCCACCAAATTAGATCTGTCTTGACCCCGAGTAAAAGCACACACCAAATGCATATGAATAAACTAATTAACTCCTCCAAGCAATCAAAATAAAAATAAAATCATCCAATTAACTATAAGATAAGTGACATTCAGGTGCACATTAAACTTTTTGGTATGTAAAGAGAATATTTTCTAGATAAAAAGTGGACTTTGTGATTAGTGGATAAACCAACCAAATAATATCAACTTTAAATTTTGTATTAGCTCAAAATATCTGACACTAAACCCTAAAAGTAAGGATAAAATACTTAGATACTTGCAAGAGTACAATGTAATTGTAGTATAAATAGCTCTACCAATGTCATTCCCGACAGAGATTGAATGAATAATTTATGTTAAAATCAAATCTTAATTGATTATTTGAAAACAAAGTTTAAAAAAGGTTGATTTTATGACCTAAAATATAAAAAAGAATTTAATTAAAAACAAATAAATTGGCAAAGTCAAGAAACAAAATAAAATAATTTTGAATATAAATTTAAACACTAGGTTCTGCCATCACCTTAACAATCCTACATAGTTCTTTCAATTACTTATGAATTACCCATGCATATTTTAAAGATTAGGTTTTCCTAAAGTATTTCCTACTTGGAACATCCATCCAACATAAAGCGTATGTCTAACACGCAACCCGTTCGTGATGTCCAGATCGAACGTGAACACGAAAGACTCATTAAAAATTTGATTTTGTAAAAAGTACTCATGTTTATTGTTGATGAAGCGCTCTTTTTTCAATTTTCTTAGATGCTTTTAAATGAAGCTTCTCTTCCGCTTACGCCCACTGTGCCCAGATTCAAACCCCGATTAGTATAAATAAAAAAAGGCTTGAGTTTCAGCCCAGATTGGTTTGTTGTTATTTTGAGCCCATGGGCTCCATAACCTTCTTTCCTTTTTCCCGTTCAGGGCTCTGTCTCTCACACATAAATAAACCCGTGGATTCAGGACCCGTTGAGTTGTGACCAAAATCATTCGAAATTCAATCAAATTCAATTCGGTGCCGAAACCCAGAAAGAAGACGAAAGGGGGGAAATCGCAGTTGCAATGGCATTGTCGGTGGAAATTGGAGGAGGCACGTTATCGGAGATATACCAGAGCGCCAAGAAAGTCTTGCTGAGAACAAGAGACGGCCTCGAGAGGCTGGAGAGGTTGGAGCACGCAGGTGGCGGCATCGACTCCCCGGACCTTTCCACCTCCGTCAAAAGAGATATTTCTCAGATCCAATCCCTCTGCGCCGAGATGGACCGACTCTGGCGATCTGTGGGCGCCAAATCCCAACGCGATCTCTGGAAAAGGTTGGTTTTCTTGCATTGATCCCTCGAACCTTGTCGTGGGGTTTTGCCATTTTTGCATTTTGTAATTGGAATCCGACTTGGTTTTTGTTAAATTTCGTTAATTCCTATGATCTTTGAGTTGGGTTTTTGTTATTTTTGGACATTTTAATTGTAATTGGAATTGGGGTCTTTTATTCATTACTTCATTGAACATTGACGTGGGATTTTGTCAATTTTGTATATGGTGGTTGTAATTGTGATTCGGTTTATTGAACTGGATCCTGATTTGCATCTTGTTATGCAGAAAAGTGGAACAAATAGCGGAAGAGGCTCAGTCTTTGAAAGATAGTTTGGATAGGTATGATGCGAGGAATCAGAAGAGGGCGACAGAAGCGAGAGACAGGGCAGAGTTGCTTGGAAGAGCTGTATTGAACCTGAAATCCTTTTTAACTTTTTGTTTACTGCTTCAGTATCATGTATGTCTTTTGTTTTAATATGCCTATGTTATTGTGATGTAGAATGGGGATGGTGCTCATGTTATGAGAATCTTTGACGAGGAGGCGCAAGCAAGGAACTCAGTTCGTAACTCTGCTCGCATGCTTGAAGAAACCAATGCCACTGGGGAAGCTATTCTTAGGAAATATGCAGAACAGAGGGAATTTCTAAAGGTATCACCCTATGTGTGCTCACCGTTATGCACCTCAACTTTCATGATTATTGAAAAAAGCAATGGTGAAACTGTGGCTCTGTCTCCCATCATTTTTGTTGAATATGAAAAGTTCATTGGAGTACTTACTCAGGTTTTATTGCAAATTTTAACTACTAAAGGACAGTTGTATACTCTAAGAAAATTGGTAGCTCTTCTTTGATATTCTATGCACGTAGTAGTTACTATAAACAAATAGGTTGAGTTAACATTTGAGATGAGTATATGTGCCGCAGGATAAGAGAGAATCAGAGAGGAAGTAGAGAGAATAGGAAACTTAAATGAGGATCTAACTAGAACCAATATTCTTAATTCTTTCCGTGTACTGGCAGAAGGAATCAGTCTCCAACTATCATGAATATCCTTTTATTGAAGTTCTACCGGAAACACTCTTATCATATGATTCATTTGTTAGTGAATGAATTCGAACTAGTCAAATCTAGACGTGATTATCTTCCCCGCGTATCCATACAGAGAATACTCTGATATAGCCCTTCCCTATATAGGGTAAAACATGTGGCTTAACGTCATTACCTTGGACAGTTTGATGCATTGATGTTGATTTTAGAATTCACAAATGCCTCAAATAAAACTGAACCAAAAAAAAAAAAAAACTTTGATACAGCACATTCCAGTATTGCAAGAGAAGATCTGGCTTTGTAACCAAGAGAATTCAGGTGGCTTTACCCTTTCATCTCGGGAACTTTGGTGTATTGATGATGGTTGAATACAATTTCCATAAACTTTTGTAGCAATCTGAAGATTAGTAGTCATAGGAAATTAGAAGAAGTTAAACAGGCCGATAGCTATATAATCTGTTTGATACATAACAGTTAGTGATGCATTACATGTTATTGCTACTAAGGCTTGTTAAAATGATGCTGAATCATCTACCAACTTGTTTCAGAGAGCACAACGAAAAGCACTGGATGTCCTGAACACAGTGGGTCTCTCCAACTCTGTATTGAAGCTCATTGAGAGGCGCAACCGTGTTGATCAGTGGATCAAGTACGCAGGCATGATTCTGACGGTCGTCGTTCTATTTCTCATATGGAGGTGGAGACGGTGATCTACGCTGCAACAGCTGCTAAGCCTTTTCTGTTTCTACTTTTTGTGGAAAAATCATATAGCTCCTGTTGTAATTTGGTCTCCCATTTGAACAGGCTCACAATCATTTCTGAGGCCATATTTTACATGTATCACTCGTATAAATTAAAATTTTACGTCCAGCATTGATGCATTCATTGTATTCGATTATTTGTTCTTCTTCAAGTAAAATTGAATCCAAGAAGGATACCAAAAGTTCAAATTTCCCTCATCCAAATAAAAAAGAAAAAAGTTCAATGAAAGAATTTCAGTTTACCAATAGAGGCAACTCTGAACGATTATTTCTGATGAATGTAAATTCTATTTAATAACGATTCATATTTTACATTGACGAAATTCACTGTTCATTATACTGTACAATCAAACATCATAGAGGGATCGTGTATGAAAAATTGACCCCTAGAGCAAATGAACACACCTAATCTGAATGAATGAATGGGTCTTCAACTTCAGACGATGCTTAACGGCCATCACAGCAATGGCTCTTGCAAACCAAAACAATCCTGTCCGACTCAAAAAAATATATGGAAGTGTCGGGCAGTGGAGTAACTCATGAAGACTCAACTTTGTTGTAAGGCTCCATCCACCTCCAAACAGAAACGAGACCGGTTGCATCCCCGCTGAAGAATAATCCTCCAGGTCCAACCCCAATCCTCCGAACTTCTCGTTTTGCAAATAATCTGCCCCTTTCAGAAAATCTGTAGAAGCAAATCAATAACTGAGACGCTTTGGAACTTATAATAACAAAGAATCAGAGCATTTAGTATCAGGCAATGTGGACTTACAATGGCAGCTCCAATAAGCGAACAGAATTATCATTGCAAGAACAAAGCAAGATTGGCTTCGTTTCTGGGTCTGTCATTCCAGCGAGATCAAGGACACCCTGTTGCATGAAGAATAGTATCATAAGATTTGGTTTTTGTAAAAAATGGAAATTGAGCACACCATTATGAAGTATACAACAAGACTTTATCAGACAGTAATACAAATTGCACAACTTAATGCAAAAATATTACTTTGAACCGTAAAAGCTAACACTCTAGAACCCTATAATAACTGACACTACCTAACAAACTGGAAAAGGATTAAGATAGAATAACCTACATGCTCCTCATTGTGGGTGTAGGTCATTTCCAAGCTGCCTCGTTCGGTGGCTGCCCACATCTTTATTGTGCAGTCCAATGAACACGAGAGCAAAAATTTATCCCAGCAAATAAGAGACATCACCGCACCAGAATGCCCCTTAAGTGTCATAACACACTGTAAAGTATCAAGATCCCAAACCTGAAACAAAGAAAATCACAGTAAATTATCCTACATGCCATTGAACACAGAAGCACTACAAAATAAGGGTTTTGGCAACACTGCATTAAGTAATATCCCAACAGCATTTACTACAATAAATTCCACAAACTTACCCCGATTGTATGGTCCACAGATCCCGAGTACAGCCTATTTGCCCCAATAATTAAGCATACAACAGGACCAGTGTGGCATTTCAGAGTTGCAGCAGGAACAAATGAATTTGTTTGGGGACAACCTTTCCACACATATATAACACCATCCTGCAGTATATAAGGAAACAGATAAATCATTTGAAACTTATGAACTATGAATAAGTGGATGAAGAAATATCCAACTGTTAGGTTCTTTACCTGTGCCCCTGCAAAAAGCATTTCTTTTCCAATCACAATAGCATGCACTTGGCCTGCAGGTCCATCCAGATTGAATTCCGAATATGATTCAATGTTCCATGCCTGCAACATCAAGCACAATCAGCATAAACATATTGAACAAACCAGGCAACAAAAAGAATACACAACTGTTATTGTAATGAAATTAACACACTAAATACCTTAACAAGATTTGGAACGCCAACGAAAATCCATGGTCCTTCACTAACTAAACAACCTGCTTCCCCACCAAGGTTCACCACAAGGTCGCACTGACCATTACGGCAGTCCCAAACCCTGGCTGCTCCGTCTTTACCGGCGGAATAAAGCTTGTTAGATCTTTCAGGAAGTGCAATACCAGTGATGGCCTGTTGACATATTTCACCATTAGGACTGTCCAAACACACAAAAAACAAAGAACGACATGTTCTATAGAAGTGGAAACAGAAGGTAAGCAAAATTTGCTTTTTAGAATATAAAATTACTCTATATAAGTTTAAATCTTTCCATAAACAATTGTGTTTGGAAATATATAAATTATAATTTTGGAAGACCAATAACTAGTACCTTCTAGTTTCTGGTTCAAAGAAGACACACCATATTAAATTTAAAAAGAAAACATATTTGTTCAATATAAGTACCTTTTTGTGCCCTTGGAGTTTTGCCAACATTGAAAACCCCTCTCCACTAAACCACTTGTGCAAATACAGACATTGATCACCTTTCACACAATTCCCAACTACCCAGTACTTGCAGACTTGGGATTTCTGAATAGCATTGCTTGTCTGAGTAGCATTGCTTGTCAGACCAGCATTGCCTTTCTGAGCAGCATTGCCTTTCTGAGCAGCATTGTATGCATTGCCTTTCTGAGCAGCATTGCTTTTCTGAGGAGCATTGTATGCATTGCCCTTTCCGGTAGCAGTTTCCTCCTTCGTCCAAACAAAAGACTTATGTTTTGAAATGTGAAGGTTCATGGATGACTGTGGTGCACCCGGGTGCAAAAACCTACAGGATTCGTTAGTGCATCTTCCAGCTTCCCAATAGATGCAAACATCTTTTGAAGGTCCTCCTACTGGTCGACTATACGCTGATCTTTCTGGTCTATTCACGGGCCTCCTTACTGCCTTCGTGGCCATACTATAAACACAAATTTAGAACCAATAAGAGATTGCCGGCACGCAGCTTAAAAGTGACCCACCCAAACAGATACCCTAATATCAAGTATCAACAGAACCCCAGTTCTCATATCCCAATATATCCTCCTTTCTTCAAATAACCCTAAAAATAAATGAAACCCAATAAGCCTTGAAATCTGAAACGATGTAGTACAAACACGCTCTAGGAATCGAGAAACTATCAGTGTCAGATTCTTCAATTCAAATCACTGAACCAAAAATGAAAACTTTACAATCTAATCAGTCGCCGATGCCTGGGCGAATTCTAAATAAAAACAAAAGCAAGCCGAAAATCAAAACCCTACATTTGCAGCCTGATCGAGAATCAACTCCCTAGTACGATCACACTCTAAGAATCGAGAAACTCAATGTCGAATTCTTTAAATCCTTTGAAGAAATTCGAGAACTTTTCAATCTAATCAGTCGCCGATTCCTGGGCGAATTCTAAATAAAAATAGGAGCAATCCGAAGACTGAAACCCTAGATTTGCATCCTGAGCGACAATCCAACCCAGACAGAAAACCCGTCATCATCCTTACGATAAACGCGTTCGGCAAAAAAAAAACCCTAGATGGCTTCTTGGAGTATACGTTGACGTCGTGTGAAGAACAAAACCCTAGATATAATTACGCGATTGCAGAGATGTGTGTACGGAGAAGAAGCAAACCTGAGAGAAGAGAAGTAATCGATGATCGATTCGATTAGCCGAAAGATTGAAGGCTTGAAGCGATACAAGACTCGTATCGCAAAGAGATGGAGAGAATTGATTAGTTAGTGTTGAAACCCTAATTTTATGAGAACTTTGATCGCAGAGAGACGGAGAGAATTGATGAAATATGATCACACGGGGCCTGTATCTGGTTTTATATACTTATCGTAGGTTGGAGGCATCCTACTTGCGCGGCTGCGCCAGATCATGTACTGGGACGCGGGAAATGACAGCTAATCCTGACCCTTCGTTTTATCTGGAAAAAAATCCCAAACTAAACTGAAAAAATTCTGATCCCAAACGAAAAAATTCCGGAATTTTCGGTATGTTATCCCGAACCAAACCGATATTTTCGGTACGGGAATCGGTTTTGCATCTTCATTTTTTCGGTATTCTCATACCGAACCGAAAATAAATATTTTATATATATATATATATTTAATTACAGTGGCGGAGCCAAGATTTTGGGTTAGGAGGGGCCTCTCACAAATATTAAAAAAAATTTAAATCAATAGTAGGTACAAAACTGTTAACCAAAACATCATATTATATATATGAAAAGTAACCAGAATTCAAAATAACATAGCATTGATAATATTACATATTCCTAATAATTAAAATAATTGTCCTCGATGAGTTTTCATATTTTGAAACCGTTGCATGATAGCCTCGTCCTCTATACTATTAAAAATATCATTTTCAATATAAGTAACCAAACAATCATTCATCCACAATTGTAGATGACAACATATATGAATTAATTTAATCATAATTTATAAACAAAAAATTGTAAGAGGAATTGAGAGTAAAGTACATACTTTGGCTTGTTGACCAATTAACTAAACTTCAATGTCTTTTCTTTGATGGAATGATGGAATAATGGAATTCTTTAATCTGCAAAAAAAAAATATTATTTGTTAAATTAATTTAGAATTGTAGATGACAACATATATGAATTAGCAAATTGCAAAAAAAATTGAAAATGACAACTTTGGAGATTCGAAGTTCATACCTTTGAGGTTCATGGAAACTGAGAAAAGCAATACACAAAGAGAGCCGGGACCTATAACAAAATACTAATTGAACTTCGAATAAGTCTGGGAAAATTAGTATTTTATTATTCTCCAAATAAAATACTAATTTTTAGAACAGTAAACTGAATTAGACTGCAGTCTGCAGTCTGCCAGTTTTTGGAGAATAATAAAATAATGTTCTTTAGTATTGGGAAAAGGAATAGACGTGTTGGAAGTTGGAATAGGTAGGGTTTAGGGTTAGACTAGATTACACAAATATCCTTAAAATATTTAAAGAGAGCCGTAACTTTTGCCTAGGAAATTGGAATAGTTTAAGTGAAAAAGTTATGGAAAAGTGATAAAAATAATAAAAAAAAAGTAGTACTAATTTTTTTAATAAACAAAAGCATAGAGCCGGAGCTTCTATCTAGGAAATTGAAATGGCTTAAGTGAAAAAGTTATGGAAGAAAAGTGATAAAAATAATTAAAAAATAAGTAGTACTAATTTTCTAATTTTTTTAATAAACAAAAGCATAGAGCCGGAGCTTCTATCTAGGAAATTGAAATGGCTTAAGTGAAAAAGTTATGGAAGAAAAGTGATAAAAAAAAAATAAAATAAGTAGTACTAATTTTTTTTAATAAACAAAAGCAGGATGGGCCTAGGACTACTGTGGTCCTATGGTCCCTCCGCCCCTGTTTAATTATAAAAGAATTATTTGAACCGTTTATTGTTTTGGATTTAATCTATGCCGTTGGTTTGTTTTTAGGTCAGCATGGTGCATACAGCATACCATTTCACTTTCACAGTCCACTACTTCACTTCAGTTCACTTCCCTTCCATTTCTATCGAATAGCCGAGCATCTGAGCCCTCCTCATCTCATTTCTGATCTCTCCATCACCTAGCTGACGAGCCCTCAGCTCATCTATCTCTCTCTCTCTCCCTCTCTCTCTCTCTCTCTCTCTCTCTCTGTGACGAATTCTGGCTAGCCACCGGCCACCGCCACATCTTACTCTCCAGCCTTCATTCACCACACAGCCACCTGTACGCCACCTTTCTCTGTCGCGACGATCTCTCTTTGGGGAACTCTCCATCTAGCATTGAGTTTGAATCTCTGTCATCCTAAATTAGGTAATTAATTTAATTTAGTATTTTGAAATCTAATTTCTGTCTTCCTTTTGAAATTTAACTTAGGGTTTTGAATTAATTTTATGTATTATTCCCTCTTTTTTTTCTTCTTCAGTTTTTCTGTATTATTCAGCGGAAGATTCAATTTCCAACTGGGTTCTCGAATTCGTGACAGACACCTTGGGTTCAATTTCATTTTCTGGTTTGAATTCAATTTTGTTGTTATGACATTCTTTTTTGTTTGTTTGCACCATCAATTTTACTACTTCTTTGGTTTATATCTATGAACCCAATTGGAGGTTTAATTTTTGTTGCATCTGAAATGCAGAATAATAGACTTAAAGTTTAGATTGAATTGCTCTGATTAGTTAAGCAAAGCACAAATATGCCCAATCATCTGCATTTTTTTCTTTTTTTAATTGTTATTGCAACCTTTACTAGTTCACATCTAACTGGGTTCTTTTAATTGCGTGCTTACATTTGCTAAATTTTGGACATGATGCACCGATGTTTTGTTTTTTAGCCTTATCAAACATTGTTTTGTTGTAGGCAGAGATAGGCAGACAAGAAGCAAGGCTAAAAATAGAGAAAGAAGACCTCGAAAAGGAGAAAAGTGTGGAAAGATTTTTGTAATCGCCAGGTAATTAAAAGTTGGGATGTTAGATTATAATAAAATATTTGTGGTAGACTTTGGATATGATCATAGAAAAAGACTTATACCATTTGGAAAGATTTTTGTAATCGCCAGGTAATTAAAAGTTTTGTAACACGTAAATGACTTGGTTTCATAAGACCTACATTTAGATGACTTGGTTGTTAATTGCTAATGTAAGACTTTATGTTGATATTTCTTGAGGGTGAAACACCTTTTGAGAAACGTTGTTTAAGATTAAAAACTAATTTTAATCCTTGGCATTTAATTGTACATATTGAATATGTTAATGTTATTGCATTTGAATTGGATATGTGATTTATTGATTGGAATTTGGATATATGCTGAACTGTGGTTGTGATATATTAATGTGCATTGTTATTTTATTTGTTAGGATGGACGAGTCTAGTAGCCAATCTAGTACACCTATGGTCTCGGTATTAAGAAAGCGAAAACAAAACCAACCTAATGGTACCCTTCAACTAGACACTCCCTCACTTCAAGATTATTTGCATAATGATTATTATGAAGATTGTTGGGATGATGATCTGGATATGGATGAGGATATTGCATTAGAACAAATAGAAGAAGAGGGGGAAGATAGGGAAGAGGGGGAAGAGGTGGAAGAGGAAGTAAAAGAAGTAGTGAGACAATGAGATGGTCCTCCTCGGAAAAAGGGCAATAGAAGAAAGGGTCCAAGTCCGGTGTGGAACGATGCTAAAAGGGTAATGATCACCGATAATAATGGGGAGAGTTTGTTCATGGCCGAATGCAAGCATTGCAAACTCTTAGTACCGGCATACCCTAGAACTCATGGGACGGCGGGAATTCTTAAGAATTTGAGGAAATGCCCAGGTTCTAGTCTATTTGAGAATGTGGATCCGAACCAACCTACATTGACACAAGCGAGGATGGGAGATCTGGTTGTCACTCACACTTTCAATAAAAAAAGACTTGATAGGAGATGTGTGAGGTGGATTATAATAGCGGAGATGCCTTTTAGGGTGGTTGATTAAGAGGACTTTCGAGCTTTTATTCATGACTTGAATCCAAAGTACAAACTTCCTAATAGGCATAAGGTGGCGGCGGCAGTTTTGGAGTTGAATTTTGAAGAGAAGGCAAAAATAAAAAGTGTGATTGAGGGGTCGAGAGTGAGTATCACAACTGATACTTGGACCTCGATTCAAATGATAAACTATATGGTCATCATGCCCATTTTTTGGACACTAATTGGGGGTTGCATAAGAGGATCCTAAACTTTATCCAAGTTACTTCTCACAAGGGTAATGATATTGGAAGATGTCTAGAGATTTGCTTGAATGATTGGGGCATAGACAAGGCGTTTAACATTACCGTTGACAATGCTAGTGCAAATGACACCGCTATTGCATACATGAAAAGAAGACTCAAGTCTCTTTTACTTGACGGGGCTCACTTGCACACGAGGTGCGCTTGTCACATCCTCAATTTGATAGTTAAGGATGGAATGACGGAGCTTAGTAGTGAGATTAATGCCATAAGAAATTGTGTGAAGTTTATACACTCATTCCTGGCAAGGTTGGAGACTTTTAGGGAATATTGTGTATTGTTGAGATTTAATAGGATGTCAAGTATCCCTTTTGATGTTGTCACAACGTGGAATGCCACATATCAAATGCTTAATAGTGCTTTCAAGTTTAAAGAAGTGTTCTCTAAGATGGCCTTTGAGTGTGACTCTTTTATTGCTTACTTTAAAGAGGAGGTCTCGAAAGAGGTTGATGGGGTGACAACAAAGGCCAAGCGGGTGGGTCCTCTGGAGGTGGATGATTGGGAAAGGTCGGTGAGTTTTACTCACTTTCTCAAAAAATTCTATGATGCCACCTTGACATTGAGTGCAACCTTTACTCCAACGTCACACTTAATACTTAGCATGGTGATTGCCTTGCAAGTGGAGATAAATGAACAAATTTTAAATGCCTCTAATGCTACTTTGCAAAGTGTGGCTACCTCAATGAAGCTCAAGTTTGACAAATATTGGGGTGACATTGAAAAGGTGAATCCTATTCTCTTTGTGGCCCAATCACTCAACCCGAGGTACAAATTTGATATGTTGGAGACAAATTTAGAAGAGCTCGGCTATGGATGGGACAAAATAAGGGAGGAGAAAGTAAGGGTTAAAGGTTATGTAACTGAGTTGTATAATGCATATAAGGAGGAAGTGGTCCTTAGTACTAGTAGTACTAGTAGTAGTGCTACCTCAAATGTGGAGCAAAGATCAAGTGTTGTATTAGATGATGAGGGGGGGGGGTGATAGTAGATATTGATGTTGCTTCAAGGATGGCAAAGAAGATCCAAATAAAGAGAGCGGAGGCACAACAAAATTAGATAGCCAGTGAAGTGGATATGTACTTCAATGATCCACATCAAAGCCTAACATATGAGGGTTTCAATCTTTTGGATTGGTGGAAAGGAAATTGTGGTCAATATCCAATTCTTAGTAAAGTTGCTAAGGATGTATTGGCCTTTCCTAGTAGCACCGTTGCTAGTGAGAATGCCCTTAGTCTTGGTGGGAGAGTTGTTGATCCTTTTAGAGCTTCCTTAACACCTAAAACGGTTGAGGCTTTAGTGTGTACTAGTGATTGGCTTAGAGGAAAAGAATTTTGTTTCTACAAGGAGCCTACACTTGACGAATTATATTTCTACGAGGAGCTTGAACGCTTAGAAAGAAGTAAGTAAACAATTTAATTTCCTCTTTTATTTTCTTAGTATTTATTATCTACTAGACTATAATTCAATCTAAATGATTTGTGATTTATTGTTTTAGGCATGGCTAATTTGGGAGATGAGGATAATACAACACAAGAAAATGAAATGCCACCTCCACCTCCACCTCCTTAACCACCCCACCAAGTTGAAGTTCAACGTCAAAATCAAATTAATCAATCACTACCTCCACGACCACCCATTTTAAGGGGAATGGCTCAACCATCAATATCAAGGGGAAGGGCTCAACCATCTACATTAAGGGGAATAGTACAAGTACTAACAAGAAGGGAGCAACCACAAGCATCAACAAGATCATGGGGCCGAAGAGGCCAACAATCTTCATAAACTTTAATCTTTGCTTTTTTTTGCTTTTGGTTTGTAACTTAATTATTTGGGTAAATTACAAAAAATTACCTCAACTATTGGGTCGAAAACAGTTTCATACCTCATCTTTAAAAAATTTCAATGTCATACATTTACTTACCAATTTGTTTCAATGTCATACCTCCCGTCAGTTGACTGTCAATTTCTCAGTTAAATGCTGACGTGGCATACTTTTTATTAAAAAATTATTAAAAAATATTTAAAATATTAATTTTTTTAAAAAGTTTTTTTTTTCATTTTTTTTTCTTCTTATTCGGCGCTACCTTTTTTTTTTCCTTTTTCCTCCTTCTCCTCCTCCCCTCATTCTTCTCGGGTAGCAGGCGCTACCCTTTTTTTTTTCCTTCTTCCTCCTTCTCATCTTCCCCTCATTCTTCTTCTTCTTCTTCTTCTTCTTCTTCTTATTCTTCTGCTCCTCCTAGTCTTCCTCCTCCTTTTCCTCCTCCTCCTCCTCCCCTCATTCTTCTTCTTCTTCTTCTCAGGTAGTAGGCGCTACCCTTTTTTTTTTTCTTTTTTCTTCTTCTTCTTCTTCTCGGGTAGCAGGCATTACCCTTTTTTTTCCTTCTTCTTCTTCTCCTCCTCCTCCTCGTCCTCATTCTTCTTCGGGTTGCAGGTGGAAAAGAAGAAGAAAAAAAAGAAGAAAAAAAAAGAAAAAAGAAAAAAGAAAAAAAAAGGGTAGCGTCTGCTACTCGAGAAGAAGAAGAAGAAGAAGAAGAAGAATGAGGGGAGAAGGAGAAGGAGGAAGAAAAAAAAAAGGTAGCGTCGAAGAACAAGAAAAAAAAATGAAAAAAAAAACTTAAATTTTTTTTTATTTAATTAATATTTTAAATATTTTGAAATATTTTAATAAAAAGTATGCCACGTCAGCATTTTACGAAGAAATTGACAGTCAACTGACTGGAGGTATGACATTGAAACAAATTCGTAAGCAAATGTAGGGCATTGAAATTTTTTAAAGATGAGGTATGAAACTGTTCGCGACCAATAGTTGAGGTAGTTTTTTGTAATTTACCCTAATTATTTTGAAACTTTGTCTCGTAACTAATTTTTTTGCTTTTGGGTTTGTTACTTTATTTATTTTAAAACCTTGGCTTGTAACTAATTTTTTTTGCTTTTGGATTTGTCACTTAATTTATTTTTATTGCATGTGTGACATCCCACATCGCCCAGGGGAGTGATCCTTAAATGTATATTCCCATCTCTACCTAGCACGAGGCCTTTTGGGAGCTCACTGGCTTCGGGTTCAGTTGGAACTCCGAAGTTAAGCGAGAAGGGGGCTAGAGCACTCCCATGATGGGTGACCCACTGGGAAGTTGCTCGTGAGTTCCCAAAAACAAAACCGTGAGGGCGTGGTCGGGGCCCAAAGCGGACAATATCGTGCTACGGTGGTGGAACGGGCCCGGGAAGTGGTCCGCCCCGGGCCGGGATGTGACAAGAAGTGGAAGATCGGGAAGAAGCCCAACTTGCTAATTTCCAAGTTAGACCAATCGTGATGGATCGTGTTCTCGAGACTCAAATGAATAATGCAAAATCCCAAGACTTAATTCAAGTAGTGTCAGAAGGGAAAAAGAAAGATCTCAGGATTCGAAATTTTGATGGTGTGCTGATGCAGAACGATCAGATGTACATGCCTAATGTCAAAGAATTAAAGAAAGAGATATTTGATGAGGCGCATGTTTCAGATTATGCAATGCATCCTGGGTGTACCAAGATGTATCATACCATTCAACCCTTCTATTATTGGCCTGGTATGAAAAGAGAAATTGCTGAGTACGTAAGTCGTTGTGTAGCTTATCAGCAAGTCAAGGCAGAAATGAAGAAACCTTTTCGGTTATTACAACCACTTCCCGTACCTCAATGGAAATAGGAAGATATTACAATGGATTTCATGTACAAGCCACCTCGTACGCGAAATGGTTACGATGGTATTTGGGTGATAGTTGATCGGCTTACTAAATCAGTGTACTTTTTGCTTGTTTAGGAGAACTACTCTTTAAGTCGATTAACTGAACTTTTCATTTCAAAGATAGTTAAGTATCATGGCATTCCGGTTAGTATCATTTCTGATTAGGATCCCAGATTCACTTATAAATTTTGGGTAGCTTTCTAGAAAGCTCTCGATTCAAAATTGCTTTACAGCACAACTTATCACCCTTAGATGGATGGGCAATCTGAGAGAACCATTCAAATGCTAGAAGATATGCTGAGATCCTCAATTTTTCATTTCGAAGACGCTTGGCTTAAGCGCTTAGCTTTGATCGAGTTTGCTTATAATAACAACTATCATTCTAGCATTGACATGTCACATTTTGAAGCACTTTATGGGAAATCATGTCGTACCCTGTTATATTGGTCTGAAGTCGGCAAGAGAGTGCTAGTGGGCCCTAAGATTATGGATGAGACTACACAGAACATTCAGGTGATAAAAGCTAACCTGAATGCGGCCCAGAATCGACAAAAAAGTATTGTCGATAGACATTCTATTGACAAGGTATATAAGGTTGGAGATTAGATGTTGAAGTTATCACCATGGAAGGGCATAGTATGGTTCGGAAAGAAGGGAAAGCTAAGTCCTCGTTACATTGGACCGTATCAGATCACCAAGCAAGTTGGTGAAGTTGCCTATCGGCTTGAGTTAACTTCGGAATTATCAAAGGTGCATGACATGTTCTACGTGTCTATACTGCATAGATATGTCTCTAATCTGTTGCACGTGATTCCTCATCAGCCACTAGAGATTAACCCATATTTAACTTACGATGAAATACCGGTGACAATTTTGGATTAGAAAGATAAGGTTTTCCAGAACAAAATGGTTCATATGGTGAAAGTGTTGTGGATGAACCACTCAGTCGAGGAAGCTACCTGGGAAATAGAAGAACATATGCGAGACCTGTATCCACGTTTGTCCTTTGATTATTGATTTGTGTTTGTGTTGAAATTTCGAGGACGAAATTTTATTAAGGGGGTAAACTTTGACGACCCATCCCAATTTTTTATATATTTTCTCTCCAAGTTTGTAAAATGACAATTATGATGTACATATGCAGTTTTTAATTATTAATTCTATTATCGTAATTAAATCGTACTCGAAGTCACGAGTTCGTTGGCTCGAGTTAGACCCGAATTGGTGTCGTCACGAAAAAGTTACGAAATTATATCGTTTATTTCTTTGAAAGTTTGACCCGTACCTTAGTCACCAATTATGTTAGTTCCTATTTCCCCTAGCCCAATTAGATTAAATCTCTCTCTTCCCTAGCCCAATCAGATTATACTCTATCTCCCACTTTTCGCACCTTCTTTCTTGCACCCGAGCTACCATCATCACACAAACACACTCAAATCTTCATAGATCGAGTTGGAAACTACCACCATCACACTCCTCTCGAGCTTACGAATCCAACTATATCATTAGATTGAAGAACGGACGAGTATTGACTCACTAACTCGTGAGCTTGGGTTGACGTGATCGTGGACGAGTTACACAGTTTTGAGACTCGAGGAATCTTTTATTCAACTCCATAGGGACCCTAGACTAAGTTTGGAGTGGAGTGGACGTCGGAATAAGTGAGTTCAAGTAGTTGTAGATTTGGTCGAAACTTTCAAGGGATTTTTTGACCATTTTCCATTTGATTTTGAACTTCTAATATGTACAAAGTTGTTCTACTCTTCAAGACCTTTAAATACATATAAATTTCATGGATTTTGGTTTTAAAAAATGAGGTAGGTATTAAGGTTGAAATTTTCCCAGAAATCCGACGAGAATTTCCAGTTTCCGGTGAAGTAGAATGCGGCACCGGCAATGGATGACGGCAGCGGACAGCGAAGCTCACCGGAGAAGACAAGGTAAATTCCGTTAACTTTAATGGAATATTCTAATGGTGCTAGGTAATGCCGTTACCATTTAACTGAATATTTCGTCGATTCTGATGGAATATTCCTAACGTCCGTTAGGGTTTCCGTCTGGTGTGCCGTGCACGTGCCTGCGTGTGGCTGTGCCTTGGCCGGCGCGTGTTGGCATGTCCTGTGTCTAAAAAAATTTCTGAAAATTTGCGTGGGTTCGTATCGTCGAGTAGATCACGTTCGTATATTCAAACCTTCCATTTGGGCAAGCTATAAGAAGTTATTCCTAGATTTTGTATATGTGCTATTTAATTAACGAAAAATAGTTGTATCAAATATAGGTTAGACGTACCCCGAGGACGAGCGTGGACAAGCAAGGCTGGGGGGCTACGATCCTTCTACTTATTAATGTGTGGGCATTTGACGATCCTTCTACTTATTAATGTGTGGGCATTTGTTATATATATATATATATATATATATATGCTTTATGGTTTCTAGAAATGTTTTTAAATTGAATTATGCTTTGCATGCCATGTCTCAAATGAGTTATATCGTAAATGTTGCATTGTTATAATTTGTGGTTTATATTAATTGATGATGCAGAGGCACAGGTAAGTTCAGGTTAGTTATTATGCAATTAAATTGGTTGCATTACATTGGCATCCATATATTCATTTAGAGCTCATGATTGCTGCACTCTAGTGTTAATGCTCCCACCCCGAGCCAAGGCACAGTCATTCACGTGATGTTCACCTTCCGCACTGCACGCTCACCTTGGATCCAAGTTTGGTGCCAGCCCTGTCGTATAGGTCACATTAGGTGACTCCACTCGTAGATGACTCGCGATTTATCGCACAGCCTTTAAGTGATTGTAGCACTTGAGCGTATATATTTACACCCAGCTCTGTCGTACAAGTCACACTAGGTGACTCCGACTCGTGTGCTAGCATAACTGGTGAACTATAGGTCCATTCGTACAAGTCACATTAGGTGACTCCGACTGGCATGCTAGTTAGATTGATTTTACACCTGACTTACATTTGTTAGTGCTGAAATGCTATGACATGGCATACTTCGATTTTCACTACACTTGTGCATCGATTTTCATACTTACGTAGTATTATTTTTTGGAAACTATACGGGTTTTATGGAGAGAGGTTATTATGTTTAGAAAAGATAAATGTGTTTTCTAAAGCTTTGTTTTTGCCTACTCACTCGTCTGTTTTGCGCCCCTCCACGTCTTAGGTAGCTGTATTTCAGGTTTTAGTCCAAATTTTTGAGTTAAAACCTAAATTTTCTAGGCTAAAATTTTTAGGTTTTAGTCCAAATGTTGAAGATGGATTTAGGGTGCGTGTGACTAATTCTTTTTTATTTATTTTATTTTTAATGTATATTTTTTATATTGTAATATATCTTATTTATTAATATATATTATAATTGATAAATATTATTTATTATTTTTATAACTTATAAATCTTATAAATAAATTATAAACAAAATTATATCACTTTATTAGTTATTAGAACGGTTTAGATTATTTATTTGTGACACACACAAAAAAGAAAATAATTGAATTAAAAAAATATTTATAAGGAGTTAAAAGAAAATTTTATGTAGAGGAAAAAAAGTTTTTCTTTTGATTTTCTAAAAGCGAGAAAAAGGGGAATTATTTGTGGTGGTTTCTAGGGGTGGTTCGGTATAGGATACCAAACCAAAACACTTGTCCCGATTCCCATACCAAAATTTTTGGGAATCCCAATTTCAATACTGATCATAAACCAATTTTTTCAGGAATTCCAATTTTTGGGAATCTCAAAATATTTTTGGGATTTCGGGACAAATAGGGAATCCCGAAATAGTTTTGGGCTTTTGGACTAAATTTAACATATTATGCGTTTGGGCTAAAATTCAACATTTTATATTGAAAATTTGGGCTTTTGGACAGGCTCCCAATTTGCCCAATTTGTTGTTACACTAAATTTAAATATACACAAATCTGCCAATCTGAATGCAATCTGCCAATCTGAAATCTGTGCACAATAGCATCATTAATCTTCCTATTCAATTTCTACTACACATGCATGTTGTACCATATCGTCCCGATTTTTATATTTTAGCGACGTGAAATGACGATTTTACCCTCGATTTACGTTTGAGCGGGGTGTGACGGGATTAGAATTGGGCTTGGGTGACATGAACACTAGGCCCAATAATTTGGGCTGTGATAGTGGATAATTATATACACTCACACACGCACCATGCACACACGTGCACTCCATCCATTCTGTTTTCTTCCTCTCTCTCTCGAACTCTCTCGTCCTCCCCTCACCATCACTTCGTACGGACACCCACACCATACTCGATCAAGGCACAGATCGACTTCAAAGACCACGTATTTGTATTCCCTGGGACTTGGTAAGTACAATACTAACCTTGGTTGGGCTCGGGACACGGTAGAACTTAGGAAACCCGAGCTTTTCATGGATGTACTGTTCATGAACTTTTAAATGTAAGGTTTTCTTACAATTCTAAGATCACAGGGACGTTCTAGACATCCCCACGAGGTTCGAAGTACCTCGTTTGCTTGCGTTGGACGTCGAAATCGTTGGTTCTAAGTGTGGCCGATTTTGGAGGAATTTCCCGTCGAGATTATAGACGTTTTTCGAGGTTTTTGAAGGTATAAACCTCTTCTCCTCTCGATTTGGAGCATTTTGGTGAAAATTTCATAAGTTTTGGGTTAGAAATGAGTTAGAACGAAAGGTTTGAACATTTACCCAGTTTCCGGCGCCGGCGACGGTCGCCGGAGCTGGAGGTTGATGGTGACGGTATATTCCGTCAATTTTGACGGAATATGCTGACGCCGTCAGTCAAAGTTAACGGTTACCGTTAGAAATTAACGGAATATTTTGAGAAATATTCCTGACGCCGTAGCCCTTCCGTGGCGGCGCGTGCGGAGTCCAAAAATTATTCTAAAAATTTCTACGTGTTTGTGACGTCGTGTAGGTCGCATTGGTATATTCGTATACCAAAATTGACCTTCGTATGAGAAGTTATTTCCGTAGTTCGGTTATGTGCTTTAAATAACGATTTTACAGTTGTTTCACATATAGGTGAGACGTATCCAGAGGACGAGCGCATCCACGCTAGGCTCGGGGGATACGACCCGTCGACATACCAGTGAGTGGGCTTTTGTTTTCAATATATATATATATATATATATATATATATATATATATATATAATTGACGTTTTTACCAGAAACGTGATTTGAATGAATTACGAATTGAATTGATTTTATAATTGAATTGCCATGTCGTATGCCAATGATATTTTATAATTATGATTGATATTGCATTCTTTATGCTCCGGCGCTGTGGACGGCTAGGTAAGTCAGGTGAGTATGATAGCTAGTAGTTGAGATGATGATGGATTGTGATTTAGCTCATCACCTGCACCTCGGGTGTTTGTGCTCCACCAGAGTAGGGCCTAGCCTTCACGTGATCGTTCACCTCACGCACCGTACGCTCACCTTGGATCCAAGGCAGGTGCCTAGCCTGTCGTACAGACCACTATAGGTGGTTCCGACTCGTAGGTGACCCGCGATTCGTCGCACAGCCTTCACGTGATTGTAGCACTGAGCGTAATACTATACACCTAGCTTGTCGTACAGGCCACTATAGGTGGTTCCGACTCGTGTGCAGGATATTGATTGATAGTGATTGATGGTGATTGATGAGCTATAGATTCAGCCGTACATGTCACTAGAGGTGACTTCGGTTGACATGACACTAGGGACACCCCTTGATTTATATTACTTGCCTGATGATGATTTTTCTGAGTTGGTATATCGACATGGCCTATTCCTGAGATTGATAATGAGTTTTGATTTCTAGACGATGTTTTCGTATATAAGTTTATATACGTACTATTTTCTGGGAAACTATACTGGATTTACAGTGAGGGGTTATATACGGGTTTTGTGAAATGGTTTTGGAAAGTATTTGTTTTTGCCCACTCATGTTTTCTGTTTTGCGCCCCTCCAGGTTCTAGGTAGCGACGACGTGGACGGCTATCGAGGCAGTTCTGACAGACCACCACCTATGTAAGGTTCTTATGTGATTATATCGTTTTGTTTAAATCAGACTGCACTTAGAATTGGCTCTGTGACACTTAACTACTTCACTTTCGTCCTACATTACTCTTTATAGTATGTACATTATCGACTTTGACTTTCACTGCTGCGCTTCACGCATAATTACTCATCCGCTCACGTTTTGGCTACGTCACTCACACGTGACGGCCAGCACGCTTCGACCTCTGGGTTGGGATGTGTCACTTCTAAGGCAACTCCAGTAGATCTAACCTTAGTGAGAAAAGGAAAATGACATGCATGTAGAGCATTAAGTCGGCCGCGTGATTTCCTGCTAAGGGCATCTACCACCGTGTTTGTACGACCGGGGTGGTACTCAATCGTGTAATTATAGTCACTGAGCAACTCTATCTATATCCGATGCTGGAGATTAAGATCTTTCTAAGTGAAAATGTACTTGAGGCTTTTATGATTAGTGAAGATTCGACACTTTTCCCTATACAAATAATGCCTTTAGATTTTCAAAGCAAAAACAATGGCTGCCAACTCGAGATCGTGGGTAGGATAATTCATCTCGTGAAGTTTCAGCTGTCGCGAAGCATACGCAATCACTCCTCCATGCTGCATTAATACACAGCCCAAACCATTTAAAGAAGCATCACTATAGATCTCGAAGTTCCCACTATCATCAGGAAATGCCAAAACAGGTGCATGAGTGTGACAATACTTTAATTGCTAAAAACTTCGCTCGCAATCATCACTCCACTCAAAATTAAGTCCCTTCATGGTCAACCTTGTCAATGGTAGAGCTATAGCTGAGAAATCTTTCACAAAACGCCGATAATAACTTGCAAGGCCGAGAAAACTTCATACTTCCGTGACAGTCTGTGGTTGCTCTCAATTCTCCACTGCACATACCTTTTGAGGGTCCATAAGTATACTCTGGGCGGATATCATGTGTCCCAAGAACGACACTTAATCCAACCAAAATTGGCATTTACTAAATTTAGCATACAATTGATTTCTTAACTTATTCAAAACCAAACTTAGATGCCTAGCATGCTCCGCTTTAGTTTTAGAATATACCAAAATATAATTGATAAAGACAATGACAAACCTGTCGAGGTACATGCGAAATATCCCATTCATTAGGTCCATAAAAACTATTGGTGCATTCGTTAACCCGAATAGCATCACGAGAAACTCGTAATGACCATATCGAGTCAGAAATGCTGTATTTATAACATCCTCACTCTTGATCTTCACCTGATAATAACCAGATCTCAGATCAATCTTTGAGAAAATACAGGCACCCCGAAGCTGATAAAAAAAGTTATCAATACGAGGTAACGGATAACGATTTTTAATCATCACCCGATTTAACTGTCGATAATCAATATATAGCCTCAGAGTTTCGTCTGTCTTTCACACAAATAAGACTGGAGCTCCCCAAGGAGAAATACTCGGCTGAATGAAACCCTTACTAACTAGTTCTTGCAACTGAGTTTTCAATTCTCTCAACTCAGCAGGAACCATTCAATAGGGGGTTAAAGAAATATGATATGTACCTGGAATTAAATCAATAGTGAACTCTACTTCATGATCTGGTGGTAGTCCGGGTAAATTGTCAGGAAAAACATTACAAAATGTCTGACTACCAGAACATCCTCCACATGAGTAGAAGTATCTTCGTTCAGCACCATATGAGCTAAGTAGCCCTGACAACCTTTCCTCAACAATCGCTTCGCTCTCACCGCAAAGATAACGCCATGTCTCAACCCAATACACTCACTGACAAAAGTAAGCACATGCAAGCTCGGTCGATGGAAGGTAACAACTGTCTAATAACAATCCAATTGGGCACGATTATAGTGTAACCAATCCATGCCCAGAATGACATCAAAATCAATAATATCCAGTGGAACAAGATTAGCTAGCATGATGAAATCCTCCACAAGAACAAAACATCCTTGATACACCCAACTAAAATAACAAGTCTCATATTTAAGCATCGAAAACTCTAACTCATAACTGAGAGGTGTGGGGTGAGGTTGAGTATTTTGAGCAAATATATGAGAAATAACAGAATGTGTGGCACCTGAATCAATTAATACTTTAGCAAAATGACCAAGAATATTTAACGTACCCATAATCAAATCAAGGTTGCTCTAAGTGTCTTGCAAAGTGATGTGATGGACACGGCCCTACGCATGTTGTCGATCTCCACGACCCATGTTTCCTTGATTATCGCGTTCCTGAATACTTCATCCTTGACTGGTCTAATTAGGCTGTCTCATCTAACTAGCACTGCTAGAGGCAACAACAAGGTTCTGGGGCCATCCTCCAGTATACCATTGCAGTTTACCGCCCTGATATGGTGCATACTGCATATATCCTCATTGATACGGTGGATAAGCACCCTAATAATAAGGATCGGCTAGATACTGATATGCTCATTTGGAATACGAAACTACATCCCCCTGATAGTGGTAAGCACCACCATAACCTGTCGGAGTATGAGCACTAGGCTCCTGAATCTGCTGAAGGGAACTACAAGTGGTAGGGTAGGAGGTTGAGGTTTTTGCTGATTCTACGAGCACTAGTTAGCTCGATGCCCTATCTGACCACAAGTAAAACATCCACTACAACCTCTTCTACACTTCCAAAAATGACGATTATTACATCTACAACAAAGTGGAGCACCAGAACTGTTAGGATTTCTCTGCCTCTGATAACGTGAAACACATGCGGACCTGCTGCCCCTCTGCGTCGTATTAGAATTTGAACCACCACTGGATGAACCAGAATTATTACCACTTTGCTAAAAACTCTGAGTTTTACGAGGACCATAAGATGACTGCCCTTTATCTTTACTATCATTATTTTTATGAGCATTACCTTTTTCCTCTTCCTTATCCCTAACCTCGAAAAATTCTTGATATGTGGAACAGGGAGTCGAAGTCACCACAGAACGCAATCGCTTGCGAGTCCCCTTCTTAAAACGTCTAAGCATCTAGACAGGATTTGCAGCAATCTCTGGACAATATCGAGACAAATCTGTGAACTTCCAATGATAATCCATGGCTGACATTTTTTGTTGCTTCAAATTTGAGAATTCGTCCTTCTTATGATCCAAATACTCTGGTGGTATAAATTTAGTCTGAAATCGCTGCTTATAAACCTCCTAATTCATAGCATCTTAAACTGATAATGGTTGTGATTCTTGAGTCCACCAAGATGCAGCCTTAAAACGTAAAAATCAAGTGGCTATCTCGACCCATCTATCTTCTGTAAATGTTCCCTGACGCTGCATAACTCGGAAAGTTCTCTTAATATGATCAAGCCACAACTCAAATTTCTCAGGTCCTTCATTGCCCAAGAAATTATTAATTTGAAGATGAGATACTATTTCTAAAGTAGTCATTTGAGGAGGACAAAGTGTGGACTGAATAGCATTAGCAATAGCTTCACCAAGTTGTCCAAAATCAGAAAAATCAGTCTCAGAAGAAACATGTGGCTCTCTACGAGGCAGCATGGTTCTGACATAAGAGACCAAAGATAATTAGGACTTAAGCAAAGAATACAGGACTGCCCAACCCAAGCACTGATACCAAACTGACACACCCTGACCAGAGTCGAGACGTATTGGCCATCACGTGAGAGTGACATAGCCAAGTGCGTAATAGAAGTGAATCATTAAAGAAAATGTGAACAAATAAAAACTAAAACTAAACTTATTTAAACTAGAGATAATATGTAAGTGTGTGGAAGTGATCACAACCCAATATACAAGTATTCAGAGCATAGGTAATTCAAAAGTGCAGTAAAACTGACTAAGTACTAATATACAAACAGAGGGAAGATCCTTACATTGTTTAGTGGAACATCAGAACCATTGGACAGTCCTCGTGAGTCACAGAGAAATACAGCTACCTAGGACCTAGAGGGGCGCAAAACAGAAAGGTGAGTGAGCAAAAACAAAGCTTTAGAAAGCACATTTATCTTTTCTAAACATATTAACCCCTCTCTGTAAAACCTGTATAGTTTCCAAAAAATAATATTGAGTACGAAAATAGATGCACGAGTAAAGTGAATACCGAAGTATGCCATGTCATAGCATTTCAGCACTAACAAATGTAAGTCAGGTGTGAAATCATTCTAACTAGCATGCCAGTCAAAGTCACCTAACGTGACCTGTATGACTGGACCTATAGCTCATCAATTATGCTAGCACACGAGTCGAAGTCACCTAGTGTGACCTGTATGATAGGGCTGAGTGTAAATATGTATGCTCAAGTGCTACGATCAAGTGAAGACTGTGTGATAAATTGCGAGTCTTCTATAACTCAGAGTCACCTAATGTGACTTGTACGACAGGGCTGACACCAAACTTGGATCCAAGGTGAGCGTGTGGTGTGGAAGGTGAATATCACGTGAAGGAATGTGCCCTGGCTCGGGGCGGGAGCATTAACACTGGGTTGCAGCAATGATGAGCTCTAAATGAATATATGCGTGATAATGTAATGCAACCAATTTAATAGGATAATAACTCAACTGAACTTACTTGTGCCTCCACAACATCAATTAATATAAATTACAAATTATAACAATGCAACATTTACGATATAACTCATTTGAGACATGGCATGCAAAGCATAATTAAATTTAAAAACATTTCTGGATACCGTAAAGTATATATTTATATAGAAAACAAATGCCCACTTACTGATAAGTAGAAGGATCGTAGCCCCCTAGCCTCGCTTGTCCACGCTCGTTCTCAGGGTACGTCTCACCTATATATGATACAACTATTTTTCGTTAGTTAGATAGCACATATACAAAATCTAGGAATAACTTCTCATAGCTTGCCCAAATGGAAGGTTTGAATATACGAACATGATTTACTCGACGATACGAACCCACACAAATTTTTTAAAATTTTTTTGGACACCAGACGCGTCGCCATATGCCGGTAAGGCATGCCACATGCAGGCATGTGCACGACACACCGGACGGAAACCCTAACGGACGTTAGGAATATTTCGTCAGAATCGATGAAATATTCCGTTAAATGGTAACGGCATTACCTAACACTGTTAGAATATTCTGTTAAAGTTAACGGAATATACCTTGTCTTCTCCGGTGAGCTTAGCCATTCGCCACCGTCATCTGTCGTCTGTGCCGCTGTCTGGTTCACCGGAAACTGGAAATTCTCGCCAAATTTCAGGGAAAATTTCAAACCTTAATATCTACTTCATTTTTTAAAACCAAAATCCATGAAGTTTATATGTATTTGAAGGTTTTGAAGAGTTGAACAAGTTCGTACCTATTAGAAGTTCAAAATCAAACAGAAAATAGTCAGAAAATCCCTTGAAAGTTCTGGACAAATCTGCAACTTCTTGAACTCACTTATTTCGACTTCCATTCCACTCCAAACTTAGTCTAGGGTCCCTATGGAGTTGAATAAAAGCTTCCTTGAGTCTCAAAACCGTGTAACTCGTCCACGATCACGTCAACCTAAGCTCGATCGAGTCAGAGCTCACTAGTTAGTGAGTCAACACTCGTCCGTTCTTCAATCCAATGATACGGTTGGATTTATAAGCTCTATAGGAGTGTAATGGTGATAGTTTCCAACTCGATTTATGAAGATTTGAGTGTGTTTGTGTGATAATGGTGGCTCAGGTGCAAGAATGAGGAAGAATGCGCGAGAAGGAGGGAGAGAAAGTATAATCTGATTGGGCTAGGGAAGTGAGAGATTTAATCTAATTGGGCTAGGGGAAATAGGAACTAACATAATTGATGACTAAGGTACGGGTCAAACTTTCAAAGAAATAAACGATATAATTTCGTAACTTTTTTCGTTACGACACCAATTCAAGTTTAACTTGCGCCAACGCACTCGTGACGTCGAGTACGATTTAATTACGACAGCAAAATTAATAATTTAAAACTACATATGTACATCCACATCATTTAGTCAACGAGGGCATAATCGTCATTTTACACACTAGGGGAGAAAATATATATAAAATTGGGACTGGTCGTCACATAAAATTTAGGTTTTAACCCAGTAACAGCTTTTCTGCTCCAACCCTTCTGACCTAAAATTTTAGTCCTAGATTATTGAAGAATGAATTTAGGCTAATTTTTTTTAAACTAACTTTTTTTTTTTCAGAAAAAAAAGACTATCCTAAATTAATTTTATGAACATTTTAATGTAAAAATATTAAAATTCTGATAAATATTGAAAAATCACTAATCGACATATAAAATTCATGAAACAAACTCATGAAACACTACGGAAGAATATGAAACACATGATATAGATGTATAAATACAAAACACATGAAACAAATACATGGGAAGAAATGGTTTCGAAAGATGGTAGAAAGAAAAATTGGAAGAATTATAGGAGAAAAGTGAGTTTTGTGTGGATGTTTGAACAAATATATAAGTATTTATAGAGTTTTTGGGTGAATTTTGAGTTAAACATTTTTTTAAAATTATTTTAACCGTTGAATTTAAATTTGGACCGTTAGATCTTTTTTGTACTGTTGGATTTGATCGTATTATATATTAACCGTTGAATTTAATGAAGTTATAAATATATATAAAAAACAAATATAAATCTAGACTGTTGGTCCATTTGAATTAGAACCATTGGATTAAGCAAAAGAGCCGTTAGGCTCCTTCTTCTTGCAGACAAGCGGCCGACATGGCCACATGGATGGGGTCGGGAGACCTGCTAGGTGAGGCACGTGCCGTGCGTTCACGCGTCCTTGCATGGCGAGTGAGCTCCACTTGCCTTTTCTCACTCTCACATGTGAGCTCCACTTGCCTTTTCTCACTCTCACATGTGAGCTCCATCACTAATTTTGGAATAAATCTTGGCTGGAATTTGATTTTTTTTTTTTTTAGTTTTAACACTAAACCTTATTTTAGAACAAGGATTGAAGTATTTTGGGGAGGAATAAAAGGAAAATTTTAGGACTTATTTTAAGGATTGGAGTTGGTATAAGAGAAGGGCAAATTCAGATGATTTTTTACTCATGGACTCTGACTCTCTCCACTGAAGAGTTCCCAAGCCCTTCCTTTTGTAGACGAACGATTCTGAAACACTTGAAGCTGCTACTTGCTGAACCCCTCACTCGCCCCCTCTCTCTTTAACATACACAGCAATGGCGAGCTCACAGGAAGAGGCCAAGCTCGAACGATTCCTCCAGTGGTTACAGGTTTTTACATTTTTCTGTATAAAATCTTTCACTAATCAAATAGTACAACTACGTTTTGTGTTTTCGATCATTTGGGTTTCTGAATTCAGGTTAATGGAGCCGAGCTACGCGGCTGCAAAATCAAATACTCCTATTCCAACAAAGGGTCTGGCATTTTTTTGGCTAATGATGTTTCTGATGGTAACCCACTTCTTCCTTTTACTCTTAAATTATTGGGTTTTTGTTTATCATGTTTTGAGTGTCAAAAGCTGCATTCTTGGAAAACCATGTGAGAAAAATAAACCAGAGAACTTGATTTTATGGGTTTCTTGGGTTGGACAAACCTTATCAACTCAAACTTATGCTCGAATTTTGGCATATTTGATAAGTTTAGTAAACATGGATATAATTTCTTAAACCGAATTAAAGGGCCACAAACTCAAGCAACTGCATATAAATATATGGGTTATTTACATCTTACATTTTTGTTTTAAACTGTAAATTGTTCATTATTTATTTGGTTCTTTGTCTAAGTAATTTATAGATATAATGAAAGGATTGAAGATGATTGTAATATATTTATTAGCATAACTCCTCGGTTAAACAACCATTTATATTTGTTCATATTAGTTGCAGAAGTTTTGTCATCATTTTTTTTCCAATCTGCTCAACAGCTCGAGTACTATGGACTACTTCATTTCTTTGACTTCCTTATTCGGCCAAACCGTTCATGCCCTCCCCTTATTAAGATCCATGGGTACAAATAGAATTTGTTATGTGTCCCAATAAAACCACATTGTAATGGGTTGATCCCGAAAATTTATACCCCTGTTTGAGATGTTCTGTTTTCCCTTTATGCTGCAGAACATTCTAAGTTGTAAGTTTTAACAATATGACATTTGGAGCATAATTCTGATTTATTTTGGGAAATAAATATCAGTGGTTCTATTAGTTGTTCCTCTGGATTTGGCGATAACTCCAATGCGAGTTTTGCAAGACCCTCTTCTTGGACCAGAATGTAGAGCAATGTTTGAAGAAGGAGATGTAGATGATAGGTTCTTGATGATCTTATATCTGATAGTGGAGCGCCTCTGCAAGAATTCTATTTGGAAACCGTATGTATATATTTCTTTTTGTTGAATTATCAATTCCAAACTTTCTTGTTTCTTTGGTAGCTGAGCTTCTCTTGGGTGGAATGGAAGATAACATCAGGTACCTTGATATGCTTCCGACCACTTTTGGCAATCCACTTTGGTTTACTGATGATGAGCTTTTGGAGCTAAAAGGGACAACATTGTATCGAGCAACAGAACTGCAGGTAAAAAAGTTTTAGGCATCTGGCCATCATATTTAAATATTCAAAGTAGGTTGTATATGTACATGTTGTCTGATGTGGGAAACTCCATCCAGTGATGATTTGTTATGGTTCTTCTAAGATGATGGAACGGTATAGATAATACAATATGACACACCCGTACCCGAAAGTAGGGCATGCTGGCCGTCACGTGAGTGTGACGTAGCCAAGTGCGCTGTGCGGAAGCCAAGATCGATGACGTAGTACGAATTTATTAAGATCGAAATCTAGCAACCTAAATATGAATGTGTGCTAGAGATATTACAATACTTATACATATTCAGAGCGTACTAGGTCAGTGCAGTCAAGCATGAATGAAATAGTTTAATTACACCATCGGTGCCCTACATATGTCAAATCTGTCAGAAAAGGCCGGAAGATCCTCGAAGTGCCAAACTCGGAATTCAAGCTATCTAGAACCTGGAGGGGCGAAAAACAAAAGGGAGTGGGTCAGCAAAAACAATTCTTTTCAAATTCAATCTTTTCTCAAAAGTCTAGCCCCTCTCCGTAAAACCTGTATAGTTCCCAGAAAATAATACGTACATATATATCTCAATCTTTCTCAGCATAAAACGTTTTCAAAGTATCTCTTAGTATGCCGTGCAATGCAATTCAATGCCATCTGAATCTCATAAGTAATGCCATGCCATGCATTTCAATAATCATATCGCTACTGTATGTCATCTCAGCCCTCGGTTGTAAATATAGCTCATAACATCTCAATCTCATAATCATATCTACGCTGTACATACATCACTATCACATCATATCATCATCATCATCATCATCATCATCATCACTGTATCAATAATAAATGCTCTAGTGCTACAATCACGTGAAGACTGCGAATGAACGCGGGTCACCTACATGTCGTATCCACTCAAAAGTGGTCTATACGACAAGACTGTGCACCTACTTGGATCCAAGGCGAGCATGCGGTGCGGGAGGTGAACGACATGTGAAAGACTGTGCCCCTAACTCTGAGCGTGAGCACTAACAGTATGTTATGTACAGGTCTATGAGCTAACAATTCATGATATCTCATCATTTCACATCATATCTCATCGCTATTCGTTCTCAACTATGCATGTACCTACCTGGTACTTACCTGGCGTCCTCGGCACCAATATATGCATGAAATGTATAATTAAATACTCATGCATCAAAATCAAGTAATATGCAAGTCGATAAAACGTATTTTCCATTATAAAAGTGATTCTGGGAAATCATTATATATATATAGGTTATACGGAAAAATAATACTGCCCACTCACTGGTAAGTCGCTGGATCGTAGACCCCGCGTCGGGCTTAGCTACGGTCGTCCTCAGAATACGTTTCACCTATATGAGAAATTACTAAAAATACGTTATTTAAGCACATGCGCGCAAATACGGAAATAACTTCTCATACGTAGCTCAATTTTGGCATACGAATATACCAACGCGACCTACACGCCGTCACGGACGTCGTGATATTTTTAGAAAAAATTTAGGAGCCCGCACGCGCCCCCACGCGCCAGGAATGCCACGGGGCTACGCGCCCCCCACGCGTCGTCCCCAACACTCCTCGCCAGACTGGTTTTTCCGGTGACCGGAAAACTTCTGTGTGTGATTTCTCACTTGTTTATCAACCATTCTTCGTGAAATTTTCACCAAAATGCTCTAAATTGAGAGTAGAACAAGTCTATACCTTCAAAAACTTTGAAAACCAACGAGAATCTCGTCGGAAAATCTGCAAAGTTTCGGCCCTCCTTGTTCTCAACGATCCCGACGTCAAAGCTTATCAAACGAACGTCTCCGAGCCTCTAGAGGACCCAACAAACACTCCTGTGATCTCAGATTCTCCTAAAACGCAACGTATAAAAAGTTGATGAATAGTGCCAAATATAAACCTTGAGTTTTGGACGTGAAATCGTCGTAGTTCTTACCTGAAATTGGTATGGTTGAGTTTGTATGGACTTCACGAGTCTGAATATGTAATTTGTTTCGTCGATCTACAAGGTTTTGGTATGGGTTGTGTGTATGCTGAAGAACAAGAGCGAGAGAGAGAAGTCTGTGAGTGATGTGAGGAGAGAGAGAGAAAGTGTCGGTGGTGAGAGGACTAGGATCACCAATCACACAATTATTTTTCTCACTTTTCATTGGCCCCCAATAACTAGGATAATTATATAATTGGCCCAAAATTATTAAACTCATGCATAAACGTTCGCCCGAACTCAAGGGCATAATAGTCATTTCATAACGTCGAAATAAAATCCCGGGACGGGTTGTTACACAATACGTTTTTGAAATTTTTTTTCTTATGAGATGCCAGAAAATGCTTTTAATTTTAACTAGTATTCAGGTGTGCAGCAGACTTTTAGGTTGGAGTTTATTTTTTGTGATATTGATACTGTCATTTGTTGGGCTTTTAGGTTAAACTTGTAACTTTCATGCTGGAAATTATATCTATTTGTGGTTTCACAACTTTTTCACTCTAAGCTCATTTGGCTTCCCAGCATGCCAAAGTTTTGTTTAAATTATATGGTTTTACAAAGTATCTCGATGTCATTTTTGATATATAGTTCTGTCAAATATGGTTTAAGTAGTTTATCTTCAATGTGTAATATATGTGACCAAAGACAGGTTTAACTTGCAGAAGAAAAGCTTGGTGTCGTTATATGATGGTAAACTGAGGGCTCTGATGAAGAAACTGTTAACTCTGGATAGGGATTTGGAAAGGTGTGTAAATACATATATACATATATATATGTATGTATATATTTTCCTTATGATATGAATGATTGGTTTAGAAATAATTAGTTCCATTCTTTTCTTGTGGTCCTTGTCATGCCCAGTCTTGTGACTTTTTCCTAACTAGTGTTGGATCAACAAATATACAGCTGATGTTTAAATCCTGTGAAAGCATTACTTTTTGTTTTTGGTTCAATGCAAAAGCATTATTTGGTTAAGTAAGACTAATGGACTGTAGACCACAATTTATCATGTAATCTATCCGGTTGGTGGACTTATCAAGTTTCATATTTTTTTCTTGGTTACATGTAATTCATTGTTTCATCATTGAGTAATCTGGTGTCTCAGTCTGCATGCTCATGCTACTTTCGTATGAATTGATCATCTATGTAATGGTCAGACTCTTGAATAATGGTATATGATGGCAGATTGTCAATTTTTCATGCTCCATCGCTTTCAATTGTCATTATGTTACAAGTGAATGAGGCTTATACTCTTGTAAGGTGCTATATAAATTGTATAGTTACATGTTGAACAACATTCAGAAGGATAGACATTTGTTATATGCATCCTTAGAATTTGCTATGTTTAATTACTGATCATATACAATACCTGTTGCTTCTTTTTCAGAGATGTGTGCTTTGAAGATTTCCTCTGGCCAGTACCATCTTTATGAATAATCTAATTATTATTATTTTTAATTGAATCCTCTCCTTAATAATGTCTTCATGGTGCTTTAGACCTTTGTTTCTTATGTATGACAATTGCTGTCATGCTAGGGCAAATTCTCTGTTTTGGACCCATGCTTTAAACATTCCCCTTCCATATTCTTACGTATTTCCCAAAATTCAAGAAGACAGTGCTTCGGATGGCAAAAATTCTGAGGTTTCTACTAATATTTGCAAAGAATTGGTTAATGGAAGAGATGGAAACGGTAAAGTCAATTTTTTCATTTTTCATGCCCATTCTTCAGATATACTTTATCAGTATGTACTAGGTGTTTGATTTGGTATTTTTTGAGTACAAAATGTTTCTGTTTATTCTAACATACGTGATTTCTTTAATTAGGATGTCAGGTTGAAGGGGTTGATATTCATGTTAGTAAAGTGATATCCATTCCCAGGGTCTTGTTCCTGGCATTGACTTTTGCATACATGGTATGCCAGTTGTTTATCAAGCGTTTGGAGAGTCTTTATTCTGTAAACCTTACTAGCTGAAATATGTCACTCTTCAGATATAAAGGCAGCAGCAACATGGGAAGTTGATGAAACTGGATCGATAACTGGAGTTCCTAATTCTATGTACCTTCTTTCTGGTAATATTCTCTTAACATCAGTTGCTCCTTTTTTTTTATTTTTTATTTCCTTAAATGCTGAAAAGCAACAGCTTTATTTGTTACACTCATAATATCTTGTATTGGTTTCATAGCACACAAATTTATCTCTGACTGTTGCTATTGAATTTTTGCAGTACTTGTTTTCACTTCTCCTCTTTTTTTATTTAGCAGAGTTTCAATCTCATCACATACAAGTTCATGTAACTTTGACAGTTTCAACTTGCCCTTGTTTTCATTTATTTTCTTTGGTCTAATTAGCTGGGCCTTTTTTCCCCTCTTCAATTGGAAAGCTGGACAACCCTTGCAGATCGATGCAGAGATTTCCATAAGTTATGGTAGCAAAGGGAACGAGGTACTGTTTGGTGTCACTTATATTTTTGTTTGTTTCTGACACCAAATTTACTTATAACATTGTAGTTATTGTACTCTGTATACCTCCTAACAGGTGCCACCGGACTTGACCTTCATCGTACTGACTTGACATAATTTCGTCAAAATGGTTGCCTTTGTCCTCACACATCGTTACCTCTACTTATAATCTGGAATCATGTTTCATTTCATGTGCTACTTCTTGCATTGCATGTCAACATTTTCATGCATTGAGCATACATTCTTACTTAGGCTTACTAGTCCAGCAGATTTAACTTAGTTTTGACTTGCCATCGTATCTATTTCTTCAGAAAATCTATTTCTTAAGTTTAAATTGAAGAAACTACTTTGTCTTTGCTATCCCATATCTTGTTTTTCTAATCTATTTATCAATTGAAAAGCTCGATCAAGTCTCTGAGTCCAAGTCATTGTCTGTGTTTGATGCAGGAACTGCTTTATCTGTATGGTTTTGTCCTTGATGGTAATCCAGATGACTATCCTCATGGTAATGCTTATATTGGAATATCCTGTGGACTTATCTTGAATGCTTCATTCATAATGGTTAATAATATTTTAGACTTAATCCAAAGAAACTTAAACTTGACTCTATTTGATCTATTAAGGTCCATTATCCAGTGGAAGCCGTTCAAAATGTTCTGTTTGCAGACTCAGAAAGCACAGCTTCTTGAAGCACGGGTCCGCTATTCTCTGTTTCTGGATTTCATTAAGAAATAAAATAAGTAACGCGATTGGAAATTTAAGGACATGAGTGAAAATATTTCTTAATATTTGGTCTGTTCCCAAAGCCAATTTTGTTTCATTATTCATAAACCTGGTTGTTCACAGAAAGGCGAAACGAGGTGTATGTTACCTAAAAGTTTACTGGATCATGGCTTTTTCCCAGTAGGCAACTCAAATACTGAAGGAGGTGAGAAGCGCAAACTCGACCATGTTTGTAGTTATAGTTGGAGTGGCCAGCACAAGATGCCATCGTACTCGAGCAGATTGGTTTTCCCTGAAACCTTTTTGGCAGCCTGGAGGACTATAGCCATGAAGGAGGGTGAGCTATTTCAGGTTTCATCGCTGCTGGAAGAGGTAACAGCTCTGCAGCTATGCATTTTTTTTTTCCAACAAAACCTCGCCACTTTAGTTTTTGCTGGCTGAGAATATACCTTCTTTACGTAAGAAAAATTAAGTTTATGGTAAAGCATTGCTCTAAAAATCCCTGCCTAGCGCCCCACCTAAGCGCTACACGGCTAGTCACCGCCCCAATTAATCCCTAGGCATTTGAAAATTAAGAAAGAGCGCCTAGACCTCTGTTGTGAATCATTTGCTTCCCTGATTAATATCCTAATTAAACTATTTTATCATAAAGCTTGTACAATCAAGAGAGGGGAGGCAACCATCTGATTCAGAAGTTCAAGCAGCAGTATGGGAAGCTTGTGGTGATTCCGGAGCTTTGCAAATACTTGTTGATCTTCTTAACATGAGGTAACTAGTAGTAGGAACAATTATTGAATGTTATTTAGCAATGTATTATGACTAACTTGTCAACGCGCATGCCTATATATTTATATATATGCAACTTTCAGCAGAGTTGTATTGTTAGTTACCTAAACAGATTTCCTACACGCAAGGATGATGGATCGTCAAGAGTCTTCCAGTACAGAGGACAGTGACACCACTTCGCTTGAAAACGCACATATTACTGAAAGTGCGACCCAGCAGAATGAGAACAATTTAAGGTACCATCTTCCAACAACAAAAAATATCGGTAGAGAAACTCAATGTGTTTGTGTTCATCTTGGATTTCCTCTCTCTTTTTCTGGCTGCAGTGGACAAACGAAGGGCGTACAATGGCACAAGTCGATGAGTCAAAATGTCTGGTCTAGTGTAGTTTTTAGGCGTGGGCAGAAGCAACTCACTGGACTATTCCTCAAGGAAGCAGAACACGCCCTGCAAATTGCAATTAGCCCTCAGCGAAGGGAACTGAATGTTTATATAAAATCATGCAAGCCTTTGCCAACTTTAGGAAGTGAATTTCGACTATGCATGTTCACAATAAAAGCACTTCTGCACATAGCTACAAGTGTTTTCTGAAGTAGCAATCCCAAACCGTAGTGCTTGTAATTATTCTTTCTCGTGCATGCTAGTCATTATTTTTTTCCCTCATACAATAGGGTGCCGCCAAAGTTTTCCTTCCCTTCTTTTGGTTACCAATCTCTGTCAAACTCTGAGAAATACCAATCCATGGCAATTTTGGTGCAACCGCTATGGTTAATACCTTCGAATAAGTTTTCATGAAACGCTACCGACAGTATCCACGCGCTTGGGTAGTTGTTGGGATGCGCTTGGTACCCACAACTTGTGTTGTATATAAAGGTCTAATGGTACTCTCTTCGCTTGCAGGTGAAATGTTTTATATTCAAATATTGTAAATTTGCAACTAGTTGCACAACTCCCTTATAACTTAATCTAAATATATTGTTTTATAAAAATTGTGGGTTAGTAGAATTGAATATGTACCTATTGTTAATCCCAATCAAATGGTCACACCAAGTTTTTGCTACAACCAATTGTACACACATTTATGTATCTGTATCATCACACTCTTGTCAATCTCTTTTTAACTCATAAAACACGTGATGAGACTGCTTTTTTCACGATTCAACTTGTCAAATCCAATGTCATTTCATCAAACAACAATGCCAATGCAAATATACAGCAAATTCTTAAGCCCATAAAATATACCACATACCAAGCATCACATTTTCTTTAGACAAAATATTATCTTGGAGAAATGGAAACAAAGAAGAAAGTATTAATATTGAGTAGTAATTAGATTACCGGATGAAATACGACTAGCAGAGATGGAAGAAGAGGAAGCTGTAGCAGGAGTCTTTCAACTTGGACTCAATTGGTGTAATGATTTATCAATTAAAAATCAATGACTATTGGTTCCTTAACTCATCAAAATGTGCAACTATGATTTTTTTTGTCAACTTTGTTAGAACTTTTGTTAAAATGTGTCACGTGTCACACACATGGACTCAATTGTAATAGTAGTCTCGCAACTTTAACCTAATTGAAGAAATGATCCTTCAATTTTACCAGTCAATTGAAGAAAGGATTCCTCAACTTTAATTCAATTGTAGCAATGATCCTTCTAACATGACTTATTTTGACGGAGTTGACGAAAATGACTATAGCCGCACGTTTTAATGAGTTAAGTGACCAATGATCATGAATTTTTAATTGAGGGACCGTTGCTCTAATTGAGTTAAAATTAAGAGACTATTTCTACAATTTTTTCATGAAAGAAATGAGAGGAGGAGGTAATGATAGCATCAAGACCTAAATGCTACTCTCCTTTCCATGGCTCTTTTGGTCTCTCACTACCACGATCTTCTTCTTACCGCCGTCACTTCCACTGATATCGTACATTTATCGTCAGCTCCGATTAGCCTGCTATAATCTGTATCTGCCATTGTTGGGGGGCCATTTTCTACTATTTTACTGTCTATAAATCCAAGTGTTTTTCGTACATCAGCTCAGCTGGGATCAAGGATTCAAGGGTAAACAAAGATAAAGGGAGAAAATAAGAGAGGGGGTGTGTGAGGTGTCACTCTGCATGCATGCAAGTGGTTCGACCCGTTGCCACGTCTGTCGCTTGGTTGCAGGTATATATGAGAGCAACTCCAATGTAGGAGCCCTCCCCCCAGGCAATACATTATTCAATCCACCCAGTGAACAGTAACTGCCCTTAATGAACAGTGTATTCCCCTGGCAATTGCCTTTTGCATCTCCACCCCTGCACTTGAATAGCCCTGGCAATTGGCAATAAAATATTAGTATTTTTTTTATTTATAAAATAATACATAATAATTTTATTTGTCATTATCCAAAAAGCTAATAGCAATAAAATATTTGAAATTTTTGATTTATTAAAAAAAATCAAAATAATTTTATTTGTAATTTTAGATTTCCGATAAGATTTGTAACCAATCATGTCGTGCCACGTGTCACAATAAAAAATATGGAATGTGAGGAGAAATAGTTGAGAAAATATAGAATTGTGGTGTAAGGTAGATGTTAATGACAAGGTATTTATAGAAAAGTAAAAAAATAAAAAATAAAAAATTTACAGATTTTTACATATTTTTTTACAATTTTTTACAATTTTTTACAATTTTTTTTATAGATTTTTACAGATTTTTTACAATTTTTTACATTTTTTTTTCTGACGCGTGACGCCATGCTGACGTCACGTCCACTGGGTGGCTGGGTGGGTGAATTCTTCACGGGCCCGTCCCTCGGGCTCCCACCTTCACACAGGCTGCTCCTACATTGGAGCAAATCCACAGGGCCTCGGGTCCTTTTTTCTTCCCTGTCCCCCGAGCAACATGGTCCGTTGGACCTGCTCTGAGTGGCGATCGCCTGACTCAAAAATTGTATCGCTTGAATATTTTAAGAAAGTACAGAAATGCAAAACGAAAACTTTGGAAACGTGAAAGAATAGACCAAAATAAATATGTATTAAAATATACAAAAAAATTAATGAAAAAGGGTTTGAAAACTTTGAGTTTTAACAATAAGAAAAAATAAAGAGTAAAGTGAATAGCACTATAATTAATTTTTTAGTATAAAAATATAATTTTTTTTGTTAAAGTGAACAGTATTATAAACTTTTCGTTAAAATTCTCTAAAATATATGATTTATTGAATGGAAAGTGGTTTAAGAAATTCGAAAAGAATCCTCGTCCGTTTTAGAAGTCTTTGTCACGCAATCCCAAGATTAAAATATTTATTTATTTTTATTTTATGTATTTCCTTCGTTGTCCTTTTTGTTATCACATGGTGATCAGCATTAACAGCCAGCTAATTTGTCAATTTTCCTACTTAATTATGTTTAGCAGTCCAAAGCAAACGAGAATATCCTAATCTATGGTACACATGTGTTGCTATATAAGTGGTCATAAATTTTATTTTTTAAACTATTAAATTTTTAACACACATATCATACAATTTGTATAATAACACGTAATATATCATCCTGTATATCAATTACATTGAAAAATCTCTTTGGGCTCAATCTACATAAGCAGTTAGTCAAGTGGTAATTATATTCTCTGGTCAAACCATTACAACAATGGGGTTTATACTCTAAATCTATATTTTTAAAGTAATGAGCTCATGCATTACCTTGCCTACCGGAAAGTACAAATAAATTATTAACAAAGGGTCAACCCATTAAACAAGAATTGCACTTCTCTAAAGCTAGTTTTCTTTACTAAATGAAATATCTAACATTGACCATCACATGGTGGCTTAATGGTTAGGAATAAATTCTAGACCCGCATTATGCACGGCACGTTTTGTGTTTAATTCTTACCGTTGGTAAATTGCACGATGATGGCCAAAAAGAGATTGATATATCTCTGTGAGTCTTCTCGACTCTCGAAAGTCGTGACAAAACCACAAGATGATCCCTTTTTTGTTAAAAAATAAAAAAGTGAATTGATATTAGTATTACAAAATTTTTATTCTACACTCTCTATAAATGTATTTTTTTAAAGTGCCAATAAGAATTAAAAAAAAAAAATCTGTACTAAATCTGAAAGGCCATAATTTAAACAACAGTAACTTATCCGAGCTCTGAAATTCAGCTTCATATTCCAAAAGATTCACAAAAAGAAAAGCTGACGACTGTGGGGGTTTCTAACACTTTGACAACAAATATAAAGAACTAGAAAACAAAGACACAATACAAAGAATTAAAATGGAGGTTATAAAAAAATAAAAAAATAAAAAAAACATAAAGGGCCCTAATGTTCTTATTTGGCATAATTAAAATTTGTTAAAAAGCTGCTGATAAACGAGGAACCAATTAAGCAGGTTGGTGTTTCAGACCAATTGACTCTTTTCTTCATTTTCTCCGGCGTTTTCTAGTCGGATTCTTTCGTTTTCAATCGGAGCAGGGTTTGAAGTCTTTGTCTTGGAAGATGAGGTTGAAACTCTCTGGTGTGGTTTATTTTCCGGCAGGAGTTTCAGCGTGATCCCCATACCTATGAGCAGAAGTCCGGTCCCGTGCTCTTCAGTTAATGGCTTTGTGAATATCAAGTATGACAGCAGTAATGTGACGGCCTTTCTGGCCGTTGTGATCTGTGATAAAAACAAGGGATTCGGTGAGAATACTTCAAAGGAATTTATATGGTTCACATTGTACTATATGTTTGTTCGTATTCGTGTGTATGATATTTAATGTTGTCTAAGAAACAAGACTCTTGCCTTGAAAATAAATGTGATTTCAAGATATTTATAACAAGGTATGGTACCACATTGATATGTCTAGGCACAAATGGACTTGTGACAAGAATGTACCATGGCTGTGGTGGCGGCACCGAAAAGTGCAATGAGGGAAAGGACGGAGACTTGGCCGACAAATGTGGCCATGGCTTCGAAGACTAACACGCCATACACGTATGGATGCTGCATAATACCAAGAAGATTTGTTAGACATTGTGAGGCTTGTGTGACGCATGTAACATGGTGGAATCTTAGGATTTTCGGATTGCAAGTTACCTGCCAACATGAGCTCCATGCTTCGAATAATTCCCCTGTCAAAAGCATTGGTGGAATCAAGAAAGGCAGGCCAACCACTGTAGAGCAAAACAGCATCTCCATCTGTGGATTAGGGTAAAGGAAAGCACAAAATTATATGAGAAGTCACGTATTCTTCATGAACAAGTTTCGAGTTCACGTTTAAACATCCACAAAGAGAATCTAAGGAAATAATGTCACCTGTGTGGTTTCGGGATTCATGGTAAAGATAGCTTCTTGCAAGTTACCCAAAAAGGAATCCATGACTAGAGCACCCGATACCATCAGAACACCAATCACGCTGAAGTTGGGAGATGTTTTTGCATCTGCTAGGGTGAATAGGATCAAACCCACCACCAAAAGGAGTGCAGAAACGTATTCGTGAGGTGGGTATTTTCGTCTCAAACCTGGTATGAAGGCTCCCATTACCATCACAGGCAGAACCTGAAATACCAAAATCATGAACCGAACATCAGAAAACCAAGAGAAACAGTAGACGGCACTTCCAATTCCAGTTGATCGCAATCAACTATAGGGAAATTCCACAATTGTATTACTCAAAGTACAAACTAGCATAAAAAAATGACATCTTTTTACTTAGTTACTTGGCTAAGAACTCAAATCATCTCAAAACTGCCCCTCTTAACAAGCAACATTTTTTTACACTCAATTTTATCCCCATAGAATGGTTATCCAGCTAAAATTAGTTGCTTGAACAGAAAAATCAAATTACCATATAAACTTTCATGTCTTTACCTTTGTCGATTTGAACATGAGCTGTGCCGGATAGTTGAGAAAAGCCAAGGAGCCTTTGGTAAGTCCATGGGACCCCATAAGCACAGCAGAAAGCTTCACGTAAGTCTTCCATGGATTCACCATTTGCTTGGTGGTGAAGCCTTGCAGGTAAATCAGAAATAGATACACAAATCCTTGGACAAATGTGAAGTACCAACCATAGCTGCAACAAGAACTTCACAATAAACATAAACAGGTCCTAATCGTAAAACCCGAAATCAAGCACTTTCAAAACTATTTGGCAAACAAAAACATTTCAAAATAAAAAAATAAAAAATCCGTTCGATTCGCTGACCTGAATTGTAGCCTGTTATACACATATTCCTGAAAATTAGCCAAAACATATGATTTAATTAGCAATTCAAACAAGTAAAATTTGTATTAAGAAAAAAATCGATTGCTTTTGGGATACAATGCTCCAAAATTTTAATTCATTCCTGAACGTGCAATGAACTGGATACATTATTTAAAAAACGCGGACCAAAATTATATCAAGATTGATTTTTTATTTCGTAAAAATGTAAACTAGTAAAATAATCGGACCCAATGGTCCCAAAACCAAACGGAGGATTAAAGTTTTCATTTGATATTTGTTAGCTCAACTTTCTCAGCAACCAAACAAATACAAAAGCAGTAAAATATTGTTAAATAAAAATCGCAGGTCTGCTACGAACAAAACAATTACTTGCATAGAAGGGAATGCTTAATCCTTTGCTTGGTTGCTAAGACACCAAACAGAAAAAGGGGATACCCAGAGACCAAAAAAGCTGTCATCCAAAAAAATTTCCCAGTAACCAAACAGAAAAAAATGGCTTTAAACCACGAATTTCTCCTTTATTTCCAGGCTCAGTTCTCAGCAACCAAACAGGCGCCGAATTTTTCCCTTACAATAACAACATATAAAACAGAGTGAAAGAAAATACCTCGCAGACACCATTAACAAGGTAGCCAAAGAAGAACCCAGAAGAGCAAAGGAGGAATTGTTGCCATTTGGGTCTGTCAGAGAGCGAAATCCCAAAAAGGAACCGAGCTTGCTCATCGTTCTTCATCGATTTGAATCGTTTTCTCACCGACCCAACTGCGTATTGGGTGTACTGGGTATTGGGTACCCAAGAAAGAGCTCAGAAAATCCAAAATAAAGGAGAAATTGGGCAGAAAAGTGGTGGATTTTTACCAAAAAAGAATGCGGAATATATGGAATTCATTACAGTTGGTGATGCACTTGCATGTTGAGTGTCCCAACCCAGAAAAGAAGGAGAGAGGAAAATGATTTGTATATAAACGGACAATGGTATCGGGTTGAACACGGTGACTATTTATTACTTGTTAATTGTTAAGAACAATGCCAAATGTTGAGAGGGAGGAGAGAGTTTTTGGACTCAAAGAGTCGGAGCTCTTTCTAGTTTTTATCGCACTCTTTTGCCTCTTCGAGTTGGCAACGCGGCCGAGAAAAGAACAAACGAAAATAAAGTCTATAAATGTGGAAGATTTTAGAAAGTTTAACAGTGTTATTAGAGGTAGGTTTTTTTGGTGTTATGAGTTGCGGGTGAGCTCTTTGGTTTTTTCTTTGTAGAGATAACCGACCTCTACACTTACACCAAATCCTAATTACCTATCACCTTTTCCCCATCTCTTATGCAATCATTATTTATTTGGAATAGGAAGTTATGAATCGAGTAAGATAAACAAATAAGAGGGTTTTTGAACATTATTTTTTGAAAAAGATTAAAATTAAAAAATTTTTAAAAAAAACTTGGTGTTCAATTGTATATTGATTTTGATCCCTTCAAGTGTTCTTTATTAAAATTGATGTTCTATTCTAGTTTTAATTCTTCCTTCAAAATGTCATCTAGTTGTAGCTAGCTAAAAGAAGAAAAAAAACAGTGTTTTAAGAAAACACTAAAACGACCACCCTATAATTGAGTTGCTAATAATTTTGGATTTGAATAGTTTTTTTTAAATGCCTAAAATATAAACAGTTCAAATAATTGAAATACAATGCCAGACTTACAAAATTTATTTGAGATTTTTTCAAATTCATCCGTCCATTCTCCATTTATATAGAAACAAAGTTACACCACAACAAAAAAAAAAGAAAAAGAAAAACCAATATAGGTTAGCATGCATTTCCATTTGTTTTCCAATTTGTGAGGTTTCGTATCTTATCGTTTTTGGTTTATTGACGTACACACATATATATACTAAGTTCTTTAAAAGAAGGGATTCCCACTTATTTTTTTATCCCATATAATTTTATGGATAATACCTGCATTTATTTCTTTGGGTTAAGCTAATTCTCCTTTGCGAATAAGGTATCTTGACCTTACAATTTCATAATCAGAGTCATTTAATTTCTTAATCTTCTTTTTGAAGATCATTCTTACAAGAATCGTTTTATTCGGATATCATTAGTCATTCAAATATATAGAACAAATTAACGGTATAAGTACCAAGTAATATATTCATGAAGTACTAAGTAATATATTCATGATGAACTGTCCATTTATTTGATCTTTTTGAATGATTAAACGATCTCTAATTTAAATGATTTTTTGTAGCAGTGGTCTTCAAATGAAAAATAATAAATTGAACAGTTTTGATTATTCGACCAAGATACAGTATTCGTAAATGAAAGATGTGTAAATTACGACATAGGGAAATACAAATATTATCCTAATTTTTTGACTTAGAAGATTTGAGCTTCCTCCTCGATCCACACCATAAATACAAAACAATGAACCAGGATTTAGTAGCCGGCTTTAATTTGGATTTTAATATTGGTTCAAAAAAAAAAAATTGGATTTTAATAAACCTTCACTTTACAAGATAGAATTACACTCCATGTATTTACAGGTCCATGCAAACATTAAATCAAAGATGGTAATGGTCAAATTCGACCATTGATCAATGACCTAGCTATCTAAGTACTCGTCAAGTCAAATAAAAGCTTGGATTGATGATTAAAAAAGAGAACGGGTCAATTAAGTTTCGTGACAGGCAGAGTTCCATAACTTAGAAATTGGATTCGTTATAAAACTTAGTATCCGGAGCTTAAGGATCAACATATTTGGACTTAAAAAAAATACAATTGGATTGTTGAATGACGTGTAAAAGAATCAGAACTATTGGTTTGTGTGTGATGGACCATCGAAATGAATAAATGAAAACCATCGAATTTAATTTGTGTGATCCAAATATGTTGATTTCCAGACACTAAGATCCAAAGTAGATCAAATTTCCATAACTTTGGTCGACTGTGGATCCATAATGTTCAGTTTTTTCCTAGGGAGTTGGATCCTCTCCTGACCAACATACAAGAGAATCCAACGACCACAATTATTATAACTTTTAGAGAGCTCCCTATTTGTAACCGTTGGATCAAAATCTAACGGCCTTTGTGTGTTGGTCAGGAGGCTCTTGAGTCCAAGCTTAGGAGAGGATCCAATTCCATTTTCTAGTACATGTGATGTGATGTGAGGGATTCAGTGTGCTGATATACATATAGGGTTTACATGGAAAACCCTAACGACAAAAACGTTTCACAGTGACAATCGTACCATGCGTTTTCATGAATGTAACGATATGGAAGTCTTCAATCGCATTGAGTGATGTTATATATGTTAGCATAACTGTAGGTGTATTTTATCCTAATTAATTGATCCTAAATTACTCAATTTTATTTTTTTGAACAAACAATATTATCTACACTAAGAGAGAGAGTGGACTTAGCCTCACAATGAGTTAGCAATAATGTGGTTCAAATTTGCCTTTAGTGAGAATCGAACCTAAGATTTTTCACTTACAAGTGAAGATGAATACTTCTAGACCGTAGTACTAAGTGACTTAATTACTCAATTATATTACAACTGAGAGACAATGTTGGTTTCTTACAAGGATTCTAATGAGACAATCATAGTGATTGTTTACCTGTATAAATAGTGGGCACTATTCTTCCAGAAAAAGACGCTCATTATTGGACCAAAAGCATATTGTTTGGTTGTTGTGAACTGTGTATCTGGTAAAGAGGAGAACCTAATTATTGAAGTTAGATAATTCTTATATGTTAATATATAAGTAAACTTGAAGCGCATTTAACCAATTTGACTAAATTTTGGTAAATTGAAGCAAAAATCGAATTCTAAGGTGTTAAGTGACAAAATTTGAATTTCAAGGTTAAAAGTGAGATAAAGATCGAGTTCTAGGGGTCATTGAAAAAAAAAGGCTAAAAACTAGTACCTTCCTATCTCAAGGCTTACGAACAGATAATTTGGATAAAAACTCATATGCACATGCATTTGGTTTTAGAGAAATGATAATCACACACTCTTTACTTTGTCTATATAGTTTGTTTAATTTTGTTCTTTGACAACTCGTCCATAATTTTACGATTTCATTAAATTCTAAAAGAGTGATTTGACGAAAATGCCCTAGAGATGAGATTGTTGACCGACAATTCGTGACTCAAAGAGCTACTATTTTATCGTATTCTTAAACTACTCGACGGTACAAATGAATAGGCGCAAGCGGAAGCGAATTTGGAGTTATAGTTAAAATTTTACAAAACTACGTGAAAGGCATTTTGTTAATTTCATACGCGGGGATATTTTTCTGTTTTGTTCTTTGGTGACATTGTTTTGTGAGTCAATAGGCCCACAACCCAATCTTTCCCCATTTCTCCCGTGTCCTTTCTTTCCAATTTTCTCGGAATTCTTTTTTTTTTTCAAACTCTCCCTCTCTCTCACACCTAACTCTCCCTCACCCCACTCTCTTTACCTTCACAATCTCTCTATCTCTCAGCTCCTTCTCATTTTCCTATGTCTACAAGTGCAGAGACCGACACACCACCACCAGCCACTTACGATGGTGGCCACCCCGACGAGCATAAAAAATCAGATCACCATCTCACTCTACTTTCCACGAGTCTAGGAACCACCACCCGTGCATATTTTCAGGCGAACTCGCCATTCATGGCCTTGGTAAGTCTCAAGAACTCTCTCTCCCTTATTCCTTTCATTGGTCTATAAAGGATCTTAGGGTTTTAAACTTGTTTTGGTAAGATTTGGTGACTAAAAAGATGAAATGAAGTTTATTCCAGTTTTCTGGAATTTGAATCGAGACCATTAGGCCACTTTTAGGCTGTTTCCCGAGCAACTCTGGCCATTATTGGACTTCGAACTGGTACAAACCTTTTCCCCACATTCCTAGCTTCTAGTTGGTTTTTGAATCATTGCTTTTGGTTGAGATTTGAGGTAGAAAATAGTTCTGGAAAACTGAACCACAACTAACCATTTTCTAGGCAAAATGAAGAAGGCAAGTATGATGGTACTTGCAGGTGCATGGGCACACGTGTGCTCTTGTTGGTCATCGGCGCGTACGGTGCGTGGTGGCGCGTGTGTGGAGGAGCCCGAGGTCCCTCCTTTGGTTTCTTAATGTGCCAAATCCGAATTCGACGTTTGTTTTTCAAAATTTGACTGTTTTAAAATAATTCCTTTATTAGTCGTACTTTGTACGAAAAACGTGCTTATATGCTAATACATTCTATATTTACGTTAATAGTTTCGTTTCTAAGTAAAATGCATATTAAGGATCTTCGAAACCTGTGAGACGAGTTCGACCCGACGACATGATCTATGAGTGGGTTTATATATATATATATATATATATATATATATATATATATACACACACATATATTTATTTAGCTTCCATATATACATATAATAAATTTTCGCTACGGTTGCCATAATTAAATTAACATTTATAGGAAATAACGTAATGGTGAGAATTAGGAAATCATTATACATCTTACGGGATGCCTTAATTAAGTTTACGGCTATGAATAATATTATGTTGACTAGAATTATTGGATCACTGTGGTATGACTACATTTATGTTATCTGCTTATCGTTTGCTGCACCAGTGTTAGTACTCGCTTGGGTCAGGGCCAGTCTTTCATGTGTATGTGCACATCGCACATGTACGCTTACTTCGGATCCATTGTAGGTGCCAGTCCTGTCCTAGATTGCTATAGGCAATTAAAACTCGTATATGCTATGCATAGCGCCACTCTTTACGTGATTGTAGTACTAAAGCGAAGATCATTGTTACACCCAGTCTTGTTCATGTCAGAATATCGCTACATGAACTCGTGTGTCAGCATATGTTGATGAGCACTCGATATGATATGTTTGCTTATGTGAGATTATGTGATTATGGACGTCATGTGCTACTTACGAAATATTGTGCCGTATTGAATTCTTGAGATTTTGCAGGCTACGGTAAGTATTTTCTTACTATACGTAGTAGGTATATTTTGAAAACTATACTTGTTTTACGGTAAGAGGTTAATATGTTTTCGAAAAGGTTTTTACAAAACTTTATTTTTAGGCCCACTCACCATTATTTTTTCGTCCCTCCAGGTTTAGTAGCTGAGCTTTCGTGTCGACGAGGACTCTTGGTAAATCTCGGTATAGGTGGTTACCTTTGATGGTATAATTCTCATCCTACTTTATTGTACTTTACTTATGCTCTGACATCACGTGTGAAATGGGTTCATTCCCGCTCACAAGCGCACTATTATATTTAGGCACTTTTAGGTTTAAATTTATTCACTTTTTCCACATCAGTACACTTTATGGCTTCGTCACCCTCTTGCGGTCAGCCAACACTGTTCAATTCGGAGTCCAAGTGGACATTCTGGGTTAGGGGTGTGTCGGTTTGGTATTAGAGCATAAGTTTGGGCAGTATTGCGTTCATCACACATGTGATGTAAGCATTCTCGGTTCTTGAACCTAATTTTTGAATCTTGCCACCTCGTCAAGCACAAAAAATGTGTCAACTTTTTCTAAGTTGTGAGATATTTGGACGACTTATTAACCTTCTAGAAGAACATTTTGGCGACCACCTCTAGACTTTAAACAAAGAACTTTAAACAAAGAACCTTTATGCCAAGAAAAATCCCGATTTGGAGACGAGTTTGTGGCCCTGAAGCAGGGCCATTGTGTCGATAATTGTGTACCATCGAAGACTTTACTCATCAATTCCACTACTATTATTTGTCATCTTTACCAACCTTTTCGAGTTAGAAACCAAGAATAGTTTTGATTCCTTGGCAGCATCCATTAGTATACCATCTAGCAAAATTCCTACGAAGTTTACTTTCATCAAGATTCTAGAAATGTCTTGAACGACAGCCTTGTGCTAAAGTGATAGCACTTGACGGAAGAACATCTGGGGGACAACCACTTTTGGTCCCCAATAGCACTAATCTTTTCAAACGCACTAGTGATCATTTTGGATCTTCATGAGGAAGATCGACTTTCGTTTAAGTCCATTCTAAAGTAGATTATTAGTAAATTCCTTTTTCTGGCCTTAGGACAATCCCACCAATACTAGTTTCCAGAATTTCTTTTGGTGTTGTACTCATCATTTCGATGAGCATAAGCACAGGTGTACGAGTTGTTATACCTACTGTTAGTAAAAATCCCCGAATTAGTAAGTATTTTTCCTAGAATTATGAAACCACCTCATAGGACCAATTCCTAACCAATCGTCTGAAACCATTTACCTGAGCGGGCTTTAACCTGTAATCAGCCTACGGTGGTGCTACTAATTAACGATACTGTCCAATATCCGGAAGCTGTCAACCAGTATTCAGGCGGTATGATTTTTGATACCGGACACCCCCTAGTATCTGGGAGTGATACCTTTGTGCTAGAACACCAGTTTATAGTTTCAGGATAACGAACAATATCAAAAATATCATAAATGTGTTAATTAGTGACACGACTGATAGACTGATTAACAGTGACTACCTGAGCCGAAGAAACTAAATCTTGGAAACTTAGGAGCAAGCCTGTAGGAAGACTGTAAACTCGCAGTTGTGTTAATTGTTTCACCCATCTAGGTAACCAAAACATTCTCAACCATTCATCATTGTGGTTACCTCCACCCGACAAACATTAGAATTGAAGCACGAGTTAATTTCCAATGTAAGAGCGATTTAAGTATCGAGAAAGTTGTGAAGGCCTTAGTATGTGACGAAATGAAAGGAAGTAGTATGGTACGTTTCGAGGACATATATCTGATGACATCATGTCTTAAAATTTTACCTTGGTTACCACTGAAACGGGAAGTAGAATACATTATCAATCCACTTTCTAGTATTACATCAATCTTCCTTGCATCTTCTTGAACAACTTTGATGTCATTGAGAAAACTTAGTTACAAAAGTTTACTGATTAGGAATTTTTCCAACCAAGAACCAAACACTTTATCTAGGAAAACTCAAACCTATCCGCGAAGGCAAAAGACTGAACCTTAGGATCATACCTAGACTTTAGCAACTCAATCGGGTGATGATTAAAACTGTTAACCTATGCTTCGAATAGATGGTCTACCCGACCAATCTTTTTAGCCCGAGTTTTCTTCCATAGCCTAACGAATTCGTTGTATTCTTACGGACGACTTTCCCACTTACTTTAACAACGAGATCAAATTTTCTAACCACTGACAGTCAGCTTTATACCAAATTTCTCAAATGTTTGCTTTGTTTAGATTGGTACTTTTCTTGGAAGATGTGATCTCAGTAGATAATATTGTTTTCATTTTCTCAAAAGGTTGTAGCTAAAGAAAGTGACATTCCCACAAATATTTGTGAATAATGAGCTATCTTTTGTACTTGTCAATTTATCAACAATTTGTTAGCGATTTTTCGGCTATAGGTTTTTTTCTCACTTATCGACCGAAGAAAGTTAGTTTAGTTTGAGATGTTAGATATGAATAAAATTTCTAACAACCTAAGTGTTGTCTCTTCCCGAGCATTATTCTTACATTTTTCGACGACATAGATAATTTGGAAATCCACGATGACGTTTTCTTTGGATGTTGGCTATGTAGATGTAGCATGACGAAATAGCGCTTGTATTTCCCAACAGTTGGAACCATACAAAATGAACCATCTTACTCGTAACCTAGAGTCAACCATTATCATCTTCATTTGAAAACGGGATGACACTTTTCTGTTGAGAAACGTGTCCAAAACCTTCACCAACCTCACAAACTTCTCAAATACACCTTCTCTTGAAAAGATTTAAATTTTTTACAGTGACGATGGAGATTCCAAATCAATGTCTATGATTACACTATCGTGTATTACCCCGGTTGTGCATAGGTAATTACTGTTCATTGTAGTAAAAGATGTATATACCCTTTAACACTTTCAACCTATCCTATTCCAATTTAGTTGGAATTTATGAGTATTGACATGACGTTATTTGTAAATCATCATGAAATTGATCGAGCGGTTATAATCACTTTCTGTATCCAAATGCAACTGGGGAATATCACCATAAACTCCCAGTACGAGACATCTTGTATAGGCGGAGATTATGATGATGTTTCGGTGATTATAGATCGACTTGACAAATCAACCCACCTTCCATTGGTCTAGGGGGACTACATTTTTGACCATTTGGTAAAATTTACTCATTCTTGAATTTATCTGATTTTCTGACATATCGATCGGTATCTACTTTGACTGTGATTCCATATTCACCCCTTTATGCCGGAAGGCATTCCATTCAACCTTGGGTACATGTCTACTATATTGCATTTCGTATTATTTTGAAGCCGATGGACTGTCTAGAAGAACGTTGACATGGAATTGCAATTGTGACCATTAATTTCTCAATCACCCAACAAATACTTTGCTAAGCCAATCTTTACCGTTGGTGATTGAATATTCCAGAAGCTACCGTTGTAGCGAAATGTCGTGCATTAATTTCAATTACCTTTTATCAAAGATTTGATGGACTTGTTTGACCCTTAAATTCTTGATTGTTCTTTTAGCCTTCTCGACATAGTTTTCGCTAAATCCGAGGGAAATTCATAATGAATTAGCTAGCCAAGGTATTTGTGAACTACATTGTTCGGCTACATGGTGTGTATGTCACTAATATGTCTCACTGTGATGCGTGTTTCACTTCCAAGTTTTGGGAAGTCTTCTTGAAGGTTATCAGTACTAAGTTTTTGTCCAATACCACATATCATCCTCAGACTAACAGCCAGTCTAAACGAACTATCTGAACCTTAATGTACATGTTGCGTTTGTTCATTCCGTAGTTTTAGTAGGCCTGGCAAACGGGTTGTGTCTGTCGTGTTCGTGTAACACCTGTTATCTTAACGGGTCGTGTCGTGTCACACCCGTTATCTTAACGGGTCCTTAACAGGTCGTGTCACTTTACCCAACCCGACCAGTTATGACCCGTTAAGAAAAATATAATTTTTTTTAAATTTGCACATACCACACATTGCCACATAAATATTACTTCAAAACATTAAAACATTTTTCGTTTAAGTACTATATCTACACTAAAAAATAAGCTCCTAATAAAAAATAATACATACACTACTAATTTATTACAAATATTAAAGGGTAAATGACAAAAAACTACCTCAACTATTGGTGTCACGACACTTTCATACCTCATCTTTAAAACGTGACAATGTCATACCGCATCTTACGAATTTGTGACAATGTCATACCTCTGTCAAATTTTCTGTTAGTTTTTCTGTTAAGTGCTGACGTGGCAAGATATGGGGACCACTCACTAATACAGCTGGATTAAAAAATAATTAAATATATTTTTAATAATTAAAAATTAAAAAAAAATATTTTTATATTAAATCTCTCTCTCTTAAAAAAATTAATTTTTTTATTTTTAATTATTAAAAATATATTTAATTATTTTTTAATCCAGCTGTATTAGTGAGTGGTCCCCATATCTTGCCACGTCAGCACTTAACAGAAAAACTAACAGAAAAATTGACGGAGGTATGACATTGTCACAAATTCGTAAGATGCGGTATGACATTGTCACGTTTTAAAGATGAGGTATGAAAGTGTCGTGACACCAATAGTTGAGGTAGTTTTTTGTAATTTACCCAATATTAAATGTGCAAGGATATGCAAAATGAAAGAGTTTTTGTTTTCAAGGTTGTAAGTCTTTTTCAAAAGTTTAAACCTCAATTTACAAAATCTTCAAATTACATCGATCATCAAGAAAGTGTATTGGAACTTTGGCTTGATCAATTGCCTTCAAGAGTTATGTTGATGATGTTTTCAGTAAGGTTTTCCACATCAGAACTCTCTTCCGCATAAACTAAGGATAGAAAAATCAAACATTAAAAATCATTCAAATTAGGAGAAGTTTAACAAAATAATTATGAAAAGAAATAAAATAATAATGAAATAGATGGTTGGGATTAAATCTCAGCCGATCCAATGGTCATCAATCTTTAAAATTTAATTTAATATATATAATTATATTATATAACTATTATAGTTTTTTTAGGGGTATAAAATTGTTAAATTAATATATATAATTATTATAGTTGATTCATACTTTTATTAAGTATATAACGTAAGATTTTGTGATATCCACATCCACTAGTGTAAATATTTTAAATTGAAGATCGAATTCATTCATTGTATTCATATAGGGTCAAGGAGTGTAGCTGTAAAAAAATCATCAAAATCGGAGTTAAAATAACCGTTAAATCGTGATTTTTCGTTTATAACCGTCGAAAAACTTTGTCTCGTTACTTGATCTCTGAATGTTTGTTTTTTGGGATTTTTTGCTGATGTGATCTCAAAGCATATACAAACAAGTTTAACGGTTGAGATCGTTTAAATTAGTTTCAGAGAATACATATCCCATTAAAACGATAGATTCACTAACACTTAGAGTTTATTTATACTTTCATTAAGTATAACATAAGATTTTTTGGTATCCACTTGTGTATATATTTTAAATTGAAGATCGAATTCGTTCATTGTATTCATATAGGGTCAAGGAGTGTAGCTGTAAACAATCATCAAAATTGAAGTTAAAATAACCGTTAAATCGTGATTTTTTGTTTATAACCGTCGAAAAGTTTTGTCCTGTTACTTGATCTTTGAATGTTTTTTTTTTGTGATTTTTTGCTCATATGATCTCGAAGCATATACAAACAAGTTTGACGGTTGGGATCGTTGAAATTAGTTTCGAAAAATTCGTACCCATTAAAACGATAGATTCACTAATACTTAAGAGTTTATTTATACTTCCATTAAGTAAAACATAAGATTTTATGGTATCCACTTGTATAAATATTTTAAATTGAAGATCAAATTCATTCATTGTATTCATATAGGGTCAAGGAGTGTAGCTGTAAAAAATCATCAAAATCGGAGTTAAAATAACCGTTAAATCGTGATTTTTCGTTTATAACCGTCGAAAAATTTTGTCGCGTTACTTGATCTCTGATCGTATGAAATGCGATAAAAGGACATAATTGATTGATCCGCGGATCCCAGAATCCTTAACACGTTTTCCAGATGTCGTCTTTTTATAACACCGCGATTTGGAATCAGGCCCCGTCCCCTATTTAGATATCTTTCAAAAATTAATTAGTCTTGTACCACGTTGCGTCATATTTGACAAAGTCAAGACCCTTATATACAACACAGCACCGTAAGTCGTTGGAGATTCATTAAGGACAGTGTCTCGTCAATTTAGAAAACAAATTATTAACGGCGAAGATTACACTTCCCAAGAATTACCGGGAAAAAAGAAGTACACCAAACGTAGATCAAGAAACATTGTTATGAATCACCACCAAATGATGTTTCTCCCTCACAGTTATTTATCATGCGCACAAACTATAAAATACAAAATCACTATCTCAACTCTAATAATATAGTTCGCGTTCAAAGATCTAAATTTGAGTCGTAATTTATGAACGCTAAAAAGTTCTTCTTGACAGATCAAAGAACAACCGCAATATAAAAAAACTCTTGTTATTAGAACGACAACCATAGAAAGAAGATAGTTAGAAGATATGAGAAACAAGAAGTGAAAAGAGGGAAGAGACCAAGACGGATTGCATCCCAAAGACGCAAGAAGGCGTCGACATCTGAGGGTTTTTTTTCTATTTGTCTCCCTAGCGGTTATGAATCCAGTTTAACGTTCAATATTCATTGAATGCAAGGAATGATTCATTCCAATAAGATCATCAACTACTTTCTACGAAGTTATTTTCAGTAGTTTAAAGCTGAAATTAAAATAGATGGATTGCCATGGTATATGATGTAACAACTCACCTTGCTTTCTTAAAATTGTAGATTATTTTTTATTCTAAATTTAATGGAAAAAAAATGCAGAACGAAACATAGAAAACTCATCCTATGCGAGTTTGCATGTTCACAAGGATACAATAGTATTGATGAAAAAGACAGAGAACAATACAAAATGATCATATAGAACATTATGAACTATTTATCATTGTTATTATTGGATCAAATATTATTTTCATCACCGCAATATATCTTGCCTGTTTGTATTATTGTATAAATAATTTATAAATGGTCAATTTTAGGCTAATTGTCTCACAAAATAATCAGACTTTGTGAAGAAACCCAACAAAACCTTCACGACACAACTTGCAGGAGGACGGAACATACCAAAAAATATCAAACAAAGGGACCATCCCCCACAATTTTTTTGGAAAATTAAGGACATGCAAAGACAGAAGGAAGGGCCCCGGATTAACGTGAAGCCTAAAAAACATGCATATTTATACACGTAATGTTGATGTTGGGTCCTCCATATACGTATATATATTTTCTGCTGCGTCCTGCATATATATTCCACAGCAACCATATGAGAAGTGAGAGATATGTCAAGAGCCGCCAGAAGGTCCAAAAGTGGTCCATTTTCTCATCTCATCCTCTCAAAACCTCTTTGCCTTGAGTGGACGTGCTTAAGTTGAGAGAGCATTTTGGTATATATCCCTATCAATTCTACTCCCCAAAATGGGATAAACTGTCGGTGAGAAAAGGTCCATGTGATGTGAGCCCTCCTTGTAAAATTAAATTACTAATTTTTAATATTAGAAAGCCAGCAATCAATTTTGTTGTCTTAAGGCTTCACCAAAAATTTCTAGACTAAAATAACCCTCAAACAAAAAAAATCTAAAACTGACATAATATAATACTTTAAAAAACTCATGGGCATTTTTGTCAGAATATAGAAATATAAAATATAAAATATGTTTTAATAACAGAAAAAGAAAAAGAAACAGATAACTCCTCCTCCATTTTAGGAGAGAGAACACCCAACGTGGGAAGGATTAGCACGTTTAGTTTTCAAACTGCAGCAGTTTCTGTACAATTTTCAAACTCACAACCTTTTATCATAACTTCTTTTTGCCTCTAATATTGGTAGCCCTCCCTCAAATTTCCAGCGTTATTATATTTCCATTGGTGTTCTATCGATTTGGCATGGCTTTACTCCAATAGCATTTTATGTGCAGCATCACAAAGTAGGGGTGGGTTTAAAAAACCGAAAACCGAACCGGACCGAGACCGAAAAAAACCGAACCGAAAAAAAAACCAAACCGAACCGAAACTCTCAAACCGAACCGAACCGAATCTGCCCAGTTTGGTTTCGGTTTTTGAGGTTCGGAAACCGAACCGAACCGATATATATATTTAATTATTTTTTTCAATGTTTATAAATAGTTTAGTCATACAATCATAACAAAACAGATGTTGTTGCCAAGTTGGTTTCAGTTAAACTTTTGAAGTGAGAGGGTATGGGTTCGAACCCTCTCGTGCCTCCCAGATTTTGGAAATTTTTTCCAATTTTTATGAGAAATCAACAAAACAAATCAACAAAACCCTCCGCATGGTTTCGAACCCCTTCCCTCTAGTTGGGAATAGCAGCCGCAAGCCAACTTGACAGGAGGTTTTGTGCTGTTATAATTGTACAAGTAGAATATTTATAGGTATTCTAAAACCGAACTGAGCCGAAACCGAACTGAGAAAAACCGAACCGAATACAAACCGAACCGAACACAAACCGACAGAAAACCGAACTGAACCGACCCGAACAGTAATTTCGGTTTGGTTTCCGGTTTTGGCAAAAAACCGAACCGAACGGAACCAAACCCACCCCTATCACAAAGTATCTTTAATTTTGTTTCCTTTCTCCATGAATCAAGGGCTTTCTGCAATTGAAAGGTATGGAATTTTAGTTTCAATTTTTCTCAAAAAATTATTTCGTTTTGTTATTGTTTTTTAGCAGGTCAGGAGAGCTGGTTGCATAGGTTGCCGGGATGCCTTCATCGGCAGAATTAATTAGAACCATGTATGAAATTTCTGCCACACCATGTGATTGGAATTTTAAATTCTCATAGGTTTTGCTAACTACTATGATTTTTTCTTCGCATAGGGAAGAAGGATCAATGAAATTGCAGACGTAGTGTTCCAATTAATCCAATCACTTCTCTTCAGTTTTGCTTTTGGCTCTCTTTTCAGTGTTTGCTCGAGTTCGTTTTAGTTCCAAATGCATAAATAAAGAAGAAAAATACAGAAACCAGGTTTTTCAAAACCTTTTGTTTAAATTTCAAGCTATAACTATTCTCATTTTTTCTTCGAATATGGAAGAAGGATCAATGAAATTGCAGACGTAGTGTTCCAATTAATCCAACCACTTCTCTTCCGTTTTTCATTTTTTCATTGTTTATACAAATAGATGATGATGAACTTTAGGGTGTAAACCTCTTTCGGAACAAATCCACGTTTAAGCCAAATAAAAATTGTCGCATTTCTCCTTCTGTGGCCCTCGAGGTTCTTATTCCTTTCATTAAGAACTATTGACTTCTGTAATTATAATACCTTTTTGTCCTGTAATGTGATGGTTTTTTCAGGAAGAGACTGAAAAGATTAAGAGGTGCCCTGAGCAAGATTCTTGTGACTGTCGAAGTCATTTTCATCTTCATAAGCTACCGTGGTCAAATAGATTTTTCATTGGGTTAGTACTTCATGTTTTCAATTTTTCGTTCTCTCTCAGTTTTGATCACATATTTGCACTCAATTAATTTTTTAAATAATTTATGGACTTCTTGCAGCAAATTAACTTTCTCTGTTTTTTTTAACACCATGTCTGAATTGTCAACCATGTTTCAAATGTCAGTGTTGCCTCATTTCATTTTCCATTGTTGAATTTCAATGTTATGTTTTCATATTTTTCTTCAATTTTACTTTTATTAAGAATCATCAAATTGAAATTTCAGTTTTAAGATTTTCAAAGGACTTCAACGTATCAAGTATGGAGGGAATTGATAGAAGCGATATGTCAGAGGTTGTTACCTTATCTCCATTATTCATCTTCTGTACATATGATTTTTTTTCTTTTTCAAAAATAAAATAAAATTCATTTTGTTTAGGAATTTCTCAATGTAGGTTGGCAATGAAGAAGTTCACTTCGGACAAACAAATGTTCACAATTCTCAACAGTCAGACCAAAGGTATTGTAGGAGCAATTAACAAAGGCAAAATCGTAGGAGCTATCAACAAAGGCAAAGACGACAATCTATGAATTAATTACAAAGGGCTCGAATTTCAATATGACGACATGCCAATTATCAAACCCGATTGAACTCAATCAATATAGTACAAAATCAAACGGAAGTAAACCAAGAAAACATAGGACCAACATCGGTGGGTAACAATGATTTTTTTTTTTTGTATCTATTAAATCTGTACATTGTATGAATATTTTTGTACGAATTATTAAGACACATATATTAAGATTGAACGAATAAGAGATTTTACATTGTCATTGCTTTTTTGTACTATCAATGCAAACATACATTTAATAATTTTGTTATGTCTATAACAATTTCAACATTTGGATTGTATATATTTACCATAGTGACCAACGTTTTAACAAGTACTCCAAACAAAAAAAAGAAAGGAATATGTCTGGAACGATAGGAGATATATGTAAACTTGGAATAACAGTTCAACTATAATAATCAACGGAAAAATATAAAAAGAACATCACATAAAGATATAGTACATCAATACTAAAGGGCAAAAATTGTGAAGGAAAAAAAACACACTTTCCAAAGCCTATACTGTGACGACCCGTCCCGATATTTATTTAATTAATTATGAAATGACAGAATTACCCCTTCAGGGTTATGGACGTGTGCATGCATGTGGGATATGTGAGGACTCTCCCCTCAGCCCCGTCACACTCTTTCTCTGCCTCAATTATTCAGACTCTCTCCCTCTCTCTCTCACCGACACTCTTTCTCTCTCTAACTCACTCTCTCTCTCGCCTTATACGTACGGAGACACCACAAACCCTTGCAAACTTAGTAGATCGAAGAAACAAAATACATATTCATGCTCGTGAGGTCCATACGAACTCAACCATACCATTTTTAGGTAAGATTTCATTCGTTTTCACGTCGAAACTCAAGGTCCGAGTTTGAGCACTATTCATCAACTTCTTGTGGGTTGATTTTTAGGACAATCTAAGATCACATCGAGCTTTGTGAGGTCCCAAGGAGGCACGGAGTGGTTCGTTGGAAGTGTTTGGATGTCGGAATCAAGTACATCGGAGTTGGCCGGTTTTGGAGTTTGTCTCCGAGGAAATTTAAGACATTTTTCAAGGTTTTTGAAGATATATTTATGTTCTACACTTAATTTGGAGCACATAGGAAGAAAAATGGGTCAAAAAGGATGAAAAATGAGCAAGATATGAAACATTGAAAATTTCCCAGAAATTTCGACGAACCAGTCGCCGGAGAAGGAAACGGTAACAGAATATTCTATCAAAACTGACGGAATATTCTAACGGCGTTAACTGACGTCGTTACTGACGCCGTTAAACATAACGAAATATTCTCGGAATATGCCTGTCGGCGTTAACTGACGCCGTCAGTGTGCCAGGCGCGTGGCCGGCGCGTGTGGCCGTGCCTTCACCAGCGCGTGGGGCCGAGAAAAATTATTTTAAAAATATGGGGATGTTCATGACGACGAGTAGGTCACGTTGGTATATTCAAATACCAAAATTGAGCTATGTATGAGAAGTTATTTCCGTAGTTACGTATATGTACTTAAATGACATATTTTTAGTAATTTCTCATATAGGTGAGACGTGAGGGCTACGATCCAACGACTTACCAGTGAGTGGGCAGTATTATTTTCCGTATAACCTATATATATATATAATGATTTTCCCAGAATCACATTTTAAATGAAAAGTACGTTTTTAACGATATGCATATGACTTGATTTTGATGCATGAGTATTCATATATACATTTCATGCATATGTTGGTGCCGAGGACGCCAGGTAAGTACCAGGTAAGTACATGCATAGTTGAGAACGAACAGTTGATACATATGAGATACGATGAGATATGATGTGATATGTTAGCTCATAAACCTACACATATTGTTAGTGCTCACGCCCAGAGATAGGGGCACAGTCTTTCACGTGTTGTTCACCTCCCGCTCCGCATGCTCGCCTTGGATCCAAGTTAGGTGCACAGTCTTGTCGTATAGACCACTTTTGAGTGGGTACGACATGTAGGTGACCCGCGTTCATTCGCACAGTCTTCACGTGATTATAGCACTAGAGCATTTATTATTAATATAGTGATGATGATGATAATGATGATATGATGTGATATTGATGTATGTGCAGCGTATATACGATGATGAGATAGAGATGTTATGAGCTATATTTACAGCCGAGGGCTGAGATGATATCTAGTAGCGATACGATTATAGAAATGCATAGCATGGCATTATTTACGAGATTCTGATGGCATTGAAATGCATTGCACGACATATATTGAGATACACTGAAAATGGTTTTATGCTGAGAAAGTTGAGATATATATGTACGTATTATTTTCTGGGAAACTATACAGGTTTTACGGAGATGGGCTAGACTTTTGAGAAAAGATTGATTTTGAAAAGATTTGTTTTTGCTGACCCACTCCTTTTTGTTTTTCGCCCCTCCAGGTTCTAGATAGCTTGAATTCCTGAGTTTCGCACTTCGAGGATCTTCTGGCCTTTCTGACAGATTTGACATATGTAGGGCACCGATGGTGTAATTAAACTCTTTTATTCATGCTTGACTGCACTGACCTAGTACGCTCTGAATATGTATAAGTATTGTAATATCTTTAGCACACATTCATATTTAGGTTGCTAGAATTCGATTTTAATTAATTCGTACTACGTTATCGATCCTTGCTTCCGCACAGCGCACTTGTAATAGTATTGTAATATCTTTAGCACACATTCATATATGATAAGTAATGCTAGGGAGATGATTTATTTAAATTATATTTTGTAAATCATATAAAGTGGTTGTTGATTCTTGAATTATTACCTAAGTGTTGATTACGTGTTTATTTCTTACTGGTGACAAATCACATGATTTGCAAATAAAATCTAAAAAGTATGGTTTTCTCTAATTATATTTTTTTTGTCTTCTGGTGTTCTTAGAGGAAGTGCATTTCACTACTTTTTTCTTTTTGGGCTATTGTTCTAATTAGAGTTGGTGTACAACATAACTATACTAGTCAATTGGAATGTAATTAAGATTAACAATTTTGATTGTTAACCACACCATAAACAATCCTTTTGAGAATCAATATAGGTTAGCATGCATTTCCATTTGTTTTCCAAATTGGTGATGTTTCGTATCTTATCGTTTTTCGTTTATTGACGCACACACTTATATATATATATATATATACAAGTTCTTTATTAAGAGAAGGGATTCCCACTTATTTTTTATACCATATAATCTTATGGATAATGCCTGCATTTATTTCTTGGGATTGAGCTAATTCTCCTTGCGAATAAGGTGACCTTACAATTTCAAAATCGGAGCCATTCAATTTCTTAATCTTTGTTTTGAAAATTATTCTTCTTACAAAGAATTGTTTCAATCGGAAATCATTAGTCATTCAAATATATAAAACAAATTAACGATGTAAGTACCAAATAATATATTCATGAAGTACCAAGTAATACATTCATGATGAACTGTCTATTTATTTGATGTTTTTTAATGATTAAACGATCTCTAATTTCAATTATTTCTTGTAGCAGTGGTCTTCAAATGAAAAATAATAAAATGAACAGATTCGATTATTCGATCACGATAAATGAAAGATATGTAAATTTCCACATAAGGAAATGCAAATATTATCCTAATTTTATTACTTAGAAGATTTGAGCTTCCTCCTCGATCCACACCATAAATACAAAACAATGATCCAGGATTTAGTAGCCAACTTTAATTTGGATTTTAATAGAACCTTCACTTTACAAAATAGATTAAATTACACTCCATGTATTTACAGGTCCATGCAAAACATTAAATCAAAGATGGTAATGGTCAAATTCGACCATTTGTTCAATGACCTAGCTATGTACGTACTCGTCAAGTCAAATAAAAGCTTGGATTGATGATTAAAAAAGAGAACGGGTCAATTAAGTTTCGGGACAGGCAGAGTTCTATAACTTAGAAATTGGATTCACTTCGGATCTTAGTGTTCGGAAGTTAAGGATCAACACATTTGGACCACTGATTAGTGTGTAAAAAAAGTCAGAGTTGTTGGCTTGTATGTGTTAGACCAGCGAAATGAATTAATGAAGACTGTCAAATTAAATTTGTGTTGTCCAAATATGTTGATTCTTAGGCTCCGGATACAATTTCCATAACTTTGGTCGAAATACCATTAGACCGTAGCACTAAATGGCTAAATTAGTCAATTATATTACAACTGAGAGACAATGTTGGTTTCTTACAAGGATTCTAATGAGAGAATCATAGTGATTATTTATCTATATAAATAGTGGGACCTACTCTTACAGAAAAAGACGCTCATTATGGACCAAAAGCCTATTGTTTTGTTATGCACTGTGTATCTGGCAAAGATGAGAACCTTATTATTGAAGTCAAATAATTCTAACATGTTAATATATAAGTAAACTTGGAACGCATTTAACGAATTTGACTAAATTTTGGTAAAGTGAAGCGAAAATCTAATTCTAAGGTGTTAAGTGACAAAATTTAAATTTCAAGGTTAAAAGTGAGATCAAGATCGAGTTCTAGAGGTCATAGAAAAAAAATAAGGCTAAAAACTAGTACCTTCCTACCTAAGGCTTACGAACATATAATTTGGATTAAAACTCATATGCATGATAAGTCAATTTCATATTATATATTCTTCCCTATTCTTAGTATAATTTGGTAATTATTTTGGTAGAATTTTTGGAAAATTTTTGATACTTTACTCTATATTTTCAACATAGGACATTCAATTTCCTCTGAAACAAAACGTGATCAAATGGAAAAATTTTAGAGTGGTTCAAATTGGAAGATATTTGTGTGTCTCTTGTCGTATTCGTATCAAAATTTCAAATTTTTCTACCGTGCGATAATTTTCTGGCAATTAAATAAAGAAGTGGTGCACATTGCTGAAATATGACGTTTTGGGCTTAAATGCAGTTTTTGAGGCCCAAGATGATCTCAGATGGGTTCGTGGCCTTCTGGAGAAGTGTTTAGAATAGTCCAAGCTTTGAATTCAACTATTTTGGGCCAGTTTTGGAGCTAATATGGGTCCAAAACGTGGCTGTGAATATATTAGGTGAATTTACCAAGTCAACTGAGGATTATGTTTCTTAACTTATTTCAATTTATTAGGTTTCCTAGTCTTATTCTAAGATCTTTTAATAGGAGGATTTAATTAGAGTAGTATAAATAAGCCTCTTTGGCCGGCCTTAGGATGGACTTTTCATGCAATTTTTTTAGAGAAGATTTTGAGCAAAGCTTAGAGATTTCAAGACCTATACTTTCAAGGTGTTTTCATTCTTTTTCTATTTCAATAAAGACTATGATTTTCATTATGAATATGCACAACTAATTCTCTTTGCTAGTGTGAGGCCATGATCCTTAGCAAGAATATGTAGTTTCTTTTTAATTTACTTATGAATTTATGCATGCACGTTTTGAATTATTATCACTAGTTTAAACTATTTAGTTGTCTTAGTGATTCGCGACCATTAGGATATCTAGAAAAGTAATTCGATGCAATTTTAGTGGATGGTTGTCCATGAAATTGACTAAGGCTTCTTGTTGTTAATATGTGTAACCTCTTAGGATGGACAACACATTTTAAGGGTTATATTATTTTTCAAAGGGTTTTCATAAAACTTAATGAGTGTTGCATGTTCACATTCGATCTGGACGCCATGGACGGGTTGCATGTTAGATATACGTTATATGTTGGAGGTTCCAAGTAGGGCATACTTTAGGAAAATATAACCTTCAAAATATGCATGTGAAATTCATAAGTAAATAAAAGAACTACATACGATTGTTTAGGTGACGGAAGAACCCTAGTGCTTTCTCACTTGAATTCTAAAAATTGTTTCCTTTTTCTCTTTCTTTAAAATTGCAGATTTAGTTAACCTTCACTTATCTTAAATTAGATCATTAAATCACCTTTTTCCAAAATTTTGTTCTTAATAATTAGTTGGGTTTTGGTTTACATAATTTATTTAAATTAATCTATGTGGAGAACGATCTTGCTTGAGCCAACTATACTACAATAATCTTGTTTCTCTTGCAAGTATTTAGGAGTTTTAACCCTTTTTTGCGTAGGTGATGCGAAAATAAGCTAACACACAAATTAAACCCTCTTTTTGACAATTGTAGTAAAGATGTAAGTAGGGTATCGTTCTAGACCGGGGATTAGGAGGGATTGCTAATGCACCTAACTGACTTAAAAATATTAAACAAGACTCAAAAACACAAAACTAGGCAAAAGACACTTAACTAGACTCAACCAACTCAAAACTAACTAGAATGACTCAAAACAACTTAAAACAACTAGATACTAGGGACTGATTGGGACGGAATTTGAATTAAAAGACTCAAAACAATGAAATCTAACTAAATTGGACAGATTCTAACTAAATAATATAACTTAACAATGGGGGGATTGAGTTTTGACGAGAAGTAAACTAAACCTAAATAAATTGCAGATATGACAAAAACATGAAATTAAGGTGAATGGATGGGGATTGACTAGCTAGAAGGTTATTCTCCACACATGACACATATGCAACGTAAATTAATTTTCAGTTGTTCTTTCAATAAACCATAAATCTCAACACTTCAGATTAACCGTGAACAGCACTTTTTTAATCTTCAAGTTCTCCTTAAGTTATTGAATTGGATGGGAAAGCGCATACAACAATTCAACACATTCTCTAAAAGTCCCCTACGTGAACAGCACAATAGAGATACAATTAAAGATCATTAAGTTTCATGAGAACTATAAGTATTGACGAGGCATTCGTAACTATGAAAAGCATGATACTCTTGCCAAGAATTTACTTAACTCGATTGTGGATAGCAACCTTCACTACTCATGAATATAAGTTCATAACGATTAGGTGAAATTCCCTTATATTTTAGCATCAAATTCATGCATGCAAACTAAGTATGCATCCTTAATCGACATACAAGAATAAGTTATCAATCAAGCAGTTAAGCAAATTGAATTCACAACTGAAGGTAATCAATTCATATTACAAATATGTTCATGGTTTTGAATCAACCTCTAGCTAAAACAAATTTAGTTACACATTATTCTTAAATTAAACCATAAGTAAAACATAAGTTTGAGAAGATAAAACCGAATGAGGAGAGTGCAAAGACTTCCTCCTTCCCGAGCTCTCTGTGCTTCTAGCTCTTCTTGCGATCTACATTCTTTTTCTCCGTCCTGCACAGCTTCTCCATGTTGCTGCCTTATGCTCTGTCCTCTCTATTTTTCTACGCCTTCAAAAACAACAGGGCAAGCTCTATTCTTTTTTTTTCCCACCAAGTCTGCTTCCAACTCTGCTCTGCCTTGCTGTTTTCTTTTCAGTCCGCATATGCAACTTTAGTTGCATGTGTTTTTTATTTTATTTTATTTTTTTCTTTTTCGCTACCTCTGTGCAGCTTTCCTTTGCTTTTTCTATCATTCTCTTCTGTCCGTGTCTATTGCCTTCCTCTTTTGACTTTTCTTTCCTATGCTTTTTCTTTTCTCTTATTCATATCCATGTGCTTTGCTGCTTTTGCTTTCCTCCTTTCTTCTTTACTTTCCCTTCTTTTTTTTTTTGATTGTTTTCCTCTTTGTCCGTGGCTTTTTGCGCAGCTGTATTCAAACAAACAAAAGGACGCTGCCCTTATTTGCTTTTATTATTCTTGCTTTGTCACTGCCATTCCGTTTTTCCTATGTGCTTTCTTGACATTTTCATGCTAAAATGCCCAAAACTTCTTATAGAAAAATGATCTTAACAATCCTCAAAATGCTCCAGAAAATTGACATCTGTAGCTTTCCAAGCATATAAGGCTCATTCTCTAGTTCATTTTGAGCAGTTCGTAAATTGCTTCCAAAGTCAGCTGATCTGCACAGGCAGTTTTGGCGAATTTATTACTTAAAATCTTACTTATTCTATTTTTCTTTTCTTTGCTAGACAAATCAAATAAAACACAAAAACAAAGTAAATAGCTCAAAAATATAAGGAACTAACTAAAAAAAGACGAGTGAATTTGATGTAAAATATATATAAATATGAGCTTATCAAATACCCCCACACTTAGCTTTTGCTAGTCCTCGAGCAAAACAAAGAAAACATGAAAAAGTAATAACACGAAAAACATCAGCTTCCCCCTATGTGACCCTCATAGAATTTCATTCAAGAAAACAAATCATCAAGAACCATAGCTAGCACCAAATAAGCTAATCCAAGATCATCTTCCTTATTCAAATATTAGCAGTAATCTTTAAATCATCCTTGAAGTGTAGTGCGTGAGATAGCCATGCTAATGCAATTTCAAGTTTTTTTTTTTAATTTTTAAAATCACCATATGCAAACTAGCAACCTTCTCACGGGACATACACTGAATCACACATGTGTTTAGTTTTAATGTGTTTCGCTCAAAGAATCAAATGTGAAAGTTCTACCATAAGCTTGCATAAAGATCACTTCTCCACAATCATAATTGCAAAACTTAAATCAAGAGGATTTTTATTGGATGTACTGAGGCTTAGGGAGGGGGTTATTGAGATGAACGAATAGGTAAACACAAGTTCCAAGCTACATTGCAAGCAATTCTTTTGTTGAGATTTATAAGAACTCAAGCTCTCCAACGATTCTTCTAATACCTCCAACCACACCCTTAAACTGAAACTTTAAAAACTTTTTATTTGCTTTTGTATACAATCTTTCTTTCTTTTCTTTTTTATTTTTTTTTTTTATTTTTTTTTATTTTTTTTTATTTTTTTAAGCACATAACTAAATACAAACATGAAATACCCTCACACTTATTCTTTTGCCAAACTCCTTCCAAGTACTTCACAAACATTTCTCATAAGACAATCTCACATTGCTCACTAGCTCGCTTGGAAAGGGTAAGGAAAAATGTTTGAGGTATAAGGGTAGACATATCTGGTGATAAGAAATAAAAGGCTCAACATATATGGCTCAAATTGGCAATCTAATGATATCATTTTTCTTTGGGAAACATGGTTATTTGGGCCATGGTGGTAAACCTAATGCCTCTATCATTTTCAAGTTCATGTAATCAATTACAAACATTTCGAAAGATCGTTACGCAAGTTCTAGAGATGTATCTCACATAAGTTCATCACACATGAAAGAAAAGGAGTGTATGAAAAATGCACACACTTTCAATAGGCTCAAAAACTCACATAGGATGTATATGGTCACGAAATTCACATATGAAGCTTTTAAGTCATGCTTTAGTTTCACATCAACAAGGCTATGTGCATTTGGTTTTTCAAAGATGATCAAACATGTACAAAACTAACAAGAGAATTAGGAATTTCACACAACACATGTTAACTAAGTTCTTGATCATCATGGTTCAAATTTGATCCAGTTATATCATTGGGTCGGGAAACTAACAAAAATCTAATTCAAAAGAATAAGGAAAACAAGACAATATTTTTGGATTTTTAAATCTTCCGATAAATTTAAATTTAATTTATTTAAAAAAAAATAAAACTAATTAAGAAAACAAAAAGCAACAACACGGAAACAAATAAAACCAGTTCGTAGTCGAAGGTACAAAAAATTTCAATTTGGTCATTTTTTATACTTTTTACCCCCAAACTTAAACTGGACATTGTCCCCAATGTCAGAAAACATTAATATGAAAATAAAAATAAAATGAATAAATAATAAGAAACAAAATAAAGCAATTGGACTGAAAACTTCCCTAATTTGCAGTAAAATCAAGCGATGACCCCCAAGCTTAAATTCTGCAATCAACTTCAAGGGTGGAAATAACTGAAAGTTCCTGCAAAGAAAAGAAATAATTCAATTAAGCACGCAAGAAAATGTAGAAAATGCAAACGAAAAATTGAAAATGAAAATAAAAGACAATGAATAGAACTAATAGGTGATCATTGTTCGTGCTTGTTGACTTTCCACAGCTTTCCTCTTGAACTGGATAAGGCTTCTTCGATTCTGATGATATGATGTACTTTTGCTTTTGAAGAAGTATCTTTCCACAGGTTGAATCTTGAACTGGGTTGGGGAGCTTTTTACTTGCAAGTGATCCTCAGCTTAGTTGAGGATGAATCAGCACGTTGTCTCCACATGCTTCAAGTAATCAGGTCTCCATGCAGGTGTGCATCTTCTTGAGTTCTTGGATCAACTCAGACTCATCATGCTCTTCGATGCAACTCAGACTCCTCCTGCTTCGTCTGTGAGATACTTTTTCTTTTCAAGAAGTATCTCTCCACTGGTTTATTTTTGAACTGGGCTGGGAGGGCTCGAAGATGAGTACTCGAGAACAAGACTAGGTAAGCAATCAGGATCTTTCTTTCTCCCTATTCTTCAGATTAAGGTGAGGAGAAAGCATGATATGAGATACTTTTGCTTTTAACCTTCATGATATGAAATACTTTTGCTCTTGATGACTTGCTTGCAGAGGTACTCCAGGGGATGAAGAATACTGAGTAACTCGAAAGGTTTCTTTGGGAATACATTCTTAGAGATGAAGAAATATTGAGTAAGTCTGCCTTTGCTATGGAGGGCGAAGGTAGACACTTATAGGAATTTCTTCACAACCGGAACTATTCTCTTACTCTTGTCGGCAGCCGGTGCATGAATGAACAGTAAAAATTACGCGTTTTCTGACAAAGCTGCCCGTAATTTCCGCAAAGCTGAAGGTGCATGTGACGAGTGACGACAAATCTGGAAAAATCGATCTTTTGAAATCCGGGGGTCGGCTCGTGGTTTCTGAGCAGGTCCGGCTTTTGAGAAAGGAGCGTCTCTTCGATTTGCGAGTGGACGCCTTTTCAATCTCTGAGGAGCGCATCTTCGATCTGAGTAGTGCCTCTTCAATTTCTTTTTTTTATAGAGGCACTAATTTTGTTCCACAGCACACTTGAGTTGCCTTCTCTAAACACTCCCTTCTTGCACCTCTAAAATCTTAATCTGTCCGATCTCTTCTTTCTCACACCTTCAAAAAATGTCTTGCCCCTCTTACCGTCGCCTTAACTTGAATGTTGGAGAAGATGATGACTTGTCTTCTCCAAACAACATTTGGCATCCGTCCTTCATATCCCTCAATGGTCTTCTTACAGTTGGGGACTCAATGATGAGAAACGATACAACCGCTACAGTGGTTGCTAGAAATCTTCTTACTCCAAGAGACAATAGGATGATATCCAAGCGGTCAGACGAGCTGGCTGTTCAGGACTCTCTGGCTCTCAGCGTCCAGTGTGCAGGCTCAGTCTCAAACATGGGCCAACGCCTTCTTGCACGATCTCGTCAGGTTGAGTCTTTGATGGCTGAGGTGGCTAGTCTTCGGCAAGAGGTCAGAGGACTCAGGCACGAGAATAAGGAGTTGCACATGCTTGCAACTAGTTACTTAACAAGTATGAAGAGGAAGCTTAACCAGCTGCAGAAGTCTGAAGTTCGGATTCAGAGTGATCATCAAAAGTTTATGGCATTACTCCCAAGGTATCTTTTGCCTTCGTCATCTGGAGTTGCACCAAGTGTTGAGGCTCCAGAGAATCCAATTCTGGCGCTTCATCTTTCTGGAGCTCCGTCGACTGCTGAGGCACCACCTGACCAATAAATGAAGGCTATTAGTTTACGCATTATTGTAAAATATTTTTGCTTTTATGTTTATTTTATATATATATATATATATATTTTTAAATCAATGTAAAATATGTAAATCAATGTAAAAAGACTTTGTTTACCCTCCCCGCACTTAAACTAAACATTGCCCTCAATGTTTTAAACATAGGTTCACACTTAAGCAATCAAACAATTAATGAACTAAGCAAGGCAAGATAAATGCAGTAAAGAGAATGGTTAAGGAGTACAAATCTGATTTGTTGAGCAATTCCAAAGTCTCCCTTCGTTTAATGCTTGGGTTGCCTCCCAAGAAGCGCTTGTTTTAATGTCTTGCAGCCGGACGAAACTTTCCATTAAACTCCCATCGGCTCCACAGCATGGAATTTATCTTTCAATGAGAGGTGATACTTGAAATGATCCGGCAATGGTTTAAATTCAAGAGTGGGTGCCTGAATCATCAAAATCAGCATGTTAGTATAAAACAAAATTAAAATTGGAAAAGATGGCTTACTTTCTTTCTCCGACACAAACTCAATAACAAACACTACGTCCTTGAACGTTTCAGGGACTTTGAACTTGGCCAGATTTACTATGATGGTTGTGGCTTGTCCCGTGTCATCAAACTCAACTTCTTGGGCCTTTGTTTCCTTAAATACATCCTCTTTGATGCATTCTACATATTCTCCAGCCACTTCATTATCTTGAAACCTTCTTCTTGGTGTACAACTCTCTTCAAACAATTCAACACAATCTGGAACTTGATTTGGTACACCAAGAATTGGGATCTCACTTTGCACCTCTGGAAGAGCTTCCACAATGTCTTTTTCACTCTCTTTGATATTTGGAATCAAAAGCCTGCGAGGAAAAGGGACATTTGGTGGAATGGGGTTAGAATGAATTGAACTTAGAACTTCCTCACCTGAGTTGGACGGCATAGGGATTTGAGGAGCTTGCAGCAAGAATTCTTCTAAACTGCCCATGTCGTCCTCCTCTTCTTCTTCTTGCAGCAGCAATTCATCCATGTTTGGGCTATGTTTGGATGGTTCTGAGACAGTTTCAACCTCTATATCACTTTCCAAAGTGATGGCTTCATCGATTTCAACTTCTCCTATTGAATTTACAATGTTGGAATTGGAGAGTTCACGTTGCTCTTGAATCTGCGCCATGAATTCCACAATCTGCCCAACTTGCATATCCAATTCGTCCACTCTTTTGACTCGGTCTTGCATCTCCTTGTTTTGATTTTCTACTCCCTGATTCAAAGAGGTGAGTAACTTATTAAACGTATCATTATCCAAAGACGTACCTAAATTGAATTGGGCAGATTGTTGTGGTGGCTGTGATGGTTCATATGGCCACTGATAGAACTCTTCCGATGGCTGCAATTGTTCTTCTTTTTGTGAACCCTGCGTCAAAGAGATTAGTCCTTCAAGAATTTCATTATAACTCATGGGCATACTTGAATTCGATTGGAATTGTTGTGGGGGATGCTGTGGTGGCTGCATAGATCTTGAATAGAACTCATCTTGCTGCCAATATCCACCTTGTTGAAATTGTTGAGGTTCATCCCACATATAATCTGAATAATCTCTCCAATCCGAATTGTAAGCGTTGGAAAACATGTTGCTTGGTTGATCATAGCCTTGATAACCCCAAGCATCTTCGTTTGCAGCAAATTCAGGACATTGATGAGTTTGATATCCTTACTCATAGGGCACATCAAATGTAGGGACACTTTGCTTTGTGGTCCTTTCGGCATTATGAGTCAATTGAGAAGTGAGATGCGCCAATTGAGCTTGAATGGTCGCAAGTGCCATGTCGTGCTCCATTTGTACCTAAAATCAAAGAAAGAAAACTAAATCAAATATCAAAAGTAAAAGTCACAAACACAAAAAAAAAAAAAAAATATAAACACAAACAGAAACAAAGGGATTAGCAAATTTGCTAATCCCCGGCAACGGCGCCAAATTTTTTGATGCGATGTAAAACAACACACAAATTAAACCCTCTTTTTGACAATTGTAGTAAAGATGTAAGTAGGGTATCGTTCTAGACCGGGGATTAGGAGGGATTGCTAATGCACCTAACTGACTTAAAAATATTAAACAAGAAAAAACACAAAACAAAACTCTAAAACAGAAAGCTAAACTATAATAACTTAAAACACACTAGAATAGTCAAAACAACACAAAACTATCAAATTGAATAAAAACAGATACTAGGGATGGATTTATACGAATATAGACTCAAGGAACTAACTAAACACAAATTAGGACAGATTCTAGCTAAATTAATATAACTTAAAGATGGGGGATTGGTTTTTGACGAAAATTAAAAGACAAGGTAAATAACTTGCAGATTCTAAACAAAGACATAAAACTAAGTGAATTGATGGATAGATGGACTAGCTAAAGGATTCTTCTCCACACATGACACAATTGCATACAAATCAATTTTCAATTGTTCTTTCGATAAACTATGAAACTCAACACTCCAGGTTAACTGTGACAGCACTTTTTTAACCTTCAAGTTTTCCTTAAGTTATTGAATTGGACGGAAAAGCGCATACAACAATTCAAAACATTCTTCAAAAGTCCCCTACGTGAACAACACAATAGAGATACAATTAAAGATCATTAAGCTTTGTGAAAACTATAATCATTGACGAGGCATTCGTAACTATGAACAGCATGATACTCTTGCCAAGAATTCACTTAACGCAATTGTGACTAGCAACCTCCACTACTTGTGAATATAAGTTCATAACGATTAGGTGATACTCCCTTATATTCCTGCATCAAATTCATGCATGCAAACTAGGTATGCATCCTTAATCGACATACAAGAATAAGTTATAAATCAAGCAGTTAAGCAAATTGAATTTACAACTCATGAAATCACAACTGAAGGTAATCAATTCATATTACAAATATGTTCATGGTATTGAATCGACCTCTAGCTAAGAAGAATTTATTTCCTCATAGTCGCAATCAAACAAAGATAATCAAATTTAAACATTTAAAACAAAGATAGATTACACCTAGAAACGCTTCAACAATCCAACGTCTTGAATGGCTAGGCACGGCTCCAAGGTAATCCTCTCCTTCTTCCTTTGTAAAGCTGCGGCACAAGGGATGGTGATGATGGTTGATGGCTGGTGCGGCAAAGGGGTTGAATAGGTTTAGAGAATATGGAAGGGTGATAGGGGATGGATAGGAAGAGAGGTGGATGGAATGGATGGAGGAAGAAAGAAGACTTGTGGCAGAAATTGTGTTGTGAATGTGTTGTGTGTATTCCCCCTTTGTCTTGTGATGGACAAGCCTATTTATAGACTTTGAAAATGAATCACCACCACAAAATTTCTTGGTGAAGTAAGTCGATGTTGTAGGTGAAGTGGGTGGATGTTGTAGGTGAAGTGAGTGGATGTTGTAGGTGAAGTAGGTGTGAAGTAGGTGGATGTTGTAGGTGAAGTGGGTGGATGTTGTAGGTGAAGTGAGTGGATGTTGTAGGTGAAGTAGGTGGATGTTGTAGGTGAAGTGTGTCCATATTTTAGCATATGTTTGAAGCCCTTTCATGCACCAAAACGTCCATCCTTTATGCTCCACATGCATGCAATCCATTCCAGCCCAAAACTGCTCCAAATTGCACCAAAATGCACTTATTTGCCAACTTTGTTATTAGGACCTACAAACACACGAAAATAGCTTAAAATACTAAAATAACTAAGAACTAACAATCCAAATGCAAGTAAACAAGCTAACTAAGTTGCATAAATATGCTCCTATCAGTAGGTGGTAAAAATCCTATCAATGCACATGCATTTGGGTTTAGTGAAATGATAATCACACACTCTTTACTTTGTCTATATAGTTTGTTTAATTTTGTTTGCTGTTTGCATTTTATTTTTTCAATTTGATACTTAAAAATTAAGAAACATGTGTATGTTCAGTATTTCTCAAAAATTTAATAAGACAAGTTTCATGTGTAGAAATATTTGATGAAAGTCTTTTATGATTAATATATAAGTCAAACTATCAATTACCTGACACACTCCGACCTGAAATGTTCACTTGGACTTTGAATCGAGCTGTGTTGATCGACACCAGGAGGGTGACAAAACCATGAAGTGTAGTGATGTACAGGAATGAGCCCATTTCACACATGATGTCAGATAACAAGTAAAGTACAATAAAAGTAGAATTAGAATTATGTCATCGAAGGTAATCACCAATACCAAGATTTTCCAAGAATCCTCGTTGACACAAAAGCTCTGCCACTAAAACTTGGATGGGCTAAAAACAAAGGTAAGTGGACCTAAAAATAAAGTTTTGTAAAAACCTTTTCGAAAACATAATAACCCCTTACCGTAAAGCAAGTATAGTTTTCAAAATATACATACTACATATAGTGTGAAAATACTTACCGTAGCCTGCAATACCTCAAGAATTCAATAAGTAACAATATTTCGTAACTAAACCCCTAACGTTTGGTAAATTACGTAACCTCGCATTACAAACATATCATATCGAGTGCTTATCGACATATGCTGACACACGATTTCATGCAGAGGTATTCTGACATAAACAGGACTGAGTGTAATAATGATTTATGCTATAGTACTACAATCATGTGAAGACTGGCGCTATGCGCATCACATACGAGTCCTAATTGCCTATAGCAATCCGGGACATGACCAGCACCTACGATGGATCCAAAATGCGGTGCGATGTGCACATACACGTGAAGCTTGGCCAAGGCGAGTACTAATATCAGTGTAGCACACGATGAGCAAATAACGTAAATATGATCATGCAATGGTAAGTCAATAATTCGATAATTCAATCATTCTAATCAATGAAATATTATTCTTGACTGTAACTACAATTAAGGCATCCATAATAATATGCATACCTGTGCATCCCATACTATTCTCACTAGATCCTTTTCCTGGGGATCTGGAAAATCTCGTGATCATGACCGTTCATCGTACATAAAAATCATTTGAAATTTAAAATTTAAAATTAAATATAAATAATACTTAACAAAAACTGATTGCACGATATACAATAAACATTCATGATCACAGGATCTCCTGAATTCCCAGGAAAAGAATCTGACGAGTATTTTTTTCCCTATTTTAAATTCCTTTCTTTTAAGTTGTTAGTCATGCATGTACATTAAAGGCCGAGTGGTACTTTTAGGGTGCGTTTGTTGCGCCGGACAGTCTCGGACTGGCTTAGACTAGACTAAGATGGACTAACTTAGTGAAGCGTTTGGTGCAGTGTCGGACTAAGAAGCAGGATAATAAAAACAGTACTGTTCACCAGATTTGTGTTTGCTTACACTAGGACTACAAATTTTTGCCATTGTGTAATAGAGTAATGCTACAAATGTCATGAGAAGATACTTGTGTAATAGAGTAATCCTAAACTTTATGGAATAAAATCGAACATTAACTAATGATAGTTTTCTTGGATTATAGAGTTTAAGAAAACGAAACTCATATTAGATATTTGTCTGAAGCAAGTAAAATTGCCTTGGAAAATGTCACTTAAGTTCTTCACGTGCATGATATATGGTGTTCTGGTTCTCTGTTGGGTGAAGATGACTAGGGTTTTGAAGGAAGGGGAAACGTGAGTGCTAATACTTTGGTTTCAAGAATCCTCCAAGTGTACCCAACAAACCTTGCTCAAAAGAAAACAAAATAGAAAAGCATGGTAATTAAACAGGCTATAAGGGCCGCCTCATTTTCCATGTGGCATAAGTCATAGCTGACTAGCTTAACAAGCAAGAGCAAGTACATAAGAAGATACTTGTGACAAGTCAATTTTTACCATTGATTGACTCTTAAAACATCATTCACTAAACTTTCATCTAGGATATTTTACAAAATACCAATGAACTATAGTATACCATTCCAAAGTAGATCTCCATAATTTACAAACTCCTAGTTAACATTAGCCAAAATACTTCATAGTGGAAGCTAAGTTATAATCCGCTTCACTAAGATTGTACGATTACTAAAATACATACATGTCAAAAGGCACCACATAATATACTCATCCGCTTGCGTTGTCGCTTAAAAGCTTTTGGACGAACACTTTCTTGAGTTCCGGTTTGATTGCCTTGAACACTCCCACATTTTTTGGTTTATCCAAAATAAGAGACAATGCATCAATTTGATCCATAGGAGAAAAACCCATTTCTTCAAGTTCGTTAGCTATGTCACTATGATCTGCAGTACCTTGAACTAAAGCTTCAGTTACCATTTGCATCCTCTTCCCACTTTCAACATAAAATTCTTTGAGTCCACTGATAATTGCCTCGGTTCCATCACTTGAACTTCCCACACCTCTTTTCCTCTTTCGTTGGGTATTTTCAGATGAGGTGCTTTGTTGGCTTTGTTGGTTCATTGAAGAAACAACATTTTCACCTCCAATATCACTTGCACCAACCTGATCATGACTTTGTTCCTCCACCATTTCAGCAGGGGTTTCGGCTACATTACCCGTAGCCCGATCTTTTCCAAATATATATGCAAATCTATCATACAGTGGAAAAGGTTTGCTTCTCCATCCATCGGCTTCTTTATTTTTCTAAGATTATATCAACATAGCAAAACTAAAATTTAGCATGCGTAACAAATATAGCAGCAAGAATAAAACTAAAGTATAAATAAAATAGGATATGAACCTGCACATAAGTTTGCCATGCGTCATCACTGTCAACTTCAACGCACTTTTTGACATCATTCCATGCAAATCCACTTGTGTTTATCATGTCAACGACCATACTATATGTTTTTTTCCATTTCTTCAACTTTGACTCAATATGTGGAGTTGCCTTTATATTGGAATGAGGACATAAAACATTGACAGCTTTGGCTATTTCAATCAAAGTACCTTGTTTGGAAGCACCGGTGTCACACCGTTGCTTCCGAGCAACAAAATCCTCAAGAACGGATAGTAATACTTCTTCCTCAAATGCTTCCCATTTACGCCTTCTTCCTTTTGGCTCTCGAGTAGCATTCAAAAGATTGTCGTTATCCATACCTAAACAAAAAATATTTGAATGTACTAAAATACAATACAAATAATCAATTTGCATAATATCCAATCAATTTGCATAAAATCCAATTAATTTGCAAACCATCCAATCAATAAAAAAGTTTTAACATTCACTGATGAGCAATCTAATAATTTTGCTAATATCCAACAAATGCATGATAAAAACACACTAAAATAAAATGTTATCATTAACACATATAGCTAGTTCGGTTGCTGGTTCCTAATTGCTCTCCACTCATTATACATTTCCTGAGCCATGGCATTCCTCTTTGCAGTCCACTGGTCAGATGTTTCAACACTACCAACATATTCACCTTCTTCTGTATTTTGTCCATCTTGTATTATTGGCAAATTCTCCATTGGATCTACAGACATCTCTTGCCTAATAAGATTGTGTAGTAAGCAACAAGTGGTAATTATTCGACCTTGTGTCCTTATCAGATAGAAAGATGGACTTCTTAGTATCGACCACCTTCCTTTTAGCAAGCCAAAATAGCGTTCAATTACATTCCTTGCCATAGAATGCTTCATGTTAAAATATTCTTCCTTATTAGAAGGTGTTCGTCCCTCCCATTCGGATAAATGATAAGGTATTCCTCTATAGGGTGCAAGGAATCCTTCACCATTTGTATAACCACCATCTACAAGGTAATAATAACCTAATAAAAAAACAGACCTTATTAGTGTTTTGTAGTTGACAAACAAAACTAGACCTAACTTACAAAGTTGAGACTAACTAATAGTCTTACCCGTTGGTACCTTAAAACCATTAGGCCTAGTAATGGCATCATGTAGCACTTTAGAGTCTGATGCGGAACCCTCCCACCCCGGAAACACATATATGAACTGCATATCTTCTGAACACACACCTAACACATTAGTTACGACTCGACCCTTTCTTGTTCGGTATCTTGGTTTGTCAATTTCAGGTACATGCACATCAATGTGTGTTCCATCTAATGCTCCCAAGCAATTCTAAAAAAAATGAGCTTTTGTTAATTTATACAAAGGGAATGAAGAGTTAAAGCTTAGGGAAAATGAAAAAAAATTATCATACCTTAAAACATCGCCACATAGGATCTGTAGAATCAATAGGCACAGGCTGAGGGACTTTTAGTAGGATACCTTGTAATCGAAAAATTACTTGCAATACGCTATTGAAATACCTACTTATAGTCTCTCCCGACCTATAAAATCTACCACCAACACTACGATTCTCAGTATGATGTGCTAGTATTTGTAAAGTCATACACACCTGTTCCTCTACAGACACCAAACCATCAGTTTTTACCCTCCCATCTTGACGAAGTAAGTCACATAATATGGCAAAAGTCCTTCTATCCATTCTCAATTCGTTGACACATTCAATATCAGTATTCCCTATGATACCACTCAGATAACACAGACTAATCTGTCGTCTAACAAGTGAACGGTTAGTCAAAGTGCGTTGTTCAACATGTCTCTGTTTGGCCCTTACCATCATCAACACAAGAATCGTACAAATGCAAATTGTCTCTAAATGAGACATCTCTAACAATAAGATCAATAAAAGCTTCCTTCGATCCATATCTATCCAAACAAAAAAAAGGAAAAAAAATTAAGGACATTATATATGTAATATTTACTGTTATTAAGGGTGATGGAAATGAAGTGATTATGATACGAAATGAACTGGATCAAAATAAACAGTATACAAAGAATTCTGAAACAAGTAACTGCATTAACAGCCCAATTAATGTTGGATCAACAAAAAAAAAAAACTAGTCAAGTCACAATCCGAGCCTCGAACAAATATGGGGCTGATCTTAAAAAAAAAAAAAGTTTTTCTCAATCCGAGCCCGAACCAACAAATATACGCCTGATGTTGAAAAAAAAAAGTTTTGATGAATCTGAGCCTGACCCAACAAATATACGCCTGATGTTGAAAAAAAAAAGTTTTTATCAATTCGAGCCCGACCCAACAAATATACGCCTGATGTTAAAAAAAAAAAATTTGTCCAACAATCAAATTCATATTCAAAATGTTCTACTCTTATACATCTATTATTTATCCCATATATTCTTCCTCTATTAACATAAAAATTAGGGTAAATGACAAAAAACTACCTCAACTATTGGTGTCGTGACACTTTCATACCTCATCTTTAAAACGTGACAATGTTATACCGCATCTTACGAATTTGTGACAATGTCATACCTCCGTTAATTTTTCTGTTAGTTTTTCTGTTAAATGCTGACGTGGCAAGAGATGGGGACCACTCACTAATACATCTGGATTAAAAAATAATTAAATATATTTTTAATAATTAAAATTAAAAAAAAAATTATATTAAAATATCTCTCTCTCCCTCTCTCTCTCTGTCTCGCCCGCCTCTCTCTCTTCTCTGCATCCCAGAACCCATTCTCATCTCCACCCCCCCCCCCCCCCCGCAACCACCCCGACCCCTTCCCGTTCCCCTTCCGTGCAACCCCCCACCCCCCCACCTCAACCCAGTTCCTCCCCCCTCTACCTGCAACCCAGAAACAACAACAACAAAAAAAAATAAAATTAAATTCATACCCTGTTCGGCAAGAAGAAGAAGAAGAAGAAAAAAGAAGAAAAAGAAGAAAAGAGAGAGAAGAAGAAGAAAGGAAAAAAATAAATTTGATACCCAGATTCGGCCCAGAAGAAAAAGAAGAAGAAGAAGAAAGGAAAAAAAAAATTGATACCCAGATACTGGGTTTGGTTTGCAGCGGGGCGCCAGGGGGGGAGGAAGAAGCAGGGACGAAGTTTTTTTTTTTTTTTAATTTTTATAATTACTTTTTTTTATTATTTTAATATTAAAAAAAGATATTAAATGTTTTTTGTTGTTTTTAATAATTTTTTAATAGAAAATGGGTCCCAGATCAAGCCACGTCAGCGTTTAACTGAGAAATTGACGCCTAACTAACGGAAGGTATGACATTGTCACAAATTCGTAAAATGAGGTATGACATTGTCACGTTTTAAAGATGAGGTATGAAAGTGTCACGACACTAATAGTTGAGGTAGTTTTTTGTAATTTACCCTAAAAATTAAAACTAAACTCTAAATACAAAATGCTTATTAAACGACTGTAAACGTGTGTCTAATAAGAGTAGTCAGTGCTAACTATGTAGAGAACAGACTAGCATGATGATTGCTGTCATTGCTAGGCATTGCATGTCAAGAGGAAAATTAAAGGACACCTGTAATGCAGTAGCCTTAGCCTTATCCTTCTGTTGATGCTCATCTTCTCTGCAACCAACAACCACAGAATATTGCAATTCAGCATAAACCCCACACGGTACAAAACATTCACATTGTAATATCATGGTTATAAACCAAGTAGATAACTGTAAACCTCTTTTTAACCAAATGTGCAGAACACACACACACACACAGAAATTACACACACACACACACAGACAGTACACACACAGTACACAAACACACAAACACACACACACACAGAGTACACAAACACACACACAGTACACAAACACACACACACAGAGTACACAAACACACACACACACACAGTACACAAACGCGCACACACAGTACACAAACACACACACACACACACAGAGTACACAAACGCACACACAAAGTACACAAACACACACACACACAGAGTACACAAACACACACACACACGGGGGAATTGATTCGGTTCCCCCCTCCACGTTAATGAGTACACACACACACACACGGGTGATGTTGAAAAAAAGAAGTTATTGTTATGGTTATGAACCCCCCCCCCCCCCACACAGACACAGACACACATACACTATCCTTTCAAATGTGCAGAACACACACACATACATTGCACAGACACACACACATTGTTCTACTCTTACACACACACACACACACACACATTACAGACACACACACAGATTACACACACACAGATATTACAGACACACACATTACACATTACACACACACAGATTACACACACACACACACACGGGTGATGTTGAAAAAAAGAAAAAGTCATGGTTATTAACCCCCCCCCACACACACACACACTATCCTTTCAAATGTGCAGAACACACACACACACACATTGCACAGACACACACACACACACACACACACACACACATTGCACAGACACACACACACAGAGATTACACACACACACACACACACATATTACAGACACACACACACACATGTTACACAGACACACACACACACACACACACATTACACACTACACAGACACACACACAGATTACACACACACACACACACGGGTGATGTTGAAAAAAAAAAAGTCATGGTTATCAACCCCCCCCACACACACACACACATTATCCTTTCAAATGTGCAGAACACACACACACACACACACATTACAGACACACACACACACACATGTTACATACACACACACACACACACACACATATGTTACACAGACACACACACTCACATTACACACTACACAGACACACACACACACACAGATTACACACACACACACACACGGGTGATGTTGAAAAAAAGAAGAAGTCATGGTTATCAACCCCCCCTCCCACACACACACATTATCATTTCAAATGTGCAGAACACACACACACACATTGCACAGACACACACACACACACACATACACACATTAATGTTACACAGACACACACACACACACATTACACACTACACAGACACACACACGCACACACAGAGATTACACACACACACACACAGGGTGATGTTGAAAAAAGGAAGAAGTCATGGTTATCAACCCCCCCACACACACACACACACTATCCTTTCAAATGTGCAGAACACACACACATACATTGCACAGACACACACACACACTGTTCTACTCTTACACACACACACACACGTTACACAAACACACACACACACAGACAGAGATTACACGCACACACACATACACACACAGATTACACACACAGACACACACATTACACACACACACACACACACACACACACACATTACAGACACAGACACACACATCTTACACAAACACACACACACACACATATTACAGACACACACACACACACACATTACACATTACACACACACAGACACACACACACACACACAGATTACACACACACACACACACACACACATTACACACACACACACACACACACACACATTACACACACACACACGTTACACAGACACACACACACACATATATTACACATTACACACACACACACACACACACACATACACACACATATATTACACACACACACACGTTACACAAACACACACACACACACACATTACACACTACACACACACACATAGATTACACACACACATTACACATTACACACTCACACACATAGATATTACACACACACACATTACACATTAAACACACACACACGTTACACAAACACACACACACACATTACACATTACACACACACACAAATTACACACACACACGCAGATATTACACACACACAGATTACACATTACACACACACACACACATTACAGATTACACACACACTCACACACACACAGATTACACACACAGAGAGAGATTACACACACACACAAAGATTACACACACACACACACAGATTACACACACACACACAGAGATTACACACACACACACACAGAGAAATTACACACACACACACACACACAGATTACACACACATCCTAAATTTCCAAGTTCCATCTCATCTTATGAAAACCCCAATTTGTAATCTCAATTTCACCTAAATATCAAAACCCTAATTTCTTCAAGTGCAGAGGTCTACGGAGGAAAATTTCTCAAACCCAAAACAAGAAAATCAAATAAAGCTCAGTAAAATTACCATATGCAACACAAATTGACGAAATTAAGAAGAAGTGAAGTTTACCTGTGAATTCGAGGCAGATGACGGCGACCAGATGTAGAGATCGAAAGACGCAAAGATCGGAAGGAGGACGACGATGAGGGAGCACGGCAAGGACAACGTTGAGGGAAGATGCAGCGGGCGAATGGAAGACGCAGAGATGAGGACGAAGGAGAACGAAGAACAGATGTGAAAATCTCTCCGTTTGCTCTGGCTTATGAGTCCGCCCGATTTTGGGGTTGCTCATTAAGAACGGCTAAGGAGGTCCTTAATCCTAGCGAGTCCGGGTTAAGCTCATTAAAACTAATCCAGATGCACACCGAACAGAGGACTATAGTCTAGTCCAGTCCAAGCCCTTTTAATCATGTCTAACAAACGTGCCCTTAGTACTATAGCATGGATCTTCAAAAGCTGATGAAACAATTAAAGAAAAGAAAGCTCACGATTCCTAAAGGCTTTTTTCTGTCTATAAAATAATTTATAGAGTAAATAATAAAAAAATTATTTTAATTATTGATGTCACGACAGTTTCATACCTCATTTTTAAAATTGACAATGTCATACTTCATCTTACGAATTTGTGCCAATGTTATGCCTTCCGTTACTTGGCCGTGAATTTTTTCAATTAAATACTGACATGACTTAATTCGAAGTCCACTTTTTATAAATAAAAAATAATAATAAAATATTATTAAAAACTAAAAAAAATTATTTAATATTTTTTAAATATTAAAATAATAAAAAAAATTTAATTTAAAAAAAAAACTCTCGTGTCAGTCATCCTTTCCCCTATCTTTATCTCCCCATCTTTCTGTAGAAAAAGAAGAACCACCCCCCCTCCACCCCTCAAAAAACAAAAACAAAACAACAAACCCAGAAAAAAGGAAGAAATCAAAAGGCTTAGAGAAAACGAACCTTTTTTTAATTACAATTTTGACCTGTTGACGCTACAAAAGCGAGGAGGTCTCACAGGAAAGATGATGAATCAAGAGAACTTGGGTTTAGGCGTTGGTTTAGGGCTCGAGCTGATTCGATGAACCCATTTGGAAAAATCCAATTTTTCTTTGTTTTCTTTTGGTTTTGTAAATTATTCAGTGCGTATTTTGGGCGAAGTGCATGCGTTTGGGAACTGGGGAAGAAGAAAAAAAAAAAAAAATAAGGAGACCCAGTCGTCCCCCCCCCCCCAAACAAAAAAAAAACTCATCCACTCACCCACCAAACCTTCAGAAGAAGAAGAAGAAAGAGAAGCAAATAAAAAAAAATAAAAAAATATGAAAGAAAGAAACCCAGTTCGTCTGCAACGTCGGTGGGGGTGGGGAAGACAAATTAGTTTTTGTTGCAGTCCTATTTAGAATAGGAATGTGATTGTGTAAATCCTAGTAGATTAGGAATGTATCTTATATTCCTATTAGGAGTAGATTACTTATTAAGTATTGTAATCCTTATGGGAAAGGGTTTGCCCTTTCTACTACTATAAATAGAGGCACAATGGGGTGAATTAAAACACACCTCACAATTACACATCTCTCTCTTCCTCTCTAGGTGCTGCACCTCTCTCTCTCTAGGCCTCCATAATTGTCCAGTAAATTATACCTACAACACGTTATCAGCACGCTCTTGACGCTACGCTAACAAGAGAGTTTATTCTTCAATTAGGGGAGTATTACGTTTTAATTATTCTTTTTGAGATTAATTTATTATTATTTTGAATTAATATACATGATATTGATTCAATTTAATTTTCTTTGTTGAACGTGATACAACGCATTGGAGACGCGATTTCGGCTTTCTGAGAAGGATCTTCTACAAATTCAAAGGCTTTTGTAAATTTTCTGCCAATCAGGTACGCTTAAAATAAAGTAAGATATTTGAAACGACCTTGAAGCATGAAAATATTCCCCATGATGCATGAACCCCTACATTTATATTTACCTTCCGATATATATATTGTATATGTTTCATATATTTGTCAATATATATTTGTTTCATGCATTACGCAATTATAAAATCACTATGTGGAATATGTGAGTCAAAGAATTGAAAAAAAAATTAGAAGCAAATTAGGGTTTTCCCCTAAACCCTACAGGATTTGAAAAAAAAAGAAAAAACCGAAAAGGGATTGGATTGGGTGCGGCACCGCACCATCCCTTGCAAACCCGGACACCAGGCTTTGCGCTGGTCTGTCCTTGCTGGGCCTGTAGCCCCATCCCTTTCGACCCACTGCCCGCAAGCTTGGCTTGCTAGGGCCCCGCATGTCACGCCAGCCTTGCGGCTGGGCCTTGTGTCCCGGCCTGCACATGGGGCTTCGCCCTGCGGCCCGCATCACGCCAGCCTGATGGCTTGGCCTTTCCCGCGCAAACTAGAAGGCCAGCTTTCGCTGGGCTTTCCCCCCGTACACCCCATCAACCCAACCCAGCTCGGCTGGGGGTTTTTATGCCTACCCGTGGCCTGCAGCCACCATCCACATTATTTTGGGGACTTGTTTTACACTTAAGACACCCAAAACCATGCCCAAATTATTTTGGGGCATATTTTTCAAATCCACATGCTATTTTTTAGTCATATAAAATAATTTAACCCGTATGTTAAATTTATTTTGCTTCTACAATCGACCCCGTTTGGTCCCGATTTATTGAATTAATTAAAAGTGACATGCAGTCCATTAATCTGATAATGAATCCAAAATTATTGACCTGAATATCACTTTTGGACATTAACGATTCAATAATTTATTTCTCTTCTTTGAACCGTTGACTTACTTTCATAGTCCCGAAGCACTCACACTTGAGTTCCCGAAGAACCTCACAATCCACTACACTTAGTTGTATATTGCATTCTGTGTTCTTGCAGGAACCTCTCTTTTATGAACTAAACGTTCATAAACTAAATCGAACCTGTAGTTTCGAATTTAGTGCCTTTGAAACCTGCAGTTTTCATAAAACAATACACCCATGAAAACCTGACGTTTTTCATGAAAATCATGTCTTAGAACTCGAATGTTCTAACTTTGATGCTTATGGATGATTCCTTCCCATAGCACCAATCACAATCTTGTTCCCTCCAAATTCAGTGGATTGTCGAACTGTCACAAGTTTGATTTTCCTGATTTGGACGTTTCTAATAGAAACCACTTTATGTGGGGTACAAGACGTGAATCTTCACTTGACTATCAAGAAGTTGAGCAACCATTGAAGCCAACAATGGCATGGAAGAGCTGAATAAGCCTCCGCCATGATCTTCATTCGAAAACTTATGCCCGAAGCATTACAAATGGAAATACCTCTGAACGAGGATTCCATGGCTCTTTGGCTCGCTTCTACGAACTGTTTAATCATGAAAGATATTGCCCGCAGCGTACCATGATTACGTCCATGAATGAGTACAATTTTGAAGTTTATAAATCCGATTGAATTTTGACTAGAGAATACTTTTCTCGTCATTCCTTGTTTCTAACTTGCTCTTGAAGCAGCAGTGTAGAAAGTGGAAGTCTACCAAATTCTCGGATCTGATTACTACCACAATTATATGATAGAATCAGGGCCTGCCAAGGTGTGGCATCATGCACGAAGCATGATCCTTGGCACTTACGACCTAAAACTTCAAGAATAAGGGATAGTATTCCCGAACCTTAACCCTGCAGAATCTACTTCCATCTCAATGGACTAGATCATTGGTTATGCACATGTTCGTGCCCCTACCAATGTTGTTAAGGAGTACCATTCTCGTAGTCAATATGTGAGATTAATTTTGCTCCACCAAACACCGTTGGAAGAGCATAATTTTGACATGAATGGCCTTATTGGCCGAATCCCATTAGTAAACCATTTACTTTGTGAACATTTTTCCATGTTCTTGGATTCAAGTTTGGTGTATGTTTTACTTATGGATAATCTTATTGATATTGTCCTCGAATATGAGTTAATTGAATCATGTTTCTTAGTACATGTGACCGATTCAATTAAACACGTGATTAGGTAGGAATGTGGGAAAGTTAGTTGTCTGGACGAATGCGTACTACGCACACTAACTTTACACCTAAATCACATCTCTAACAACGACTTCAGGTCTATCCAACCTGATTAAGAGCATTGGCATGCTCCTCGTTGTATGAATGGTACTGCATCACCATTTAAGGGACCTTAAATTCTCCCTGACGTTGAGTTTTTTTTTAAGGATATTCGAGATGACAATGATCATAAATGAAACCACTGAAGAAAATAGAGTGAAATATCTTTGCACCACCTCCAAAAATGAGCCTGAAGCTTTGATTTGGGGCCAATGGGTTGTCCCCAACTGGGATCATGCCACATGTGGCCGGCCTAGAGCTGGGTGATTGAGCAGTTTACTTGCTTTGGCACGACCATTTGGGACACTTAGGTCGAACAATGATGCTACGATGCATCTCCTTACCCGAAGTAAGGATCTTGTGCCTACAAGCACACTTTGCCAAGCCTGCTCATTAGGGAAATTGATTTTCTATATCATTCCTCGCAAAGATACGAAATCACCTCTTGTTCACAGTGGATTCAAGGGAATATATGTGGACTAATCCAATCAAAATGCGGACCATATAAAGACTTATGGTTTTGATTGATGAATCGACAAACTGGTCACATGTTTGTCCACACACATTACTGCTAAACCTCTTGGCCGATTATGGGTTCACCACCCTACTTATCCCTTAAGGTCCTGGAGACTGGATAATGCCGGAGAGTTTATATCGACGGTTTTCGATAAAGTATTGCATGTTGTTTTGGGTTTCTAATTGAACATTGAGTTCCCATGTTCACCCCAAATAGCCTCGCTTAGTGATCATAAAGCGCAATTTAAATGATCGCCCGAATTTTGGTGAACATACCAAGTTTTCGGTTTCTGCCAAGGGCTATGCAATCCTTGTACGCAGTTATGTTGGTCTGCCTTGAGGCCCATTGCCACCCAACCTATATGACGTTACAGTTGGTTACTGGGTACGAACCTGACGATTTTCGTATTTACGCATTTGGGTGAGCATTCCATGTGCCCAGTTGCGCCGCCGCAACGTACCACCATGGGTCCTCAAAGAAGGATGTGTATCTTTTGTCGATCATGATTCTCCTTCACACTAGCTCTCTTTGAGCCCTTGCATGCGATCTCTTTACCGCTCATTTGCGGGTTGTCACTTTAATGAGACACTCTTCCCGCCGTTAGGGGGAGATAAGAACGTCAACGTTCCTGTAGAACGGCGCGAAGTTGCGTGGACGTTGCCCACTATGTCTCATCTCGATCCCCATACCGCACAAGTGTGATAAGCAAGTGCGATGAATTCTAGATTTCAGAATGTTGCTCCAGACTCATTCCTCTGATCTAGCTAAAGTGACGAGATCATATACCAGCTGCAAATATGCCTGCAAGGATAGACGTATTTAACGGACGTTGAGTCAACATCCTTGGAGGATGTGCCGCCCCTATTGGACGGTTTGGACGCCCCTGTTGGACGGTCCGGTACAACGGTGGATAGCCAATCAATCTGTCTTGGCCTGGAGCACGACAAATCATTCGGTTCGTAGGATTCACTTCCCTAGAAGAGGAAGACACGGCACAACTATGAATCTAAACTCGATCGCTGTCTCAAATCATTTCCATCTCATGAGATTAATCTGGATTACTCCCGAGACATGAAGTTCTTGGTCCAGTATACTAGTTTGGATGAGAAAAATGGAATTGAAATGAGATTATCATCGATGATGTTTTCACTTATATGGTAGCTACCGACATAAATGAAAAGCGACGATATCGAACCGTGTTCCGTTGATTAAGTGACAACGTAGAATTGATTGGACAACTGAGATTACAATCTAGGTCAAATTCCTTACCAAAGTGTGTATTGGACCTGTCGTTCCTACACTGCCCAAGGTAACCCTATTGTGTTACAAGTGGGAAAGGAAGCGTTATGAGATGAATGAAATAGTGCGATATGATACACGCCTTATGGCGCAAGGTTTCTCTCAAAACGTCCTGTGATTGATAGCAGCATTATGAAATGTGGTTAGTGTTTCTCCATGGGGATATAAATACGAAGATTGACATGTAAGTTCCTGAAGAATTACATGGACTGGTTCAAAAAGTTTCAAAACCACGGAACACCCTATTAACTTGTTTTGAGGCGTTCACTTAAATCCGACGGATGTGGTATACCCGTTTAAGTGATTGTTTGATCAGTCAGGGATATGAATTATGCCCTTGCGTGTTAAACTACGAAGTCTTATTCCAAATTGCTAGAGTTACAGTTTATGTCGTTAACACGAATCTCACTAAGACTCTGGAAGAGCTTGAGAAAACTGCCTCGCACCTGAAGATGGAATTTAAGATGAAGGATCTTGGGAAAACTCGTTTATGTCTTGACCTGAAGTTTAAGCGTTGTTCTGACGGTACCTTGGTCTACCAGTCAAACTACACTTCAAATGTGTTACCTTTGAGTATACCTTTGATCGTCCATACGTTATATGCAAATGAGACCCTTGAAGAGGTTATGGAATCCGAAATTCCATATCTAAGTTCAACTTTGCGCTTTGTTGTACTTAGCTCATTGTATTTAGACAGGACATCTCCTTCACTGTTGATCTTGGTAAAGATGCAGCACCGCGCCTACACGCAACCACTGAATTGGTATTAAAAGACGTACCCTGAAGGTATTATGAGGGCAAATCCCAACGCATCTTAGCGGATCCGACCCCCCTGATCCTCAAAATGATGCTTGCCTTGTTGTTATGCTGACGCTGGTTACTTATCAAACCCGCACAAGGCAAAATCCCCAAATGGTTATGTCTTTACCGTTAGGGACATCGCAATATCTTGGAGGTCCATGATATGACCTTAGTTGCGAAATCTTCGAATCGTTCCAAGACTCACCTCACTTCACTACGCCACAAGTGAGACATGGTTAGGAGTTCTTGTTGAGCATATTCAAAATACTTGATCTGTTTTCATTCATCGTTGAGTCCCAACAACGATCCATGAAGACTATGCCGCATGTATCAACCCGACCAAGTCATGATACATCAACAAAGTCAACGCCAAGACATATTGCGACTACATCTACATCAGCAAAGCATCAGGAGATTGAAGTCATGCAAGCCGATCCCAGACAACCTTGCCGACCTCTACACGACGTCACTGCCGAAGTCAACCTTCCAGAAGCTTGTCCGAGGAATTGGTATGCCTAACTATTATATGCAATGCTTGTAGTTCTCATTTGGAAGTTATGTCAAACTCAGGGGGAGTATCCAGAAGTATACTCACTTGATCTTAATGTACTTTTTTTCCCTACGATTAGGAGCATTTTTCCCCACTGGGTTTTTGCTACCTAACTAGGTTTTAACGAGGCACCCATCCTGGGCTGATCATACCCTTGTGAGCTCTTCTACTTGCGTCCAAAAGACGTATAGTTTTGACTTAATGCAACTTCTCACTTTTCTCCTTAGACTATGGGTTTTCCCCACCTTGGGTTTTACCATAGCGAGGTTTTGTGAGTTTTACTTTTTATGCATTCTTCCGTTGATTTGAGACTCGCATTCGCCCATTGTGCCGACGACTTCATCAACTGTACCTGCTTCATCACTGAAGACCTGATGCGCCATTTACTTGAGTATTTACACACTCAAGGGGGAGTGTTGCAGTCCTATTTAGAATAGGAATGTGATTGTGTAAATCCTAGTAGATTAGGAATGTATCTTATATTCCTATTAGGAGTAGATTACTTATTAAGTATTGTAATCCTTATGGGAAAGGGTTTGCCCTTTCTACTACTATAAATAGAGGCACAATGGGGTGAATTAAAACACACCTCACAATTACACATCTCTCTCTTCCTCTCTAGGTGCCGCACCTCTCTCTCTCTAGGCCTCCATAATTGTCCAATAAATTATACCTACAACAGTTTTTTATTTTATTTTTTTTTTCTCTATTCTTTTTTTTTTGGGTTGCAGTTGCAGGAAGGGGGAAAAAAGATGAAGATGGGGAGAAGAGAGAGAAGGGGGGAAGGGAACGAACTAAGTGCTTGGTTTTTTTTTATATAACTTTTTTATATTATTTTAATATTAAAAAAATATTAAATGATTATTTTTGTTTTTAATAATTTTTAATAGAAAATGGGCCTCAAATCAAGTCACGTCAGCATTTAACCGAGAAATTGACGCCAAGCTAACGGAAAGTATAACACTGGCACAAATTCGTAAGATGAGGTATGACATTGTCAATTTTAAAAGATGAGGTATGAAAGTGTCGTGACACCAATAATTGAGGTAGTTTTTTGTAATTTACCCTAATAACGAATTGCGGTCCAATATCACATTCTTTTCAATAATCAATGACGTATAAGTTTTGCAAGCGTATTTTTGCTCACCATCTTAAATTTTAGTATTTGTTTACCATACACCTAATTATTTATTACGTGATTTCACGTAACTTTAGTTAGTTTTTTTCAAAATTAAAAAAATAACATTTAATGTGAAAGTAGTTATAGTTAGGTGAAAGAACACATGATTAACAATTAAGTATATGGTGAGCTACACCATAATTATAATGGTGAACAAAAATAAACCAAAAGTTGTTACAAAGCATTGTATTATTAAGTCATGTGTCGATAAACTCGTTTTAGGTAAGTTGTTCCATCTCACTCCCCAAGCTAAAACGCCAAATGCGTTGACGCGTTTTCCCTATTTAGAATTAGGCCTCGTCCCCTATTTAGATCTCTTTCAAAAACTAATTAATCTTGTGCCAGCTTGCGTCAATATACGACACAGCACCGTAAGTTGTTGGAGAGTCATTTAAGAATCAGGATAGTGTCCCGTCGATATAGAAAACAAATTAGGAACAACGAAGATAACACTTGCGAAGATTAACCTTTGCAAGTCATATAATTACCGGGAAAAAAGAATGCATCAAACGTGGATCAAGAAGCATTGCTATGAATCATCACCAAATGCTGTTTCTCCCTCAAAGCTATTTATCTCAACTCTAATAGTATAGTTTGTGTTCGAAGATTTGAATTTGAGCCATAGCTCATGGACGCTAAAAGATTCTTCTTGCCATATCAAAGAACAATCACAAAAAAAAAAAAAAAAACTCTTCTCATCAAAAAGACAACCACAAAATGAAGATAGTTAGAAGATATGAGAAACAAGAAGTGAAAAGAGGGAAGAGACCAAGACGGATTGCATCCCAAAGACGCAAGCAGGCATCGACATCTGAGGGTTTTTTTTTTTTGCTTTTCTATTTGTCTCCCTAGCGTTTAGGAATCCATTTGTTCGTTCAATATTCATTGAATGCAAGGAATGAGTCATTCCAATAAGATCATTAACTACTTTCTACAAAGTTACTTTAAAAATAATAATTTTCAAACCGTTATTTTCAGTAGTTTAAAACTGAAATTAAAATAGATGGATTGCCATAGTATATGATGTAACAGTTCACCTTGCTTTCTTAAAATTGTAAATTATTTTTTATTGAAAGAAATGTAGAATGAAATATAGAAAACTCATCCTATGCAAGTTTGTATGTTCATAAGGATACAATAATATTGATGAAAAAGATAGAACAATACAAAACGACCATATATAACATTTATTAACTATTTATCATTGTTATTATTGGATCAAATATTATTTTCATCACCGCAATTTATCTTGCCTCTTTGCATTATTGTATAAAATTCCCCATCCATTTATCTTTCCATTCTTTCCCCCCATTCCAATCTTGGGGCGTCCTATCATGATTCAGGGGGATTCTTCCTCTCATTATTCCAATTCTCCTCCAAGGCCCTCATGGAAAATTATGGAAATGCAAAGACAAAAGGGCCCCGGATTAACGTGAAGCCTAAAAAAACATGCATATTCATACACGTAATGTTGCTGTCGGGTCATAAATATTTTTGTTAACTTGAAGTGGAGAACAGTAACTAATCAACCAAACAATAGGACTACGTGCATGCATGATAAACTAACATGTAAATATTCATGTAAACTCATGAATCAAATATACTTACTTGCTGTATTCATCATGGAGAAGGGAAAACCAAGAAGCAGTGCGAAACCTGATGAACTAGGGTTTCCAGAAAACTGAAGTTTTCTGTAAACACTCGCAGTACGTGAAGTGCTGTGTTCTTCTCTTCTTTTGAATACCGAGAGGTTCTACAATGGATGGGGATTGCGTTTTTAAAGGAACTTGTTATCCAAGAAGAGAGACCATGCAGCAGTTTTATCTCTTAAGGCTATAACTGCTCCACCCATCGTGGCAGCAGTTATCCCACGACAGGATGAGTTTGTAACCAACTCATCTGCTGATTTTGTGCTGAATTATTTCCCTTAAAGTGTTTTATCATGACTAAAACACATATATTATTAGTCCACTAATTATACAAGTCCATAAGTTTTCACAACATATACAATAATATGGTTTCGTTACAACTCACATTATTGGAAAACCTTACATTCTCCCACATGAGTGTAATTGAAATCATATGCAAACTATGTTAAGAAAACATAGTGATCACTGACTTATATATAAGAATTTCATTATGACTTTTCATCCAAGAACCAATTCATCAGTCGAACTCAAGAAAACAGTATACACAACTTTTGTATAAGTACTCTAGAATTACAAACCAATCGAGATTAGCACTGATGAAATGTATTAGGGAACTTTAGTAGGGAGCTCCAATGGTACCAGCTATCCTCCCACATATGATTTGTCTCCTTTAACACATTTATGTATTCTTTAACAGTTCTGCATTACCAAATTTTCCATGAGTGCCATGAAATAACAAAATATGCAAACTATAACTAATGTTTGTAGCTACTTTATAATTGTGAATTCACCATAATAAGTAAAATACCTTACTCCCACATTCAAACATGATCAAGACATGCTCGCAGCCCCATGCTCTCGACATGTCTTTGAAAAGCTGTCACATGTAAAGCCTTCGTTAAAGGATCTGCAATCATGCAGTAAGTGCTGAGATGCTCGATCTCGATCACTTTCTCCCTTACTTTATCTTGTACTTTCAAATATTTGATATCCATCAGCCTTGAAGCCTCTGATCTCCTGTTGTTCTTAGCAAAGAAGACTGCTGCAGTATTATCACAGTATATCTTTAAAGGTCTCTCAATGCTTTTCACAACTTGCATTTCTTGAATCAAGTTTTTCAACCAGTTACTTTGCTTCATTGCTTCAAAACAGCCAATGTATTCTGATTCCATTGTCGAGACAGCTCGAGTGGTTTGCTTCTTGCTCCTCCATGAAATTGCACCACCACACAAGATGAAAATATAGCCACTGGTTGACATCCTATCATCCACACAGCCTCCCAGATCAGCATCAGTGTAACATATAACTTCCAAATCCTCTACATGATGAAACCCTAATACATACTCTCGGGTTTTCTTCAAATACCTTAGCACCTTCTTACCTGCATTCCAATGTGCCACACCAGGATTCGATTGAAACCTACCAAGTACACTTAATGCAAAAGCCAAGTCTGGCCTAGTGCACACCTGTGCATACATTACACTGCCTACAAGCGAAGCATAGGGTTTGTTCTTCATGTCTTCGATTTCAAAGTCTGTTACAGGACATTGGGCTAAAGAAAGTTTATCCCCTTTAGTTATAGGAACATTTCCACCACTGCAGTTAGACATATTGAACCTCTTGAGCACCTTGTCAATATAGTTCTTTTGTGAAAGACCTATGGTGCCTTTGGATCGATCTCTCACAATTTCAATCCCTAAAACAAAATGAGCCTCACCCAAATCCTTCATGTCAAAGCTGGTCGAAAGCATACGTTTGGTTTCTGTGAGAAGTTGAACATTGGAACTTGCTAAGAGTATATCATCAACATATAACACCATAAAAATGAAACCCGATCTTGATGTCTTCAAATAAATGCAGTTATCGATTTTGTTTTCACTGAAGCCACATGAAGTCACAACCTGATCAAACTTCTTGTACCATTGCCTAGAAGCTTGCTTAAGTCCATATATAGACTTGTTAAGCTTGCATACAAAACCTTCCTTCCCCCTTTCAATGAATCCTTGTGGCTGCGTCATGTAAATTGTTTCATCAAGACTGTCATTCAAGAAGGCAGTTTTAACATCCATCTGATGCAACTCAAGGTTGAAATGAGCTGTGAGTGCAATAATGATCCTGAAAGAATCTTTAGTCGAAACTGGAGAAAAGGTTTCGGTGTAATCCAAGCCTTCCTTTTGTATAAACCCTTTTAGCCACTAAACGTGCCTTGTGCCGTTCAATATTACCATTGGAGTCTCGTTTGGTTTTGAAAACCCATTTGTTCCCTATAGGCTTCATATCATGTGTTCTTTCAACTAAATTCCAGACTCCATTGCATGCCATCGAATTGAGTTCTTCTTCCATTGCAGCATACCAAAGTGAGGCTTGTGCACTCTTCATTGCTTCTGTAAAAGTAGCAGGATCATCATCATCTCCAAAATCATACTCAATTTCATTGAGATAAGTAACATAGTCATTTGATAATGCAGGCCTTCTTATTCTTTGCGATTTTCGTAACTCAGTTGTTGAAGGGACACTTATGGTAGGATTGGATGGTCCTGTAAGTGGTTCAATGATTGTTTCTTGTTGCACTGAAGAGGAACTAGTGACAGGAACTGGAACATTATCTTGTAAAGAGATGGATGTAGTATTTTGCTGAGTTGGCACTTCCTGAGGTTGTAAAAAGAAAGAGTTGGAAACAATTATAGATGGCAGTGACATCACAGCTTGTTCATTAGTTGTAGATGACGTCTCTTGATCCATTTCTTCGAACTCATAGCTATTTCTCGAATGTGAATGCAGTGTGCTAAAGTTCTCCACAAATTTAGCATTGTTACTTTCTACTAGCCTTGTGTGAGAATACGGACAATAAAAGCGAAAACCCTTAGATTTCTCAGGATACCCTACAAAATAACAACTTGTAGTCCTGAGATCCAACTTTTTCTCCATTGGATTATATAACCGAGCTTCACATCTGCAACCCCAACTATGAAAATGTGCAACACTTGGTTTTCTGCCTGTCCACAATTCAAAAGGTGTGGATATTACTGCTTTACTCGATACTCTATTGAGAATGTAATTAGCTGTTTTAAGTGCTTCCCCCCACAAGAATTCTGGAAGTTGAGATTGAGAAAGCATGCTTCTGACCATGTCTTTTAAGGTACGATTTCGACGCTCTGCAACACCATTCTATGAAGGTGTTCCAGGAGTTGTATATTGGGCAGCTATACCTTCTTGCTGTAAGAACAAGGCAAAAGGTCCCTTATGTTGTCCCATTTCTGTATACCTTCCAAAGTACTCTCCTCCCCTATCTGATCTTACTACTTTTATTTGTTTGTCAAGTTGTTTTTCCACTTCTAATTTATAAACTTTAAAACAATTGAGCACTTGAGACTTTTCAGAAATTAAATACAAATAAGTGTATCTTGAATAGTCATCAATGAAGAGCACAAAATAAGAGTTACCACAAATTGTCCTTGTTGGAAATGGACCACAAACATCGGTATGAATGACTTCTAACAGTCCCTTACTTCTAGTTGAATCAGTCTTTTTGATTGAAGTTGTAGTTTTTCCTTTAAAACAATCAATGCAAGTTTCAAAATCACTGTAATTTAGCTTCTGCAACACTCCCATTTTCTCTAATCTCACCATTCTTTCCTTTGAGATATGTCCTAATCTTCTATGCCACAACATAGAAGAATCATTATTAGTGATCAATCTCTTAGGAGCCAATGTTTCTACATTGAGACAGTCATGAAAGTAAGTGCATTGAATCTGCCACAGATCACCGTTAAGTGATGCATAACCAAGCAAGTTTTCAAATTGATTTTTAAGATAAAACCGAATACAACTATCATCACCTATAAAAGAAAAACCATCTCTTGCAAATGTTGAAGCTGAAAATAAATTCCTTCTCATAGAAGGTACATAAAGGACACGATTTAATACTAGAACATAACCAGAAGAAAGTTTCAACATGACTCGACCAACTGACTCAACATGAACTTTAATTGCATTTCCAACATAGACATTGTACTGCTCCTCATTTTGGTCCTTCAGGTTTTGAAATCCCTGCAAGGAATTAGTTATGTGCACAGAACACCCAGTGTCAAACCACCATGAATGCTGGGGTATAAAAACCAAGTTAGACTCTACAGTGACAAAAACATCTATGATTTTAATACCTTTTTTAACAAGCCAAGCTTTGAAACCAGCACAGTCCCTTCGCAAATGCTCAGTAGATCCACAGAAATGACATTTTTTAAGATTTGATTGATTAAGTCTCAGACCAGTACTAGTGGAGGCAAGATCATTTTTAGCAGGTATAGCAGGAATGGTAGCAAGCTTTTTGGAACCAAGATAAGGAGAACCTGATTTAGTTTGGTATGGAGAACCAGTCTTAGATACACCTTTGCCAATCTTGAGTGCTGCAGATTTGCTTGTTCCATAAACTTTCCCCTTTCCTTTCCCAAACTGTACCAGATTCACAGCTTCATGCTTACTCTTCTTCATTCTCTCCTCTTCTTGACAACAAATCGAGATCAACTCATTGATGTTCCACGTTTCTTTCTGAGTATTGTAACTCACTTTAAGTTGTTCATAATCATTAGGCAGAGAGTTCAAGGCCAAATGAACTAAGAATTGATCTGCAATGGCTACATCCAATGCGTTGAGTTTGTTAGATAAATTAACAAGCTTAAGTAAGTGTTCACGTATACTCCCCACTCCATCAAATTTTGCATTAATCAAGTCTGAGAGATATGCCCCAGTTTCTGCCTTATCAGATCTTTTATACTTCTCTTCAATCTTGGCCATATACTGTCTTGCCAAGTCACAATTTTGAATTCCTCCCCTGATGTGTTCCTCCATGGAGTTTTGCATGATCAACAAGGACATCTGATTAGCCCTTTCCCATTTGGAAAAAATTTCTCTCTCTGCAGCTGTACTGGAGTCTGTTAACGCAGATGGCTGAACTTGAGTGAATGCAATGTTGAACTCCAGCATCCCAAGATTCATCTCAATCTGTTGCTTCCAGGTCTTGAAATTGTTGCCATTTAACTTCTCAATATTCATAAGATTGAGCATGTTAAAACCTGCCATTAGTGTATGTAAAGATTCATTAATTTGTGACTGTCGAATAAAAACTGAAGTTCAAAGTCACCCATAAACTATGGATCCAATCACACTTTTGAGCAAGAGATTGTCCATATAATCAAAAGTATGAATCTTGTACATTTGCATAGCCAAGTATAAATGCCAGAACACAAATGAATAAACGTCTTTGGACTAGGTATGTCTCTGGTTTCATAACTCTCCATACATCAACTTGTAGCTAACCCAGCAAACAGTTTCTTTGGAAAATAATTTACTTGTTAATGCTCACAAATTGCTTATTGTTCATCCATATCGATACTCACGAAAGCAAAACAGTACTCGAGCCACTTTGGTGATCAGCACTAAGTATTTCATGAAATCTTTGAACAACACCATTTTATTTCTCAATATCATGTCAGCAAGTTATTGTAAATTGCGCAGTAAGTAGTATTGAATATTTAAGAGTCATAAAAGCCAAATATAACTTAATCATATTATGCAGCGGAAGAGATATGTACAAATTATACAGATCATCGTGAACGAGTCCAAATTTAAGTTGACACGGCTCTGATACCACATGTTAACTTGAAGTGGAGAACAGTAACTAATCAACCAAACAATAGGACTACGTGCATGCATGATAAACTAACATGTAAATATTCATGTAAACTCATGAATCAAATATACTTACTTGCTGTATTCATCATGGAGAAGGGAAAACCAAGAAGCAGTGCGAAACCTGATGAACTAGGGTTTCCAGAAAACTGAAGTTTTCTGTAAACACTCGCAGTACGTGAAGTGCTGTGTTCTTCTCTTCTTTTGAATACCGAGAGGTTCTACAATGGATGGGGATTGCGTTTTTAAAGGAACTTGTTATCCAAGAAGAGAGACCATGCAGCAGTTTTATCTCTTAAGGCTATAATTGCTCCACCCATCGTGGCAGCAGTTATCCCACGACAGGATGAGTTTGTAACCAACTCATCTGCTGATTTTGTGCTGAATTATTTCCCTTAAAGTGTTTTATCATGACTAAAACACATATATTATTAGTCCACTAATTATACAAGTCCATAAGTTTTCACAACATATACAATAATATGGTTTCGTTACAACTCACATTATTGGAAAACCTTACAATTTTCTGTTGTTTCCTGCATATATATTCCTCAGCAACCATATGAGCAGTGACAGATATGTCAACCGCCAGAAGATCCAAAAGTGGTCCATTTTCTCATCTCATCCTCTCAAAACCTCTTTGCCTTGAGTGTATTTTGGTATACATCCCTATGGATAAAATGGATAGAAAAGGTCATGTAATGTGTGAGCCCTCATTGTAAAATTAAATTACTAATATATACGATAAGTAATGCTAGGAAAGTCATTTACTTAAATTATATTTTGTAAATCATATGATGTAGTGGTCACGTGGTTGTTGATGATTGGATTATTACTTAAGTGTTGATTAGGTGCTTATTTCTTATTGATGACAAATTACATGATTTGCAAATAAGATCTAAAAAGTATGGTTTTCTCTAATTATATTTTTTTCCTTCTGGTGTTCTTAGAGGAAGTGCATTTCACTGTTTTTTTTTCTTTTTCTTTTTGGGCTATTGTTCTAATTAGAGTTGGTGTACTGCATAACTATACTAGTGAATTAGAATGTAATTAAGATTAACAATTTTGATTGTTAACCACACCATAAACAATCCTTTTGAGACTCAAATATCTGTCTGTTAAGGGTGAACAGAGTATCTCAAGTATCTAAATTGACTACGTACATCACGCCGGTTGAAAGCTTCGCACTATGTGGCCTCCTTATCCTTACGTCTTGAATCTTGGGAACATATTGTATGCCACATTCCCCTCCAACGCGTGTTCATGCATGATCCTCCTCAAAGGAATATTATTGTGTGCTACGTGGTACTAGTTCATGTGATATATAAAGGGTGTTATCGATGCACTTTTATTTACCATCCACACATTTTTTTGTTAATTTATAATTTTTGAACTGCTCCAATTTATTTATTCAACGGTTGTAAATTAAAAGGTGTGTTTGGAAGATAAAAAAATATGAGTAAATAACAATATTCTATGTCAAAGAAGTAGATGACAAATTTATACTAAAGGTCGTACAATATCAATAAACATATATATATAAACATGAATTGATTCTACAATGTGACTATGTAAATAATTTGCTTTTGTTGTTCAATTAAACAAAACAACAAATTTTCATTACTTTCAACCCAATTGCAATTCATTTTCAAAACATTTCTCTTTGTCATTTCTGATGAAAAATTTACAATTATTTGAAGCAACATATGATCGGTTAGGATTGGGGACACTTTTTGACACGCATTTTGACTCCCATTTTGTTACTTCGTAATGTATTTACCGTCTATCTTTTAGGTTATTATCTTTTAGGTTATCTCTTAAAAATATATCTACTAATAATCTGTTTTAAAAGTATGTGCTGAAAGCCACTCATTTGATGTAATAGCTTTTCAAATACTTATGTTGTTAAATTCTTATTTAGTTTAATGAAAGTATAATGTTTATTGTTATTCACTACTCTCACATATTGTGCATATAATCAATTATCCAAGGAACATAATTAACCTAAGAGACAATGAGACCATACTCTTATGAATTCATTCCTAAAACATTCCTAACCCTAGGATTGTCAATTGGTATTAACAATCCATTGAGGCTAGCATGTGTTATGTCAACTCAATCGTGAGTATGACTTGTTTCAAGTCATTAGTGCTAGGCACTAAGATAAACACATAGGTGCTCGAAAGGTTATTGAGTACACTAAACAGCGATCAACAAATTTGATCATTTAACAATGTAACAAGAGACCATGCTCCACTTGCATTGTCAGGATCATTGATTTATTCATAGAGACATTTGAGTGTACAACAATGGATCTCAAACCTTCAATCATAGAAGGAAGATACATTGTGATATGATTTGATTCTTTGGCCTAAGTATATGAAAATGATTTAGGAAGAATGTTCCAAATCACATTCACATGAATCATATGGATAATAATCACATTGAATAGTAGACATAAATGACTATCAACTGAAACAATGTAATAAAGAGTATTGAATTAGAAAAAGACTATATTATTTTGTATTGCAATTGTAATTGAATAGATTTTTCACCACTTCTATTTAACTTGGGGAGCCATGACATACTTCTAAGTGTCACTCATAGTTTGTGGAAGCTCTGAAGATTAGCAAATACTAATCTTCATTACATGTAGAATAAAAAGTAAGTTTTGATTCACAATTGGTTAGTAAGAGTTCCAACACCCATTGCCTTGCTAACTAGAACCTAATGAATCGTACACCGTGTAAAGATGATATTGGAGAAATATAACTGAGATGGATAAATACAATTAAACCGCTTAATTGAGTATGGTTAAGATTTTAACAAGTTAATTAATCAAATAATAAGTTTGGATTGAGCTTTAAATTAATTTCGAGTTTCATGACTCAATGGGCTTCGGTCCATAAGGCTCATTAAGTTGAAGTTGTGTGACAACTTAAAACAAAATAAGCAATAAGCACAATAACAAAGGGAGGCCTACTATATATGAGAGAAGGGTGAGTTTTTCACTTAAGCCACTCAAATTAGAGAGGCTACAAAACTGGGAGTTATAACTCAAACCTCATTAGGGCTTTGTGAGAAGAAACTTAGAGGCACACAACTCTCCTTTTCCTCTCTAGTAGGTTGGCCACGTACGGTTGATTTTATTCTAACTAAATCATCTCATATATCATCCATCTTCTCTTCACTTTTCACCTTGGTGTGGAGACTTAGAGGTTCCATCCTCTTGAAACTTGGAGATCTTATTTAACACCACACAAAGGAGTAATGAGCTAGGACTGAAGGTCCCTTCACTTGAGTGATTACATTGTGAAAACAAGGATGTGCTTTATTTAAAGCACCATCTTCCCTCTCCATTTCATTTTGTGTAAAGTCTTAACTCACCACTCACCAGGTTTTTTTAATTTCATGGCTAAATAATTGTTTTGAGTTCATGCAGACATTACTTCCGCCTCTAATGTTAATTCCATTGAATGTGTTGCTCAAATAATCTCAAATAGACAAAGTTTTTCTTTCATAATCACCCAAATCCTAAACCATTTGACTATTGGATTAATGATAATCATTTTAGCAAAGCCGATTTTGAGATTTTGGAGGCCCTGTGCAAGACTCAAATGGAGGTCCATACATGGTCTCAATTTTGGTTCTTATATTTTCTTTTATGTTTTATATTTTTGTGTGTGTGTATATGTCATGCCCCGAACCCAAGTCGGTAATAAAAATTTGAACCCAAATCCGAAATGTGAGTTAAAACTAAATAATTAAAAGGAAATTGAAACGTGTTGGAAAATAAATTCCACTTATAAAAATAACAACAAATCAAGAATTCTTTACAACCTACAGTAAATAGATGAATAGACTTTCTATTCTCCAATCTAATCCAATCTCATCATGCCTACCATCTTGAATGTCTAGTTCGTAAACCTGCATAACAATAGAGGGGTGAGTTTCAACAGCTCAATAGAGACATAACCTTATCACAATAAATTGACGATATTAAATTAAGTGCCATGAAATCATATAGCAAAATATCAAATCATTATTGAAAACAATGCATGAATACAGTGCAACCTCTTTGGCTTCCCCCAGTAATTTATGTAATTAAAAACGTTGACCTGCATGTCCCATACCATGCATTTTACCACTGTAGTGGTGGTTCGAATGTTCTATTATAGAAACTAAACCCCATATGATATCCCAAGTTCATAAATCTCTTTTGCTAGTCATCTTATCTAATTCATTGATCTCCAACCCAAACCACCCACATCGACAATTTATCCCTCCGATATCCTATTCAAATGCGCACACCGGGCTCTACTAGAACTGGTTTCGCAATGAATAGATTCAACTACACTAAAGATCTTTTCCAACTACCCTCATTTTTCGAATTCCAATTTCAACACTGAAGTTCCAACCACATCTCACAACATGAATGACGCCCAAATGATGTCATTTCATCTTTTATATGTATCACAATATATTCTCAACAAATAGCATTCTAACAATAATTCCATAACCAATAACAAGTAAACACTTAACCGAAGCAATTAGCCAATTAATATCCAACACATTAATCAACCAAAAAGATCAAGAATATTATAACACTTCACGAAATTTAATAAAATCAATTTCCGTAATGGTATGTCATATTTCCCCTACCTGGATTCCAAAGCTAAAACAAAGATTCACGTCGCTACCGGAATAGCTAAGCTCCAAGTACTTATCCAGGTCACTGCCGAAATAGTTAAGCTCTATGTACTTAAGCAAGTTCCTTGATCACTCCTAAACCAATGTATTTCTTCCACTCTATTTTCTTTTCTAATCTCTCTATCTAAACATATATAAATATATACACACTCATACATACATATATATACATATGCACACCACCTCTACATTATGTATGCATTGCATGCTTCTGTGTTTTTAAAAGAATAGAGAAGGCTTCCTATTTGGAAAGGGATTCTCTCCGGATCCCCTTCCACCTACTTCGGGATCGTTTGATCAAATTTCAACGGCCCGAATCCCAGATTAAGTGGAAACCTTTCCTTCCTATTTATAGCAATAGGAGGTTGCTACAAATGTAGTGGCCGAGTAAAAAAATAGTAATAAAATACTATGTGAAAGATATACTTGGATTGTGAGGCTACACCCTCCTGCTAATTGCATACAATGTGCACCACGACACTGGTTTGAATTCCAATACCTGTTCAGATCAAAGCTTAGTCACTAATTATGCAAGGTGCCAATTGCATGTGTGCAAAGGATGACACATCCAAGTCCATAGCCTTGCAAAATCAGCACAATAGAGTGCTTACTAATCACGCATTTTTCTCTCCCAAGCTAACTAGAATTGGTATTGATAGGAGCTAGGCACGTAGTATAATAATAATAATAATAAGAAACATTTAATTTTAAAATACGGGGTCTCCCATTATAAATTGATATAAACTCAAAAGAACATAAATAAAAATGAAGCATGATGTGGTGGCTATGTACCTATCATATCACCGTACAAATATCATAATCAGAGCCACTCATGCTCGTTACTATCAATAGTTATAGAAATCACTGGTTATGATATTTGTAGCATCTTATACTGTTAGTTTTTTATTGCATTTTTTTCTCACACCCTAAAGTGAGTATGATTCTAACACTCACCCGGTTGATTGCCGTTAGATTAGTTAAAATTTGAAATTTATGGCTTAAGTCAGTTAAACCAAATTAATCTAATGGTAATCAATTCAAGGAGGTGAGCATCACCTGCTCAGTGGTATGAGCAAAGTTGTGCGTTAATTTTTAATCATTTTATTTTTTGATATACAGATGACTAAATGGTCTTCAAATGGAATGAAAATTAGATGACCTCTTTTTTTTTTTTTTGAACAAGCAATAGTATATGCACTAAGAGGGTGGGGGAATGAGCTAAGCACTACAATGCTTGCCATAATAATGTGGTTCAAAATTAGATGACCCTTAAAGCGGTGACCAAAAGATTAAACAATGACATGTATTTGGTTAAATTATGTCATTTATGGAAATGGGAGCTTTTAACAATTATGTCATCAGATTTTTAAGGATTTTAATTAATTATGGTATTCCAAATTATAAATTTATTGTCAAAAGTTATCTTTTGTAATGGAGAAATTAAACTACAAATATTTAAAATAAAAGAAAATTAAAAAGAAAAATGTAGCTCAAAAAGGCCCAAATATATAGGGAATCGAATCCGTGCATAATCAGATGGAAGTACCAACGCTTGACAACTCCGCTAATACAACATTGTGAATTATATGCTCACACTTTTTCTGTGTAGTAACTTATAAAGGTTATGAAAATTCAGGGGTCTTCAAAAATTAGGGGCCATATCTTTTTTGGTACATTGATCTCTCTTTCTCCATCTTTTAATTATAAAATGAATTGGGTCTCAAATTTTCAAAGTTTTACATTTGTTTCTGTCTCAAGTATTAATTTCTTATGCTTTATTGTACACTAGTGATCATGATCCTCTCTCTTCATTATTTTATTACTTGCAAAATATAAAGGTTTTAACTTAGTCAGTAAATCAATTTCCGCATTATACACATACATACATACATACATAATTTTTAAAAATACTTTTGTTTCCCTTACACGTCTTAAGGATTCATTAAATGATTCATTTTTTAAAACTCCACTGTATGATACATGTACGTATTTTTTTATACTTTTGTTTAGCTTTTGGCCCCTATGCATAAACGTCTAGCTCCGCCCTTGCACGTATACATTATTGAAGATATAATAATAGAAGTCTTGCTCCGCCATTGCACGTATACATTGTCGAATATATAATAATAGATAAATATTAAAGTTAAAAATGACCAAATTTTTCAAATTGTTTTGTGTTAAAGTTGCCAAATAATATATGTTTCATTTTTCACGTACTATACATGTTTTATAGTGTACTAAATATGGATTAAAGACTTGGGGTTAAATAAAAAATATAAAATAAAATAAAATTCTCTTTATAAATTTTTGGCTTATTTTTAGCTAAGACACTTATACTCTTCACCAAATCTCACTTTATCCCCTACACGTTATTTGTCTCACCTTACTACATGCACTATTCTTATGTGTCTCAGTTTACTACCTGCACTCTTACTCCGTGTCTCACTTTGTATGTTTTTATGAAAAAAGAGTGTAGATGGTAAAATGAGACAATATAAAGCGTAAGGAGTCAAATAAGATATGATGAAAAATACGCGTCTTAACTAAAAATAGGTCTAAATGTTTTTAGAACTTGCGTCTAGAAACAGCATAGGGCCCATGCAGAATGTAAACATCCGGCAATCAGTCCATTTGTATTTATTTCACGAAATCCATATCAACTCCTTTAGCCCTTCTATTAACCCATATTCAACTTATTTAGGCCACCCATTTTCATGAATTCTTATTACCCACACTTTCAGCCAAAAAAGTATGACATGGGCCGTGTTCTCTCTCTCCTTTTTACATCTAAGCTCGAAACTCCCTCTTCATAGTTCTGATGAGTTTAATGTAGAATATTTATCAAAAAATTTCAGTTAGAAACTTGGGATAGTGTTATATAAATCAACATGTATGCATCTGTTGCACCCCTCCATCCATAATACTCGTTCCTCCCTGCACAAATGACGGGTTTCTGTTATTTTTTAACCAACACTTGATCAGAGAAAACATAACAAAACACGGAATAAGCCAATATTTTTTTTGCAAGTTGTTGATTGATGCCCACATTGCAATCAGAGAGACAACAAAAACAATGAGGAAGAAGGTGGTGGTGGTGGCATCAGTGATCGTAACTACCACAGTGGTAGCGGCAGCAGTTTTACTGAGACAGTGGAAGCGGAAGAAACAGCGTCAATGGAGAGAAACACAAAAAATACTACGCAAATTTGCCAGGGACTGCGCCACTCCCGTGCCAAAGCTTTGGCAGGTCTCAAATGCCTTGGTGTCTGACATGAAAGCTTGCCTTGCTTCCAGCGGGACCATCACAACTCTCAACATGCTGGTTTCCTATGTCGCTCCCCTCCCCACCGGGTAGGGTACATCCTCGATTGCTCATGCAGGGCAGTGTGTCCCCTTCTTTGCCCCTGCCAGTATAGGATATGTAGTTTAGGATTTATAACAGAATATCACGCGCATTGAAGAAAAAGAAAATAATACTAGCATTTTCTCTTAAATTTTGATTTGAGGTGTGTTTTGATGTGGTGGCAGAGATGAGGAAGGATTTTATTATGGCGTAAATTTGCGGGGAACGAACTTCTTGATCCTGTGTGCCAGACTTGGAGGGAAGAACAACCCCATTTCAAATTTAAATAGGGAGGAGATTCCCATTCCCTCCAATCTCATGGCTGCTACTGCAAAGGTACATATAGATAATTAAATTTTTTGGAGCAGCTTTAAAGTTTTAACAAATGACTAGAAGATCGTATTAGGCGCCAATGAGAAGCATGAAACAAAGTAGCTTTTATACAAGCACAATATCAGCACCAACATATGCAGATCATGCAAACAATTTTTTTTTTTTAATTTAAATAAGGTCATGCATTGCATTGTCACAATTTTTTTCGTTTACACGATAAAAACTTGAGCTTGATCAACATGTGTTTTATAGACTCCAGTGCAGAGATGAATATGATACATATACTTTTTTTTCATTAAATAGGAATTGTTTGATTTTATTGCTGTGGAGCTAGGAAAGTTTGTTTCAGAACATCCCAACACATCAGCAAAGGAGATGAGCAAACTTGGTTGTATAGTATCATGTCCAGTCGAACAATCTGTGGTCTCCGATGGAACCGCTATCAAATGGAAGAGTTTTTCAGCTGATAGCAAAGTTAGGTTATATTTACCCCTTTTTCTTGATATTTTACACTCATTGCTGCAGCAAAATTAACTGCTTAAGTATGAGAGTTGGGAAGCATTATTTTGTCCAATATATCACGGCAATTGCACAAATTTTAACCGTCTTTTTATGTACAATATTACAATGAGATCAGGTTGGAAAAAAGTTGGTGAGTGACTTCAACAAAGCTCTGGAGGAACATGGAGTGAAATTGCGGGTTTACGCAATGGTATGCAACTCCCGTGGTTTATGCTACTCCATGTTGCTTGATTTCACTACGAAAAAATGATTCCTTGCAATTAATTCAGCTATCTTCTTGAGCAGGTTGATGATACCGTAGGAAATTTGGCAGGAGGTAGATACTACAACAGAGAAAGCGTGGCTACGGTTACTCTAGCAATGGGCACGGATGCTGCTTATGTAGAGCCTGCAAATGCAGCTCTCCAGTGGCATGGTCCATCGCCTAAATTAGGCGACATGGTTAGTGTCTGTCTATGGAATTTTTTTATTATACAGTAAGTGAAGGGCGCAGTTAAATATCTGCTTACTTGTGCAGGTAATTAGCACACAGTGGGGAGATTTCAGTTCTCCTCATCTTCCAATAACCATCTTTGATACTTGTTTAGATGCTGAAAGCCCAAATCCTGGATGCCGGGTAAGGCAAATCTTGTACTCCAAGTTTCCAAATTATTGAAAGGCATAAGTTTTCTACGTTTGACCCAATCGTGTTTTGCCTCAGAGATTCGAGAAGCTGATTTCGGGAATGTATCTGGGAGAAATTGTGAGAAGAGTATTACTGAAGATGGCACAGGAAACAGCATTATTCGGAGACACGGTGCCTTCAAAACTCATGACTCGTTACCAATTGAGGTGCACAACAAAGTCTAATGTGAATGTACAATTTCTATCAGCTGCATTACCTTCTAGTCTTTTGGTTGAAATTTGGAAATATTGGATGATTGGGTCTCAATGAATCATTCAGCCGCTAATAGTATTTTGCTTGTAATATTATGTAGTTCACCTGATATGGCTGCCATGCATCAAGATACATCAGAGGATCACGAAATTGTCGGCGAAAAACTGAAGAAAGTTTTTGGGGTAAGGTTTCTTCCCAATGAAGTAATAAAACAGTACCTGAAGTAGTCTTCAATCTTAATGATGGACAAAATAGTTAAGTACTTTTAACTCTTTTGCTCCATGCCTAGCAGATCACTAGTACTTCTCCAGGGACGAGGGAGGTAGTTTCGGAGGTTTGTGACATCGTTGCAGAACGTGGAGCCCGTCTTGCTGGAGCTGGTATTCTTGGGATAATTAAGAAGCTTGGGAGAATTGAAAACAAGAAAAGTGTAGTTACCGTGGAAGGTGGGATGTACGAGCACTACAGAGTCTTCAGAAATTATCTCAATAGCAGTGTGTGGGAAATGCTTGGGAATGATCTTTCAGACAATGTTGTCATTGAACATTCTCATGGTGGTTCAGGAACTGGAGCCCTATTTCTTGCTGCATCCCAAATGGAAATGCAGAATGACGATCCTGATCCCCTTGAGACTGATCCTGGTAATGATGATGACGACGATGATGAACCTGACATTGATGATCCCCATCCTGGTAATGACGATCATGGTCGTGGTTCCTAATCCGAATACCTGAATTTCTTGCTACATTTGTTTTTAGCATTACAACCAATCATTTTTGTCACATTTTCTTATGATCCTTTTCATTATTGTGTCGGATTTGCGGAACTAGCTAGCTCTAGGATCACTTCCGGGGAACCTGTAATGGATGCTTTTAAGACGCATTCAACATTTGTTCTAGTTCAAATATGGTAATAAAATAGTAGTTTTTGTAACAACATTCTGACTTGCAGAACAAGTTAGTTGGATATATGCTTTAGATTACTTGTTTTCATGAAACATTCAAGACTTTATCGGCCAGTAAGTTTTTTTAAACTTACTTGTTTGAGCTTCTTGCAAAATCTCTGCAAAATACAGGTTTCCCCTTGTTCCCAAAAGTAAAAACAACTTCTACAGAACACAGAAATTACTACAAGAGCAAAACGGTAACCTGCAGTTTGCAGAATTACCCCAACCCCACACAAACTTGTGAAAAACGATTACAAACAAGACAAGAAAAGAAAAAATGGAAAGTGACTGATGCAAAACTGAGATGAAATTAAAAGAATCTTGTGAGCCTGTTATTTTTGTCAATTAGGTCAAGAAAAATTGAATTGTCCAATTCAAAGAAGCAACAGAAGGAATTGTGTCAGTTTGTAGTGGAAGCTCAAATCTCCTTCTACATATGGAGATACCAACAAACAAACCATTGCCTCTCCAAAATCCTGATTTGTTGGGTGCCAGCCTAATCCATTTCTGATGGTCCAATTCTATTTTTGGGATTTATTGAAACTGTCTTCAAAAATGGAAGCCCACACCAGTTGAGCCAAAAATTGGATCGGATTATTATGGACCACCAATAGTTCTCTCATTCAAGCTCAGAAGATAGCAGCCCGTCTCGGTTTTTTCATAAGTGATATTCTTTTTTATAAACTACTCTGATTTTTCAGTCGCCGGATTAGAACTCAAACACATACTAGAAAGCACATAGGTTATAGTCAATGTAATTACGAGTGCAAAAGTGAACGTTAATGTATATATTCTGAAAAGCCTCAGATTTTAGGTGTATCATATCCATATCCTCACAACTAGTTGCCATTTTATAAAAATGCTATTGAAGTTCTTCTTGTTGTAGTACTGGTACCTATATTATTAAGCAATTAAAAATTCCATGCAATGAAATTATAATCATTTTATATCAACTAATTGTCAAATATATACGTCCAGCAGATGCTTCTGCTGTCAAACAAATTGAAATCACATCATTGTATTTTGTTTCCAGAAACTCTCTCCACTAAATAATGCATGTCCATATCATAAGCTAGCGGCTATGCATGCAATTTCTTACTTTTTTATAATAATAAAATTAAAAATAAAAGATAACTAAATAAACAGGTGAGACTGACAGTGATAATAATATTACCTTGTAGCTTTTGTCGTTTTATTTGTGAAAACACCGAAGGAAGTTTGATTTCTAACAGAGATGGGGATTGAAAGCTCTGTAAAGAAGAAATTGTAATCGATGTTCAGTCACTTTCTGTCACTCACTCAATTCCTCCTTCATTTTTTATTTTTATTTAATTCATCAGAAAATGATGGGTGTTTTTTACAATGCCTTTGGCAGTGGGTAACTGGATATTGATGAAGAGGTGCTTGTGGGGTTTGGGATAGAGATCCAATGCTATTTAGCATCAAATGCGTTGGTGGTGTTGGTATAGAATTCAAAGTAATACTGTACGCAGAAATGTTTTCATGTCAAACTGTCTTGTCTTGTTATATAAAAAGTTTATGCCGTTAAATTGAATCCAAATTGCTAATTCATTTGACTCTTTCCTGAACGGAAAAGTGACTTTAGCACTTTCATTTTCACTTCTAACAATCATTTTCTTACTTTTATCCGTGAATTGTTTTGCAATATAAAAAGATTATGTTGTTAAATTGTGAATACAAATGGCTACTTCATTTTATTCTTTCTTAAATGGGAAAGCTATTGTATCCGTTGATTCCTTTCTAAATAATTCAATCTAATGACTGAAAAATGGAAAAGTGCTATAAGTGGAAAGGGAAGTACACAAGTCAATTTCATTCTCCATCGTGTGGTTAACGTTCACAATCTGACAACCTAACTTTTTTTTTCATTACAAGTGATATTCTCCATCGAGATGCAGTGAATTGAAATAAAAAAAATTCTAACCACTTTAACAATTCACCACTTACACCTAGGCATTTCTTTGATTACTACAAAAATTATGAGAACATGCATTTGTCTGGAAGTTTCTAAACCACATATCAAATTGACTCGTGATTCGCATTCACAGTTTGATAATATACAAGTGTAACAAGATAACGTTGTTGAATATTACAATTAACTGACAAAGCAAATATGGCAAAGAGAGCTGTTGCAGGCTGAGATATTGCTCTAGTGCTTGTAATCATACTTTGATGCCCAAATTGCTTTTCTTCTTCTGCTCTAATCTCATGCTCCAAATCCAATCCAGATTAATATACAATTAAGATTTCCTTTATGATCTAAGCAAATTGTCCTACAATTTTTGTGGGACTTTGAATTCTTTGTTTGTTTTTGTTTGTTGCCTCGGCATGTTCGCCAATAATTTATACAAAATTAAGAGAAGCAGCGGCTTGCGACAATGTTATAAAAACTGGGGAACTAGATATTACACACTAACCGAAGGGCCTAATTACTATAAAATTCGAAGATTAGTGTTGTCAAATGGCAATTAAAAAATAAAAACTTGAGCTTTTGGAGCGAGTGCGAGTGGGATTCCAGATTTCCAAAGGGGAGGAGACAGAAAGGAGCACAGTTCAAGAAGTTGAAATTAAATTAGTAATTTGATACAACGTGTTTTCTGGGATAAAAGAGCATTGGGCTTGGGGCCTTTTAACTTAGCCCAAAGTTTTTTCTCTCTAATTCTAAGTGAAAGGGTTTGGATGCTGCTCTCCCAATATCTTTTGCCAGATTAATAATTTATAATAATTCAATTTTGTTTATGGGAAAAGTTTAGTAACTAAACTCTCATAATTTTCTTTCGGACCTTTTATTATTTTGATTTCACTATATGATGGTAATTCTACTAAATACTTGAAAGTAATGCATCCAATCTTGTCTTTTTAAACGAGTTTTTTAAATTTATTGTATTTTTTGTCTGGCTTTCCAATTTGAATGGTTGAAAATAACCCTAAACCTAACAGAAATACTAAAAAATTTGATGGTCTGTGAAATAATGGTGCCTATAATTAAACAACTAAGAAGGTACTAATGTGAATGACAAGTCCCACGTCAGAGAATAACCAATATTGTACGAGCTTATAATGAGTTGGGTTATTTTTTATGTGAAGGTCAATCGTCACACGTACTCCATGTCACCTAATTTATGTGATAAACGTGTTAGACTTGAAATTCGTCTTACTTCAAAGAATGATCAAACCACTTCTCGTATTGTTAATTAGTTATATAATAAAACTTTAGTTTTACTTTCACAGTGCCTTACAAAACTTTAATTTTTTTTCCTACCAAATACCCCACAATGATGTAACTCAAACCAAAAAAATACCAGAGTGTCACATAATAAGGTCAACAATCACATGTGGGTGTGGTCTATTCGTTCTAAATTAGACCATTAGATGCCACATTGAAGGCTCAAATTTGTGTAGAAGTTGATTCTTCTTGTGATAAAAACAAATATTTAGAGAATAAAAAACAAACCTTGTATGTGATGTTTGCTCAAATAAGAGATAAAACCAAAAAATTTGCCACAAGGGATGTGCTATCCACACACCCCATTTTACTTGTCACACACTCCTTAATAATTTATATCCGTTGATCTTCTTCAATTCATCTGATCTGACGACCGAAAGTTAAAAATGTGCGTGAAAAGTAAAGTAGAGTGTGTGAACATCACACCCCTTGCCACAATTGTTTGTGCCATTATAATTGGAGCATGTGATCTTGATGAAGTGATCCCATAATTTTGCAACCCTAATTAAAAAAATAAAAATAAAAAGATATATCATTTATGCTCTCACTATTTTTTTTAGTACAACGATATATTTTACACTAAAAATTATAAAATTCAGTTAAGTCACACAATAAATAATCCAATTTAAAATCGAATTAAAATATCTCATCTACAAGTATAAAAAAATATTATCAAACTATGGTACTGGGTAGCTTATGTTCCCACTTGTCAGTACCAAGATTGTTAATAAAAACAGAGGATCCAAAAAAATCGTTGCCTTTTGAATCTTTTGAAGTTTGAACAAAGCTTTGGTTAGCTGGAGACCTCTGACTCAAATTACCATAAAAGCCTTTGAACCACATGATCAGTTCAGTTGTGTGCTCAGCTCAGCTGCCCTTTTGATGGAGACAGTTGTTACAATTGCCCACCAATTGAAGGGCATTATGGTCACAGAAGAGAAAGAAGCACCTCCCCCTCCCCAACAATATTTGTTATTGTGTCCCTTTCTTTGGCGTGGAAGGACTGCAAGGTCATTTTCTTTCTGGGACCATTTTTCTGTGGTCGGGACCACCTGAGTGGTACTGTGAGCCTGTACCAGAGGATCAGACAAATGTAATTTCCATCTAGCTGCAGGGGTAAAAGAGTAAAGAGGAATGCCAGCAAATAGCAACATTTTTGTCCTACTATTCTGAATAGTTATTCTCATATCATACAATATCCCATCATGATTCCAATTATTTGTCTTTTAGGTTACACTTTAAAGATCAACTATCTCGAAATTTTTTAGTCGTCTTATGGCTATGACAAACCTTATCCTTCAACTAACCACTAAAATTTTGCAACAGTTAAAACGATTTCTAATTTGATTGGATTTTTAAAGAACTAATCTTTAACTCAAGAATTAAAACTGAGAAAGTAGAACGAGAAAATCCGACTATAAAAAGCTTCGATCATCATATTATAGTCGAAAAGATAGAACGATAAATTGAGAGCATAAGGTTAAGTGGCAACCCCACCCCCATTTTTATGGAGTATGATTTTTTTCCTCTTCTATTCATTTTCTTCCCTTCCTTCATCTCACACTTTGCTTTTATCTTATTGTTTCTATAAAAAAAAATCAATATAAGATTTTGACGTGGTTTCACTATAAGTCTAAATAAGAAGAGAGGGAAGGGGATAGAGATTAGAAGGGAAAAGAATCATCCTTCTATTTTTATGTACGTGGAGATAACATGAGAAATTTTTTTTTGTGATCGGAACACAAGTGGTATACTACGTATTTTTATATAATTGGTAAAAAATTATATTTTTTAAGTTATTAACTTTTTAACACACATATTTCACTATTTATATAATAACACGTGATGTAGCACTCTGTATTCCGATTACATTAAAAAATCTATCAACATAACATATGGGGCTATAGGTCACAAAACACGACGTCTCGTGTCCCAAAATGTCAGTCAATCTTGTTTGACCAGATTTATCCAAGCCAGCAAAATTATTCCTCTTTAATTATTACATATTATTACCACTCATTTTTCATTTCTTCATTTTTTTTCTTAGTTTTTTTTTTTTTTTTTTTTTTTGCTGATAATCATTTCATTTTCTCATTTTATTAATCACCTATGCAAACAATTGTACACTCCCTTTCTAATGTCGGATTAAGTATAATCCAACAGTGAAACATAAAAAGCATAGAACTTAGATTTGAACCGTTAAAGTTCCTAAGTACTCGTATAATTATTAAATTATAAATATTATCTTGTCAAATTGTCTCGGGACATTTGTTATGATCATGATTCGTTAATCATATTCCTCTAAATTAATAATATAAAAGCATAAATATTTGTCTAATCACATAAACCTAGCAGAAGAACCTTAGTTGTTATATATATATATATATATATATATATAACTTGTATTCGAATTTTGCTTTGGGGATCTACTCAATGAGAGTATGGATCGTATTTGTAGGCATTTTGAATTGAAAACCAAAATCGAAACTAGGTCGAAACTAAATTGGACCGGTCGATTCAATCTTTGATAAATTTTGGTTTCAAAACGAACCAACATGTGGTTTAACATTACAAGACCGATTTGTCGACATTCTAGCTACAACGTGCCGTCACCTTCAATTTTCCAATAATAAGAATTGAGAAGTTCTCAATTTGTGCTTAATTTAGGAATAGAGTCTAGGAGATTGAACATTGAGAAAGCAAATTGGTACACACAGAGTGTTATATATGCAGTGATAAATTTGTTCAATGATTTGGACCCTTGTTCAAACCATGCGATAAGGAATTTCAATGAATTTATTTAACCTTTGCGGTCACTTAGTCTATAGAGTGTATCTCCCAATGGGGCCCGGCCCTGATGTATCATCGAGCTAATGTGTCCCAGCGTTCATCCTGGATCCAACAAGAGGGCCCCAATCCCAATTTTTTTTACCAAGAAGAATATGCATGTCACCGGGCTCACCCCCTCTTTAATCAACAAAGGTGGAAGTTGAATAAAAAAAGTTGGACAATATCATTGATACATGAAGGTGGAGCATTGCGGATTTTGTCGTATAGCCGTGCACGGCAGCAATTGTTTCGGTTTGATTTATTCAATTTGATGGTTAGAAGTAAAATAGGAATTAATGTATGACAGTATGAGAGGATAAATATGATAGTGAAAATCGGCTTCCTTTACTTGAAACGTGGACTTGCACGGTCTTTCAAATTATTTATGATAAACATATGTGAAAAGCAAACTTAAAGCACGTTGTATTATGTTATTAATTCGGATGTTGAGGTGGTATCCGAAGTCGGAGGGTATTATTGGAAAAACATGACATTAAAGTGATTAGTTGCACAAAAGATAAATTAATGGCTTGAGATATTCATCATCACTTCATTTGAGGTCAAGTTAAGCACGTCTCAAATACTCGGATTAACAGAATAAATGAGTAACAAATCACAAGTTTAAGACGTATAAAAAAAAGTATATGTGGACGATAATATTAAGTTTAACGCATTCAAAGGTATCCAAGGGTGTGGCTACTTGCCTTCCAATTATTCATTGGCATATAGTTTCAAATATTTTACAATATTTAGGAACTCTATCACCATCAATAACTTCTAGTTATCAACTAAATCCTAAATTAATAGTATTGCTTGTGATTCATAACTAATTAAATGTCATAAAGAGACCAGGACATCTATCGTATACTAATGCTATCGTTTGTTAAAAAAATAAATTTGTTCTTCTTTCTAGAAGTAATTAGATTTTGTGATCTGTTGGACAGATTTTGCTGATTAATTAATCTTATAAATTAACTAATCTTATAAATTAACTAATGCTAGATCAAAACTTTAGTTAGTGATGGTGATACCTGCAAAACAAAAAGGTTTTGGTCAACAATTAGAAAATACCTGCAAAACAAAAAGGAAAATGCTATGATACTATTGTTAAGACTATATTTTGTGAATTATATGATGCGACGGTTGATTGTTAGACTTTTCTTTTTAATGATTTAGGGAAGGATCTAACCATCAATCGTCGCATTATGTAGTTTACAAAATATAGCTTAAAAAATGGTCTCTCTAACATCACCCAAACAAAGATGAATGTAAGCTATAAAATGACACTAATGCTATGTTTGCCAAGACATTGACGACCATCTCCAAATGAGATGTCAAATTACAATTGATGGTTGATATGGTAATCTGAAGCCTTATGTTAAATTTTGTACTTCTCTAACCAAATTGTCGAATGTAATTTTCTTATTTAAGTAGAGGTTTAAATGGTTGTAATTATTAAAATAACATTGAAACAAAATTTTTATTGGTTGAAATGTTAGTGGAATGAGAGACCCACCATTAAAATGAATTAAAGATAAATTTGACATTGATGTCAAATTTGACTCCTAATCACAAAGTCTTTAAATCAAATCTGCAAATAACACTTCATTTGGATGTACCTTTGATGTCAAATAGGCATAGTACCATTCCACTTAAGATTTTGACATCTCATTTGAAGATGTTCTCATTCTTAAGTCAGTTCAAAGTAGAATCTAGCTAAGTTTTTTTTTTCTTTCTAATACTTTCTTTTTTTTTTCCTTAATTCTTAACCATCAAAATTAGTTTTGGTAAGACTTTTATTTTTCTTAACAGATGACAAGATAATGTACACTAATTCTTCTAATCTACAAGAAAAACAATTTGAACTTGGGTGCATAAAAGGAAACACATTGGTCTAGCCAATTTGGCTAAATCAAGATTGATCGGGTTTCTTAATATTTAAAAGAGAGAAAAAAAATTCTTTGAGATAAATATAGGATTAAGTACCTAAAACCCGCTAACATTTTAGTGTCATTCCAAACTATTCTCTACCTTTTTTAACATTCCAAATGAGTGTCCAACCTATTGAAAATGTTACATTCGTAACCGCAGTTAAAAATATGTTAAATTAACTAGGATTTGTCTTCAAAATCAATATAAAGTCATGGAAGCATAGCCTCCACTAACTAACGGTCACCCCCCCCCCCCACCCCACCACAATCATATGCTATCAGCCTCTAAACTCATCGCAAAACAACCAACTCTGCACTACAACTCAAGCCACCAACATCAAGAAGAAGGTCATGGAGGTTGCTGAAATGATATGAACTGCTATAATGCGGTCACCACCATCTTCACTGCCACAAAGAAGAATTAGAAGCTTTAAAAGCCGAAAATCGGCATACGAGGAAACTACATGAGCAATAACAAGCTTCTTTCATTTTGATTTTTGTCTTAGCGTTTGGATCTCTTTCAATTGAATCAAATAAAACTAGTAAGTGCCTAAATGCTATGCACATGTTGAGCAATATTTGATTTTGTAGTTTGAATTAAATAAAATCACAAGTAAAACTTCTCATTTAATAGAAGATGAAGGCGAAAGCAAATTTAAACCACACTATTGCTAGCCGATTGTGAGGTTTAACTTATTCCCCACCCCTTATACCATCTCCAACCCTTGAGAATAAAGCTTAAAATAGAATTAGGGCAGTAAATTGGGCACTCCTCTCAGTTTATTTATTCATTTATTGATTTTGTTTCACTGACTCAATTTTGAGGCTATAAGAGAAATAGAAGTGTGCATGACGATAAAAAGAGTGTGAAAACTACTTCCTAAACAAAATTTTAAAGAGAATTTTAACGAAAAGCTTCCGGTACTGTTCATTTGAATGAAAAACTACATTTTTACACTAAAAATTCAATACTAGTACTATTCACTTTACCCTTTATTTTATCCTTATCGTTAAAACACAAAGTTTTCAAATCATTTTCATTAGTTTTCCTAATTTTTTAAAAGATTATAATAGTATACTGGTAAAAAAAAATCCTATGTCACTTCCGTGATGGAAGGCTAGTTAACTCCGCCGCGGTAGTGGCATCGGATTTTCTTATTATCTCCTTCAGTTTGTGCATAACATACCTTTATATTCTAGGTTATCAATTATGCTGTTATAAATGGATGCTAATTATTGTGATGTGAGAGGAGAGAATTAAGGTTAAGCCCCATTAATTATGTGCGAATTGCCAAATGAAAAAACAATCACCCAAGTTCTGTATCACCCATAATCACTCATTTTTAATTTTCACACATTTGTTAAATTTTGCCATTTATTTTCTTCAATTAATTCGATTTGATAGCTAAAATTTGAGAAAAGAGTATGAAAAGTAAAAAAAGATGCGTTGATATATAGCACTACCTACAAATAAACACATAAATAAAGATTAAGATCAAGAGACAAATATCTCGAGCAAGCAACGACTATTAAAATATTTTAGTTAAGCCCCAATTAATTTGTATGGCCAAACAAATACTCAACTTATTGAAATATCACATTCGTTAAGCTCCAATTAATTTTTGAACTTATATTATTTTCAAAACCCACCAACTGATATATCATGGTCAACATTAATATTAGTTGTCCTAAAATCTAAATTTCAAATATAGATTATATAATATGGAACTCAAACGGGCATTGAATTGAATCGAAAATGGACCAAATTGAAATTACATCAGGAGTGCTATCTTCTAAGAAAGAAAAGGGTTAAGAATTCATATAGGGTCTTAAGGAGAAAATCCGAAACCAGTTCGGAAATTATTAAACAAAATCAAGCAGCAATGTCGATTTGAAGTCCAATACTTCTGTTTTAGATTATTATTATTATTTTTTTTTGCATTGAATACGTTACTACCTTTTGTACACACTTGTTTGTGGTCTAATTTTCTAGCGAATAAAGTATTGAGTTTTTACACATGAGTCTCCGATTTGAAACTTCCCTCCCCCTAAATTAATGTTATAGTTTCTAAGCCTTCATATCCCTTTATTAATAATAATTCAAATAGCAAACTAAATGGACAAAATTAGTGTTGTCACTACACATCCTTCCGGTATTCCGAAGATGGCCATAGAGGGTCGTACTGGCTAACCTGAAACAATTTAATAGTTCAATTTGATTCGGTTTTGACGAACACCACCATTGAAATCGAACCAATTAACAATGGTTTAGTTTGGTTGGCTCAAGCCTATTCCAACGCATAAGTATAAAAAAAAAAATCCAATATTTCAAATTTTCTTTTGGTCGAAAAAAGGTTTTAATCTTAAAACATCCACACATCTAACACATTCCAATATAATCAAAAGATCAAGCTTTTTTTGGAAACACAAAAATTTCATCAAGCCAAAAAAAAAAGTTTAAATTAAATAACAGTCCACGCTAGCAAATGATTTCTTAGTTACAACCTCACATCACATAAGCATAAAATACATATGCCTTAAAAAAAAAGCTAAAATACAGATTAATCTCCTCATAATTAATAGTCATTACAACTTATTATATGCTAAGACTTACAATATGTTTGTGGTAAAACCTCCAAATAGCCTATAATATGATGACATATGTAAATTAAATAAATTAATAATTAAAAAAAGACACTGTCGGTTCGGTTTGATTTTGATTGGTTTAAAAATTATCAAAACCAAATTAAACCAAAAGTAAATCAGTTTGGTTCATTTTTAAAATTGTTTGACTTTTTTCTTGGTCTAAACCAAAACAAACTAATCAGCGGAGTTTGTTTGATGCTCACCCCCACCCAAAACACAAGTTTGTTTTGGTGCTCACCCCCACCCAAAACACAAGAGCTAAAACATAATAAGAGCACTCAATCATAAAACTTACACATATATATTAGGATCAGACTTTATCCGACCCAATTTTAGGATCAGACTCTATCCGACCCAATTTTAAATGAGTAGGGCATGAGCCTTGAATTTTAGTTCCTGGAGCGATCGATGGGTCGAGTTTAGGACCAACCCTTAGTTCCGATTTCAAGGCTCGAAGCAATTTAAATACTTTGAAGTTTAAAGTTTCTTTAATATAATTAACTTGTTATCAATACTTATGTAATCTAATTGACTAAATTAACAAAACAAATACCTAAGTTGAAATGGTAATTGAAAACCAATAAAAGTTGCTTGGTCCGAGCCTATTTTTGTTAGGGTAAAAAAATTTAAGACCGGGTAGGACTTGGTCGGGCCCGAATACCCGGCCCATTTGACAGTTGTGATATACATATTACATATGATGGTTGTCCATTTGTAGCCATAACATACCATTTTCCTCTAACCCATAGAGGGTAGGGTGCCCATTGGTATGTCAATTTCCAACTTATATAACAGAATAGTACACTCATAATTCAAACACATACGTTGAACATCAATCATTTATCAAACTTTATAAATAAAAAGAATGGGTATTAGCATAAGATTCAAAAACAAAAACAAAAAGCTATATTTTCCTCCCAAAAGGACTTTTTTACTCTCACAAAGGACCCTTTTCTGACCCAAAACAGTCCTGTTCTTTTATATTTTCTTTCCTGCTGAAAAGAAAAAAACAATAAAAGTCCAAAACTTTCAATCAAATATTTCAAAAGGAAAACTAATGAAAAGGGCTTGAAAACTTTGAGTTTTAATGATAAGGACAAAATAAAGGGTAAAGTGAATAGTGCCAGGATTGACTTTTTAGTGTAAAAATGTGGTTTTTCGTTAAAGTGAACAGTACCGAGAGCTTTTCGTTAAAGTTCCCTATTTCAAACCCATCTTCCTTTTTCTTTCTCCTTTCTTATTTTTATTTTATTTTATTATTATTTTTAATTTAAAAATAAGACAATAAAATCACACAATCTCTACTTCTTAGTTCTTACCGAAGAAGAGAATAAAGTCTCACTCTCACTCTAGCTACTCTCTACCCCCCGCCCCTCCCTCTCTCTTCTCTCCTCCACACACCGCCTACCCAAACGCCACAAAAAATGCGGCTCCTTTTCTTCCTCCTCCTCCTCCACCACTCTCTCTCCGCCATCGCAATGTCCAACTACCGCGCCCTCCTCTCCCTCAAGTCCTCCATAACCTCCGACCCCAACTCCGCCCTTTCCACCTGGACCCCCGCCACCAGCCACTGCACTTGGTCCGGCGTCACCTGCGACTCCTCCCGCCGCTACGTCACCTCCCTCGACCTCTCCGGCCTCGACCTCACCGGCACTCTCTCCCCTGACCTCGCCAACCTCCGCTTCCTCGCCAACCTCACCCTCGCTGAGAACCAGTTCTCGGGTCCCATCCCGCCTGAGATCTCCGCCCTCTCCGGCCTCCGCCTCCTCAACCTCTCCAACAACGTCTTCAACACCACCTTCCCCCCTCAGCTCTCCAACCTCACCCGCCTCACCGTCCTCGACCTCTACAACAACAACCTCACCGGTGACCTCCCCGTCTCCGTCACCCACATGACCTCCCTCCGCCACTTGCATTTGGGCGGTAACTTCTTCTCCGGCCAGATCCCTCCCGAGTTCGGGCGCTTCCCATTCCTCGAGTACTTAGCCGTCTCCGGCAACGAACTCGGCGGCCCAATACCCCCCGAAATTGGAAACTTAACCACCTTGAAAGAGCTCTACATCGGCTACTTCAACAGCTACGAAGGCGGAATACCGCCCGAAATCGGAAACTTGTCCAATCTCGTCCGCTTCGACGCCGCCAACTGTAACTTAACTGGAGAGATCCCGCCGGAACTGGGTCGACTGCAAAATGTCGACACCCTGTTTCTCCAGGTCAATGCTCTTTCCGGGTCGTTGACACTCGAGCTGGGTTACCTCAAGAGCTTGAAATCCATGGACTTATCCAACAACGTGTTTACCGGCGAGATTCCGGGTTCCTTTTCGGAGCTCAAGAACTTGACCCTTTTGAATCTCTTCCGAAACAGGCTCCACGGCGCCATTCCCGAGTTTATCGGCGACTTGCCGGAGCTCCAGGTGCTGCAGCTCTGGGAGAACAACTTCACCGGCAGCATCCCTCCGGGTCTGGGCAAAAACGGGAAGCTCCAAATTCTCGACCTTTCGTCGAACAAGTTGACGGGTACTCTCCCTCCCGATATGTGTTTCGGGAACAATCTCCAGACCCTCATCACTCTCTCAAACTTCCTTTTCGGGCCGATTCCCGAGTCGCTTGGCCGGTGCGATTCGCTGAGTCGGATTCGAATGGGTGACAACTACCTCAACGGGTCGATTCCCAAAGGGCTGCTTAGTTTGCCCAAGCTTACACAAGTCGAGTTGCAGGATAATCTCTTAGACGGTTCCTTTCCCGTGACGGATACAATCTCGGGGAATCTCGGCCAGATTAGTCTCTCCAATAACCGGCTTTCCGGGTCGCTTCCGCCCACCATCGGCAACTTCTCCGGCGTCCAGAAGCTTCTTCTCGACGGAAACAAGTTCTCGGGTCGAATTCCACCCGAGATTGGGCGATTACAGCAACTATCCAAGATCGATTTCAAGCACAACAAGTTCATGGGTTCCATAACCCCCGAAATCAGCCATTGCAAGCTCTTGACATTCGTCGATCTCAGCCGAAACGAGCTCTCCGGCGAGATTCCGAAGGAGATTACTGGTATGAGGATACTGAACTACCTCAACCTGTCGAGAAACCATCTTGTGGGCAGCATTCCGTCGTCTATATCCACAATGCAGAGCCTGACATCTGTGGACTTTTCGTACAACAATCTTTCGGGTTTGGTTCCGGGGACTGGTCAGTTCAGTTACTTCAATTACACATCGTTTCTGGGAAACCCCGATCTCTGCGGCCCCTATTTGGTTCCCTGCAAAGACGGGGTTGCTAATGGCACTCACCAACCTCATGTCAAAGGTGCACTCACTGCTTCACTGAAGCTATTGCTTGTTATTGGGTTGCTTCTGTGCTCGATCATATTCGCTGTTGCGGCGATAATCAAGGCCCGGTCGTTGAAGAAAGCAAGCGATTCCCGAGCTTGGAAACTGACTGCATTCCAACGGTTGGACTTCACGGTTGATGATGTGTTGGATTCGTTGAAGGAGGACAACATTATTGGGAAAGGAGGGGCTGGGATTGTGTACAAAGGAGCTATGCCTAGTGGTGACAATGTGGCTGTCAAAAGACTCCCTGCAATGAGCAGGGGCTCCTCCCACGACCACGGATTCAATGCCGAAATCCAAACTCTTGGTCGAATTCGACACAGGCACATTGTAAGACTATTGGGTTTCTGTTCGAATCACGAGACAAATCTTTTAGTCTATGAGTACATGCCCAATGGGAGCTTGGGTGAAGTTCTTCATGGTAAGAAAGGGGGTCACTTGCATTGGGACACAAGGTACAAAATCGCCATTGAGGCTGCAAAGGGTCTATGCTATCTTCACCACGACTGCTCGCCTTTGATCGTCCACAGAGACGTGAAGTCGAATAACATCCTACTCGACTCCAATTTCGAAGCTCATGTTGCTGATTTCGGCCTTGCCAAGTTCCTGCAGGATTCCGGAACATCCGAATGTATGTCTGCAATTGCTGGTTCTTATGGATATATTGCTCCAGGTATGATACGCTCTTTCAATCTTTGCATTTTCGGGTACTTTATTACTGTGTAAAAATGTACTAATTGAGTTTTGGTTCCTTGATAGTACTATGTGTGTAAGATCTTCGCATTTATTTCTTGCAGAAGCTTCTTTGTCATCTGGCGAAATTTGACTTTTGGTTTCATAATTGCATATATGATTTTGATTGAAAATTTGGTTTAGTGGTTGGTAGGCTTCGTTGAAAGTAGATGAAATTTAATGACTTTTTACTGTAACCCACAAAAACTGACAATTGAAGTGGATGAGCACCTTAATTAATTTGTAAAATGGCTTTTGGTTTGTGCAGAGTATGCATACACATTGAAGGTTGATGAGAAGAGCGACGTTTATAGCTTCGGTGTGGTTCTCTTGGAGCTTGTTAGCGGCAGGAAACCGGTTGGTGAATTTGGGGACGGAGTAGACATAGTCCAGTGGGTGCGAAAAATGACAGACTCAAACAAGGAAGGAGTCCTCAAAATCCTTGACCCTAGACTCCCTTCAGTTCCTCTCCACGAGGTTATGCACGTATTTTACGTTGCAATGCTGTGTGTGGAAGAACAAGCAGTGGAGCGTCCAACAATGCGAGAAGTGGTTCAAATTCTAACCGAGCTTCCAAAGGCACCTGGCTCAAAACTGGTAGAGGATTCAGCCATCACAGAGTCCTCCCCTCCCCCTGCCACTACTGCATCAGAGTCTCCAGGCACAACGTCAAAAGACGCGAAAGACCAGCCACCACTGCAGTCTCCGCCGCCTGATCTTCTTAGCATATGAAGTCATAGCTTTTTTTTTCTGGGAATGCAAATGTTCGTTCTAAAATTGCACGAATCGTACTAGCGTTTTTACTGTATGTGTTGTTTAGTTTTATTTGGGAGGGGTTGGTTTGGTCTAACTTTAAGTTTGAAGTTTTTCGGTGTACAGTTGGATGTTTGGGGGAGGGGGGAGGCTATTTTCTTGTTTGTCTTCATCATGTAGTAGTAATAGTAGTATTACTGAATGCTGATTTCCACTTCATCTTCTGCTGCTCACTGTATGCCATTAGCTGCTTCCTGTTTTAAGCCTACAAATTGCAAAAGCAAATTCACAGGTGTAAAGATCAAAGGGGAAAGAAGAAACTCTTTTCTTTCGAGCATAAGAAAGAGAGAGACTTTTTTTTTTAATAAACGATATCATTTACACTCAGGAATGCTTAGTTTTACAACGAACTTGCAATAATGTGGTTCTAATTTTCTTTTAAATCGAACCTAAGACCTAGTGAAGAGGAAAGTGTTTTGATTACTTGTGAGTTACGTGTTTCTTTTTGGAGATAATTGAAGAAATGTGCATTCACACATCATTTTTTTATTTTTTGCACACCCTTTTAATTTTCAATCGTTAGATAAGCTAAATTGAAAAAGATTAATTAACATAAATTAATAAGGGGTGTGTGAGAAGTAAAAAAAAAAAAAGTGTGGATAGCACACCCCTAATTGAATGGCTTTTTACTATATGGGTTTCACTAAATCCACTAATTGAACCTATGTTAAAGGTTCACTAATTTCCTCATAAACCCTAAATTGAACCTCTCTAAAGATTCACTAATCTCATCATAAACCCTAAATTGAAACTCTCTAAAGATTCACTAATCTCATACATAAACCTCATGGACAGGTTTATTTTAGAAATCAGTGAATTAGGTTCATTAACACAATAAATCACACAATTAGACTTATTACAATATTATAATAAACCTGTTAAGCTGAATTGAAAAAGATTAAATAACATAAATTAACAAGGGATGTGTGAGAAGTAAAAAAAAGGTGTGGCTAACACACCCCTAATTGAATGGCTTTTTACTATATGGGTTCACTAAATCCACTAATTGAACCTATGTTAAAGGTTCACTGATTTCCTCATAAACCCTAAATTGAACCTCTCTAAAGATACACTAATCTCATCATAAACCCTAAATTGAAACTCTATAAAGATTCACTAATCTCATAAACCTCATGGATAGGTTTATTTTAGAAATCAGTGAATTAGGTTCATTAACACAATAAATTACACAATCAGACTTATTACAATATTATAATAAACCTGTTATGTACATTTGTATTATTTTCCGAAGCCTAATATGTAGTGTTGCAATAAACCTAGTTATGTGGTTTATTTGTGTTAATTAACTCAATTAGCTGATTTCTAACGTATCGGGCTACGGAAAAAAATAGAAATGTACATAACAGGTTGATTAGCATAGGTTCCCTACAAAACTGAGGATCGCCAACATTACTTCCAACTTGCTGATTGATGTGATAGAAATAAGTTGGTGCTCTTGGCGTTGCTGGCTTGAATTAAGTGATGATAGGAAGGGAGAAGAAGCCCTAGTTTGGAAGTGACGTGCTTAAAAAAAAAGGACCTATGAAAAAAAGCTGTAAGAGTTTTAGGTGTTTGGTAAACTAAAAAAAAAGGGCTTATTTTGGAAGCTGCTGTGAGAAAAAGCTGAAATCAAAGGAAAAAGCTGAAGCACCTATTTGTAGCTTTGGAAAACTGGCTTTTTTTCAAAGCACACGGAGCTACAGTGCTCCTTTAATGAAAAAACCCACTATCAGACTGCTTTTTTTTTCAAAAGCACTTTTACAAAAATGTTTACCAAACACTCAGCTGATTTATTTCACAGCCGCTTATTCTCACAGCACAGCCGCTTATTCTCACAGCAGCTTTTTTTCAAAGCACAGCAATACCAAACTAGCCCGAATTCTCTCCCCTCCTAATCTCTATTCCCTTTTCTCTCTTTCTATTTAAACAGTTATGGTTTAGCTACGTCAACATTTTATATTAATTTTTTTATAGTGACAATAAGACAAAAAACAACATATGAGAGAAGGAGAGGGAAGAGGATGGAAATAGGAGGGGAGATAATCCTACTCTGATAGGAATGAGGTTTGCCATTTGAAAAGAGTGACACTGAATCCTATTAAATAAATAAGGGTTAATCTCAGTTTATTGCTCTCAAGTTTCATAGTTTTCAATATTTAGTACATGAAGTTTCTTTCGTCTTATAGTCATACCTAAAGTGTTAATTCTGGAACAGTCTCATACATCTATTAGTCTGGCTGTTAAGTCTTTTGTTAACTGATGATGTGTCGTTCATGAGATAATGACTGTGCGACACATGTCATTAAGGGGTCCATGAAGAAATTCAAAATTCAAATTTTTTTATAGTCTCATACATCTATTAGTCTGGCTGTTAAGTCTTCTGTTAACTGATGATGTGTCGTTCATGAGATAATGACTGTGCGACACATGTCATTAAGGGGTCCATGAAGAAATTCAAAATAAAAAAATAAAAAAATTTACAGTCTCATACATCTGTTAGTCTGGCTGTTAAGTCTTCTGTTAACTGATGATGTGTCGTTCATGAGATAATGACTGTGCGATACATGCCATTAAGGGGTCCATGAAGAAATTCAAAATTAAAAAAAAAAAAAAATTACAGTCTCATACATTTAGGCCATCTCAAACCGAAGGGTCCAGAGGGCCGAAAATAGCCCAAAAACGGTCTCTAACCGAGGGCTAGGTGAGAGGGCTCTGGAATCTGGGAGGGCCCCACGGGATCGGAGAGGGCTGGAGGGCTGGCTATTTTTTTTTAATAATTTTCTTACTGCTGTCGGTTGTAACCGACAGCATTAATAAAGGTTTTATTAATACTGTCGGTTATAACCGACAGTAATAAGGATTCAAGGCAATTTTTTTTTTTGAATTACTAATAGTTTGAATTTTTTTTTAATTCAACGGCTAGTTGCTGTATTCATTTTTTTGTATGAATTTATTTTTTTCCTTTTTTATCCTTTTCATATGAATCAAATTATGTTTCATATTTTTTTTAAATTTCATTTTCTTTTCCTATAACTTCTATTTCACAAAATTTGTTTCATATTTTTTTTTTAATTCCATTTTTTTCCTATAACTTATATTTCATAAAATTTGATTAATATTTTTTTTCATATAACTTCTATTTTACAAAATTTGTTTCATATTTTTTTTAAATTCCATTTTTTTCCTATAACTTCTATTTCACAAAATTTGTTTCATATTTTTTTTAAATTCCATTTTTTTCCTATAACTTCTATTTCACAAAATTTGTTTTATGCTGACGTCACTTAGCCGTTGGATTTGAATTTATTTGAATTTAAGTTGTAGTTTTTAAATAATAAATTATGTTTGGCCCTATGGCCCTCGGTTGGAGACGGAGGCAAATATGGCCCTGCACTGTTCATTAAAATATTAATATCTTGAAGAATCTTGGAGGGCTAGAGGGCTAAAACGAGCCCTCTGGCCAGCCATCGGTTGGAGATGGCCTTAGTAGTCTGGCTGTTAAGTCTTCTGTTAACTGATGATGTGTCTTTCTGTGCGACACATGTTATTGAGGGGTTCGAAGAAATTCAAAATTAAAAAAAAAAAAAAACTTTTCTCGCCCAAAATTTGGGACTGTCTATCCCGCCACTCACCCACCCCAACCTTCCCCTTCCCTGATACCCACCCGGCCACCAAGCTTATTCCCCATCCTTAAAACACAGCCCTCCCCCTCTCCAAAAAAGCCTCAAAGGAGGAAGCATCAATGAAGCACATATGGAAAATTCAATGATTTTCTCCAAAACCCAGATGGCAAATTCAATGATTTTCAATACTAGAAAGGCTCCAATTTCATCAAAACCCGTTTGAACCCTAGAATTTGGTGTGCTCCAATTCGACCTCCAAAGCAACTCTGACGCCTCAACCATTGATTGGGCTTTGTTCTAGGCCTCAAAGGAAGTCTAATGGTAGTGGTAATTGAAGGAAAACATTTCAGGATTTGGTGGATTTCGAACAAATCCCCCGCGGCACCTATAGGGTGTTCTTCGTGAAATCTCCACCATTTCTTGTAAATTTCGGCTTGAATTGAATGTTGGGACATGGTAATGAGGTTTGGTGATGGTAATTGGGTGATAATTGTTGGAAAAATGGCATTGTTTGGCCGGAATTAGAACCGGGTCGAAAGGGAGCGCGGTCAAGGGTGCAGGTCGAGGGAATCCTCCGTTTCCCTTCTCTGCTTTCCCCTCCTTATTCCTCCACTTCTCTCCATGTTCATCCTTTCTTTCCTATCCACACCATCCATTTCAAATTCTTTTAATCTGGGCCATACATGTGGCCCTCGAGATTTTATTCCAAAAATTTGGGGTTTTCTAGAAATTAATAATTTTACAATTTTGCCCTCAACTTCAATCGCTAATAACTTATTCGTTATAACTACAAATCACGTTTCGTCTGCGCCCATGCATCCGTAGCGACAACTACTACCAGGATATGCCAAGAAAATGAACCTTACATGTCACTACAAGGTGATTAACAACAATCAACGTATGTGCCTTGAAGGGCATTTTCGTAAACTCACTTATTACAATTACAAAAATTGTGATTTTTAGGGACGGGCTGTTACACATACATTTAAGTTCATTATAATATATTTTCAGTACAATCTTGTAGGTACAAATATTTTCGTACAAAAAAGTCAATTTTATATATTTCGGCACAGTCATTTATGTACACTTATGTATTTATATATTTTTTTAATCACAAATTTCTTTTAATATTTTCTCATTTACGTTCATTTATAATTAAAAAAACTAAATATGTGCATATTAATAAAATTAAAATTTAAGGCGAAGAGATTAAATAAAAGGGTAAATTACAAAAAACTACCTCAACTATTGGTGTCAATACACTTTCATACCTGATCTTTTAAAAGTGACAATGTCATACCTCATCTTACAAATTTGTGACAATGTCATACCTTCCGTTAGTTTGGTGTCAATTTTTCAGTTAAACGCTGATGTGGCTTAATTCTTCTTCTTCTCTGTCCGTGCGGAGCAACCCAGATTTGGGTTTTTTTTCTTTCCCTTTCTCCTTCTTCCTCTTCTTCCTCCTCCTCCTTCTTCCTCTTCTTCTCTGTCCGCGCGGAGCAACCTAGATTTGGGTTCTTTTTTTTTCCTTTCTCCTTCTCTTTCTTCTTCTTCTCTGTCCGCGCGGAGCAACCCAGATTTGGGTTTTTTTTTTCTTTCTTCTTCTTCTTCTTCTTCCTCCTCCTCCTCCTCCTCCTCTTCTTCCTTTTTCTTCTTCTTTCTGCAGGAAGATGGGAAGAAAGAGATTGAGAGAGAGGAGGGGGGTTGGGGTCGACTGGCATAGGTTTTTTTTTTTTTTTATTTACTTTTTTTAAAAAATATTTTTAAAAATATTATTAAAAAAATTTAGTTTTTAATAATAATTTACTAATTTTTTTAATAAAAAGTGGGTCCCGAATCAAGTCACGTCAGCATTTAAGTTAAATATGTAATCTAGCACTATTAAGGGATTAAATTAAATATGTAATCTAGCACTATTAAAATTTTAATCTTTTGTAAGGACTAATGTTCAAAAACCCAAATCCAATGCACTCGTCACACTTTGATTAAATTTCTGGACGACAATTTGTCCTGTAATTGAATAAAAAAAAGGGAAACTTGAAATAGGTCCAATTTTATAAGCCTCTTTTGATATGGGTCTAATTTTTAGTTACTTTTGATTTAGCTCTAATTTTTGTAGCCTAAAATTGTGTGCTTACTTTTGAATAAAAAAGGGAAAACTTGAAATAGGTCCAATAAAAAAAATAGATGGTTTTAGTTTACACTCAGTCAAGGACACGATATATGAATAAAACCCCGCGTTTACACTAGGAAATATAATCCACGGAAGATAGGTCATTTATCCAAATTAGCATGAGGTAGGTAGCCCAACGTTCTCTAACAATTTACCTGGTTTTGGAATTAACTTGGCTCTCTAACGGAGGAGAAGAAGTTCCTCCTCAAATTTTTACGTGGTCGATTTACGGCTTCATATTTTTAATTGAAATCGTTCATATTATAAATAACTCTATAAAAATTATTTTGTGAAAAACTAATCAAATACGATATCATTTAGTCATCGAACTGTATAAAAATAGATGGACAAATTCAATAAAAGAATTACAAACTATCAATCTATTTACTGTAATTGATTTAATAAATAAAATTAGCCTTAATTGATTCTTTTGTAAAAATGATCTTTATGTGGTTATCTATAATAATAATTATGATCATAAATACAAAGTTTCGTAAATCAACCACTGTCATATCCCAGTCTTGGCTCTGCCGTAGCACGGTATTGTCTGCTTTGGGCCTCGGCCACGCCCTCACGGTTTTGTTTCTGGAAACTCACACGAGAACTTCATAGTGGATCACCTATCTTGGAATTGCTATCGCCCGAATTCGCTCAATGAACTTCGAAGCTAGTGAGCTCCCAAAAGGCCTCGTGCTATAGAAAGGAGAGCATTTACATATAAGGCACAACACCCCCTCTCCGTTGGTCGATGTGGGATCTCACAATCCACCCCCCTTAGGGAACCGACGTCCTCGTCGGCACACTCGCACCGAACGGCAGAGTAGCTATGATACCATTTTGTCACATCCCAGTCTCAGCTCATCCGTAGCACGATATTGTTCTCCTTGGGCCCCAGCCACGCCTCACGGTTTTGTTTCTGGGAACTCACACGATAACTTCCCAATAGGTCACCCACCCTGGGATTGCTCTCGCCTGAACTCGCTTAACTTCGGAGTTCCGATGAACTCCGAAGCTAGTGAGCTCCCAAAAGACCTCGTGCTATAGGGAGGGGAGCATGTACATATGAGGCACATCACCCCTCTCTGTTGGTCGTTGTGGGATCTCACAACCACTAAGCGAATATATTTAGGAATCCAGATTCTGAGAATCCGTCAATCCTGTTTATTTATCGTATATCGTGCAATCAGAAATTAGTTTAAATAAAAATATTTAAAATTAAACACAATTATTACTTGACAAAAATTGATCTCACGATGTACGATGAACGGATACGATTTTTGAATTTTTAGGATTCTCACAAAAAAAGATCCAGAGAAGATCCTGTTGGCATATTTAGAAACTCCTCAACATCGAGGATCAGAGCCAATTATGATCTGTTAATTAATTATATTCAACTGACTTTGAGGAATGATGGGGAAAAAGATCCTCATCGAATTTTTTTTTTGGAAATTCTGGTAATTTTGTGATCGTAATCGTTAATTATAAATCGTGCGGTCAGAAATTATTTTAAAATTTAAAATTAAATATAACCAATATTTAATAAAAACTGATCACACAATATATGATAAATAATAAATTCTGCGAATCTCCATAAAAAAAAATGGGCGAGAATCCATTTTCGAATTTTGGTGATCAGTCTGAGTATTGTCAAAAATCCCACGATTTAATTGCTGGATTTTGCTGCTGGCTGGCTGTATTTCTCCGTTCTTTTACTCGCAGTCAGTACCTCTCTGTCCTATAAGCTGTAAGCCTGTAACGTACAAACCAAACTAAGATGCCACCTCGGTATTGTTCTTGATTTGACAATGCAACTCAGACTCCTGTATTTTATTATTAATTTTGGTTTTTAAAGGTAGATTGTCTGCGTCTTTTCATGCTCTCTTATTTGTGTAGTTACGATTAAATCACGTCAATATTTTTATTTTTTATTATTTTATTATTTTTATTAAAAATTAATATAAAATGTTGACGTTGCTTAACAATGACTGCGCAAACTAAGAGAGAATGAAAATGCACCACAAGGAGGACAGACAATCTGCGTCCTTTAAATACTGACGAACCCCAACTCAGGTGAGATTTGATTGATTTAATTTTGCGTGCGGCTTTCTTTCAGCGCCAGGGCGTGTCCCATCTTTATTTATAAGAATTTGGGCCTCCATTGAAATATGATTATTCTTTTTGGGGTTTTGAAATGGTAAAAATAAGTTTAAAAATGGTAACTTTACGTGGGTAGACAGTGTGGTTTTTCTTTCCAACTGGAAAGTGCAGTAACAAGTTTGCTAATGAATTGGATTGATGGGATTCTGATCCGATTGCTACGTAAATGCAAATATGATTGATCGGATGAAATTGTGATTACAGTCGATTAGGTTATCAGATTATTGAGTTTGCCTTAGCCTTGTTTTTATTTTAGAAACATTTTAAACCTTAATTTGTTTCTTACTAACAAAGTACAGTAGATTTATACGAATATATATTGACTAATCTTGAATACGTACACATTGTGAATAATTTGCTAATAAGAGTTCTGAATACGTTACGTGTGTTAATCCTTGTGTTGAAAGAAAAGATCTATGTACAAACATTAGCTATGAATTTATCTCACTACATATAAGTAAAAACAATTAGTAAGAAGCACGAATGTACATCATGCAATCGATTTCTGAGAATATTTTTGTAATAGAACTTGACATTGACCATTCATCTTTTAGAAAGGACGTACAAAATTATATATGTTTACCCCAGAAAATGAATGTACCACGGAGACAAGAGGCTTTTTATATATTCCATGTGTCTTTAAGCTTTCACCTTCACATGTAAAAGGAGAAAACATTTATCTAGTAGTAGTACCCTTTTTATTTGTCCTTTTATTCTGTGAATCAATTTATTTATATACTAGAGCTTTATGTATAGTGTGTTTTTTAAGGAAAGGAAATTTAAATTAAAGTGCAAAAAGCTCCTTGCGAGACTATTAGGGGGCGTTTGTTTGCCCTCACTAAATGTGATTGGATTGGACTAGACTAGTTGTTAGTTCAATACCGTGTTTGTTCCATGCTGGGACTAATATTAATGAGACTAAATGGGTCTAGCATGGACAAAACCCTTCACTAAGAGGTCTTAGCGAGACCTAGACCTGACAGTTTCTTACACGACACGTTAACACGACATGTAAACGACACGAAAATAACGGGTTTCGGGTCAACACGATAACTAATCGGGTCGTTATCGGGTCACACGATAAGAACCCGTTAATAACGGGTCCTTAACAGGTTTACACGAGAGTGACACGCGGGTAACTTGTTTCGACACGAAAAGAAAAAAGTTATTTTGATGATTTTAATTACTAAAAAAAACTTACTATAAAATACAATAAATATAGTGGATATATATATATATATATATATATATATATATATTGTTCATTAATTATTATTGTATTATTATTCTAAATAAATTTTAAAAATTTAAGTTTTATTTATTTATTTTATAAAATATTATGAGCAAAGAGTGAGATTAAAAAATTATAAAACACATTAAAAATAAAAATATCAAGTAATTTAAAAATACCAAATACATTTAAATATTTAAAATAATTAATTTACAAGTGCAAAAAATGTGAAATAATATGCAAGCACTCTTAATCGCATCCTCTACGCTTTAAAGGTGCGTACATGAATTTTTGAAACTATACAAACCCTCATGTATTTTTAAGACAGTTCAAAATAAATAAAATTCATAATCATTAATGTATAAGTCTGAAAAATGTGAAAGCATATATAAAGGGGTGTGATATTCACACACCCCATTTTACTTTTCACACACCCTTCTAATTTTCGACCGTCGGATTGGATGAATTGAAGAAAATCAACAAATAGAAATTAACAAGGGGTGTGTAAGAAGTAAAATGGGGTGTGTGGATAGCACACCCCTATATAAATGCCCATGATTGCATCCTCTACCCTTAGACAATCGTTACATGGTCGTTTAGTGAAAAATTAATAATATTGTAGAAGTGTAAAAAATGTAAAAAAAAAAGAAAAAAAATACAATCACTCGTAATCACAAGTTTTACAACTTTCGTGAAGGGGTCAACTCTGAAATCTAACACCATAATCTAGGCCTGGCAAACGGGTCATGTATGTCGTGTTCGTTTTGTTTTCGTGTAACACCTGTTATCTTAATGGGTCGTGTCGTGTCACACCCGCTATCTTAATGGGTAAGTGACCCAACACGCTATGATCCGTTAAGAAAAATATAATTTTTTTTAAAAAAAAATTGCACATACCACACATTGCCACACAAATATTACTTCAAAACATTAAAACATTTGTCGTTTAAGTACTATATCTACACCCAAAAATAATACTTTTATTAAGTATATAACATAAGATTTTGTGATATCCACATCCACTAGTGTAAATTGAAGATCGAATTCATTCATTGTATTCATATAGGGTCAAGGAGTGTATCTGTAAAAAATCATCATAATCGGAGTTAAAAGAACCGTTAAATCGTGATTTTTTGTTTATAACCGTCGAAAAGCTTTGTCCGTTACTTGATCTCTGAATGTTTGTTTTTTGTGATTTTTTGCTGATGTGATCTCGAAACATATACAAACAAGTTTGACCGTTTTGATCGTTGAAATTAGTTTTGAAGAATTCGTATCCAATCAAAACGATAGATTGACTAACACTTAAGAGTTTATTTATACTTTCATCAAGTATAACATAAGATTTTGTGGTATCCACTTGTGTAAATATTTTAAATTGAAGATCAAATTCATTCATTGTATTCATATAGGGTCAAGGAGTGTATCTGTAAAAAATCATCAAAATCGGAGTTAAAATAACCGTTAAATCGTGATTTTATGTTTATAACCGTCGAAAAGCTTTGTCCCGTTACTTGATCTCTGAATGTTTGTTTTTTGTGATTTTTTGCTGATGGGATCTCGAAACATATACAAACAAGTTTGACGGTTTGATCGTTGAAATTAGTTTCGAATAATTCGTATCCCATCAAAACGATAAATTGACTAACACTTGAGAGTTTATTTATACTTTCATTAAGTATAACATAAGATTTGTGGTATCTTGTGTAAATATTTTAAATTGAAGATCGAATTCATTCATTGTATTCATATAGGGTCAATGAGTGTATCTATAAAAAATCATCAAAAGCGGAGTTTAAATAACCGTTAAATCGTGATTTTTTGTTTATAACTGTCGAAAAGCTTTGTCCCGTTACTTGATCTCTGAATGTTTGTTTTTTTGTGATTTTTTTGCTAATGTAATCTCGAAACATATACAAACAAGTTTGACGGTTGTGATCGTTGAAATTAGTTTCGGAGAATTCGTATCCCATCAAAACTATAGATTGACTAACACTTAAGAGTTTATTTATACTTTCATTAAGTATAACATAAGATTTTGTGGTATCCACTTGTGTAAATATTTTAAATTGAAGATCGAATTCATTCATTGTATTCATATAAGGTCAAGGAGTGTAGCTGCAAAAAATCATCAAAATCAGAGTTAAAATAATCGTTAAATTGTGATTTTTTCGTTTATAACCGTTGAAAAGTTTTGTTCCGTTACTTGATCTCTGAATGTTTGTTTTTTGTGATTTTTAGATGATGTGATCTCGAAACATATACAAACAAGTTTGACGGTTGTGATCGTTGAAATTAGTTTTGGAGAATTCGTATCCCATCAAAACAATAAATTGACTAACACTTAGAGTTTATTTATACTTTCATTAAGTATAAGTTATAACATAAGATTTTGTGGTATCCACTTGTGTAAATATTTTAAATTGAAGATCGAATTCATTCATTGTATTCATATATGTTCAAGGAGTGTAGCTGTAAAAAAATCATCAAAATCGGAGTTAAAATAACTGTTAAATTGTGATTTTTCGTGTATAACCGTTGAAAAGTTTTGTTCCGTTACTTGATTTCTAAATGTTTGTTTTTTGTGATTTTTTGTTGATGTGATCTCGAAACATATACAAACAAGTTTGACGGTTGTGATCATTGAAATTAGTTTTGGAGAATTCGTATCTCATCAAAACAATAAATTGACTAACACTTAGAGTTTATTTATACTTTCATTAAGTATAAGTTATAACATAAGATTTTTTGGTATCCACTTGTGTAAATATTTTAAATTGAAGATCGAATTCATTCATTGTATTCATATAGACTTTGAGCTATATTTTCACTAATGGTAAAACTCTCATCGTAATATAAACGATCCAAACCATTCATCTTCATGCATCCTCTAAGAGATCATGTTTTCAAAAAAGAAAATCAAAAAAATAAATAAATAAATTTGGTGAGAAGAATGAAACGTAAATGTAAACGACAATCAACGGTTAAATTTAAATCTATAGTTTATGGATAATGGAAAACCTCAGTGAAAACATCGTCAATAAGTTCCAATACCATTTCCCTCCGTGATTGATGAAACTTGAAGGGTTTTATTGTAAAAAATGTACAAGGTTCCTCAATCTTGAAACATAACTCTCTTCATTTTGCATATCTTTGAACATTTGTATTTTGTAGTATGCACTAATGTTTTTTCATTAGACTCTTATTTTGGGGTATGTAAACTTGAAAGAAAAATGTTTTATTTATTTATTTATTAATGTTTTGAATTAGTATTTATGCCACAATATGATATGTATATACTAATTTAGTATTATGTTTTACATTTTTTGGGGTCAAATTATGTTTTTCATTTTCATTATTTATTGATTTAAAAAATATTTTTCTTAACGGGTAACGGGTCGGGTCATATTACCTGATAATATTAACGGGTCGATTTTGGGTTGGGTCATATTACCCATTTATTTTAACGGGTGTTACACGAGACGACCCGTTAAGCTATTGGGTATGACACGAAAACGACACGAACACGAGAAACACGACACGAATGCCAGGTCTAGCGAGACCCCCCCAATAACCATGGGACTAGCTAAGATCATCTCTCTCGTCCTCGTCATGCTCAACGACCACTCCCGATAGACTCCTCGTCATCTCCGGTCACCTAGATCAATCATTAACTTTCCAATTCGACTCTCTTTCAGATCCATTTCACAACCAACTTTCATATAAAATATACCAAATTGAAGGCGTGGGACGGAAATGGTAGGAAAAGATAGAGAAAAAGATAAGATCATAATAAAATATTAATAATTTATAGATTAAATAAAATAATATTAGAATTTGTTATTATCCAGCTTCTTAGTCCAACACTGTACCAAACGTTTCACTAAGTTAGTCCAGTTTAGTCTAGTCTAAGCTAATCCAGCTTAGTCCTTGAAGTTAGTCCAGTCCGAGATAATTCAACGCAATAAACGTACCCTTAATCTCGTTAATAAAGTGAAATATTTATTTAAACATCTGGCTAATATTAACATTCTAATAACATAACGAAAGTCATCAGGTACTTAATAAGATGATATTTCACCTCATGTATGTACAATTTATGTGTGTATATAAATACATACAAGTTATTTTCCATGCTAAATATAGTTTCAATGAGGTTGATTTCTCCTATTTCATTCCCATCCCCTCTCTCTCTCTCTCTCTCTCTCTCTCTCTCTCTCTCTCTCTTTCAAAAAGAATCTAACAGTCTATATCACTGAAAATCATCTTGCTAATTGGGTGGAAGATTAAAGAATTCATTCTCATAGGGAAAATGGGATGCATGGAAAGCAAAAAAAAAAAAAAAAAATGAAAGCAAAAGACAATAATAGTTTGACATATTAATCTTGGTTTTTTTGACCTTTGATCTAGTTTTCAGTTTAGAATACTATAGTACTTCTGTAGGAATCCATAACTCATGAATCACTGATGCGCACTGTGTTGTCTAATTAAGTTTTCAATGAACGTTACTCGAGCTCAAATCCATTGTAATGGACAAGCAGATAGAAACATCTTGTATTTTTTAGGCTTTTCCACAGATCTGTTTAGGGATCTCAAATATAGGGTTTAGGGTTTTTAGCCTCTTGAACGTAGTTACTTTGTTAAATTTGTAATTTATTTGGTATAGGTTAAAAGGCGAAAGACCTAAATATATGAACAAACCTAACCCACTTCCACCTGCCCACACTCGCTTCATATAATATGATCTGGTCGAAAATATTATTTATTCTCAGAATCTCAGGGTGCCCAAATAATTGAACAAAAGTTGGATTGAAGGTGTTCGGTGTCAACTGTCGAGCACATATATATATAATGGACTGGTCGTTCGAAAACCCTAAGAAAATATACGTACGTATATGTATATATATATAGAGAGAGAGAGAGAGAGAGAGATATATCATATATCATATATACACTTAAAGTTGGGATAGAAAAGTTTGGCCCAACATGACAAACAACTTTGCGAAATCTATCAAGCATGGGACTCCACCACCATCCCTACCTTCTTTAATTTGTAAGAAAATCAAACACTCTTTATATATAGTTTTTCTTAAAAAATAAATAAATAATAACAATGACAACCAAATATCCGTATATATTGTCTTAGATTCTCAAATGGGAATCTTCTTTCTTCCACTACATGTATATTTGTCATGTGCTAGCATTTTGCAATGCAAAGACAAAAGAGTAGTAAGTAAATGATTTAAAAAATGTAATGCAAGAGATCAAAATTTTAAAATAAATTTTATAAAATGCATGACGTAGTTGTTGATGGTTAAATTATTACTTAAGTAGTGATTAACGTGCTTATTTTATATTATTAACACATTAAGATTTTCAAATTTGATCTAAAAAATTAGTCTATCTAGCCTTACTCTTTAAAAACACATGGAATTAGCAAAAAAATTTCGATATCTCCCGTACGTTCTACTTTTCCTTGATATGCCCCTTTATATCCCTTAGTTCAACAACTAAGAAACTTATCGGCCATTGCAAAGATCCCACACATTAAAGTCACAGTACCTGCTTTTCCTAAAAGAGAGAAAAAGAAGAAGCAATGGCAATTAGCTAATGTTACATTATGTTTATTAGTATTACAATGTGTTTATTTGAAGTGCTAAAGATAATTTTCTTCGTCAGATTATCGTGGTGATTTATTTTCGAGCACTTGAGTGTGCATGCCACTGAAATCTTCTGTCATTTGTGCTCCCTACAAATTACAATTGTCACAATCGCATTAGTTAGATTTTTAAATTAAATAAGCTTCATAATTAGTTGACAAAAAGTTTGCTTGTGTTTGTTGATTTTGGGAGAGGCATGAGTGGATGGTATAGGAAATACAGTTTCAGTTTTCAAGGACTCATCAGGCCTGATGATTTGATATGTGTAATAAAAGTGGCAATTGAATTGAATTGAGGAGGGGACTGCAACTGCAAGTCCACGATGTAGGTAGGATAGTTCAATTCATGCATGGCAAGTCGCAACCCTAATTTAATATGTTGCCTTCCCAATCTGCTTCTTTGACTTCATTCAATTTTACCGATATCTATGGGCCTCAACTCTGAAGTCGCCGGTAGTTAATAGGGTCAAGTTGAAGGTTTCAGACATACTCTGAAAAATAAACTTAATATGACCACGACCTTGTAAATTTTAAAACTTCCACCGAAATTCCTTATCATGAACAAAGTAGGAATACAAACATAGGTATGATATAAATAATGGTTTTTTATTTTTATTTTATTTTATTAAACATCTACTTTTTCAATCTAAATTCATCTTAGTATACCCCACATACTTTGATATACTACCCTCACACCCCAAACTTTCTACACACACCCCACATTCTTCACATATACATTCAACATTCTCTCATTGTTCATTCTCACCACACCTCCAAATTTTAACACTCTCGCTAAACATGTAAATGCTAATTATGAGGTGGACTACATGACATTCGATTGTTGGTTTATTTTACTGATAAAGCCCAAATTCAAAAATTGTATCCCTCCCTATTACTCCTCTAGAGTCAATCTCATAAAAATTTGACCCAAAAAAGGATGACAGGACACGGGTGAATTTTTTATTTTTATTTTTCAAAATTATAATGGGAAGATTAAATGGGTTCAATTCTTTTTACTGTACAAAATTTAAAAGAAAGTAGTGCCAACTACCAAGCTTACCACTTAGAGAAAATTTTGTTTATATTATAATGGATTTATTCAATTTTTTTTTTTGAGAAATCGAGAATTTGTTTTGGAGTAGTTATAGATTTTGATAACAAAAAAAATGTTATAGTTCTTACAAAATCCATAATGAAGTATGTTTGGTTACGAATTCGTAACAATTTTTATTTTTTATTTTTAGGGTTTAGGTTTCCATCAATTTGGGGGGTTTTTGTCAATTGCGGGTTTTAGGATTTTAGGGTCCGGGTTTAGACAACCAATTTAGAGCAAGGGTTCATATTAGTAAATAATTTGTGTATTCAATTTGTTTTTAAAAAAAATTGGGGCTAAATAGTCATTTCATGTTAAAATACATGAGTGATTTAATAATACATATTCCCCTACAATTCTACAAACACATCCCTCTCACTCTCTCTTCTCCTTGCCTTTGGTCCCCTCACATTTGTCAGATAAAATAGGCTACAACACGTTATCAGCACGCTTCTACAGCTGCGCTTAGGAATCTAACATTGAAGAATTTTTCTGCATCAAACCAGTTCATCCATATCATCACACAATTAGGTTCTTTCAAAACAACAGTTTTATCTCGATATTTTTTGTAGCCCTAATAGCACCATAATGCATGACCCAACTTTACATTTTTTCGAATTTTAGATTCTACATAAATTGTATATGCATTATATTCATAATTGTTGAATTATGTGAATTTGATATTTGCCATGAATTGCATAATAAATATGAAGTTGAATTAGGTTCCCCCCTCCCCCCCAGATGTCAAGGTACTCCCTCCATCCCCCAAAACTTGCTCGCTGTCGAACCTTTGACCTTGCATCGAGAAATTTTTCCTAGAATACGGCCTTCTACATTGGGCTGACCTTTCGCGCATCACAGAAAAAAAGAGAGATTTTTTTAGAATGGGCTTGCATGATGCAGCCCAATACATGGCTCGACCCAACGTCGGCCCGATGGGCCATGGTGTCCCGGCGTTGTGTGCTGCACCGAATTGCTGGCATATTTGTGTTCCCCTGTATCGCGTCACACATGATTCGGCCTCCTTCTGGGCCACCCTTTTTTTGGGCCCAACTCTTTTTGTACAGCTGACCTACTATATTAGGAGCCCACTATTCATATTAAGGCCTGATTAGCTCGTGACAAAAAAAAAACCAAATTCTTGGGACCATCTGCAGCGGGCCGCATTGAATTTTTTTTTTTTGGGGTTTTCCTGTTGCGGCCCGTTTTGTCCCTCTCCTCCCCGTGGGCCTGAAGGTTGCACCTGAGAAACCCTAGCCCAATTTTTGGGATTGGGCCACATGGACTAAAATTTGCTCAGCCCACCCAAGGGCTTTGGCCTATATTTTTGGGCCCTGAGCTTCGATTGTTTAATATTTTTAAACAATTTAGGTTTTATATTTTTTCACCCACACTTTAAATTTGGCCCAAAGTCCAAATAATTAATTCAATTACAATCGTAGACTTGAAGTTTTGTTTGCATATTTTTGTTGTATATTTCTGTGTATATATATGTGTTTGCATGCAGGAACATATAAACCTGAAGTTCATAATTATTTTGAAACTTGAAGTTTCTTAAAAACATACCTTGTTTGAAAACCTAAAGTTTTCGTTTAAAAACTTCACCCACGAAAACCCGAAGTTTTTCATGCAAAATTAAACCAATACATGTCTATTAGAACCTGTATGTTCTACTCCTATGTGAATGGATTGATTTTTTCTCCATTACACTAACCACATCTTGTCCATCTATTTTGTGATAGGAAAATGTCAAATTGGAACAAACTCGATTTCAACGCTTTAGAGGTCTCTGGAAGGAACTACCTTAAGTGGGTCCAAGATGTGAAGCTCCACCTCACTGCAAAGAACCTGCGCCCTGCCATTGAAGAAGAGACGGACAACCCTATTGGCGAAGCTGAAAAAGCCACTGCTATGATTTTCATCTGAATACATATCCATGATGCCTTGCAAATTGAATATCTTGCTGAGGATGATCCACGTGCACTATGGGTTGCTTTGGCTGATCGTTTTGATCATCAAAAAGACATATTCTTGCTTGAAGCAAGACATGACTGACAGCATTTGCTCTTCCAAGACTTTATGTCTGTGAATAAATATAATTCTAAAGTTTGTCGAATTCAATCACTTCTTAAGTTTTGTAACAAAACTTTGACTGAAGAGGATCTTCTGGAGAAGACCTATTCGACATTCTCTACTTATAATATTGTCCTGCAGCAACAATATAAAGCTCAGAAGTTCACTAAGTTCTCATATTTGATCTCTATTTTATTTATCGCTGAAAAGCTGAGCTAGTTGTTGATGAAGAATCATCAAGCTTGACCTACTGGGGTGACTGCTGTGCGTGAAGCACATTATAGCATAAATCAACGCCCAAAACACCAAAAGACGAGTGGTAGGGGTGGCCAGAAGCCATCCCACCAAGGTCAACAGAGTCAAGGCCCATCCAAGGGAGGAAACAAAGCCTTGAAGCGCTAAAACCTCGCTCCTAAGACCTCGAATTTCAAGAATAAAGGCAAAGCACCTGAAACCATGGATGTGGACATGTGCTATCTTTGTGGTTCAAGGGACTATTGGTCCCGTGTTTTCTGAACTCCTAAGAAGGTTGTATATGAATATCATTCTCGTCGTAAGAAGTTTGAATCAAAATTCGTGCAAGTGATTAAACCGGAGACTACAAAGATGGAGGTTTCTGACTTTCAAGAGGATACCACCTCTATGGAAGATTAGAATCTTAAACATAAACAATTTTAGTTAGTTAAAATTGAATAATGGGGCTGAATTTCACGCAGTGGTCATACCCTGCTTTTGTTTTTTGGTTGATTTTTGAACAATTTTCCTTTATATTTGGATTATTTATTGGTGATTTGTTTTTGGATATTAAGATTTCATTAATTACCATCCTTGAATAAATGAAATTATTTTGAATTGATATCGTTTTTAGAACTTTTATGCATGTGATCGATTCAAATTAATTTTTCATTCTAGGTATGACTAGTGGGGAAGTTAGTTGTCTGGCAGATAGTGCAACCGCGCACACTGTTTTGCGTGAACGCATCTATTTCACTAACTTCATACCTAATAATGCACCTCTGACAACCCTCTCAGGCCCATCCACGTATAATGTTGTTCAATGGTACAATCTTGACCATTGCTGAGACACTTTATTCTCCACGTTCCGGAAGAATGTTGTTAAGTTTCAAGGACATTAGAGATAACAATTACCATGCTGAAACCCATGTAGAAAACAGAGTTGAATTTCTGTGCATAACTTTCTACAAATATAGCCAGAAGTGTATTCTAGAGAAGATAGAGTGTATTCCGAGTGGTTTGTATACTACGAACATACGCCCCATAGAATGCCACTATGTGGCCGGCCTTACTACTCGGACCGTGCATAAAATTACACTTTGGCATGATCGTTTGGAACATCCTGGACGAATAACGATGCGCCGAATCCTCAAATCATCACAAGGGCATCCACTAACCCGAAGTTTAGGTTCGATCCAAGGAATTGCATGTCAAACATGTTTCATGGGAAAGCTTATTGCTAAGCATTCTTATGACAAGATTTGTTCGAATCCTCTCATTTTTTCTACAACGAATTTAGGGGGACATTTGTGGACTGATTCACCCTCCCTGCGGACCATTTAGATACTTTATGGTTTTGGTTGTCGTTTCCACACATTGGTCACACGTGTGCTTGTTGTCCACAAGGAACACTGCATTCTCCAAACTATTGGCTCAAGTTATCAAGCTCAGGGCTCACCATCTTGCTTATCCGATCAAATCTATTCGATTGGATAATGCTGGAGAATTCACATTTAAAACTTTTGATGACTATTGCATATCGGTTAGGGTTGAAGTTGAACATCTTGTACCCCATGTTCACACCTAGAATGGCCTAGCAGAGGCTTTCATTAAGCGCTTACAATTGATTGCTCGATCGTTGGTCATACGTACCAAGCTCTTGATCGCTGCTTAGGGCCATGCAATATTGCCCGCAGCAAAGTTGGTCTACCTGAGGCCTATTGTGACACAACCATTAAGTGCCTTTTAGTTGGTTACCGAATACGAACCTGACATATCGCATTTGCACATTTTTGGTTATGCAGTATATGTGCCGATGTCGCCGCTCTTACGTACAAAAAGAGGCCTCAGCGAATGATGGTAATCTATGTCGGATATGATTCTCCTTCGATTATTCGTTATTTATAACCTTTGACAGATGATTTATTTACCCCTCGTTTCACATATTGTCACTTCTATAAGATAGTCTTCCTGTCGTTAGGGGGAGATAAGAACATTAACGTTCCTGAAGAACGACATGAATTATCGTGGATGACCCCCACTTTGTCTCATTTAGATCTCCGCACTGCTCAGTTGGAAACTAAAGTGCAATGCATATTAGATCTTCAGAGCATGCTAAATGCTTTCACTGATGTAGAGCGCGTGACAAGATCACATATTTCAGCTGCGAATTCGCCTGCAACGATGGATGTACCAAATGTACGACAGACTTCCCTCCTGGAAGCCCGGGACACCAATCTTGGTGATCCACGTACATTAGCGACTAGCCAATCCTCTGCCCCTACACAAAAGCGTGGCAGACCCCTTTGGTTCAAAGGATTTATACTTCTGGAAGAGGAAATCCATGACACAAGGTCCCAAAGACCCTACCGTGAATTCGACTATCACTCACTCATTCTATCCAACTCATGAGGAAATTCTAGATTATGGAAGCGTCCTTGAAGATACGAATCCTCCTCCCGAGAATCGTGAGATTTCGGTCTATTATGCTAGCTTAGATGATGTGTGGCGTAGAAATGAGATGATTGTCAACGATGCATTAGCATTTGTAGTAGCTACTGAGATCATGTTGAGCAATGACATTGAACCGCGTTTCGTTAATGAATGTCGACGTAGAACTGATTGGTCGAGCTAGAAACAAGCAATCCAGGTCGAACTCGATTCGTTTGCAAAACGTAAGGTATTTGGACCTGTAGCTCTTACTCCTCCACATGTGAAGCCCGTTGGTTACAAGTAAATTTTTGTTCGGAATTGTAATGAGAAGAACGAAATTGTGCGTTACAAAGCTCGTCTTGTTGCACAAGGCTTCTCACAACTCCCCGGGATTGACTATGACGAAACTATTCACCCATTATGGATGTGATTACTTTTTGCTACCTTGTCACTTATCAGTTTGGTAGTTTCTGAAAAACTAATTATGCAGTTGATGGGCGTAGTAACCGCGTATCTCTATGCTGATCTTGATACGAAATTTACATGAAAGTTCTCGAATGACTTACATTGACTAGTTCAAATATTTCCTCTCGATTCGGCTGAGGCATTCACTCTACGGTTTGAAACAATCCAGAAGAATGTGGTATAACCGTCTGAGTGAGCATTTGATTAGTCAGGAATATGTGAACAACAAACTATGCCCTTGTGTGTTCATTAAGAAGTCACATTCTAGATTTGTGATTGTTGTAGTATATGTTGATGACATGAATCTCATTGGAACTCTTGAAGAGCTCGCGAGAACTTCTGCGCACCTGAAGTCGAAATTTGAGATGAAAAATCTAGGTAGGACTCGATACTGTCTCGGTCTCGAGATAGAGCATTGTTCGGATAGAATCCTAGTACATCAATCAAACTACACCCAGAAGGTGTTGCACCGCTTTAATGAGGATAAAGCGAAGCCTTCGTGTACTTCTATGGTTGTTCGATTGTTAGATGCAAAACGAGATCCCTTCTGTCCAAAAAAGGACGATGAAGAGATTTTGGAGCATGAAGTTCCTTATCTAAATGTGTTAGACACTTTATTGTACTTAGCTCAATGCACTAGACTCAACATCTCATTTGATGTTAATCTTTTGGCAAGATACAGTAATTCTTCACATGCAGACACTGGACTGGCGTGAAAGACATCTTCCGTTACCTTAAGGGTACTACGGATCTGGGCTTGTTTTATCCCTACGAATCCTTGAGTGATGTCACACCCTCTGCTTTTTGAGTCGATCCTCGCCTTGTTAGTTATGCCAATGCACGATACTTATATGATCCGCACAAGGCGCGTTCTCAAATGGGTTATATCTTTACCGTTGGAGGCACTGCAATCTCTTAGAGGTCAACTAAACAGACCTTAGTTGTCACTTCGTCCAACCATGCTGAAATTCTTGCCTTACATGAAACAACTAGGGAATAGTTTTGGTTGAGAGCAGTAGTGGCCCATATTTGAAGCTCCTGCGATCATTATCTCGTAGTTGATGTCCCGACGACGATCTTTGAAGACAACACAACATGCATCGAACAGCTCAAGAAAGGTTATATCAAAGGAGACAACACTAAATCATTGCCGAAGACGAGGTTTTAGAAGCTTGTTCATGGAAATGGTATGCGCAAACTTTCTGAGTTATGACATTGCTATTTTTCTTTGGAATTATGCCAAACTCAGGAGGAGTATCCTGAAGAATACTTACTTGATCTTAATGTACTCTTTTTCCCTACGATTAGGAGCATTTTTCCACTGGGTTTTTGCGATAGAACTAGGTTTTAACGAGGCACCCACCTTGGGCTGGTCATATCCCTGATGATGTCCCGTAGACGTTTCTTTTGACTTTGCATTTCTCACACATTTTTCCTTAGACTATGGATTTTGTCCCCCATCAGGTTTTTGCCATAGCCTTAGGGTTTTTTTTAGTGAGACTCACTTTCTTATGCAAGTTCCTACCTTATTGAGAATAAGCGTTGTTCCTTAGAATCAATGCCAACAAGTCGACTTCCTCAACTTCTGCATGATGCTAAATCTACCTTGAGTATTTACTCACTCAAGGGGGAGTGTTGTAAACTTTTCTAGTTTAAGTGTGATTGTGTAAATCCTAGATTAGATTTGATTCTAGTTATCCTTTCCTATTACAACTTGTATTCCTTGAGGATGAATGAATTTATTCTCTCCCTTTAGTACTATAAATAAAGGCACTATGTAGGAGGGATAACATACACATTCCCCCTATAATTCTACAAATACATCTCTCTCACTCTCTCTTCTTCTTGCCGCTGGCTCCCTCACATTTGTCAGATAAAATAAGCTACAACATGTATTCAATTTCTTTTAAATTATTTGGGGCTAAATAGTCATTTCATGTTAAGATACATGAGTAATTTAATAATACATATTTATATGAGATGTATTCAACAATATATGGAGTGTTAATAAAAAAATTCTATAAATAACTCATTATTCTAATAATATTCATTTGGTGTCATTTTTTCTTATTCTTTTTCTAAAACACTCAGTTACAATATTAAAATAATCAAACCTTAACCTAATCAAAATTCGAATTCATTTCCATAACCTTCCTCACCACTTGATCTTTTTGACTATTATATGTACGTAGTGCACTGAACTCATTTTGCTTATGAAGGGTCGACCTAGTATATCGTGTAATCGGTTTTTGTTAAATACTATTTATATTTAGTTTTAAATTTTAAAATAATTTCTGATAACACAATATACGATAAATAGTAACGATCACATAATTTTTAGGATCCCCAGGAAAAGGATCTAGGGAGGATCCTTTTCCCTAGGTTACCAAGAGAATGAGGAAGATGTTAGAAGAAAGTGGAATATATGGATAGTGCGTGTGAATTAATTGAAATGATTACATCATCCCTATAGTAAAATATAATAATTTGTTCGAATTATTAAAATAGGATGGTGCTATTTGTACATTCATTTTTATCTTTTACACACACAATTCAATTCTTGATTATCAAATGAATTGAAAAAGATTAAAGGTCGAAATTAATAAAGGGTGTAGGAGGTAAAAAGAAATGCGTAGATAGAAAAACCCAAATTATAACTATATAGAGTTGTGTTTCCTTAAGATGAGATAAAGAAAAATTATAACTTATTATAATGTAAAGTTTTTTTTCCTATACATCAATGATCTCAAGTTGGAGAAAAACTTGTGTAAAGTTGAACGTACCGTGAAACAATGCCTAATGGACTCAATCAAAATTTGACAGGTTTTAAGAGTTAACTACAATTTCTTATTTACATAAAACACTAAAAACTATTATCTCCATCATTAAAATTAAAATAAAACAATAACACCCCATCCCAGACTTCCTCCAATGGAGAAACCTCAATTGCAAGTCTAAAGGTGGGAAAAGAACTCTAATATAGGTTGATCAGTTTTCCTAAGTAAATGATGTTTTGTTGCTTTCGTCTCATTCCTCCAGTTTGTGTATTAAATCTCTCTTGTTTTCGAAGAATTGAAATCCCATCACTTTTTTTTTTTTTCAATGAATTAGTTGGAATTGTATAGACTTTGGTCTTGAAAACGACTACATATGATTGGACCCAGATTTGTTTTCTCTTGTTTTTTTGGGCGATGAACCATGTTCTACAGAGACAAAAAATCTATGAGAACGATAAATATGAAGCTTATTCCTTCAAAATTAGTCAAACGATACCACCACCGGGGCCCAGGAGGGGGGGATGAATTCTCAGATGGAGGAGGGCTCCAGTTGGATGATTAGATCTATTTTCTATTTTTATTTATCTTTATAATATATTTTCAATTTTCTTTGTGTAATTACGAAAGCTTTAAAAGATAAATTATTAACTAAGAAATTATAGTTAAATTTTACTATGTTTCAAATTTTGTTTGAGTCGTAGTGTCATTTTTTTTATCAAATAATATTACCTACTCTAATGTGTGGAGGAAGTCGTAATGCTATTAGACATTGTTTAATGGCACAAGAATTTTTATAACTTTAGGAGGTTATTTCTCTATTAATAATTATTTTATAGAGAGTCTCCTATAATACTAATATCACATCTATTTTTTACTAGTATGACTTCATTACCTTAGTCTAAAGATATCCTTGTATTAGAATGAAAACTTAATTTTTCAGAGAAATGCTAGGCTTAATGATCTCATATTTTATTGATTTTTACAAATTTTTATAGAGTAATTTATAATATAAACGATTTCAATCATAAGCATAAATTTACAAACTGATTACATAATATTTTGACGAGGAACTCCTCTCATCCATTAAAGAGCCGAGTTAATTTCATTTTCTAATTAAAAATAGTTAATCATGTGTCAAACATAAAATGGATTGCACTGAAATCACGTGCATCAAATTTTAAAATATCAGAACCCAGTTACTAGTAAACCCATGAATGCAAATGATGGAGACACGAGGCGAGAGGGCATTGAGATGATTTCGTAAAAAGCAAAAGGGAGATATGTGACTCTGCCTTCCATCGACATCTGCATAACATTTGAAAATTCAATGTACGAAAGTGCTAGGCCACGCAGAAGAACACAAAAGCTGTAAAGCAGATTGAATTATTTTTGGCGTTTAGGTTAAATAAACCATAAAGTCGCAGAATAATTCTAGCAGATCGTGGATTTGCAAAGCATAAAAATTGCAGGTACAAATGTATCGATCGGTGGGGACTCTCTTCACTTGATTGAAGAAGATTCAACGCTAAAAGTTTTATGAATATTTAACTTAGCAGGAAGCTTTTTAGGTTTGAATATTCCATCCTCGATGTAATCCACAATGATCTAACGCGTTTATATATATATGATCTAACGCGTTTATATATATATATATATATATGTATATATATATATATATGTATATATATATATATATGTATATATATATATATATGTATATATATATATATATATGTATATAAACATTATCCGTGACAAAAACTATAAAGATGTAAAAAATTTGCTAATATCACAACCCTAAAAGGTATGCATCAAACTATTTGTGTTTCGATTAACATCCATCTCAAGCTATGCATCAAACTATTCCAATATAAAAATGAGCTTAAACTTTTTCCTAATAACACAACCCTAAAAGGTAAATATGATGTAGCTGGAGAGGTTTATTTTTATTTTTATTTATTATTTTTTAACATTAGTGTAGGATGGTGCTTCATTTATCCATTGAACTCGTACTCCGAATATTTTAGGGTCTTTAATAACATGAATTGGTTTGTCCTATGCCTGGCACGGTTTGGACAGGTTCAGGTTTAGGTTCAAATCACGATCCAAATCGCACATTGCGGTTTGCCTGTATTTCAAACCACAACTGAACCATATGACTTAAAATTGATGTAATTGGTTCACCAATGTCGTGGTGTAGTTTGGTTCGATTTGTGGTTTAACGTGCACATATTACCAAATAAATTTGTTGGAGTTATGTCGAAATAAATATAAGAAAAAAGGTATATACTATAAATTTATAAAAAAATCCATCATCAAACTTTCAATCTCATAACACTAAAATTGTAAAAATAAGAATGCAAAATTAGTTAACCAGAATATTCAAGTTATTAGTGAGTGAATAATTCATTCTCCTCATACAAAGTGAATTAAAACGCCATAAAACCTTGTATTACCATCAATAGGATGAGTATATATCAATTCACCTTGACACACAATTTGATTGATCCATAGTGCATGCATGTTAAAATTTTGTGATATTTGCTAGTGAATTGAAAGTGATCACTGTCCTAAAATGACAACAATTTGATGGATGTTTTCCACGGATGCCGACATATACAGACAGGGGGTTTGGTAGGGTAACGAAATTGAGAATTGAGAAAAGGGCAGTTCCTGCTTTAATAATTAATGGTTGAACCAATCTTTGGATTTGCCACTACCACTACCATATTTTTGCCCTATCAGTCCGTCCGGGGGGTAAAAAAATGTTCAAAGATTCAAGTACACTTATGCATGCATGCATGCTGATTGCTGAATTGGTGGTATATTGTTATCCTATCTTACTATGTTCTTTATGCATCCACCAACCAACACACACCAGAACATCCCGCTTTCCCACTGGTAGTTTTCTTTGTCTTGTTTTCTATTCGGTTAAATGGGCATGGTTTATGTTATTAAACTTTTAAGCATTTGTTAGTTTCGATAGGTAAATGATTATCACATGTATTTGTTATTCTCTTATAAATTCATGCTCAATTATGTCGGTTGTTTTTCATTTAATTTATTTAAACTTATGGCCAGAAATAAAACGGACGTGTAAAAAGAGAAAACGATGTGATATCATTTTTTGTTTCGATATTATTTTAGCCGTTTTGATTTGTTTTTTCCTTCTTAAAATAATTATTCAAAGTGAAAGAAGCATCCTAATTTTGTCGCAAAATATCTAAAAGGAAGTATAATTTTGATAAAGACATTTAACCATGACGCATCGTACCATTCAACTACTTAAGGCACAAATTTTGAGTAAAATAAACACATATTTGTCCTCATTTGAGAAAGACCGGTTACATATGGTTAAATTTGTGTGGTTAGAGGTAAGTTATATCGTCCAAAAATCTAAGTTATTTTCTAAAATTGAGTCTAATTGTAACATACTTATTATAATAAGGACTACAAAATTTTTCAAACGAAACATATTTAAAATAAAATTGAGTATAACACAAATTTTGAAGAGTTAGATTATAAGCAGAAAATATCTATAATATAGATAGCTAAAAACGATTTAGTTGAGATATAGATAATTATCGACAAAAAAATCTATGATATAGATACATCAAATAAGTGAAAGGACTGAATGCAATATGATTGAACAAATTTTAAGATTTAGGATATTACAATTCTTTAAAATTTCAATTTTATCACAAACTTAACAAAAATATAATAATTATTGGACATCTAAGGACTCGAATTTGAATCCTTGCTCAATATCGTAGATGGTTTTTATAAAAAAATTGGAAAACGCTATAAGATTGTTTTAGAATTTTGGTCGAGGATGTCCAAAATTTGGTTCCTCATCTGAATCAGATGATCACCCAAGTAGACTTTTAACTGGACCTATGCATCGGCCAACAGTGAATGGGACAAGGCCCTAACCAACAGTCTGGCTTAGTCTTATGATCCCACTTCTTAAATTTTTGTTGAGTTCATATCATGTTTTGAACTCCATATTTATTAGACACAAGACAACCCAACAGGAAAATGACACGAAATTAACGAGTTCAAATTGGCCACAAGCATGCTTGTGTCATGATCGTGTCGACTCATTTAACGCAGTTGATGCAGTGTGTGTTTTTGGGTCAATCAACTTGGAAACTAATACGCTTTAACACGTTTACATAATGTACGATTCATGTAAACCATACAACGCGAGATAGTACGTCTTAACTGAAGGTGAAGTGGCAAGTTCAGCCCGTTCATTTGATGTAAACATTAAGGTTTATGAATATATTTGTAACGTTAAATACTAAACCGGCTAATCGTGCCGCTGTCGATAAACATGTTTATTGATCGTCGTGTTCAGGTCTGAAAAAAAAAGGACCAGATCAACAAGTGTGTCATGTTTGAGCTGACCCTAATTTGTTCGTGTCGAATTCATGTCAACCAGAACTTGATCCGTGAGCACGAATTGACACCCCTAACTCTTGGAATAAGTGTGTGTATTCTCTTTATAGTATTAGAGGAGCTGTTTGAAAAGAACAAGCCCATTAGCCCGTGTATGTTCAGAGTTGGGCTACCCTTGGATTCGGGTTGTAAACCACTTGAACTACGAATCCCATGCAAAGAGTGAATTCGCGAACGCAATACGCACTTCATTAATTCTACTTAGCTAAAATTCATCGGCATTATCTTACCGAAGCTCGAAGTAGTTATAGTCGCGCGAACCACCCGTTGAATCCCAAGCTCATTTACAAAGTCTAAATCTAAACGAATCTCAACCCAAGGCAAGAACGAAAAACACGTTTCATTTTCCTTTTCGCTTTGGTGCAACAAACATTTCATTTCACTTTGATCTTGGGTGGATATAAATGAATTAAAAGAAAATCAATCGCTGCCTCAACGCACGTTTTATTTTTGAGGAACATGTTCGAGTACCAAACATACAAGCTATACGACAACTTAGAAACCTATATGTGATGCTCTAAATCAGGGAGTTGTAGAGAGCGTCTTAGTTTGCATTTGATAGATCGATTACCTACCGTTTATTTTCTATCAATGTGATGTTTGAGAAAGGGTATCAAGGGACCATCTAAATTCTAAAACGGCTTCATCTCCAACGTAAAGTAGTAAACACAACCTGCTCATTTTCTGAGGAAAGAAACCCCCTTCTGAATGCTTGCTGCTAGTTCTTTCTTTGCCTTCTCCAAGCCAGCCCTGTTTTGCAAACACGGAAAAATATTAAACTTTTCATATAGAGTAAGTCAATTGCACGGCTTCAAAACAGGTAAGATTACGGACCTCTCATACTCATTCAGGGGGCCAAGAGGATATATTTCCTCAGCTCCAGTACGGCCAAGCCGCACCTTGGATGCAAAGAAGGGAAGTTCAGTCACCTACAGTAGGCATGCATTCCTTGTTAGGTCGAAGACAAGAAAGACCAGCTTATGAAATAAATTCAGTTCATACAGAGGCAAATTTCAGTTCATACAGAGGCAAATAAAATGCTAGTAACATGCCTGAGAAGCCAAAAATGCACATTCGACAACCCCAGCATCTCCTCGCAAGCCACGGAGGCATGCATCTGCAAATTTAACAGCAGCATATGCCTGCATTTTTTTTTCAGTTACTGTAAATACAGCTGCAATAACAGAAACAAAAATAAATTAAGAAAAAGTAAAACTTCTGAAACTACTAACCATTGATAATGTTGCAGAACCAGCTCCAGCTTTTGCCTGAAAAACATGTAAAGATTGCCTGGTAAACTAGCACTCTTGAGTATCAATAAAATTATGGTAGCACGAAAATGCAAAAGGTTTTGAAGCAAGGTCCAATCACAAAATAAAGGAGACTTCACTCTTCTAAAAGATGAGATGAGACTAAGCATACTGTTAAGAACATGACAGCACTGAGCCAGAGAGTGGTAGCCTAAAGACAGGAAACCAGGTTGGTATATGAAGCAGAAGAGAATGCTATGACTACTAAACCTCTTGCATAATACCTGATAACCACTTAAGGAGTCTGTGCCTGCAAACTCTGAGGGAATGGGAAAAGCTCTCAATACCATCTGCTTTCATTTACAAGAGCAATTTTTGAATCCTAATAAGCAAATCTTTTGACATGAGCTAGTCCGTGATACTAAAGTACCTTTATCCCACCCTGTTAATTGTTATCATGTCTTTTGCATGCCCAAATCTGCAACTATTCACGATGACCACAAAGAAAGTTGCTGCAAATAGAAAGGGAGTCCACAACTATTGCTCTGATACTCCGTCAATTGTACAAAACCTTCGTGCTTTATAGCCACCACTTAATTCGATTGTTGTACCCTCTTAACACCTTCTACGGTACTTTGTCAGGGTATCAGCCTTAACATACTATTCAGAACTTATAATTCTTCCAACCTACTGTCTACAAGGTGTTGAAGCTGTAAACAGACTTTCCCACATTTGTTCTGTCAAATATTTTTTTTTTTTTTGAAACTAGTGTCTCCGGATCTTTGACCCGACTAATCACTAGGCCCCCCCGCCTGACCCCACAACATTTGGGAGGCAAGAAACTCTAGCAATTGCTAGGTGGGTACCTTGAGAGGTGTCGAACCCCAGACCTCTTGGTTTGCTACCAAGGGCCTGACCATTAGACTAAACACTCTTAGGTTTCTGTCAAATAATTATCTAACTAACTTTCTGCATTAAATTAAAATAAATTGTAGGATTTGCATTCACTTAAAGTAAAGCATATAGTCTCCATATGTAATTAGCAGCCAATCAAGAAAATAAGCATTTTGTTACTCACCTCAACCACCTCAGTGCCACCATTCTGAATGCGATCTGTTAGGTAATCAACTTCTTTTGGGGTGAAAGAGCATGGAGGTTTAACCTGCATAAAGCAATAACGACAATGAATTTAAATAAACTCTCTGCCCAATCACACACAGAGCTTAAACATCTGAAAACAAGGTGTCCTAACCTGAGACAGAAGAGGCAAAATTGTAACCCCTGCATGACCCCCAACAACGGGAACGTCAATCTCCCTAGGATCAAGACCCAGAACCTCTGCCTGCAATCATATAACAATTTCAAAATCTATAACCAAAATGTGCAATTGGGTAGCAATAAAACATAATAATCAAATTACTAAACGCATACCACAAAAGTATTGGCTCTAACAACATCAAGCATGGTGACTCCCAATAGTTTCTTAGGATCAAAGGTACCAGCTTTTTTGAAAACTTCAGCAGCAATGGGAACTGTGGAGTTCACAGGGTTGCTAATCACGTTAACAATGGCATACGGACAGCACCTGGCGATTGCTTCACTGATCGTCTTGACGATTCCGGCATTGATGTTGAACAAATCGTCCCTTGTCATTCCGGGTTTTCGGGGCACACCGGCCGGAATGATCACCAGCTCCATTCCGGTCAGCGCTTCCTCCAGCTGCTGCTGCCCCAAAAACCCGCGCACCTACAAAACCGAATAACCAATTTTGCAAATTTAGAAATTTAGAAATTTGAAAATTGAAATGAATGAATCAACGAATTTGGGATTCGGGGTTTTGGAGCTTACTACGGCGCCGGTGTCCATGTGGCTGATATCGGAGGTGACGCCGGGGGTGTTGACGACGTCGTATAGGTGGAGAACGGAGACCAAGGGGTTCATCTTCATTAACATGGCGAGAGGCTGGCCTATGCCGCCGGCTGCTCCAAGTATGGCTACTTTGAAACCAGCGGCGCCACCCTTGGCGCGGCAATTCAAGCGGCCAACAGTGGCAGCGTTCTCCATCTGGAGATTTGGTGGGTCCAAATGGGCGGAAATTCTAGCAATCCGTTGGTTCGCGTTTACTTCTGAGCTCGGCTGCTGCTGCATCGTGTGATTTTTTGTGACGAAAATTGATCCAATCGTCGATAAATAAATGAGCGGAGAGAGGGTGGAGAGGATGAGTGATGACGGGAAAGCTTTGCTGGGAAATTGGGCAGTGTGGAATATGGAAACTGATCTTATCCCAAGTTGAAGTTCCCAAAACCCAATAATATGACCGATCCGAACTTTCTGACTTCTGGCGCTTCACTGCAATTGGGTTAGATCAATTCCAGCGTGGGAGCCGTCCCAGTCAATTTACTATTTAATCTACTCAGTAAACATTAACTGCTTTAATGAAAAGTAATCCTTCAGGCAATACACTTTTGCATCTCCATCGTTGCACTTCAATAACCCAGGCAATAGGCAGTAAAATATTAGTTTTTTTAAATAATACAAAATAATTTTATTTGTAATTTCAGATATAATTTTTAATCGGTCTCGTTGTACGATTTTTTATTAAAAAATTATTTTTATTATTTCTTTTCACATGGTTCAGCACACCATTTCAAAACCTTTTTTTTTTATTATTTTTTTCTTCTTTTCACATGGAGCCAACCCACCATTTTTTCTTCAAGCTCAGCAACGCACCCCCCCCTCACACCCAGTTTTCAACTCGCCTCTCTTCCTCCATCTTCACCACCCCGCCGCCGCCTCTCCTCCTCCATCTTCACCATCCCACCGCCGCCTCTCCTCCTCCATCTTCACCATCCCATCCACCTCAGCCTCCATCAACGGTCCCGATCTCCGGCGACCCATCTCTGCCATTTTTCTGTGCCATTTTTCAAGCTCAGCAGCTCCCACACCTCAGCCACCCATCTTTGCCATTTTTCTGTGGGTGTTCATCACTTCGGCGACGAACTCCGGCGAGATCCATTGAGTTCGAAGCCTGGGTTTTACAATTTTTTTAATTTTTTTATTAATATTTTATATTTGTATTAATTTTATATTATGGTTGACGTCGCCCTGACGTTAGCCCTGCATCAGATCCACTCGGGCTGGCAATTCCTCACAGGCCCGAGGGCCCTTTTTCCTTGCCTGTGCCTCGAGCAAATTCCAACGGTGGAGTTGCTCTTATGGGAAAAGGATTTGGATCATATCCGCTTTCAACTATTTATCGTACCTTGCGTGGATAGAAATTATTTAAAGGATATTATTTAAAATTAAACACAAATTGTAATTAACGAAAATTGGCCACACGATATACAATAAACGGTTAGGATGTGAGGATCCCTAAAATCCCCATAAAGAGCATCCTGAGAGAATCCTCATCCATGGAAAAAGCCATAATATGAAATGGGGTGCATTTTTCTCACCCATAACTTTGGATATGGGTGGGAATAAAATCGGAATTTCTCAAACTGAATCGAACAAAACCGAACAAAAAAAGTCCCGAATAAAAGGTTTCGAACCGTTTAGCACGAGATTAAAGATGCCATCATTCGGTAATCACAAACCGAAACGATAATTATTTTAATATAATTATATATATAGAATTAATAATAACTTTTGGATTTGGTTGAGATTGAATCTTAACCATTCGTTAAAAACTTAACTCTCTCTCACTTTCCTCATAGACCAGAGACTCTCTCAGCTCTCTCTCAACCTTCGAAGCTCTCTCAAGTCTCGACCCATCTCCCTCTCTAACCTCTTCGAATCTCCAACGTCACCACCCACCACCACACTTCTCCTTCTTGAGCCTCTCCAGCATCATCACGACTATAAAGGCACACATCTTTGAATCTGTTCCATCTCTGTTTCTTTTTCTCCTCTCATGCGTCACTCCCAACCACTCATTCCTTTATCAACTCGTCGTTGACCACAATCATCTATGCTCTATCTCCAGCGTTCAAGTTATTAAGGTAAGCAATTTGATATTTACAAAAAGAATTATGGATTTACGATTTAGGGCTTTTGATAGTTTCTAGATTTGGATTTGGATTTCTCAGATTTGAACATTTTGAAATTTTTAGCATGCATGTTTGATTTCTGCAATAAGATTACTTAGATTTATGAGTCATGCACATGATAGCGCTCTAAGAGGTAAGTACCTTTGGTTATTTATTTTATACATGATGGAATGTAGATTTTACATGCTTACGAGTCACGCACATGAGCTACACTCTGACTTGAGTTAGCCTCAATCATGTGTAACTCTTATATGATAAGCCTTTAACTGGTTCAAGTCTAAATTCCCTCAATCGACCACAAACAAGTCCGCTTGGTCAAAGAAATAATGTCATATGCAATGACTCAGGCACCTATAATGGGTCAACATTTGGAATTGCATATTCAGAGCTAGGAATGATCTTTCAGATCGTTTCCACAGATGGCCCAAGGAATGTGCCACCTTGCCACCCTCACAACAAGCTTTCATTCTTCCTTTCAATAATGTATATGTTTTGATCCTCGCATGACTTTGTTTATTCTTTCTTGCATCATCTTTTTTTGCGTTATAGGCCCAATATACCTGCAAACATCAAAATTTCGGTGAAATAATGTTTACCAACAAGTTAAATTTTGACTCGTTAGGGCTTATGTGGCGCACATCATGGGTCTTGCCAAATTGCACACCTTGCATGTGACTCATCAAAGATAGACGAGTCATCAAATGACACATGTCGACATTGAAATCTCCGTCAAACAAGAGCAAATTTACCCTTATTAGAACCAAATTTGCGCACCGACCATGTGTAGAGGAAGTTTTCAAACTCAACTACCTACAAAATAGTAAATAACTAGGAATAACCCTAAGACCGGGGGAAGGGGATAAGGTGTGTCGACCAAAGACTCTCTTACGGTCAAGTTAGTGAATAGTTTTACACTCAAGCAGTGGACAAGAGAATTCAAGTGTTTAGACTAAACTACCAAAGATGAACCTTAGATGACTGTATTTATACTTTAAAGAGATAGGCATTTTTAGGATAGAATTCTTATTCTAAGTCGGGAGAATCCTAGAGGATATCTAAAGGTAGATATTGCATATGAGTTATAATTGCTTACGATGCACACCAATTCTTAGATTTCAGGAACTCCAAGACTTAAAGGATCTGATTGTGTCCATATCCAGATTAGATCCCATGTTTGCGGAACAAGTATGGTTATCTAGTGGAGTCGCTAGGGCTCCACTTATCGCCCAAAATAGGATAGTGGTGGCACCGCTACTCCTTCTGATCCAGCTCCGACCAGAGCTGGTGAATCCATGATCGAACTTCTAAGGTCATTGTATTCAGATCAGTCTTATTCCGGCCTAAAAAATCATGGTCCCACAAGTGCCTTTGAGGATGGATAGTTATCCAAAGACCATGTCTTTCAGAGTATGCTGGATATGTACCGTTTAGTCTTTTATCTCTATGTGTTGATTCGACTCTTGGCATTAAAGTGGGGCAGTTGAGTAGCTTTGATGTCTGTCTTGCAACCTTTAAAATCGCGCAAAATCAACCATAATGATGACGGATGCCTCCATTTCGTGTGCACACTCACAAAAATCATTCACACGTTTCTTCAAGTGGCTTTGATCCTCACACATGTCAATCTCAAGATGAAAACCTTTTCAGATTCAACGCGAGATCCTCTAGTGATTTGCCTTTAAATCGCCACTCCCACTTTGAGACTTTTATAGCCATTTTGAGACTTTTATAGCCATTTTTCCGTAATAATCTCTATCATGAAGCTAATTAATTCCCAATTTAGCCATTATTCCATGCTAGTATTCTTCGCTTCTTGCAATTGTTTCATAAAATTCATCCACTCGTAGCACCCTCCATGCAGTTCTTGTGTATGGGTGGAATCTCTGCAAAGTGTTGACATTCTTTAGAGGGTTCTTCGTCATCGCTTTCTTCCTAATCATCCGCTTATAGACAATGGCAATGACGGATCTTTATCATAATACTCACCCTCAATGTAGTATCTTGCTCGAAACGTAGCAAGATGGGTGTGAACTCTTACCAATGAGCCTTCAAAAATTTTCTTTTGCCAGGGGTGAGGGCTTGTCTCCCCCAAACTATTGTACCTATCTGAACCCTTTTACTGAGACTTTGATAATAAACATGTCCATACACGATCTTTTTACTTTTTCTTGCGCCTTTTTCCTAAATCCGATAAATCCTTCCAAAGTAAATGAACTTGTAGAAATAAAATAAGCAACAAAGTAGGATACAAGTAAGTTTGTGGGCTTGGGATAGAGATCAAAAGCCCCGTCGGTAATGTTGATGCGAAGTAACATTACCTCTCAAACTTAGAATCCATAAAGTATTTTCATCACGATATCCAGAACACCACCATACTTCGGTACCATGAATTAAACCTTAAACCCATGAAGAATCTTTTGCTTTGTGCTTATTAATTCATTTATTGGACTTAAAATTTTCAAACAACCTGCAAAAAACAAATTAATAACAACTTTTTACCTTACCCTAATTCTTGGATCAAGAATTTCAATACTTGTAATGTAGTACTAGGAAATGATTTCTTTCTTAGACTAGATCACGTGTCCGTCTCTAGCGAAGCTTAAACAAAAGTTTTTTGGAAACTTGGTCGTCGACATGTGGATTGAAAACACTTTTTGAATCCTTTTTGTCAGCATTAGACCTCAGGTTTTTCGATCAGACTACCTTAACTAGCTAAGTCAAAGGATTTCCACGTATTGAAACTCCATTGGAATAAAATTTCTCTTAGAGATTTCTAGTCTGGATGCCCCTTTCAGACCTGCTAACATACAACATCGCATAACATACTTGACTTAGTACGTTGGTTCGGGATAGAAGTAGTCGTACTTGAGGTCAAAGTTCAGAATCACCTTCGGATAATTCCTAGGTCACCCTTTTGACTATTCCCTTCAATAGCATAGAGCCTAGGTTTGAATGTTATAACCCACAACTTTACTAGTTGTATAAACTTTTCGGAGGCTGGATGGTGAGTTAGACTTTCGAGTCAGGGCACCATGTGCTCATGCCCGTTCGTAACGGCACAATTTATAGTTCAAGTCTCCCAAACTAATAGCCGTTTAACATGGAATGAGCTAAAAGAGACTCCTCTGATAGTGTTGTTTTGAATTTTAGACTTGCATTTGTGAAAAGTTTTCAAAGTATGTGTTTTGTTTGGGACTAGTGATGTACTCTTTGCATCATAAAAAAGAAAAGAAAAAAAAAACAGACATCAAGACAAATAAAATTTCCTTATTCATGGTAAAAGTAGGATTAATTGTTTAAGGGGATGCGATTGAATCCGAGAAGGATTGCTTATATATCTTCCGGGAGAAAAATCAAATCACTAGTGTAGTTTTAAGAAAAAGATGATATAATGTAAAAATTTAAATAAGGGATAACTTTTGATGATAAGCTTATGGTAGGGTATTAAGAGATGAGTTCTTTACGAACTTGTCTTTGCGTAGATGGCGGCGCTGCTATTGAGTCTGGAGTGGATTGCCTACATACAGGGAAGGGAGTCGAACTGTGTGTAGTTCGGATTACCTATTCATTTACTCAATTTGAAGACGTCGACAAGGAGTCCATCTCAGGGTAATAGGAGTCAGATTTCTTATGACCCTTTCCATCATTTCTCTTATTTTTGGAATTTCTCGTCCTCTGTGGATGCAATTTATGTTAAAAGTGGGCTTCTTCACCGGTCGTCAATCTTTATTGTCTGTGTACTTATTCGATGGGTTCTTATTATTGGGTTCGACTCAGCCTTTTTTCCTTACTTTGTCTCTGACGAATTCCCAGTCATGCCCCTGATCCAACAGTTCTTCAATGTGATTCTTCAATATTCACAAACCCTGGTGGCATGGCCAATGCTCTTGTGGAAAAAGCAGTGCTCGTTTGGGTTTTTCTTTGGTAAGTGCTTCGGGAGTCATTTTGGGTGTCAGAAGAATGACTTATCCTTTATGCAGGATGTTATTAATGGTGGTGCTTTAAGCAGTATACTGTTTTGGCTTTGGCGGGACATGTTTGTCCCGACGTCCTCCTTTAAGAACTTGTCACAAAGAAGAAGGAGGGATGTCCTTGTTAGCTCTTCTTCTGTTAGTCTTTTTGGGGTAATTTGGGTGGGTTGTTGTTCTCCTAGTCTTTTCATTCCAATTAGTCAAATTGTCTGAGATATCAAAGCATTCGGCCAAAGTGGCATAATTAAGCTTTATTTTGTTTAGCTTCTTGGAAATGAGTGAATGGACGTACATGCCTTGTTTGAACGCCAGTGGCCAACTTATCATTAGATTTTTCCATTTCTACCAGCTTTAACAGAAGTGCTTCAGTTAGGTCCTGAGATTTTTGTCTTTAGATTGAGGGGCCATTCTGAACAGAGCTTTATGAAGCTTGCGAACATTACGGTACACCGAATAGGTGTTCATGAAGATGTCAGCCAAACTCTCAAAATAATCAATGGACATGGTTGCCAGTTTCGAGTACCATCTCATGGCTAGCCTCTCCAAGGTGGATGGGAAATTTTTTCCCATCTAGGCATCATTGTTGTTGTTTAGGACCATGACATTTCGGTAGTGCATAACATGGTAGTCTAAAGTTGGAATCACCACATAATGGTTTGAACTGAGGTTGGGAAAACTTTTCTGGTGGGGAGGGTGATTTCGATCGCCACCGAAAGTAGACTTTTGACTAGGACCATCGGTCTGCTGGGGAATCGAGGATGGTTGTTCCTAACCAAACTCCTGAGGTTCTCTCTATCCGAAGGATGTTGCTGCTCTTGGTGTTCAAAAAATTCAGGTTTGTCAAATCTTAGGTAGTGTGGCTCCACTTTCAGTGTTCCCGTTGCATTATGGAGGGGAGAATTATGTGTAGGCCTGGCAAACGGGTTGTGTCTGTCGTGTTCGTGTAACGCTTGTTATCTTAACGAGTCGTCTCGTGTCACACCCGTTATCTTAACGGGTCCTTAACAGATCAGGTCACTTTACCCAACGACCCGTTAAGAAAAATATATTTTGTTTTCTTAAATTTGCACATACCACACATTGCTACATAAATATTACTTCAAAACATTAAAACGAATTTGTTGTTTAAGTACTACATCTACACTAAAAAAATAAGAGCCTAATAAAAAATTAATACATACACTACTAATCTATTACAAATATTAAATGTGCAAGGATATGCAAAATGAAAGAGTTTTTGTTTTCAAGGTTGTGAAGTCTTTCTCAAAAGTTTAAACCTCAATTTACATCGAACATCATGAGGAAATTGTATTAGAACTTTGGCTTGATCTATTGCCTTCAAGAGTTATGTTGATGATGTTTTTAGAAAGGTTTTCCACGTCAGAACTCTCTTCCGCATAAACTAAGTATAGAAAAACCAAACATTAAAAATCATTCAAATTATGAGAAGTTTACCAAAATAATTATGAAAAGAAATAAAACAATAGTACTATACCATATAAAAATATATTACCTCCTTTTCCAAATAGCCAATTAGAGTTAAAATAATCGTTAAATCGTGATTTTCATTTTATAACCGTCAAAAAGTTTTGTCCCATTACTTGATCTCTGAATGTTTGTTTTTTTGCAATTTTTGGCGTATGCGATCTCGAAGTATATACAAACATGTTTAACGGTTGGATCATTGAAATTAGTTTCGTAGAATGCGCGTATCTCATCAAAACAATAGATTCACTAACACTTAAGAGTTTATTCATACTTTCATTAAGTATAACATAAGATTTTGTGGTATCCACTAGTGTAAATATTTTAAATTGAAGATCAAATTCAATCATTGTATTCATATAGGGTCAAGGAGTGTAACTGTAAAAAATCATCAAAATCGAAGTTAAAATAACCGTTAAATCGTGAATTTTCTTTTTATAACCGTCGAAAAGTTTTGTCCTGTTACTTGATCTTTGAATGTTTGTTTCTTGCAATTTTGGCTGTATGCGATCTCGAAATATATACAAACATGTTTGACGGTTGGATCATTGAAACTAGTTTCGTAGAATGCGTATCCCATCAAAACAATAGATTTACTAACACTTAGAGTTTATTCATAGTTTTATGAAGTATAACATAATCCACTAGTGTAAATATTTTAAATTGAAGATTGAATTCAACCATTGTATTCATATAGGGTCAAGGGAGTGTAGCTGTAAAAAAATCATCAAAATCAGAGTTAAAATAACCGTTAAATCGTGATTTTTCATTTATAACCGTCGAAAGGTTTTGTTCCGTTACTTGATCTTTGAATGTTTGTTTTTTACAATTTTTGGCGTATGCGATCTCGAAGCATATACAAACAAGTTTGACGGTTGGATCATTGAAATTTGTTTCGTATGATGCGTATCCCATCAAAATGGTAGATTCACTAACACTTAGAGTTTATTTATACTTTCATTAAATATAACATAAGATTTTTGTGGTATCCACTATTGTAAATATTTTAAATTGAAGGTTGAATTCATTCATTGTATTCATATAGGATTAAGGAGTGTAGCTATAAAAAATAATCAAAATCGGAATTAAAATAACAGTTAAATCGTGATTTTTCGTTTTATAACCATCGAAAAGTTTTGTTTGGTTACTTGATCTCTGAATGTTTGTTTTTTGCGATTTTTTCCTGATACGATTTCGAAGCATATACAAACAAGTTTGACGGTTAGATCGTTGAAATTAGTTTTGTATAATTCGTATCCCATCAAGTTCAATGATATATATATTAAGTAGATTTAAATCTATTTATTTTGTACGTATAATTGACCGGTACATGGAGTAGTACATCACGTGCCATTATAAAAATAGTGGGATATGTATGATAAAAAGTTAATAACTTAAAAAAAATAAAATTTCTCACAACTTTTATTAATTTTCATTTTCCCTCTCTTTTTTGTTTCCTTTTCAGCTTTTCTTATAATTTTCATTTTTCCCTTCCTTTTTCTTCAAAGGGCGGCAGGAATGGAATGGATGCATATTAATTATTATAGTTTTTATAAAATTTAATATATATATAATTATTATAGTTAATATTTTGGGGTATAATTATTATAGTATGTATAATTATTATAGTTAATTTAATATATATATATATTATAGCTTTTAGGGGTATAAAATTGTTAAATTAATATATATATATATATATATATATATATATATAATTATAGTATTTTTTAGGGTTATAAAATTATTAAATTAATATTCTGCTTATCGTGTGTTGTGTTACCCACATGTATACCCGAATCAACCCATTATCTTAACAGGTGCTTATCGGGTTACTCGATAATGACCCAATTCGTTATCGTGTTGACCCGAACACCTATTAATTTCGTGTCGTGTCGTGTCGGGTTATCGGGTTGTTTCAGGAATTGTCAGGCCTAATTATGTGGTTCCTAGAGTATGTCTTCACATGCTACATTGGTGACCTATCCGCCGCATATGGGACCCCTGCTTGGACTAGGGACATTTATGGAGATTTGGATGGTAGATGACACTATGGGTTATCATTCGAGGGTTATGGTGATTATGTTTCCAAAAGAAAAAATAGGAATTTGAGTTTCAGGAATTGGTCTGCTCAAATTTTCCAGATTTTTCATATGCCTCTCAATGTCCACAAAGTTGAAGTGTTTTTTTGCTCGAGCAAATGTTTGGTTATTTTGCAGCTTTTTGATAGAGGTGTTGATCTTCATCAAGGTTTCCCATATCTAGTCCATGGAAGTAGGTGACCTGTTGACTGGGTTTTTGTTGTTCCCTGGTATAACTATTACTCCGTGTAGGTTATTACTTGTCACTAGGTGGTAGTGACTTGGGGCAGCAGGTTATTAGTCATAGGAACAACAGACGCATAAAAGAGTAAGTTATGCCTACAGATGGGGTTAACGTTGGCATTAACCGAGCTTTCTTCCACATACATGTTAGTTGGTAGAGTGATATGGTCGAAATGAAATATGAGTTTACTTTCAATGAAAACCACCAATTGTTGAAACCAAATCCGCTTCTCGCTATGTGTGGAGGAAGTGCTCAAACTCGACTACTTGCAAAATAGTAAACAACCATGAACAAGCCTAGGACGCCGAGATGGGGATGGGGTTGTACGAAAAAGACTCTCTGACGGTCAAGTTAGTGAATAGTTTTAGACTCATGTAGTGGGCAAAAGAATTCAAGTGTCTAGATTGTGTTTCTAGAGATGAACTTTAGATGTGTATTTATATTGTGGGAGAGGGACTTTTTGATGATAGAATCCTTATTTTAAGTCGAGAGAATTCTAGACGATATTTGGAGGTAGATTTTACATCTTCTTAGGAGTTATGATTACTTGCAGTGCACGCTAATTCCAAAATTTAGGAACTCCAAGATTTAATGCAGGACAAACATAGTCATCTGGCGGAGTCGCCAAGACTCCACATATTACACTAGAATAGGGTGACGGTGACACCACTACAAGACTTCTGATGTAACTGTATTTGGATCAGTCTGACTCCGACCCTAGAAAATCATGGTCCCATAACCCTAATTGATCAAATCTCTCAATTATGGTTTAATTCCTTAAACTACTAATTATGATTGAACTATAATGACTAAATCCAATCAATCAATATAAAATAAATCTAATCAAATACAAAATGGGACAAATTAACTCTAATTTGACCAAATTATATCAATTAGGGTTTAATTTCCTAAACTAAAAATTCTGATTTAATTAAGACTTAAATTAAATAATTAGCTCAAATTAAATCAAATGTGAAAATCTATCCTACAAATTACGGGATTCAGATTGGGGATTCTAAACTAAGATTCAATTACTCACTTATAAATACTAGACTCATTTTCAAGAAAGCGGACACCAGAGAAACAAAGCAAGTCTAAACCTTTAGAGAAACCAAAAAGCTTTCTAGCCAAAGCAAACACCCAAACATTTTTGTTCTTCATCAAGCTTGTGGATAATCAACAAGCATAATAAATGCACGTGTCAGTTCATTCACACCAAAGTTGAAAATCATCCACTATGTGAAACTCCTCATGGTCCCATTCCATTCAAGAGCAAGCCTCGATGGTTGTGAAACCATATTTTCCACCTCCTCGGAACAGTAAATATATGAGTCCATTTCGCGGATAGAACCCGAAGTAGGTAAGGTATCCTATTCCTCTTATCGCAAGATACTAAACTTGGTGGTTTCTAGCCAAACTCTATACGATCACTCAACAATTGGAGTCCTAACGGGTTCATACAATCAATCTCACCCTGGGTGCTCTAGATGGAGTAGACATCGTAGGCACCCACATCATGTCCAACCGCTTCTACTCAGATAACAATCATTCTAGTCCCATACTGATCACCTTTACTCTTCTATACATAATGTTTGGGCAAAGTGATTGGCATGGGTGATGTGATTGCCTATATCGTGCATAAGACAGACAATGCTGACCCATGATGCGTAATAGGCAGACTGTTATGACTCATGCAACAGGTACATTTGAGTGAACATGGTTTTACCTCTAACTCCAACCTCTATAAAGACTCAGATAGTTAGCAGAGCACCAAAGATGACTCCATAAACACCTATAAATAGGCATCCTGACACCTCACAAATGGTTAGACATTTTGAACTATCTCTATACACTTAACAATCTTTATACCCATTTCTCTCATTTCTTAACTTAATTGTTGAAGTGCATATGCCAGAAACCACCATCCCCAACGCTTGGTTTCACAATCTTTCCTAGTCTTTGTTCTCACAGGTTTGATCATCCATTCCTGTGTAGAATTGTGTCCAACAACGACCTTTAAAAAAATCACACCTGATTTAAGATCAAGTGTTCACAACTCTTGAATCGAATTCTACTTTGAAGATTGAATCACAAGAATATTCTTGTAAAAGAATAGGTACACATAAACTGTAACCCTAAACACTGATTAAAGTTGTGCCTTGCGTAACTATTCTTTTACAAGAATATTTGTTTGATTCGATCTCCTAAGGTATCTATGTTCTTTCAGGGATAAATCAAAATAGGCGCATTTCACCCTACATCCATCTTGTCAGCTATGCATTTGGAATTCTGACCAGGGGTTTACAATATGGTTCAGAAATATGAAAGATCAGATTTTTGATAAACATGCAAGTAGGACTAGTTGGACTTGGCTAGTTCTGAATCAAACAAGCAATTCAAAAGTCATATCGGTACACATTTAGGAAAGGTCATTCTAGAATGATACGCTCATGGTCTATTGACAACTATCTATGATACATGGCACTTAGGGAGGTTAGAATGACCGGAAGACCATCATAATGATTTTGGAGCTACATAGGTATTTTGGATTGGACTACCACAAGTCATGGTAGCCTGGCACGATTCCAGTAACTTTAAACCCATCAAAGAATATTACTTGTCTCCATAGTAAGGAAACTCTAATTTATGTCAAATTAGGATATCTTGGAGATTAGGCAAAGTAATCATAATCCTAGGAGGATTGGATGTTTTATCCTAGATTCTCTCATAAATAATGTTCCAATTTAATCAGGATTGCTTTCTCAAAGAGATATGTAAATACCCTAGTGTGGGCCTCTCTAGGTTTTGTTTTAATTTTTTATTATAAGGGATATACATCTCTAGTAATCTGAAATAATCAATACACATTCTCCCAACGAGGAACTTGACATATTTTGAACACACCGTTGACCGTTCAATGAATGGCACCCTAAATCTCTAGTTTGTGCACACCTAGCTCCGTAATTCTCCTACTCTATCCATCTGCTGTCAGGGATAACCAATTCCAAATCTAAGAGGAAGAAGAAGAAATGATGCTATAGGAGGAAGAAACCTCTTTGCCGAGAGAAGAGTCGAGAGAGCGTAAAGAGAGAGAGAGAAAACGTATAAAGAAAAAGGGAAGAAGAAAAATAACAAGTGCTACAGCCTTCCTTTTCTTTTCTTGTTTCTTTTCCTTTTTTTTTCAAACTCTATTTATACTACACGAATAAATCCTAGTATAGATGACGAATAAATCCTACCACACAAGTTATACGCAAAAAATAATATAAAAAATTCGACCAAAAAATAAAATCCTAGCACACAAGTTATAGGCATAATTTATTTTTATACTTTGAACCGTAGCATACTTTCGTAGTAACGAAACTCTCACACTTGAGTTCCCGAAGAACCTCAAATCCACTATATGTAAATTTGTATATTGCATTCTATGTTTCTTACAGAAACCTCTCATTATGAACTAACTATTCATAAATACTAAATTGAACCTGTAGTTTCAAATTTAGTGCCTTTGAAACCCGAAGTTTTCATTCAAAACATACCACATGAAACATGTAGTTTTCATGCATAAATTAAACCGATACATGTCTACAGAACCTGTACATTCTATGATATATGTCTATGGCTTACCATATGACTACTCACGTTTTTCTCCCTCCGTTTTAGGGACATGTCAAACTTGAACAAGCTCGATTTCTCCACCCTAGAAGTCTTTGGAAGAAACTATCTGAAGTGGGTTTAAGACTGAAGCTTCATCTAACTGTAAAGGGCATTAGAGCCACCATTGAGGCACCCGTCACCGGAAAAACTGTTGACGAAGCTCAGAAGGCTAATGCAATGATCTTCATTCGAAGACATATCCATGATGCACTGCAGACTGAGTACCTCATTGAGGAGAACCCACGCACCCTCTGGCTCGCTCTGGCCGACCATTTCAATCACCAGAAAGACATATACTTGTCTGAAGCAAGACACAACTGGCAGCATCTGCGCTTCCAGGACTTTGAGTCCGTGAATGAATACAACTCTGAAGTTTGTAGAATTCGTTCATTGTTGAAATTCTGCAAAGTGGAACTAACCGAATCAGATCTCCTGGAGAAGACCTATTCGACCTTTCATGCCACCAATATTGTCTTGTAGCAACAATATAGGGCACAGAAGTTCACCAAGTTTTCAAATTTGATTTCTATTTTACTTTTCGCTGAAAAGTAGAACCAGCTTTTGATGAAGAATCATCAAGCTCAACCGATTGGCTTGAACGCCGCGCCTGAAACGCATGCGACTTATTCTAGCAGCCATAAACAAAGAAAGAATCATCGTGGTCATGGTAATGGGTGGTAAGCCTTACCATGGGCCCAAGGTCAATATAGTGCCGCACCTAAGGGAAGAATTGCGACCCAGCAGCGTCCACCATTCGCCCCTAAGGCCCCAAACTTCAAGAACAAGGGCAAAGCTCCCGTTCAGCCCGCTTCTACTAAACTGGACACGTGCTACCGCTGTGGATCAAAGGATCATTGGTCACACGTATGCCGAGCTTCCCCTGAGGCTATTACCAAGTATCATTCACGTTGTGAGTCTAACTTTGCAATTGTGGATCACCTGGGAGATACAACTACATCTATGAAGATATCGGATTTTTAGGAGGCATCAGCTCCTATGGACGAATAAATTAGACATTTTTAGGGTGTTTACCCTCAATGGCCGAACCCACTAGGAGTGGCCGACCCTTACCCTCTATTTTCTAGGTTTATGGTTTAATTTTTGAACAATTTTTATAAGTATTTGGAATAATTTGTTTGGTTTTGGTTTGTTTTGAATTATGGATTGTTATTTGAATGGATATTATTTTCTCAAATTGCTTAGTTGAATGAATGGACTTATATTTATACATGTGACCAATTCAATCAATTTATTTCTAGGTATATTTAGTGGGGAAGTTAGTTGTCTGGCAGATAGTGCAACCACGCATACCATCTTGCGTGACCGACACTATTTTACTAACTTAATACCCAAGAAAGCTCATTTGACAACTCTCTCAGGCCCATCCAACCTGATTAAAGGATACAGAAAAGCACGTATCATGTTGTCCAATAGTACTATCTTGATCATTAAGAAGGCACTCTATTCTCCACTATATTGAAACCATTGAAAATCACGGTCTTGAATTTCTTTGTATCACTTCGTACGAATATAGCCAGAAGCATATTCACGAGAAGTTGGAACATCTGCCGAGTAGGTTGTACATCACAACCATTTGCGGCATAGAAGCCTACAGTGTGGCTAGCCCTATGCTTGAATTCTAGGACACTTCGTTGCTTTGGCATGACCGTTTGGGACATCCTAGATGTGACATGATGCACCGTATCCTCAAATCATCACACGGGCATAAGTTACATCCCTATGTTCGACTCCCACCATGCAAAGCGTTTTCTTTAGGGAAGTTGAATGCTCAACCCTCATATACAAAGATTATTCACGACCCCCCTAAATTTCTTTAAAGATTTCAAAGGGACATTTGTGGACCAATCCAACCAACTTGTGGACCATTTAAATATTTTATAGTGTTGGTTGATGCATCGACACGACGGTCACATGTTTGTTTGTTGTCCACATGCAACGCTGCTTTTGCTAAACTCCTAGCTTAAATCATTAAGCTAAGGGCTCACTACCCTGATTATCCGATTAAGTTGATTCGACTGGATAACGCTGGAGAGTTTACGTCACAGATTTTTTACGGTTATTGCATGTCTGTAGAGATTGATGTGAAACATTCTGTACCCATGTTCACACCCAAAACGGCGTGGTAGAAGCTTTCATAAAGCACATTCAAGTGATAGCTCAGACTTTGGTTATGACAACCAAACTACTAGTATCTTCCTGGGGCTATGCAATATTGCACGCAGCTATGTTAGTCCGCCTGAGGCCTACCGCTACTCAACCGTATTCACCGTTACAGTTGGTCACTGGATATGAGCCTGACGTCTCGTATTTACGGGTGTTTAGGTACGCCATTTATGTGCCAATAGCGCCGTCGCTACGTACCAAAATGGGTCCTCAGAGAAAAATGGGAATATATGTCAGTTATGATTCACCATCAATTGTTTGCTACTTAGAACCCTTGACAAGAGATTTCTTTACCGCACGTTTTGTAGATTATCACTTTGTTGAGAAAGTCTTCTGATAGGAACATATTTATGTGACTTTATTAGTTTGTTTCCTTGCATTTACTTAATTAGTTTCATCTTATTAGAATGTTTTAAGCTATTTTCGTGTGTTTGTAGGTTTTAATAACAAAGTTAGCAAAAAAGTGCATTTGGGTGCAATTTGGAGCTGTTTTGGGGTGGAATGGATTGCATGCATGGGAGCATAAAGGATGGACATTTTGGTGCATGAAAGGGCTTCAAACACATGCTAAAATCTAATCAAAATGAAGAAGATACCTTGAAAAGACCAAGCATGTGTGTTGCTAGCTGTTTTAATCATGAAAACACAAGTGTGCAAGCTGTTTTTGCAAGGAAACCCCACGACAAGAGTGTGTAATCATGTTTTGCAAGTGTGCTAACTTATTTAATCATGAAATACAAGTGTGCTAGCTGTTTTGCAAGTGTACTAGCTGATTCATCATGAGAAGACCAAGAGGAACCAAAGGCATAGACCAAGAAGGATGAATGCAAGTTGTTTCATCATGAAATTTCTGCAAAGATGCATGTGTTCTAGCTGTTTTTTTATGATTAATTCTTACTTTGTATTGTTTATTAAAACCACTTGTGTGGTTCTTTACTTTTGAGCACCTATAAATAAGCCTTCTTGCAAGGCTTAAAACGGACCAATTCACACAACACTTCCATTCTACACCCTAAACTATCTTAGCCGCAACCCCCTCTTATTTCTTCCAAAAATCTGGTTCTAACCTATCATAGCCTTACCCCTACCTACCCATCCTAAACACCACCATACATCTCCCTATCCATTCCTCCATACAACCAAACCTTTAACCCACAACCACTCATTGTGCCGTAGCAAAGGAAGGGAAGGAAAGTGCTTGGACGTGCTTGTCACTCAACGAGGATCATTGGAGCGTTTAGGTGTTTTCTTTCTTTTATTTTCAATGTATAAATCTATTTACCTTTGTTTTACAATTATGAGGAACTAAACCCCCCTTTTTGCTAGGGGGATTCAAAGCCATGATTACATTTGCATTATGAATTAATTACTTTTGGTTGTGATTTCATAATTTTTGATTTCAATTCGCTTAACTATTTGATTGATAACTTATTTGTGTATGTTAATTAAGAGTGCACGCTTACTTTTCATGCATAAGTTTGATGCTAGAATATAAGGAAATTTCACCTAATCGTTATGAACTTATATTCATGAGTAGTGAAGGTTGCTATCCACAATCGTGTTAAGTGAATTCTTGGCAAGAGTACCATGCTTTTCATATTTACGAAGGCCTTGTCAATACTTATAGTTCTCATGAATCTTAATGATCTTTGATTGTTTCTCTATTGTGCTTTTCACGTATGGAACTTTTGAAGAATGTTTTGAATTGTTATATGCGCTTTCCCATTCAATTCATTAACTTAAGGAGAACTTGAAGGTTAAAAAAGTGCTATCACGGTTAACCCGGAGTATTGAGTTTCATAAGTTATCGAAAGAACAACTAAAAATTGGTTTATGTACAAGTGTATCATGTGTGGAGGAGAACCCTCTAGCTAATCCATCATCCATTCAAACAACCATATTTTGTGCCTAAATCTGTCTAGTTTACAATTTGTTTATTTTCAAGTTATTCTCATCAAAACCCAATCCCCCTTTTACAATTTGTGTCCTTTGATTTGAATCTACCTTATTTGATTTCTTTTGAGTTCTTTGAGTTAATTTAGTTTAGAGTTGGTTAATTTTCATAATTTAAATCTTTTAAATTCAATTCACGTCCTAAAACAACCCTAGAATCTGTTTTAGTTTATTTGTTAGTTTTGGGCTATTTTGAGTTATTCTAGTTTATTTTGAATCATTTGAATCTAGTTAAGTGTTTTGATTTTAGATTTGTGTTTTTGAAGTTTTATTTAGTGTTTCTAAGTTCATTTTATAGATTAGCAATCCATCCTAATCCCCGGTTTAGAACGATCCCTACTTGCATATATACTACAATTGTCAACAAGAGGGTTTAATTTGTGTGTTTGCTTATTTACGCACCATCTTCCTATCGTTAGGGGGAGATAAGCATGCTAACGTTCTAGTAGAACACTGCGAATTGTCGTGGTATGCTCCCAATATGTCTCATTTAGATCATCGTACTGCTCAGTCTGAAACTGAAGTGCATCAAATTATAGATCTTCAGAGCATTACTCAAAGCATGCCATATGCTTTTAATGATCTAGCAAAGGTGACAAGATCACATATACCCGCTGCAAACACACCTACAAAGATATATGTACCCCGCGCGTACGTCAATATCCCGCCTGGGAAGGCTGGACCGTCCCCGAAGGTGGGGAGGCCGCAACTTCCATGCGGCAAGGTATATTGGCGGCTAGCCAATCATCTACTCTGACCCTGAAGCGTTGTAGACCCTCTGGTTCAAAGGATTCAAAGCCTCGGAAGAGGAAAATGGCACTAACTAGTGACCCTAGTTTGAATCCGACTATCGCTTACTCATCCGTTCCAACGCATGAGGTTATTCTAGATTACAGTGATACATGCCAGCCTTCTGAGAATCGCGAGATTTTGGTCCACTACGCAGTATTGGATGAGGTTTGGAATAGGAATAAGATGATCGTCGATGATGTATTTTCGTTCTCAGTAGCTACTGACATCATGCTTAGCGATGACACTGAACCATGTTCTGTTGATGAATGCTTACGTAGAACCGATTGGTCAAACTAGAAACAAGCAATCCAGGTCGAACTCAATTCGCTCGCGAAACGTAAAGTGTTTGGACCTATCATCCCTACACTACCACGCGTGAAGCTCGTTGGCTACAAGTGAGTTTTCGTGAGGAAACGTAATGAGAAGAATGAAATAATGCGATACAAAGAATGCCTCATAGTGCAAGGCTTCTCTCAATGCCCTGGGATTGATTACGAGGAGATGTATTCCCCCGTAATGGACGTTATAACGTTCTGTTACCTAATCAGTTTGGTAGTTTTTGAAAAATTGAATATGCAGCTTATGGACGTGGTAACCGTGTATCTTTATGCGAATCTAGATATGAAAATATACATGAATGTTCCAGAAGGACTTCCATGGACTGGTTCAAATAGTTCTAGACCACGGAACACTCTCTCAATTAGGTTGAGGAGGTCACTCTACGGATAGAAACAATCTGGCCGGATGTGGTATAACCGTCTAAGTGAATATTTGACAAGTAAGGGTTATGTGAACAACTAACTATGCCCATGTGTGTTCATAAAGAAGTCACATTTCAGACTTGCAATCGTTGCAGTTTATGTCGACAAAATGAACTTCATCAGGACTTCCGAAGAGCTTGAGGAAATTGCTGCACACTTGAAATCATAATTTGAGATGAAAAATCTTGGGAAAACTCGATACTGTCTCGGCTTAGAGATTAAGCATTGTTCAGATGGAATCCTAGTACATCAATCGAACTACACCCAAAAGGTGTCGCGTTGTTTTAATGAGGATAAAACGAAGCCTTTGAGTACACCAATGGTCTTTCGGACTCTATGCTAAACGAGATCCCTTCCGTCCAAAGGAGGATGAGGAAGAGATTTTGGAACCCGAAGTTCCTTACCTGAGTGTAATTGGGGCTTTATTGTACTTGGCTCAATGCACTAGACCCGACATCTCATTTGCTGTTAATCTTTTGGCAAGATACAGTAATGTGCCTACATGCAGACATTGGAATGGTGTTAAAGACATTTTCCGCTACCTCAAGGGTACAACGGATTTGGGCTTGTTCTATACCCACGAATCTCCGAGTGTTGCCGCCCCCTATGGTCTTCGGATTGATTCTCGCCTTGTTGGTTACACAGATACTGGATATCTGTCTGACCCACATAGAGCATATTCTCAGACGGGCCATTGGAGACACCATTATATCTTGGAGGTCTCCAAGCAAACGCTAGTTGTGACTTCATCGAACCATGCTGAGATTCTCGCCCTACACGAAGCAATACGTGAATGCTTTTGGCTGAGAAAAGTTATAAAACATATTCAAAGTACTAGTGGTCTTACATCAGTCGTTGACCTTCCTACGACGATCTTTGAAGACATTGCAGCATGTATTGAGCAGTTGAAGAATGGATACATCAATGGGGACAACACCAAGCACATAGCGCTGAAGTTCTTTTACTCACACCAGTAGCAGCATCAGAACATTGAAGTCAAGCAAATCCGTTCCCAGGACAACCTGGCCGATCTCTTCACCAAGTCATTGACCAAGTCTACTTTTTAGAAGCTCGTCCAAGGAATCGGTATGCTTCAACTATCTGAGTTGAATCGCTTGTAGTTCTCTTATTTAGAAGTTATGTCTAACTCAGAGGGAGTATCCAGAAGCATACTCACATGATCTTAATGTACTCTTTTTCCTACGATTAGGAGTATTTTTTCCACTGGGTTTTTGCTACCTAACGAGGTTTTGAGGTGGCACCCATCCTGGGATGATCATAATCTATTGAGTTCACTACTTTCATCCTGTTTGACGTTTGTTTTGGACATTATGCATATTTCTCACTTTTCTCCTTAGTCTATGGGTTTTTCCCATGCCTTGGGTTTTACCATAGCGAGGTTTTGTAAGTTTTACTACAAATGCATACTTCACATAAGTTTGAGATTCACGATCACCCGTTGTGCTGATAACTTCATCAACTATTCTACCTTAGCTGCTGAAGATCTGATGCGACGGTGCGTTGAGTATTTACACACTCAAGGGGGAGTGTTGCAGTCATATTTAGAATAGGAATGTGATTGTGTAAATCCTAGTATATATGGGAATGTATCTTATATTCCTATTAGGAGTAGATTACCTATTTAATGTTGTAATCCTAAAGGGAAAGGTTTTTACCTATCCTACTACTATAAATAAAGGCACAATGGGGGTGAATCAAACACACCTCACAATTAAATCAATCTCTCTTCTCTCTAATTGTGGCCGACCCCTCTCTCTCTCTAAACCCTAGATCACTCAATCAAGTAGGCCAACACTAATCATATTATTTAACAATAAAATTAAATTAGAGTCTTCACAAATCCATATATGATCCAAATATGATGTATTCAATAGGATATTGATTGAGACATCCAAGCTGATTATCCAAATAGATTTGAATCTAATCTAATTATAATGGGCAAAGTTATTGTTTATTATCTTTGTCAAAATGTTGTGTCCTTGTATGTTATTAAGTTTCTTTATGTCCTTGTCTGTCACATTTCCATTGATAATGCTCAAAAGCCCACACCCATTTTGGGCCTCCAAAAAAGTCCTCATTCTTAGTTCTTGGTGCCCCAATTTTCTAAACCCAAAAAATAAAAGACCAGTGAGAATTAAGGCTAAATTCCTGATTTATTCTTTGAACTTTTGCTTAATTTTCAATTTCCCTCCTAAATTTTTTAAGTGGAAAATCAAGGACTTAACATTTAACAGAAATTTGGATGGAATGAATAAAAAACTAACAGCAAGGGGAAATCAGCCAAAAATATTAGGGCCTGTTTGGTACTCTACTTAAATCCAACTTTTTAAACTCAAAAACAATTTTCAAGTTTTAGGCCTTAAAAACTTGTTTGGTAGGACTATTTTCAAAAACTGAATTCAAGACTAACTCAAAAATATAGTTTATTTTCTAAAAACACAAAAAGTGAGTTTTTAGAGTTTTTAAACTTAAACTCACTCCTTTCTTTTCTCTCCCTCCTCCCCTCACTCCAAATCTATCTCTCTTTTCTTCTCTCTCCTCTTTTTTTTTTTTTTTTTTTTACCTTTTTTGTCTCTCCTCCAATTTACTTTCTTCATTCTCTCGGTTATTTCTCTCACTCCTCTTTCTCTCTATCTTGTCTGATCCTCTCTCTTCTTTCTCTTTCCTTCAATCATCTCTCACTTTCTTTCCTCATCTCTCATCTTTCTCTCTCTCCCGCGACCCCCTCCTTTTAGATCTCTTTATTTAGTTTAAGTTGTGAGATTTAAAAATTTTAAATTACAAACCAATCAAGTTTTTGAATCTTTAAGAAAATTGTTTTCAAGAATTGTTCTTAAGAAATGTTTTGAGAAATGATAAAAAATTTCAAATAGAATACCAAACAGGCCCTTAGTTTTTAAGTCTTTTTTTTCCAATTAAAAAAGTTTAGGGGGAAATCAAAAGTTAAGGGAAAGTTCATGAGGAAAATCTGATAGTTTACTCTAAGAATTAAATAGGAGGAGATTCAAAGTTTTAGATGGATAGAACACTGTTCACATCAAGTTTGGAGAAAAACTTGAGTCCTGTCTTTGGTCACATGCCCCCTTGATTGCTAACCAAAGGATAAAAATCTTTCTTTGAAATTATTTTTCATACTTGGGCTGTGTTGTAAATGACTTTGAGCTAATTGGACGCGAGAGTTTTCTTCTTCTTCTTCTTCCGCCTATTGGCAATCAATCGGCTCTTTAACACATGCATCGTTGAAATTGAACTCAAGACACCATTTATGAAGGAAATCTTGAAAGAACATATTACACATTTTGTGACTCTCTCTCCCTATGCTTTTTTATAGGAACCTTTTTTGGTTGCATAACCCATCCTTTTTTACCTTACTAATGTTGCCAATTTTTTTTTTGATACACTAAAGGAGTAAGAGAATAAATTGGTAGCGAACTCGTCATTTTTAAAATTCAAACTTTGTAATGTCGGCTAAATTACCAAATATGTTTTGTAATGCATTTCTTGTTAATGTAGCTTATATTGTTTGGTACTTGATATCCCTCATCCAAACACAACATAATTAATTGTTAAGTGCCCTAGTAAAGAAAAATTGAAATAACTATAGCCTAAGTGGTAAGAGTAAGACGAATGGTAAATCAAACTGGAAGCACAAATTCAACTCTGCTGATCGAGCGGGCTGTAAACTGTTTCGTCGGCCTTTTTGTTTCCATTGGTAGAGGGCACTCGAAAAGCACTAAAATAATGAGCTTCTAGATTACAGCACGTCGCTTTTGGTGTCTTATATTGTGGAGAACGTTTTGATGGGTTTCTTTGAAAATGTTGGTAGAGAATCATTGACGTTTAAGGCACAACACCACCACCACACTTTCATTGTCCAGGGGTCGGTAATGGATATATGTCTCCTCCTTCAGTCTATGCTTTATTGTTTTATTTACTTATACCAAGTTGAATAATTCATAATAGTCCCATTATTTATTTTGGGGAAAAAAAAACTACTATTTTTGTTGATTCCTCATATTTTATTAGGTCTTTCCTTCCACATTAGGTCTTTCCTGTTTTAATCACATTTATCTTCTAGCAAACTCGGTAAAAATTCAATACTATCATTTTGATTTACAAAAAAGAAAGAAAGAAAGAAGATACTGTATGTTGTATAAGCGACGATCATAAGAATATTTCACTAATCATTTTTTACCATGGTGATTCCACTCGAAAGATTTTACGGTGGATGTGGTTATACCTTTTATTTCGTTATTAGTGACGTGGTAATATTACGGCATCGTATACAAATGCGAAACGCTGTGTCTGAAAATTATATTGTTTTTTTCCCCAAAAGGGCACCAACTGGGCTTTGCCACGACAATCCATCCTTTTTTTTGGAGCCACAATCTATCCTTTCAGGGGCGGGGAAGAAGCACATGTGCATTTCACCCACCTATGACTACCATCGTGTGATTCACCAGTGCCAAGAATCGAAACCAGCGAGTGTCACTGGGCCGCCCCGTGATGGTTGAAAATCATATTCTTTTTTCAAGATTAACCAGTTCAAAGTAAATATATAAAAACAAGAGAATTGTTATTGACATTCCAAAATTCTCATTTTGCACTCCAAATTGTGGTAGCAAAAATCCACTATCTTCAGTCTTGACAAATTTGTAGCTACAAAACAATCAACACCTTTGATAAAGACCAAAGCCTCACGTGCCCACGATGTGGCCCGGGGGGGGGGGGGGGGTGGGGGGATCGGCCAATGGATCTTGATGCCAAAGTGAGTTTCTCTAAAAAGAGTGAGTGTTTAGGGTTTGTATGCATAGCAAAAAGCTTACTAAAGTTTGGTGGAGAATAGGTATTGATACGGAGGCGGCCGACCTAGGTGTAGGGTTTTTTCCTACACGTGGCGATTCCCATTAGACAAGGTTATGTCATCCGAAGGATGAATGAGGAAATAATGTTCCCAAGATATTAATGGAGAGATAATATGTTGGGATTAAGAATTTGAAAGACACAGAATTTTATCCCAAAAGGGTGAACTGTCGATTTAGTCCCTAAATTATCATCTGAATGAAAATTAGGTCCCTAAACTAATTTTTTTCTGCAAAATCACTCCCTAAATACATTTAAAATTGTTAATTTCATCCATACTATTATATTCATAGCTATTCTATCGAATCTTTCGTCAACTTAAATCACACGACACATTTTAGTAGTTGATACCGTCCTTTTTTTGCCTATAAGTTCTTAATGTTGCATATTGGTTACAAATATAATTTCTGATTTACTCTCTAAAGCTATTGTTTGTCCTCCAAAGTGTATCACATACAAGTCACATGACTTAAATTGAGGAAAAATTAAATAAAATAACTTCAAATATAATATTAGGCATATAATTAGCAAATTTTAATTAGTTTAAAGACTAATTTTCTCAGAAAAATAGTTTATGGATTAAATTTTCACTCGGAGAATAATTCAGCGGCTAAAACGGTTGTTCACCCTATACATAAATGTTCTCTTGGTCACCTCCTCTGGTGAACAAGGAATGCATTATCACTCAACCTTGGATTTGATACAAGAGTTGGATATGCTTGCAATGTCTTAGTGTTTTAATCTCATGATGATGGAGATATCCCTGATTGATTATGATGAAGATTCCATATACTTGATTAAGTTGATCTTCAATTTGGAATGTATTAAAAATAGGATTTAGTAATTAGTCATATCTTTAATGTCTTTTGACTTTTACATGCCACAAGCAGTGGAGCTTTAATCAATTGTTGTGTACCCTGTCTATTTAATGACGACAATCTTGTCTTCTTCGGGATAAAGTCCACATGTCGCCTCTTGGATATTTTGGATTATTTTATGGTCCACGCAAACTTTCTATATTTAGAAAAAAATTACACCTTTGAGGAGTGCAAAATAAGATTTTTAGACTGTCAATAAAAGTTCCTAAAAACAATAAAGAAAAATAAATAATTTTTTTTACAATTGTGAGTGAAATTTCGATGATAATCTCTCCCCACCCCCTCAAGATTAAAAAACTTGATATTTTTTAGGGTTTACACTCGACACACAAACTTGATAGTTTAAAGTTGCATGGAAAATGTCAGTTAATATTATAATTTAGTGATATTTTTTTTCACTTGTAAGTGAGATTTTAGGTTCGATTCTCGCTAAATGCGAATTTGAAACATATTATTACCAACTCGTGATGCTAAGTCCCTCTCCCTTCCTCTTAGTGTGGATAATATCATTTGTTAAAAAAAAAAAAGTTGCATGGAAAATGCATGAATCGTTGGGGCAATATAGTGTGACTAATTATGGGAATAACATAATTAAATGGGTGAATGGAACAAGAAAAGCACACTTTCCGTCTTACCAGAAAACGGATCAAAGGGTAAGTTGAAAAGGGCGTTTCACCGGCCAAATGTAGCCGCATGGCCCAAAACAAATGCTTCTTCGTCTTCCCATTTGGTTCTTCTGGCCCCAATCTATATAACCCCATATCTCCCTCTCTCTTCTCCCATAGTCTCTCTCTCTCTCTCTCTCTCTCTCTCTCTCTGTAAAGGAGAAAGAAGCTACAGGGAAGAAGCAAGAAGAAGAAAATAAGGGAAGAAAATAAGGGAAGAAAAAAGAAGGAATAAGTGGCGGGGTCCAGCTTTGGGCAAGCAAAGTCATCAGTAATGGCGCTGGACACAGAAGACAAGAAGCACTACTTGTTTCTCCACCACCCATTGCCCAATATTTCAGGTGCATTGACCAAAATGCCCTTCAAAACTAAGGGCAGGTACCCTACATATGAAGACATTCCATTGATCCATTGGGGCATGATCAGAGGTCACTTTCAAACAAATCCCAAGGATGATTAAGTGGTAGATCAATGAATGTAACTGATCTCTTATAGGTTTTGTGTAGAGAGAGTACCAACTCATCCAACACCATTCCTTGCTAGAAATTTCAGAGGCAGACAGGATGGAGCCAGGCAATTCTAATTATAGTTTTCTCGTGTATTTTTATTTGGTAAATTCCAAAGTAATTCTACATTATTATTGTTCAAGATTTATACATATACCAACTACCCTTCAATTCTTTCTGTGTGTGATTCTTCTAACTTCTTTTAATCCAAAGGAGTTGAAGAAGGAATAAGATGTTTAAAGCCTAATGGGTTCGTTGGTCGGTCATCGTCTTCATTGGTGAAAAGTTCATGCGAAGTATAAACAATTCATAATTAAGGGATCTGATTTAGTTCTGTATCTAATCTGAGTTTTTAATTTTCAATTTATCTCGTACTGATGATCGATGATGCTGCTGCTGCTGCTTCTTTGTTGCATTTTCTTTCAGATATTCCGTTGAATTTCATCTGTTTAATTATGTGTAATTCTACTGGATTTATGTAATGAACTCGAGGCTCCTATTGGCTACCTAACAAACTAAGTGACGATTTTCTTATCATCCAAGTCATTATTGTGCGTTGATTAATTGTAATTAGATGATTGCGTGATCAGTTTGTTAATTGTTAGATGATATTGTGTTTGTATTTAGTGCGTATTTATGATCTATCTGATTGCAAGGATCAATATTCCAGACTACAAAATTTCCAGGTAATTTTCTTGAATCCCTCCACCTCCCTCCTCCAGCTATACTATATATATAGTTCCGACTTGAATGCAATATTGTTCGTCATTGTTATTGTCAATATTTATGTAAGTTTAAGATGAATCAAATATCAAGAAAATTCTACATACTCGATGCTGTAGATTGGTACTTAGGTACCAGTGAATGAATCACAGTCCAAATGTATTGAGGAACATACATCTGGAATGTTAGGTACAAATTTACATTTAGACTCATAAGCCTTGGCACTGCAAATCTGGAAAATGTCTGCGCAGGATCGATTTAGCTTTTTGAAACTGAAGTTAACCGCACCGACACTTTTGGATTGGAATTTCTGTGGAATGGATATTGTGCAGGTGAAAAATACATAATTCATGTTTCTTTTAATTACTGGCTTCTCACGTGCTTGATAATTGATTATATATTTTTCATGGGAGAATTTCATTTGATGATATACATATATACTTCAGCTTTTTATATACGTATAGGTTACGTCCCAGCTCCTTCGTTTGTTCAGATATTTCTGCTGTATACATATCTGTTAGTCTTTATTTTAGGGTTCTTGAATCTTTCAAGTATTTTGAATTTTTAAGAATGGAAATCGGCCTTCAATTATAGAGACTTTGTTATTTATTTTGAGGACTAAATATATATATATATATATATATATATATATATAGATATAAAATATTCACATGCTTGTATTATTATAGCCGTGTGTTATAGGGCAGTGCGTATATGTGTCTGGCATCTTTCTGTCATGTTGTATACATAAGTCTGTCTATTCCAGGAAATCCAGGGTCAAGAAATGCGGCAATTTCCAATCATAATTTGCGTACGGTGATATGAACGAACTATTTGCATGTATGAGCATAAGACTCATCCTATCCTTTTGTGTTTTTTCTATTTCTCATATGAATCAATCCATATACGTCTGTATGAACATCAACAAGAACATAGCCATATTATTTGAACCATGTTCCTAACCATTTTATGTGCAGCTGACATGTCATTGCCATATAATTTAGAAGGATAATGTTAAGGAAACTAAATTTTTAGACCAAATTTTGTAAATCAAATGATGTAGCTGTTGATGATTGGATTATTACTCAAGTGTTGATTAACATGCTTATTTCGTATTAATGACACATCATTTGGTTTGTAAATTTGATATAAAATTTTGATCTACCTAGCATTACTCTTTAATGAATGAATAATTCTATTTTATGTCAAATTTTATTCGTTTCATAATTAAAATTGTTTATTCCTAGAATAACTTGAAGCCTCTCAATACTTGAAACACAAATGTGTTTTTTTTTTTTGAACAAACGATATTATCTACACTAAGGAGGAGGGGGTGGATTTAGCCTCACAATGGACTAGCAATAATGTGGTTCAAATTTGCCTTTGGCGAGAATCAAATCTAAGACCTCTTACTTATAAGTGAAGAGGAATATTACTAGACCATAGTACTAGATGGCTACACACAAATGTGTTTTTAGATTAAACAAATGAATACATCAAATAATGGCTATAGGGTTTCTAGGAGAGTCTCCCTCGTCTTGGGGCGGCGGCGTCCCTTATGGGGTAAATCGAATGATTTTCATCCTTGTTTAGGATGAGTGATTAAGGAAGACTATTGGCGGTGGTGGTGGCGGCGTAGAGTTGGCCATGGTGTTAAGTTTAGATTAACTAGTAGAGATAGAGCTAATTGGGCTAGTTTGTCTAAATGATTATTAGGCTCGGGTTTGCATTTGATTTGTTCAGCAATTGGGGCTGGGTAATTTGTAGATTTTGTGTAGAAGGGAGGGTTTGTGATCCTCATAAGATGATTCATCTATTGTCATGGTTTGGCATGCTTACCCTGAAACTAGTGTTGTTTGGGTTTAGGTGTTTGATATCTAAATATTAAGGCTATTTAGGGGTTTATAAGTTAAGTTGGTTCTAGTGTGTGGGATTAACCAAGTTTAGTGGTTTGACACTTGGGTTGCCTGCCTTGATTAACATTTTATTTTGTTACAATTTTATTTTTGGTTTTTTATGTGATATTTTAATTTTCCTGCACATTTCTGTTTGGAGGTTACTTTCAATAATTATACGAGATAGGTATATATTCGTTTCTTGTGCTTGTTTTTGTGTGTTGTACTTGAGTGTGCGGCGTTGGTTTTGGAGTAATGTCATCATTAGTTGTAGTTTGTTGAGTCTTGGAATCAATAGTTGGCACTTTTCCTTCATGATAATCCTAGCTAGGGGTTTCAAGTGTTTTCAAGGAAGCTTGCATGCAGAGGCTCCTCTTTTTTTGACTGTTGGATACCTTCAAATCTTAGTTATTAAAGTTGGTGGTGCCGTCTGTTGGTTCACTTACTTCTGTCTTCCAGCCTTTTATCCTTTTGTCATTCTATTTCTTTTCCAATGTCTAACTCTCAATTTGCTGCTTTGAGTTCAAACCTAACCAGGAAAACCAAAATTTGTTCTAACCAATGATCGTGTAGTGGTGGATAAGGCATTTGGTACGTTCAGATGGAGCAAGGAGTTACAAAGGTTAGTACCAATCTGTGTTCTACACTTAATGTTAAGCACATGCAAGCTAAAGTTCTGATGGAAAATATGTTTGGGGTAACCTTTGGAAGCAAGGTTAATCAAGTGAAAGCTAGGGTTACTTTGGAAAAATGATGTTAAGCACACTTTCTACCTTGACCATTATGGTAGGAAGTGGTTGTCTTTAGAATTCACTGGAGTGTGCTTTAACAACCGCCTATGGTATGTCCGTGGACAAATTTTCTACTTGGAGAGGTAGACGCCTGACTTTAGTTATTTGGACACAATCGCTAAGCTTGTTTTATGAGCGAGGCTGCCTAGGCTTCCTGTTAGGTATAAGGAGTAAAATATTATCAAGGTGATCGTTCAACCCTTGAGTGATATCATTAAGGTTGATGAGATCCCACTGGTTCTAAACGGTGTTTTTTTATGAGTGTTGGTTGAAGTGGGTTTGCATTTTCTCTATAATGATGATGATCACCCAATTCTAGTAAGTTATAAAAGGCTTTTTAAGGTGTGTTTTATTGTGGTAGAAGAAGGTTTGATGGACATGAGTGTGCAAAAAGTGAAGTGGATAATAGTTGTTTTCTTATTAAGATGGTGTTTGAGATGAGCGTCTCATCTATCCTGGGGATACTAGGGTAGATAAAGGTGTGAAAGGGGCCTTGCAAAATGATGTGATGTAGTTTTTTCCTTTTATGGTCCCGCATAATGATGAAGCAGTGGATAGTGAAGAGATTTGACAAAAATTTTGGCGGAAGCATCATGAGGAAGATAGGTAGACTACGACAGGCCTAAAGTTGAAGAAGAAACTATAGAAGCGTCAACTGAGTGAGGAGATAGGGGAGGCATGTCTTAGAGGGATTTGGGCAAAAAGGTGGGGAAAGTTGCAAAGTACAAGTGGACACTAAGGGTTGACTTAGTGCAAGACTGAAGAAGGTCTCCGAGGTATGAGGATGCAATGAATGAGGTAAAGGTTCTTACATGCTAAGTTTACTATTTAAAAAATAAATTATATGTGTGTGATTTATTTGTGGTGTGATTGTTGTGATTTGTTTCTTATCTGGTATTTCAGATGAAAGAAAGAATGAACGAAGAATGAGGAATTGAAAGGGTTGATGCTCTTTGTAGAAATTTAGTAGAGCATATTCTATTTCTTCACACCACACAAAAATGCACACACTCGGTGCTTACATTACTGTTGGAATCCAAGATGGATTCTCTCTCATTACAAAGCAATCTCAGCCCTTTATCTGGCTAGTTGCTAAGATTACAACACCTGGCATTATTTGCCTTACTTCGATTGAACTTTTCACTTGGTATTTTTAACTCAAGTGCATACACACATTAATACAAAACTTATTCCTAATTAGCTATAGACTTATAATTCAACACTCCCCTTTAAGTCTAAAGCTGATTTCACTTCAAGTTTGCTTCTGAGAATATTAAATCGATACTTTGCAAGAGGCTTTGTAAAGATATCTGCCAATTGCTCTTCTGTGGGACAATAAACCAAGTCAATGATGCCTTCCTGCAATGCATCTTTGATAAAATGGGACCTTCTGTCAATGTGCTTAGTCTTTTGATGAAACACATGGTACTTTGTAATGGCAATAACAGAAGTGTTATCACAGTGAAGGGGGGTTGCTTCAGATTGCAATTCTCCGAAATCCTACAAAACAAATCTCAGCCATATTGCTTGAGCTATGGCTTCTGATGCACTTATGTATTTAGCCTCTGCAGTTGAAAGTGAAACACAGTTTTGCTTGATTAAAGCCCAAGAGAACACACCAGTGCAAAATGAAAATGCATATCCTGATATGCTCTTGCTGTCTTCCAATGAGCCACCCCAATCACTATCACATTAGCTAATTAAACAAGCTTTTCTTCCTTTCACATACTCCAGGCCATAATTCGGCCCTTAATGTATATGAGTACCCTCTTTGCAGTTCTATATCGTCTATTAGTAGGGCAGTGCATAAACCTAGCCAATAGACCTGCTGCATACATTATGTCCGGCCTTGTAGTAGTGAGATATAGAAGGCTCCCCACAATACTCCTATACATTTCCTCACTCGCAGATCCACTTCCATCATCTTTAGACATCTTCTTAGTAGTTATAAGAGGAGTTGTGACAGTCTTTGCTTCATTTAAACTAAACTTACTCAACAAAGAACTTGCATACTTCTTTTGATGAATGAAGATGCTCGAGTCAGTTTGAATCACTCTCATCCCAAGGAAGTGATGAAAAAGTCCCAAGTCTGTCATCGCACACTTCATTTTCATATCTTTCTTGAACTCTTCTAGCATTTATTGACAACTGCCAGTGTAGACTATATCGTCTACATAGATAGAAACAATTAGAACATCTTATCCGCTTGCTTTTATATACAGAGTTAGTTCACTCAGACTCTTCTGGAAACCACACTGTGAGAAGTAGGTGTCAATTTCTCCATACCAGGCTTTTGGAGCCTGTTTTAGACCACAAATAGCCTTGTAAAGCTTGTACACCTTGTCCTCATTGCCTTTGACTACAAAACCTTAAAGCTTGTACACCTTGTCTTCATTGCCTTTGACTACAAAACCTTCAGACTGCTCAACATAGACCTCTTCTTATAACACTCCATTCAAGAAAGCCGATTTCACATCTAATTGATACAATTTCCAGTTCTTTTGTGCAGCCAAGGCTATTAAGGTTCTAATAGTATCTAACCTAGCAATTGGTGCATAGGTCTCATTGTAGTCCAAACTAAGCTTTTGTGTATAGCCTTTTCCAACCAACCTTGCTTTATTTTTCAACATTGAACCATTAATATTTAACTTGGTTTTGTAAACCCATTTAACCCATATAACATGTTTCTCAGTTAGTTTGTCAACAAGCTGACGGGATTTTAAACCGCACAAATTTAACCCTCTTTTTTGACAGATGTAGTATAGATGTAAGTAGGGTATCGTTCTAGGCCGGGGATTAGGAGGGCTTGCTAAAACCTCTAAAATAATTTAAAAACGTAAAAACAAAGTTTAAAACACTAAACTAAAATAAAAACACTTAACTAAAATAACTCAAAATAAAACTAACAAATAAACTAAAACAAATCAAAAGACTCAAAACAACTCAAGACTCTAGAAAATACAAACTAAGCTAAAAACTCGAAACACACTAAAAATGACTCAAAATAATGAAAACAATTTAAAATAAAAACTAGGAAATTAATTGGACGGAAATTAAATTAAAAGATTAAAAATAATAAAAATTAACTAAATAATAATATTTTAATAATGGGGGGAATTGGTTTTTACGAAACGTAAATTAAACTTAAATAAATTACAACTTGACAAAAACATAAAATTAAAAATGAACGGATGGGCGACGGATTGGCTAGAGGGTTTTTCTCCACACATGACACATATGCAACCTAAATTGATTTTCAGTTGTTCTTTCAATAAATTGTAAATTTCAATACTCCAGATTAACCGTGAACAGCACTTTTTTAGTCTTCAAGTTTTCCTTAAGTTATTGAATTGGATGAACAGCATACAACAATTCAACACATTCTCTAAAAGTCCCCTACGTGAAAAGCACAATAGAGATACAATCAAAGATCATTAAACTTTGTGAAAACTATAAATACTGACGAGGCATTCGTAACTATGAAAAGCATGATACTCCTGCCAAGAATTTACTTAACGCGATTGTGGATAACAACCTTCACTACTCATGAATATAAGTTCATAACGATTAGGTGAAATTCACTTATATTCTAGCATCAAATTCATGCATGTAAATTAAGTATGCATTCTTAATCAACATACACAAATAAGTTATCAATCAAGCATTTAAGCAAATTAAATCACAACTCAGAAATCACAACTGAAGGTAATCAATTCAAATTACAAATATATCCATGGTTTCGAATTATCCTCTAGCCAACACAAATTAATTACACATCATTTATAAATTAAAAACAGAAATTAAAAATGAGTTTGGAGGGATTAAACCAAAATAAGGATCAAGGGTTGTCTGTGCAGTGTGCTTGCTAGGCTGCCAAGCAGCCTGTTTTCAACGCTGCCTTGGGCTGGGCAGCTCCTTCAATTGGTTGACTTCCCTCCAGACGCCACCTATCCTCCCTCTCGCAACCCGAGGCTCCACGCCTCGTTTCCTCTGCTTCGTACCCTCTTCTTGCTTTTCTTTCTAAATCCCGCGCCGCCAATGATTCCTCCCCAGCCTTCGACTTTTCTCTAGGCCTATTTTCCCCCGAGGCTTTCCTGCCTTCCGTTTTAAGCTGCCGATGGCAGCTTTTCTTTCTGTCTCGCTGCCAACCAAAGCTGCGCAAGCAGCTTTCTTCTGTTTTCCTCTCCTAATCAGCTCTCCACTATGTTTTGCTCTGACTTTCTGATCTGCCCAGCTGCACGAACTGCTTCTTTTCTCCGTGCACCGCTGCCCCCGAGGCAGCTTCCCCTCTTCTATTTTCTGTTTTCTTTTCTGTTTGTTTGGTGCTGCTTGCGCTGCACCCCCCCTTTAGCTCTCTCCCGTGCTCTTTTAATAAAGCCACCGAAAGCAGCTTCTTCTTTTCTTTATTAATTCGTCTCCCTTTGGCAGCTGTCCGCATGTGCCTTCATCTTTTGCATGTGCTGTTTTCTTTTTATAATTGCTGATCTCATTTCTTGATGAGCTGCCTTGCACTCTTTGCCCTATGTTTCTTTATATGTTTTTCTTTTCCACCGTCACTTGCTATTATTTTCACACAAAACAAACCAAACCAATTTCAATCACTCAAACCGAATCGAAAACATAAACAAAGAAAATAAGTGAGTAAAGCAGTTTTGACGAATTTGACCCTTAAAATTTCACTTATTCTATTTTTATTTCCTTTGCATGATAAATCTTATAAAACACAAAAACAAAGTAAATAGCTCAAAAATATAAGGAACTAACTAAGAAAAGACGAGTAAATTTGATGTAAAATGTATATAAATATGGTCCGATCAAATACCCCCACACTTAGCTTTTGCTAGTCATCGAGCAAAATAAAGAAAACAAGAACAAGAAGTAACATGAAAAACATTAGCTTCCCCCTATGTGACCCTCATAGAATTTCATTCGAGAACACAAATCAGCAAGGACCATAGCTAGCACCAAACAAGCTAATCCAAGTTCATCTTCCTTATTCAAATATTAGCAGTAATCTTTAAACCATCCTTGAAGTGTAGTGTGTGAGATAGCCATGCTAATGCAATTTCAAGTTTTTATTTTTAAAATCATCATATGCAAACTAGCGACCTTCTCACGGGATATGCACTCAATCACACATGTGTTTAGTTTTAATGTGTTTCGCTCAAAGAAACAAATGTGAAAGATCTACCATAAGCTTGCATAAAAATCACTTCTCCACAATCATAATTGCAAAACTTAAATCAAGAGGACTTTTATTGGATGTAATGAGGCTTAGGGATAGGGCTATTGAAACGAAAGAATAGGAAAACACAAGTTCCAAGCTACATTGCAAGCAATTCTTTTAGTTGAGATTTATAAGAACTCAAGCTTTCCAGCGATTCTTTTAACACCTCCAACCTTCACACCCATAAACTGAAACTTTAAAAACTTTTTTTATTTTCTTCGTATACAATCTCTCTTTCTTTTTCTTTTCTTCTATTCTCTTTTTTTTTTTTTTAAATAATAAATATAAACATGAAATACCCCCACACTTATTCTTTTGCCAAACCTTCCAAGTACTTCACAAACGTTTCTTACAAGACAATCTCAATTTGCTCGCTTGGAAAGGGTAAGGAAACATGGTTTGAGGTATAAGGGTAGACATATCTGGTGATAAGAAATAAAAGGCTCACAAAAACGGCTCAAATTGGCAATCTAATGATATAATTTTTTTTTTTTTTGGGAAATATGGTTATTTGGGCCATGGTGGTGAACCTAATGCCTCTATCATTTTCAAGTTCATGCAATCAATGACAAATATTTCGAAAGATCGTTACGCAAGTTCTAGAGATGCATCTCACATAAGTTCATCACACATGAAAGAATAGTAGTGTATGAAAAATGCACACACTTTCAATAGGCTCAAAAACTCACATAGGATGTATATGGTCACTAAATTCACATATGAAGCTTTAAGTCATGCTTTAGTTTCACATCAACAAGGCTATGTGCATTTGGTTTTTCAAAGATGATCAAACATGTACAAAACTAACAAGAGAATAAGGAATTTCATACAACACATGTTAACTAAGTTCTTGATAATCATGGTTCAAATTTCATCCAATTATATCATTGGGTCGGGAAACTAATAAAAATCTAATTTAAAACAATAAGGAAAACAAGACAATATTTTTGGATTTTTTTCGAAAAATTAAATAAAACAAAACTAATTAAGAAAACAAAAAGCAATAACATGGAAACAAATGAAACCAGTTCAAAGTCGAAGGTACAAAAATTTTCAATTTGGTCATTTTTTATACTTGATACCCCCACACTTAAACTAGACATTGTCCCCAATGTCAGAAAACATTAATAAGCAAATAAAAAAAAAATACGAAACAAAATAAAGAAAAGGGACTGAAAACTTCTCTAATTTGCAGAAAACCAAGCGATGACCCTCAAGCTTAAATTTTGCAATCAACTTCAAGGGAGAAAATAACCAAACGTTCCTGCAAAGAACAGAAATAAACAGTTAAGCACGCAAGAAAATATAGAAAATATGCAAACGAAAAATTGAAAATGATAATAAAAGATAACGAAAAGAACTAATAGGCGGTCATTGGTCATGATTGTTGATTTTCCACAGCTTTCATCTTGAACTGGATGGGCCTTCTTTCTTGCAAGTGCTCCTCAGCTTAGTTGAGGATGAATCAGCACGTTGTCTCCACATGTTTCAAGTAGTCCGGTCTCCACGCAGGTGTGGCATCTTCTTGAACTCTTGGATCATCTCACCCTCCGCCTTCATCAGGATGCACCTCAGACTCCTCCTGCTTCGTCTGTGAGGTACTTTTGTTTTTGAAGAAGTACCTCAACACAGGTTTATTTTTGAAGTGTGTTGGGAGGGGTCTGAGATGAGTACTCGAGAGCAAGACTAGGTAAGCAATCAGGATCTCACTTTCTCCACGTTCCTCAGATGAAGGTGAGGAGAAAGCATGATATGAGATACTTTTGCTTTTAACCTTTTTGATATGAAATACTTTTGCTCTGGAAGGTTTGTTTTCTGGGGTGATCCAAGGGATGAAGAACACTGAGTAACTCGAAAGCTTTCTTTGGGAAGACATTATCGGAGATGAAGAGAGGTTGAGAGGTTGAGAGGTTGTGAAGGTGTGCCTTTGATGTGGAAGGCGAAGGTCGAACTTATAGAAATTTGGCTTCACAACCGGAACTATTCCTTCACTATTTGTCGGCAGCCGGTGGATGGATGAACAGTGCCCGTTACGAGCTTTCTGACATAGCATCCGTAATTTCCGCGAAGCTGACTGCGCATGCGACGAGTGACGACAAACTGGAATGATGATCTTTTGAAAACCGGGGTTCAAATCCGGGTTCGGCTCGTGGTTTTCGCAACGCTCCAAGCTGCATGTCACGTAGGTGACGACAAACTCGAAAAGCTGAGCGCCTCGTGATGCCTGAGTCACGCCCAGCTTTTGATAAAGGATTCCGGCATTTGAGAAAGGTGTCTGGCTCTTTCGATTTGCGCGAGGACGCGTCTTCAACCTCAGAGGAGTGCCTCTCTTTGATTTGCTTCTTTTTATAGAAGCGCTAATTCTGCTCCACCTCACACTTGAACTACCTTCCTCAAACACTTCTGCACTCATACTCCTTCCGCTCTCTTCCTCCTCAACACCTTCTAAAAATGTCTTGCCCTTCCGACCGTCGCCTAAACTTGAATGTCGGGGAAGACGATGACTCATCTTCTCCGAACAACATTTGGAATCCGTCCTTCATATCCCCCAATGGTCCTCTTACAGTCGGGGACACAATGATGAGGAATGAAATCACCGCTACGGTGATTGCCAGAAATCTGCTCACTCCAAGGGACAATAGGATACTATCTAGGCGGTCGGACGAGCTGGCCGTTTAGGAATCTCTGGCCCTCAGTGTCCAAAGTGTAGGCTCAGTTTCAAACATGGGCCAGCGCCTGCTTGCAAGATCTCGTCAGGTGGAGTCGCTGATGACGGAGGTGGCCAGTCTTCGGCAGGAGGTCAGAGGACTCAGGCACGAGAACAAGGAGTTGCACATGCTTGCAACTAGTTACTCGACCAGCATGAAGAGGAAGTTGGACCAGCTGCAAGAGTCGGACGGTCGGATCCAGAGTGATCATGAAAAGTTCATGGCGCTACTCCCGAGGTTTATGTTGCCTTCGTCCTCTGGAGCTGCACCAAGCGTTCCGGCTCCGGAGATTCCAACTCTGGCTCTTCGTCTTCCCGGAGCTCCGTCGACCTCTTAGGCACCACCTGACCAATGACCAATGATTTCTATCAGTTTTTCGCATTATTGTAAAAAAAATTCGCTTTTATGTTTATTTAAATATATATATATATATATATATTACTATTATTATTATTATTATTATTATTAATTTTTTTTTTATGTTTATTTTAAGCAAAATAAAATATGTAAATTAAAATATGTAAATTAATGTAAAAAGGCTTTATTTACCCGCACTTAAAATAGACAAGGCCCTAAATTTATTTAAACACAAACTAAACAAAAATCAACCAAATAACACAACTAACTAAACAAAACAAAGATTTCAAAATAAAGGTAATAAAGAGTAGGGTTAAGAAATGCAAATCTGGTTGCTTGGGTTGCCTCCCAAGAAGCGCTTGATTTAACGTCTTTAGCCGGACGAATCTTTCCATTAACCTCCCCTCGGCTCCAAAGCATGGAATTTATCTTTTAATGGGAGGTGATACTTGAAATGATTCGGCATTGGTTTAAATTCTCGGGTGGGTGCCTGAATCATTAAAATCAGAAACATGTTAGTATAAAATAAAATTAAAATTAAAATTGGAGAAAATGGCTTATTGTATTTCTCCGACACAAACTCAATTATAAAAACTACGCCTTTGGATATTTCGGGGATTTTAAACCGCACAAATTTAACCCTCTTTTTTGACAGATGTAGTATAGATGTAAGTAGGGTATCGTTCTAGGCCGGGGATTAGGAGGGCTTGCTAAAACCTCTAAAATAATTTAAAAACGTAAAAACAAAGTTTAAAACACTAAACTAAAATAAAAACACTTAACTAAAATAACTCAAAATAAAACTAACAAATAAACTAAAACAAATCAAAAGACTCAAAACAACTCAAGACTCTAGAAAATACAAACTAAGCTAAAAACTCGAAACACACTAAAAATGACTCAAAATAATGAAAACAATTTAAAATAAAAACTAGGAAATTAATTGGACGGAAATTAAATTAAAAGATTAAAAATAATAAAAATTAACTAAATAATAATATTTTAATAATGGGGGGAATTGGTTTTTACGAAACGTAAATTAAACTTAAATAAATTACAACTTGACAAAAACATAAAATTAAAAATGAACGGATGGGCGACGGATTGGCTAGAGGGTTTTTCTCCACACATGACACATATGCAACCTAAATTGATTTTCAGTTGTTCTTTCAATAAATTGTAAATTTCAATACTCCAGATTAACCGTGAACAGCACTTTTTTAATCTTCAAGTTTTCCTTAAGTTATTGAATTGGATGAACAGCATACAACAATTCAACACATTCTCTAAAAGTCCCCTACGTGAAAAGCACAATAGAGATACAATCAAAGATCATTAAACTTTGTGAAAACTATAAATACTGACGAGGCATTCGTAACTATGAAAAGCATGATACTTCTGCCAAGAATTTACTTAACGCGATTGTGGATAACAACCTTCACTACTCATGAATATAAGTTCATAACGATTAGGTGAAATTCACTTATATTCTAGCATCAAATTCATGCATGTAAATTAAGTATGCATTCTTAATCAACATACACAAATAAGTTATCAATCAAGCATTTAAGCAAATTAAATCACAACTCAGAAATCACAACTGAAGGTAATCAATTCAAATTACAAATATATCCATGGTTTCGAATTATCCTCTAGCCAACACAAATTAATTACACATCATTTATAAATTAAAAACAGAAATTAAAAATGAGTTTGGAGGGATTAAACCAAAATAAGGATCAAGGGTTGTCTGTGCAGTGTGCTTGCTGGGTTGCCAAGCAGCCTGTTTTCAACGCTGCCTTGGGCTGTGCAGCTCCTTCAATTGGTTGACTTCCCTCCAGACGCCACCTATCCTCCCTCTCGCAACCCGAGGCTCCACGCCTCGTTTCCTCTGCTTCGTACCCTCTTCTTGCTTTTCTTTCTAAATCCCGCGCCGCCAATGATTCCTCCCCAGCCTTCGACTTCTCTCTAGGCTTATTTTCCCCCGAGGCTTTCCTGCCTTCCGTTTTAAGCTGCCAATGGCAGCTCTTCTTTCTGTCTCGCTGCCAACCAAAGCTGCGCAAGTAGCTTTCTTCTGTTTTCCTCTCCTAATCAGCTCTCCACTATGTTTTGCTCTGACTTTCTGATCTGCCCAGCTGCACGAACTGCTTCTTTTCTCCATGGACCGCTGCCCCCGAGGCAGCTTCCCCTCTTCTATTTTCTGTTTTCTTTTCTGTTTGTTTGGTGCTGCTTGCGCTGCACCCCCCCTTTAGCTCTCTCCCGTGCTCTTTTAATAAAGCCACCGAAAGCAGCTTCTTCTTTTCTTTATTAATTCGTCTCCCTTTGGCAGCTGTCCGCATGTGCCTTCATCTTTTGCATGTGCTGTTTTCTTTTTATAATTGCTGATCTCATTTCTTGATGAGCTGCCTTGCACTCTTTGCCCTATGTTTCTTTATATGTTTTTCTTTTCCACCGTCACTTGCTATTATTTTCACACAAAACAAACCAAACCAATTTCAATCACTCAAACCGAATCGAAAACATAAACAAAGAAAATAAGTGAGTAAAGCAGTTTTGACGAATTTGACCCTTAAAATTTCACTTATTCTATTTTTATTTCCTTTGCATGATAAATCTTATAAAACACAAAAACAAAGTAAATAGCTCAAAAATATAAGGAACTAACTAAGAAAAGACGAGTAAATTTGATGTAAAATGTATATAAATATGGTCCGATCACAAGCTTCTAGGTACCATCCTCCATTGCTTTTAAAATAGACTCATCTTGTTTAGCATCTTCATATTTCTCGGGATCCATGATACAAAGATTACATTGAGCCAAAACTTCATCCAGTTTCCTCCACTTTAGTGGTGTATAATCAAATGTTTGAGTGTGTCTTTCACTCAAGTTTGACATGTTCATAGATTCACCTGAGATAGGTGTCTTAGATTGAACTTCAGAGTCTTCAACACTAAGAACTCTCCTAGATAGAGAAAATGCAGATGATGTAGAGGACACCACCATTCTGTCACTTCTTCATATGCTTGTGTTACCATAAGTAAAACTTCCAGTATTGGGAGTAATTGGCTTTGAGTTCTCTTCCCAATTCCAGGCAGCTTCTTCATCAAATACAATGTCTCTTGACAAGACTAGTTTCTTGGCAAATACCTTATATCCCTTTTCATAGGTTGCATATCCCACAACTACTTCTTTGAAACTTTTAGGCTCAAGTTTATGTCTGTGTTCACTTGGAACATGAACATAGCTTAGTGCACCAAATACTTTTAGATGTGCTATTCTTGGTTTCCTCATAGAATAAGCTTCAAAATGTGTGATGTTGCTCAAGGTTTTTGTGGGACATTTATTTAGGATATACACTAATGTATGAACTGCTTTTGTCTAGAGATAGTATGTCATCCTCTTCTCATGCAACACGGATTTAGCCATCTCAATCACAGTTCTGTTATTCTTCTCCACTACTCTATTTTGATGTGGAGTATATGCAAGAGTGAAGTGTCTTTGTATTCCTTCATTTTCATAGAATAGTTCGAATTCAGATGACTTGAACTCCCCTTCTCTATCACTTCTCAGGTACTTAACCTTGAATCCACTTTGTAATTCTGCCATAGCTTTAAACCATTTAAAACAAATGAATGCTTTAGACTTGTATCTTAAAAAATAGACCTAAGTCATTCTGGTGAGATCATATATTAACAGCATGAAGTGCTTATTTCCAACAATTGAGTCATTTTTCATAAGCCTTCACATATCAACACGAATGAGTTCAAGTGGAGCATTTGCTCTTTGCACTTGATTTCTTGGAAACTCTTCTCTATGTTGTTTTCCATATTGACAGCCTTCACATACTCCATTATGGTCTTCAAGTTGAGGCAAACCATGCACCATTTATTTGTCCCTCAATTGTTTGAGACCACCAAAATGTAAATGCCCGAGTCTCCCATGCCAAGTCTCTGTAGAGTGGGTGACACTAGCTTTTAAGGCAATCTGATTCTCAGGTAATAAAGTCAATGGATAACACCTATTCACTTTCTTATTTACTTTCATAACCAAACATTCCAATGATGGACCATTAAACACATTGCACATTCCACCACCAAACACTAAGAAATATCCATGCTCATCCATTTGGCCAACACTGAGCAAGTTTTCTTTCAAACTAGGAAGTACATTACTTCTCTAACGTACTTTCTGCCCTTATTTGTATCAATCACCAATGATCCCATTCCTACAACATTCATAAAGTCTCCAGTTGGCATTTGAACTTTGCCAGCTATGTTAGTTCTTATATCAACAAGCAATTCCACATTTCCTATCATGTGGTTGCTGTAACCACTGTCAATGTACCACTCTCCATTCACCTTTGGCTCAGTGATTGTGCTATTTGATACAACAGATTTCTTATCATCTCCATTTGATTAGCACTGTTTGCTTTTGCACTAATTTACATGCAATGCATTCTCTAGCCCAATGCCCAAACTTATCACAATTAAAGCATTTTGGTTTCCCCTTGTATCTGCACTCGCCAAAATGGTACTTAGAACACGCCTTACACTAAGGCTTTGTAACCTCTTGGCTCACTAACTGAGATGCATTTGTATTCTAATAAGTATTCACGGGAGATTTCTGCTGAAACTTTGGTTTTGATTCCCATTTCCATTTCTTAACTTTGGGATTCTAGTTTCTCTGAAATCTGGATGAACCAGAATGAGTGCCACCCTTATTTTGTTCCTTTGGATTCATAGAGAGTGAGGCAAAAGCTCTCTCAGTGGTGTCAACACTGTGTACATCAAACCGTTGCTCTTGGCTTTTCAAAATTACCACAACCTCCTGCAATTCTACAGTCTCCAAACATTTTGTATTCTCAATAACCAAGCATATAGGATCATATGGCTTACTAAGACTAATTAAGACCTTTTGTACTAGTCTCTCATTTGAAAGAATATCACTAAACGTTTTCATCTGATTTATCAAATCATTTAGCCTAGTAAGATACCCAGGCAGAATTTCATCATCATGCATTCATGTTTCAGATTTTATAATTTCACAGACCTTACCTGATCACCACCATGGTACTCTCTGTACAACAAATCCCTTGCCATCTTTGTTGATTTGGCATTGGTTATTCGTGGGAAGATTTGATCAGAAACTGCATTTTAAATGATTCCCAAAGCCTTTGCGTCTTTCATCAACACAGCAGCCATTTCTTCATCTCCTTCATCCTCCGATGATCCTTCAACCTTCTTCTTCTTCGAATTGGAAGTTTTAACTCCATTCTCTACCAGATTCCACAACCCATGTGATTGAAAATCGTCACAATCTTGGTGCTCCGAGGTCGGTTGATTCTACGGTAACAGTGCTGTTTATCCAAACTGAAGATGTCACTGGTTGCTTTCACAGTGCTTTTTATCCAAACTGAAGATGTGTTGGCAGAAAAAGAAAATAAAAAATCTCAAGGTTATTGAGAGATTTTGCGTAGAGCGAGAGTTTGCGCAGGGCAGATTTGTGTGTTGAATTGGAGGTCCCTTGAATGGTACCACTCCCCTTTGTATTTATAATCCATCAGTAACCTTGCCATCGTAAATTTCGGGATAATATGAACATTATCTTTCAAGTATGCATATTCCTGCTTGGCACGACTTGATGACTTTGTAGTGTCCAATTGGGATTCTATTACTTCCCGAGTCTGATTATAGAATTATAGTTTTACTGGAAGTTGTCAACTATCCCAATGTTGCTGGTAAATGAATTGCTGCTTGCAACCCCCTTTTATTTAGGATATGGCAAGATAATTTAGAAAGTTATTAAGAGATAATTATCATGATTAAAAATCACAATATTATCACTTAATTAAAATTTATCTTAACACTTTAAATACCCCACGGTCTAGAACTCCGCTCACTCAACGGCCTTAACTACTTGGGCCGATAGTGTAAAAACAGGCCCAAACACAATCTTTTGTAATTTTACCAATTACTTATGAATTACACATGCAACTTTGAATGTTAGGTTTTCCTGATGCATATTCTACTTGTGGCATTCAAGTTAGAATGTATATTAAACATGCAAACCTTCTGTGGCATTCAGATGAAATATAAACATGCATGACTCATTACGCTTTGTAAAAACCCTTTGAAAAACCATGCAACCCCTAAGACGTGGCACTCGACCTAAGTGAAATTACAACTATCAATCATAAGAAGCAGTACTCACTCATCCGGTGGTGTTCCGACCAAATTGCATTCGATTACTTATCTAAACATCTTAATAATAGCTAAGTATTAAGATATATATATATATATATATATATATATATATATATATATATATATATTTTAAACACAATGATTAATAATTCAAAGTATGCATGCATAATATCATAAGCAATTAAATAAAAGCTATAGATTCATGTTAAGGCTCAAGGCATCGTCCTAGCAAATGGAAATTAATTACAAACAATCATAAAACAAAATATTATTAAGAACATTGATAGAAAACATCTTGTAGGTAAAAAGTTTGAAATTCTCAAAATAGTGCGTTATACCTTTACCCTAATGGCTAAATAGCTTTATTTATACTACTACAACATGAAATCCTACCTAGAAAAGGTCTTCTAAAAACTAGGAAACATAATAGAATAAGATAACTAGGAAATAAAAGGCTTCCTATTTAAACTAAAATTCGAACTTTTCAGAAAATCAGACTTTTGACCTAACAAATCAACTTCGATTTGGTTCTAAAAGGTCTCTTTTGAAAGCTTAAGTCATCCTCAATAAATCCTCAGAAGGGATCTTCCTCAAAATATGCTATCTTGACCTTCAAAATACCCAAAACGTCCAAGACCGTCAATCTAGGAAAACTGCACACTGGGCATTTATTTTATCGCCACGGTCAAACGGCTTGGTAGAAAATTTTGGATTTTGATATAATCATCTTGAAAGATTTACGAACATCCTCTAATTTGAATACTCTAAAATTCATCCATTCACGTTTTGCTCTAGAGGAATTCGAATGTCTTACATTGAAAATATATAATAAAGTATCAAAATTCTACTAAAATAACCAATAAACTATAACAAAGAATAGGGTAAAATATATAGTATAATATGGACTCATCTTATGTCCTTCTAAAATTTTAGTTATGGAATGTATTACATCGACAGTCTTTTTCTACCCTCCTAAATGGAAACGCACATGGTTACTTCTATCCCAAGAGGGAAATTAGACAAGGTGACCCCTTTCATCTTATATTTTATCATTTGGATGGAACTGCTTATTAGACAACTAAATTTACTTGCCAAGGACCGTAAATCTCATGTGGGGATTCTCTCTTCCCGGAGGGGCTCAAAGTTTCTAATTTGGTGTTTGCTGATGATTGTTTGCTATTTGTTAAGGCTACGAGTAAGGGTGCTAAAGGCTCTTCTCAAATGCTTAACTAACTTTGCCAAAGCTGCTGGACAACATGTAAATTTTATAAATCTTCTCTTTGTTTTTCAAATAATACTTCAAAGCAAATAAGGAATGATATAGTTCAAATTCTTCAAATTCAACATAAAACCACAATTGGCAAATATTTAGGTATTCATACTATTGTCATTGGGAATGATCTTGTTAATGCAAATGAATTAAATAAAAAGGTTAAACAAAAGTTGGCGAGTTGGAAGGCAAATACTCCAAGGTTGGTCGGACAACCACTACTACAAAAGGGGATATCAATGGCGCTATAAAACCGACAAAAAAACCACTTAATGTCGGATTTTTGGTAAAAATCCGACATTAAATCCTACAATGTCGCATAGTGAAACTGACGGCAACACTACCGTCACAAAAAGGTATTGGCGTCGCTTATCCACCTTAATCCGCCACTACGAAGGAAAGTATTATAAAATAAACAAGAACAACAGCGTCGCTTAAGAGCCACATAGGTCCTTACGTCGCTTTAAAGCGACATCATTACTTGCAGAGATGTCGGTTTAAACCAACATTAACTAATAAATAAATAATTAAAATATCAACCTTAGTGTCGCTTTAAACCGACACTACTTTAATTAAATATAAAATACTCAAACTAACGTCGCTTATAAGTGACGCTAGATCTATTAAAAATAAAAAAATTACTAATCTATACGTCAATGAAGTACAAAAAAATAATTAAAATATCCTACTTAGTGTCGCTTTTAACCGACACCACGTGCGTTAAATAATTAAATATTGAAGACTACGTCGCTTACAAGTGACATTAGACTTAAACAAATCAAATTTATTCTTTACCCGCCAGTTTATATTTGGTTTTGGTTTAATTTTTGGTTTAATTCCGCCAGTTTTTTTTTTGTTTTTATTTAATTACAATTACCAGTCAAGTTTTATTAGTTTTTATATGAAAATAATTGTAACCAACATATCATTTGTAAGCCATTGCACTCTTAGATAACCTCCTGGAGGAATTTGATGTAGAAGATGCATAGGACACCATTTCAGGAGTCACCCCATGACCATATCCTCTGACTCTATTATGATTCTTAGGACCCATTGTATCAACATACACTCAGGTCCTAAGCTCTTCATTATCCTCTTGGCCCACCTCAATCAAAGTTTGCAGATTGCTCTCCATTGTTGCCTTGCATTACCATTTTTTTTAAAAAAATATTCAAACAATCGTAAATTAGAAAAATAAGCTATACAAATTAATAACAATGATATACATATACTAACACGATAAAAATATTCAAACAATCGTAAATCAGAAAAATCAAGTTAATCAATTACTATTACAATCATTGACTTATATTTTTATTTTCAAGTCACAATAAAAATATCTATACCTTTATTCTATTCCAAAAAACTTCCTTAACTTCTTCATCAATCTTACGCAAATCCCTCTTCAACGAGAGATTTTGTGGTCTCTATCCTCTGCTGCAACATACTTTGAATATACACTAGAATTATCACTAATGCATTCTCCGGACGCATCAAACGAACAAAGCTGTTTCGTCCATTTAGGAATTAAGGGTCCGTGCCTCCGTTGAGATGTTCCTTATTAACACAAAAAAGTAACTCCGTTGAGATGTTCCTTATTAACACAAAAAAAAGTAACTAAAAACCAAGAAACAAATGTAAATTTTCAGTTAATGCACAATACTAGTTTAAACACAAAACAAAAACGGAAATTAAAAATAACTCAAAATAGAACCACCTTCGAACTCCTCTTTCAAATGAAGTTCCTAAGAACGTTGATCTTCACTAGAATTATCCATAGCAAAATTAGTGGAAGGAGGAAGTGAATGGCTGAAATGGGTGAGAGAGAAATGAAAGAGAATTGGAAGCACTGTAGTGTTGGGAAAGAAGGGCATTTAAATATGGAAAAAAACTTAATGTCGGTTTAAAACCGATAGTATCCATAACAGCGTTGAAATATTTATTTTAACGTCGGAATAATAAAACTTGGCGTCGGTTTAAACCAACAGTAAGACTGACACAACCTAAAAAGACGAGGCCTAATGTACATTTGACTGAAATCCTGACTCACTCTGACTGAAAGGTTGGCGTCGAAATAGGATAAGTTTGCATTGGATTAAACTGGCGTTAGTCTGACATAGTTGACTGTCATAGCAGGTGGCCTCGAAATGGGACAAGTTTGCGTCGGTTTAAGGCAAATTTGTGTCGAACTAAGATGAGGTTGCGTCGGCTTTAACCGACGCAAACTCTGACACTGACAAAAAAAGTTGTTGCTAACCATTTCCCCGTGCAAAAAAAGGGACAATTCCCGCCCAAAATGTTTCAAAAAAAAATTAAAAAAAAAAGAGAAAAAGTTTAAGCCAAAGTTAAAAAATAAGCTATCTCATATAATATTTTAATAAGTAAAATTTAACTTATGTATAATACTTAATAAAAAACATGAATATAATTTTAGAAATAAAATTTAACAGATATTATTAATATATTTATTCCTTGTCATCATCTGTTAGCTCCTCGTTGGCATTGGCATGATTAACAAACTTAGTAGGCAACGGTAATGATTCAAGAAAATGAGTTTCTTCCACGCCAACCGTCAAACATGTTTGTATATACTTCGAGATTGCATACGCCAAAAATTGCAAAAAAAAAACATTCAAAGATCAAGTAACGGGACAAAACATTTCGACGGTTATCAATGAAAAATCACGATTTAACGGTTATTTTAACTCCGATTTTGATGATTTTTTACAACTACACTCCTTGACCCTATATGAATACAATGAATGAACTCGATCTTCAATTTAAAATATTTACACTAGTGGATACCACAAATCTTATGTTATACTTAATGAAAGTATGAATAAACTCTTAAGTGTTAGTGAATCTATTGTTTTTATGGAATATGCATTCTACGAAACTCGTTTCAACGATCAAACCGTCAAACATGTTTGTATATACTTCGAGATTGCATACGCCAAAAATTGAAAAAAACAAACATTCAGAGATCAAGTAACGGGACAAATTTTTTCGACGGTTATCAATGAAAAATCACGATTTAACGGTTATTTAACTTCGATTTTGATGATTTTTTACAACTACACTCCTTGACCCTATATGAATACAATGAATGAACTCGATCTTCAATTTAAAATATTTACACTAGTGGATACCACAAAATCTTATGTTATACTTAATGAAAGTATGAATAAACTCTTACGTGTTAGTGAATCTATTGTTTTTATGGAATATGCATTCTACGAAACTAGTGTCAACGATCCAACCGTCAAACATGTTTGTATATACTTTGAGATTGCATGCGTCAAAAATTGCAAAAAGCAAACATTCAGAGATCAAGTAACGGAACAAAACTTTTCGACGGTTATCAATGAAAAATCACAATGCGTATCCCATCAAAACATATTTGATGGTTGTAAAAAACATAAATTGAAGTTAAAATAAATTGAAAAATCACAATGTGTATCCCATCAAAACATATTTGATGCGTATCCCATCAAAACATAAATTGAAGATTGAATTCATTCATTGTATTCATATAGGGTCAAGGAGTGTAGTTGTAAAAAATCATCAAAATCGAAGTTAAAATAACCGTTAAATTGTGATTTTTCATTAATAACCGTCGAAAAGTTTTGTCCCGTTACTTGATCTCTGAATGTTTGTTTTTTGTAATTTTTGGCGTATGTGATCTCGAAGTATATACAAACATATTTGACGGTTGGATCGTTGAAACTAGTTTCGTACAATACATATCCCATCAAAACAATAGATTCACTAACACTTAAGAGTTTATTCATACTTTCATTAAGTATACATAAGATTTTGTGGTATCCACTAGTGTAAATAATTTAAATTGAAGATCGAATTCATTCATTGTATTCATATAGGGTCAAGGAGGGTAGCTGTAAAAAATCATCAAAATTGGAGTTAAAATAACCATTAAATCGTGATTTTTTGTTGATCTATGAATTGTTTTTTGTAATTTTTGGCGTATGTGATCTCGAAGTATATACAAACATATTTGACGGTTGGATCGTTGAAACTAGTTTTGTACAATGCGTATCCCATCAAAACAATAGATTCACTAACACTTAAGAGTTTATTCATACTTTCATTAAGTATACATAAGATTTGTGGTATCCACTAGTGTAAATAATTTAAATTGAAGATCAAATTCATTCATTGTATTCATATAGGGTCAAGGAGGGTAGCTGTAAAAAATCATCAAAATCGGAGTTAAAATAACTGTTAAATTGTGATTTTTCGTTGATAACCGTCGAAAAGTTTTGTCCTGTTACTTGATCTCTGAATGTTTTTTTTTTTTTTAATTTTTGGCGTATGTGATCTCGAAGTATATATAAACATATTTGACAGTTGGATCATTGAAACTAGTTTCGTAAAATGCGTATCCCATCAAAACAATAGATTCACTAACACTAAAGAGTTTATTCATACTTTCATTAAGTATACATAAGATTTGTGGTATCCACTAGTGTAAATATTTTAAATTGAAGATCGAATTCATTCATTGTATTCATATAGGGTCAAGGAGGGTAGCTGTAAAAAATCATCAAAATCGGAGTTAAAATAACTGTTAAATTGTGATTTTTCGTTGATAACCGTCGAAAAGTTTTGTCCCGTTACTTGATCTCTGAATGTTTGTTTTTTGTAATTTTTGGCGTATGTGATCTCGAAGTATATACAAACATATTTGACGGTTGGATCGTTGAAACTAGTTTCGTACAATGCGTCCCCCATCAAAACAATAGATTCACTAACACTTGAGAGTTTATTCATACTTTCATTAAGTATGCATAAGATTTTGTGGTATCCACTAGTGTAAATATTTTAAATTGAAGATCGAATTCATTCATTGTATTCATATAGGGTCAAGGAGGGTAGCTGTAAAAAATCATCAAAATCGGAGTTAAAATAACCGTTAAATCGTGATTTTTTGTTGATAACCGTCAAAAAGTTTTGTTCCGTTACTTGATCTCTGAATGTTTTTTTTTGTAATTTTTGGCGTATGTGATCTCGAAGTATATACACACATATTTGACGATTGGATCGTTGAAACTAATTTCGTACAATACGTATCCCATCAAAACAATAGATTCACTAACACTTAAGAGTTTATTCATACTTCCATTAAATATAACATAAGATTTTGTGGTATCCATTAGTGTAAATATTTTAAATTGAAGATCGAGTTCATTCACTGTCTACTTCTAGTCGTCTGCCTACTTTATGTCGATTAAAAGCGACACTAGTATTTAAAAATATTAAAATGTATTCTTACGTCGCTTTAAAAGCTACATCAGTATTTAAAAACATTAAAAATTATGCCTACGACGGTTTAAAAGCGACACCAGTATTTAAAAACATTAAAAAGTATTCTAACGTTGGTTTAAAAAGCGACACCAGTATTTGAAAACATTAAAAAGTATTCTAACGTCGGTTTAAAAGCGACACCATTATTTAAAAACATTAAAAATGATGCTTACGTCGCTTATAAGCGACAGTAAAACCGACGTCATATTCAATTAGTGTCGCAACTGTCTAATCCATCACTATATTAGATTAAACCGACACCACCTACTGACACTATAAGACCCTTTTGTAGTAGTGAACGCTTATAAACCCTAATCTTTTTGGGATGCCAAATCATGTAATGTCTTGTTTCAAGTGGTGAAAAGGTAACTAAAATGTTAAATAAGGAATGTAGAGACTTTCTTGGGGAAGAAATAAAAAAAAAATTCCACTGGCTTGGGATGAAGTATGTGCAAGTAAGCAGAATGGTGGTTTGGGTATAAAACGTCTTAATCACTTCAACAATGCTTGTTTGGCTAAGCTAGGATGGAAGATCCTAACATATATGGATAATTGGTGGGTTCAATTGGTGAGGATGAAGTATCTTAAACATGAGGATTTCATGCATAACAAAATTAGAAGACCTTACTCTCTAGCCGACCTGGAAAGGCATCCTAAACAGTAGACATGTTCTACAAACAGGAACGAGATGGATTGTTGGTAGAGAACTTTAACGAAAAGTTCTCGGTATTGTTTATTTTAACAAAAAAACACATTTTTATATTAAAAAGTCAATCCTCGTACTATTCACTTTACTCTTTATTTTGTCCTCATCGTTAAAACTCAAAATTTTCAAATTTTTTTTCATTAGTTTTCCTTCGTTAATAATGGCTAGGACATTTTATCATGGATACACCATTAAGTTTTTCTTTACCCTCTTTTTTATCTTATTCCAGAAAACCAAAGGAGTAATATTATTTGGAATCTCAAAGCAAGTGAGGTTATTGAGAACTTTTGTTGGAATACGGTTAAATTATGTCTACTTCTGAGCGACGAGGTTGTGTGTAAAATTTGCAATATTGTTATCCCACGAAATAATACTAGTTTAGTTTAGTGCTTTTCTAAGTCTGGTGAATTTAGGATAAAGTCTGCCACGTGGATTCAAAAAAGTACTCACCACCATTCCCAGATAAGACGTATCATTATTAATAGGATGTGGAAGTTAAATATTCCTTTTAACATTAAAATTTTCGCCGGATGTTTATTCATGAACGATTACAAACTATAAGTTTTTTATTTTACTATTACCGAAAGAGGTGTGCAATCATGATGAGTTACCTGGGCTCTAGAGGATTACGAAGGGTCTGACTATGCACTAAGACTTGATCATCGGCCAACTTATCGCTGAGGTTTTTGCTTTCGCTTTTTTTTTTGGTCTCTTCAATCAACCCTCTGCTCCACTGTTTTTTATCCACGGCTATTTGATATTAACAGTTTTGGTTTCAAATTTTCCCCTCTATTGGTTGTCACTACCAACTGCAATGTGAAATGCTGATATTGAGAAAGCACAAGAGGACTAGTTGGTTATTGAATTTCTTAAATGCCGATAAATTTTTGAAAGAAAAAAAAAATGTGAAATATGCAAATGCATTGAATCCTTTTATTGGCTCGCCTCAGGCCCCGGAATCTCAAGGCCGGTTCTTATGAAAACAAGGAGCAAAATGCATGAAATCTTAAAACCAATACTATGATGGCACAATACACAATATCACTCTTCCTCCCTAAAAGTTAATGAGCCTTGAGGATGAACAGAATAAACGTCAATTTCACTTGTTCAAGTAAATGAGAGAAGCTGTGGTTAAGACGTTGCAGAACTGGTTCTTTTGTAGCCTCGTTTTGACTGGTACTGGCATCAGGGTTCTGAAACTGATGAAACCTGTTAAGTACCGAATGAACGGAAGGGTGGCCAAAAGAAAAGGGCTTCCTTCCAAGTGAGAAGATAACCAGTAAAACCTGAACAGCACAGATGGTGCAAAGCTCACTAGCCTTTTTGAAGAGGCCGGATCTGCGTTTGGAGAAAGAGACTTGCCGTGCATGTTGACTCTCAATCAACTCCATTTGAATCTTTTTGCGGCCCCTCATTCTTTCTCTACAAGCAAATGAAAAGGAGGCAAGAAAAATCTTGTTCGTATTGAATGGGAATGAAAAACCTTTCAGGAGAAATGTTAATTTATAAGGACATTCTCTTCAACCAATTTGTAAATACATGCATGTTGCCTTAGTCATATGACAATAATGATATAATCTTTATCGTTTTTGACTACAAAAAATGAAATTATCAAATATCGTAATTCTTCGTGAGCATACCAAAATACGTAATTTTGATATAATTGGGCTTTAAATTCCGAAACAAACTACTAAAGATGTCTACAACGTGAAATGTATAAAACAAAAAGTAATTATTATGGTAGACTTGTTCGGTAACTTAAAACAATTTATCGCCCTTTAATATAAATATATTATTGTATTAAAATTTTAATTATATAAATTAATGTAATGTAATATGTTAAAACGCAAATTCATAACGGAAGTGTGTGAAGTGGCTGGATTGCTATATTAAATAATGAAAGTATTTTTTATTTTATTTTTATGGTTACATTTAAACCACATTATTGCTAGCTAGGCTCGACAATTTTTGACAGGACCCGATAACTCGACACGACACGACATAAAATTAACAGGTGTTCGGGTTGACACAATAACGAATCGAGTTATTATCGGGTAAGCCGATTAGCACCTGTTAAGATAACAGGTTGGTTCGGGTTTACACGTAGGTAACACGATACATGATAAGAAAATATTAATTTACTAATTTTATAACCCTAAAAATAAACTATAATAATTATATATATATATATATATTAATTTAACAATTTTATACCCCTAAAAACTATAATAATTATATATATATATTAAATTAAATTTAAAAAATTGGTGGCCATTAGATCGGCTGAGATTTAATCTCAGTTGTCCATTGTGCATTAGGTTGGAGGCTATCATTCTCTTCTTTCTCATTCACTCTGATCTCTTCATTCCAAATTTACTTCCGCGCCATCTCCTTTATTTACTTTATATATATGTAGTAGTAGTACAATAAAAAGTGTTGATATTATATTTGAAATTGACATGATGCATGATTCTTATTACGTTTTTATTTTTATTTTTTATGATGTAGGATTTTGATAATAGCCTAATCGGATAAATGGTCACTGTGGTCATAAGGTATTCGGAAGATAGCCCATATGGTAAAAAAATTTGGATTTAAACTCTTGTGGTCTAAGTCTATTAGGATTTATACCCAAAATTAAACCTTCCGTCATTCCTCTGTTAGTAGCATGCATGCGAGTCTCATATGTGAGGATAAGATGGTCATTTCATAGTTAGTAGCATGCCAATAGCTTAGCTAAAACCCTCATGATGTTCCCAATTCTAAAGCACGAACAAAATTCTTTTATTGAAATTAGAGGTTTGGTTCATGTTTGAAAAGGCACATTAATGGCTAAGCGAAGAATTGAGGGAGACATAGCACCAACATACTCATGTATTGCTGCAATCTTGATAACTTTAGGTGATTGTTTTATTTTAAAAATGGTTTGTTCGTAATCGTATCCACCATGTGTGGTTTTATGATTGAAAGCTTTTTCTTTTTTCCAGTCGATCTCCTCTTTATTATGCTTCAAAGGCTTTTATTTTATTTTATTTTTTAGTCGGTTTCTTCTTTTTTTTTTCCAGTCGGTCTCCTCCTTATTATGCTTGAAAGTTTTTTCTTTTTTCCAATCGGTCTCCTTCTTAGTGGTACATATAGGGATTTATGTGTAGGGTTCCTTTTTTTTTTTTTTTTTTTTTTTTTTTCAGTCGATCTCCTCCTTTTTTCTAGTCAATCCACATAACAAATCCAACACTTCAACCTCTGTTCCTGAACTACAAGGTAGAAAAGGAGCAGCATCAATCTAAAATCAAAACGAAAAAAAATCAAAATCCAAAATGAAAAACCAAATCTAAAATTGAAACGAAAAGTTGGAAGGAGCAGCATCAATCAAGAAGGAGTAGTTCAATCAAAGAATTCAGTTATGCACCCGGATGCGATTTCAGTTCGTGATATGTTTGTTTATGAATGGAGAGTGACTATGGAAGGGGTGAAATGACCATCTTATCTTCACATGTGACACTCACGTGCATGATATTAACAGAGGAATGATGAAAGTTTCAATTTTGGGTATAAATCCTAACAGACATAGACCACAAGGGTTTAAATCCGATTTTTTTTACCATATGGGCAAAAAGAGCGTTTTAATTATTTGATATTTTCTCAGTTAGCACGAAATGTGTTAACAATCCCCAATTTTCAATTCGGCTTATCCAATTCGTCAACCTCAGTGGGTAATACCCTTCCTAGTCCTTGCTTCGTTTTTCAGCCATGTCCTTTGTGGAATTGATGTGTAGAGTTCCGACGTTGTCTTTGGTTCGGGTGTTTTCAACACCACCACGTTCTTTTTGGTGTCTGTCGGTTCAGGCAGTGTTGCTCAGGAACTTTTCTGAGCTTCAACTTGGTGATTGGCCTCTTTCACTTAGATGCTGATTACCCCTTCACTAGAAGAAAATAGCTCATCTATCACAGTGAATGCCCGTGATAAATTGCAATCCACCACGGACACTGTGCCCGTTAGTATTATGGATGTGATAAAAAGTCTTAATTTCTACCACGGGCTATGCCCGTTGTCAAATGCAATATAACCACGGATTGTACCCGTGGTAGATTGTGATCTAACACCACATGCTATGACCATTGTCGATTACTAATTGACCACAGCTAATGCCCGTTATAAATTATTTTCTAAAATATAAAAAAAAATTATTTAACAAATATATACATATATATATATATATTTTAGTACAGAATAACCAACAAAATTACATATTTACTACAATATAATAACTACATAAAAAATACTTGATAATATTATAACATAATGTAAAAATACTTGAGTTTCCAAATGAATACATAAACAACGGAAGTCATAAAGTACTATCCACGTAGTGCCTAATGAATACATAAACAACGGAAGTCATAAAATACTATCCATGTAGTGCCAAAGTACCATTTTCTAGTCTTAAGTACGAACTAAAATTACTCTCCAACTTGGACGTACTTTGATGGCCAGGCAATTGTATTAGATATAGCAAAGATATATTCTCCACTCTGACAACAGTTACCCAAACTTTCCAGCAATCAGGACCAAGCACCATGTGATGAACTTTCGCCTCAGGATTTGTTGATTCTATTTCTCCAGTTGCAACAACTTGTCTATTTCCAAGCCAATTTAGTAACTTGCAAGAGGACCCTCGTAAAATACCAATAGGTTGTAACTAGCATAAAGAAATCAAATAAGAACATCAATTTTAAATGATTAAGTTATCAAACTATTTAACAATTATTATCAAGCGTGTGTTACTACCTGAGAAGTGGCTTTAGAACCTTCTTTTCTCTTAATGCCGTCTCTTTTTACATTTGGACTACTTCTCTGTGACAACCAAACATGGAAGACACAAAATTCGATCAGTTTATATCAAAATCTCATAACAAATTAAAGGCGGAATCATGCTTGCATATACTTAAAAACAAAACATTAACCATGAATGTTCAAAGCCTAGTAGATTGGTGAACCTTTAATCAACTCAAAACAAGTGAGTTGAGATTAATACCTTTGTAGATTCCTCTTTGCATAAGCAAAGGCTAATCACCCAAAGAGAGGGCCTTCATTCCTTGCATCTAAGATCTATGGATTTGGTTGGATGAAATGGTTTCTCCAAGTTCCCAAAATTGGGAACCTCTAAGTCTCCACACCAAGGCAAGATTTTAGAAGAAATGAGTGACCTTGAGGAATAAATATTGCTAGATATTTCCTCAAGGTGGCCGGCCATTCTAGAGAGAAGGGAGAGTATTTCTTCTCTCCAATTTCCCCAAAACAAACCCTAAATGAATTTTGGCTATAAAGTCAAATTTATACCTTAATTCATTTGAGTGGCAAACTTGTAAATAAGTCCAAGTTTGCTACCCTTCACAATATGGCCGGCCTTAGGGATTAATTTGGGCAATTTGGTCTTTGTGAATCATTATTCATTAAGTTGTCATACAACTTAAGTTAATGGACTCGACGTTCGAAGCCCATTGGGCCTTAAGGTCCAAAACTATCCCGAGGTCTTTAACGAACTTATTCGTTTGATTAATAATCATATTAATTAATCATTGCCATAAATAATTAAACCATTTAATTATTCTTACTCATTTCCGTTGAATCTTCAATCTTTACCTTACACGGTGTACGATCCATTAGGTTCCTTTTAGCGAGGCAGTGGGCGATTCAAACTCTTTCAAATCGATTGTGAATTTGAAACTAACTTTCAATTCTCCCTTTAGTGTTTACACACGTTTAGGGCTTCCACAAACCATGAGTGACACCTAGCAGCATATCATGGTTACCCAAGCTAATCAGAAGAGGTAGAGAACCTATTCAGTTTAGGATTACAAATGCAATACGGTCCTTCTCTAATACAATACTCTTGACCACATTGTTTGGCTTGATAGTTTATTCATGTCTACTATCCAATGTGAATCTCGTGCTTATATGATTCTATTGAATGTGATCTGGAACACATTCCAACATCTCATTCATACTCTGGCCAGAGATTCTAAATCATATCATAGAGTATTCTCCCTCAACGGTTTGAAGGTTAGAGATCCCTTGTTGCGCATTCACTTGTCTCCATGACTAGATAGCTTGACCCCAACCATGTTGTGGACACTCCAAAGGAATGCCATTTGACACGATCAAAGATCAAGGACCTAACCACAAGACAACTATGATGCCTCAGGTCAAAGGACTAATTTGCATTATCCTAACCATGAGTTCTCATGTGACATGAATATGAGAACTCGTCGTTGATCGTGTTCAGTGAACTCATTCTCTATTGAGCACCTACGTGCTTGTCTTGGTGTCACTCACACCAATGACTCGAGACTAGTCACTCTCCCTGAGAGAAGACATAGCACGTACTGATCTTAACGGACTGTCAATGCCCAATTGGCAATCCTATGATCAGGAACGTTTAGGATGTGTCTATGAAAGAATGGTCTCATGAATCTAACTATTTAGATCGCATTCTCCCAATCACATATTCCTTGGACTTTATCGTTTAAGCATATAACATTTATATGAGACCGCTCAAACAATAATCTTTGCCCTTGATATTAAACTAGATTAGTTTAACCATGTGAAATGTCCGTAAAGTATCATCATATGATTGGTTTTAGGGCACATTTCCAACAATCTCCCACTTGCACTAGAGCCAATCAGTTTGGTCATCAGTGATGATACCTCTTCTGCAGTCATTTCAAAAATGGCTGAATAGTAGGCCTAGACAATGGATATCTATATGTTATCCATAGAAGCAATCTTGAGATTAACAACGTCACCATTATACATGATTCTCAATCATGTGGTTCAGTCTCTCATATGAGTTCGGACCTTGATGAGACCTTGATTCCGTGGCTTGAGCTATCGCCCCATTAGTGTCATACACTTTCTGGTTGGAACCGAATAGAGAGTTCATAAATGAACTTTCCCATCCAAACAACATTGTTGTAAGCTTCTATATGGCAATATATTTTGCATTCATAATGGAACATACTAAAGTCATTACTTTAATGTTTCCATCCAAATATCTCTTTAGTCATAATAAAGAGATATCTGTTTATCTCTTCATTCATAATGAAGAAACATCCAATGATGGATTAGATTCATAATCTAATACATTTACGCTTCCATTACGTTACTTTGATTCTTCCTCAATTATTGAGAAATCTATCCTTTAGTATTTCTTAAATACTTAAGGACTCACTTGACAGTTGCCATGGTTCTGATCCTGGGCTTGCACTGATATCGTTTTGTACCGTCTTAGGTACAACTCATATCAATGTTTTCATACAATATGAAATACATAAATCACCTTTGTGCGTATGCATAAAGGATTCTGTTTACGCATTATTTCTTTGGGAGTCAAAGGGTACATTCCCTTTGAGAAGAACAATTTCCTAGTCTCACTAGAATTGTCATTCAAATTGAAGTTTATCAACATTTGAGAAACTTCCTAGCATCTCTTGTCTATTATAGACTATATCTCCCATATATATTCTATCGTTTATAGAATGTTTAAAGTCATAACTTTAACGAAGAAGTATTCATTTTATTTCCAAAAATTAATATATCATATATATATTTAAATTTAGGAATATGATTAACTCCCACTAATCTTTTGTAAACCTAGTAAACAAAAGATTCATTTACATCTTTATGAGAAATCAAACGATTTGATCTTTCATAAGACGGTTATAGCTCCCACTAGCTTGCTAAGATCCATGATGGATGGATCTCTACAACTTACATGTCTTGTGATTTATAGTTTTAGACATACATTATCAAGACTATCTTAATAATGGTTATGGAAACCCATATTATGTCCAAACATTAAATCACCATTTAGTTGTAGCTAGCAATCCTCGATTTAATTGAAACTAAGACTATATCAAAGATGGTTTCTTCAAAGTCAACCATACTCTTTGAGTGTAGTCACCTTAGGCTACCAATTAGCTATTAAGGTTTCATTATTTCGAGTCAAATGGTATTTTACCATTTCCTTGAGTATATATCGTATATACACTCAATGTAGTCATAAGGTTTTTCATTCTTTATTTCTTTCGAATTAAGAGGTGTAACTCTATGACATAGTCATAAAGTTCAAACCATTCAACTGAGACGGTTTATAAATCCTTCTTGACTACCTTGGAGCTTGTGGTATAGGAACTAGGTTGTTATATTTGTTGATCACTATCTTGTCTCTCAAAGAACCCATTCTTTGAGTTCTATCTCTCGTTCATTTGCGCTTATGCAAATCATATTGTAGGATTACAATGAACTACCCAACAAAACAACATTTGTTAGTTGGTTTATAGAATTGATATCAAAAGGTTAATTTAAGGATATCTCACAAGATTGTTCTCAAACAAATATTTCTTTTTAGCACACAACCCCAAATCTTAACATGCTTAAGATTTGTCTTTCTTTCCAACTACATCTTATGGAGTTTATGAAAAATTTTGGAAGATCTTCTAATTCACAATCACATTGTTTTAGAAGTATATATATATCCTATATATGGGTAATAGATAATAACCAACGAACTAAATCATATTTTAGTACGTTCTTCTCCTAATGGAAAAATTTATTATCTTGTGATGCTACTTTCCTTGACATCTTTCAAGGAAACGTATCTAAAGTGTTACATTTCCTTGGATCAAATCTAAGGAGGTAAATACTTTAGACGTCTTACTCATCAACTTACATTTCTTGAATTCTTTGAAACCTTTTGCAAAGTATTCGGACTTGTGTTTATTCAAAGTAAACTATAGTACAACCGAGAGTGATCTTCGGTGAATGTCATTCAACATGAGTAGTATTATGTTGTGGACTAGTGCCACTAACATCTAAGTGAATTAACCTCAACAACTTTGTGATTCTTTCTTCTTTCCAAAAGAATAAAGATTCGAACATTTCGCCTCTATACAATTTTAACAAGAAGGCATTGGATCCGGATCTAACGATCCAAAGCATCCATCCATAACCAACTCGTAATTTATGTTTTAGAGGTATCACAACTTAGTTGGGATTAGTCACTACCTTGCAACCTTTTGGGTTTTAAGCATCGTTATATTCTAAACAATTAACACTACCACATCATCTCTACTATAGAGACAATTAATTAGATTACAATAATCTAATCATTCTTATTTGGTAGTTCATATGAGGAAGTAAGTACAATCCGCTTTCGCAGAGATCTATATTTTATTCACTTTCCGAATGTGAAGTACTTTCTCTTCTCTCATTAATCTTCTACTTCTTATTAGCCACACTTCTACAACAACTTGTAAAACATAGTTACTAATACAGAATCAAGCATTCAAGTAGAAGAACCAACTGTTATGAACTTTTCAAGAACATTCTACAACACCTTCAAAAGGTGTGTTCTTGACACTTGCAAGACATTTCTTGCAAATACCCCTTCCAATGTCCATCCTTTCATAAAGAAAGTTTGTTCCCTTGGAGTTATTTGTTTTCTTCATTTAACTTCTCCTTTGACTACAATAGTCATGGTCCCTAAACTCCCACTATCTCTCTTGAAACTTATTTCAATTGTGTTTTACACATCAAACGATTTGGAGAGCGTGTGGTTATTGTTCACCATATAGTTTACAATAAACTTAGTGAACAATTAGGATAGGGACACAAAGGTGAAGTCCTAATCTAGTTTCCGTCTCGTTAAGTGTTTTAACACTTCAACATACAATGATTCAAAATCATCATAAGTCCATGTTGATGGACTATTTTTGTCAACCAACCATTATGTTCTAAACATAATTACAAACATTCAAGAGTTGTTTAAGGCAACTCTCATTTCTTCATACAACGATTTGTAAGTGAAGAATCATGGCACATAAAGTGTCCATGCCCTTGTGCTTTCTTCTCAAGTTCCTTGTTCATGTAACAAAGAGACAAGCACTTAATGTTTGCGTTGATTAAGGGTTGTTCAAAGCAACTCTTATTTCTTCATACAACAATTTGTATTTGAAGAATTATGACAATAAAATTGTTGTCCTCTTTATGATAGACTTATCTAACATGTTCTTCCAATGATACATTTATCAATAGGAAGATTGTGAGGATGAGACTACTTAGGCACTTGTACAATCCATTCAAGACAATCTATGGGATTGTGGTACCAAGTTCGGAAACTAAAGTATTCGGCTTTTCTTTGTCAAGTATTGGATAGCGTTTGCAAATATATTGGTAAACAAATACATAACGAATATAAATTGATTGATTTTAAGCTATTTGATTCGGGTCTTTAAATCACAATAACACCACCCACTATTTTTGGCAAATTCCATATCCCTCATCGGAATTCGAGAGTTTTGGAGGAAACTCTTAGTAGGTTATGGGAGACTCACTATTACCAAGCCCACCTCACGATGATACGATGTTGGCTAGCATTAATAACAATGAGAGAGTACGCTTACTCATTTACATCTTTATGTAAGAACCCATCTAATTTGGCCTCTAGAGAATGATGCCTCACAATGATATGATGTTGGCTCCATTGCACTTAGTTAAGTCATTCCCACCATGCGAGTTCAAGTTAGGGGTCCAAGAACAACCTCACGATGATACGATGTTGGCTATTCTCTTTGCCTACCTTTCACAACATCAAGTATGCATATAGAATCCTCCCCGAGTGTAAGCATGCACTTTGTACTCCCCCATGATAGGGTGAAGCCGGTGTACACGTCACAAACGTTCGGACCTACCACGGTGGAAGGCCACGAAAGAGTGTTCAAAGCACTCTCACGCTTATCAACTTAATATTGGTTTGGTTGAGGGTTTTTAGGTCTCATCACATATAAACATACATTTTAATCCAATTAAAACATTTTTGGTCCTATCACAACTATTGGTCCATATGATTTATTTTAGTTGTATATAATACTCCCACTAAGCTTTTAAAACGGTTTTTTTTAAAGCAAGAGTATATGATACTACTAACATAAGGTTTGCATTCATTGATGGACTATATAGTTGCCTTAGGGCCTTAGGATGACTATGAACCTTTTGTTTAGATCCAACACGAGCCTTGTGTTGAATCTCGGACTAGGGATGGTGATTGATTTTAGTTACGCATTTAATCACATTAAGGCGTGTTGTCTTAGGGGCGTTGGACCCAACTACTTCATTTTCATGCATATCAAATAAAGCAAGAAAGAAGTACTTCAAAATAAAGAAGAGCTTATGCTCTTTTACAACAATTGATCAAATCAAATTACTTTAAATTAAAGAAGAGCTTATGCTCTTTTACAACATTTGATCTAATCAAATTACAACCAAAATCTAATCTATACATTCCCATGGTTCAAACAAATTTGAAACGGCCTTTCACATAGCTCAATTATCGTAGGCTTAGGTTCATAATCACCCTTTAATTAATTAACACTTTAACTAATTAAATTGAATGCAACATTTTTCATTTGGTTTTTGTATCCATAAAATTTGATTTAAATGGAGCTAACTAAAATGAAAATCCAATTCTCATTTAAAGAGACAAAACAATTTTTGTTCTCTATTTAATTTGGGCCAAAATGTAATGACCTCAACTTATTTGGGCCATTATGCAATTAACCTCAACATTTGGGCTATTTTGCAATTAGCCACAACTTTTGGGCCATAGTGCAATTAACCACAACTTTTGGGCTATTTTGCAAATACTTAAACTTTTGGGGTCACTTTGTAAAAACACAAAAGTCCAATACTTTATGTAATCACAACTAGAACCCAAACTTTTTCACAAATGTAAAAACTTCATTAAAGGAGCAAAACAATTTGTCCTTTAGCGTTTTTGGACCTAAACGTAAAAACGTAAATTTTTGGGCCAAAGTGCAAATACACAAAAGTATCAAAACTTTATGTAATTGCATAAAAGCCCCAAAAGTACTCCCACTTGAGGGAGTGGCCGGTTTTGGAGGGGTGATGTGTGTGTTGATTTGTAGTTTGACATAAAGCATGCATGTGGTGTGTGTGAATGGGATTTATGCCTTACACACCCATTAAATTTTCTTACACCATTCAAACAAATATCTAACATATATTCAAAGTTTTGACTAACATTAAAAATATTAATCATTAATAAATATATGAAAATATCTAATAACAAAACTTTATGAAATAATTCAAAACTTTGAATCAAAACACCAAACCTTTTTGTTCTTGGCTAAAATGTCAAGAACAATGAAGAACACTCATGAAAAACTCAAAATTTTTCCATGATGATTTTTCATCCAAAAACATCCCAAAACCATTTAAACTTAAGGGAAATTTCATATAACCAAACTAGGGTACTTAGGGGTTCCAAAAGTCACTTGAAAAACATTTTAACAAGACAAACAAGAACCCAAAAAATCACCCTTTTAATTTGGCCGAAAATCCCAAAATTCTTGGCACCAAATTTTAGCTTCAATATTCATGCTCATATGAACTACATCTACAACATTTGAGATGCCAAATTTTCCAACAAAATTTACATTCATAAAACAAGAATAAAGCTTGTAACATTTTACAACTTTTAAATCACATATTATGAACCACAAAACCCAAAAGGATTCACCAACTACTAGACCTAGGCTCTGATACCACTTGAAGGATTATTTTGGAAGATCATGTTCATTTAAGCAATATCATTAGCATGCAATTAACAAATTAAAGGCGGAATCATGCTTGCATATACTTAAAAACAAAACATTAACCATGAATGTTCAAAGCCTAGTAGATTGGTGAACCTTTAATCAACTCAAAACAAGTGAGTTGAGATTAATACCTTTGTAGATTCCTCTTTGCATAAGCAAAGGCTAATCACCCAAAGAGAGGGCCTTCATTCCTTGCATCTAAGATCTATGGATTTGGTTGGATGAAATGGTTTCTCCAAGTTCCCAAAATTGGGAACCTCTAAGTCTCCACACCAAGGCAAGATTTTAGAAGAAATGAGTGACCTTGAGGAATAAATATTGCTAGATATTTCCTCAAGGTGGCCGGCCATTCTAGAGAGAAGGGAGAGTATTTCTTCTCTCCAATTTCCCCAAAACAAACCCTAAATGAATTTTGGCTATAAAGTCAAATTTATACCTTAATTCATTTGAGTGGCAAACTTGTAAATAAGTCCAAGTTTGCTACCCTTCACAATATGGCCGGCCTTAGGGATTAATTTGGGCAATTTGGTCTTTGTGAATCATTATTCATTAAGTTGTCATACAACTTAAGTTAATGGACTCGACGTCCATTGGGCCTTAAGGTCCAAAACTATCCCGAGGTCTTTAACGAACTTATTCGTTTGATTAATAATCATATTAATTAATCATTGCCATAAATAATTAAACCATTTAATTATTCTTACTCATTTCCGTTGAATCTTCAATCTTTACCTTACACGGTGTACGATCCATTAGGTTCCTTTTAGCGAGGCAGTGGGCGATTCAAACTCTTTCAAATCGATTGTGAATTTGAAACTAACTTTCAATTCTCCCTTTAGTGTTTACACACGTTTAGGGCTTCCACAAACCATGAGTGACACCTAGCAGCATATCATGGTTACCCAAGCTAATCAGAAGAGGTAGAGAACCTATTCAGTTTAGGATTACAAATGCAATACGGTCCTTCTCTAATACAATACTCTTGACCACATTGTTTGGCTTGATAGTTTATTCATGTCTACTATCCAATGTGAATCTCGTGCTTATATGATTCTATTGAATGTGATCTGGAACACATTCCAACATCTCATTCATACTCTGGCCAGAGATTCTAAATCATATCATAGAGTATTCTCCCTCAACGGTTTGAAGGTTAGAGATCCCTTGTTGCGCATTCACTTGTCTCCATGACTAGATAGCTTGACCCCAACCATGTCGTGGACACTCCAAAGGAATGCCATTTGACACGATCAAAGATCAAGGACCTAACCACAAGACAACTATGATGCCTCAGGTCAAAGGACTAATTTGCATTATCCTAACCATGAGTTCTCATGTGACATGAATATGAGAACTCGTCGTTGATCGTGTTCAGTGAACTCATTCTCTATTGAGCACCTACGTGCTTGTCTTGGTGTCACTCACACCAATGACTCGAGACTAGTCACTCTCCCTGAGAGAAGACATAGCACGTACTGATCTTAACGGACTGTCAATGCCCAATTGGCAATCCTATGATCAGGAACGTTTAGGATGTGTCTATGAAAGAATGGTCTCATGAATCTAACTATTTAGATCGCATTCTCCCAATCACATATTCCTTGGACTTTATCGTTTAAGCATATAACATTTATATGAGACCGCTCAAACAATAATCTTTGCCCTTGATATTAAACTAGATTAGTTTAACCATGTGAAATGTCCGTAAAGTATCATCATATGATTGGTTTTAGGGCACATTTCCAACAGAAACCTGATAACTAGAATTGGGAACGTGTTTTACACCACTCTTAATTCTTTGGAGATCTATACTGCCTCCATGCGACTAGTGAATACATAAGAAATAGAAGTTGATCAGTTTCAGATTCAACAAAATGCCAATATTTACTAATGACACATTTTTACCTAAGGCCTATTTGTGGAGACTTGAATTGCATCATTGGTATTAGTTTCTTTACCATTTCCCTGCAGCGATATGATTAGAATTTAGAATATATTTCTCTACAGCGATATGTCGTAAATCTTTTATCATTTTTTAAGTATTTACAAAGTTGCATATATAATTACCTCATTTTGTTGTTTAGCCAGCACAAGATCAAACACTTCCCGCAATTTTCCTTCGACATTTTGTAGTCGGTCTCTAAGCTCTCGATTACTCATGCTGGCATATGTTTGGGCATCATATCTAGAAGGTGTAACCCCATAACCACCTCCTCGAAGTCGCCCTCGATCTTCAGGTCCAAGTGCTTGTGATAAGGCATCATCTTTTATAGAACCATTGTCTGTTGTTGGCATTTCATTAGCCAACTTAATGTCATCCTATACATTTAAAAATCATTTACAAGATTAAAAGAAAAATGAATAGAAAATAACACAAGGATAATTTCAAACTGAAGCTTCATACCATTTTCTTTGACACTATCTCATTTACGGGTTGACCATTTTTTCTTGTATGAGCAGCTATCCAAAGATTGACTCTATTTAAATCCTCCTCAGGTATACCTTTGTTTCTCTGTTAATTAATCCATAATTTAAACTCCGTATAAGTGTGTTGTCACTGAAATGAAATTATAAGATACTCATACCAGCTCGTCCTCCAAGCGTGCATATCCTTTACGACTCATCACATGAGGGAGAGTATGGAATGATTTCAACTTTTTGAACTTCTCACTAATTGCCTAACAAAGAAAAATAGATAACAAGAAACTTCATTTAACCAACATCCATGCATTGAAAACCTAATCATTAATTTAAAATTTAATACAAACAAGCTTACAGCAAACTCAGGAGAGCATCGATGTTTAACAAATTTGTACAAACTTTTGTGCACCCTCTCTGTATTCTGTTGATGGTCTGTATTATAAATAAATCTTAATCACTTTAAACATACCCTAGTTATCAATGTCAAAAATGAAATTCATTGAGGCAAATAATATACCTCGAAAATGTTAGCCAATCTTTGTCCATTGCAATCAGATCGTTGACAATGATCGTTTCCAACAATGCTTCTCAAATCCAAATAAAAAGTAATCCTAAAATAACCACAACTCACAACTTAATGGCAAAATATACTTATATATAGACACATACATATATTATATATATTTATTCAAGTATAACTTGTATCAACACTTAAATTACAAATATCAAATTAATACATACACGAAACCATTTGCTAGTACATACGATTCATACAAACAAGATACATAGAAACCATCTTCTTAGCAATCAATCTTATATAATTAAAAAAAAAGTGAACAAGCATTTTCTGTGAATTAGCAAAGAGTTTATTTGCTGTGAATTAGCAGGAAAATATTATATATAAAAAGTGAACAAGCATTTTCTTTACAACATTTACACTAGTATAGTCGAATTGTAGTTTCAATTGATCGAAGTATTACTACTGCATATATATCTTTTTTTCCTTATATATAACTGGTTCGTGCTGTATACATATATATATATATATATTTGCGCGTGTATATATGTATATTAAGGGCACCCCTTCTTACTTTGATCACTACTGCACTATGCACACCTAATTTCCAATATTACACCAAAACTTAAGGAAGAAGAGGTTGATCAACTTTGATGATACAGTTTGGCCTTTAAAGATTGTACATTGTTTTTGGTCTGAACTGCTTAATTGTATACATTTATTCTCTATTTATTCATATTACTACATTGATAATATATATAGAAGTTCTTTCTTCTCTTTACTAGTTTGAATGTTGTTGTTATATATATGTATATACAGCAGTAGCTGCAACATCCAAACTTTTTATTGAATTGGAAGAACATAACAGTAAAAACACGCAGTTAGGGAACCTAATTTCGACAGCAAGTGCTGCTCCATGACACAATCCTCGTTACATGGGGTTGATTTTGGGGCGTGATCAGCCACAAGATTGCATACACATCTCCAAATTCGATGATCAATGATAATTTAAATGCTTATTCAGAACAAGGAAACGAAATAAAAAAATATAGGATAAAAGAAACCTGAGTGATGTAGAGAGGTTGCCACTGATTGAGGGAGAGATGACCGGAGAGACGACCAAACCGAGACTGGCCGGAGACTGAAGAGATGGAGAAACAAAAGGATTGACGTTTTCTTTTTAGGGTTTTCGTCCAGTACACAGTTTCACGAGAGAGGGGGAAATAATTGGGATTTTAGATTTTAATATCCTCCAAAATATTTATAAAAAAAAAAACAAAAAAAAAAAAATCCACCACGGGCCGATGCCGTGGTGAATTTTCAAAAGGCGGTGTGGTTGTTTGAAGTAAACACAACGAGCATATCGCGTGGTGGTTTTGATATTCTATCACGGGATTAAAAACCGTTGTAGATTATTCACTTTTAATAACGGGCTAGAATCGGACCGTGGTGAATTAATGTTATCTACCACGAGCTACATTTAACCGTGGTAATTGAATAGTTTCTACCACGAGCTGTTGATGCTCGTGATGGAATTGATGTGGTAAATATGCGGCTATGTACTAGTGCTTGCTTATGGTTGTGTGCAAGATGTGTCAGTGAAAGAGATGATCGGCGGTGGCCAGCGAATTGGTTTGCTGGAAGCTCCTGGGATCGATGGTGGAGAATGTTGTGGATGTTTCTCCGCTATTTTTTTCGTTCATGGGCTTTTGGGCTCATTTTCTGTTTCTGTTTAGGCCTTCTTTTGTTGTTTCTAAATGTTGTGTTGTTGGGCCTTTGTATGTTTGTACGTTTGTACGTTTGTTTTTGGTTGCAATAAAATATTTCCCTTTGACAAAAAACAAAAAAAAGAAAAACTAATTGTTCGTCTTGGAAGATTTCATAATTGACCTAGGTTGATGGAAAACTAATTGTTCCTCTACCAAGAATACCTAGAGCTTTCATATTCATTCCATCTAATAAGCCTAACTTAGGGATAGCATAGCTCTTAGGTCACACCACGTTGGTTGTAAGGCCATCTCCAACCGAAGGAGGGCCAGAATGCTCGTTTTAGCCATTTGGCCCTCTAAGAAAATAATATTTTATTGATCAGTGCATGACCATATTTCTTACCATCTCCAACCGAGGACCAAAGGGCCATATGGCCAAACATAACACTGTCACAAAAAATCATCTCCAACTGAGGGCCAAAGGGCCAAACATAATTTATTATTTAAATTTAAAAAGTACAACAGCTTCAATTTTAAAACTACAAAAACTTAAATTTAAAAACTAAAACTTATATTTAAAAACTACAAATTAAATTTAAAAACTACAACTTAAACTTGGAGAATTTTTTAATATTTACATGAGGCACTATAGGATGATACGTTCTCATGCCACAAACAAGTACCTACAACAAGATCTTGTTGCATATCTTTGGGCCAAAAGAAGCATGGAGTAGGTGTTTAAATTTTATGTTGTTAAATGTTTTTATTTTATTTAGTTTTTATTTTGTATAAATTTTATGTTGTTTAATATTATTTAATGTTGTTTAATATTGTTTAATGTTGTTTCATGTTACTTAATGTTGTTTAATGGCTTAGGAAGTTATAGGAAGAAAAAAAAATTCAAAAATAATGGCTAGCTGACATTAGCTAGTTATCATTGCATTCAAATTGTGGCCCAGCCTGGGGTCGGCCAGTTGGCCATTTGGCATTTTTTTGTCCAGTGTGGCCCACGAGCCCTTTTGGACTAACCCTTGGTTAGAGACGGTTTTTCGGGCTATTTTCAGCCCTCTGGCCCTCTAGACCTTCGGTTGGAGATGGCCTAAGGCACCAGAGTAATTATATGCTTGTATCAAATTTGTTACCTAAAATTCTTTTCCTAATATGTTATACATCCCTGAAATTAATAGGAATGTAAAATAAAATTTCAATAGTACCCTTTACATTGCAAAATTGCATACTTTTAGTGCTTAAATAAAAAATTGTTACTTGCCAATGTATATATAGTCAAATTAAATATGGTAAATACCAAAAATCTATATGACAATATTTGGTAATTTCTTGTATATTCATTAATCTTCAAAGTGAAGTATATATAGGAGTTACAATTAGTATTACATATGCACTTCGTCAATGTGGGACAACAAACTACTATTTACCCTTTAACTAATATATAACTCGCAACACTCTTCCTCAAGTTGGAACAAAGATGTCACGCATGCCCAACTTGTTAAGTGAGTTGGAAAACACACTATTAGACATAGCCATAGTAAGCACATTAGCAAGTTGATCTTCAGATCCTACAAATGGAAACATAATAATTCCAGCATCGAATTTTTTCTTGATGAAATGTCGATCAATCTCCACATGTTTTGTTCGATCATGTTGCACTGGATTATGAGCAATCCCAATAGCAACCTTGTTATCACAATGAAATTTCATAACATCCTTGGGTTTAAATCCAAGTTCTCTCAACAATTTTTTCAACCACAACAACTCACATACACCATGAGACATACCATGAAACTCAACTTTAGCACTTGACCTAACCACCGCTTTTTGTCTCTTGCTTCTCCAAGTAACTAGATTACCACCCACTAACGTAAAGTATCTAGATGTAGATCGCCGATCAATGATAGAACCTGCCCAATTTGCATCTGTACACCTTTCGACATTCAAATGACCATTCTTGGAGAAAACCAAACCTCTACCAAAAGTCATCTTCAAGTACCTCAAAATACGGATTACTGCATCCATATGAGCTTTATTAGGCGAGTGCATAAATTGACTTAGCACACTAACTGCATAAGCAATGTCAGGGCGAATGTGAGACAAATAAATTAATCTCCCCAAAAGCCTATGATACCGTTCTTTATATGTAGGAACTTGATTCAGAAATAAGCCTAGACGATGATTCTACTCAATCAGAGTTTTACAATCTAGCATATATGTTTCAGCTAACAAATCAAGAACATACTTCCATTAAGACAGAAAAATACCATACTTGGATCGTGCAACCTCGATTCCAAGAAAATACTTCAATTTAGCCATTTCTTTCATCTCAAATTCAGTAGCTAGGTATTTTGAAGGCGTTGTATATATATATATATATATATTTTTTATCATCACCAGTCACAATCATGTCATCAACATAAATAATAAATTCAGTTTGCTTACCATTTTGTCACTTTAGAAACAAAGTATGATCTGAATGACTCTAGAAATATCCAAATTTCTTCATTGAACTTGTAAACCTCCCAAACCACGCTTTAGGAGATTGTTTCAAACCATACAAAACCTTTTGCAATCTGCACACAACACTTTTTTCAAGAGATATTATGATACTAGGTGTGAGATCCATATAAACTTCCTCCTTGAGATTACTATGAAGTAAAGCATTCTTAACATCAAACTGCAATATGGGCCAATCCTGGTTTGCTACTAAGGACAAAGAATACACGCAATATTAAGTTTGGCAACATGAGCAAAAGTCTCCTGATAGTCCAACCCATAGGTTTGAGTATAGCCCTTAGCAACTAATTTGGCTTTGTACCGGTTAATAGAACCATATGCATTATACTTAATAGTGAACATCCTTCTACATTTAACAGCTTTCTTCCTGTTTGGCAAAGGAACCAAATCCCAAGGGGAATTCTTTTCTAAAGCTTCCATCTCAACATTTTGGCATTAACCCACTTAGGGTCAGACAAAGCATTCTGCAATTTTGTTGGAACTAACACACTAGATAGCTGACATATGTAAGATGCATATGGTTTGAACAAACAATGAGTGGACATATAATTGTTGATAGGATACTTAGTTTTGGCATGCATATTAGGCTCATATTGTACTTTAGGTTTTCCACGATTAGCTTGTGGAGGCAATTGATAAGTAGAAGAATCATCAGAATTTACCTCATATGTGTCACCATATTGTACCAAATCGTTAGAAGAATCATCACTCGATAAACCATCACCATGCAACTCGTTAGACATACCAACAATAGGCAACTGGTTATCAGAAGGCAATTTGTCAGACATACCAAGAACATGCAACTCGTCAGACATACCAAGAACAGGCAACTCGTTGGGCACATCCGACCGGTCCTGTAGCACATCATCCATACTATTTCTTTGAATATGCATTTCACTCATCATCTCTCCCTGAAATGGAGAGTCGGAAGAGGGCTTCACAAAATAAAAAACTTTCTCATGGAAGGTGACATCCATGGTAATATAAGTTTTTTTGACATGATAACACTTATAGCCTTTATGATTGTTAGCATACCTAATAAATACACATCAGAGAGCATATGCATCAAGTTTACTTTGCTGATGAGAGTAGACATGCACATACGCCATAAACCCAAACACCTTTGGAGAAAGTTTAGATACAGAAATAGGAGAAACATGTTTTTTTTAGCACATCAAGTGGTGTTTGAAAATCAAAAACCCTACGTGAAACACGATTGATCAAATATACAGTAGCCAAGACAACATGACCCTAGAAATGATTAGGAACACATTTATCCAACATCAAGGAGCGAGCAACCTCTATTATTTGACTATTCTTCTGTTCGGACACAACATTTTGTTGGGGTGTAAATGGAGTAGTCATCTGGTAAATAATACCCCGATCACGAAAAAAGCATGCCAAAGTGTGATTCACATATTATCCTCCGTTATCAAACTTGAAAACCTTAACTTTGGTCAGAAATTGAGTAGACACCATTGCACAAAATTCTTGAAGGAGCAAATGGACATCACTCTTATTCTTCATCAAGAACACCCAAATTAATCGAGTACAATCATCAATAAAAGTAACAAACCAACGAAATCCAATAGAAGTAACCTTCGTCGGACCACACATCAGAATGTATCAAATCAAATGGCAAAGTAGCTTCAAAATCACCCAATTATCTCCTGAGTTTGAATCTCTTGAAAATAACAATATGTGGTAGTTTTCTTATCGACAAAAGATTGCACTTAACATCAGGAACAAGTAAAGCATGGATCGGTAATAAGATTGGAGTAAGAGAGATAATGCCTTCACCCTTCACAAAAATAGTCATGTAACTTATCACACATTTTGGGATCACCAGTTACATGATAAGTGGCCCTAGTATCAATTATCCATATATTGTTCCACCAAGATGCATAACAACGCTATGATTATGTTGAACCATTTAGTTAAACCACGAACAATAAAGGCACAAAAGATACGCAATGGAATTTAGACAATTTATCAGAACACTGTAGTAGAATCACTGTTCACGCACTGTAGCAGATCACTGTTCACGCATTGCAGTAACAAGTCAAACTAAATATGGTAAATATATATATATATATATGACAAATATTTGAGAATTTCTTGTATATAAATTAATCTCCAAAGTGGAGTATATATAGGAGTTACAATTAGTATTACCTATGTACTTCGTTAATGTGGGACAATAAACTACTATTTATAATTTAACTAATATATAACTCGCAACATATACAACTTTAGAAATAGAACTATATGCCAAAAGCACTTGATAAAATTTTGTTTGCACATAATAATATTGTTAATTTGGCAATGTGAAAACATCATGATCTAAAACTTATTTCAAGGTCAAAGAAAATATCATTCTAAAACCAAAATGAACATTAATTTAAAATAAAACCATTTAAAGTTTTAAACATGATCAATTGGAAGAACTTTTCCACCCTTTATTTCTTGAGATCTTTAGGGAGACTGAGGAGAAGGTTCATCATTTTTGGTGATTTAGCATCGTTGTCTTCTTGCATTTCATCTCTCAAACTCAAACGAAGTCCAGTCATACGCTTTCTCCTTAATATGTTCTCTTTTAATTCCAGATAACCGTTATAGAGGTGAAATAAGTTTACATATTCTTAATAAGCCTAAGAATTCTAACCCAAGGCCAACTGGCCAAAGGTAATCAATATCCCTCTACATGCAGACATGTCCAAGAAAGTCGCCAACATACATGTTACTATTCCAATTACATATCCGATTGGCTGTAAATTAATAATGCGACAAAGAATGAAGTCAAAGAAGATTTACTTACAAGATCCTTAGCAGGTAATGAAATTAATTTAATTTGACAAGTTATGAGTGACACTTGGAAACATGTCATGGCTATCTAGATTAGACAGAGGTATACGTAATATAATAGAATCATGATACTCTTTTAGACCTTGATTGCATTACAATGTCATTTGGTTCTTTTATCAACCCTATATCGATCAAGTGATTTGAAAAAAATGCCAAATTACAAGTGAATATTTTTTATCACCATGATGCATTTTATGTTGAAGTGGTTCTAAAAAACGATAGCAATAATTACTCTGGCTAAATATTTTCAAGATGAATTTTCAAGTGGCTTCTAGAAATATCTCTTTTTATTGAACAATTACTACAAAGATGATACCTTGTTGCACATTCATATATCTCCATATCTGCTCTCCATGTTGATTCTCTACTGAATGCTTCTCTATCCTGCTTTCCAGTTGCACATTCTGCTCACACTCCAACTTCTTCTATCAATTCTGGAAGTCCATATACCATTTCCTTCTGTTTTAATAATTGCATATTGGAGTTCAAATGCCCTAGCCTTCTATGCCAATGCCAAGCATCATCTTGAATTCTAGCCTTCCTTGCAGGGGGTTTACATTTTCCATATGAGTAATGGAAAACACCTACTACCACTTATTGGAACTATTGCTACCAAGTACACCAGTTGTCTGCTACCAAGTACACCACTTATTGAATCATATGTCGTAAACTATACTCAACAAATTTTCTTCTAAACCTGGAACTAGCCATACTTCCTTGAAGTATCTAGTCCCATTCTTGGTTTCAATCACCAAGTTTCCTTTACTAGCTAGTAGCTTGCACTAGTTCACCATTTCTCCTTTTTCAAATTGAAGGTTACAGACTCATCAACATTGTTCAAAAGTGACTTTTGAGCTGTCATGTGGTTAGTACGCCCACTTTCAATTATACTAGACACTAGGCTTATTTTTTACCACTTTTTGCAAAATTGCATGCAAATCAAGCTTCCACCTTTATATTTTTAGAATGATTTTAGTTGATTCATCTAGTTATTAGGTAAGGGACCAAACTTGTCACACCTACGACACTTGGATTGCCTTTGAACCAACAAGTACCATAATGCAACTTGTCACAATACTTACAAGCTTCTTTTGAATTTTCCTTGTTCCCATTGTGTTACACCACTACACCAATTTTATCACCAGGTTTAAAACTACCTTTCTTATCTTTGTTCTTCCAAGTTTTCTTCATCTTAGAGCTATTAGCTTGTGAGCTATCTCTAGGATGAATGTATTACACAGTTTTTCTCCAGAATTGGTGTCATCCTGCCCGTGTGCCACCTTAGACCTTCTTGTGAAGGTTGTGGCTCAGTCTATTCCCATATACCTTATGAGCTGTTTTCTCCTCCCGAAACACTTTTGTGACGATTTGAACCGATTGGTGGCTAATTTCTGGTGGAACGGATCTGAGGGAGAACGCAAAATCCATTGGCTGGCGTGGGATAAACTTTGCGCTCTTGAGTCTGATGGAGGACTTGGTTTTCGGAATTTGTATGCCTTCAACTTAGCATTGCTGTCTAAGCAGGCGTGGCGAATTATTAATGAACCAGACTCATTAGTAGCCCGGGTACTAAAGGCCAACTATTTCCCCTCCGCTTCATTCAAGGAAACTCCAGTAAAACCCAATTGTTGTAACTATTGGCGAAGTATATGTTCTGCAAGGGATGTTATCAAGCGTGGTGCCAGATGGAGGAAAGGAAATGGTAGCTCAGTCAAAATTTGGGGAGACCCCTGGATTTCTTTCCCTAACTCTTTTAGGATCTTCTCTCCTAATCCTTCGGGGTGCCATGTGGAGTATGTCTATGAGCTCATGGATCCTGACTGCAAATCGTGGAATCTGCAAACTGGGGTCTCTCTCTTCTCTCACACTGAGATTGACTTGATTCGGTGTATTCCCCTCAGTTTTCGGGATGCGGATGATCAGTTTATTTGGCATTTTGAGCCGAAGGGTGTTTTTTTCCATTAAGACGTCATCCCATGTTGCTAGAGGCTGTCTTTTTCCACCCATGAAAGGTGCTTCCACTTCAGCTATCGTGAATTCCTCTTCGGCACTATGGTCCAGGATTTGGAATGCCAAAATACCCCCAAAGTAAGTTTGTTTGCTTGGCGGTTGTGCAGGGAGCTCATCCCTACAAGTCTAAATCTCTCCAAAAAAAAAAAAAAAAAAAAAAAAAAAAAAAAAAGGATCCGCTGGATACACCAGAATTAATTCCACACCTGGGTGTCCTCGATGCCCGCTCTCGGCTCCACCGAATGGTCCCTGCCTCCTACTGGACGTCTAAATATGAACTTTGATGGGACATGGAATGAAGCTGCCCATTCAGGCGGCGACAAGGGGTTTTCATAAGATTGTTGTTGAAGGTCTCTTCAGATTGTTGGGGCTCTCGCCGATGCTTCTCCAAATTTGGCTACCATTGGACATATTATGGATGATGTAAAGCGTTGGCTTCCCACAATCACTGAAGAAGTTTGTACCCATAATCGTCACCTAGCGAACACCGTGGCTCATCGCCTTGCCCGTTTTAGTATTGCAGATCAGTGTGACTGGTTTGACAGTCCTCCGCTTTTCATTGCTGACCTCCTTCTCGAGGATCTTTTGTAATTCGGATTTTCGTTGAACTGTCTCATCTTGTAATACTCGCTTATTAGGTTGAAGGCTTTTGGCTTTGCTCCCTTTTCAATGAAATAGCTGTTGTTGCATTAAAAAAAAAAAAAAAAAAACCACTCACCATTTGTTAGATTAGAAGTTTTAGAATATTAATATGAAAACCTAAAATGATTATTTAAAACTAAAACTAAAACTAAAAAAAAAAAAAAAAAGAGAAACACAAACCCTACCTCCATGGCAATCCCACTACCAAACCTCTCCCTTTCCATCGGAATCGCACCTGTAGATTTCTTCCTTTCATTCGTATAAGGCTTCTATTGGCCTATACACTGTCTCTATAATTGGCAAGGGTTTTCTACTTTGACTAATTTTTAAGGTTTTGTGAGATGTGTTTGAAAAAAACAATATGAAAAAAATTGCTAGATTTGTTTGTATAATCTTTGTTACAGTGTATGTTTAACAGGAATTTTTTTATTTTTTTTTATCAAATATACAGAGAATTACGTGCATCAAGAGTAGCGATTTAATACGTTTGATTTGGGTATGATTTCTAAGGGTTTTTAATAGGTTTTTATAGGTTTAATGAGTTGAAGATATATATTTCTGGGTATGTGGGTTTTGATTGATGTAAATTATGAGGATCGGTTGGTAAGTCATTTTACTTTTGTTTTTCGATTTTAATTAACTAATTAATTGTGATGTAATTTTTTATTTTTATTTTTTCATTTAAAACTAAATTTAGTAAGGAGAGAAAGAAATTTAACTATAATTGGTGGCTTTTGTCACTTACTACAGTAGTCTAGTGGTATTCATTTTCATTTGTAAGTAAAGAGGTCTTAAGTTTGATTCTCACCCAAAGCGAATTTGAACCACATTATTGGTAACCCATTGTAATGTTTAGCCAACTCTCTCACTCTCTGAGTGTAGATAATATCGTTTGTTTAAAATAAATAAATAAATAAGAAGAGTCTTCCATTAGTTTGGCTTAATAGATGGCAACTTTTGAACGGGTGGTAGTGGCACTCAACATGATCCAGTGGTAAATCAAGCCCTACACCAATTTTTCTTGTCCTTATGATGTTGTTGTTGATTTTTTTGTCCTACATTTCTTCTTTTTTATTTAGTAAACTATTCTTCTTTTTTATTTAGTAAACTATAGTATTTAAAATTGGATAAAAATTGAATTTCTTTGTTCAATCCGTTGAATCCATGTGGCAATATATGAGTGTTATTGTGGTTCTCACATCATACCACATCAACAAACTAATAGAAAATTTAACAAAATTAGACGGCAAAGACCAAATTGACGTGTTAAGTCAATTTTAAAGAGAAAAATGGTTGGTTTTCAAATTAAGAGACCAAAATGATGAATTAGATCAATTTTAAAGACCATTTGTAATGAAAACTCTAATAATAATAAGAGTAAATTGTCAACTTTTTCCTGAACTTTCACTTAGCTTTTGATTTTCTCCTAAACTTTTTAATTGGAAAATTAAGGACTTCAAATAATTTCTTAGCCGATTTCCCCATATTGTTAGTTTCTCATAGATTCCATCTAAATTAATGTTAACTATTATCACTTGCACACCACGTGACACTCCTTTGAGGATAAAGTGTCATTTCGCTAGACATTCAGACACAAAAGCTATAGAATCTAGGGTGGAAAAAAATTCTCAAAATTCCCAAACTGAATAGAAAAAATCCCAATCCAAACCAAAAATGTCCCAACCGAAATTCCTGAAATTTTTGTGATGCCATCTCGAACCGATCCCAAAATTTTGGTATGAGATTTGGGATTGTCTCCTCAATATTTTTGGAATCTCATACCGAACCGAAAATGTATATTATTAATTTATTATATATATAAATATATATATATTATTTTTAATTATAGTTAGAGTTAATTTCAGCGATTGGATTGTTTCACATTGATGTGCGCCGTCTTTGTTGTTAGGGTTCTCCAACTTACTTTCTCTCCATCGTTCGTTCATAACTTTCATTTCAATCAAAGCCAGCCTCCCTCCCTTAGCCACTGAGCCCTCTCATCTCTGTCTCGAATTTGAACCTCAACTCCGTCCAATCACCAGCCCACCACCACACCGTACTATTACTACTGTCTCCGACTGTCGAGCCTTCCTTCACCACACATAGCCACCTCTCTCTCTCTCTCTCTCTTATATCCTGTTAATTTCTTGAAAATTCTGATTCTTTACGTTCTATGTTTTGCAGATTTTGACTTGTCTCGAAATTATGTCTTCTAACTTTTTTTATGAATTATGATGCTCTTTTTTTACGTTTCAGTCACTCGTGATGTTGGAGAGAAACCATAATTGCATATTTAACAGTGTGTGAATGCCATAGGGATCTTTATGTTTTTCATCGACTTAATATTGTTTTGTTAATGTTTGACGGTCTTGAAGTGATAACAACATCTATATGCGATAATTTTTAATGTTCATCTCTCTAGAGATTTTATAAAAAGGTTTTGTTTCTGAATTCTTGATCATTCATGTACATTTGTCTACATGTATTTTACATAAGTGGGGACGCATGGAAGGAATGAGGAATTGATGCAACTGTAAGCACAATATCAGCATTTCTAGCCGGTTTGTGTTTCTTGCCAAAATCAAAATTTAGTCCCAATTTGTTTTGAAATACCGAAAATATTTCGAAATTCTTGAAGTTTGGAAATACTGAAATTTTGGTTTGGAATTGGTCTTCAAATTTTCCGTGAATCACACTGTTTGGGCCCAAAATAATGGTTTAGGCCGAGCGTGAAGTGTTTCTCGGCCCATGGGCTTAGCTTGAAGGATGCTGTGGGATATTCGGTTTGTGGGCCGACTAGCTTGGGTCAATCCTAGTGGCAAAGGAAGTCGTTTGGATAAAGGTAAAGGGGATGAAGTCCTATTGTTAAATGGATAAGGAAATGAAGTCATAGTGCAGCAAGGAGTCTTGGCGAGATGGAGATGCTGAGGTATGGATGTGGCTCGACAAGGGGTCAGGTTCAAAGTTCTGATGGAAGTAGGAATGGTTGAGATAGGGTTGGATCAGGGTAAGAAGTCCTAGTCCGAGTAAGGTTATGACTCTACGCGAAACCTCTCAACAACGTTGAGATTTTTATTTTCTTTTTCCACCTTCACATCTTCAGTTTGGATAAACAGCACTGTGAAGGCAACCGATGACATCTTCAGTTTGGATAAACAACACTGTTGTCGTAGAATCAGCCGACCTCGGAGCACCTTCAGTTTGGATAAACAACACTGCGTCGAGGCTGACTGGTTATCTATCTAAGTCTCGGTCGACAAGGATTTTCGGATCCCTGTCGATAGAGGTCATCTCATCAGCCTTCTCGGCGAAGTGAGGTGTTACTGATTGTTAGGCTCGGCGCATCAAACACCGAGTTGTTTTATGATCGCATACTCACAAGTGGGGTTTAGAGTTCGGCATTCGAACGGCCAAACCACATTTACCATCAAGACTTATATCCGGTTTGAGTATCTGTACCCCTATACTTTGGTGTCGATTCGGCGTGAGTTTACTCTGATGAATACCATCACCGTGACTGAAGCCAACGACGACGACTTATGAACTTCGTAATTAGTAGCCTTGTCTTCAGGCTTGAGAATCTAGAGGCCGAGACGTGTTCCTTCCTTAGCCGCAATCACAGGACATAGAAGTCAGCCGCGCTCATCAACGCAGCATATCACTATATTTTACTCCCCGGCCGAGCTCGACCGACTAGCTGGCACACCCTGCACACATCTGAAGGACGTAGTTAGCTTATTAATTACTCGACCTGCGCGCCGTGTAGGCTAAGTAGTTTTTAGAGTCAACATTTTGGCCTTCACACAGATCAAGGTGGCTCTTTCGACCCCACCTGTTCTTATCCCGCCTTGACGAGGTAAACCTCTCAAGTTATACATTTCTGCAGCCGAAGAGTCTATTGGTTGCCTTCTAGCGTAAGATAATGATGTTGGGCGGGAGCATGCTATCTTTTAACTTGGCCACCACTTCAATGCTCTTGAGATTAATTACTCGGCCATCGAGAAACTCTTCTTAGCTTTGTTCTTCGCTGCGTCTAAACTTAGACATTATATGCTCCTATCCGTCACTTAAGTGATCGCCCAAACCGACATCATCCATTATATGCTCACTCGACCGATTGTCAAAGGCCGAATTGGGAAATGGACAATGGCACTATCTGAATTCCGTTTGCATTATGTCCCTCAGAAAGCTGTCAAGTGCCAAGCACTGGCTGATTTCTTGGCTCGGCACCCGTCCCCATATGGCTTTGGGGGCAATGATGTCGAAATCAGCATGGTTGAAACCCGAGACAATTATTGGACAATGTACTTTGATGGCTCGAGTACTTCCGTTTCAGCTGGTGTTGGAATAGTCATTCAGTCTCCTGGACACCGTCGATGGTATTTTTCACTCAAGCTAGGCTTTGACTATTTGAACAACCAGGCCGAATACGAGGCCCTCATCATCGATCTCAGTGTCCTTCACGACTTATGGGCAGCTCGCACCCTCGCCCTCGGCTACTCAGAACTTGTGATTAACCAACTCAATGGCACTTTTCGTTGCATGAGTTGTACTCTGGCTTTCTATCACATGGTTGCCAGCTATTTGGCCCAGTTCTTCGATGGCATTACGTTTAAACATATTTCTCGAGTCCGCAATACTGATGCTGACGAGTTGGCCCAAATAGCCTCTGGCGCATAACTCTTGGGGTAAGATAAGCCAGCCGACACCTGTATTACGACAATCATGCCCGACCCTGGTTAATCAATAAGTTCTCCAGCAGGCTCATGTGATCCGAACTGGAGTCATGTCTTTACCGTCGTTATTAGAATGTGAAGATCTTGTCGAGGTTTGTGCAGTCAAGGTGTTGCCAGATAATTGAAGAAGGCTAATCATGCGATATCTTGACAACCTTAATGGCAAACACGACTGTAAGACAAGGGTTCACAACACGAATTACGTTTTGTACCAAGATGTGTTGTACAGAAATGCTGAGGATGTCTTGTTGTTGCTATGTCTCGGCCCTGAAGAAGCCGCTCGAGCAATTGCCGAGGTCCGTGAAGGAATATGCGGAGCTCATTAGTCCGGTCGAAAGATGCGATGGTTGCTTCACCGACACGGTTATTTTTGGCCGAGCATTCTAAAGGATTGTATTGAGTCTGCGCGAGGATGTGTGCAGTGCCAGATTCATGGTCCTATATAGAGAGTCTCGGTTGAATCGTTGCATTCAGTCACCAAACCATAGCCGTTTAGAGGATGGGCCATGGATATAATTGGCAAAATTACACCGTCTTCTGGATCGGCGAAACATGCATAGATACTTGTTGCAACGGATTACTTCACCAAATGGGTCGAACCAAAGTTGTATGCTGAATTGACATCTAAAGAAGTTTCTGACTTCGTTGAGGAAAACATCGTGACTAGATTCGGCGTGCCAGAGATAATTATCACATATAATGGTATAGTCTTCACATCCAACAGGTTTAAGGAATATACAGCGAATCTTAAGATTCACCTTGAGTAATCTACGCCGTATTACCCTTAGGCAAATGGGCAGGCCGAAACAAGTAATAAGGTTTTGATTGGTATCCTTGAAAAAATGGTGAGAGAAAAGCCTAGCATGTGGCATTTGAAGTTAAACAAAGCGTTATAGGCTTATCGAACCTTGCATCGTTTAGCCACAGGGACAACTTCATATGCATTAACCTATGAACACGATGCAATTCTGCTGGTCGAACTAAGTATAAACTCGTTAAGGATGATTGAGCAAAGCAGTTTGCTCAGTGACGAGTATAGTCAGGCTATGAGGCAAGAGTTGGAAGACTTAGAAAAAGCTCGGCTTGATGCTTATAATTTGTTAGTAGTGCAAAAAAAGATTGCCGAACGAGCCAATAACCAGCGAGTTAGACAAAAAACGGTCGGTGAAGGAGAATTGGTTTGGAAAATCGTGTTGTCGATAGGAATCAAATACCCTAGGTATGGCAAGTGGTCGCTGAATTGGGAATGGCCATTTGTTATCCCTAAAGTTCTCGGCAATGGGGCATACCATCTTAAGGATCGAACTGGTTCAATTCATAAATTTCCGATCAATGGAAATTTTTTAAAGAAATATTATCCGACAACTTAGGAGATGCGAGAATAAAAGTGTATTTCATTAAATAGTAAAGTTTACAAATGAAGAATCAAAACGGCTTATAAGATTACATTCCTAAGGGGTCGAAGGAAGGTAGGCTTCAAGAGTAGCCTTTTGTTCCAGCCACCTTACTTCACCTAGTGTGACTTTGGCCTGGCGCATCCTCTTTTTAGATTTCATTCGCTCAACCCACTTCGCGGCGGCTGCGAACTCTGTTAACTTGGCTTTGTTCGACTCAAAATTCTCTTTAAGAATGGAAGCAACGGCCGACCCCCGACGTTGGAGTTCTGTAATCTGGTCATCAAGGATGGCTAGCTACAACTTCTGCTCTTTTATTGTCTCGAGTTCTGGTTGAATGGCTTCTTGAGCGACCTCTACAGCTTTTAGGTCGTCTTTTTCTCGAAGAGCCATCTCGAAAATGGGAAAGAATCATCGAGTTTTCTCTAAGGCAGAAGACAATTGAACAACGGATTCATTGTCCAATAGACCCTCAGAAGTAAGGGAGTTCAGGCATTCGCCAACGGAGTCGAGGCCGTTGCGCTCCAGGATTTGGGAGGTCGAGAGGGATAGGAGGTCCTACAGTTTGGCAAAGACAGTGGACTCTGCCGCGGCAGAAGCAGGTTTGGTCGAGGTAGATGAAGGACCAGCCGTGCTAGAAGTGGTGGTGAGCAAGGCGTCAAGACTTCAGCCTCGAGAAGAGACTTCGACCATGTCTACTGGCTTACTGCTCGAGCCTACAGAGCTTAATGGCCGAGCCCAGTAATTAAGACTCTTTCTTAATTCACATGCCAATAGAGGTTATCTAAGTCCGATGGCCAGTGAGGCGGCTAGGAGATGTAGATAACGCCATTCGGCACGTAGAATTTTCGGTGAAATGAGAAAGCAGGCACCTAACAGTTAATTTTTTTCCCAATTTAGAACCTTAAGGCAGAAGATGCACAGAAATGGAAAAATAAGATAGGAACTCACAAAGGCCGAAGTGGCTTCTTGATGAGGAATTCCAAGGCCCTTATCCTGCGGATGAACCGGCGATTCCGCCGTCACTTTAGGCTTGGTAATGACCCTTTTGCCGTGATCGACTGCAGGAGGATTGACCGAGACGTTCTCGACCACAAGAGGGGGTTAGTAGACGAAGGTCGAAGGCGACTCCACAAAAGAGTCTCGTCGGCCTCATCATCCTAAAGCAGAAACTGTTAGTGTTGGTAAAAGTTCAATATAAAAAAGCAAGAAGATTTACCAACAATATAGTTATACCTATTCCAAGACGATCGACGCATGTTTTGGATGTTTGGGGAGTAATGTCCTAGTTGGAGAAGTTACCTTCTCTAGGACGGGCGCAGCAGACGGCCTCTGAGTTGTGGGATCCTTGACTCGTGGAGCAGTTGTTGGCTCGACCACGATCTGAGAAACATGTCGAATGATGAGTGATGGTCCAGCAATGCGGATCTTAATTCCTAGGCCATCTGAGGTCTGTCGTATCGCCGTCGGAGCTTGGATGACAAGGGTAAGGGGAAGGGGAAGGACTTGGAGCTATTGCTCCTGTTGACTGACTGGAGATGACATGAATATCCCGTTCCCCTTTTCTCGCCAATTTCTTGACACGTTTCGGGGGTTGGGGAGCTTCGCCTGCTGTTTTGGCCCCTTGACGTGGCCGTTTGCTCGGTAGCACTGGCACGGCAGCTGTGACTTTCTTGGAGGAGGGGGTCGATTTTTTCTTGACCACTGCCGGGGTAGCCGCGTCCACTTGTTTCGGGGCGCGATCGCCTAAGGGAGTAGAGTTGAGTTAGTAAAGGCTAAGTTAAGAATTCAGAGAAGAGGTTCAGAGTTATGTACCTTGGGTCATCTCCTTGATCTAGAGAGTAGAAGCCCTCCTGGGTAGATCGCTGAAAACTTTCTTGACGACATCCTTGACCAGCGTGCCGAAGAAGTCCTTGGTGTACTCTTCCCACCAGTCCTCGAAGGTATAGGTGCCAAGAGACTCAAGAACGGTTGGCAAAAGGTGAAATTTCTGACACTGCTTCTGAAATTGTTTCTTCGTGTCCTTGCACTCTCTCTCTGAGGAGCCGGAGATGCGTTATCAGCTTAAGAGAGAACGAGAGGAAAGAAGAAGCACGTGACAACCTTGAAGGTGACCGAGCTGGCAAGCGGTGAATTGGGGATGGTAGACTTCTCAACTCGCTCGGTGAGTGTCATAGCTGAGAGAGAGGTCGCGGGTGAGCACGAACGATCCCCAGGCTTGACGAAGATCAGCATCGTCATCTGTGTTCCATGCTGATTCGGGAAGCTTGATCGACAGTGGGTACTCACAACGACGACAGATCAAGAATTCGTCCTCAGAGAGAACATCGACGCTGAAGAAGTATTTGAAAATTTCTTCAGCCCGATGAGGAGGTGCTGGTAGAGAGGCCAGTTGAAGGCCGAACACTTCGGTAAGCGAGAAGTTGGCGACCTCTAACCGAAGGGTGGCAAAATAGACCTGCAGCCAGAGTTGGAAGACCCATAAAAGGCTGTTCTGGTGCAAATCGATCTTATGGATGGTCGTCTCGGCCAGGCAACGCAGGAGGTTGGCGAGAATGGCGGGGCTGAGCGCTAAGGTGTGACCACTCGCCAGGGCTTCGACCACTGGCACGTTCTCAACCAAGCATTTGTTGGACTTTGTACAACAGATGAATTTGTTGTCCCAGTAGAAGAAGAAGGCTTCATGTTCTCATTTCCTCAGGTTTTCCTCTCCTCGGCCGGCGAAATAGAGGTAGAGGGTGTTGTAGTTGAAGTTTTTGTGACGCTTCTAAACTTCTTCTTTGAAGGTGTTTGACCCTCTCCGCTAAGCGTTTTGACGACTCGTTCGTCGAAAAGCGCTTTCAAGTTGATGTTTGACAGGTACCCAGAAAGAGCAGTGTCGATGGGGATATCAGAGGAGGAAGTCCCCAAGATGGTTGTGATGTCGAGGATGGTGGGGGCGAATGGGCCGAGAGGGAGGACCATAGTGTTGGTGGCCAAGCACCAGAAACTCAGGGCTGCCATGAGGAGCTCTTTGTCCATGGCAATTTACACGGATGAAAGTCTAATGGCATTGTAGATGCCAAGAGACTTCCATTGCTCGCCGAAGAGCCTTTCCATTCGGGTAACCCAGCTGCCCAGGTTGCAGTGGTCGAGGACCAAGAGCCTTGGGGCTTTGCCGAGTCCCACTTCGACCATTCAAACCCTTGCAGCAAGGGTGATAGGCAGTGGTCTTTGAGAATGTTAGTAATAGATGATGACACCATATCTTTGAAGAGTGGCCCAAGGATCTGGTGAGTGGTATTATCGTCTTCAAAATGCAGGGTCTTGATTGAACTCCAGTCGATGATTTTCTTGTACTTGTCACACTCTTCAGAAAGCTTGGAAGTGAAGGAGGCCATGGGTGAGAACTTAGAGGATCTCTGGAAAGAACTAGGAAGGTTTCTGGGTGGGCAACTCGAGGAATTGCTGGGTTAAGAACTGGAGAAATTTCTGGTTTGAAAGCTTGAAGAATTTCTGGGTTTTGGAGAGCGAAAGCCAGAGAAAATTCAAAGTTTTGGAAGTGTAAAGGTGTGAATGAGAGAGATTTGTGTATTTATAGACATTTTGGGAAGATTAGATATTTGATTTTCAAAATTAAGATAAAATCAACCGGGAAAGGCGCTAATTTTGGGAAGATTGTGTGTGGCGATGAGCAATGATGGGGAAACGTTTCAATGGCTGCGCGTTTCGAGAAACATCATTAGGCCTGCTAAGTGAGCTAGGGTGTCATCACGTGGCAGAGAGTCAAGGAAAATAAAGACAGGTAACCGCGCTTCATAAATGCGCATGGTTAAGAGTTTTGAATGGTTAAAGTGGTTTCGCTTCTTCAAGGCTGAGGTTCGACTAAGGGCTGGAAGTTGACGGCCTCAGAAGCGAGGGGGCAATGTTTAGGCCCAAAATAATGGTTTGGGCCGAGCGTGAAGTGTTTCTCGGCCTAGGGGCTTAACTTGAAGGATGTTGTAGGATATTCGGTTTGTGGGCCGACTAGCTTGGGTTGGCCAAATCCTAGTGGGAAAGAAAGTCGTTTAGATAAAGATAAAGGGGATGAAGTCCTATTGTTAAATGGATAAGGAAATGAAGTCCTAGTGTACCAAGGAGTCTCGGCGAGATGGAGATACTAAGGTATGGATGTGGCTTGACAAGGGGTCGGGTTTAAAGTCCCGATGAAAGTAGGAATGGCCGAGATATGGTCGAATCAGGGTAAGAAGTCGTAGTCCGAGTAAGGTTATGATTCTATTGAAGGAAGTTTTGCCACTACAAATAGAGAGGCGAGGGCAACATTCAAGGGACCTCCAACTCAACACACAAATCTGCCCTGCGCAAATTCTCGCTCTATGCGAAACCTTTCAACAACCTTGAGATTTTTATTTTCTTTTTCCACCTTCACATCTTCAGTTTGGATAAACAACACTGTGAAGGCAACCAGTGACATCTTCAGTTTAGATAAACAGCACTGTGAAGGCAACCAGTGACATCTTCAGTTTAGATAAACAACACTGTTGTCATAGAATTAGCTGACCTCGAAGCACCTTCAGTTTGGATAAACAGCACTGTGTCGAGGCGACTGGTTATCTATCCAAGTCTTGGTCGACAAGGATTTTCAGATCCTTGTCGATAAAGGTCATCTCATCCACCTTCTCGGCGAAGTGAGGTGTTACTGATTGTTAGGCTCGGCACGTTAAACGCCGAGTTGTTTTATGATCGCATACTCACAAGTAGGGTTTAAAGTTCGGCATTTGGACGGCCGAACCACATTTACCATCAAGACTTATATCCGCTTTAAGTATTTGTGTTGTTGGAAATGTGCCCTAAAACCAATCATGTGATGATACTTTACGGGCATTTCACATGTTAAACTAATTTAGTTTAATATAAAGGGCAAAGATTATTGTTTAAAGCCATCTCATATAAATGTTATATGCTTAAACAATAAGTCCAAGGAATATGTAATTAGGAGAATGTAATCTAAAGAAGTTAGGTTCGTGAGACCATTCCCTTTCGTATACATATCCTAAACGTTCCTGATCATAGGATTGCCAATTGGACATTGACAGTCCGTTAAGATCAGTACGTGCTATGTTTTCTCTTAGGGAGAGTGACTAGTCTCGAGTCATTGGTGTGACTGACACCAAGACAAGCATGTAGGTGCTCAATAGAGAATGAGTCCATTAAACACGATCAACGAGGAGTTCTCATACTCATGTGACATGAGAACTCATGGTTGGGATATTGCAAAGTAGTCCTTTGACCTGAGGCATCATAGTTATCATGTGGTTAGGTCCTTGATCTTTGACTATGTCAAAGTCACTCCATCAGAGGGTGTCCACGACATAGTTGGGGTTAAGCCACTTATCCATGGAGGCAAGTGAATGCGCAACAAGGGATCTCTAACCTTCAAACAGTTTGAGGGAGAATACTTTATGATATGATTAAGAATCTCTGACCAAAGTATGAATGAGATTTAGGAAGTCGTTCCAAATCGCATTCAAAGTAATCATATAAGTAAATGAATCACATTGGATAGTAGACATGAATAAACTATCAAACCAAACAATGTGGTCAAGAGTATTGTATTAGAGAAAGAACGTATTGCATTGTAATCCTAAACTGAATAGGTTCTCCACCTCTTCTGATTAGGTTAGGTAGCCATGACATATTGCTAGGTGTCACTCATGGTTTGTGGAAGCCCTAAAGGTGTATAATCACTAAAGGGAGAATTGAAAGTAAGTTTCAATTCACAATCGATTCGAAAGAGTTTTAATCGCCCACTGCCTCGCTAAAAGGAACCTAATGGATCGTACACCGAGTAAGGTAGAGATTGAAGAAATAATGGAGATGAGTAAGGATAATTAAATGGTTTAATTATATATGGCTAGGATTAATTAATATGTTAATTAATCAAACGAATAAGTTCGTTATAGACCTCGGGTTAATTTTGGGCCTCGTCAAACCCATTGACTTAAGTTGTATGACAACTTAATGAATAAAGATTCAAGAGGGCCCAAACAGCCCAAAGTCTATAGGAGGCCGGCCATATAAAGAAATGGTAGTGAACTTGCTTTAATTGCAAGTTTGCCACTACATTGTGAGGTGGTATAAAGGCAACTTTATAACATTTCATCATTAGGGTTTTCTTTTGGAGAAAAGATGAGAACACAAGCTCTCTTTTCTCTCTAAAGAGGCCGGCCACCCTAAAGGAAATTAGCTAGCAATCTCACTTCCTCTAGGTCACTCATCTCCTTCTCAAAGCTCTCTTTGGTGTGGAAAAAAAATTAGAGGTTCTTTATTTTGGGAACTTGGAGAAACCTTTCAACCACCCTCCTCCAAGAAATCCATGGAGCTAAGAAAGAAGTAAGGAATGAAGGCCCTCTCCTTGGGTGATTAGCCTTTGCTTATGCAAAGAGGAATCAACAAAGGTATAAGATTTCTCAACTCACTTTGTTCTTGAGTTGAGTCTTGGTTCACCTATCTACTAGGCTTTGAATTTCATGGGTTAAGTTTTGTTTTTGAGTGCATATAACATGATTCCGCCTTTAATTGTTAATTGCATGTTGTTGATGTTGCTCAAATGAACCTGTTTTTCACAAATTTTCCTTCATGTGGCCTTATAATTTGGTGTCGATTCGGCGTGAGTTTACTCTGACGAATACCATCACCTTGACTGAAGCCAACGACGACGACTTGTGAACTTCATAATTAGTAGGCTTGTCTTCATGCTTGAGAATCCAGAGGCCGAGACGTGTTCCTTCCTAGGCCGCTATCGGAGGACATAGAAGTCAGCTGCGAGCATCAACGCAGCACATCAGTATATTTTACTCCCCGGCCGAGCTCGGCCGATGAGTTAGTACGCCCCGCACACATCTGAATGACGAAGTTAGCTTATTAATTACTCGGCCTGCGTGCTGTGTAGACTAAGTAGTTTTTAGAGTCAACACACACAGATTTGTACATGTCCACATTTTAGAAAATATAGGATTTTCAATTATTTTAAAAAATGAAGCGGCGGAACGACCTTTACATGTTGTGCACGTGCTTCTATTTAACAGAAATTTGAATGAAATGAAGGAAAACTAATAACAGAGGGAAAATCAGCCAAAAATATAATTTGAGTACTTAATTATTCAATTAAAATGTTTAAGGAGGAAATCAAAAGTTAAGAAAAAATTCAGAAAGAAAATTGGCACTTTACTCTAATAATAACAACAATAACGATAATAGCATATGGATGAATGCAGATATGCCGGTAAATACACGTCGTCAGTTTGGCAGACATTGACCTAATCATAGGTACCCAAAGCTCTGGATACCACCATTTCAGTGGAGGCAGATTCTCGCTCTCATTTTCCAATACACTTTCTATCCCTTCTTATTTGTACGGTCACGGTTAAGTTACGTTAACATTTTATATTATTTTTTTATAAAAATAATAAGATAAAAATACGTAACTTAACTGTGACCGCACAAATAAAAAAAAATAAAAAATATATAGAAAAAGGAAAGCAGAGAATCTGCCTCCCATTTCAGCCATGCAATTCTCAGTCCAGAGGTGTCAAAAATTACACTCTATGAGGACGACCACAAAATACAAAAATTGATTTTAATTATCTACCTTATTGCATCTGACACCACACACCTCTTGCCTGCCGGCCCAATTCATCAGTCAAACATGCTAAAGCAGTCCATAAAATACACACGATCGATCATTTTCTGCATACAAGTCACACATGGGTCACCACCCAACGCTTACAGTTGGACTGCTTGACTAGAGAGTCCAAGTAACCTTCTTTTTTTATATTTTATTTATTTTATATACAGTTGGACTGCTTGACTAGAGAGTCCAAGTAATCTTCTTCTTTTTTTTTTTTAGTTTTTTTTTTTATATTTTTTATCCTGCACAGGCATGAGCTAGAGGTAAGACATAAACAACAAACTTACCAAAATTTATTAAAAAGGAAAAGAGGGAAGTACAAACAAGGAGGACATAAAGGCAAAACCTTGGAAAAAAAATGTTACAATAAAAGAGTCCCTATACAAGGACAAAATAAAAAATAAAAAAAAAAATTAGTGAAAGCAATTTTAACTTCCAGTTATATTGGAGAAAAAAAATTCTGGTAGTAAAATTTCTTCTATAATTTTACGTTTTTCTTTTTCTTCTCAAATTTTGTTCAACCAACCTGTAGACATTTTTTCAAAGTTGTTATGCATATTATTTGAGAATTTTAATTAATCGGTTAAAGTATTTAAATATTATAAATTTAAGTTTTATAAGCATCATGATTTTTTTCACAAAATTTCAGTGAGGACAACTGCCCCAGCGGGCCGTAACGCCTTCGTAATTGTCCACGTAATATTTGTTTGTAGCAGCAATAGTAATATGATAATTTACATTATGATGGATGCAACTAAAATATGATTAGCTGAAGCTATAACGTGATTTGGAAACTTGGACCCTAACAGTGAAATGGATAAGACCCAAATGGGTGTGTTAGCTCAACTACCTTGACTTTGTCACCAGGAATCGGTCCCCCACTGCTAGGCACTAGAAAGTGATGGCTCATGTATAACCATAAATACAATATAATTACGAAATTATTATCAAAATTAAAAAAATCTTATTTGGTACTTTAAACTTTAAACTTTTTAAATTATAAAGAGAAATATATTTGTTGGGAATGTAGAATGAAATTTTTGGAGAGCTAATAACAATTCCCTATAATTATATAACTCACCAACAAAAGTTGGTCCACCTATATATATATATGTTCGTTAGGAAATAATGTATCTGGGGAGACATTTATAACATGTATATATTCACGAACTTAGCTAGAATACATGCATTCATTTAATATATTCATTGTTTAAAGGTTATATATGCAATTAGTAATTAAATTCACATCTTAAGAATATAATTAATTTGACAAAAAATATTACTCTACATTCATGTTATGTTCAACTAAATTCTATTTGTTTTACCAAAAAAAAAAACTAAATTCTATTTAGTAACATACCAGAATAATGAAAGTCTTTTTTTTTATTGATTTCTACATAATAACCAACCAATCGATATAATTTAATTAGCAGTTTTATTTATTTATTATTATTTATATATAACGATATTCTATACTAAAAGAGAATGAGATTTGACTTAAGTTACATAATGAATCAACAGAATATATTAGTAATGAATTCGTCATTTATCAAAATCAACTATAAGACATCTCACTTTCCGAAGAAAATAAATGTATTGGAGTACTAATGACAATCTAATTAGAGGCTTATATAAGCTTCAAATTTCAAAACATTTGGGTCCTTAGTTTGGTTCTAGGCGCATCAATCGTTTGAAGTTGTTCTTATTAAAATATTATACGGGCAATATGAGCCTTCATGATGAGCTGCATCAACCTTAATTCGTGTGTGTAAATTTCAGGCATGCTGCAGATGAGTCTTCAGATTCACTCAGGTCACTCTGAAGGGACACATAATTTGCGCCACTCTAGGCAAATTCTAGGGTTTGATTTCTTACATAATATAATTCAACGTGGGGGTGACTCTGGGAAACATAAAGTTTCGACAGCTTTGAACCCAAACAACCGAGTCTTCAGGGCGACGTTAAAGATCCTGTTTCACCTGCACGGCTGCTAGTGCCCGCAACTTCCCATGCAGCAACCATGTCTAATTTATTTTGTTAGAGAGACTATATTAGACCATATTTGTAGGTCACATCATGCGACGGTTGACAAAATATATACCTAAACTAACCATCATTCGCCGCATCATTTTGTTTACAAGATATAGTCTAAAAAGATAGTCTCCCTAATATTTTTCATCCAAATATAACCTCATTCCGCTGTATATATATGCCCATTGACCAATAAAAGCTATATGTGCTCCCTGAAGAGAATTGAGCAGACATTAAAGTCACGAAGGACTCAGGAAACAGGTTAGGCTTCACTTGTTGGAGTGATTTTTCAAGGTATTCAAGACACGAGTTGGTACACTGCGTATGTGGTATAATACAAGTGAAATGACGTTAAACAAATATACTCTCTCTGACTATATCATTATATGCTGGCTACCGACTTGTGCTTTGGGTACAGAAAAAAAATCTCTCCACCCACTGAGTTGAGACACAACTTGAGTCGAGGCATGTCAATGAAATTCCAATCCTTGGAACTTCCAGAAAATGTAAATGTTATGTAAATGGATGTAAATATAATTTTAACACCTCAAATTTGCATCTTTTAATTGGACATGCTTTAGGAGGATGTAAATGTAATTTGCAAAGGCTTATTATATTAACACCTCACAAATTGTTGAATAAACCCCACATACTTAATACACCCCACATTTGTTTTTTCACTTAAAAATTATCTTAATACACCCCACATACTTTTCCATAATACCCCCACACCCCACATTCTCAATATACACCTTATATTACATACACCCCACATCTTCTATACACCATACATTTCTCAATATACACCTTATATTATTCCACAACAACACATCTGCAACTGCAAGATTAATGTGATTAATTACTAATCTATGATCTTTCATATTCGATTCATCGCCATATCACTAAGGGTAATTAGCAGATCACCAATTAGGGCTTTCTATACATACCTTCTGAGTTGATTAAACTTAATTATTTGTACGAGTGCTGTTAATTTATGATATATGTTCATCGTCACCAACTTCAATATGATCGTGATTTATTTGAGGGGTTCTAAGCTTGGTGGCCAAGTAAGCTTGTATAAAATTGGCCAACTTTATTGTCACTAGCCCTTCTGTATAGTCCTACATATTGTTGCATGTTATTGTCCAATATGTGGCCTTAAGGAAGCACAACCAAGCCATGAACTACTGATCGACCTGAATAGACTGATTTGGCAAGTCCTAAGCACCAGGTAACCACCGAGTGAATCTCGTCTCAGCCAATCAGAACTAGTAAAAACAAAGGAAAGAACTACAGAACTTTTAGAGTCCAATTTTATTAATAACTTTTAGCTCAAAATATTTTTTGATAGTTGAGAAGAACACTAAAAGTGATTTGGGGTGCATATAGAATTTTTTTTTAAAAACCTAATAAGGTCAAAATTGTCATTGCATAGTGGAATAAATAAGTCATTTAATATTAAATTTTAATGTGGGATGCATTCAACATTTTGTGGGGTGCTAATAAAAAAAGCCATTTGCAAATTTTAAGTTTGCATTTCCCAATAAAATAGCCTAAAGAGAGTTTTCTAGTCAACAAGAGATGTATATGTGTAACACATTTTGATAATACATTTCTAAATGATAATGTGACAACAAATATAACTTGGGCATTAAATATTTTAGAAACAACCATTTTTAATAACTACTACAATACAAATATCATAAATGATTTGTCGGTTTAATTTTATATTTTATCACACTATTAGAGGAGTTTCATTCTCTTTGTCACCTAGTGACTGAAGATTTTTTGTCACTCACATATTTGAATTTGATATCAAGAATTGAGATTAAAACACTAAAAACACATCCAATTATTCTCTATTCTTGATATTAAAGTTAATGATAAGTGATCATGAGTTCCTTAGTCAGCTAGTGACCATAAGAACATTTCTAATTGTAATAGGGCTTGGGGAGCCAAAAATAATCAAGACGTGACACGTGAATTTTTAGGTAAAAATGAAAAAATTACCCTTGAAGCACACTAGATTTCCTACGCGCGAGCCGTGGACAATCATCCTTTAATCAAGCCAAAAGTGCCTAAAATAGGTAACAAATTCAAAATTATCTCATCCATCCTCATCCTATATTCTCCACAAGGTAATTATTTCATAACCTTCAAAACATTCCATATAAATTGAGTTAATTGGCTAATTAATGGATTTATTCCTAATTAATTCATTAATCACCAATTAAATCACCCATTTTCACACAAAAATACCCCAAAGGGTTGGCCACCTTTTCTCCAAAGGGGATCAGCCATTCCCTATATATATCACCCCATTTTTTGTTTTTCTAAAAACCAAAGTCCACACTCTTGCAAAATTCCCAAAAACTCTCCAAAAACTTTTCTCTCTAAATTCTAACTTTGGCATCAGAGGTTCTTTGGCCACCCCCCCCCCCCCCTCAACAAATTCGTCATGGGCGCGTGAGGCTCTTGGCCTTGACCAAAGGTGTTAGTTGTTTTGTAGGTGCAATTTTGCCAAGGAAGGAGAAGGCAAAAATTTGCATCCACAAATTGGTGCTTTCATTGAGAGTTGAGATCCACACTTATAGAACACTCTCGTGTAAAAAGGTTTTTCTCTATTTTCTAGTCCACTTGTATTTTTTCATACGTTCTTATTATTAGAATATTTTATTTGCAAAGATTCTTTGATAAAACGTAAAAGAGAAATACAATGGTTAGAAATTTAGAAAATTCCACAAATGAAAATTCCAATACTCAAGAAACGGGACCGCAGCGATCCACGAGGCTAAACATGGTCATGGGTGGAGTGGCACCACCACGAGGTTCCATCAGGGCAACCACCCGCAATAAGATCTATGACACCACCATCATGGCCCAAGCCATACCATCCAAGCTTGCACGGGCTCAAGCCCAAGCCTCACACTCGCATGCATCACGCACTGAACAGCCTGCTATCGTGGCCCAACTTGCTCCCTTGGCCTAGCCTACTGTCGTGGCCTAGCCTGCTCCCTTGGTTTTTGAAGCAACTCAAGTCGGCTCAAAAGTAGCACAACTGTCCCAACTCCAAGTTTCGAGACCCACGATCGAACTGAAGGTATTTTCATCATATTTCTCCGCGGATCTGACATTCCCCAACTTAAATCTCACGCCTGGAGTCTACCATCTTTCTATTGTTCAAGGAGGTGCATTCTTTCCAAGCTTTTTCAATCCAAATATTGAACAACACTTGTTTCGACAAGTCATAGAGTTGATGAGCGCCCTTCCACGACAAACGACTTCGGTGAATCAACTCTTACAACACACCGAGATTCAACGTGCCCCTGATGAGGAGTCTGGAAGTAAGACAAGGGCAGACAAACCTTTCCAGCAGCGTCTAGGAAAACAGCCACTTGACCAACCACGAGCTGAGCGTTCAAGTAGTGTGCATTCCCAATTGGGCCCTGGAGATAGCGTTCGCTCTCATCTTAGCGCACGGAGAAGCATGCACTCTCAACTAGGCTCGAGGGCAAGTGTACACTCACAATTGGGGCCACACTCCGATAATCAACACGAGTAGCTCTTTAGGCAAAACATTCATTCATGGCTCGGTCCACAAGGAGTATCCTCCACATCATATCGGAGCAGGTAGCATGACGAACAGAAAAAATTGATTACTCAATCCAGCTCGAGTTCAACCGACAACCTGCATAGAGTTCTTTCGCCTGCCAGAAGTGGACCACGTGCACCCTTGCCATAACATAGGCAAGCCAAGTGCGAAAAAGAGCAGCCTAGACTGGTAGGTTAAGACCAAGGGTAGCCGAGAACTCTGCCACCCCAACAAAGGCAAATTCAGAAATAAGTAGAAAAAGGCTCTTGAATGGACGTTTGAGTGATTTTCAACTCAATGAAGTTGCCGATGAAGCGCTATGGCGAGACATGACTAAAATGAGTAGTTCAAGACTAGGGGCAGCCGAGAACTCCGCCACCTCAACAAAAGCAAATTCACGAAGAAGTAAAAAGGCTCTTGAATGGACGTTTGAGTGATTTTCAACTCAATGAAGTTGGTGATGAAGCGCTATGGCGAAACATGACTAAAATGAGTGGGTCACCCTTCACGGATGAGATCGAGTAGACAGAGCATCCATGAAAGTTTAGCATGCAGCACTTCATGTCTTTCAGAGGAGATGAAGATTCAGAGAGACACTTGAAGCACTACCGAAGTACAATGGTCCTTTATAGGAATAATGATGCTCTAATGTACAAAATATTCGCCACCACTTTGCAAAGCGAAACGCAAGATTGGTTTCACACCCTACCGCCACGATCTATCCGGAGTTTTGATGATCTTTCCTTGGTTTTCACCAAAGAGTTCTCATCTTACTGCTCGATCAAGAAGAAGCCCGATCATTTGTTCAACATGAAGAAGAATCCGAAAGAGTCATTCCGCGACTACGTGAAGAGATTCAAAGTAGAGAAGGCAAGGATAGTTAGATGCGATGATTCAATAGCAAGTGCAGCCTTCGAAAAAGGACTCCCAGCAGACCACCCGTTGTTTGGAGAATTGATCATGAAAGAAGATCTAACCTTAGCAGACTCATTCGCTCTAGCAGAGAAGCACGCACTTTGGGACGAGGCTTGATGAGCAGACAAGGCACTTAAGCAGTCTCGAAAAGTAGTAGCAAAGAAAGAAGATAAAAAGCAACCGAACAACAAAAGCAGGCAGGGGGCTAAACGAAAGGACCGATCCTCGACTAAAGGAGAACCGACGGCTAGGAACTATTCTAAGTTCTCGATCCCGATCCACCAAATCCTTCGTGATGTCAAGAACGAGCCATGATTCAAGCTGCCAAAATAATCGAAGGGAGATACTTCCAAGTTCGACCATACCAAATATTGCGCATTCCACCAAGGTCCTGGCAGCACAACCTAGAAGAAATGCAGATGCCAATGAAGAACTGCCTAACAAGACAATTCGGATTAATGGCATCTTTGCCGAATCTAAACACTTAGGGGCTACCAACAATTCAAAGAAGAGAAAAATCCAGCAAGCATTGATAATCTCACAAGTCTAAGCAGTCGACACTCAACCTAGACCCGTCATTGGTTTCATCGAGCAGGATGCAGAAGGCATCGATTTCCCGCACGACGACGCACTAGTAGTATTTGTCCAATTAGCCTATGCTATAGTTAACATAATGATGGTTGATAATGGAAGTGCAATCAACCTACTTCAACTCTTAGTAATTCAGAAGATGGGCCTAAAAATCATAATCATACGCTGAGCAGAGATACTCACTGGATTCAATCGACATACCTCAACTGCCATCGATCACATTACACTTGACGTGAAAACACTGCCAGTTGTCTCAAAGCAGACGTTCACAATTGTAAGTGACTCATTTCCTTACAATGAGATTCGTAGGAAACCTTGGTTGATCAAGCTGGATGCCGTTACTTCCGTCAAGTACCAAAAAATTCGATTTCGTATCCCAAAAAGAGGAGTCGGAGAAACCAAGTCTGACCAGGCCATAACCTGACGGTGCACTGTGCAAGTATTGAAGGAGTTAAAAAAGAAGACCTTTACTCCTGTTGAGGCAACTGAGGTCCAAAAAGATCAAAAAGCTACCAAATAGCAATTACAACAAGCGGATCAAGAATGTGAAGTCCAAACCAACATGCAAGCAGACGAGAAATGATGGAAACCCAAAGAAGACACAGAGGATATCATTCTTAATCCTCAGTAGCCGGAAAAGACGGCTAGAATCGGCTCACGTTTAAGCCTAGCTGAGAAGGAAGAACTTATAGCTTTTTTTAGGAAAAATCATGACATCTTTGCATGGTCACCTTTCGACATGCCCGACATTAACCCTGAAGTAACATGCCACAAGCTGTACATGGACCCCGCTGCCAGACCAGTAATCCAAAAAAGCAGACACTTTGCGCCCAAACGAGTAGTAATCATCAAAGCAGAAATTGACAAGCTACTGGAGGCCGGATTCATAAAAAAGGTAGCGCACTTAGCATAGCTTGCCAATGCCGTGCTAGTCATGAAGAATGAGAAGGGAAAATTGAGGGTTTGTGTAGACTACACCGATCTCAACAAATGATCGTAGATTCAACTTTTGGGAATCAGCTGCTTAGTTTCTTAGATGCATACTTCGGCTACAACCAAATAGCTATGTACGAGCCTGACAAGGAGAACAAGTAAACATGATGTTTAAAAAGCAGATTAGGGTAACAACGTTGACGACATCATGGTAAAGGTGAAGGATTATTTTGAGAATACATGTTCATTTAAGCAACATCATTAGCATGCAATTAACAATTTAAAGGCGGAATCATGCTTGCATGTACTTAAAAACAAAACATTACCCATGAATGTTCAAAGCCTAGTAGATTGGTGAACCATTAATCAACTCAAAACAAAGTGAGTTGAAATTTATACCTTTGTAGATTCCTCTTTGCATAAGCAAAGGCTAATCACCCAAAGAGAGGGCCTTCATTCCTTGCATCTTAGATCTATGGATTTGGATGGATGAAAAGGTTTCTCCAAAGTTCTCAAAATTGAGAACCTCTAAGTCTCCACACCAAGGCATATTGAAGAAGAAATGAGTGACCTAGAGGAAGTTAAATTGCTAGATTTTCCCCTCTAGGTGGCCGGCCTCTTTAGAGAGAAAAGAGAGATTGTGTTCTCTCCAATTTCCCCTAAAAGAACCCCTAAATGAATTTTGGCTATAAAGTCATATTTATACCTTAATTCATTTGAGTGGCAAACTTGTAAATAAGTCCAAGTTCACTACCATCTCTAACATGGCCGGCCTTAGGGTGTTATTGGGCTATTTGGGCCTTTGTGAATCATTATTCATTAAGTTGTCATACAACTTAAGTTAATGGACTTGACGTTCGAAGCCCATTGGGCCTTAAGGTCCAAAACTATCCCGAGGTCTTTAACGAACTTATTCGTTTGATTAATTAACATATTAATTAATCCTTGCCATAAATAATTAAACCATTTAATTATTCTTACTCATCTCCGTTGAATCTTCAATCTCTACCTTACACGGTGTACGATCCATTAGGTTCCTTTTAGTGAGGCAGTGGGCGATTAAAACTCTTTCAAATCGATTGTGAATTGAAACTTACTTTCAATTCTCCCTTTAGTGTTTATACACGTTTAGGGCTTCCACAAACCATGAGTGACACCTAGCAGCATATCATGGTTACCCAAGCTAATTAAAAGAGGTGGAGAACCTATTCAGTTTAGGATTACAAATGCAATACGGTCTTTCTCTAATACAATACTCTTGACCACATTGTTTGGTTTGATAGTTTATTCATGTCTACTATCCAATGTGAATCTTGTACTTATATGATTACCTTGAATGTGATCTGGAACGCATTCCAACATCTCATTCATACTCTGGCCAGAGATTCTTAATCATATCATAGAGTATTCTCCCTCAAACAGTTTGAAGGTTAGAGATCCCTTGTTGCGCATTCACTTACCTCTATGGCTAAGTGGGTGACTTTGACACAATCAAAGATCAAGGACCTAACCACAAGACAAGTGTGATGCCTCAGGTCAGATGACTACTTTGCATTATCCCAACCATGAGTTCTCATGTGACATGAATATGAGAACTCCTCGTTGATCGTGTTCAGTGAACTCATTCTCTATTGAGCACCTACATGCTTGTCTTGGTGTCACTCTCACGAATGACTCGAGACCAGTCACTCTCCCTGAGAGAAGACATAGCACGTACTGATCTTAACGGACTGTCAATGCCCAATTGGCAATCCTATGATCAGGAACGTTTAGGATGTGTCTACGAAAGAATGGTCTCATGAATCTAACTTCTTTAGATCGCATTCTCCCAATCACATATTCCTTGGACTTATCGTTTAAGCATATAACATTTATATGAGACGGCTCAAACAATAACCTTTGCCTTTTATATATAAACTACATTAGTTTAACTTTGTGAAATGTCCGTAAAGTATCATCATATGATTGGTTTTAGGGCACATTTCCAACAATCTCCCACTTGCACTAGAGCCAATCAGCTTGGTCATCAGTGATGATACCTCTTCTGTAGTCATTTCAAAAATGGCTGAGTAGTAGTCCTAGACAATGGATATCTATATGTTATCCATAGAAGCAACCTTGAGAATAACGACGTTACCATTATACATGATTCCTAATCATGTGGTTTAGTCTCTCATTTGAGTTCGGACCTTGATGAGACCTTGATTCCTTGGCTTGAGCTATCGCCCCATTAGTGTCATAAACTTTCTGGTTGGAACCGAATAGAGAGTTCATAAATGAACTTTCCCATCCAAACAGCATTGTTGTAAGCTTCTATATGGCAATATATTTTGCATTCATAATGGAACACACTAAAGTCATTACTTTTAATGTTTCCATCCAAACATCTCTTTAGTCATAATAAAGAGATATCTGTTTATCTCTTCATTCATAATGAAGAAACATCCAATGATGAATTAAATTCATAATCTAATACATTTACGCTTCCATTACGTTACTCTAATTCTTCCTCATTCTTTGAGGAATCTATCCTTTAGCATTTCTTAAATACTTAAGGACTCACTTGACAGTTGCCATGGTTCTGATCCTGGGCTTGCACTGATATCGTCTTGTACCGTTCTAGGTACAACTCATATCAATGTTTTCATACAATATGAAACACATAAATCACCTTTCTGCGTATGCATAAAGGATTCTATTTACGCATTATTTCTTTGGGAGTCAAAGGGTACATTCCCTTTGAGAAGAACAACTTCCTAGTCTTACTAGAATTGTCATTCTAATTGAAGTTTATCATCATATGAGAAACTTCCTAGCATCTCTTGTCTATTTTAGGGATTGATATAATCCAATTATATCTTGAAATATATCATTATAGATTTCCATCCCATTATATAGACTATATCCCCCATATACATTATATCGTCATACAATGTCTTAAAGTCATAACTTTAACGAAGAAGAATTCTTTTCATTTCCAAAATTAATATATTAAATTTAGGAACATGATTAACTCCCACTAATCTTTTTTAAACCTAGTAAACAAAAGATTCATTTACATCTTTATGAGAAATCAAATGATTTGATCTTTCTCTCATAAGACGGTTATAGCTACCACTAGCTTGCTAAGATTCATGATGGATGGATCTCCACAACTTACATGTCTTGTGATTCATAGTTTTAGACATATATTATCAAGACTATCTTAATAATGGTTTCGGAAACCCATATTATGTCCAAACATTGAGTCACCATTTAGTTGTAGCTAGAAATCTTCGAATTAATTGAAACCAAGACTATGTCAAAGATGGTTTCTTCAAAGAGTCAACCATTCTCTTTGATTGTAGTCACCTTAAGCTACCAATTAGCTATTAAGGTTTCATTATTTCGAGTCAAATGGTACTTTACCATTTCCTTGAGTATATATCGTATACACATTCAATGTCGTCATAAGGATTTTCATTCTTATTTCTTTCGAATTAAGAGGTGCAACTCTATGACATAGTCATAAAGTTCAAACCATTCAACTGAGACGGTTCATAAATCCTTCTCGACTACCTTGGAGCTTGTGATGTAGGAACTAGGTTGTTATATTTGTTGATTACTTTCTTGTCTCTCAAAGAGCCCATTCTTTGAGTTCTATCTCTCGTTCATTTGCGTTTAGGCAAATCATATTGTAGGATTACAATGAACTGCCCAACAAAACAACATTTGTTAGTTGGTTTATAGAAGTGATATCCAAAGGTTAATTTAAGGATATCCCACAAGATTGTTTTTCAAACAAATATTGCTTATTAGCACACAACCCCAAATCTTAACATGATTAAGACTTGTCTTTCTTTCCAACTACATCTTATGGAGTTATGAAAATTTTGGAAGATCTTCTAATTGACAATCATATTGTTTTAGAAGTATATACATCCTATATATGGGTAATAGATAACATCCAACGAACTAAATCATATTTGAGTACGTTCTTCTCCTAATGGAGAAATTTATTATCTTATGATGCTATTTTCCTTGATATCTTTCAAGGAAACTCATCTAAAGTGTTATCTTTCCTTGGATCAAATCTAAGGAGGTAAATACTTTAGACGTGTTACTCATCAACTTACATTTCTTGAATTCTTTGAAACCTTTTGCAAAGTATTCGGACTTGTGTTTATTCAAAATAAACTATAGTCTAACCGAGAGTGATCTTCAGTGAATATCATATAACATGAGTAGTATTATGTTGTGGACAAGTGCCACTAACATCTAAGTGAATTAATCTCAACAACTTTGTGATTCTTTCTTCTTTCCAAAAGAATAAAGATTCGAACATTTCGCCTCTATACAATTTTAACAAGAAGGCATTGGATCCGGATCTAACGATCCAAAGCATCCATCCATGACCAACTCGTAATTTATGTTTTAGAGGTATCACAACCCAGTTGGGATTAGTCACTACCTTGCAACCTTTTGGGGTTTAAGCATCGTTATATTCTAAACAGTTAACACTACCACATCATCTCTACTATACAGACAATTAATTAGATTACAATAATCTAATCATTCATTAATAAAGAACAATGTTTTGTCAAACAAAACATTCATCCATCTCTACTATAGTGACGGAATTAATTTCCTTAAAATTGGAATGTAAAGACAATCTTTAGTTTTTCCAATTTCTTTGGTACTTCATATGAGGAAGTAAGTACAATCCGCTTTCGCAGAGATCTATATTTTATTCACGTTTCGAATGTGAAGTACTTTCTCTTTTCTCATTAATCTTCTACTTCTTATTAGCACACTTTTACAACAATTGTAAAACATAGTTACTAATACATAATCAAGCATTCAAGTAGAAGAACCAACTGTTTTGAACTAATTCAAGAACAATTTACAACACCTTCGAAAGGTGTGTTCTTGACACTTGCAAGACATATCTTGCATATACCCCTTCCAATGTCCATCCTTTCATAAAGAAAGTTTGTTCCCTTGGAGTTAATTTTGCCTTCTTCATTTAACTTTTCCATTGACTACAATAGTCTTGGTCCCTAAACTCCCACTATCTCTCTTGAAACTTATTTCAATTGTGTTATACACATCAAACAATTTGGAGAGCTTGTGGTTATTGTTCACTATATAGTTTACAATAAACTTAGTGAACCATTAGGATAGGGACACAAAGGTGAAGTCCTTGCCTAGTTTCCGTCTCGTTAAGTGGTTTAACACTTCAACACTCAATGATTCAAAATCATCATAAGTCCATGTTGATGGACTATTTTTGTCAACCAACCATTATGTTCCAAACATAATTACAAACTTTCAAGAGTTGTTCAAGGCAACTCTCATTTCTTCATACAACAATTTGTAAGTGAAGAATCATGGCACATAAAGTGTCCATGCCCTTGTGCTTACTTCTCAAGTTCCTTGTTCATGCAACAAGGAAACAAGCACTAATGTTTGCGTTGATTAAGGGTTGTTCAAAGCAACTCTTATTTCTTCATACAACAATTTGTATTTGAAGAATTATGACATTAAAAGTGTTGTCCTCTTTATGATAGACTTATCTAACATGTTCTTCCAATGATACATTATCAATAGGAAGATTGTGAGGATGAGACTACTTAGGCACTTTTACAATCCATTCAAGACAATCTATGGGATTGTGGTACTAAGTCCGGAAACTAAAGCATTCGGCTTTTTCTTTGTCAAGTTTAGGATAGCGTTTGCAAATATATTTGTAAATAAATACATAACGAATATAAATTGATTGATTTTAAGCCATTTGATCCGGGTTTTTAAATCAAATAGCACCACCCACTATTTTTGGCAAATTCCATATCCCTCATCAGAATTCGAGAGTTTTGGAGGAAACTCTTAGTAGGGTATGGGAGACTCACTATTACCAAGCCCACCTCACGATGATACGATGTTGGCTAGCAAAAATAATAATGAGAAAGTACGCTTACTCATTTGCATCTCTTGCAAGTACCCATCTTATTTGGCCTCTAGAGAATGTAACCTCACAATGATATGATGTTGGCTCCATTGCACTTAGTTAAGTCATTCCCACCATGCAAGTTCGGGTAGGGGTTCAAGAACAACCTCACAATGATATGATGTTGATCATTCTCGTTGCCTACCTTTCACAACATCAAGTATGCATATAAACTCCTCCTGAGTGTAAGCATGCACTTTGTACTCCCCCATGATAGGGTGAAGCCGGTGTACAAGTCACAAACGATTGGAGCCTACCACGGTGGAAGGCCACGAAAGAGTGTTCAAAGCACTCTCACGCTTATCAACTTAATAATGGTTTGGTTGAGGGTTTTTAGGTCTCATCACATATAAACATTCATTTTAATCTCAATTAAAACAATTTTGGTCCTATTACAACTATTGGTCCATTTGATTGATTTAGTTGTATATAATACTCCCACTAAGCTTTTAAAACGATTTTTAAAGCAAGAGTATATAATACTACTAACATAAGATTTGCATTCATTGATGGACTATATATAGTTGCCTTAGGGCCTTAGGATGACTATGAACCTTTGATTAGATTCAACACGAGCCTAGTGTTGAATCTCGGTCTAGGGATGGTGATTGATTTTAGTTACGCGTTTAATCACATTAAGGCGTGTTGTCTTAGGGGCGTTGGACCCTCTACTCCATTTTCATGCATATCAAATAAAACAAGAAAATGAGTACTTCAAAGTAAAGTTGAGCTTATGCTCTTTACAACATTTGAATAATACAAATTACTTTATAGTAAAGAAGAGCTTAAGCTCTTTTACAACATTTGATCAAATCAAATTACAACCAAAATCTAATCTACACATTCCCATGGTTCAAACAAATTTGAAACGGCCTTTCACATAGCTCAATTATCATAGGCTTAGGTTCATAATCACCCTTTAATTAATTAACGCTTTAACTAATTAAGATTGAATGCAACATTTTCATTTGGTTTTTGTATCCATAGAATTGATTTAAATGGAGCTAAATAAAATGAAAATCCAATTCTCATTTCAAGAGACAAAACAATTTTTGTTCTCTATTTAATTTGGGCCAAAATGCAATGACCTCAACTTGTTTGGGCCACAGTGCAATTAACCTCAACTTTTGGGCTATTTTGCAATTAGCCTCAACGTTTGGGCCATAGTGCAATTAACCTCAACTTTTGGGCTATTTTGCAAAAACATAAACTTTTGGGGTCACTTTGTAAAAACACAAAAGTCCACTACTTCATATAATTACAACTAGAACCCAAAAATTTCCACAAATGTAAAAACTTCATTAAAGGAGCAAAACAATTTGTCCTTTAGCGTTTTTGGACCTAAACGTAAAAACGTAAACTTTTGGGCCAAAGTGCAATTACACAAAAATATCAAAACTTTATGTAATTGCATAAAAGACCCAAAAGTACTCCTATTGAGGGAGTGGCCGGTTTTAGAGGGAAGTGTGAGTGATGTGTGTGTTGATTTGTAAGTTGACATAAAGCATGCAAGTGGTGTGTGTGAAAGGGATTTAATCCTTACACACCCATCACCATTTCCATCACCTTTATAACCAAATATCTAAGATATTTACAAAGTTTTTGAGTAACATTAAAATGTTAATCATTAATAAATATATGAAAATATCTTATAACAAAACTTTATGAAATAATTCAAAACTTTGAATCAAAACACCAAACTTTTTGTTCTTGGCCAAAATGTCAAGAACAATGAAGAACATTCATGAAAAACTCAAAAATTTTCCATGATCATTTTTCACCCAAAAACATCCCAAAACCATTCAAACTTAAGGGAAATAACATATAACCATATTAGGGTACATAGGGGTTCCAAAAGTCACTTGAAAACACTTTTAACAAGTCAAACAAGAACCCAAAAAATCACCCTTTAATTTTGGCCGAAATTCCCAAAATTCTTGGCACCAAATTTTAGCTCCAATATTCATGCTCATATGAACTACATCTACAACATTTGAGATGGCAAATTTTCTAACAAAATTTACATTCAAAGAAACAAGAATAAAGCTTGTAACATATTACAACTTTTAAATCACATACTATGAACTACAGAACCCAAAAGGATTCACCAACTACTAGACCTAGGCTCTGATACCACTTGAAGGATTATTTTGAGAATACATGTTCATTTAAGCAACATCATTAGCATGCAATTAACAAATTAAAGGCGGAATCATGCTTGCATGTACTTAAAAACAAAACATTACCCATGAATGTTCAAAGCCTAGTAGATTGGTGAACCATTAATCAACTCAAAACAAAGTGAGTTGAAATTTATACCTTTGTAGATTCCTCTTTGCATAAGCAAAGGCTAATCACCCAAAGAGAGGGCCTTCATTCCTTGCATCTTAGATCTATGGATTTGGATGGATGAAAAGGTTTCTCCAAAGTTCTCAAAATTGAGAACCTCTAAGTCTCCACACCAAGGCATAGTGAAGAAGAAATGAGTGACCTAGAGGAAGTTAAATTGCTAGATTTTCCCCTCTAGGTGGCCGGCCTCTTTAGAGAGAAAAGAGAGATTGTGTTCTCTCCAATTTCCCCAAAAAGAACCCCTAAATGAATTTTGGCTATAAAGTCATATTTATACCTTAATTCATTTGAGTGGCAAACTTGTAAATAAGTCCAAGTTCACTACCCTCTCTAACATGGCCGGCCTTAGGGTGTTATTGGGCTATTTGGGCCTTTGTGAATCATTATTCATTAAGTTGTCATAGAACCTAAGTTAATGGACTTGACGTTCGAAGCCCATTGGGCCTTAAGGTCCAAAACTATCCCGAGGTCTTTAATGAACTTATTCGTTTGATTAATTAACATATTAATTAATCCTTGCCATAAATAATTAAACCATTTAATTATTCTTACTCATCTCCGTTGAATCTTCAATCTCTACCTTACACGGTGTACGATCCATTAGGTTCCTTTTAGCGAGGCAGTGGGCGATTAACTCTTTCAAATCGATTGTGAATTGAAACTTACTTTCAATTCTCCCTTTAGTGTTTATACACGTTTAGGGCTTCCACAAACCATGAGTGACACCTAGCAGCATATCATGGTTACCCAAGCTAATCATAAGAGGTGGAGAACCTATTCAGTTTAGGATTACAAATGCAATACGGTCTTTCTCTAATACAATACTCTTGACCACATTGTTTGGTTTGATAGTTTATTCATGTCTACTATCCAATGTGAATCTTGTACTTATATGATTACCTTGAATGTGATCTGGAACGCATTCCCACATCTCATTCATACTCTGGCCAGAGATTCTTAATCATATCATAGAGTATTCTCCCTCAAACAGTTTGAAGGTTAGAGATCCCTTGTTGTGCATTCACTTGCCTCCATGGCTAAGTGGCTTAACCTTGATGATGTCGTGGACACCCTTCTGATGGTGTGACTTTGACACAATCAAAGATCAAGGACCTAACCACAAGACAAGTGTGATGCCTCAGGTCAAAGGACTACTTTGCATTATCCCAACCATGAGTTCTCATGTGACATGTGTGGCGACCCGTCCCAAACTTTCTATGTAAACTCTCCCCGTGCGTGTAAAATGACGATTATACCCTTATCGTTGAATAATATGAAAACGTTATATTAAGCTTAGTTCGATTTAACTATAGTAATATGAAACTTGCATTAGTAGAAAATATGTGTAAGATTAATCCCTCTCACCAACCCGTTCCACTCAGAATTCTTTTATCTAAAACCCCATCCCCCGTCCCTTACAACTCACAAATCCATCTCCTCTATGATCATTCAATCATACCTTATCAAAACGAATTATGCAACCCATTCTTTCAGACTCTATCTCTCTCGAAGTTTCAGACTCTCCATCTCTCTCAAGCTCTCAGACAAACACTCTCTCTCTTGTCGAACTCTCAGACTTCAAGCTCTCTCTCTCTCTACCATACCACACGGAGCAAACTCGAAAGCCACTCAAACCTCGAAGATTTGAGGATCCAAGACTACATTTGGACTCCTTGGAACCTCACGAGTCCATTTACATAAATTCCAGGTAAAGACTCGAACGTTTTTACGTCGAACTTTCAATTCCTGATTATAGCACTGTTCATCGAATTTTTAATGGTGAAGTTTTAGAGCAAACCAAGATCACCACTGTCCTTAAAATCCTCCCAGGAACCCCGGAGTAGTTCGTTGAGTCGATTTGGGCGTCGGAGGATTAAGTTTCAAAAGTCGCTGAGATTTGAAGGATTTTTCCGGCGAGATCCAGCGAGATTCAAACCCCAAAACAAGTATAACATTGTTCTACTCGATCCCAGCTTCAATTTGATATAAAATTCATGAAAATTGGATTAAAAATGAAGGAGATATGACGAAAACAAGAATTTTCCAGTTTCCGGCGACCGGAGTGTCGCCGGAGTTCAATCGGAGAAGATGACGGAATATTCCGTCAAACCTGACGGAATATTCCGACGCCGTCAGTTATTATTAACGGTCACAGTTAATATTTAACGGAATATTTTGAGGAATATTCCGACGCCGTCAGTCAAAACTAACGGCTTCCGTTAGGACTTAACGGAATATTCCGAAGAATATTCCTAACGGCGTTGACAGAACTGTCCGCGTGCGTGGCACGTGACCGCGCGTGGGGGCGCGTAGGTCCGTGCCATATTTGGCGCGTGAGGGCGCGTGACATGTCCAAAAATTATTTTAAAAATATGGGTGTGTTTGTGTTGACGTGTAGATCAATTTGGTATATTTAAATCTTAGGGTTGAGTAATATATGGGAATTTTATTTAGGTTTCCGTAACTAAGCTGTAATTAATTCGTATAAATTATGTATAAATAGGAGAAATATATCCGGAGGAATTACAAGACCAAGCTAGGCCTGGAGACTACGACCCAACGACGTACTTGTGAGTGGGCAGTTTGTTTTTGTACTTATACGTATTTATGGTTTCCAAAATGCATGAATGATTCACTTTACATATACATCGTCAAATAAATGCTACGTACGATATAATTGTGATAAATGCTGCTATATGGTTGAGATATATTTGTCATGATATCCATACATGTTTATGTACATACTCATCTGCTGCACCGGTGTTAGTACTCGCCCTAGGGCCAAGGCCAGTCCTTCACGTGTATGTTCACATCGCACCGTTCGCTCGTCTGGATCCAGGTTAGGTGCCAGTTCTGTCGGGTAGATTGCATTAGGCAATCCGACTTGTATGTGATGTGCTTTTGCACCAGTCTTCACGTGATCGTAGTACTTGAGCGTATTGATTACACCTAGTCCTGTTCATGTCAGATTCCGTCTGTTCAAACTTGTGTGCAAGCATTAGATAAATGAGAATTGCATTATATCATTGTCACATGATTATACTTCTGCAGCATCGATCTTATCATGATTTGACTTGCATATCGTCATTTATACTTGGCTTTAGTATTGTGGATATATATACGTACGTACTTACTCATAATGTACTTCTTAATAAAGGAAACTATAATTGTTTTACGGCGAGGGGTTAGTATATTCAAAACCAAACGTTTTCACATAAGTTTGTTTTGCTGACCCGCTCAACTTTGTTTTTTGCCCCTCCAGGACCTAGATAGCTGTTCTTCGTGGCATTCGAGGAATCTTGAAACGTTTCTGACATTCGGCATTCAGCTTCTGACGTATGAACTTATCACTATGTGTAATAAGCGTACTTTAGTTGCTTGACTACTCTTCGGTAGTCGTTCTATCATTAAGCTCTGAATAACTATAGTGGGCTACGCCTACGTTTGTGCACTCTGCCACTATTTCAATTTTAATGATTCTAAGTTCGATTTAAATTTGTGCACTTTTTACATCACTTACCTCTATGGTTACGTCACTTCACGATGACGGCCAGCATGCGTCGACCTTTCTGGGTCGGGACGTGTCAACATGAATATGAGAACTCCTCGTTGATCGTGTTCAGTGAACTCATTCTCTATTGAGCACCTACATGCTTGTCTTGGTGTCACTCACACCAATGACTCGAGACCAGTCACTCTCCCTGAGAGAAGACATAGCACGTACTGATCTTAACGGACTGTCAATGCCCAATTGGCAATCCTATGATCAGGAACGTTTAGGATGTGTCTACGAAAGAATGGTATCATGAATCTAACTTCTTTAGATCGCATTCTCCCAATCACATATTCCTTGGACTTATCATTTAAGCATATAACATTTATATGAGACGGCTCAAACAATAACCTTTGCCTTTTATATATAAACTACATTAGTTTAACTTTGTGAAATGTCCTTAAAGTATCATCATATGATTGGTTTTAGGGCACATTTCCAACAAAAGGGTAAATAGCGGTCTGACCATATCCATAATTTGGCGGATATTTTCAACATCATGAGAAAGTACAAGATGAAGCTCAACCCCACCAAATGCACATTTAGAGTATCTTCAGGCAGGTTCTTAGGGTACCTGGTAACCCAATGATGAATCGAAGCACATCCCAAACAAATTTGAGCTATTCTAGAAATGAAGTCTCCCACTACTTTGAAAAAGATCCAAAGCTTAACCAGACGAGCAGCTGCCCTCAATCGTTTTCTTTATCAATCTATCGATCGATGCAAACCATTTTTCAAAGCTATCAAGAGGGCATAATGAGACAAATAGGATGAAGAATGCGAAAAAACTTTCCAAGACTTGAAGAAATATCTCACATCACCTCCCTTACTATCTAAGCCGGAAGTAGGGGAGGACTTATACATTTACTTGGCAGTCTCAGAAGTAGCAGTGAACTCTGCCCTCATACGAGAAAAGCTGGGGGCCTAATTGCTGGTATTCTACACTTCTAAAGCTCTTCTTGATGTACAAACTAGATATCCAAAGATCACAAAATTAATTTTGGTGCTAGTTGTTGCAGCTTGGAAGCTCAGGCCATACTTTCAAGCACATATAGTCATTGTCATGACTCAATATCCTCTACGATCAATCCTACATGGTCCAGATGTTTCTCAACGAGTGATGAAATGGGCATTGGAACTTGCCAATACGGCTTAGTTTTCCGACCTCGCACGGCGATAAAGGCCCAAGCCTTGGCAGATTTTATAGCAGAATTCACGCCTAGCCTAGGTGAGACAGTAGAGCTGCCTAACGATACCCCAGAAGTAATCGAGCACACTTCAGCAGTACCTGCTATCTTCAATGGAGATTTTTGGCACTTACGTGTAGATGGTGCATCCAATTATAAAGGCTCAGGAGCAGGCGTGGTCCTTGTCACCCTAGACGGTTAAATGCTTGAGCAGGCAATCCCTCTAGGCTTCAAAGCATCCAACAATGAGGCAGAGCATGAGGCCCTACAAGCAGGCCTTCAAATGGCAAAAGACTTGGAAGTGAAGAAACTTGCAATTTATTCCGACTCTCAACTAATCACCAGCCAGGCTACTGGAGAGTTCGTGGCAAAACATCCAAGGATGGCACAATACCTAGAGAAGGTACGTAAGTAGCTTGAGGCATTTATGACTTACACTCTCAATCAAGTTCCACAAGCCAACAACGCTCACACAGATACATTAGCCACCCTAGGCTCTGCTCTTGATCACCAACTCAAACGTTCTATTCCAATAGAGTACTTAGACAAGCCAAGCATAGAAGTAGAGTCGGCAGCCGAAATGTCACAGGTTCGTATAACTTCTAATTGGCAAAGTTCTATTATATACTACCTAGTCAATGGTACACTCCATTTGGAAAAATTGGAGTCTAGAAAGCTCCAAGTAAAGGTAGCACGTTACTACATGTAGAATGGCATTCTCATCCGAAGATCTTACACCGATCCACATCTCCGTTGCTTAGTGCCTCCTGATGACTTAAAGGTTTTAAGCTCAATCTATGAAGGCTTTTGTGGAAATCATTCTGGAGGCCGATCCCTAGCATAGAAGGCTCTCAACATAGGCTATTATTAGCCCACCATGCACCAAGATACTAAGGAGTTAGCTCAAAAGTGCGACTGTTGCTAACGCTTCAAACTGATACCAACACTGCTTGCTAGCAAACTACACCCACAGATGAGTCTATAGCCATTCATGCAATGAGCAATCGACTTGGTGAGACCTATGCCTCCCGTTACTAAATGCAAAGGCATGATGATTGTGATAACCGATTATTTCACCAAATGGTAGAAGCAGAGCATATGACAACCACGACTCAAACAGACATAGAGTGCCTAATTTGTAGAATCATCATTTGTTGATTTGGCATCCCTCAGTCCATTGTCACCAACAACGGCCTGCAATTCATGGGCAAAGATTCGGCAAAGTTTTTCCAAAAGTATGGCATCAAGCAGCACATGTCCACACCAAGATATCCTCAAGGCAATGGGCAGGCCGAAGCATCCAACAAGACGATCCTCGATTGCCTCAAGAAATCCTTCACCGACAAGAAGGGGAAGTGGCCAGACGAACTCCTCGGATGTCTTTGGGCATATCGCACTAGAAAAAGACGAACAACCAGTGCGACTCCTTGTTCTTTGGCATTTGGTTTGGAAGCAATCATCCATCCCAACATTATCGTGCCAAACATCAGTATTCTACTACCAAGCATAGAACAGAACAGTATGGAGATGGCCATAAGCTTAGATCTGGCATAGGAGAAGTGCAAGCAGACCATCACCTGCATTGCAACGTACCAGCAACAGCTCTTCTCTAGCTACAACAAAAGGGCTAAGATTCGACAGTTTCAACTTGGAGATGTAGTCCTAAGAAAAGCCTTCATCGCTGTTTGCAGAGAAGGCTCCAAAAAGATGGATCATATTTGGGAAGGCCCGTACAAGATCAGTAGAGTAGGCGGCAAGGGTAATTACACTCTCGCCACCATGAACGACAAAGAGATCGAAAAGTAATATAACGCCTACAACCTGAGAAAGTATTATATGTAACCTTCTACTATATCAAGATCTGAAGATTCAAACAACTCAATGGGCACCACCTTGCAAGCCAATGACTATCTAGTTGTTATGCAGTTTTTTATAGTTAAGTTATTCATTCGTTTCATTCGTTTTTCAATGAGGAATTCAGAAGTAATTTACAACTTGGCTCGACTACATGTCTACGACAACTTATCTCTCATGCATTTCAAAAGAAGATCGTATGCTTCTTAGGGACTTATCGCAGGAATTGCACCCCACGAGGGACCAACCATGCTTTCCAAGGCGGGAGAATAACTTACACTCCAAATACCCATACGTGGATGAGCCGGGCTGCCTTAATATAACTAGATGCACGATGGCTTGTGCCGGGATTTCTAGAATTAGCCACAGTGGTCTTTTTCAAGACTTAGCTAACTAAAATATTTTAGGTCTCTTTGTTGGAGGTATGCCCTAAAAGTCAATCTTTGGAAGAAACATTTCAGGACATTGTCTGTATGTATAGATAACTCTAAATACAGCAAAAGGCAAAGTCACTCATTAGGACTATCTCAATAAATGATATAGGTCCAAAATAGTGAATACAATGGATCGATGGAAGAAGTAATCTAATGATGTTAGACTACAGAGACCTTCTTCACATAACCATGATGTTCAAAAGGTTCCTGGTCGTAGGATTTTCAGAGGGATACTGACAATACATAGACCAGTACATACTATGTCCCCTTCAAATAGGAAGGATGGGAAGTCTCATGTCATTCGTGTAGTGACACCACGACAAGTATGTAGGTGCTCATTAAGGGAATGAGTTCACTGAACACAATCAAAAGAGAGCACTTGCATGGAGGTCTACTTACATGTCAAGCAAGTAACTCTACTGGTTGGAATGTGTAAGTAATCCTTTGATCTGAGACATCATAGTTGTCTTGAGGATACGTTGTTGATCATTTGATAATGAGACATGACCACATCTCATCTTAGATGTGTTTTATGCATTGTTGGGGTCAATGATTTATTCTCAGAGGCATGTGAATGATCAACATGGGATCTCTAATCCTTGTTACGAAAGGAAGAATACTCTAAGATATGATTCGGGAATCTTCGGCCGAAGTATCGAGCGTAATGATGGAAGGCGTTCCTATACGACTCAATTGAATCATATAACTAAATATAATCACATTAGGGGTTTGACATTAAGTATCCATACCCTAGTAATGTGTTTGTGAGTATTATATTAGAGAAGGATCGAATTACATTGTAATTCCAACTGAATAAGTTTGTTGTATCTTCTTCTTCTTATAGTTGTTTGTGGCCCCCAAGTATTCGGACTCGGCTACGATGCCGTTGATTTTGATGGTCTTGGCAGGCGGCTCCTCGTCTGCGCCTTTCTCTGTGGCTGTGCAACTGGCTTGTCCAGGTATATATTGCATTTATCCTCTTTCACCATCTTCTCTAGGTAATCCTTCCAAGTATAGCAAGTTTTGGTCATGTGACCAAGACGTCGGTGGAACGCACAGTACTTAGTGTGATCCAGCTTGGAGGTGTCTCATTTAGATTCTTCTTGATGTTGAAGAGATGATCAGAATTCTTCTTGATCAAGCGGTAGGATGAGTACTCCTTAGTTAAAAATATAGAAAGCTCATCGAAACTCCAGATGAAACAATCATGCACCTCACCCTACAAAGTAGTGGTGAATATCTGGCACATTAAGGCGTCGTTGGCCCTGTATAGGATAATCGCGCTGCGGTAGTGCTTCAAGTACCTTTTTGAGTCTCCATCTCCCTTGAATAGGGTGAAATATGGCGTCTTTAACTTATGGGCAGCTCTGTCTGCTCGATCTCATCCATGAAAGGTCATTTACCCATGTGAATCACGTCACTACAAAAGGCTCATTTTGTGGTCTCGATATGCTAAAATTCACGCAATCGCTCAGGAGCCTCTCTACTTTTTCCTGAATTTGCTTCTATTAGGACAGCAGGGCTTTCAGCTGCCTCTGGTCCTGACCTACTAGTCTCGGTTACTCTTCCATATGATCGGTTCATCTATATCGCGGCTGTTGTGCATGTAGTATGTTTTTGGCAAGCGAGCGGATTACTCGTAGATCGCTAGTTGAATTTGAGAAGGATTGTGCGACTGTTTCTCCCTGTCCGCCGTGCTGCTTTCTCCAATGTCAGGTGCAGAATACTTCTTATGGGCCTAGCCTCGTATGAACATTTCGCCTGGAAGGTTGTCTATGTTGATTATCAAAGTATGGCCCCAACCATGAATGTTGTTTAGGTGCCTAACTGAGAGTGTACGCTCCTCCGAGCGCTTAGACGAAAGTCTACGTTATCTCGGGGGCCCAAGCACGAGTGTACACTGCCAGAATGCTTGATTCGTCACTAGTTGAGGGGCTACTTGCCTGTATGCGTTAGAGAGAAACGTTATCACCTGCCCTTGCCTTACTTTGGGACACCTCGTCTGGGGCACACTGCATCTCGGTGCGATGCATAAGCTGATTCAACAAGGTAATCTACTATTCGAGGGCACTTGTTAGTTTGACGACTTATCGAGATAAATGTTATTCTTCATTTGAAGTGGAAGAGTTGGGATGGTAGACGTCTACTTAAGTTTCGGAAATGCAATGGACTCCAAGTGCAAAGCTTAAGCCATGATGGGTCAGATCTGTAGTAAAGTGGGGTGAAAATACCCTTGGTTCAACTGTCGGCCTTGGAATCTGAATCTAGGCTGGTTGAACTTGTCTAGGACCATGCTGGACGGTTTGGAGATCTGCGAGAGTAGGTCGGACGCATGGACGTTGGCCCACCTTAGTTGGTGTGGTTTGGGCTACCTTAGTCTGTGTATCTCGGGTCCAAGTAAAGGTGGTAGGCACCAAAGGCTACTGTCGAGTGCAAGCATCTGCATGGGTCTACACATACTGGCTGCTTGTGTCATGGGCATCCTACTTTAGGGTTTCCTCGCGTCGAGTGGAGGCTACCCCGTAGGCCATTACTGTTGCTGTTGCCACTGCTAGCATGGCCACAGTACCTCGTGATGGCAAAGGTGCAGTTTTTGCTGTGGTAAGCCTTGATGAGCGACGGCATTGAGCCACCTCGCAGTTTCTATCGATTGATCCATGTCTTTCAATGTAGGGGGTCCCATTGGTTGTAGTTTCTAAATTTCCTAACATCGTAGTCATGGATCTACGAATGAATGAAGTTGAAAGTGATAGTCTTCTTCAAGTCTTTGGATCAAAGTTCTCAATGAAAACACCAATTTGTGGATGCAAATTTCTGCTTTTCCTTGACTGACGAATCTGCACCTGTAAAATAATAGCACCTAAAATTAAGGCTAAAATCCTCACGCACCCACGATGAATGGGGGAGCTTTTGCCGAAGAATTTCAGATGCCAAAGTTACAATTCTGTAAAGAATTTGTTTTAGTGTTTGTGGGAAGCAAAAAGCCTCTTTAGAAGTAGCTAAAGCTTACTGAATTTTGGAGATAAATGGAGTATTTGTAAGGAAAAGTGGGGAGATAGGCCGCCCCTAGGGTGGCATTTGGGTGAGAATATTCTAAGATATTTGTGTAAATAAATATCTTAGAATATATGGGTAAATATCCTAAATAAATGGAATTATGATAACTTACTTAAAAAAGGTCTTTTCTAATTATGAATGTATTTATGATAAGAATAAGGGATTATTTCATCACAATTACCTTTGACTTTTCCTACAGGCAAGGGTGCCTTGAGCAGTCATCGATTTCTGCATGCTTTGCCTCAGCTATGCATGGTGAATAAGGCTACTCCCTGCTCATTTAATAGGGGTAGTCTTGTCTTTCTTGGAAAATAATCCACATATCAGCACCATAAATTTTGGGATTATTTTTTACTTCACAATCACCAAACAAAAGATAATATCCATGTTGATTCATATGTCCTACACTATATATACTCTACAAATTTTCTTCTAAACCTGGTACTAGCCATACTTCCTTGAAATATCTAGTCTCGTTCTTGGTTTCAATCACCAAGGTTCCTTTACTAGTAGTTTGCACTAGTTCACCATTTCTCATTTTCACCATTGAATGTTACAGACTTATCAACATTGATCTAAAGAGACTTTTGAGTTGTCGTCTGGCTAATACACCCACTTTCAATACACTAAACACTAGGCTTGTTTTTCACCACTTTTGCATAATTGCATGCATAGAACATTGAAGCTTCCTCCTTTATATTTTTAGCATGATTTTCAAATTGATTCATCTTGTTATCAGTTAGGTGACCAAACTTGTCACACCTACGACACTTAGACTTGCAGTTGAAACAACAAGTACCATAATGCAACTTGTCGCAATACTTGCAAACTTTTTGAATTTTCCTTGTTTCCATTGTGTTACACCACTACACAAGAAATTGTAGTTCACTCCAGTGCACATAGGAGCTCGAGATCCAGCCAGCTCGCAACTTTGAATCACTTGAGTTCTTCGTTGAAAACCCAAAAACCAAATTCCCAATTTATGCCTCGATTCAAATCGAACCAAGCTTTGAGGACGTGTTATTGTTTTGATTAACGAGTTATTCAAATGCAAACAACAAGAAGAAGATGAAGAAAGAAGGACGAAGACGTTGCTTCTGTTGGATTGAATTCCATTGCATAATGCTGAAATTTAGGGAGATATAGTCGTTGCAACCTCACACAACTAGCATGACTAGATCATGTGCACAACACATGGATCACCTAAGTGAATCAACTACTATGACAGCTGGCACACATCTGACCATCCAAAACGTTCTAATCCTAGCCATAGGTTACAACTAAGAACAAATATATTGCGAAACAAAAATTGAGGAAGAAAGAACAACACTTGATTTAGCTCGGATTGATCTGCAACCAAGCTTATATGTAAACAGGCTTCAATGGCTTAGTGTTGTGCCATTCTGAAAGAAAAAAAAAAGTGCAGAGCTCAACTTGCCATTAAATTATACTGAGTGTCATTACCATTCATACAAAACTTACCATTGGCTACATTAAAAGTTTTAGAATATTAACATAAAAATCTAAAAAGATTATTTATGTTGTAGGCCTATTTGATTGAACGATCTAAGGGTTTAGGGAGAGAGAATGGTTGGTGGTATTGAGCGAGAAGAGAGAGTGATTTAATTGTGAGGTGTGTTTGAGTCACTCATTGTGCCTTTATTTATAGTAGTAGGATAGGTAAAAACCTTTTTCTTTAGGATTACAACATTTAATAGGTAATCTACTCCTAATAGGAATATAAGATACATTCCCATATCTACTAGGATTTACACAATCACATTCATATTCTAGATATGACTACAACACTCCTCCTTGAGTGTGTAATTACTCAACAAACCATCGCATTAGATCTTCAACAGAAAAGGTAGAATAGTTGGTGAAGTCATCGGCACAATGGGCGAACACGAATCTCAAATTTAAGAAAGTATGCATTTGTAATAAAACTCACAAAATCTTGCTATGGTAAAACCCAACACATGGGGAAAAACCCATAAACTAAGGAGAAAAGTGAGAAGTATGCATAATGTCTAAAACAAAGTCAAATGAGACGAAAGTAGTGAACTCAGTGGAGTATGATATCCTAGAATGAGTGAGAGGCGATCATTCCCCCCAACGTCACGGTGCCATGCATTAGCACTGTACTGCCGAATTTTGAGCAGAACGAGAAGTAGATGGCCACTAATTTAGACTTAGCAAAGGAAGAACATGAGAAGGTTATCACCCACATTGTGGCCTATCAGCAGTAGCTTCTCTCCAAAAAGATGGCACCCATCTGGGAAGGTCCGTACACGATCAGCCGAGTAGGCGAAAGCTGCAGCTACACCTTCACCACTATGAACGACAAAGAAATCGACAAGCAGTGGACTGCCTACAACCGGAGAAAATACTACGTGTGACCTTTCACCGTTCCTTGGACCTTGTTTAAGATGAAAATGTTCGAAGACTCAAGTAGCTTGATGAACAAGACTTCGCATGCCGAGGATTATCAGTTGTTATGACATTGTTGCCTATAAGCAAAGTTAATAAAAACCTCTATTTTCAATGAAGATTGAAGGAATTATTTGCAAGCCTGGGCCAAATGCATGAACAAACTGACCAACTCCTGCCATAAGCAAAGGATACCCGCTGCCCGGAAAACATGTTGCAAGACACCCGCTGCCCTACAGACATGGTGTAAAATGCCAGACGCCTGATGTTTAGCAAACATGGTGCAAGACGCCCGCTGCCTTGTAGATATGGCGTAAAATGCCTACTGCACGACCAGATATGGCATAACCCACATGTGGCAAGCAGAAGAAGCCTGCTGCATGACAAGACGTGGCTTATCCGAAATATCCAAAGATGGATGGGTGGTACGACTGCTCAGTTTCCCCTTACATCAACGACTACTTAAGCTGGACGACTCCCATAATTGGCCAAAATAGTTCTTTTACGAGAACAAACTTAGTTGACTAAATGATTCAATTCTGCATAACCTGGGTCTCTAACCAGAAGAGACAACTAAGTGCAGAACCCTTGCCCAAGAAAGATGTCACGCGAACAAGATGGTCCATCCTCGATGTGAAAAACATCATGAGTGGCTTGATTTTAAAGTGTTACAATACTAGTTAAGCGACCTGTGAGATCAAAACTGCAACTCGGAATGATATGGTCTCTGAGGAGCGACTTCGCCTATACTCACGCCAAAAATGCCTCCAAGAGTAAGAGATGATGCCTAAAGTGGTTACACGGGTCATCTGCTTCTGTAAGTAAGATGCCCGGCCAACAACCCTATGGCTACAAGCCCAAGGCAACCCATAAGCCAATACTCACATCTGCTATGACTATGCGGACTTGCCTGCTTACTTACAAGCAGCACTTCTAGCTGACGGTCTATGGTTTAAGTTTTGCTAGGACAAAGTCAAGTGTCATAACTTATAGCAGCTACACGGACCTCTTCTGCTTTCTACGAAAAGCATGAGTCCAGCTGACGACTCTATAAGTTAAAAATCTCACAACGTGCCCCGAGAAGGCCAAAGCTCAAAGAGCCACTAAAGTTTAGTGTCACGACTATAGCAGCTACACAAAACTCCTCTGCTTTCAACAAGAAGCACGAATTTAGCCAACGGCTCTACAAGTCAAAAATCTCGTAACCTGAGTAGGGATGGTCGAAGCTTAAGAAGCTAATAAAGTCGAGTGTCACGACTTATAGCAGCTAAGTGGACCTCATTTGCTTCCTACGAGAAGCATGAGTTCTGCTAACCGCTCTATAAGTTAAAAATCTCGCATTTTTCCTCTTCCAGGTATAGCTCTAGAAGCCCCAAAGTTAAAACTGAAGCCTAAAATGACCAAATGAGTCAACTGTTCCATCGGAGTGGCTAACTCAATTGCCCGTCCTATGGCAAAGTTTTGCAAGTCGCCTCAAGTAGGCAAGGCTCTCGAAGCTCTAATGTCGAAATTAAAACATGTGTGACGACATGGGATCAACTGCTTCATTGAAGTAGCTCACCCAACCGCCCGTCCTACGATAAAGTTTCGCAAAAGACATAGCAAAATAGAAGGATGAAGCAAAAACAAGGAAAGTTGTTTATTAAATTTCTAGCAAATTGATAAACCGACTCGAAGGCTAACAAAGTTCAAGCAAAGCAGAACAAAAAAGGAAAAGAAGAAAATTCCTAAGTCTAAGCAAAAAAGACTACTTCTTGGCAGCCTGCACAACCATTGGTTCTTCAGCTGCCACACCTTCAGTAACAACATCGCTCCCAGCAGTGAAGCTTCCATTAGCTTATCCTGAGTCACCCTTGCCTGGGCTGCCTGACCCTAAGCTACTCTACCAAATACAGCCCCAAACGAGAAATTAAGCAGATCAACTAGAGAAATGGAAAAGGTCACAAAGTGTTTCTTTGAAAACTCATAATCTGACAACCAGCCCTGAAGATGGTCTACATAGCCAAGCTTGTATAAATCGGCCTGACAATAAGCAAGCGCCACTTCGTGACCAGCTTTCTCATTCTTCAGCTGCACATTATCCTCAACAAGCCCAATGCGAGCACCTTGCAGCTGATTCAGTTCATTTTTCAGGTTCTCGCTAAAAGACAGCGGACCTTGCAGATCCACTTCCTTGGACTGAAGCTTACTGGCAACCTCTTTTAGACGAGACACTTCAGCATGCATGAAGATAAGCTCCGCATCCTTGGAAAAATAAGCAGATCGTAGCTCTGAATTGACACGCTTAAGGTCCTTGATCTCCGGAGAAATGCGGCTGATTTCTTTCTTAGCAACTTCCAACATCGCCTGAGTTGTACTAAGCTTAGCATTCAAATGGGTGGCTTTCTCTCGAGCGATCTCCAGCTACAAAGAAGTAGGGGTAGAGACATCAAACCATTTCAAAACGGTGAGTTTAGATTCGAGTTTCTCCATCTTTTCAGCAGCCGAGCAAAGTTAAGCCACCAATGCCATATCGACCTCCTTAGCACACTTGACAGCATCCTGGTCAATGCGCATAGATTCAGCAGCCAGGATCAAAGTCTTATGCATTGTAGTAATCAGGGAAGACCTCCTTGAGTAGGCAAAAAACTTCGCAAAAGAATTTAAGCGGATGACAACTTTCTCAACACTGTTAATAAACTTAGCGCATGGGTCAACCTCCTCAAGCAGGTCAGCCTTTAGCGGCACAAAAACCTCGGGAAACTCTCCAGCCTTAGACATGGTGGATCTTTCATAACTGCCTGTACGAGCAGATTTCCTTTTCTCAATAGACGAGTCAGTCGCGGCAGGAAGGGCAAACCTAGGTGCCACCATAGCAGCAGAATCCACATTCCCGCTCTTCATAGTGGTGAGCCTCTCAGAAGCAGAACCAGACTTAGCTCTCGACAGACGTTTTGATACAAATCTTGACACCGGAGGCATCACCGAACTCTTCCGCTAGGCAAGTCTCTCAGCAATGGAAGCAGTCACCTTTAGAGTAACAGGTTTCACAAGCTCAGGCTCGAAGGTCTTTTTCTCCCCCTCGGGGGAAGTTAGATCAATAATAAGCTCTCAGTAGTAGACGAGCTCTCACGAGCAGCAAAAGAAGTCATTGGCTTCTTCTCAACTGAAGATTCACAAGCAGGTGAGGAAAATCTCTTTTTTCCACCCTCATTGGCAGCAGGCTCTACAACAGCGATCGGGCAAGCCAGCGCCTCGTCCTTTATCTATTTTATCTCTTCCTTCGGAGGCAATCCATCTTTCTCACGTCGAAGAGGGCTGAGCATCCAACACGACCCACGGTACTCATCATGAATGCTCAAGGCAACGTGTACTTTCTTCATATCTTCCGAAGTCCTTGGGGTTGAGCCAAACTCTGAATCTACATAAAATAAGAAAGATGATCAATAAATTGAATTCATGGAGCAGCTCAACAAAAACTCAAGCAGGACAAGAATGAAGCAGTTCACTTACCACTGATAAAGGCAGTCGAGACACGTAGCTCAGGAGAAAAGTCTGACTCCCACTCCCCACTCACCTCAAAGGTGTCTCTCACCCATTTATGGTCGCCTTTACTAGAAGCATCGAGCAGCCTATGGCGAGACCTCAGCTACCCCACGCCTTCCATGTGGCCAATCTCAAAGAAGTACCAGAATTCATTTATGGTTAAGCCAAGATCAAAGAATTTGCTCAAGTTTGAGAACCCCACCTTCGTACGAACTGTATTTGGGGAACACTGAGTAGGCGCGTATTTCATGGAGCAGGACGCGACATAGGAAACATAGGAAAAGTGAATCCTAACACAAAGTAATACAGATGGAATTTGATGGCCCTTTTCCTGGCAGAGACACCTTCGCCGCATGGTTCACAACTGTTATCATCTTTCACCCGCTTGATGTGAACCCCTGATGGAATTGCATGCTTGTACGCCTCAAGAAACAACTCATCTGAATTAATCTTGACATGCGCAGCCTTGAAGTAGCCTACTTTGCCAGAAGAGCCACCTTGACGGTACAAAGGTAGAGGATATTTGTCACTTTTGCGATCAGAAGAAGACATCTCAAAGTCTATGCAAAAGCACAAAGAACAATATATATATATATATATATATATATATTTAGAAGAAGGCTTGAAAAAAGAAGAAGAGATATATATGTGTGTATATATATATATATATGTGTGTGTGTGCAAGGAGCAGCACGAACTCGGCCTAAGCCGCATGGCCTAGCAAAAAGGAGGCCTGCGCCTCCACCTTCTCCATTCTTCAACTCTCATGCGCACTCCAAGCAGGCCTTAAGGCCTCTCGGCCAGTCTTTTTCACTCCCTGTCACTTGCAACTGCAGGCCTGCACTTGCTGCACTTAACTTAGCCCCTACCAAGCAAATTTAGAAGGGCTAAAGCTTCACCACTAGCCTAGCTCAGCGCCTTCGCGCACTTGTCAGTCATGCCGCACCACTTGCTGTGCCATGGCCTTCTTGCCGCCTGCCACCAACCTTTCAGTCATCCATTGAGCCAATTTTTCAAGTCTCAAGACTCCCCAAAAAATTCAAAAAGAAGAAAATTCAATTTTTTTCTTACTTTGGTGCGGCACGGAAAATAAGAACAACAACGAGAGATGACTCTTTGCAAGGACAAGTAAAGAAGAACGCTAGGGGATGGGGAAGGAAAAATATCCTCTAGCTTCTCTTCCTTGTTAGAATAAAAATTGCTCTCCAAATTTATTTAAACCCCTGCTTAAGGCAGAATTAAATAAGTATTAGGAGTAATTGGTTTCCTTTTCCTAGAAGAATTCTATCTCCAAATTAAGAAAGAAGATCAAGTTCAAATTGGGAAACAATTCTACAAGCCCAAGCAGCTTGGGATTTCTACACCTATTGCCCTTTTCATGCGTGCATTACAGTAGGTGTGGGGGCATTTGTGGAGCAAAAATAATCTCAAAAATTCTAGAGGTGAGACGTGAACTTTTATTCAAGAAGGACAAAATTGCCCTCAGTAAATAGGCAGGCTTCTTAGATGCTCCCGCGCGCAGCTCACATCCCTGGAGGACTCAGCAGCTGGACACAACTGCCCATAGCTCACCTACCCTTGGCAAGGAATTAAAGATAAGGATTATTTACCCAAATCCTATCTTTAATACATTCCTATTTGAAGAATAACTCCAATCAAGTAAGTAATCCTAATTTATTTAAATTAGGATAATTACACAATTATCTTAAGACATTATTTTCTATTTAATATCTTGAAAATAATTAGAGAATATTTCTCCATTAAACCCTATATGGCCGGCCCTAACTCTATAAATACCCCATATTCTACCAAACTATGAGAGCTTTTTACAATCCTAAAAAAGCCCTAAATACTTTATTCTCACAAAGAAACTAACTTACGCATCGGAGATCCGTTGACCTAACCCCTCCCCTAGGGCGTTCAATTATTTTAAAGAATAAAGCGACCAAATTACCCTCCTATGTTATGAACCTCCTTCTATTTAATAGAAATTTAGATGAAATAAATGAAAAGCTAACATCAAGGGGAAATCGGCCAAATTTTTTTAATTTAAGTAATTAATTTTCTAATTAAAATGTTTAAAGAGAAATCGAAAGTTAAATAAAAATTCAAAAAAAAAAATCGGCAGTTTAAACAATAATAACAACAATTTCATGGATGAATGCAGATGTGCCGGTAAATACGTCGTCAATTCGTCAATTCGTCAATTCGGCAGCATTGACCTCATCATGGCTAGGCAAAGGCCAAGATACCACCATTTCAGCCATACAATTCTCAGTCCAGAGGTGTCAAAAATTACACTCTATGAGGACGACCGCAAAATACAAAAATTGATATTAATTATCAGAATTGGATCCTCTCCTAGCAAATTGTAGAGATCTTCATGACCCACTAACAGGGACCGTTAAATTTTGATCTAATAGCTACAATTATTATAACTTTTAGAAAGACCCCATGTTTGTAGGATTAAAATTCAACGGCTTGTTTTAGTTGGTCATAAGAATTTCCACTATTTGCTCAAGAGGGATCCAATTCCTTAATTATCTACCTTATTGCATCTGATACCACACACCTCTTGTCTGCTGCCGGTCCAATTCATCAGTCAAATATGCTGCTATAAAGCAGTCCACAAAGTACACACGATCGATCATTTTCTGCATACAAGTCAAATGGGTCACCACCCTACGCTTACAGTTGGACTGCTTGACTAGGGAGTCCAAGTAATCTTTTTTTTTACTTTTTTTTTTTTTAATCCGGCACAGGCATGAGCTAGAGGTAAGACCTGAACAACAATGAATCAACAGGCATGAGCTAGAGGTCAACAATGAATCAACAGGCATGAGCTAGAGGTAAGACCTGAAAAATCCGGCACAGGCATGAGCTAAGGAAAAAAGAGGAGTACAAACAAGGAGGACTAATAGGCAAAACCTAGGAAAAAAGAAGTTGCAATAAAAAGAGGGGGTATGATATCCACACACCTCTTTTTACTTCTCTCACACCTTTTTGAATTTCGGCCGTCGGATCGGATGAATTGAAAAAGATCTAACAGACAGAAATTAACAGGAATGTGTGAGAAGTAAAAAGAGGTGTGTGGATAGCACACCCCTAAAAAGAGTACGGAGCTAGAAACTTCTTACAGTGGAGGCGACTTTAACCTTCAGTTATATTTGAGAGATAAAAATTCATAATAGTAGATATTTTTTCAAACATATTATGCATATTATCTGAAAATTTCAATTAATAGGTTAAAGTACTTAAATATCGTAAATTTGAGTCCATAAGCATTGTGATTTTTTTCCTCTACACAAAACTGGGGACAAGTGCTCCAGGTGGGCCTTATCTGCCTACGTCATTGTCCACGTAATATTTGTTTGTAGCAGCAATAGTAATATGATAATTTACATTATGATAGATGCAATTAAAGTATGATTAGCTGAAGCTATAACGTGATTTGGAAACTAGGACCCTAACAGTGAAATGGATAAGACCCAAGTGGGTGTGTTAGCTCAACCAACTACCCTGGCTTTGTCACCAGGAATCAATCAGTCCCCCACTGCTAGGCACTAGAGAGTGATGGCCCATGTATAACCACAAATAGAACAGGCAGCTTAAGGGTAAGGATTCTCATTTTTTCAAAAAAAATAGAGACAAGCTCTCCACCAACAAATTGACTTTAACGAAATTTTGTAGTTGAGATTCAAACACAGACCACAAAATCTCAACCATACAATTTCATTAAAGTTAAATCCAATCGTGGGGAGCGTGTCCCCTTTTTTCAAAAAAATGGAAATCCCTCCCGTTAAGCAATTCCTAAATACAATATAATTATATAGATCACCAACAAAATTGGCGCACCTATATATATGTTCGTTAGGAAATAATATATTTGGGGAGACATTTTTAGCCTGTATATATTCACAAACCTAGCTAGAATACATATATTTATTTAATTTATTCATTGTTTAACCGTTATATATGCAACTAGTAATTAAATTCACATCTTACGAATATAATTTATTTGACAAAAAAATATTACTCTACATTCATGTATGTTCAACTAAATTATATTTGGTAACATACCAGAATAAAGAAAGTCTTTTTTTATTGAATTCTACATAATAACCAACCGATCGATATAATTTAATTAGCAGTGTTTTTTTTTATATATATAACGATATTCTATACTAAATGAGAAGGAGATTTGACTTAAGTCACATAATGAATCAACATAATAGATTAGTAACAAATTCGTTATTCATTAAAATTGACTATAAGACATCTCACGAAGAAAATAAATGTATTGTAGTACAAATGGTGATCTAATTAGTGGCTTATATAAGCTTTAAATTTCAATACAATTGGGTCCTCAATTTGGTTTCTAGTCGCATCAATCGTTTGAAGTTGTTTTTTATTAAATTATTATACGGGTAGTATGAGCATTCAACTGAGCTGCATCAACTCTAATTCGAGTGTGTAAATTTGAGGAATGCTGCGGATGAGCCTTCAGATTCACTCATATCACTCTGAAGGGACGCAAATTTGCACAACTCTAGGCAAATTCTAGGGTTTGATTTCTTACATAAAATAATTCAACGTGGGGGTGACTTTGGGAAACATAAAGTTTCGACAGCTTCGAACCCAAACAACCGAGTTTTCACGGCGACATTATAGATCCTGTTTCACTGCATGGCTGCTAGTGTCTGCAACTTCCCATGCATCAACCATGTCTAATTTATTCAACAAATATGTACGTACATTCAGACAGAGTGATGTTAAAGAGACCATCTTAGACTATATTTGTAGGTCACATCATGCGGCGGTTGACAAAATATATACCTAAATCAACCATCATTTGTCACATTAATCTAAAAAAATAATCCCTAACATTATTCATCCAAAAAAAGCTATATGCCCTTTGACAAAATATGTATGTATGTATGTATGTATGTATGTATGTATGTATATGCCCTTTAACCCAAAAAAACTATATGTGCTCCCTGAAATGTAAATGGTTGGAACCACAAAATTTTGTTAATTATAAATAGCTCCATGCACAATGTGCATGCTTTATGGGATCCCCATCCATTAGGTTTTGAGAATTGAGCAAACATTAAAGTCAAGAAGGACTCGGGACACAGGTTCCTAGTTGTTTAGACTTCACTTGTGAGAGAGATTTTTCAACGTATTCAAAACACAAGTCGGTACGCTGTGTATGTATTATAATACAAGTGAAAAGACACTGAAAAATATATTCTCTCTCCAACTATATCATGATATGTTGGCTACCAATTTGTGCTTCGGGTACAGAAAAAAATCTTTCCACCCCATTGAGTTGAGACACAACTTGAGTCACGGCATGTCAAGGAAATTACAATCCTTGGAACTTCCAGAAAATGTAAATGCTATGTAAATGGATGTAAATATAATTTTTACATTTTAAATTTGCATTTCTCAATAAAATAGCCTAAGTGTTGTAGGCCTATGTAACAGAGCTATTTAAGGGTTTAGGGAGAGAGAGGCTGGCAGTAGTGAGAGAGAGAAAAGAGATTTAATTGTGAGGTGTGTGTTGTATTACAACTCTTAATAAGTAATCAACTCCTAATAGGAATTTAAGAGATATTCCTAAATCTACTAGGATTTACACAATCACATTCTCATTCTAAATATGACTGCAACACTCCCCCTTGAGTGTGTAAATATTGAACAAACCATCGCATCAGATCTTCAGCAGAAAGGGTAGAATAGTTGATGAAGTCATCGGCATAATGGGTGAACGCGAGTCTCAAATTTTAAAGAAAGTATATATTGATAGTAAAACTCACAAAACCTCACAATGGTAAAACTTAAGGCATGGGGAAAACTCATAGACTAAGGAGAAAAGTGAGAAGTATGCATAATGTCTCAAACAAATGTCAAACAGGATGAAAGTAGTGAACTCAACGAAGTATGATCATCCCAGGATGGATGCCTCATCAAAACCTCATTAGGTAGCAAAAACCTAGTGGGAAAAATGCTCCTAATCGTAGGAAAAAGAGTACATTAAGATCAAGTGAGTATGTTTTAGGATACTCCCCCTGAGTTAGATATAACTTCCAAATAAGTGAACTACAAGTGATTCAACTTAGATAATTTACGCATACCAATTCCTTAGACGAGCTTCTGAAAAGTAGACTTGGGCAATGACTTAGTGAAGAGATCGGCCATGTTGTCCTAGGAATGGATTTGCTTGACTTCAATGTTCTGATGTTGTTATTACTGGTGTGAGTAAAAAAAACTTTGGCGCTATGTGCTTGGTGTTGTCTCTTTTGATGTATCCCATTTTTAACTGCTCGATCCATGTTGTATTATCTTTAAAGATTGTCGTAGGAATGTCAATGACAAAAGTAAGACCACTAGTGCTTCGAATATGTTCCATAACTACTCTCAACCAAAAGCACTCACGCGATGCTTTATGCAGGGCGAGAATATCAGCATGGTTTGACGAAGTTGCAACTAGGTTTTGCTTGATAGACCTCCAAGATAGCGATGTCTCCAACGGTAAAGACATAGCCCATTTGAGAATATGCCATATGTGGGTCAGACATATATCTAGCAAGGCGAGAATCAATTCGAGAACCATAGGGGGTAACAACACTTGAAGATTCACGAGTATGAACAAGCCCAAATTTGTCGTACCCTTAATGTAGCAGAAAATGTCTTTAACAACATTCTAGTGCTTATGTGTAGGCGCATTACTGTATCTAGCGAAAAGATTAATAGCGAAAGAGATGTCGGGTCTAGTGCATTGACCCAAGTATAATAAAACCCCAATTGCACTTAGGTAAGGAACTTCGGGTTCCAAAATCTCTTCCTCATCCTCCTTTGGACAGAAGGGATCTCATTTAGCATCTAGAGTCTAAACGATAATAGGTGTTTTCAAAGGCTTTGCTTTATCCTCATTAAAACGTCGCAACACCTTTTGGGTGTAGTTCGATTGATGTACTAAGATTTCATCCGAACAATGCTTGATCTCCAGGCCAAGATAGTATCGAGTTTTCCCAAGATCTTTCATCTCAAAATCCGATATCAAGTGTACAGCAATTTCCTCAAGCTCTGGGGGAGTTCTAATAAGGTTCATGTAGTCGACATAAATTGCAACGATTGCAAATCCAGAATGTGACTTCTTTATGAACACGCATGGGCATAATTTGCTGTTCACATAACCCTGACTCGTCAAATATTCACCCAAACGGTTAAACCACATCTGCCTAGATTGTTTCAATTCATAGAGTGACCTCCTCAACCAAATTGAGAGAGTGTTTTGTGGTCTAGAACTATTTGAACCAGTCAATGCAAGTCATCCTGAAACTTTCATATAAATTTTCGTATCTAGATCCCTATAGAGATACGCAGTTACCACGTTCATAAGCTGTATATTTAGTTTTTTAGAAACTACCAAACTGATAAGGCAGCGGAACGTTATAATGTTCATTACGAGGGAATATGTCTCCTTGTAATCAATCCCAGGGCACTGAGAGAAGCCTTGAGCTATGAGGCATGCTTTGTTTTGCACTATTTCATTCTTCTCATTACGCTTCCTAACGACAACCCACTTATAGCCAACAGGCTTCACACGTGGTGGTGTAGGAACAATAGGTCCAATCACTTTACTTTTCGCTAGCAAATCGAGTTTGACCTGGATTGCTTGTTTCCAGTTTGACCAATCGATTCTACGTTGGCATTCATCAACGGAACGTGTTTCAATGTCATTGCTAAGCATGATGTCAGTAGTTATTGTCTAGGAAAATGTATTGTCGATGATCATCTCATTCCTATTCCAAACCTCATCTAATACTACGTAGTGGACCAAAATCTCACGATTCTTAGGAGGCCTAGTTGTCTTGTCTAAGATATCACCAGAATCTAGAATAATCTCATGCGTTGAAACGGATGAGCGAGTGATGGTCAGATTCAAACTAGGGTGACTAGTTGGTGCCATTTTTCTCTTCCGGGGTTGTGAATCCTTTGAACTAAGGGGTCTGCCACGCTTCAGGGTCAAAGCAGATGGGATGTTGAACTAAGAGGTCTGCCACGCTTCAGGGTTGTGAATCCTTTGAACTAAGGGCCCTCATGGTGCAGCCTCCCCACTTTCAAGGACGGTTTGGCCTTCCCAGGTGGGATGTTGACGTACCTGGGCTACATTTATCCTTGCAGGTGCGTTTGCAGCGGGTATATGTGATCTTGTCACCTTAGTTAGATCATTAAAAGCATCTGGCATGCTATGAGTAATGCTTTGAAGATCTATAATTCGTCGCACCTCGGTTTCAAACTGGATAGTACGGGGATCTAAATGAGACATAGTGAGAGTATACCACGATAATTCGTGGCATTCTACAGGAACGTTAGCATGCTTATCTCCCTCTAATGATAGGAAAACTGGCTCATCAAAGTGACAATCCCCAAAACGTGCGGTAAAGAGATCTTCTGTCAAGGGTTCTAAATAGCGAACAATTAATGGCGAATCATAACCGACATAAATTCCCATTTTTCTCTGATGACCCATTTTGGTATGCAGTGGCGGCGTTTTTAGCACATAAATGGTGCACCCAAACTCCCATAAATGCGAGACATCAAGCTCGTATCCAATAACCAATTGTAACAGTGAATGTGGTTGGGTAGCAGTGGGCCTCAGGTAAACCAGTATAGATGCGTGCAATATTGCATAGCCCCAGGCAGATACCGGCAGTTTGGTTCTCATAACCAAAGTTCGAGTTATCAATTGAATACGCCTTATGAAAGCTTCTACCAGGCCATTTTGGGTGTGAACATGGAGTACAAGATGTTCCACATCAATCCCTATTGACATGCCATAATCGTCAAAGGTCTGTGACATAAACTCTCCAGCGTTATCTAGTTGAATCAACTTGATCGGATAATCAGGGTGGTGAGCCATTAGCTTAATAATTTGTGCTAGGAGTTTAGCAAATGCAACGCTGCATGTAAACAATAGGCAAACATGTGACTATCGCGTCAAAGCATCAACCAACTCCATAAATATATAAATGGTCTCCATGTAGGTTAGATATGTCCACATACATATATCCCCTTGAATCATTTGAAGAAACTTAGGGGGTTGTGAATAATCTTTGTAATCGAGGGTTGAGTATTCAACTTCCCTATAGAACATGCTTTGCATGGTAGGAATCCAACATAGGGAGGTAACCGATGCCCATGTGATGATTTGAAGATACAGCGTATCGTGTCACGTCCAGGATGCCCTAAACGGTCATGCCAAAACAACAAAGTGCTCTGGAACTCAGGCATAGGGCCGGCCACATGGTGGGCTTCTATGCCATGAATGGTTGTGATGTACAACCCACTTGGGAAACATTCCAACTTATCATGAATACGCTTCTGCCTATATTTGTACGAAGTGATACAAAGAAATTCAGAACCATTATCTTCAGTGGTTTCAACATGATATTGATTATCTCGAATATTTCTCAAACTCAGCAGCGTTCTTCCAGAAAGTGGAGAATAGAGTGCCTCTTTAATGGTTAAAACTGTACCATTTGACAACATGATAGGTTGGATGGGCTTGAAAGAGTTGTCAAATGTGCTTTCTTGGGTATAAAGTTAGTAAAATAGTGTCGCTTATGCAAGATGATGTATGTGGTAGCATTATCAGCCAAACAACTAACTTCCCACTAGTCATACATAAAAATAAATGGATTGAATTGGTCACATGTATAAATATAAGTCCATTCAATTAAGCAATTCAAAAAATAATATCTATAAAATAACAATCCATAATTCAAAACAAACCAAAACCAAACAAATTGTTCCAAAAACTTTGAAAAATTGTTCAAAATTAAACCATAAACCTAGAAAAATATGGGAGATGGGCCAGGCACTCCTATTGAGTTTGGCCACTAGGGTTAAACACCCTAAAAACATGCCTAATTTATTCATCCATAGGAGTTGACACCTCTTGAAAATCCAATATCTCCATTGATGTAATAGCGTCATCTGGATGATCCACATGTGCAAAGTTAAACTCACGACAAGAATGATACTTAGCAATAGCCTCGAGGCTAGCTCAGCATACGTGTGACCAATGATCCCTTGATCCACAGTAGTAACACATATCCATTTCAGTGGAAACCGACTGAACGGTAACTTTTCCGTTGTTCTTGAAGTTCAGGTCCTTAAGAGCAAAGAGTGGACTCTGCTGGGTCACACATCCTCCCTTGGGTGGGCCTTGATTTTATGGACTGTGGGCCAATGGTGGGGCCTGCCCCCTATTACCACGGCCACGATGACTTTTTTGTTGTTTGTGGCTACCAGAATTGGTCGCATGCGCTTCAGGCACAACGTTTGAGCCATTTGGCCGATCTTGATGATTCTTCATCAAAAGCTGATTCTTCTTTTCAGCGAGAAGTAGTACAAAGATCAAATTCAAAAACTTGGTGAATTTATGTGCTCTATATTGTTGCTGCATGATAATATTGGTGGCATGAAAGGTCGAATATGTCTTCTCCAGAAGATTTTATTCGGTTAGTTCCACTTTACAGAATTTCAGTAGTGATTGAATCCTACAAACTTCAGAGTTGTATTCATTCACGGACCTAAAGTCTTGGAAGCAAAGATGATGCCAATTGTGTCTTGCTTCAGGCAAGTATATGTCTTTCTGGTAATCGAAACGGTCGGCCAGTGCAAGTCAGAGGGTGCTTCAGTCCTCCTCAGTGAAGTACTCGGTCTGCAGAGCATCACGGATGTGTCTTCAAATGAAGATCATTGCAGTAGCTTTTTGAGCTTCATCGACAGGCTTGTCTTCGATAGGTGCCTCAATGATGGCTTAAATACCTTTTGCACTGAGATAGAGCTTCACGCATTGAACCCACTTCAGGTAGTTTCTTCCAGAGACTTCTAGAGCGGTGAAATCGAGCTTGTTTAAGTTGAACATGTCCCTAAAACAAAGGGTACAAAAACGTGATTAGTCATATGGTAATCCATATACATATATTGTAGAACATTCAGGTACTAATAGACATGCATTGGTTTAATTTATGCATGAAAACTACAGGTTTCACGTGGTAAGTTTTGAATGAAAACTTCAGATTTCCAAGGCACTAAATATGAAACTACAGGTTCAATTTAGTTTTATGAACAATTAGTTCATAAAGGAGAGGTTCCTGCAAGAAACACAGAATGCAATATGCTAATTAAAGTATAGTGGATTTGAGGTTCTTCGGGAACTCAAGTGTAAGAGCTTCGTTACTACAAAAGTACGTCAACGGTTCAAAGTATAGAAATAAATTATTAAATCGTTAATGTCCAAAAATGATCTTCAGGTCAATAATTTTGGATTCATTATCAGATTAATGGACTACAGGTCACTTTTAATTAATTCAATCAGTCGAGACCAAACGGGGTCAATTGTGGAAGCAAAAATAATAATAACATTCAGTTAAAATTATTTAAAATGCCAAATAATAGCTTTGGGTCGAAAAATCATAGCCCAAAAACGGTTTGGGCTCGGGTAAGGCTGCAAAGGCAACCCACGGGCCAAGAAAACTGGGTAAGCTCAGCAGCAATAGTAGCTGCTAGCGTTGGGCCAAAGAGTTGTGCGGGGACAAGCCCAACCGAAGCTGAAGCTGGGAATTTGGGCCGTGAGACAAGCTGCGATACAAGCGAGTCGGGGTAGTAACAAGCCCAACAAGCTAAACCTTGTGGGTTGTGGACTTGGATTGGACTGGGGATTCATGCTCGTTGGTTATGCAACCCTGGCCAAGGCCTGGTTGATTTCCAATAGGGCAGGGAGCCCAAAGGTTGTGCGCTTAGTCTAAGTGTTGGTACAACATCGTTTTCCCCAAGCGGCTGGGCTTCAGGTCAGTGCGGTGGTCCGACATAGTGTCACGGTGGTGCTGCGACGGTGCCGCATAAAACCCATATTTTTGTTTTTTGTTTTTTTGTTTTTTTTTTCGAATTCCCTAGGGTTTGAAAAACCCTAACATGCTTCTAATTTATTAATATGCTTTGACTCACAAATTTCGCGTAGCAATTTAATTGCGTAATGAATGAAACAAATATATATGTTGACAAATATATAAACATATACTATATATCTTAATGAAAATATAAACATAGAGAGGTTCATGCATCATGGAAATGTTTTCATGCTTAGTGGACGTTTCAAATATCTTCCTTTATTTTAAGAGCACTTGATTAGCAGAAAACAAATAAAAGCCTTTGAATTGTGTGGAAGATAGCATCCTCTTACGATGTGTCAATTACTCAACTTCTGGCAAGAACGCGTTGATAACGTGTTGTAGGCCTATTTAATTGAGCTATCTAAGGGTTTAGCGGGAGAGAGGCCGGCGGTAGTGAGAGAAAGAAAAGAGAGATTTAATTGTGAGGAGTGTGTTACATCACCCTCATTGTGTCTTTATTTATAGTAGAAGGATAGGCAAAAACCTTACCCTTTTAGGGTTACAACTCTTAATAGGTAATCAACTCCTAATAGGAATATAAGAGATATTCCTAAATCTACTAGGATTTACACAATCACATTCCTATTCTAAATATGAGTGCAACACTAAGAGCGTTTTCTAGTAAACAAGAGATGTATATGTGTAACACATTTTGATAATACATTTCTAAATGATAATATGACAACAAATATAACTCGGGTGTTAAATATTTTAGAAACAACCATTTTTAATAACTCCTACAATACAAATATCATAAATGATTTCATGGTTTAATTTTATATTTTACCACACTATTAGGGAAGTTTCATTCTCTTTGTCACCTAGTGACTGAAGATTTTTTGTCACTAACATATTTGAATTTGATATCAAGGATTGAGATTTAAATACTAAAAACACATCCAATTATTCTTTATTCTTGATATTAAATTTAATGATAAGTGATCATGAGTTCCTTAGTGTAAGATCCCACATTGCCCAGGGGTGAGGATCCTGTAAGCCTTATGTGTACATTCATACCTCCAATTAGAACGAGGCCTTTTGGGAGCTCACTGGCTTCGGAGACTCCGAAGTTAAGCGAGTAGCGCGCGAGAGCAAACCCATGATGGGTGACTCACTGAGAAGTTCTCGTGTGAGTTCCCAAAAACAAAACCATGAAGGCGTGGTCGGGGCCCAAAGCTGACAATATCGTGCTACAGCAGAGTTAAGCCCGGGATGTGGTGGGGGCCTGGGCCGGGATGTGACACTTAGTAAGCTAGTGACCATAAGAGCATTTCTAATTGTTATAGGGCTCGTTTGTAACTATTTTTAAAATGAATGAAAATGTTTCTTTTTTGGGAAAACGTTTTTAGAACCAATCATTAATAAAAATGCAAGTGGACCTTCTTACAAGAAGCACATAGCAGGTGCCTCTTGCACGAAGTACTTTAAGTGAGTTTGAAATTCAAAAATATTTTCTCTAAAAGTGATTTTAGTTATTAACACACTACTTATAGTCTCGTATATACTAGCTTTCATTCTTTGATGTTGTAACTATTTATTGTCGTGTTTTTCTTAGTAGCAATTTGAAGGATTATTTTGAGAATACATGTTCATTTAAGCAACATCATTAGCATACAATTAACATCTTAAAGGCGGAATCATGCTTGCATGTACTTAAAAACAAAACATCAACCATGAATGTTCAAAGCCTAGTAGTTTGGTGAACCAATAACAACTCAAAACAAAGTGAGTTGAAATTTATACCTTTGTAGATTCCTCTTTGCTTAAGCAAAGGCTAATCACCCAAACAGAGGGCCTTCATTCCTTGCATCTTAGATTTATGGATTTGGATGGATGAAGAGGTTTCTCCAAGTTCCCAAAATTGGAAGTCTCCACACCAAGGTTAGATGAAGAAGAAATGAGTGACCTTGAGGAAATAAAATTGCTAGATATTTTCCTCAAGGTGGCCGGCCATTTTAGAGAGAAATGAGAGCTTGTGTTCTCTCCAATTTCCCCAAAAACAACCCTAAATGAATTTTGGCTATAAAGTCATATTTATACCTTAATTCATTTGAGTGACAAACTTGTAAATAAGTCCAAGTTCACTACCCCTTCAAAGTGGCCGGCCTTAGGATATTTATTGGAGCATTTGGGCCTTTGTAAATCATTATTCATTAAGTTGTCATACAACTTAAGTTAATGGACTTGACGTTCGAAGCCCATTGGGCCTTAAGGTCCAAAACTATCCCGAGGTCTTTAACGAACTTATTCGTTTGATTAATTAACATATTAATTAATCCTTGCCATAAATAATTAAACTATTTAATTATTCTTACTCATCTCCGTTGAATCTTCAATCTCTACCTTACACGGTGTACGATCCATTAGGTTCCTTTTAGCGAGGCAGTGGGCGATTCAAACTCTTTCAAATCGATTGTGAATTTGAAACTTACTTTCAATTCTCCCTTTAGTGTTTACACACGTTTAGGGCTTCCACAAACCATGAGTGACACCTAGCAACATATCATGGTTACCCAAGCTAATCAGAAGAGGTGAAGAACCTATTCAGTTTAGGATTACAAATGCAATACGGTCCTTCTCTAATACAATACTCTTGACCACATTGTTTGGTTTGATAGTTTATTCATGTCTACTATCCAATGTGTATCTTGCACTTATATGATTACCTTGAATGTGATCTGGAACGCATTCCAACATCTCATTCTTACTCTGGCCAGAGATTCTAAATCATATCATAGAGTATTCTCCCTCAACGGTTTGAAGGTCAGAGATCCCTTGTTGCGCATTCACTTGTCTCCATGACTAGATAGCTTGACCCCAACCATGCCGTGGACACTCCAAAGGAATGCCTTTTGACACGATCAAAGATCAAGGACCTAACCACAAGACAACTATGATGCCTCAGGTCAAAGGACTAATTTGCATTATCCTAACCATGAGTTCTCACGTGACATGAATATGAGAACTCGTCGTTGATCGTGTTCAGTGAACTCATTCTCTATTGAGCACCTACGTACTTGTCTTGGTGTCACTCACACCAATGACTCGAGACTAGTCACTCTCCCTGAGAGAAGACATAGCACGTACTGATCTTAACGGACTGTCAATGCCCAATTGGCAATTCTATGATCAGGAACGTTTAGGATGTGTCTACGAAAGAATGGTCTCATGAATCTAACTTCTTTTAGATTGCATTCTCCCAATCACATATTCCTTGGACTTTATCGTTTAAGCATATAACATTTATATGAGACCGCTCAAACAATAATCTTTGCCCTTTATATTAAACTAGATTAGTTTAACATGTGAAATGTCCATAAAGTATCATCATATGATTGGTTTTAGGGCACATTTCCAACACAATTAATTACGGCAACCACCACCATAATTCAAGTGTGCTACCTTTAGACACAACCACTTGTTTTTAGAATTCAGTCAAAGAAACTCACTACTGTCATCCAACAAAAGGTTATTCTTCTAAGAAGATTCTCCGCTATTCCTCCTCCATCTATATAAGTGTTCACATTGATAGATTAAGCACTACTTAATCATCAGATTAATTCATACAGGAAGCACATTTGCTCTAGTTAATGTGACTACACCCACTTTTACTTTTTTCTTTTTCTGTTGATACATCAATAAGGTTGGTGGCCTCTTAGTGGTTCAGTGGGATTGCATTCGAATTCCAAGTCAAGTTTGCTCTCTGTTCTTGAGTTTGAGGCATGAAACTAACAAAAACAGAGGTGATTCTTTGGGTGAAAGATTTAAGTGGACATATGTCATTTGATTGTGATCTATAATAGACTGAAATACCTTTAGCCTTTTCAGACCTTACTAAAGATTAGTCCTACCCTCTAGGGTGTTAAATACCTTTAACTTTGGCAAATAAACTTTTATTTACCGTAATACTAAGTAGCACGGGTAGTGTGGATTCTATAAGTGACTTCAACCAAAACTTTTTGCCATGCTTGCTGCTGAAGCTGGCGTTATGCTTCACAAACATCACACATTGTTCGTCTCAAATTCCAAATACTAGTCCTTGATGCTTAATCGCGCTTTACCAAAAAGCATCAATTCCCAACCTCCACAAACATGACACTGTTTTCCGAGCCAGGAAAATATGGAAAATTCTCCCTATTTGATTCCCTTTCCTAATTTCCTTTCCTCCTCTGTTCCAAATCCAATGTCCCTCCCAAAAAAAAATTAAGAAATCACATAAAAAACAAAACCAAACTAGCCAATAAATCTCTCCATCTTCTAGAAAAAATGCAATGGCCCCATCAATCACCTATCACTCTTGGTCTTCCACTTTTAAAATACACTTTGCCAAGTTCCAACTCAATACTAAATGTTGTCACTCTCTCCTAAAAAAGCCAAATCGAATCACGTTTCATTTGCTCCACTTAGCGATAATATCCTCTCCCTCCCAAATGTGATTAAACCGTCTCTTCAATTATTTCCGATACATAGAAAAATCTCTCGCCCACAGTTTCGATTCACCAATCAAAACCTTGTCTCTCACAATATCCCAAAAATGAAGAAATGAAGCACCTTCCATGAGAAGCCCTTTGAAAATTAAATCTCCCTCTCAATCTCTCAAACCGTTACCTGTGCTTATTTCATGAATTTCATTTCGTCACTCTTCAAACCTTAACTTCTGTATCCAAAAATTTATTAGGATGACACAGTTAGCAGCTGTAAAGCCCGTTTTAGTATTATTTGCCGCACTGTCATGCGTTTTAACAGTCGCTGCCTCTTTGGCCGGCGACACTCAGCACTTGATTCAGGTCAAGGCCCAACTGTCCGACCCGGACGGAAATCTCGACGACTGGGTCCCAAGCACGGATCCCAATCCATGCAACTGGACGGGAATTACATGCGACCCGAAGAACGACTCTGTTCTTGCTGTAAACTTATCCGGGTTTAACGTTTCCGGCGGGTTTCCGTTCGGGTTTTGTAGCATTCGGACCCTCCAGAACCTCTCTCTGTCCCTCAACTCCATCAACGGCTCTCTGCAAACCCACACCCTCGCTCTCTGCTCCCACCTCCATGTTCTCGAGCTCGACAACAACCTCTTCGTCGGAACTTTGCCGGAGTTTCAGCCGGAGTTCACCGACTTGCGAATCCTGAACTTCATGGACAACAACTTCACCGGCGACATTCCGGCGAGTTTCGGCCGGTTTCCCGCCTTGCAGGTCCTGATGCTCTCCGGGAACTTGCTCACCGGCACAATCCCCAAGTTCTTGGGCAATCTCAGTGAGTTGACTCACTTGGAACTCGCTATCAATCCATTGATGTCCGGCGAGCTACCTTTCGAAATCGGAAACTTGACGAAGCTCCAGAACCTCTTCGCCCCCCAATGCAACCTCAGAGGCCGTATACCGGACTCCATCGGAAACCTGGCGTCTCTTACGAACCTCGATTTGTCCACGAATTCGCTATCCGGTCCGATTCCCGCGAGCATCGGCGGATTGGCAAGCGTGACGCAGATCGAGCTATTCGCAAACCAGATGTTTGGCGAACTACCCGAGAGCATCGGAAACCTGACTTTTCTCCAGAATTTAGATCTCTCTATGAACAGCTTCACCGGAATATTCCCAGAAAAAATTGCACGATTGCAATTGGAGTCTCTGAATCTCAACGACAATTTCTTCTCCGGCGAGCTTCCTCCGATCTTGGCTTCCAATCCCAACTTGCAGCAGTTCAAAATCTTCAACAACAGCTTCTCCGGCTCTCTCCCTGAAAATCTTGGCCGATATTCCGATTTGGCAGACCTCGACGTCTCGACGAACAAGTTTTCCGGCGAGCTGCCGAAGTTCCTCTGTTACCGAAAGAAGCTTTGGAATTTGATAGTTATGGGGAACCACTTCTCCGGAAATTTACCCGATACGTTAAACGAGTGTCGTTCTCTGGAATACGTTCGAATCGAATTCAATGAGTTCGACGGCGTAGTTTCGGGCAAGTTTTGGGGTCTGCCTGGGCTATATTTCCTGACGATGAATAACAACAGATTCAACGGCAGCGTCTCTCCGTCGATTTCGGCGGCTACGAGATTCTCGACGCTTACGATCTCCAGCAATGAATTTTCCGGCGCGCTTCCGTCGGCGATTTGTAAGCTTACGAACCTCTCGACCCTCGACGTGAGCAACAACCAATTCTACGGCGACTTACCGCCGTGCATGACGGAGCTGAAGATTTTGCAGAAGCTAAAAATGGAGGAGAACATGTTCTCCGGTCAGATTCCAAGTTTAGTGAGTTCGTGGACCCAGTTGACGGAGCTGAACCTATCTCACAATCGCTTATCGGGTCGGATCCCACCGCAACTCGGCTACTTGCCGGTATTGAATTACTTGGATCTCTCGGAAAATTTACTCACCGGTGAGATTCCGGCGGAGTTGACCAAGCTAAAGCTCAATCAGTTCAACGTCTCGAATAATAAACTGTACGGAAAAATACCAACCGGTTTCGATTACAGTCCCTTCAGCTCGGGTCTACTGGGTAACCCGAACTTGTGCAGTCCGGATCTGGATCACTTCCCAACCTGCTCCACCAAACCCAAATCTCCTACCCCAGTTTTGATAGTCATTTTATCCGTGTGCGTTGTGCTGGTCGTCGGGTCCGTTCTTTCGTTTTTGAAATATCGATCCAAAGCACTTGGCGGTAAAACGAAGCGGCTCTACAGGCTCACCACATTCCAACGGATCGGGTTTAACGAAGAGGAGGTGATGCAATCATTAACGGAGGAGAATCTGATTGCAACGGGTGGGTCGGGTCATGTGTACAAAGTGCAACTGAAGACGGGGCAGACAGTGGCGGTTAAGAAGCTATGGGGCGGGGCAAGAAAACCCGAAACTGAATCCGTTTTTAGCTCCGAGGTGGAGACGTTGGGTCGGATCCGACATGGCAATATTGTAAAACTGGTGTTTTGTTGTAGTGGTGAGGAAAGTAGAATTTTGGGTTATGAGTACATGGAGAATGGAAGCTTGGGTGATTGTTTGCATGGAGAAAAGGTTGGGCCTTTGGAGGATTGGGCCAAAAGATTCAACATCGCGGTCGGGGCGGCCTATGGCTTGGCCTACCTCCACCACGACTGTGCTCCGGCCATCGTTCACCGGGACGTGAAGAGCAACAACATACTGCTGGACGAGGACTGGACCCCACGGGTGGCGGATTTCGGACTCGCCAAGACTTTGCAGCGTGACATGGCGGCAGGATGTGGTACCATGTCACAGATTGCTGGGTCCTACGGTTATATCGCTCCGGGTGAGTTTTTTGAAAGAAAAAAATTTGGTTGGTTGCTAAATTTTGCTTTTTGGGTGTCTTGATAGATTCTCCGGGTGTCTCACTATCCGTGACGGCAACCCAAATGTTTTTTTTTAGGTTAAAATTGAACTTAGAAGAAGTACGGTTAGATTGGGTGAATTTGAATGTCACACTCCCAAGTTCCTGTGGCCGTCGTCTTCATTAGTGTCTAGTCTTACTTGTGCATATATTATATAAACAAGTGGCTAAATTGCTAGGGGGAGCCAACAAACACTAGCTTCCAACGTGGATATACTGCTTTGGTTGGTGACTGCCCTTTGCTGACATAGTCAACTATAATATATTTCTAATTCACTGTGCTAGTTTTCTCGCTATGTGCTATAGCTCTGGATATGAGATCTCGGTTGAATGCTTTTAATCCACTGAGTTACGGTTAATTGCTTCTCAACTAACATGGTCATGCCATGGTTTTTGTTTTTTCGATAAAAAAAAATGTTTTTACTTTGCATTTATTCTCACCATATGCTTTCAAAAGAAATGTTGACGTCGACAATTGTTAACTGTTAATGTATTTTAGTTTGTTCCGTTTAGTTCATGACCACATATGTTTGGACTGATTGTAATTTGATTGTTTTGGTTTAAGGGAACATTATATGAACATGTATACTAAATCACATTGTGTTTGGTTTGCAGAGTACGCATACACTCTTAAAGTCACCGAGAAGAGTGATGTCTACAGCTTCGGTGTGGTGCTGTTGGAACTGATAACCGGCAAGAGTCCGAATGACGCGTCCTTTGGTGAGAACACAGACATTGTCAAGTGGGTTAGAGAGGCTGCCATGTCTACTCCTGAAGGAGAAGGAGAAGGCAGCAACGACGACGGTTTCTGCGGCGCCAATCTCTGCCAGGTAATCGATCCAAGGATTGATCCGTCGACATGCAATTACGAAGAGATTGAGAAGGTTGTTGGAACAATTATGTTTTTATTTAAATATTTTAAAACATATTAATGTTTTGTTTTGTTACTAATATTATATCCATAACGTTTTGTTTTATTACCATTATTCTATGCATAACAGCCAATTAATTTTGGCTTTTCAATGAGATGAGGAGTTATATTTTTATTTAAATATAATTATGTTTGGCTTTATTACCAATATTAAATGTCAATTGAATTTGGCTTAAAGAGCTACCAAACTGTTTTCAGGTTTGAATTGAATTACATTTGATTTTGACCCGTTGTGGTCTTGATGTTTTTTCCGTTTTGTCTTGCTTTGCCCTCAAATTCTCAACGTTTTTTCGTTGAGATGATGACTTTGATGAAATATGATTGCATGTGTGTATATGTGCGTGCGTGTATATATATATACATAAGGATAGAGTATAAAAGATAATAAAGAAAAAAAAACAAGTTTTAAAATAAAATATTGAGTTTATAGCAACATATCGAAAGGGTGTAAGTTTGAAGGTTCTTCCATTGTGCAAGGAAGAATCTTATCAGAAGAAGGTTCTGGGCTGTTTTATCCTGGGGACGACGTGGTGTTTGTGAACTGCTTGCACACTTTGGGCAGAGCCGCGAAACGTCTTAAAGAGAGCGACTTAGTCTGCGACTCATCCCAAGAATCATTCACCACTCAAGGATTCTACATTTTTCCGGGTAACTTCGTTCCTTTATATTTCAGTATACAACAATTTTAAGACGATATCAATCTGCCATGGAATCTGAAAAATATTTGTATTGCTGTTAGTGTTACTCTTTAAGAACTTTGTTTTAGATATGTGGCAAATCATTGTGATTATATAATCTAATCTCAAGTTACTAGTATGTCAACTGTGAATGCATTTTGAGCTGCTTAGGTGCATTCGCTGTAAGACGAGTGAATTGACTTAGTGAATGAATCTGTTTGTGATTTTTTTTTTTGCAACATGTGTTGATATTATCAGTAGTCTTTTTATGGAGATGACTAGGTAGCTGCTGTGTTTTGTTTAAATCTGTTTTGTGTACCGTTGTAAGCTTATTCTTCGATGTAATCATATGTCAAAGTTCTCATGTTTACAATTCAGAAAAACATGAAAAATGGCGATTTGTTTTCGGTTCTAGAATGAACAGATATTTGTGGTAACCGAATTGATCTGAGCTTTACTTGAAATTGATCTGTAAATCATGCATTTTACTAACTGAATTGTTTCTGGCATATCATATTTTATGCTACTAATGGAATGTTTATTGAATGTTGATAAAATGTCATAATTGAGTCACTTGATGCTAATTTTTATGAGAATATATTTCCTTTTAATCTTCAAAATAGTGGGGGTTCTAATTCTTCTAAAATTTATGAACCAACTGTCAGATACCCCCTTTATGGGAGAAGAAGCAGGATGGTTGAGAAACCTACTGTCAGATACCAGATACCCCTTTATGGGAGAAGAAGCAGGATGGTTGAGAAACCTACCGTCAGATACCCCTTTATGGGAGAAAACGATTCCAGTCATATACGGTCTGAAGAAAATTTGGTTGATCCTTTGACGGAAGGACTAACATGAGAAAAAGTTTGGAAAAATCCTTTGACAAAAGGATTAACATGAGAAAGGGTTTGGAAAACCTCGAAAGGGATGGGACTAAAGCCCATTGAAAATTGAGTCATTTGTGATAGTAACCCAACCTATAGACTGGAGATCCCAAGAAATAGGTTCAAAGGGTAATAACAAGTCACAAGTGATATGAGTGAAGTCTTGCTAATTTTAATTTGGAATATTATTTCATGTCCATCCCTAAGAAGCATGACATCCTGAAGCGATTTTAGGTTGAGATGTTTTTTCTCTTAGTAAGATCTATACTCTATGTTGAGTGGGATATCTAGCTACAGGAATATCCTTGATAGTCTTACCTATGTGAATGTGGAAGTGAGGCCGCTTCCTATGAAATCTTGGGCAAGTTTCTAGAGCGTTCACTATACTGGGATACAAGCACATGGCCGTAAAGTGCTGGCTTTTTGAACTTCACCTTAATAAAGTTATGTGTGTGGTGTTGTCAGAGATAGAGTTCAAAACTATAAGTTACTCTAGTATAATCTGGATCGCTAACACTATGTACAGGTTCAAGTTAAGAAACACCTTTACTTATGCATAGCTTTATGATATGTTGCTTGATATATATTTTTTAAATAAAAACAAGTGGGGGATTGTTGGAACAATTATGTTTTTATTTAAATATTTTAAAACATATTAATGTTTTGTTTTGTTACTAATATTATATCCATAACGTTTTGTTTTATTACCATTATTCTATGCATAACAGCCAATTAATTTTGGCTTTTCAATGAGATGAGGAGTTATATTTTTATTTAAATATAATTATGTTTGGCTTTATTACCAATATTAAATGTCAATTGAATTTGGCTTAAAGAGCTACCAAACTGTTTTCAGGTTTGAATTGAATTACATTTGATTTTGACCCGTTGTGGTCTTGATGTTTTTTCCGTTTTGTCTTGCTTTGCCCTCAAATTCTCAACGTTTTTTCGTTGAGATGATGACTTTGATGAAATATGATTGCATGTGTGTATATGTGCGTGCGTGTATATATATATACATAAGGATAGAGTATAAAAGATAATAAAGAAAAAAAAACAAGTTTTAAAATAAAATATTGAGTTTATAGCAACATATCGAAAGGGTGTAAGTTTGAAGGTTCTTCCATTGTGCAAGGAAGAATCTTATCAGAAGAAGGTTCTGGGCTGTTTTATCCTGGGGACGACGTGGTGTTTGTGAACTGCTTGCACACTTTGGGCAGAGCCGCGAAACGTCTTAAAGAGAGCGACTTAGTCTGCGACTCATCCCAAGAATCATTCACCACTCAAGGATTCTACATTTTTCCGGGTAACTTCGTTCCTTTATATTTCAGTATACAACAAGAAGGTTTTGAAGGTGGCTCTTCTTTGTACCTCTGCATTCCCAATCAACAGGCCCTCCATGAGAAAGGTGGTTGAATTGCTTAGAGATCAGAAACCATCTCGACCGTCCAAAATGATAAGCCTTTGATTCATTGTTGCATAGCTCAGTAATTTTGCAAAGTGCAGTACCGGATTGGTGGATCAAAAACTATTCACCCTGGTTTAGATTATGGGTCGTTTTCAGCGGTTATAATGTATGAACTAGAAAAAAGAAAGATCACATATTTATTTTTGTCAAGTTTTTGCCTCTTGTACCACCGATGTTTCTAAAAAAAATTAGTCTTGCATGCCATTCTAGATAAACATGAGTTTAGTCAAATTAGATACAACAGTGTAACAATAAATACGAGTTTAATCGAGTTAGCTATAAAACTTACTCTTTTGTGTTATGTATGTTTCTTTTCTTTCTAATTTTAGTCGTGGGAGAAAATTAAAAAACACTCAAAGAAGCTTAAGTATGCTTCACAAATACAATCAGATGGAATTTTTCTCAGTGAAGTTTGTAAGGTTTGAGTTTAGTCCTCCATATGCTCATATTGAAAGGTACATTTTCCAACTTCCAACAAACTTTGTGTCCCACTTTCTTTCCATCACATCTGTTAGCAAGTTTGTGGGCAATAGCCTTGGGGATTGGCAAAAATTGCAAGCCGAATGCCCCCCAAAGTCACGCCAGCCCAGTCGGGCAATTGGGCTGAGCGGAGCCCATGGGAGAGATCAAGCAAAAGTCTAAGGATCGAGCGCCTGAGGGAAGAGTTATTAAAGACGGTTATTATTTACTTAAGGGGATTGAATTGCTTATTGCCAAGAGGGGCTCTTACACACTGAAGTGCTCTAAAGAATTTGTATGCAAAATCTCATTGTCTGTATATTTAAGTGTGCAAGTTAGAATGGTGTTTCTGATTCCGACATTAAACTTTCTTAATCTAAACTTGAAAATTTATGAATCTGATTTTTTCTAAAAAGTTGGAACGAAAATTAGAATTTAGAATTCCAAAAATTCTGAATTTCTGATTTGAAATTTTCTGAACTTATTTCGATAAAAAAAATTCCAATTTTTGTTTTTTATTTTTTAAAGTTATTTGCTAAATATACTCTATTTTGTAATCAGCTTTTGTATTTTATTGTTAGTTTTAGATACATTTTGTTCATTGTTTTTACATTATCAGATTACATATTTATATATATATATAATTGTTTTTTATTGCTATATTCATTCATTGCAAGGGTGTCCACGATATAGTTGGGGTTAAGCTACCTAATCATGGAGGCATATGAGTGTATCACAATGGATCTTTAACAATCAAACCGTTGAAGGAGAATATTTTATGATATAAGTAAGAATCTCTCGCCAAAATATATGAATAAGATTTAAGAAATACGTTCCAAATCACATTTAAAGTAATCACATCGACAAGAGAATCACATTGGGTTGCATATATGAATAAACTACAAACTAAACAATGTGATCAAGAGTAATGACATACATAAGAACCCTATTGCATTGCAATTCCAAACTATATAAGGTTCTCCACTTCTTTTGCTTAAATTTGTGCTCCTATTGTCTTGTTAATTGAGAATTAAGTTGACATAAGAACCCCTAAGGTAGCTACTTAGTTGGTAGTTTTGTTAAACGTGTTAAAATGGCCAAAATATGAGTTAAAATGGTCAAAATATGAGTTAAAATGTCATGAGACTCTTATGGGTTTTCCTATGAGGGTTCTTCATGTTCATCATGTTCTTTATGAGTTAGAGAAAGCGTGGATTTGATTCACAAAAGTTGTAGTCAACTTGATAGTGTATGTTTGTGCGGATCACACTACACTATATCATTATACTTTCGAAAGTTTAAAAGTTTGAATTTTGAATTTTTTATTTTAAAATTTGAAATTTTGACTTTTGAGATTTAAAATTCACTAAAATTTTCAGGTTCTTTAACACTCTATTTGAATGAAAATATTTAAGTACTAAAGAATTTTAAAATGACAGAATTTTATTTTCTAGAATTTGTAAATTTTCTTATTTGGTTAACTTGAAAAACAATGGAATTTGAATAATTTCTAGAATTTGTAAATTTTCTTATTTGGAAATGACACTTATTTTTATAGAATTTAAACTTGAAAATAGGTGGTCCCAAATTCTAAGTTTTTTTTTTCACGAGGAAATTGTAAATTTCTATTTCTATGAATCCAAATAAAGAAATTGGAGCATGTCAATTTATAAATTCTGATTTTTGTCAAAATTTCAAATTTATTTCCCTTATCCAAACATAGTGTAAAGGTTTAGATTCGTGCAAAACTTCAAGTTGTTGAAATACATAATTAAGGTACATAGGTGTCTCTTTGATGTGCTGCTGCAAAACGATATTAGAGCATCTCCACTAGTTGGTGGGAGGCAAGGGCAAAAGCAACAATGTTGCTCTCTAACCCAAAAAACTCTTTCCAGTTAGACTTGACATTCGTGTCGTGTTTCCCGTGTTTGTGTCGTTTTCGCAAGGTTCTAAAAGACTCTAGGCGCTAGTCGGGCGGCGGGCTGGGGCCAAGCGCCTAAGCGGCTGGGCAGGGTCTATGCGGGCGCCTGGGCGGACTAGGCAGATTTAATGAAATCTATATATTTTGTATAAATAAGTGTCTATTTATACTTAAAATATATATTTGTGAAATATAAATAGACACTTATTTATATGATTTGTGAAATATAAATAAGTAGCCTAAGTGCAGTCCAACAAGACAAGTACTAATTATACAACACCCAAAAATGATCGCACATTTGTGAAATCTATCAGAACCTCTGGATATCCTCATAAGCCACCAACGAATACTCTCACCTAAAACCTGGAGGAGCACAAAATAGAAAGTGTGAGTGGGCAAAAACAAAGCTTTTCAAAATCATTTCATTTCTCAAAAGTTCTAACCCCTCGCCGTAAAACCTGTATAATTTCCCAGAAGATAAAGTATATACTCATATATATATATATATATATATCTCTCTCTCTCTCTCTCTCAAAACCATGCTCAGCAATAGTGATAATCAAATGTATGCCAGAAGTATGCCATGCCAAAGTATCTCAACGAAATGCCATAAGTAACTCAGTGAACAAATATGAATACCAGATATCAAATCAGCCATCGGCTGAGTCTATAGCTCATAATCAATCTCAATCATATCAAACTCTGCATACGAGTTGGAACCACCTATAGTGGTCTGTATGACAAGACTAGGTGTAAAATAAATATGTTCAAGTGCTACGATCACTTGAAGACTGTGCGAATAGTCGCGGGTCACCTACGAGTCGAAACCACCTATAGTGGTCTGTACGACAAGCCTGTGCACCTAACTTGGATCCAAGGTGAGCATATGGTGCGGGAGGTGAACATCACGTGAAGAACTGTGCCCTAACTCTAGGCGGGAGCACTAACACTAGGGTGCAGGTTTATGAGCTCTCAATGCGTCACATCATAATCATTTCCTCGTTCATCAAAGAGGTGTAGAAGTGGACAAAAACAAAGCTCGGGCAATAATAGAGACACATCCACCCACCAATAAAATACAACTTCAAAGGCTGCTGGGCAAAATCAACTTCTTGAGGAGATTCATTGCCAACCTAGGGGGTAAGATTCAGCCGCTAACTCCTTTTTAAGATTGAAGAAGAAAGAAGAGTTTGAGTGGGGACCATTGCACCAAGAGGCCTTCGACGGCATAAAAGTTTACTTGGCTTCTCCACCAGTACTTATGCCACCTTAAAGGGGAAAGCCTTTGAAGCTTTACATCTCTGCCTCGGAGAAGTTAATGGGAAGCTTACTAGCTCAAAATAATGAGGGCGGGAAGGAGCAAGCAATATATTACCTCAGTAGAATCCTTACTGAGGTAGAAACAAGATATACTCCGGTGGAAAGATTTTTCCTAGCCTTGTACTTCACTACCAGCAAGCTAAGGCATTACATGTTGCCTTGTCATATTCACATCATCGCTAAAGCAGACGTAATTAAATACATGTTGTCAAAACCAATTCTAACAAGGAGGATTGGGAAGTAGATTCTAGCATTATCAAAGTTCAGCTTTCAATATATGCGTCAAATGACGGTTAAAGGGCAAGTAATAGCAAATTTCTTGGCTGAGCATCAAGACTCTTCTGATGAGATTGTTAACATCCAGGAACTCTGGAAGTGGCCAGCATGTGGATCCAACTAAACAAGATCACCTCGGGAAGGAAAGAGTGGATCCAGATGGAGATAAAAAGGATAACCAACCTTTGGGTTACTCCTTGGAAACTATATTTTGATGGTTCTTGTACTTAGAATGCTGCTGGAGCCGGTATTGTCATCTTTGACCCCAAAGGAATTCATCATTGTTATTTGTTCCTATTGGACTAAAAAAAAACTACTAACAATCGGGCAGGATATGAGGCATTGATAATTAGTCTAGAAATCCTGATGCAGTTGGGGGTAACTGAGATTGAGGTGTTTGGTGATTCATAGTTGGTGATTAATCAATTAAATGAAGAATACAAGTGCATACACATTACCATGGTTGGTTATTACTTAGCAGCCACATAATTATTGAGTTATTATGGCACTGAGATAGCAATCAGCCATATCCCAAGGAATCAAATGCAATGGCTGATGAAATGGCGCAATTAGCCTCTGGAGCACAAATCCTAGAAAGAAAATTCAAAGTAGAAGTGGAAGTGCAAAAGAGGAATCTCTCTTCTATCTTCGATAGAGGATTCAGCCTAGATGTAATGAATAAGGAGCTCGAGATGAAAGACTGGAGATCACCCATCACTCAGTACTTGAAATATCATTCTTTCCCCACGAGCAAGAAGAATAGGCAACAAGCAACCAACTATGTCCTATGGGAAGAAAACTTGTTGAGGAAAACTCCAAATGACATAGCTGGTTTACCTAGATTCTAGCAATGGATTTCATCGAGCAGATTTACCCAAATTCTAGCAAAGGGAATACATTCATAATAGTGGAATGGATTACTTCACTAAGTGGGTAGAAGCCTCAGCTGTGAAAACCATCACCTCGACGACCTTCAAGAAGTTCATTGAAACCAAGATCCTACACAGATATGGGGTGCCTGAGACCATTGTTACTGACCGTGGGCCATCTTTTATTTCAAAAGAGGTTGAGGAATTTGCAAATAAATTCAAGATAAAGATGATTCAGTCTAGTCCTTACTACCCTCAATCTAATGGTCAAGCTGAAGCTAGCAACAAGGTATTAGTAAATGTTATTAAAATAATGGTGGCTGACAATCCAGAAATGTAGCACGAGAGGTTGGGAGACACTTTATGGGCTTATAGGACTTCTAAGAAGGTAGGAACTAGAACTACTCCTTATGCTCTCTAACCTTCGGGCAAAACATTGTGTTTCCCATGGAGATTAATGTGAGTTCTGTCAGAATTCAAAATCAGTTCGGGTTACATAGTGATGAGTACATTCAAGCTATGTGTCAAGTAATTGAAGACTTAGATGTAGCCCGAATTGAAGCTCTAAACAAGATTCAAGAAAGGAAGAGAGCTGCTGCCCGAGCCTATAACAAGAAGGTGAAGTTGAAGACTTTCAAAGAATAAGATCTAGTTTGGAAGGCAATCTTGCCCTTGGGAGCACAATTAAAAGGCTTTGAGAAGTTGAGTCCAACTTGGGAATGTCCTTTTATCATTCACCAAGCTTTGGATAAGGGGGTTATTACTTGACCGATTTAGAGGGAAATTTGCAAAAACATCCAGTTAATACCAAGTTTCTGAAAAATTACCATCCAACCTTATGGGATGTTCGAGATTATTACATTGAAGAAGTTTAAAGTACTTTGAGGCATCCGAAAGTCAATTTGTATCTTTATCACAAATGAATTGCGAAAATGGAGTTACAAGCTAAAGCAAATTGAAGGAACCATTTTCATTTCATTAAAGTGATGAAGTTACATGAGAATCAGCTCAGAAAGTTTTACATCTTTGGCTAAAGGCTAATATCCTAAGATGGTCTGCCTACGTAACAGTGGATAGTCTACTTGGCTCCTCCAAATACAATGAGATCCACGAAGCCTGTCTGTGTAATGGATGCACCAAAGTTTCTCTGTGGAATGGAAAAATTGGAGGACCGAGACTAAAGTAGAATTGATGAATTCATGGTTGAACCCAACCTTCGGATCAGCGAGAAGCTAATGGATACTTTGACATTCGAGTAGGGGAAGGCTCGGGTAAATCGTGGTCATCTCAGGATCTTTGACGTTGATCCCAAAGTATACACCTATGATGATGAAGTGATCAAGGAGGCAGGAGTTGCAAAGGGATCCACGACGGTGGTTTGACCATTTGAAGGAAGGAAAACACAACTTCAACGGGGTTAGGTTCAAAATAAACCATTTCTCCTTGGGCATATTATCTTCCATAGCAACAAGGACAAGAGAAATCCAAGCAGGACCCAGGGAGTATGCTTCACTCCCCTCGAAGGAAAGCTGGCCGTGCAGGACAACCTGGGGGTGAAGAAGGCCAGGCTTATAAGAGAACTGGGCTCGAAGGATTTTGATCACCATTAAGGAATTAGAGGTTGCAGAATCTGGGAAACTCTGAAAATTTGAAGGCGTAGAATTGTGAAGATATTAACCAAGAAGTGAAGTGAGGAATATATAGCGATTAGATGCTTAATGACGGAATCCATGGGTTAGTGCAAAGGTCTCAAAAAGCAACCGGCTATTTTAATTAGTGCAAGACCCGAGAAGAGCATGCGACGCCAATTTAATCATTATTAGCATCTTGGGTTGCAAAACTCAACAATGATTAAAGGGAGCACTGTTTGGGTTAATATTTAAACTTTGGGCCAAATGGCATAAAGCCCAAGGATGTTAAATAGAAAGGGATTCATCTGGAGCCCAACATAAAGCCCAAGGAAGAAGTGAAGCATTCTCAACCACAAGTAAGCCACTTACTTGCCTATGGAAGTGACAAGTGATGGATACTAGCCTACTATCAGCCAAAAAGAACTTTCCAGTGGCATTTAAGTAAAAAATAGGCGATGACTCACGGCCTTCCGAAGTGCTTTCAAGCAAAAGCATAACCACTGCATTCAGGCTAATCTGCCTATAACAGGAGGAAGTGGCCTCAGAGACAAAGGACACTCAACCAATCAAACAAACAAACTTACAAACTATGCTCTCAAGCTAGATTTGCAAACCAAAGATATAAACAGCCCATATCTCCAATCTTTTAGGCATCTTATACCAAGAAAGTTCATTTTTCTTTAGTTTAAAGCTCTGCTATTCCCGTAGTATCGATCCCTTTGTGTAAACTTGTTTACCATCCACTTCATTTTTCTTTAGTGTAAACTTGTTTACCATCCATTACTTTTCAAGCGCACAATCTTTGTAACCATAAAGAGAAGCGTTTGCAAAAAGTTCAACCTTGCTGGAGAAGGTGAAATCTTGCTCGGAGCTCTTTGTTTGTTTTCTAAACTAGTAGATCTGTCATTTAACATATTGTCCAGCATGTATTCAAATCATTTCAACTTGTGTTCTACTTTGAGAGTTCCATTTATTCTTAGATTTGGTTATCTTTATGGATCTTCTTGCATCTAAAACCAATCTAGAACTAAACAAATGACTTAAGAACACCCTTCCTTCAAGCATACAAAACGATAACTGAAATTCCTTGATCTCAAGGCAAGAAAGAACTTAATATGGACTTAACTCATCCATGACAGTCCTTTGATAACAAGAAGTTCGAGTAACTTGGGGCGCAAGAAACCGACTTAACATACTTGTTCTACATTTACTATAATGAGATAGTAGTGGCACGCCTGAGCACTTAGTTAGTTTTGATTGTAAGCCTCAAGGCCTATACCTAATGCCCCACAAAGGCACCTTTCAGAACTAACTATGTCTTGTTCTTGCAGCGGACAAACTAGCAAGAGCTCGACCACCAAATACATTCAAACCAACGTGCCAATCCCCAGGGGAGCTGTGCTGAGGTGCCAAGGACCCTCCCCGCAGGAGGAAATCTTCACCCGAACAAGACTTGTCTGTGGGATCAAGTTCTGGGGACTCATAGGTATTACATTCATACTTGTATGTTATTATTTCCACTGTTTATGAAGTTTTAACTGAATTAAGCACATTGATTCTAATTTTTTTCAGTATTAAAAGTTACTTTGAGGTACTAGATGTTAACATCCCATTGTTATGCAAACACAACTTGTAAAGCTACATCAAAGGACGGATGCAATTGTTGTATGTATAACAATTGTAAAAACCTATGCCAATCTGTGTCGTTATGTTGGGATGGAAGGTTGATGTCGGGTTGTAACTTGCTCAGGAGCTCAAAAGGAAAGTTCTCTACGCCTAGTTTGAGATCAAATTGAAGTAGAACTGGTTTTCTTATTTTAGCAATTAATTTCTTTTGGACATCTGCATTTTGTTCCCACACTGATACAAATTACTTGTTCTTTATCATATGCCTCTGGCTAGGCTTTGTATCGTTGGTTGGGAGACATTGTAGGGATGTGGTCCTATGTCACAATCGATCCGTATGACACAGTCCTGGTTGTAAGCTGCTACATAGGACGGACACAAGGTTTTGAAATAGATTCTCAAGGTAACTTAGAAGAAAATAAGATAAGAGCTTGGGTTCTGAAGAGATTTCTTTTGCCATAATGCTATTGCGGATCAAGTTGTGCAAGTAAGTTATCGAATTTATTCTCGCTTTCTAATTCAAAGTTCAATTTGACATGTCTAGGGCCTTACATTGTAGTCATGATGAACTAGCTAGTCTGGTTGATTTGGGGTATGTTGCGTTAGAAATGGGTACAGTGTTAAACTGTTATAGATCATGTAGTCCTGAATTCAATACTTTCTGGTGATAATGATTCATTTGGATTCTAAGTTCATGCTGGTTGTTCAAATAACATCACAGCTCACTGAACGTTCTATAAGACTAGTCAGTTCTCCATTTAGGGAGCTAAATCAAGAATAGGCTCTCCCAGCGGCAGTAGGCCGTAAGATTCACATTGTCACGGCAACTCCTTCCAAAGGTTTTCTTTTCCCTCATAATTTTCCATGTCTTAGAGATGCCATCATTCAAAAAGGGTGGTGCTATCCACACGCCCATGTTTACGTTTCATCCACTCGTTAATTCTTGTTCTTTGATCAGTTCCAATTCATTCGATTCAATGACCGAAAACTGAGAAGGGTGTGTGGGAAGTGGGTCTGTGTATATCACCACCTACAAAAATGATAGGGCCTGTTGATGTTTTAATTACTTATATGACAGCTTTTATTGACAGCCGCTACTAAAGCACACTTGTAACAATTGTAGGTTAAAGCCTTAAAAAATAGAGCTCAATGAAAGGTTAAAGCCTTAATACATAGAACTCAATTCAATAACATCATATGTAACCCCAAATGTTGCTTCCCTTTGCTAAAAAACGCAAAGTCCAAAAATTTGAGAAGGGTCAGATGCCAATTAGTTGATTGATGCGTCATCCCAACTCGATCACTTTATTGTGCAGCTCGTGCTTTGAATTACCCATTAGTGACGAAATCTCACTCATATTCTCGTAGCTGAGATCAAGGGACTATTTAAGTAGATTGTCATCGACGAAGTTCTTGGAATCTAAACTACTCTTGCCATAGTATAATGAACGCCACTCTTCATGGTTAAACCCTTTCTCAATCACCCTTCCAAATTCGACTGCAATTTCTCAAAAAATATGTATTTTTCTTCAGGAAGAGTAGTAATGATTCCGATGCAACCATTTTCAGTGATAAAGATGAGCGTCAGAACTTGTTTTTCGACCAAGTCTAGTTTGCACAAGAGCACCATGCCGAAAACGACTAATTATTTTGTCAAAAGAAATGGATCCAGTGACTTCAAAATCAGTTGCAGAACTACCATTTTTCCAAACAGTGAAGACAGCATAGCAACCTTCAGCATCAATGTAAATGCCTTTGCCAATGGATATGAAATCTAATAACCATTTTCCCTTAGTGATGAAATCTCCATCAGTATGTAGATTAAGGGGAAGTATGATGTTAGGGCGTTCTCATTCGTACTACTTTCCAGGGCCATCATCCCCAAGTTTCCAACTGTATAGTAACGTGGAGGTACTCTAGTCAGCACCGCTCACGGTTGCTAGCAGTTGACCCTCGCAGACATTCAAAGAACAAACCGCACCTTTGGTTTGCTTATTACAAATCAGATCTCTCTTCCCAGAATGAGAGAAGGCCTGAGGTAAATTCCCTTGCCAATGGACACGGAATCTGATACCCAATCTAGCTCAGGTCTTCTCTTGTTCTGAGAAGAGAAGACATGATTTGTAAAGAGGAAACCAAATGTGCGGTTTATTTAGTGAATGCATGCAATGGCCAACTGCTAACAACCATGAGCAATGCCAACTAGAGTACCTCCATGTTGTTATCTAATTTGAAACTTGGGGATGGTGTTGCTGTAAGGTTGGAGTCTAAATGGGAATGCCTTGACACCGTACTTCCCATGATCTACAGACTAATGAAGATTTCATCACTAAGGCAAAATGCTTATTAGATTCCATGTCCATTGGCAGGGCATACACCTTGATTCTGAAGGTTGTTTTGCTGTCTTTACTGTTCAGGGAAATGATAGCTTTGCAACTGAAGTCGGTGCATCCATTTACCTTGATCAAATAATTAGACGTGTTCGGCATGGTTCTCTTGTCAAACTAGACTCGGTTGGGTAACAAGTTCCGACGCTTATATCTTTATCACTGAAAACGGTTCCATGCGAATCATTACTTCTCTTTTAGAATAAGGATACCTTTTTTTTTTTAAGAAGCTGCAGTCGAACTTGAGAAGGGTGATTGAGAGAGGGTTTAACCATGAAGGGTAATGTTCGTTGTAATATGGCAAGAGGAGTTTGGATGCCAAAAACTTCGCAGACGGCAACCTATTAAATTGTTTCTTGATCTTAGCTGCTAGAAGATGAGTAAGATTTTGTCGCCATTGGGTGTTTCAGAGGACGAGCGGCACAATAGAGTGGTCCAGTTAGACGACGCATCAATCAACAAATTGGGATATAACCTTCTCAAATATTTAGACTTTTGAGTTTTTGACCAAAGAAAAATAATTTTTTGTTGGAATTTAGATTATTAGTTTTTAAATTAGTTGTCTTGCGGGCCAAGGATTAGTCACTTGCTCATTAAGTTTTAAATTACTTTCTTGTTTTAGTCTAGAGTTTGCTTTAGGTTTTCTCTATATAAAGAACTCTTTGTATTTGATATTCTTATCAATCAATAAACAAGTTATTCACAATGTAGCGCACTCTGATAATCAACTTAGTATCAGAGTAGGTTTGATCCTTCGGGATTTAATCTGCTTCTGTTCGGTATCAGTTTGTCTTGTCGCTGTTAGTTTGAGGAAAAAAAAGTCACAGTCTGTTGAACTCGCATGCATCTCTGCAATTCTCGTCGAAACATAACCCATATCACGCTGTATCTGACCCGACATCATCGCGACCAATTCCCATCCACCCATGTTGTCGCTGCAATCAGGAACCCAGAACCCGACCGCTAATCTGTATTCATACCATCACCCAGATCCGACCGACCCATATTGCCACCTGCTGCTACACCCTTGAACGCTGCTATTGAAACACGCTCCAGAAGCAACCCACGAACCTATTGCCTGCAATCCATCACCACCATCTCCGCTGCTACATCCACTGGTCCATGATCAACCTGCTCTTCCCGCACCAGACCTGCTCCACACCACCATTGATGCTCGATCCGAGAACACCAAACTCGGATCGAGTTCATCCTTGCCTTGTACTCCACTGCTCTTTTTGGCATCTCACCAGCTGCATCACCACATTGTTTCCTGCACTGTATTTGCACCCTCTACACCTCGCGCGTTTTGCACTAAAGTCCATGCACATGTTTGCACAAAAAGGGAAAAGAGGAAGAAAGGGAAAAGAAGAAGAAAATAAAAATAAATAAAAAAGAAAGCCCCACACGGGCAAGAAGAAAAGAAAAAAAACTTTTGGTTAGAAGTTTTGGGGCCCACATATTGTTGTTTTTGGGCTTGTATCTCTAGCTTGTTGTTGCTTTTTACAATGATCACTCGAGTGCTTAGATTGGTAACCACTCAAATGACGTTGTGTACATGGTGAATTGCAATTTTTGCTTGTTTGTTTAGGTTTGTTCGGAAGTTGGAATTTGCATTGGCATTGGCATCGGCATTGGTATTGGCATTGGCATCAGCATTGACATTGGCATCGGTATTGGCATCAGCATTGACATTGGCATCGATATTGGCATCGGCATCGGCATCGGCATGGTAGTTTGAAGTTGGCATCAGTATTGGCATGGTAATGGCTTTTGCATTGGCATTAGCACTAGAACCTAGAGCTTGCATCCACATCACTTTGGCAAACCCATGTCGAGTACCGCCATTTGACCGGGGGGGGGGGGGGGAGGGGGGGTGGTGTTGGAATTTAGATTATTAGTTTTTAAATAAGTTGTCTTGCGGGCCAAGGAGTAGTCACTTGCCCATTAAGTTTTAAATTACTTTCTTGTTTTAGTCTAGGGTTTGCTTTAGGTTTTCTCTATATAAAGAACTCTTTATATTTGATATTCTTATCAATCAATAAACAAGTTATTCACAATATAGCGCACTCTAATAATCAACCTTTTTGGGTTACATATGATCGCATTGAATTGACTTTTATGTATTTAGTCTTTTAACCTTTCATTGAGTTTTATTTATTAAGGCTTTAACCTTTCAAATTCTTTGTCCCAACTCCTTAGCACCATCGGATGGCAGAGGATTTGATTCTTTAAACGCTTATGATTTACCAAAAACTCTCTTGAATTAGGGCGAACTGCAGAGAACAGAGGAAATTCGGCCTTTTAAGAGAGGGGACATAGTTTGGAGAAATTTTTCTATGTACCCACGTCATAGTACAAGTGAAGGAAAACTGTAAATTATATTTCTTCCTCCACTTGTATCATGGCATGTGGCGTACCGACTCAGTTAGGCTGTAATTATATCATCCTGGATAACACATATTTAGACAAGGTTGAATGAAGAACAGGAAAGGTGTGCATGTTACCTGAATGCGAGTACAAGAAAGCCATTAGTTGCAATTGCAGAAAAGCAGCTTCTGTATTGCCTCTGCCATCCTCGACAAGGTTTGTAGCCGGTTATGAATTTAGTTGTGTAAGTTAATTGTTTCTCCCGCTATGTATTGAATTTAATTAAATATTGTTTGTTTTCTATACATGTAGGGGTTCGCAGTGCTGATGAGTGGAAATTGTATTGAGGACCTGCAAAGGATGTAGTCTTTTCACAAGAGTGAATGCCTTTGAATCACCAGTAACAACTGGAAGTGGGGACTCTTTCCGATGGGCTAATGTTGGTGCAGGAAGGAGGGGGTGAAAAGCCTGGACCAGTGCGCATGGGGCCGTGGCTGGTGGTGGTGTTAGTGGGTGGCGCTCAGAAGTCTATGACTTGAATTGTTACCTGACATTTAACTAGTATCATGTCAAACCCACATCATACAAGTTTTTTTCCATGAATGATCAAGTTTGTTTAAACGCACGTAAATGCACGGATGACGAATGTGGAGATTGAATCCTGGTCAAAACTACTAGATGTTATCTCATTAAGTAGTGCAGTGGCTAAACTTTGGTTAACCAATTTCATTTAGCACTTCATTTAATCTATGCAAATTTACATGTGCTAAGATCACATTAGCCTTGCTTCCATTTGAAGACACTTGACGAACCTGGTGGAAAATCTCTCTCTAATTTTCCGAGAGATATATGTGCCTTTCCTTGAATTGGTATCGTGACCATTCAAATCTTGGCCAAGAGACACTAATTCGTATGAATCTATTAATACCATGTAGAGTTAGTGATTCTGTGGCTACACCTGACTGATCACCAAACACTATCAGTCGATCACTGAAGACAGAAACTTGATGTTTTTAATTTCTGAGCAAAATTTTTCGGTGATCAAACATGGTCTATAGATCATCACAAACCAAGTCTTTCTAACTTGAGTCCGAGACAAATTGAACTCAACCATCTATTTTTTAGGTTTTTCCTCAAATATTGTCTCTTCTAAAAATCACTCAAATCCAAAATTGTCTTTTCTGAAAATCACTCAAATCCAAAACCGTTTGACAGTTGAATTATATGATAGTTATTTTAGTGTTTACGTCCATTATCTTCTCTGTTTGTCTTAATGGTTTTGAATTTGATTTTTTTTTTTTTTTTGTTTTGCAAGAATGATCTATGAATAATGAAGTGAAACACAACCGATTAAGAATATTGAATGGACACTAAGCAAGGTGTGTCAACATGTGGCCCCTAATCCTAACTATTTATGTGAGACCTTAGGAATTTGTTATATAAAGGAGTTAGAATTCTTGAAAAAATATGTTCAGATTATTTATGGAAAGGGTGTTTATAAGAAGGTAGTGGATATCATCATGTAGGCCTTTTATTGGGTATTTGTTAGGGGACTACACAATTTAAAAGTAAGTTAATTTTTGACAGAGTTGATCTATATATGGTACCTTATAAATAGATAATCCAAGTTATCATATAACATTGCAGAATAACAAAAAAAAATTGATAAAATAGAATGAGAAAGTCCAAACAAGACGGTAATAACAACAGGACAAGTACACAAGCAAAACAAGAAGCAAAAAAGCATGTGAAAAATTCCTCCATCCACCATAATCTGTTTGGAGTTGAAGACATTCAGCACTTTTTTTTCTGCTCCTAAAAATCCTCCTTGTCTTTCTTGCATTATATTATTATTATTATTATACAGCATTATTGTCGTATTTTTGTATTATTGTCATATTTTTCGTGTTATACCCGATAGTTTAACAGGTCGTGTCGAGTAACACCCGTTAAAATGAACGGGTAATAGACCCAACCCAAAATCGACCCGTTAATATTATTAGGTAATATGACCCGACCCGTTACCCGTTAAGAAAAATATATTTTAAATCAATAAATAATAAAAATGAAAAACATAATTTGACTCCAAAAACTGTAAAACATAATACTAAATTAGTATATACATACCACATTGTCACATAAGTTCTACTTCAAAACATTAATAAAAATAAATAAAAAATAAAACATTTTTCTTTCAAGTTTACATACCCCAAAATAAGAGTCTAATGAAAAAACATTAGTGCATACTACAAAATACAAATGTTCAAAGATATGCAAAATGAAGAGAGTTGTATTTCAAGATTGACGAACCTTGCACCTTTTTTACAATAAAACCTTTCAAGTTTCACCAATCATGAAGGGAAATGGTATTGAAACTTTAGTTTGATATAATCTTCAAGGGTTATATTGACGATGTTTTCACTAAGGTTTTCCATAATCCATAAACTATATATCAAAATTTAACCATTGATTGTCATTTACATTTACGCTCCATTCGTCTCACCAAATTTTTTTTTTAATCGGATTTTCTTTTTTGAAAACATAATCTCTTAGAGGATGCAGAAAGATGAACGATTTGGATCGTTGATATTACGATGAGAGTTTTACCATTAGTGAAGATATAGCTCGAAGTTTATAAAGTCTCTAGAAACTATATAACATGAACTTATATTTTAGTTAACCGTAAATATCGGAATGTTATATCAACGATTTGAACTGTTCATTTTTCTACATCTGTTAAAAGATCACTTTTCAAAAAAGAAAATCTAAAAAATGAAATTTGGTTAGTAAAATAAAGTGTAAGCGAAAATGTACGGTTGAATTTAAATCTAAGGTTTATAGATTATGGTGTCAGATTTCGGAGTTAACCCATTCACAAAAGTTATAAAAGTTATCATTACGAGTGATTCTATATTTTTTTAAACATTTTTTACACTTTTATAATATTATTAATTTAGGTGACAGCTAGTCCAGAATTTCTAATTCTCGATAATGTGAATTGACAATTTTACCCTTGAGCGTTGGGGGTGCATTGTATTTTTAAACTAAAATCATGGTCCAATTGCATAATTTCCTAAACTATGGGGACCAATGAGAACTAGGGAAGATATTATTTTGATTGGTGGCTTTTAGACCACACAACCACACATCCATCCTCTCTTATCACTCCCGTGTCACTCTCTATCTCTCTCTCCACTCTCAGACTGTCTCTTTTTCTCTCCCCTCACGTATGAACGAGAACCAAAGACCCTCAAACCTTCACAGATCGAAGGTGTTGAAGGCACCATTGCATTCCTCGTGGTGTGGCAAGTCCAGTGGTACAATTTTCAGGTATGAAATACCCTTGTTTTCACATGAAATAACGTGGCTCCGAGTTGAGCACTGTTCATGAACTTTAAAATGGTTGTGTTTTAGGACAATCCGAGCTCACAGCGAGCTCTAAGAGGTTCCCACGAAGCTCGGAGTGCTTCGTTGACTCAGTTTTGATGTTCGGATCACGTGGTTCGAAGGTGGCCGGTTTTGTTGGAATTTTTCTAACGTGATTTCAAAGGATGTGGAGCTTTTCAGAGGTATAGCCTTCTTCTTCTCAAGATTTGTGACGTTTTGGTGAAAATTTTGAGGAAAATGGTGCAGAAACGAGTGAGAAAACAGCATTTACAGGCCTACCCAGATTTTCGGCGCCGGTGAACTTTTTCAGCGTCTGGAGGTAGAGGATGACATGCGTGGGGGCGCGTGGTGCCGTGCCCCTCCCGGCTCGTGCGGCCACAAAAATTTATTTTAAAATTTTGTACGGGTTCATGACGTCATGTAGGTCACGTTGGTATATTCAAATACCAAAATTGAGCTTTGTATGAGAAGTTATTTCCGAAGTTCCATATATGTGCTTAAATAACATTATTTCAGTAAATTCTCATTTAGGTGAGACATATCCCGAGGACGATCGTAGCCAGGCTAGGCTTGGGGGCTACGACCCGGCTACTTACCAGTGAGTGGTAGACTGTTTAAATGATTTGAAATTCCATGCAAAGTATCTATTTATTTTAATGATACATTAGTGACTGCATATATTTATGATTTGTGCTGCGGAGGCTCAGGTAAGTGTCAGGTGAGTTTTATATTGTTTATGATGAGAATGATGTGATGTGATGTGATTAGAGCTCATATACCTGCACCTTGATATTAGTGCTCACGCCCAGAGTTAGGGGCATAGTCTTTCACGTGATGTTCACCTCCTGCACCGAATGCTTGCCTTGGATCCAAGTTAAGTGCACAATCCTGTCGTATAGACCACTATAAGTGGGTTCAACTCGTAGGTGACCCACGAATCATTCGCACAGTCTTCATGTGATTGTAGCACTAGAGCATATTATTATATATTCAGTGATGTTGAGCAGACCACTAGAGGTGGTGTTGATTTGTGTGCAGGATTTACGATATGATTGAGTTGATTATGAGCTATATGATATGATGAGATTATTACGAGCTATATATAGCTGAGAGCTAAGTTGATTATCTGGCACTTGATCACATCCACATAGTTATAATTTGGGCATTCAGTTATGATACTTTAGCATGGCATACATACATATTTTCCAGAATGATTTCGAGATTTATACATATGAGTATATACTTTATTTCTGGGAAACTATACAGGTTTTATGGAGAGGGGTTATAACTTTTGAGAAAAGAATGATTTTGAAAAGATTTGTTTTGCTGACCCACTCAACTTGTTTTTCGCCCCTCCAGGTTCTAGGTAGCTAGTGTTCGTTGGTGGCATACAAGAATCTCATCAAACGTTCTGACATAATTCATTTATGTAGGACACCCTTTTGTGTTATTCGAACTTATTATTCCTGCTTGACTGCATTTTACTTAGTGTGCTTTGGTTCTGTATAAACACTATAATTCTCGCTCAAGCACACTATCTTAATTAGGTTGCTAGTGGCCTGGTTTTAATTCATTCGTATTCCTATTATTAATCTTGCTTCCGCACTGTGCACATGGTTACGTCACGCTCACGTGACGGCCATCATGCCTTGATTTAGGTCAAAGTGTGTCAATTTTGCACTCAAAAAACAGTATTCATGAGATTTGGAGGGTTTTAAAAATCTAAATGACCATGTAACCATCGTTTAAGCGTAGAGAGTGCAATCATGAGTGTTTATATATGATTTCACATTTTTCAAACTTATACATTAATGATTATGAATTTTATTTATTTTGAACTCCCTTAAAAATACATGAGGGATTGTATGGTTTTAAAAATTCATGTACCCACCTTTAAAATGTAGAGGATGCGATTACGAGCATTTACATATTTTTTTCACATTTTTTGCACTTGTAAATTAATTATTATAATTTTTTAAATGTATTTGGTATTTTTAAATTACTTGATGTTTTTATTTTTAATGTGTTTTATAATTTTCTAATCTCACTCTTTGCTCATAGTATTTTATAAAAATAAATAAAACTTAAATTTTGAAAATTTATTTAGAATAATAATACAATAATAATTAATTAACAATATATATCCACTATATCTATTGTATTTTATAGTAATTTTTTTTAGTAGTTAAAAAAATTAAAATCATCAAAATAACTTTTTTCTTTTCGTGTCGAAACAGGTTACCCCCTTGTTCACTCTCATGTAAACCTGTTAAAGACCCATTATTAATGGGTTCTTATCGTATGACCCAATAACGACCTGATTAGTTATTGTGTCGTTTATGTGTCAGGTAAGAAATTGTCAGGTCTAGTATCAACCTTCCTCTCCTCCTTCTCTGCAGTTCTGCTGCCCGCTTGATATAATAGTAAGCGTCCTCTAAATGCTAACATTAAATAAATAAGGACTGTTCTTTGAATGCCATGGAGAAGAAGGACCAGAAAGCTACTTCCGGCATCACTCAACATTTAGACACAAATGATATCATAGTAAGCAAAGAAGCCGTCTTCCTTGTTCTCATTCTTATTTTTCGGCATACGGTGATGTGTATTTTTCTGCTCATAAAGCTCCTCCTTGTCTTTCTTAAATAACAAATGATAGATTGAATTGAATAATTCATTATAATTATAATTAATAAGAAAAAAGAAAACAAACATAAACTCATAATAGAAAGAATTTAAGAAACGATGGAAGCCTAAGATTATGAAGCCACCAACAACAATCATATTTACTCTTTTCAGAACCAACTACTATCAAATTATCATCTCAATGTTAAAGGTTGTTCTTTCTAATGTATAAATTAAAATGTGGTCATGCATCAACTCTTGTATCTCTACATGATAATTTTATCCAACTAGTTACAATTAAATACATAAAGACCCATTAAGCATAGAAGAATCATGTCAACCAAGCAGGGCTAGCTTGATATTGGTCATGCTCACTAGTTTTATATACTCTTCTTAATCTTAGTTCCAATAAACCTAATTGATTGGTCATCCTCTTAGATTTATTTAAGTATCTAGATGCAAAATTCCTAAGAGTAATTAGGCATTAGAAATCCGAACATAGAATAAAACGAGCACAAAGATTAAAAATATAACATGACACATAATTGAATAATAATTAACAAAGTACTTCGCAAATATTCATGTCATGACTTCATCATACACCTTAGAAATAACTTAGTTACACAAAAAAAAAAAAAAAAGATACAACCTTGAATCAATGTCAAGGCATGTCCTAAGCTCTCTTAAAACAAAACAAACTCCTAAAAAAAAGATCTAACCCTTATCTATACTAGAAAAATCCTACAAAGTCTGCAAGAAACTCTCTTAAGACAAAACAAACTCCTAAACAATTAGGGACATAAACTAGGAAAGAAGAACCCTTCTTGGCTTGGGAAACATGTCATCTATCTTGCACGCCAGTTTTGGGGTGGATTGATCTTCTAAAAAATTCTGTAAAATATGAGAAATATAGCTTTATGTCTTATCTTTCCAAGCATACATCACACACCACCAGGAAAAATCGTAAAAGGCTCCATTCATTGTTAGAGAAATTAGAATACAGAGACAAATTATCAATGTGTGTGGTATGAATGAATTAGAATAGCTTCACAAGATTGAGACAACTTTAATGGAACATAGATTATTGTTCCTAACAAGATTTGCTTGATTGGCCTACCAATTACTAACCTCAACGTTTAAGCATTTGTTGAAATTTTTGGTAAATAGAAAGGTGATGGTGAGGCACCCGAAGAAAGTCCACGACATCGAGCGAAGAGCTCCAATGTACTCGGAGCTACATGTATAACTTGATTACTTGAAGTAGCGGATAGCTTGTTCAATTGTCTTGTCAACGGGTTCAAGAATAAAAATGTGTGGAGAGAAGGAGCAAAAATAGTTTTTCAAAGAGTAAATTGTAGTAATGATTCCTTAACTTTAACTTCATTGGAGCAATGGTCCCTCAACTAAAAATTCATTACTATTGATCCCTCAACTAATCAAAACGTGCAACTATAGTCTTTCAACTAAAAATTCATTATCATTGGTCCCTCAACTTTAATCCAACTAAAGAAATGGTTCTTGAATTTTAACCCAATTGGAGCAATGGTCCCTCAACTTTAACCCAATTGTAGCAATGGTCCTTCCAACATAACTCATTTTAACAAAATTCTGATGAAATTAACGAAAATGACCATCACTACATATTTTGATAAGTTGAGGGACCCCAATTGTAGTAATGGTCATTCCAACATAACTTATTTTGACAAAATTCTGACAAAGTTGACCAAAATGACTATAGCTACACATTTTGATGAGTTGTGGGACCAATGGTAATGAATTTTTAGTTGATGAGCATTGCTCCAATTTGATTAAAGTTGAGAGACCATTGCTACAGTTTACTCTTTTTCAAAAGAGGCAAAAGTCTTTATGGCTCCTTTTAAGGCCAATTTCCAAAGTTTCCCACCCAAATCACGTTGTAAAGATTCCCTTAACCAACTTATAAAAATATAAGGGTTAATCTCAATTTACTACCCTAAAGTTTCTTAGTTTTTAACATTTCATACATCAAGTTTTTTTCGTCCAAGTCTAGTAACAAAAGTCATAATTATGTGATATTTTTATACATCCGTTAAGTTTTCTATTAAAATGGTTATTAACCTATGACGTGGCTCTTACATGGCTAGTGACAGAGTGCCATGTGTTAATCTGGCCCCACATGAACATTAAAAGATAAAAAAATAAAAATAAAATTACAATATGGCCCCACATGAGACCCCCAAGGTTCGAATCCTAGATATGACACTGGTCACATAAGTACATTTTTTCAGTAGTCAATTCATTGATCAGGAGATAATTTAAGCAAATAAGCATAAAGAATAATCATGAAAATGGCTATCACAAATGGTTACCATAAACATCACCGGTACAGATTTGTTAAAAAACATAGACGCAACCAACCTATATACAAGGACGATAAACATAGACGCAACCAACCTATATACAAGGACACACGCTATATCGTCGCTAACCAAGTTAGACTATGCTTATGCTTATAAGTGAGGCCACAAATTCAGTAGCATTGGTCCCATCTTGTAAGTTGCTTTCTTAATTTGGTTGAATGAAAATTAGATTTATTACTGTTCCATAGGCAATATGGCCCCCAAATTTCATAAAATATTGTGTGCCAAACAAACGCGTGTATGCCGTTTTGTGTGTGCATTGTTTGTTTGTCACAGAGATCGTATGAAAACAGCCGGGATTCAATATATCCGTGCTCGACAAACGCTAATTGTCAACAGTCTAGAAGGTGTACGAATATGCATGCAATTATTTGGATACAAGTTCGTTTTTACAAACTTAATGCCTTCATATCATTTTCAACACTTTATGCCAAGGGAGAATGTGTGTCACGTTATCACGAAACCATGTGCGATCTAGCTTTGTGAAAGGATGTGATTTGTAAATTGACTAATACATTAATTAATCACTTGGATTTTTATACATTTCTTTCTTATAATACATCCAGAAGGATCATGGCATCTAGTAGAGGTAATATTTCTTAGTTGCTTGAGTTATAAGCCTGTTGCACATTTTATATGTTTTGGATTATATGATGTATATTTTTTTCTTGGGTGATAGTTACCACTACTTAAGCTTGATTATATATGAACAACATGCTAACATTTATAGTTGTATTAGAATTAAAAGAAAAATGTTTTATTTTTAGCTACCCCTCCTCTTGGAAGTCCATTTAAATCTCATTTTGCAATCTGTAACTCAAAAGTCATTACTTTACTCTCTGAAACTCAAAATTTGTTCTACTTTGACTTGTGGACTCTCTTTTCTCTATAAAACTTATAGGTCACCTCTTAAAATATATGTGGACCTTGGAATACATTTGATTATAAATCTCCATTATACGTAAACATTCAATAATCAGAGAATATTAAGTTTAAAAGAAATTGAAGATAGGACAAAAATAAAAAAGATTAATTAGTTTGGCACCCAAAAATCAAACTCATACAAGAAATCAACAGATTTAAGGTACTGTGGAGCGAATTTTGAGTTTTATAAAGACGACTTTCAAGTTTCTGAGGGCAAAATGGGATCAACATCGAGTTTCATGGGGCAAAGTGAAGTGAACTTTGAGTTTCAAGAAGTAAAGTGACGACTTTTGAGTTACAGAGAGCAAAGTGAGATTAAAATCGATTTCTAGGGGCGTAGATAAAAATATTGATAAACGATCAGATAATTACACTAAATTCATTTAGATTACGGAAATGAGGTGATACAAATTTGAGTGTAGAGGGGAGTACACTAGGGTTGCGTTGTCACCATTAACAATCCTATGCAATTTTACCAATTACTTATAAATTTCCACATACATGCTTTGAAGGTTAGGTTTTCCTAATGCATATTTTCATCATGATGTTCAAGCGAGAACGTATATATAACATGCAACCCGTCTGTGATGTTCAGATCAAATATAAACATGCAAGACTCATTAAGCTTTGTGAAAACCCTTTGAAAAACCATGCAACCCTTAAGAGCGTGATGTTTGCCTTAAGTGAACTTACAATTACTTATCACAAGAAACCCTCTTCAATTTTAGTGTGATGTTAAAACAGAAATTGCATCAAATTACTTATCTAAATACCCTAATAGTTGCGAATCACTAAGACAATTAGATAGTTTAATCACGGCGATTAATAATTCAAAGCAAGCATGCATCCATTCATAAGCAAATTAATAAAATCACATATTTATGCTAAGGCTTGTGGCTTCACCCTAGCAAAAGAACTAGTTACGAACAATCATAATAAAAACTAAAGAAAATATATTAACTAGAAGAAAGAATGAAAACACCTTGTAAGTAAAAAGTCTGAAGTTCTCCAAAATAATGCGTGCATTCTCCCCCCAAAACCCAAATGGCTAAAAAGCCTTATTTATACTACTCCAAATTAAAATCCTCATAGAAAAGGTTTTCTAAAAACTAGGAAATAAAATAACAAAAGGATAACTAGAAATTACATTCTTATTATGACTAGGAAATCTGCCCAGCAGAGAAATAGCCACGTTTTTGGACTTTCAGGGCGTCAAAAAGGCTCAAAATGACTTGAATTAAAGATTAGGACCTCCTCTTCAATTTCTAAGAAGAGCCTAAGTCCAAAATCTATCATCTTCTAGCGCAAAAGTCGCAAATAAACCCTGCAACCCAATCTGCCAGCACTGCACGCTGGTCATAAATTAATTTTTCACGGTCTGATGCTTCGGGATAAAATTATGAAATTTTGATACAACCTTCTTGACAGATTCATGAACCCACTCCAATTGGGAACCCACTCCATTTAATTACTTTATGCTTAGAACAAGTTTGCATGCCCTACATTAAAAATACATAGCAAAGTATCAAAATCTCACCAAAATAATAACCAAAATATATAGTATAAAATCGACTCATCAGTATTTAACCAGAAAACAAATTATGCTCCTGTGAAAGTATCTACTTATTACGGAATCTTAGATGCCACTGTATCTAGTTATCTCAAATCAATTGTAAATAGAGTAAATTGTACAAATGGTCCCTCAAGTTTAATCAAATTGGAGCAATGGTCCCTCAACTAAAAATTCATTACCATTGGTCCCTCAACTTATTAAAATGTGTAGCTATAGTCATTTTCATCAATTTTGTCAAAATTTTGTCAAAATAAGCTATATTGGAATGACCATTTATACAATTAGGGTCTCTCAACTAATCAAAGTGTATAATTATGGTTCTTTTCGTCAATTATGTCAAAAATTTTGTCAAAATAAGTTATATTGGAAGGACCATTGCTACAATTGAGTTAAAGTTAAGGGACCATTTCTCCAATTGAATTAAAGTTGAGGGACCAATGGTAATGGATTTTTAGTTGAGGGACCATAGCTGCACGTTTTGATAAGTTGAGGGACCAATGGTAATGGATTTTTAGTTGAGGGACCATTGCTCCAATTGAGTTAAAGTTAAGGGATCATAGCTACAATTTACTCTTGTAAATACAATGTATTCCTATTGCTTTTATGGTTTATTTTTCCTTGGCTAATATATCCCTATTGCCAAATTAATCCAAACTATTTCCTTTCAAGCCATTCCATCAAAATCTATCCTTGTATTGTTTCCAATATACAGTTTTAAATGCCTACGAGACAAAAGTGGCATGAAATGCAACCCATACATACGTATATATAATAAGATGCCAACGAAAGCAGCACGTGAGGCCTCGTGTTCCATGATATGTACACACACCCATGCACTAAAACTAGGTCTGTCAATTCCTGACACGACCCAATAACCCGACACGACACGATACGAAATTAACAGGTATTTAGGTCGACACGATAACGAATCGGGTCGTTATCGTGTAACCCGATAAGCACATGTTAAGATAACGGATTGATTCAGGTATACATGTGGGTAACATGATACACGATAAGCAGAATATTAATTTTATAATTTTATAACCCTAAAAAAATACTATAATAATTATATATATTAATTTAACAATTTTATACTCCTAAAAACTATAATATATATTAAATATAATAATTATAATAATTATACCTCCAAAATATTAACTATCTATAATAATTATATATATATATATATATTAAATTTATAAAAACTATAATAATTATTAATTAATAATATGTATCCAAAATCCATTGATTTGATTCTATTTCATTCTCAGTGCCACCCTTTTTGAAGAAAAAGAGAGGCAAAATGAAAATGATAAGACAAGTTGAAAAGGAAACAAAAAAGAAAGGAAATTAGGGAAAGATGAGTAGACTACCGAAGGGAAAAGTGAAAATTATAAGAAAAGTTGAAAAGGAAAAAAAAAAGAAGGAAAAATGAAAATTAATAGAAGTGATGAGAATTTTTTTTTTAAGTTATTAACTTTTTATCACACATATGACATATCCCACTATTTTTATAATGACACGTGACGTGATGTACTACTTCATGTACCGCTTAATTATACGTACAAAATAAATAGATTTAAATCTACTTAATAAATAAATAAATATATATATATACACCATTGAACTTGATGGGATACGAATTCTCCGAAACTAATTTCAACGATCCCAACCGTCAAACTTGTTTGTATATGCTTCGAGATCACATCAGCAAAAAATCACAAAAAACAAACATTCAGAGATCAAGTAACGGGACAAAAGTTTTTGACAGTTATAAACGAAAAATCACGATTTAACGGTTATTTTAACTCCGATTTTGATGATTTTTTACAACTACGCTTCTTGACCCTATATGAATACAACGAATGAATTCGATCTTCAATGTAAAATATTTACACAAGTGGATACCACAAAATCTTATGTTATACTTAATGAAAGTATAAGTGTTAGTGAATCTATCGTTTTAATGGGATACAAATTCTCCGAAACTAATTTCAACGATCCCAACCGTCAAACTTGTTTGTAAATGCTTCGAGATCACATCAACAAAAAATCACAAAAAACAAACATTCAGAGATCAAGTAACAGGACAAAACTTTTCGACGGTTATAAATGAAAAATCACAATTTAACGGTTATTTTAACTCCGATTTTGATGATTTTTTACAGCTACACTCCTTGACCCTATATGAATACAATGAATGAATTCGATCTTCAATTTAAAATATTTACACAAGTATATACCACAAAATCTTATATTATACTTAATTAAATTATACATAAACTATAAGTGTTAGTGAATCTATTGTTTTAATGGGATACGAATTTTCCGAAACTAATTTCAACGATCCCAACCGTCAAACTTGTTTGTATATGCTTTGAGATCACATCAACAAAAAATCACAAAAAACAAACATTCAGAGATCAAGTAACAGGACAAAGCTTTTCGACGATTATAAACAAAAAATCACGATTTAACGGTTATTTTAACTCTGATTTTGATGATTTTTTACAGCTACACTCTTTGATCCTATATGAATACAATGAATAAATTCGATCTTCAATTTAAAATATTTACACAAGTAGATACCACAAAATCTTATATTATACTTAATTAAAGTATACATAAACTATAAGTAGTAGTGAATCTATCGTTTTAATGGGATACGAATTCTCTGAAACTAATTTCAACTATCCTAACCATCAAACTTGTTTGTATATGCTTCGAGATCACATCAGTTAAAAATCACAAAAAACAAACATTTAGAGATCAAGTAACGGAACAAAGCTTTTCGACGGTTATAAACGAAAAATCACGATTTAACGGTTATTTTAATTCCGATTTTGATGATTTTTTACAACTACACTTCTTGACCCTATATTAAGATAATGAATGAATTCGATCTTCAAGTTAAAATATTTACACAAGTGGATTCCACAAAATCTTATATTATACTTAATTAAACTATAAATAAACTCTAAGTGTTAGTGAATTTATCGTTTTAATGGGATACGAATTCTCCAAAACTAATTTCAACGATCCTAACCATCAAACTTGTTTGTATATGCTTCGAGATCACATCAGCAAAAAATCACAAAAAACAAACATTCAGATATCAAGTAACGGGACAAAACTTTTCGATGGTTATAAACGAAAAATCACGATTTAACGGTTATTTTAACTCCTATTTTGATAATTTTAATCAGCTACACTCCTTGACCATATATGAATACAATGAATGAATTTGATCTTCAATTTAAAATAACTCTTGAAGTTGAAGGCAATAGATCAAACCAAAGTTCCAATACAATTTCATGATGATCGATGTAAATTGAAGATTTTGTAAATTGAGGTTTAAACTTTTGAAAAAGACTTACAACCTTGAAAACAAAAACTCTTTCATTTTGCATATCCTTCCACATTTAATATTTGTAATAGATTAGTAGTGTATGTATTATTTTTTTTATTAGGCTTTTATTTTCAAGTGTAGATATAGTACTTAAACGATAAATGTTTTAATGTTTTGAAGTAATATTTATGTGGCAATGTGTGGTATGTGCAAATTTTAAATTTTTTTTTTTTCTTAACGGGTCATAACGGGTCGGGTCACTTTACCCGACCTGACCTGTTAAGGACCCGTTAAGATAACGGGTGTGACACGACACGACCTGTTAATATAACATGTGTTACACGAAAACGACACAAACACAACAGACACGACCCGTTTGCTAGGCCTAACTAAAACCCATCCCAGCCCCCAGCCCCCCTCCCTTTCTTCTACAACGAAACCAGGACGCGGTAGTCTTCCCGATTAAGCAAATCCAACTCACACATATATTTTGATATATGCTGCTTCTGCCATCTAAATCTAGAAGTCGACGTTAAAACGTACGCTTCCTTCGACGGCTCTTTCGCCCAAACAGTTCATCACCATAAAAAATAAAAATAAAATTGCATCTTCTTCCCCTCTTCTCATCCTCCTCCTCCACCAAATCATCCAGTCAAAAGATTCAAAACTAAATAAAATTAGTTCATAAAAAAAAAACTCCATTTCACATCTTCATCATCTCCACCGAATGGCACCGTCAGCACCAACCAACCACCACACGATCATCAGCAAGCTGCCACCAAAACCCAACTTCAAATCCACGACTGCCGCAGCCAAACAGCCGCTAGTCTGCTTCTCCGTCGCAGCCTACGCCAAGTCCGTCGTAAAACACCTCCACTCCTCACCCCACAACATCCCAATCGAGCAAGGCCTCACCGATCAAGAGCTCGCCTCCCTCGAAGCCGCCTTTGACTTCACCTTCCCACCTGACCTCCGCGCCATCCTCCAGGAAGGCCTCCCCGTGGGATCCGCCTTCCCCAACTGGCGCTCTTCCTCCCACCAACAACTCCGGATCCTCCTCAGCCTCCCATCCCGCAGCCTCCTCAGGCAAGTCTCCAACGGAACCCTCTGGTGCAAGTCGTGGGGTCCGAAGCGTTCACCGCGTCATCGTCATAGTGATGCTGACGTGGAAAACCAGCTGGTGATGAAAGCGCCGGTTCTCGTTCCGATTTACCGGAACTGTTACGTGCCTTCGAGGCCGAACGTGGCGGGGAATCCTGTTTTGTACATTGACGCAGAGAGGGTCAGGGTTCTGAGCTGTGACATCACCCGGTTTTTTTGCCAAGAGTTTGGGTTCGTGCACGTGCCCGCGTGGGCCCCAAAGGCAGCGCGGAGAATTGAGTTTTGGAGCGAGGTGGTGGGGCGTGAGGAGACGCCCGGGTGGTGGAGTGGGGAGGAGTTGGCGGAATGTTTGGAGGAGGTGTTTTGGAGGCTGAGGGAGGGCGGGTGGAAGGAGGAGGAGGTTAAGGAGATGATGATGATGGACGGCTGTGGTGAGAAGGTGAGAAGTGGGCCCCACATGACGGGAGATGGTTATGACGAGGCGGGCGTTGGGTGGGGCGTGAAGGTACTGTCTATGGTTTTGTTGCGTGGGGGTTGGACCAAAGAGGATGTGATGGACTCCCTTGGTCTTGAGGGAACAGGATGAGTACCATGCTAACGCGCTTCTTCTAGAAGAAAATATTGGATTCGGGTTTATAATTATACCTATAATCCGAGTTACGTTATGAATTTATTCGAATCATAATTTGGATCATCCGATTTAGACTCGGTTGATATTAGATATTATTTTATTTATATTTTAATATGGAAAGTATCCCACCAGATTTGATTGTATTTAATTAGTTAGGATGGAAACTGGTTATATTTTGATATTATTTGGAGAGCTATACATGATAAATTAAGTTGTTCGATAATGATTTGGTTTCAGATTTTAGTTTTTAGTTTTTTTCTTTCCTTGCTTGTTAAGAGCCATCTTTAAACAGGGCTCTTAATTGATGTTCCTGATCACGTCTCTATCAGTTAAACATTATTGGCTAAATGGACGGGATAACTTGAGGTTCAAACAATCATAGCGTCACACGTGCTCTGTTACGAATCAATTTTAAGCTCATACTTGCCACTACATAAAGGCATGCCGAATCCATGGAAGGGTAATTGTTCATTAGCCATAAAACCTAGAGCTTATATATTGAACATGCTGTATAGTGCTGATGGATGTTAACCTTACGGCTGAAATGCAGTGAAAGTATTTTCTCAGTCGGCAAATGAAAGCAATGGGTAAAAGGGCAATGTGCTAGTTCAGTTGCGTCTTGATCGCTCTATTTGAATGCAGAAGCATATAGGGACTTCATGCTGATTTGAAGCCACAACTTTCTGCATGTTTTGTTTTGATATCATTGTTATTTACAATCGTAGTTAAATATATGTAACATCAACTTTCCTTGTTGGCATGCGCCTCCTTCTCAACAAGAGAGGTTATCCCTGGCACAGCCTTGGTAGTGGAATCACCATCCTCGCTATTCACCGCTGCATGTGTCTTTGAAATTAGATCGAACTTGGACACGAAAGCCTGTCTCGAAATAAACCCAAGCATAGGGGGAACGGCAAAACTACTTTGCTGCGCAATCATGTTAGCAATTATTCTAACAACCATCAGAGCAACATGCTTCATAGGCTTAGATCTAGCAGCCTCTTTCTTCCATTTGGAAAAAGTTCCCGAAACCCTTCCAGTAGTTGACGAACCCTCGTGACCAGCGAAGAAAGCCTTCAGCTTCTTCTCCACCGACGGCTTTTGAGCAGGTGACAAAGATCTCTTTCTCCCACCTCTTCTAGCAACAGGCTACATGGTAATGATCGAATGAGCAAACACCTCATCCTTGATCTTCTTGATCCTCTCCTTCGAGAGGAAGCCTGTCTTTTTTTTCTAGGAAGAAGATTGAGCAACTAGTGCCATTCGAGATATTCAGTGGGGATCCCCATAGTGATGTGCACATTTTTCATGTCTGGATAAGTCTTGGGAATTGAGCCAAATTCTAAATCTACATAAACAAAGGAGGGTAAATCAAAAGGCAACTCTACAAAAAGTATAAAGCAGCTTAGACACTAAACAACCCATTTACCATCGGTGTGGCTTATGTTAAAGAAGTACCTAAATGTGTTGGTAGTCAGGTCCAAGTCAAAGAACCTGCTCAAGTTATAGAACCCCACCATCACGCGGACCGCGTTTGGATAACACTAATCAAGAGCACACTTCATGGACCGGATCACCTCCTGGAAAAATCGAGGCATAGGAAAAGTGAGCCCCAACACAAAGTAGTAGGGTGAAACTTGATAGCTTTCCTAGACTTACACGGTTCACTGCTGCTATCTTCCTTGGCCCGTTTCACGTGAACCCCAGATGGAATTGCATGCTTGAACATCTCGAGGAGGTCCCTGAACTGCTCATCGAAACCTATTTTGACATGAGCAGCTCTAAAGTAGCCTAGCTTACTCCTAGCAATATAACGAAAAAATAAATTCATCATTCCTATGGCTTGAGGAAGACATGTTAGATAAAATCCTACAACGGTGCAAGGAAAAATTGTTAGGAGGCTACTCGAAGAAGAAAAAAAATTGCATGGAGCAGACCTAAGACACAAGCCTAGCACGCCAGACCCTACGCTCAGCCCAACCTTCCCGCGCCAGGCTCTAACCTAGCTGGCCTTCACGGCCTAAACCAAGTGGAAAGTGGGGCTGGCGCCTCCATACATCCCCCACTCTCTCTTCTGCATCTCCCTTGTTGCATAAGCCTGAGCCCGGCGCTCCTGGCCCACGTCAGCCACATGCTGAGCTGCCAACCCTAGACCTACACCGAGTTGAGCCACCTGCAGTAGCCCTATTGCCACGACAGCAGCCATTTTTTCCCGTATATTCCACCCTAATCGAGCTAAAATTCAAGCCCTGAGGCTTCACAAAATCTAGAAGAAAGAGAAAATTAATTTTTTCTTACCTTGGAGAAGAAGAAAAACAATGAAACACGATTCTTACACGAGCAAGCAAAGAAGATTGCTAAGAAGAGGGAATAAATATCCTCTGGCTTACTCTTTTTCTTGTGGGGTTTTAGTTGCACTCCAAATTTATTTAAGGGCCCCTGCTTGACGCATACTTAAATAGGTTTTAATGGCAATTACATTCCCTTTCCTAGAAGAATTTAAATTCCAATTCAAAGTAGGAATCTACATCAAATTGGGATATAAAATCCATGTCTATCTATGCAGCTTTGGATTCCTACACCTTATGTCCTTTCCTGAAAGCAGCCCATTAGGTGTGAGGGCATTTATGGAGCAAAAAATAATCTCAAAAATCATGGAGCTGACATGTGGATTATTTTCGAAGAAGGACAACACTGCCCCTATTAAATGAGCAGGGAGCATTCTCATTCACCACGCGTAGCTGAGGTAGAGCGGCCAAAGATCAACGACTGGTCAAGGCACCCCTGCCCGTAGGAAAAGTCAAAGGTTTTTATGATAGGATAATTCCTTATTCTTATCATAAATACATACCTAATCAAAGAAGCCTTCTTTCAAGTAAGTAATCCTAATTCCATTTATTTAGGATATTTACCTAATTACTTCAAGATATTTATTTACACAAATATCTTGCAATATTCCCACCAAAAATACCACCTATGGCCGGCCACCCCTAAAACCTAGAGGGTCGGCCCACTTCTTCCTCATCTCCTATAAATACCCGATTTATCTCCAAAATTGAGGATTTTGCTACTTGCAAACTTCTACACATTCTTTTCAAAATTCTAACTTTGGCATCAGAGATTATTCAGCCAAAGCCTCTCCCCTAATTCATCGTGGGTGCATGAGGCTTTTGGCCTTAATCTTAGGTGTTATTATTTTATAGATGCATTTTCGTCAAAGGAAGCAATGGCAAAAAGTTGCATCCACACAAATGTGGTACGATTTGCATTTTGCTAGATTCTTTTGCAGATATTGCCAAACTGACTACAAACTAAGGATTATATTTTAATAGGCCCAATTATGACGTTGAATTACAAGCTATATTTGATAAATGAAACCTTAGAAGACCTAATACTTTACATACCTAAAATACTCAAATAATAAAATAAAAAACACTAAGATTTTCTAACCGTTTTGGCCCTTAGGTTAAATAGTATGTCAAAGCAGAGTCAGTGGCACTAAAATGCATTTGTGAGAAATCATATTTGAGTTGGGATTCAAAGCATTTGCTTACTTTCCACTAAACTGACTTGAGTTTTAACTCTCACAGTTTGCCAAATAAAGTTAATTTGTATCTTGAAGCATCAAATCTCTTGTCCAATAGATGCATGAATACATAAAAGGCAGATCAGGATCCTCTCCTGAGCAAATCACACGGCCCGTTGATCAAAATCCAACGACTACAATTATTATAACTTTTAGAAGGGCCCTCTAATTGTAGACGTTAGATTTTGATCCAACGGCCTTTGTGATTTGTTCATGAGGATCAACCTCCTAAGCTCAGGAAAAGATCCTGATCCATGTTTCAAATCATATGTCGGTAGGCTACTCGAGAATGTCTCCACAATGAAGATCAAGTAGGTTAAATCTATATTGAAATTTCATTTATGAACCATATATTTTCTAAATTTCATCTTTGGCTGCCCAATAACTCCCTTATTTCACTTTTTTTGTTGTTTTTTATAGAATTTAAATTCAAAAAATATTAGTGATATTATATTTTGTAAACCACAAGACGTGGTGGTTAATGATTAGATTTTTTATTTAATGATTTAAAGAAAGAATTCAACTATCAACTATCAACCATCATATCATGTGGTTCATATTTATGCAGTCTATAAATTATAATTCAAGCAGATGGCCTCTATAGCATCATCCTTTAAATCCTAGTTGTGTTTAAGTTATGTAGTCGAATGAAGTGTGAAGAACAAAGGACTCTATTCCCTCTACCCCCAAACAACGTAACTCTATTTTTAAGAAGCTTAACCATTCGTAGAATCCAGACGTTGGCACAAAACAAAATAAGGATGAATAATCAAGAGCTTAACGAAGATTACTATGATCTCGAGAACAACATAGGGAAGGACCTCCAATAAATATTTGATAGATTAGAGCAAACTCTAGAGGACTTAACAAAGAGTGTTGTGGATGCAAATTTCTTCCTCCTTGATCTTGGACAAAATTGCACCTACAAAACAAATCACACCTTAGGTTAAGGCCAAAAGCCTCACGTGCCCACGATGAATGGGGGGAGCTTTGGCCGAAAAACCTCCGATGCCAAAGTTAGAATTTTGAGGGAAGTGTGTTTGGAGAATTTTGTAGAATTTTGCAAGAGCATTGGGAGTGAGTTTTGGAGAGGATGGGAGGGTTTTTATAGGGGAGTGGCCGGCCTCTTTGGGTGAGAGAGGACATGCCACCTACTCTTGTTTGTGGGCTAGGTTCTTGATTGTGTTAATTTAGGAGTTATGGAATAATTACCTAATCAATTAGCTAATTAATAGAATAATTACCTAATTGATTATAATAAAAAAAGGAAGATTTTGGGAGTTACATTGTGGAGAAGATTGGATGAGGATGGATGAAATAGTTTTGAATTGTTACTTATTTTGGGCACTTTTGACTTGGTTGAGGGATGATTGCCCGCTGCTCGCGCGTAGGAATCCCAGTATGCCTCAAGGCTATTTTTGTTCTCTTTTACCCAAAAATCCACGTGTTATCAGGAAATGACAACATGTGTAGAGATTTTCTTACTTTAGGAAACTTAGGACTGCTTCCTATTTTGATGTAAATTCCCTCTTTAATATGAAATTAGATCCTTTTAGCAAAAGGAAATAAATTTCTCTCAAAGCCTATTTAAGTCCAACTTAAGTGGGTTATTAAATCAACTTTGAAGAGCGATTTATTCTACCCTACAAGATAGAGAGAGCTTAGAGGATATTTGTTCCTCCTCCTCTAGCAATCTTCTACATCTTGCCCGTGTAAAGGACCGTCTTTCGTTGTTTTATTCGTCTTCTCCGTGCTGCACCAATGTAAGAAATTTAATTTTTCATTTCTTCTTCTTGGATAGTGTTGTCGCAGGGCAGCGTCAGGGTGGTGCGGCACGTCGGCTAATAGAGGCTAGTAGTCGGCTCGGCATGGGCCGATGAGGTGTTGTGGCATAGATCACTGCTTTAGGCTGCTCAGCTTGGCTAGAGGCAAGGGAAACTTGTGCGGCTAGGGCCGCCGATTGTGGCGCTGAGGCGCATAACTCATGTCCTTTAGGCTCTTGGACCTGACACGGGCCAGGTCGGTGATTGGGAGAAATGAGGAGGTCATGGGCCTCATGGGCTACTGGAATGTTGGGCATGTAGGCCTCTTGCCTGCTAGTCAGAGAAAAAAGAGAGGGTTGAGCTCCCCTACTGAGTACCGTGAATGGCGTTGGCTGCTTAGTCCTCTTCGTCGAGAAAAAGGTAGGCTGCTCCCCAGAGAAGAGATGAATAGGATTAAGGTGGATGCATTAGCTCGTCCAATCGCTGTTGTGGATCCCGTTACAAGTGAAGGTGAGAAAAGAGATTTTCCCGCCTGCTCAAAAGATACCGGCTGAGAAAAACCAAAGACTTCTTTCGCTGCTCGCGAGGGTTCACTGGCTACCCCCAGGCTTGTGATTGACTTGACTTTTTCCAAGGGGATGAAAGATGAGGCTGCTAGATCTAAGCCAATAACGCATGCCATGCCAAATATGACTAGTTCGATTGCTGATAGGGTTGCTCAGCAAAGAGGTCCTGTCATGCCCCTAGTGTCGAAGTCTGTACCAAGACGTTCGTTGGGAGCTAAGTTTGGTTCACCTTTAGAGAGGCTTGCTATTATGAAGAGCGATAAGGTGGACTCTGCTGCTAAAATGGTGCCAAGGCCTACATCTACTACTGTTGAAACTGAATCGCCTGCTGGGAAATAAGAGATTGCTTGCGTGGGCAACTGTGAGAAATCCACTAAGCCTGCTTCTGGGGAGGCTGTTGAGATATGTACCCTTTTAAAACCAAATCTGCTTGAAGACATGGACGTTTGTGCCAAACTTGTCGATGGCATTAGAGGGATTGTTTGCCTTATTGAACCATTTGAGGTGAAAATGACCACGCCTACCTCTGAACCTTTGTAGTTAGATGCGCCGTCAATATGCAAATGCCAACAGTCTTTATTGGGTGGATTAGGTGCGGCTAGGGCGCGCTCGGCTTGTTGGGCCGCTCTGTTGCATCGCCTAGACTAGGCGTGAAAGAGCAGTAGGGAGCCGTGGATCTGGGCCATGTAACACGTAGTAGGAGATGCTCAACTGCAGGTATTAAGCCACTTTAGAGTTGAATTACGGAGCAAAGGTCGGCTGGGCCGTGCGACACGTAACAAAAGGTGATGTTCAACTGCCAGTATATGTTACTTTTAAGTAGAAAATTTTGGGGCGATGAGGACAAAACTTGCTTTCGAGTGTGTCCTTCTAGTGTTCGTCTACCATTGGTGCGTCTTTTGGGCCGAGTTGTTGCGTTTATAATTGTTTTTTTGCATTTGCTAGTGTCTACGCCTTTATCGTTGGGCGTCAAGATTGGGCAAAATAAGGCATCATGAAGATGACTACTAGCGTCTAAAGGAAAAACTTGAGCTTCCGTGTTGCAACAACTATTCCAAAGTTAGCTTTTGAATTTCTAGTAGCATCGAGGATGGCTTTTGAACTGTGAAATACAGGTAGTCGGGTCTCCAGCTCTTCTCGTATGATGGTAGAGCTTATTGCTACTTCATATATTGTCAAACATACGAATAAGACATCCACTGCTTCCTATTTGGATTGTAAGGAGGTGATGTCAGGTTCTTCTTCAAGTCCTTGAGTGTGCATCAGCGAGCCTCGTCCCAAAGTGCATGTTTTTCTACCAGATCGAAAGAGTCTGCCAGAGTTAGTTCTTCTTTCATGATCAATTTTTCGAATAGCGGGTGGTCTACTGGAAGTCTTTTTTGGAAGGCTACTCTAGCTATCAAGTCGTTGCATCTGACTATTCTTGCCTTCTCTGCTTTGAACATTTTCACATAGTCGCGAAGCAACTTATTTGGGTTATTCTTGACGTTGAACAAATGGTCGGATTTCTTCTTGATTGAGCGATAAGATGAACATTCTTTGGTGAAAACCAAAGAAAGTTCGTCAAAACTCCGGATGGATTGTGGCGACAGAGTGTAGAACCAATCTTGCGCCTCGCCTTCTAGAGTGGTGACGAATATCTTGCACATGAGATCGTCATTGTTTTGATATAGGATTATTGTGCTTCGGTAGTTCTTTAAGTGTCTCTCTGGGTCTTCTTCTCTTTTGAAAAATGTGAAATATGGCATAATGAACTCGCGTGGAGGCTCTGCCTGCTTGATCTCGTTCATGAATGGTGGCCTGCTTATGTTGGTCATGTTCTGTCGTAGTGCCTCGTCGGTGACCTCGTTACGTTAAAAATTACACAATCGCTTGGTCAAGAGTCTCTCTACTTCTTCCTGAATTTGCCTTTGTTGGGGTAACAGAGCTCTCGGCTGCCCCCAGTCGTGACTTGTTGGTCTAGGCTACTCTTTTATGTGTTTGGCTCGTCTATGCCACGGTGGCAGTGCATGTGGTTTAGTTCTGGCAGGCGATAGAATTTTTCGCAGGCTACTGGTTGAACTCGTGACGGATTGAGTGACTGCTTCTTTTTGTCCATCGTGATGTCTACTCCGATGTAATGTAGATGATGCTCATTGTGGGCTTGGCCACGAATGAACACTTCGTATGGAAAACTGCTTATGTTGATTATAGAAATATAGCCCTAATCAAGAATGTATACTCTATCATGGGTCTAGTCGAGAGTGCACGCTTCTTCGCGCGCTAAAACGGGAGTATACGCTATCTCGAGGGCCCAATCAGGAGTGTACACTGCCCAAATGCTCGGTTTATGACTAGTTGAGTGGCTGCTTGCTGGGACGCTACTAGAGAGGTTCTTCTGCCCTTGTCCTACTTCGGGACACCTCATCTGGGGCACATTGCCTCTTGGTGTGCAGCAAGAGCTCATTCACCGAGGTTGTCTACTATGCAAGGGCGCTCGTCAACTTTATGACTTGTCGAGACAAATATTGTTCGCCATTTGGATTAGAAGATCTTGGAAGGAATGTGCCTCATTGAGCAATGGAAGTGTGGTAGGCTCTGGGCGCAAGATTTGAATTGGAAAATGTCAAATTCGCGGAGAAATAAGGTGAAAATGCCCCCGGTTTGACATTGGTCCTAAAACTTGGAGTCGGGACGGTTGTGCTACTCTTGGGCCAACTTAGGCTGCTTGGGTTACCATGGGAGCAAGTTGGGCAATGGAAGCAGGCTGGACCAGAAGAGCATGCTGGGCCGTAGGAGCAGGCTGTTCAGCACGTGATGCTTGTGAATACAAGGTTTTGGCTCGGCTTGGCAATGCATTGGACTCGCGTTAGGCATGAAGTGACATGGCTCAAGCCGTAGCTTTGGTGGCGTGGGCCTTGGATAGCACGACATAGGCCGTGGTAGCGGAGCCATGGACCTTGCCGCGGGTGGTTGCCATGGTGAAGCCTTGTAGTGGTGGTGCCGTTCCCCCCTAAGATCACATTTAGTCTTGTGGATCGTCGCGGTCCCATTTCTTGAATATTGGAATTTTCACTCGTGGAATTTTCTAAATTTCTAGCCATTGTATTTCTCTTTTACGTTTTATCAAAAAATCTTTGCAAATAAAATATTCTAATAATAAGAACGTATGAAAAAATGCAAGTGGACTAGAAAATCGATATAAAAAAAAAAACCTTTTTATGCGAGGGTCTTCTATGAGTATAGATCTTTCCTCTCAATGAAAACACCAATTTGTAAATGCAAATTTCTTCCTTCTTGATCTTGGACAAAATTGCACCTACAAAACAAATCACACCTTAGGTTAAGGCCAAAAGCCTCACGTGCCCATGATGAATGGGGGGAGCTTTGGCCGAAGAACCTCCGATGCCAAAGTTAGAATTTTGAGGGAAGAGTGTTTGGAGAATTTTGTAGAATTTTGAAAGAGAATTGAAAGTGAATTTTGGAAAGGATGAGAGGGTTTTTATAGGGGAGTGGCCGGCCTCTTTGGGTGAGAGAGGACCGGCCACATAGTCTTGTTTGTGGGCTAGGTTCTTGATTTGTGTTAATTTGGGAGTTATGGAATAATTACTTAATCAATTAGCTAATTAATAGAATAATTACCAAATTGATTATAATAAAAAAAAGGGAAGATTTTGGGAGTTACCTTGTGGAGAAGATTGGATGAGGATGGTTGAAATAGGTTTTGAATTGTTAACTATTTTGGGCACTTTTGACTTGGTTAAGGGATGATTGCCCGCTGCTCGCGCGTAGGAATCTCGGTATGCCTCAAGGGTATTTTTGTCCACTTTTACCCAAAAATCCACGTGTTGCCTTATGATTATTTTTGGCTCCACAAGTGTTATGCGGCAAGGATGCGGTGGAGGATGTCTTTATAGTTGAATATCAAAGTGCGCGACAACCAAGATTACAAAATATTAGGAATATTATTAAACAAGCCAAAGCGGCTACAAAATCTTAAGAGGCTACATTGTGATTAACTTATTATTCATACTAAACTATAAGCTATATTTATAGAGAGAAAAATCTAGAAACCCTAATTTGGATGGGCTAAGCCTATATACTTAACTAATAAGCAAGCCCAAATAATCATAAAATACTAATACTTTCCAACACTTTTGTCAAACACTCACATCAAACTCATGAAAGTATACGACATGGGTTTGTAAACAAGCAAAGGCGGACTGGCCCCGTTAAGTGGACTGGCAGGCATGCAAACTTGACCTGACTTGACTGGCAAACTAGCAAACTGGCGATGAAGGAAGGTACTGGGCTGAACTCAACTGACAAACTAGGCTGGTGAATTCTTGTTGGGAAGCTGATTCTAGTTCAAATATGCTAATGTTGAGAGTATGAAAAGAAAGTACATGAATGTTCCCCGTCACTAAACAGACAAGATTTCCATATTTCAATTGTAGCAACAGACTAACAAAAACAAAACACTATCACTCACTGTCACAAATCCAAGCACTTGAGTAACAGGCAACCAAACTCACAAAACTTATCCGTGTAGGCTTAAAAAAACTTCAAACCAAGATTGGGTGGTAAATAGCCAATTTTTTTTTTTTACTATTTGCCCGTGTAGGCTTGTTAAAACAAGACAATTTTCTTATCATTTTTTCATCTTTCCTTTTGCAGGCCCAATTTCTCTTGGTGGATATAGACATGCGGGTAGTAGCTAAAGCGTGTTTCAACAGCAACATTCAAGGATACAGCAACGGGTGGCAATTTGGGCAAGTTGTAGAGCTGTGATGGTTCGATCGGCGTTGACTGGTGGTTGGTGGTCTGGTGCGAGATAGTGATGGTGTGTAGCAAGTCTGATGTGGGCGAGAGTAGTGGTTAGACGCAATCTTGGGTCAAGCAACGCCAACGATGCGAATTCTGGTCTGAACCGATTAGATGCGATGTGATCATCGCAATTCAGATAGGCGAGGTAGACGATAGTGACTGGTTACAAGTATGGTGCTGGTTTTGTGTTTCCGTTTGACAACGAACAGCGAATGGTCATTGCGATAAGGCTTCTCACTACTACAATAGGGCCTTATACTGTCAGTGGATGGTGTCAGTTTAATGTAATATAGTGGTGGATAAGACAGTTGCGACACCTACTGAACATGACGTCGGAGTTACTGTTGCTTAAAAGTGTCATAAAATGTCTATGTCGCTTTTAAACAGACGTAAACATTTAATGTCGCTTATAACTGACATATACTTTAATAATTTTTAAATACTGGCGTCGCTTTAAATAAAACAGTGTCGCTTTTAAGGGACATAAAGTATGGGTGTTGCTTCTAGGTGACACTAATTATTGTTTTTAAATATTTTAAAGCCTACGTCGGTTCTGAGCGACATAGATTTTAGTTTTTTTAAATATTTTGAAACCAGTGTCAGTTGTAGCCAACACTAATAATATTTTTAAATATTTTAAAATCTGGTGTTGTTTTATTATCTACCAAATTCATATATACTTAAGTTTAAAAAAATATTTAAAAGGCGGGTCGCTAAACTTTTGCAAAATTTCAAACATTTTGAAATTTGAAATTTTCACACCACTCCAGTAGATTCCTGCACAAAATTCTATATATAAAGGAAGAGAACACAACCCCTTCAGCAAAACCACTCATTCTTTGCGGCTTCTTCGCAGCCACAACAACAGCAGCAGCAATTGCCGTTTCAAATTTAACATAGACCAGACCGTGCTCCTACCCGTCACGACAGAGGTCGTCGATCTCGAGTTTCAAAATTTGCGCGGAGCCGCCGAGGTAGAGAACTGTCATTGGGAGCGTCGGGGGAGTCGTGGAAGAGACGGAAACGACGTCGTCTCGTATTGAAGGCGAGGCCAAGGAGGAAAGTGTGGCAGAGGGCGGTTTGGTGAGTAAACAAAGGAGTGAGCCCAATGGGAACACGATCTCGAAATTGCAGACCGTCGAGTCATTGGATTAGAAGCGGCTCATGGCCTAAGATCCAAATTGTGAGTCCTTTTGCTTTTCCCTCGTGCAATTTTTGTGTAAAATTCTTCAAATTTTGATATTTATTTTGGCTTCTTCTCTCATATGTATTTTTAGTGGACAAGTTGCCAGTGCAGTACTTCATGGAAGAGATGTTGATTGGCAATTCTTTGAAAACGAATGTTTCTTAGGTTGAGCATAGAAGCACATCGGGGTTTAAAACCCTCAAATCTTGACCAATTTCTAACATGCAGAGCACATGAAGGTTCCCTGATGTTCACAAGAAACAAAATTGAGTTCATGGAACCTCAAACTCGACGGAACTTGTTAGAGTTCATCGTTGGAAATTCTGGGAAAATAAGGAGGAAGAGTTTGCAAAACAGAGACAGATTTTGAAATATTTTTATTATTATTAACAAAGGTAGTGTCAGTTAAGACTGCCACTAGTTTGCATATTTTATTTATTTAATTGTTATCTGACATCGCTTTAAACCGACGTAATGTTGAAGTATACGCCACTTTAAACCGACATCAACGTCAATGTCGCTTTTAACCGACGCTGCTTAGTGGCGGATTAAGCGAACAAACCGACACTGAAGCCCTTTAGTGACGCTAGCAACGGTGTCGCTATTCCAATCCGACATTACATTGTTTTATGTCAGATTTTTGCCAAATTTCCGACAGAAATTGGATTTCTTGTTAGTTTTTGGTCTGCCGGTGATAGCCTATATTGTAGTAGTGCCTGAGCTAACAGACTTCAATTTTTTTTTTCAAACAAAATCCTAACTAGGTATTGAACAAACAGACAAACAAACAAACCAATATCAACCCAAGGCAGATTAATGCCTGAAAGATTTAACCTGCTCTGATACCAAGTTGAATATCAGAGTGCGCGACAACCAAGACTACAAAATAATAGGAATATTATTAAACAACCGAAACGACTACAAAATCTCAAGAGGCTATATCGTGATTAACTTATTATTCATGCTAAACTATAAGTTATATTTATAGAGAGCAAAACCTAAACACTCTAATTTGGATGAGCTAGACTCATATACTAAACTAACAAGCAAACCCAAGTTATTATAAATTACTAATATTTTTCAACATTTAGGTTGTACGTTGAAGGTGAATTGCGACGGGGCTTGGAATGTGAAGACAATGTGGGGAGGTTATGGATGGGTTATGAGGGACTTTGTAGGTATATATACTGAAGATGGTGGGAGGTTGTTTTTTCAACAACGCTGTGATGGTGGAAGCAGCTGCAGTTCGTGCTGCGTTGATCTACTGCAGGGAACAAGGCTGCTCAAAGGTTGAAATAGAGTATGCTGCTCAATCTTTAGTTAAGATGATCAATGGTGAGGTTTCTACGGATGCTACTTTGGACTGTTATTTATTCAAAATTAAGGTCCTAGCATCTCAACTAGAGGAGGTGAAGTTTCTGTTTGTCCCGGATTGGCAATATGGCTTCTCATGCGGTTGCTTTATATATCGCCTTGCATGGTGGTTTTTTCTTGTAGGATGCTCTTGGTCCAAAATTTCTTTTTAATATTCTTATTGAAAATGTAAACATTCTTATTAGAATTTAATAAAATCTATTATTTAACAACAACAACAACAAAAAACCAAAGAGTGTTATGATCTTCTCAAAAGGCAACAATTTGAGAACAAAATCCAATTGAAATTTGATATAGCCTTTTGCCCCTACCTTCGTGTAGATAGAATTAGTTTATAAAAAGAAAGTTATAGTTCAAGTCAGTACTCAGTACTGTAATGTTTTTCCTTGAACATAAAGTCGTGTAAGCAATAACCCTCCCAATGGAATAAAGATTCAAATTGAATATGGGAAATGATAAACAGGACACCTTTTTTTTGTTTTGTTTTTTGCACACTCATGCTTAATCATGTTCGTGGTTTTTGTTTAATTTAATCAAGGTGTACTTTGATTTAGGTCCAAAAATTTGACCTCTTGTTGGATTTAGTCAAATTTCCTTATTTTTCAATTTCAATTAGATTTCTTAATTTATACATCTTTATTAATTTTTAATTTGAGTATTTAAATAGGAAAATCAAACCAATTTTATAGAATTTAAACTAAAATTTATATGTCATAAAATATGATGCATATAACATAGATTGATAAAATATATTTAACATGTTATATAGGTATGTATGAAAATAAATGAAAATTAATCTACCTACCATCCATAAAAATAGTTTATTAAAATTTCATGTTCCATAGATTTATGATTTCATACTAGTATATATGCTGATATATATAGTAACTACAACTAAATTAGTTAATACAACTAAGGTGTGATGGAGTTAGAGTAAAAAATTGAGATACTAATTAGGAATAGAATAAAAGAGAAACTGTTGTAGGTCTATTTGACTGAACTGTATTTACGACAGAGAGGGAGACGGGTCGGCGGCAACAAAGAGAAAAAAGAGAGATGTAATTCTGAGGTGTGTGTTGTATCACCCCATTGTGCTTTTATTTATAGTAGTAGGGAAGGTTAAATCCTTACCCTATTAGGATTACAACTCTAATAGGAATTTAACTACTAAAGATAATATACAAAGATACTCCTAGATACACAAGGATTTACACAATCACATTCCTAATCCAATAGGATTGCAACACTCCCCCATGAGTGTGTAAATACTCAAACAAAACATCACATCATATCTTTAGCAGATAAGGTAGAACATTTGATGAAGTCATCAGCACAATGGGTGAATGCGAGTCTCAAATTTAAAAGAAAGTATGCATGGGTAGTAAAACTCACAAAAACCTCGCTATGGTAAAACTTGAGGCATGTGAAAACCCATAGATTAAGGAGAAAAGTGAGAAGTATGCATAATGTCTTAAAACAAACGTCAAATAGGACGAAAGTAATGAACTCAACGGAGTATGATCATCCCAGGATGGGTGCCTCGTTAAAACCTCGTTAGGTAGCAAAAACCTAGTGGGGAAAATGCTCTTAATCGTAGGAAAAAAAAGTACATTAAGATCAAGTGAGTATGCTTTATTATACTCCCTATGAGTTAGACATAACTTCCAAATAAGAAAACTATAAGCAATTCAACTCAGATAATTTATGCATACCGATTCCTTGGACGAGCTTCTGAAAAGTAGACTCAAGCTTTGACTTAGTAAAGAGATCGACCAAGTTATCTTGGGAACGGCAATTTCCTTAAGCTCTGCGGGTGTTCCGATAAGGTTCATGTCATCGACATAAACTACAATGATTGCAAATCCATAATGTGACTTCTTTATGAACACGCATGCCCATAATTCATTGTTCATATAACCCTGACTTGTCAAATATTCACTCAGACAGTTATACCACATCCGCTCGAATTGTTTCAATCTGTAGAGTGATTTCCTCAATCTAATTTAGAGAGTGTTCCGTGGTCTAGAACTATTTGAACCAGTCAATAGAAGTCTTTCTAGAACTTTCATGTACATTTATCTATCTAAATCCCTATAGAGATATGCAGTTACCACGTCTATAAGCTGCATATTCAGTTTTTCAAAAACTACCAAACTGATCAGCTAGCGGAATGTTATGACGTCCATTATGGGGGAATACGTCTCCTCGTAATCAATCCTAGGGCGCTAAGAGAAGCCTTGCGCTACGAGGTGTGCTTTGTATCGCACTATTTCATTCTTCTCATTATGCTTCCTTATGAAAACCCACTTGTAGCCCACGAGCTTCACATGTGGTGGAGTAGAAGCTACGGGCCCAAACACCTTACGTTTCGCAAGTGAATCGAATTAGACTTGGATTGCTTGTTTCCAGTTTGACCAATTTGTTTTACGTCAATATTCATCAACGAAACGTGGTTCAATGTCATCGCTAAGCATGATGTCAGAAGCAACTGTATACGCGGATGCATCATCGACAATCATCTCATTTCGATTCCAAACCTTATCCAATATTGCCTAATAGATTGAAATCTCACGATTCTCAAGAGGTCGGTATGTCTCATCTAAGGCATCACCATAATCTAGAATAACTTTATGCATTGGAACATATGAGTAAGCAATGGTCGGATTCAGACTAGAGTCACTAGTTTGTGCCGTTTTCCTCTTCCAGAGTTGTGAATCCTTTGAACCAGGGGGTCTTCCATGCTTCAGGGTAGGAGCGGGTGATTGGCTTAGCCATTAGTTTACCGAGCGGCGTGGGAGGTGCGGCCGCCTACCCTCGAGGCGGTCCGGCCTTCCAAGGCAGTGTTATGGCGTACATTAAGTACGTTCATCCTTACAAATGCGTTTGCAACGGGTATATACGATCTTGTCACCTTTGCTAGATCAGTAAAAGCATCTGGCTTTGAGCAATGCTCTGAAGATCTAGAATACGCCGCGTTTCAGTTTTAGACTGAGAGGTGCAGAGATCTAAATGAGACATAGTGGGAGTAATCCATAACAATTCGCAGCATTTTACAGGAATGTTAGTGATCTTATCTCCCCTTAATGAGGGGAATAATGTCTCATCAAAGTGACAATCCGCAAAACGTGCAATAAAAATATCTCATGTCAAGGGCTCTAAGTATCAAATAATGGATGGCAAATCATAACCGACATAGATTCCTATTTTGCTCTGAGGACCCATTTTGGTACATAGTGGCAGTGCTATTGGCACATAGACTGCGTGCCCAAAAACATGTAAATGCGAGACGTCAGGCTCGTATCCAGTAACCAATTGTAACGGTGAATGAGGTTGGTAGCGGTGGTCCTCAAGCGGACCAACATAGCTGCATGCAATATTGCATTGCCCCAGAAAGATATTGATAAGTTGGTTCGCATAACCAAAGTCTGAGCTATCGCTTGAAGATGCTTTATGAAAGCTTCTGCCAGGCCGTTTTCGGTGTGAACATAGGGTACAAGATGTTCAACTTCAATCTCAATAGACATGCAATAATCGTCAAAAGTCTGTGACATAAACTCTCCAGCGTTATCCAGTCAAATCGACAAATGCAGCATTGTGTGTGGACAATAAGCAAACATGTGACCATTGTGTTGATGCATTAACCAACACCATAAAGTAGCGAAATGGTCCGCATGTTGGTTGGATAGGTCCACAAATATCTTCTTGAATCCATTGAAGAAACTTAGGGGGGTCTTGAATAATCTTTGTAAGTGAGGGTTGAATGTTCCACTTCCCTAGGGAGTTCTTTGCAAAGCGGATGGCCGAGATAAAATTTTAAGTGATGCCCATGTGATACTGTGAGGATAAAGCGCATCATATCTCGTCCGGGGTATCCCTTTTTAATGGTTAATTCAGTACTATTAGACAACATAGTACGGCCATTTTCGTATCCTTCTATCACATTGGATAGGTCTGAGAGGGTTGTCAGAGGTGCATTTTTAGGTATGAAGTTAGTAAAATAGTGTTTCTCACGCAATATGGTATACTTGGTGGCACTATCAACCAAACAACTAACTTCCCCACTAGTCATACCTAGAAATAAATAAATTGAACCGGTCACATGCATAAATATAATTCCATTCATTCAATTAATCAATTCAAGAAATAATATCCACAATTCAAAACAAACCAAAATCAAACAAATAATTCCAAAAGACTTAGAAAAATTGTCCGAAAATTAAACCATAAACCTAAAATTTAAGGGGAGGGTTCGGCCACTAGGGGTGTAAAACCCCCTAACATGTCTTAGAAAAATAAAACTTTATTCTTCCATGGGAGCAAATACCTCCTGAAAATCTGAAACCTCCAAAGTTGTAATAGTTTCTTTGGGATGTTCTACATGGGCAAAGTTAGACTCACGATGGGAATGATACTTGGCAATAGCCTCGGGAGTAGCTCGGCATACACGTGACCAATGATCCTTTGATCCACAGCAATAACACATGTCCAGTTCAGTGGAAACCGATTGAACGGTAACTTTTCCCTTATTCTTGAAGTTTAAGGCCTTAGAGGTAAGAGGTTAGCGCTTCTGGGTCAAATTATCTCCCTTGGGTAGGCCTCTGTTTGGTTGAACTTGGGCCCATGGTGGGGCTTGCAGCCCATTGCCACGGCCACAACGAGATTTTTGTTGGTTATAGCTGCTAGAATTAGTCGCATGCACTTCAGGCAAAGCGTTCGAGCAGTGGGTCGAGCTTGATGATTCTTCATCAAAAGCTGGTTCTACTTTTTAGCGAGAATTAAAACAGATATCAAATCCAAAAATGTGGTGAACTTATATGCCCATATTGTTGCTGTAGGACAATACTGGTGGCATTGAAGGTCGAATGGGTCTTATCCAGGAGATCTTATTCGATTAAGTCCTTTTTATAGAACTAAGGCAGTGATCGGATTCTACAAACTTTAGAGTTGTATTCATTTGCAGACTTAAAGTCTTGGAAGCGTAAATGCTGTAAGTAGTGTATTGCTTCAGGCAAGTAAATGTCTTTTTGTTGATCGAAGTGATCAGCCAGATCGAGCAAGAGGGTACGTGGGTCCTCATCTGCGAGGCAGTGCATCATGGATATGTCTGTGGATGAAGATCATAGTAGTAGTTTCTGACTTCGTTGACGGGTTCATCGTGTGTAGGTTTCTCGATAGTAGCTTTAAGACTCTTCGTAGTAAGATGAAGCTTCACATCTTGAACCCATTTTAGGTAGTTTCTTCCAGAGACTTCTAGAGAAGTGAAATCGAGCTTGTTTAAGTTCTACATGTCCCTAAAACATAGGGTACAACAAAACGTGGTTAGTCGTATGGAAAACCATAAACATATATCGTAAAACATTCAATTTTTATAGACATGTATTGGTTTAATTTAAGCATGAAAGCTATGGGTTTCATGTGGTAAGTTTTGAATGAAAACTTCGGGTTTCAAATGCACTAAATTCGAAACTACAGGTAGGGGTACCGACAAAAACACATAATACAATATATAATAAAGTGTAGTAGATTTGTAGATTGCTTCAGGAACCTAAGTGTGTGCGCTTCAGAACTACGAAAGATAGTCAATGGTTCAAAGAAACAAAATAATTTATTGAATCGTTTATTGCTAAAAAGTGAGCTTCAGGGCAATAATTTTGAATTAATTGTCAGATTAAGGGACTGCTGGTCATTTTAATTAATTCAATAGATCATAAAAATTAAGGTTTAATCGTAGAAGTAAAAATAATAATAATATTCGGGTTAAAATTATAGAGAATGCCAAAAATACATTGGATTCGAAAAACCATAGCGTAATATCGGTGGGTTTGAGTGCCATGTGCAATGCAAGGCCTTAAAAGGGCTTAATGGGCCACGAGTTGCTACAAGGCAGCCCAATCATGGTTGCAGGCCACGGGCAGGGGTCTAGGATAGGCCCAACATAGGGGCTGGGCTGGGTGCGAAGAGCGCGAGAAGCCTAGCCAAAGCTAGCTTAAGTTTGGGCTTGGGTGTGAGAAGCCCAGCCAAAAGGCTGGTTTCAGATCGCGGGCCAAGGCGCGGGAACCTAACAAAGCTGCATGCTTACTGTAATAGGCTATGGCTACAGGCTTGTTTCAAAACCCTAACCAGGCAAAGGGCTGGGGTGTTATGTGTGCGCAACAAAGCCCAAAGGGATGCTGCCATATGGTCCAGACGTCCAACGACGTCGTCCTAAGGTGCTCCACATAGCTGGGCTGTAAGCCAGCAATGGAAGGTTAAATTCTTATCCTATTAGGATTACAACTCTAATAAGAATTTACACAATCACATTCTTAATCCAATAAGACTGCAACAGAAACAATATTTAATTCTTATATTTAATCCTAAAATTTATCACAATTTGACAAAAAGATATAAATAAATAAATAAATAAACTAAGGTGGATAATCAGGGAATGGAACTATCCCAACAAAGTGAACCAAATTCAATGATACTAAAAAAATTGGACTTATCAAAAAAGTGAAAATGATGCGGAAAAACTAAGCACCCTTCTATATTTTCTTAGGAGTAATGCTAGGCAAACTATTTGTAGACTCAATTTACAAACTAAATAATGTATAATCAATAAGAAATAAGTATGTTAATTAATAATTAAGTAATAATCACATCATCAAATTTATATTATTTAATTTACAAAATTTAATATATGTAACGTTTAGTCTCTCTAGCATTACAGTTGCGGATAAGCATGCTTTTGCAGTAGGCAACCTTGGGCCTGTTGCTTGTTGGGTGTAAACAGAAACTGGCGTTAGATGAATGGGCTTTCTTATGGGCTTTTTCTTTCTTTCTCTTTTTTATTTCTGGCTTCCTCTACGCATTTTCTGCAACGAAATTGTCAAAAACGGGTTTCGCATTTTCACTTGCCATAAATTCTCTGCACAAAACAACATCAAAGAGTGAAAGATAAGAGTCTTGCTAAGAAATGGCGACGGCGATGTTCCGATCTGCTCGGCTTCGAACCGCCTTGCTTGGCGGCTCTCGATCCGCTGCTCCTCCAAAGCGCTCGTTCTCCTCCTCTGCTGGTCACGACGATGCTCGTAATTTCTCATCTCTCTATCTCTCTCCGTCGCGTGCGCGCACACACACGAATATATTTGAATCGATTATTTAATTTTTGATCTTTGATATAATTATTATTTCTTAGTTTTAATTCGAGATTTATTAATCTGAGAAAATCCAATTAGAATTTGCGGGTACATGTTAGGGTTTTGACCTTAGTTTCTTAGGTTTGTGATAATTTTTCCCTTTTTGTTCAATGGTTCTGTAGATATGTGTATATTGTAGTGGAAATTAGCAAAATGTGCCATAGATGAATTTGATTTCGGATTTCGGCGGAGTGGAAAGCCTTTCCGGTTAGTTTGAATAATTTTGAATGCCATGGTGACAACTTAAGGATTCAGATCCATCTGGGTTTGGAACATTAAATTCATTGTTTTAATACGTTGGCATCGCCGATTATTTTAGTGGTTTTACATTGTATTTGATCTGTTTTTCTATTTCATTTATTCAGGTGAGACGGCCAAGTGGGAGAAGATAACTTACCTGGGCATCGCTTCCTGTACTATTTTAGCTTTTGTTAACCTGTCAAAGCCGCATCCTCACTACGATGCGCCTCCTGTGAGCTTTATTCTTAAGCATTGCGATTTTTTTCACTTTGTTTTCCTTGATATTTATATATAGCTTTACCTTATGCATTTGATAGTGATTCCACGTTATCTGCTGTCTATGTGTGCAGGCTTACCCATACTTGCACATCCGCAATAAGGAATTCCCGTGGGGTATGATTCTGAACATCATTATGGCCTGAATTTATAATAATCGTTAATTCACCAAATGCCTGTGTTCACTGTTTTCTTTTTACAAGAAACAATGGTTAAGTTTATTTTGTGATAAAGGCTGGTTTTATGTTTTTAATTTCTTCTCTGAGATGGATTCTATGTTGGAAGAATCAAGTAATCTGGTGGTTTTTTTTGGGGACGAGTAACTTGTTTGACTCGAATATTTTTTGTTCTTTCTTTACATTAATATTTCTGCAAAGTTCTACATCTTGCAGCACATTCTATTTGATTGTATTCACCGTACCTATTACTTATTGTCGTGGGTTTTGTTATAGTTGATCAGTATGTCTAGTGAAGAACGGCATTCTTTGGTTGTTCAGTTAGTGGAAGGAGCATGTTTGAATTGTTTTAATGACCTTAGATACATTTTTATAACCTTAAAAAGGATAAAGGGAGACCAATGTTGTACCATGTATGTGTGATGTGGCCCCAAGTTGATAGTTATTCTACCACTGGCTTTTAGAAATGGATGGAGTTTTTTGGTAGCAAGGAAAGATATGATCTTCCTGTCTTGAAATTTCTTCTCCCACAGATTGATCGGACGAATAAGTAAGATTTTTGTATTTAACCTCAAACTGTTGATAATAATGGTTTGGCCGTGTCTTGAGTGGGGGATAATAAGCTAAATGATCGTTAATACTATGGCTCACTATTTATTGCAGTAGTGCTGGCATGTTTTAATAATGTAGTCACCTATTTATGTAAGGTCATACATTGTATCGAGTTCGGACTGCCATATTTGATACTTGAATATTCTTAACTTCAGTGTATGCAAAACTTTGGAGTCATTGTTAAAGCTGGTACATTCTTGTTGTTTGCGGATATAGTAGGAGCGTTTGTCCTTTTCAGATATTCTAGATAGTTGTCCTTTAAAGATATTGGGTAGACATGTTGTATGCTTATTGGTAAAATGGTACTTTCCAATAACCTGTTTTTGATTTTCTTTACAAGAACAGAAATTTCAATTGCTTTTGTGCTCTGTACTGCTGTCTAATCCACCAATTTGAGATGTTGAAGCGTCATTGTTTTCTGGATCTACGTGTTCGTTAGGTTTCACCATTTTATTCTCTTTCTTAATAAACATTGCTCGAATATCTGAGCGTTTATTTTTTTGTTGTTCAGGTCCAGATGGCCTTTTCGAAACAAAGCATGAGCACTAGGCTGGCATTTGGGACATTTCAAGGAGGCACCATTTGGAATTACTCGGTTTCACGTTCATGTGAGACGGATTCATTTGTCTTCTTTGAATTTCTTTCGAGATCAATACTTGAAACTTATTTTTGAACATGAATTCGGGATCAAGACCTTGTGGCAAGTTGTTCAGTTTTTTGTTATGTTTGTCTGTAACCATTGACACAGATAAATAAGATGATGACTTGTTTCCCTTTCCAGCTTCCCGTTCTTCAAAATTTATGCCTATCTTCTTCCGAATATGGAGATTTTTCGGTCTCCTCATTATGTCCGACACAGCTTTTTCGGAGATATTTATTGGCTGATGGATTAGAATGAAAATTCGGGATGCTAATGAAAACTCAAAACCACTAATGAGGTTTGTGGTGAACAATTGCCTGATAACAAATACGGAGTATAGACTTAGTACATGTCATTCGGCAATAGCACTGATATGATGTCCTACCGAAACAATAATCTCTAGTCCTTTCTCCGGAGAAATTTTGAAGGTCCAACTACTGGCCGCCTAATTCTTAAGGACCTAGACACAAAATACCTTCCCCTATCCCAGGTCCAACTACCCCCACACCCCCTGAATTCTCATGCTAACCTTGGCCAATTGAGGTTCCACCCTCCTCTCACACCGCCCTCAATCCGGGTGACGTACCCAAGAACCTCTCATTTCCTTGACTTAACATTTGATGAAAGACAGGTAAAACAAAAAAGAGAGATTCTTGTTTCCTTTAGCAAAAATAAATAAGATTTTCTTTCATCATATTTGAACAGTTACGATTAAATCACGTCAACATCTTATATTATTATTATTATAAAGAGAGCCAAAAAAGGAAATGTGAGAGGAGGAGAGAGAAGAGGGGATTACGACAAAAGACAGGTAAAACAAAATAGATTCGTGTTTCCCTATGCTTGTATAGGGTACCATACATAAGGGGCAGGTTGGAACAAAATATAAGGCTTAAGGATTGTGTTTCTGGAGATAGTCATATGGTCTGGATGTCCGAACCTAAAGAATTTCTCTAGAAGAGTAGGAGGAAATACATCATCAGAGAGTGGATGATATGAAGTTATGAACTATGCAATTAAAAAAAAAAAAAAACCTGTCAAAATATTGCCCTCAAGAGTCAAGATTGATAATATAACTTTCGCACTATAATCACAAGAAGGTACAGCCATCAATGAAGGTTACAGTTATGCCGAATCACATCACAAGAAAAAAAATGAAATCAAAATGACATAAATGGTTGCGCAAATGAATGGTGAACTTATTGAAATGTTTTACTCAGCGGCCGTATCATCATTGTTATTAGTTGCAGTTTTGCTTTCCGGCAAAGTATCCAGGTCTATACGAGCCTCTTTCTCTTCTTCGGGGATTGAAGCATTAGACGAATCCACTGTCACATTCTGGCTCTCATTAGTATTGTCATTCGTGTTTGACGCATCTTCATTCTCCTTCTGGGCATTACCAGAGTCTTCTCCGCCAGCACCTGTGTTCTCCTTTTGGCCTGCATATGTGTGGTCATTGGTGTTGCTCTTAACAACATTCACATTCTCATTCTGTCCAGCCTCAACATTAGTATTGGCGTTTGAAGATTCTTCTTTGTCCTGGGATACTGAAGAATTTGACGACTCAACTGATTCTTCCTTTTGGCCTGCACCTGTATCAGCGTTTTCATTTGTGTTGTTTGGAATACCACTGCCATTTTCGTTCTGGCTCGCATCCGATTTGTTATCTGGGTTTGAGGGGGCATCTTTCTCTTGTTGAAAGGAAGAAGAATCACCACCTTGCTTTTGGCCAGCATCTTCATTCTCGTTTGTTTTTTGAGAGAGTATATTTTCCTGTGTTCCTTCTACCTCGGTGTTACTGCTGAGCTTTTGAGCCTGAACAATGGTCATGGTTGAAGGTGCAGAACTTTTATCTGTTTCCGTAGGTGTACTGGAGTTGACAGCCTGACTATCCGAGACAGCAGATTCAGAATTACTAGAAGTATCTGGGGTTACTCCATTTGTAGCATCACCATTCTCAGTTATAGTGGAAGCTGTTGTGCTAGAGTCTTGTTGCTCGCTGTTGGCAGCGGCATCAAATCTCTCGGTTTGCTCTAATACAACATTTTGCTGTGTAGAGTCATCGAACTTAGTCTCCCCGTGCTGCTGATCTGTAGAATTTTCCGGTGTAGAGTCATCCATCTTTGTGTCCATTTGCAGCTGATCGGTTGAATTTTTCTGTGTAGAGTCATCCGTCCCGGTGTCCACTTGCTTCTGTTCCGTTGAATTAGGCACGGAACCAGCGTCTGGTTCCAAGTGATTACTCTCACCACCGCCCGCTTCAGTTTCCTTGGCCTTTTCATTACCATTCAGTTCAATCTTTTCAGTCACTTCCACATTTGAGACAGACTTGTTTTGATCAACATCAACCACTTCAGTGCTATTTGTATTATTCTCTTTGTCTCCAAACTGCTTTTCTTCATTAGAATTTTCTGAACTGCCGTGTTCATTATCTTGTGTCGCATTCTGAGTTTCGTGGGCCATAGCACTGGAAGCATCATCAGCCTTGTATGGCTCTTCTCTTGCCCCCTCATCAGTTTCACCTCCATCTCGAACCCGATCATCAGTTAAAAGCAGCTTCTCAATCTTATCACCTTCCTTCTCCTCGGCCTCCTTTTCTTTATCATCTGTATCATTGCGTTCCTCTCCCTCTTTATTATCCACCCTTTGAGTCTCCTCTGATGTTCCTTTCTCTTCAGTTTTGTCCTCTTTGATCTCTTCATTCTCCTTCTGTTCAGTTTCTTTCTCTTTGGTCTCGTTGTTCTCCTTCTGCTGACTTTCTTGCTCTTTGTTCTCTACATTATCCTTCGGTTCACTTTCTGTCTCTTTGAACTCTCCGTTCTCCTTCTGTTCACTTTCTTTTGCCGTAGTCTCTACATTCTCCTTCTGTTCACTTTCCATCTCCTTGGTCTCTCCGTTCTCCTTCTGCTCACTTTCTTGCTCTTTGTTCTCTACAATCTCCTTTGGTTCAATTTCTGTCTCTTTGGACTCTCCGTTCTCCTTCTGTTCACTTTCTTTCTCTGTAGTCTCTACATTCTCCTTCTGTTCACTTTCCGTCTCCTTGGTCTCTCCGTTCTCTTTCTCTACGGTCTCTACAATCTCCTTTTCTTCACTTTCTTTCTCTTTGGCCCCTTGGGTCTCCTTCTCATTGCTTTCCTCACTCTGCTTGGCTATGTCGTCTTCATCCTTCCTGTTTCCATTTTCGTTCTCTTTGCTCTCTTCATTTTCATTCACATTGCTCTCTTCACTAGTAACCTCCTTGTTCGTTTCACTTTCTTTCTCACCTTCTACCGAATCACCTTGATCTTTTGTCCTCTCATCAATTTTGTTCTCACCATTTTCATTCACCTCATCATCTCCGGTGCCTCTTCCAACATTATTGATCTCTTCAGGCTTGTTTTGTTCTTCTTCTTCCTCCTCCTTCTGCCCTGCATTCCTATCGACAATTTCCTCCACGACAGGCTTGAGATCCTTTCTTCCTAACTTGAGGATCTGATCCCCACCATCCTTTATTTTTTCCCTGAATTCCGCTTTCTTGCCATGAGACTGCTTGACTTGGTAAGCCAGCCAGACGCACACACCCAGCAAAAGAAACAGCTGCAGTGCATGCTTGACCTTAAACCCCCTAGATCTCGAGTTCCTGCGAGGAGATAGCTTGAACATCCCGAATCTCTTAGGCTACAACCAATACGTCCTTTAAACAAAACCTGAGTAACAATTAAACTTTTCTTAATTCTTCGATTCGCATCCAAACAGGGGTAAACAAAAATTGAAATCTTCCCAGAGTCATAAAACCAAAATTTAGTACAAAAAGAACGTGTTCACTTAATTTAGTCCAAACATGTGTTTGCATAGCAGTAATTATGTGAATGATGAATCAAACTCTTACAGATGGAACCGAAATCAGCAATCCTGAATTCAGCTGGACAAGTACTAGAGAAATCCATTTCCACATAAAAAGCTATCAACATTGGTCATTTTTGCAATCACTAACGAGAATTTTCAAATTCCAGAGAAATCTCACTTGGGTTTGATCACTATCTAACCAAATGAGTAATCTTTTTCACATTCCAATCCAAGACATTAACAAAATTACCATCGGATCTAATTATGTTCTAAATCAGAACACCGAGTCGGAATGCCAATCAAGAGAGAGAGAGAGAGAGAGCTACCGGAGGGACTTGCAGGCGGTTGGATTCTGCCAAAGCATGAAAAGTTGAAAACTTTTCCTTTTAGGAGTAGTACGTATACTCCTTTTAGAAATGCAGACGTTTGGAACTCCACACGCACTAAAATCCGGCCTTTTCTTCTTCTTATTCCCACCCACCTTGAGTTTGGATCTGGAATCTGGTAGTGCAAATTTGGGAGTTGCAACCTCGATAAAACGACAATTTAACCATCAAATTCTAGCGAGAGAGAGAGAGAGAGAGGGGGGGGGGGTGGGTTTTAATAAAATCACCGGGCTTGCTGTCTTAAATTTAAGGCAAGTGGGGACGTGGCCCAAATCCAAACCCTTTGCTTTACATTATCGGTTGCCTTTTTTCCTCCAAATACGGCCCGCCACGTGTCCATCTCGAGGTCGATGAAGTCGGTTTGCTTAGTTCCAACTCAATGAGGTCCTTTGCCCTTTGCGACTTCATCACAACACCGCCAAAACAACGCAAACGACGACCCGCAGAAAATAAAAATGGCAGCGAAGCTTCTCGCTTCCGCTCTCCGCCGCCAAACCCTCACCCCAAAACCTGCCTCCGCAGCCTCCCATCTCGTCCGCACCCTCTCCATCGCCGCCGCCGTCGCCGAACCCTTCGACGACACAGATGGAGTTTCAATGAAAGGAGTGAAAATTTACGGCCGGCCTCTGTACCTGGACATGCAGGCCACGTCGCCGGTGGACCCCAGGGTCGTCGACGCCATGCTTCCTTACTACCTCACCCGGTACGGAAATCCCCACTCCCGGACCCATATGTACGGCTGGGAGTCCGACTCCGCCGTTGAGACCGCCCGCGCCCAGGTTGCCGACTTAATCGGCGCCTCCCCCAAAGAAATCGTCTTCACCTCCGGCGCCACCGAATGCAACAACATCTCCGTCAAGGGCGTCATGCACTTCTACAAGGACAAGAAGCGCCATGTCATCACTACCCAGACGGAGCACAAGTGCGTTCTGGATTCGTGCCGTCATCTGCAGCAAGAGGGTTACGATGTGACCTACCTTCCGGTGAAGTCCGACGGGCTTATCGACCTCGACGAGCTCCGGGCCGCCATTCGGCCCGATACAGGGCTCGTGTCGGTCATGGCGGTGAACAACGAGATTGGGGTTATTCAGCCGATGGAGGAAATTGGGGAAATTTGCAAGGAGTTCAAAATTCCATTCCATACGGACGCCGCTCAGGCGCTTGGGAAGATCCCAATTGATGTGGACAAATGGAATGTGAGCTTGATGTCGCTTTCGGGGCACAAGGTTTACGGGCCCAAGGGGGTCGGGGCTTTGTACATGAAGAGGAGGCCGAGAATTCGGGTGGAGCCCCAAATGAATGGAGGTGGGCAGGAGAGAGGGATTCGAAGCGGAACAGTTCCTACGCCGTTGGTGGTAGGGTTTGGTGCAGCCTGCGAAATTGCGAAGAAGGAAATTGAGTACGATGAGAAGAGGGTAAGAGAGTTGCAGGATCGAATGTTGAAAGGGATTAGGGAGAAGCTTGATATGGTTGTGGTGAATGGCAGCGAGGAGCGACGGTACCCCGGGAATTTGAATCTGTCGTTTGGTTATGTGGAAGGGGAGAGCTTATTGATGGGGTTGAAGGAGGTGGCAGTGTCGAGTGGGAGTGCGTGTACCAGTGCGAGTTTGGAGCCGTCATATGTGTTGAGGGCATTGGGGGTGGATGAGGATATGGCTCATACTTCAATTCGGTTTGGGATTGGGCGGTTCACCACGGAGGAGGAGATTGACAGGGCGGTTCAGCTGACAGTGCAGCAGGTGAAAAAGTTGAGGGAATTGAGCCCACTGTATGAGATGGTGAAAGAAGGGATCGATATCAAGAGTATTCAGTGGTCACAGCATTGAGGAGTTTGTTAGAGGGACTGGGTGAAGTAGCAAGTATAAAGATGCACGAGACAGCTGCAGCTGATCGAGTAGATGGAGAATTTGAGGTTCATTTTGCTATCCTTGTTGTAAATGCTTTTGACAACTCTCCATAATTAATCCATAACTAAGTTTTGCAAACACGTAGGTGTTTTCGATATTTGCTTCGTGCTGTTGTGTATTCTTAGCATTTGACATGGGAAATGATAGGCGAGGATGTTACATTTGTTGGTCTGATATTTTGTTTTCTTTGCTAGGGTTTTGTATCTGGTTGAATATTAATTATGTTTCACTGCAGAAAGGTTACTATCTGATATATGAAGATTGTGGTGAATGTATGAATAATGGTGGGAAAGTTTACTTCTTGTTCTTGAATAATAGGCATATGTGTGTGAGAATGGATAACGCACAAGAATGCCGCATTGATGAACTGATCATACAATACAAGAACACAACAACACAACAACATAGGAAACGGTTGCCTCCTCGCATTTTAGTATCTCTTCTCGAGCTCTTCATTTTCGCAGCATTAGACACAAGTCATTAATAATTTTAGGGGTGTGCTATCCACACACCCCTTTTTACTTCTCACACACCCTATTAATTTCTATCCGTTAGATCTTCTTCAATTCATCCGATCCGACGGCCGAAATTCAAAAAGGTGTGAGAGAAGTAAAAAGGGGTGTGTGGATATCACACCCCTAATTTTAAATATGTTGTAGCATATTAGGTTTTAGGGACATGGATTGTCTGTGCAAATCTCAATGGAAGAGTATCTCATGGAACACTTGTGGTTAAAATTCTAGGTCATTTGATTTTTCGGCTTTTGTATTGAGTTGTTTGTTAAAGTGTAGTTTATATGTTATTCGTGCACGTAAATAGTTCATTACTTGATTCAAGAGGAATTTGTGCAATGCATGTAGACAACATGAACCTCATTGCTTGAAATACACTGGGAAATGATATGATGCGAGGCACTTTGAATTTTGCCCCGTGAGAAGTTTCGAGATGGTGCTTAATGCATATTTAGAAGCTTACGCTGTTGGTAATGGTGCTTTCCCCTGCCCTTGCTCGAGCATTTCTTATTGGTTTTGTGGTGTAAATTTTATACCTCCAATTTGTACTCGAAATTCAAACCCCAACCCTTTTCGGAAAGGGAAAAGCGAACTACTGGGAAAACATAAAGGAAACCCTAAACTAAGTACAAATACAGAAATAGTGATGTTTTCTTGCCAAACAAGTGTTTACGTTGCCAAACTATGAATCTAAACAAATGACGAAAGGCTATAAACTCAAAATGAATAGTTATCGCACCTATATTTCTCACCAGTTCAATATCGTCCCCAAGGTAGACGTCAGCAGCCTTCAAGAGTTGATTATTGATTGCAGTCTTGTCCACTGTAGGGTCCCTTGCCAAAGGTCTCAGGATATTAGTATTATGTTGAATAGCAGCTAGATGCAAAGGCGTGTTTCCGTCATTGTCTGCTTCATTTATAAGTCCTACAAACTTAGGCGTCCTCAAAATGTATCTGACAATCAAAAATTGCTCACCTAAAACTGCTGCATGCAGAATCGTTTGGCCTTTGTGATTGACCAATTCACAAGTATCAGGCCGGTATTGAGTCAGCACTTCCATCACTTTCCAGCGGCCTGCGTACGCATTAACATGAAGAGCTGACATTCCAGATTTGTCCAAGATGTAAGAAATAGAAGAACTACCTTGCTGCATCAAAAATCGAGTTACTCTAACATTCCCTGTAAATGCTGCATAGTGTAATGGAGTCCATCCATTGGCATCAACTTCTTTGATTATTTCAGGTTCCTGGAAACCATCATCTTCACCATGCCTAAATTGTATGGACACATAAAGGCCGGCAGAAAGAGAGAAGTTTTAGTAAGTTAAATGGACCTAAATCAGAAATTTCAAAAAATTGGACTGAAGCCGATAGTACATGATTTTTTTGGTCTATATCTTAATGTCATATATAAATGAAAATTTTGGAAGAAATAAAAACATGAGTATGCAGAAATCATTTACCGCTAATATTGCGAGTTATTGTGGCATGTAAAGCTGTGACACCATTAATCCCCTGGAAAGAAGGAGATGTTGGAGACTTTTCTAAACATATAGCCAGCAATGATCGAAAAGCCCTTGCTAATAGCTAAGAATAATGGGGATTCGTTGGCTCTGTTAGTAAAACTACACAATTCAGGATCGGCTTCAACCAACATAATCACCACTTTTAGGTGTTCGTACCTGACTGCAGCATGTAATCCTGTATCCTTAATTAAATTTTTTGTTTGGAGTAACTCTTTATATGCTTCGCCATCGGCCAGCGCACTTTCCTCATCTGCTCCTTCAGTGTATAGCTCCCTAGCTTGCTTAATGAGAAACCCAACTACTTCATCACAGCCTGGCAGCTATGTGCATGGGAGTGTCGCCTTTGTTGTTGGTGGCCCAAAACAGTGGAGACTGATTGTCGATAGGGACTCCTGTGAAGAAATCGATTTGTTTGAACTCAGCTGCAAGGTGAAGAATATTGTTATTTCTAGGTGTTTTCTGCAGAAGAAGATCAATCGATAGATCACCGTCTCTTATTTTTTCAAGGAAACCAAGATCACCTGATCTTGCTACCTCATACACAGAAAGATCCATGACTTCAAACTCTTATCTTTCAACTTTATATCGAAATATATATAGTAACAAAGGCACTGGTGTGAACAGTGCAGAAGGATCCTTTTCTTCTACTTTGCTCATGAGGTAAGGAACTTCTAGATTCTAAGGGATTTAATGAAGAAATTGATTGCAAAAAAGTTTGATAGGAGAGATTAGAAATGCACTACACATGAGCACTACAAAGGTGTATGATAAAGGGATTGCTAATTATCCTATCTATCTGTTTGTGATCATTTTCTTCTACGTTGTTCATGAGGTAAGGAACTTCTAGATTCTAAGGGATTTAATGAAGAAATGGATTACAAAAAGTTGGATAGAAGAGATTAGAAATGCACCACACATGAGCACTACAAGGGTGTATATGATAGAGGGATTTCTAATTTTCGTATCTATCTTTTTGTGATCATTTTCTTCTACATTGCTCATGAGGTAAGGAACTTCTAGATTCTTAGGGATTTAATGAAGAAATGGATCGTAAAAAGTTTGATGGGAGTGATTAGAAATGCATTACACATGAGCACTGCAAAGGTGTATGATAGAGGGTTTGCTAATTTTCCTATCTATCCTTTTCTTCTACATTGCTCATAAGGTAAGGAACTTCTAAATTCCAAGGGATTTATTAAAGAAATGAATCACAAAAAGTTTGATAGGAGAGATTAGAAATGCACCCCACATAAGCAATACAAAGGTGTATGATAGAGGGATTGCTAATTTTCCTATCTATCTTTTTGTCTACATTGCTCATAAGGTAAGCAACTTTTAAATTCCAAGGGATTTAATGAATAAATGAAGCACAACAAGTTTGATAGGAGACTCCGACTCATAGGTAACCCGCGATTTATCGCAGGCCTTCACATGATCATAGCACTAAAGCGTACATATTTACACCTAGCCTTATCATACAGGTCACACTAGGTGACTCTGACTGATGTACTAGTATAGACTGATAAGCTACAGGTCTAGTTGTACAGGTCACATTAGGTGACTTCAACTAACATAATAGTTTAGATTGATTTCACACTTGACATCCAATTATTATTGCTAAAATGTTGTGACATGGCATTCTCCTGTTTTCACTGCTCTTGTGCATTAATTTGCATACTTACATAGTATTATTTTCTGGAAACTATACGGGTTTTACAATGAGGGGTTAGTATGTTCAGGAAAGATAAATGTGTTTTCTAAAGCTTTATTTTTGCCCACTCACTCTTCTGTTTTTCGCCTCTCCAGGTCCTAGATAGCTATTCTTCTTTGTGGCACGCGAGGATTACCAAGTGATTCTGACAATCCACTAATTAATGTAGAGATCTTCTCTCTAGTTGTGTATTTAGTACTTAGTCAGTTTGACTGCACTTTTAAATTACCTATGCTCTGAATGTTTGTATCTTGGATTTGACCACTTTCGCACTTTTACTTATTATTTGTAGTTTAAATAAGTTTTAGTTTTGGTTTTTATTTGTTCACATTTTCGTCAATTAATTAATTCTGTTGCGCACTTGGCTACATCACTCTCACGTGATGGCCAGCACGCCTCGACTCTGGTCGGGGTGTGTCACACGAGCCCTCCACCTATCCCACATCACTCCAATTGGTGGAACTCGGATCAAAAGATTCACTTAATCTCTCTTGCATTACCCAAGGTCTCAATCCCATATTAAAGATTTAATATTGCCAAAAATATTAAAAAAATCAATTATAATATTTAATGATAAGGTTAGTGGAAGGCAATGGCGTAAATATAGAAAAGTGGTGCACATTACAACACCTTTTTGACACTTTGGAAAACGGAAAGCCCTTTATTTTGAGTTTTTTTTTTTAATTCTATTTCCTCTTCTTTCTTTCTCACATCTTCTCTCCTATTTGGTTATTTTTCTATTTCATCTTCCTCCTCTTTCCTCTGTAAATTTTGTTCTTCTTTGAGTCTGGCTTCGCGAGAGCCTGAGTTATAGATGCAAGTCTGCTTAAACCAGATAGCATGATTTAGAGCAGTGTAGAAGACGATGAAAAGAACTATGCATAGAGCCGAACAATAGAGTTTGAAACGGAAGTTGCAGAACTAGCGGCGAGGGAAGACGAGAATCAATCCGCCTAGACATGCCTCCTAGCACCGCTTCGAGCGCCTAGACCACCTAAAGAGCACCTAGACGACTACTTAACTCCCTTCTGAGTTCTGTAAACGCTTTGCCTCAAATTGAATCGAGCCTCCACCACCCAATGCCTAAGCTCCGCCTAGAGCAATTTTCAGAACACTAATCATAAGGATGAAGTGATGGATGAATTGAGTATCACCTTGGAGGATAGCCTCGATCTTGAGGAATGATTTAAGAGCAACATCCACCTTGTTGGCATGATTATTGCTGACAATGAACCTTCACAAATTATGGTGAAGGAAGTTCTAAGATCGGCCTAGAACAAATTACCAAATTAAATAAATACACTTTTGGTGTAAATAAAGTAGTAAATTTAATAAATTGGAAACAACATAAAGTACACTATTCAATAAATTAGAAATTACAACCCGAATTGATTGGAAAATTATGTGTTCCTGTATGGATAATCATCAGCTAGCCAATTTGTGGTGCTAGGATGATCTTCTCTTGTCGTGCTAGGATAATCTTCTGTTGTCATGCTAGGACCATCTCCTTTTACTCTCGCTTCTCTTGTACGCCTCCTTTGCACCGCGTCCGCTTTCTCCGACTTCCAAAAATATTTAGAGTTCGGAGACTTGCCTTCTAAAGGCTCCTTCATAATGTCACGATCACGTTGGGCCTCTCTTTCTTGTCTTCTATGTTCCCTTTCTTGCCTAAGTAGTTCTCTTTCTCTCTCATCAGCTACAAAATTTTTCTCAAGAGCTGCAACTTTTGCATCCTCTCTAGCATTATCAGCCTCAAATTTTGCCATTTCCCAGGCTATAGTCAATTCACCTTGGCGGGCAAGGTCTTCCATATACTTTGCATAATCATTCTTTGAAGTATTACCTTTTCTCTTTGAAGCCTTCTTACCTTGAGGCCTAATTGGAAAATGGGTCGACCCCGACGCTTGTTCAACGGGGGGCGTTTCAGGCACTTCTTTTGCATCATCTTCATCAAGATCATGCGAGGCATGATCGGGTGTAGAGTGTAGAGGGGTGCTGTTCATGAAAACTTCTGGACCGACAGGCACAACTCTGAATTTAGGACAATCTTTGACAACATTCCAACTTTCAAACCGGGTGAAATGTTTTGTTTTTGCTTTTGGTTTTGGCACCATACCATGCTTGTGCTTGAAGTTCCTATACAATGCAAAAGAATATCAGCAGCTTGTGCCAAGGCGTCTCGCCATGTACTAAACGATTTGCTAGTAGTCTCCAACGACTGGACAAAGATTCTTTGGTTCTTTTCCCACCAATTTTCTCAACATAATTGGCATGAATAAGACTCCACATTTCTCTCAACTGCATCTCATTACCCGAAATTGGATCATGAGTAACTTGAACCCAACTAGTACATAACGTAACATCTTCAATAAGTGTCCAATTCATACCTGCATCATTAGTCATCTTTTTGGAAAAAATATGAAACTTTGAGAAAATATGAATTTAGATTTATAGCAAAATAAATATAAAAAAGTATGAAATTGAAATCAAACTTGACAATATATGAAATTGAATTTATAGAAAAATAAATATATAAAACTATGAAATTGAATTCAAACTTGACAAAATATGAAATTAGATTAATAGAAAAGTAAATATATAAAACTATGAAATTGAATTCAAACTTGATAATATATGAAATTGGATTCAAACTTGACAATATATGAAATTGGATTAATAGAAAAGTAAATATATAAAACTATGAAATTGAATTCAAACTTGACAAAATATGAAATTGGATTGAAACTTTGAGAGAAGATATGAAATTGTGGTGTAAGGTAGAAGATAATGAGAAGGTATTTATAGAAAAGTAAAATCATTTCTTTTTTCAAAATTTTTTTCGGATTTTTTTATATTTTTTTACATTTTTTTAATTTTTTATTCACCTAATTAATCTCTACCGTTGGATTTAAACAATTTTGAATTACAACACTCCAGATTGTGCCACGTGGCACAACGGTAACATTTTAAAATTTTTAACTATTTTTTAGTTTTAGTTTTTTTTTAAAGTCTAATAACTTGGACCGTTGATCTTAGATCTAATGGATGATATTAAAAGAAGTTTTTTATTTTTTTTTACCGTTGGAAATCCAACGGTCCATAATAAAGATCCGTCGAAATCGAAGGGCCGTGGGGAAGCCACGTGGCTCCCAACGGCACTTTTTTTTTTCTAGCACGCGGGCCCGAGTTCTGAATTTATGTTTCCTTACGCGCCCCCACGCGCGCTTGTGGTACACGCACTGGGCTGAAAAAAATTTAAAAAGGCTGGCTGACGTCAGCCCACCTCATACCCACTCAGGCGCTAGGGCGGGCTGGAATACATGGGCTGGTTGCTCGGGCCTGCTCGGGGTCCATCCACTGCACCTCGCTGGAGCTTCTCACTCGGGCTACAGGGACTGTTCAGTCCACTGTGTAACAACCCGTCCCGACATATTAAAATATTGATATTAAAATGACGAAATTACCCTTCGGGGTTATGTACGTGTGAATGTGTGTGTGAAATGGGCCAATAATTGCATGCCCTCAATTATTGGGGCCAATTAGATCCCTAGGATCCTTTATTTTTGATTGGGGTTAATGATCACACATGCATACCTATCCTCTCTCTCTCACTTCCGTCACTCCCTCTCTCTCTCTCTCTCCTCTCTCACGATCTCACTCTCTCTCTACACTCAACGTACAGACGCACCCACAAACCACACAAATCTTAACAGATCGAAGGAACAAATTGCATATTCACACTCCTGAGGTCCCTACGAGTACTTTGGCATCCATTTCAGGTAGGAACTATGCCATTTTCACGTTGAATCCGCGAGCTTTAAAATTGTCACTGTTCATGCAAAAATTATTGGTTGATTTTTAGGAGAAACTAAGCTCACCACGAGTCTTAGAAGGTCCCAAGGAGGCTTGGGGAAGTTCGTTTGCTAAACGTTGACGTCGGGATCGTCGAGATCGAAGGTGGCCGGTTTTGGAGTTCGTCCCCGAGGAAATCTAAGACCTTTTTCAAGGTTTTTGAAGGTATATTCATGTTCTACACTTAATTTGGAGCACATAGGAAGAAAAATGGGTCAAAAAGGATGAAAAATGAGCAAGATATGACGATTTGAAAATTACCCAGAAATTCCGGCAAAACCAGTCGCCGGCGGCCGGCGAGTCGCCGGAGAAGACGACCGGAGTTGGAATATTCCGTCAACTCTGACGGAATATTCCGACGCCGTTAACTGACGCCGTTACTGATGCCGTTAAAGTTGACGGAATATTCCAAGAATATTCCTGACGGCGTCAACTGACGCCGTCAGTGTGCACTGTGCGTGACCGCGCGTGGGTCCGTGCCACGTCAGGCGCGTGGAACAGTGAAAAATTATTTTAAAAATATGGGGATGTTCGTGACGACGAGTAGGTCACGTTGGTATATTCAAATACCAAAATTGAGCTATGTATGAGAAATTATTTCCGTAGTTACGTGTATGTGCTGAAATGACGTATTTTTAGTAATTTCTCATATAGGTGAGACGTATACCGAGGACGAGCGTAGCCAGGCTAGACGCGGGGGCTACGACCCAGCGACTTATCAGTGAGTGGGCAGCTATTTACCGTATTTACCTATATGTTATTATTATTTTCCCAGAAAACGATAACTGAACGTTTATGTGATTTTAATGCCATGCAAAGTATTCATATATTATTATTGATGCATTAATGATTGCATATTCATATGTTGGTGCTGCGGACGCACAGGTAAGTGTCAGGTAAGATCATATGTTGGTTATGATGAGAATGATGTGATATGATGTGATTAGAGCTCATATACTTGCACATTGATATTAGTGCTTCCGCCCAGAGTTAGGGGCACAGTCTTTCACGTGTCGTTCACCTCCCGCACCGCATGCTCGCCTTGGATCCAAGTTAGGTGCACAGTCTTGTCGTATAGACCACCTTTGAGTGGATTCGACTCGTAGGTGACTCGCGAATCATTAGCACAGTCTTCACGTGATTGTAGCACTAGAGCATATTTACTTGATATACGTGATGATGAGTAGACCACCGGATGTGGTAGTGATGATTGTGCAGTATTGATATATATATATGATGTTATGAGATATTAGACGGCCGAGGGCCAAGATGATTACCTGGCATTTGATCACATCAACAGTTTATGATTGAGTTTATGTTTTGGATACTTGGCATGGCATACATATACTTTTCAGCATGATTTGAGAACATATACGTATATATGAGTATATATTTTGATTCTGGGAAATTATACAGGTTTTACGGTGAGGGGCTATATGTTTGAGTAAAGATTGGTTTTGAAAAGGAATCGTTTTGCTGACCCACTCAGTTTTGTTTTTCGCCCCTCCAGGTACTAGGTAGCTAGAGGTTCTTTTGGGTGGACGTGAGGGCTTATCGGCAGTTCTGACACATTCATTTATGTATGACATCGGTCGTGTTATCTAAACTTATTTCATGCTTGACTGCATTCGAACTTAGAACGCTCTGATTATGTATAAGTACCTTATTATGCCTCTAGTACACTATCTTACCTAGATTACTAGTGGTTTTGGTTTTTAATTAGTTCATACTTAGTTATCGATTCTCGCTTCCGCACCGTGCACATGGCTACGTCACACTCACGTGACGGCCAGCACGCCCCACTTTTGGGTCGGGGTGTGTCAACTGTCCCTCTCCTATGTACTCTGGACGACTGAACCCTTTCCTTCCCACTCCGAGCTCCACCGCTCTTCGTCTTCTTCCCTCCCACTCCCAGCGACCTGCAACCCATCTAACATCTCGTCAATTTGCAAGTGTCGCCGACTTCTTTCCTTTGCAAGGTAATTTCTTTCAAGATCTACAAATTTTGTTTTTAATTTCATGGGTTTTGCAGATTTTATTTTTAATTTCATGGGTTCTGTAATTTCATGGGTTTTGCGATTTGTTTTGGGTATGATATTTCTAAACACTATTAGTTGAAGCTAATTTTGGGGTTCTGAAGTAGGTAGGTGTACAGAAAATTTCAATATTTAAGTCCATTTGTTGAATTTGCATCCTAAATTTGAGTTGGGAACTTTGCTTACTTGTTACCCAGTTGGATTTTTGAGCTACTTTTGTTGTTTCTTCGTCTTAATTTGCAAACAATTTGATTGTGTTTGAATTATCATTTTGTTTTTGGGGTAATCTGTCAAGCGGGTAATATTTTTACCCCATCAATTCGAAAAGTTTTTTCACAGATCCTTTTGATATTGGTGGAGAAATCTGTAGTTATATCAGTCAATCCGATCGTCAGTAATTCTGGTGGATGCTTGATTTTAGTGTTGCTGGTGCTGGATATTTAGTCCCTTGATAATATTCTTCTCTGCATGAATCTAAATTTGTCGGTATACGTTTTTGTATATTTTTTATTTATAAATTTGTGAGTGTACTAAAGAGATCAAATGTATTAATTTGATAGTTCTGATGTATATGTGTATATGCTCTGATGCTTTTCTAGCTTTCCTTGGTTAAAATGAAGATCAATTATTGATGCTTTCCAATTTCTGTATGTGCTGAGTCACATTATGTTGATTGCTCTGTTGAGTCAACAAATAGAGCAACACTGGAACTTAGCTAAAGTCAGCTATAAATTTTATTAAAATCCTAATGAAACTTATACAGAACACACCATGAAATATACGGAGCAACATGATTCGGATTCAGGACTACCTTTATTTTCATTGTGTTGGAATGCTTATGTTAGATTATGTTGTAGATGTTAAAATTTTAGATATCATTTTTTCAAAAAAAAAAAAAAAAAAAATACACTGAACCAAACCGAAACCGAATGGGAACAAAACCGAATCCAAAAAAATTGAATCAAACCTAAATTTCGGTTTTGGAAAAAAGCTGAATTGTTTCAAACTAAACCTAGCCCTATCCGTGCATTCTTAAAGAGAGGAAATTGGCCAAGTGTAGAGATTTTTCAGACTTTTACATTCAAGGTGTTTTGATTCTTTTTTTATTTCAATACAAACTTTGTAATTTCTAGTATGAATATGTGTAACTAATCCTCTCTGCTAGGGTGAGGCCATGATCCTTAGCAAGAATATGTAGTCTCTTCTTAATTTGTATCGTTGATGTGAATTGACTGAAGTACCCTTGAGCGTTGAGTGCATGTTTGTGAATTTTTGCTAAAGGTTTTGGTCCAATTATACAATTTCCTTTGTTTTTGGGACCAATGAGAAGTTGGGAAACCTTTAGTTGTGATTGGGTGGCTGGGATTGGACCACACACATCACTTCCCTTCTCTCTCTTCTTCCCCGTACTTTCTCTCTCTCTCTCTCGCAGACACTCTCTCTCTTCCATTTTCGTATGAACAAACCTCAAAACCCTCTCAAACTTTGCAGATCGAAGTTTTTGAGATCACCATTTTGTTCGTGGGGCTCATACGAATCATTTGGTACTAGTTCAGGTAAGGAAACCTTTGATTTCACGTGAAAAACCCTAGCTCCGATTTGGTCACTATTCATGCAATTGTAATATGTTCTGTTTTTGGAAACTTTAAGCTCACAGGGAGCTTGGGGAGGTCTTCTAGAGGCTCGGAGTACTTCGTTGGAAGAGTTTAGACGTCGAAATCGTGAGATCGAAACTTGGCTGGTTTTTCTCGAAATTTTCCGGTGAGATCCCGTGGTTTTTAGGGCTTGAAAGATGTATTAAGGTTTTTTTCATCTCATATGCTTCATTTTGGTATAAAAACCTTGAAAATGGTGCAAAAACGATAGAGATATCACGGTTTAAAAATTTCCCAGTTTTCTGGTGCCGGCGATGGTCGCTAGAGGTCTGAGGTTGAAGACGACGGAATATTCTGTCAAGTTTGATGGAATATTCCAACGCTGTCAGTTAGTTTTAACAGTTTCAGTTAGGAGTTGACGGAATATTCCCAGAATATTCCTGATGGCGTTAACTGATGCCGTCAGTTTGCCTGGCACATGGCCGCGCGTGGGGGCGCGTCTGGCCGTGCCGTAGTGTGCGCGTGGGTGGTTGGAAATTTTTTCTAAAAATATGGGGATGTTTGTGAGGTTGTGTAGATCACATTGGTATATTCAAATACCAAAATTGAGCAATGTATGAAAAGTTATTTTCGAATCTCGTTTATGTGCTTTAAATAATGTTATTTCAGTTACTTCTCATATAGATGAGACCTTTTCGGAGGACGAGCGTAGCCAGGCTAGGCGTGGGGGTTACGACCTAACTACATACCAGTGAGTGTGCTTTTGGTTTTCCGTATATACCTATATACTTACTGTTTTTCCCAAAAAATGAATTTGAATGATTATATGACTTGAAACGCCATGCAAAGTATCTGCCTATTTTATTATGCATTAATTGTTGCATATATTTATGATTGGTGTTGCGGACACACAGGTAAGTATCAGGTAAGTTTATTTATTGTTATGATGAGAATGATGTGATATGATGTGTTGAGAGCTCATAAACCTGCACATTGAGATTAGTGATTCCGCCCATAACTAGGGCATAGTCCTTCACGTGATGTTCACCTCCCACACTGTATGCTCGCCTTGGATCCAAGTTAGGTTCGACTCGTAGGTGACCCGCGATTATTCGCACAGTCTTCACGTGATCGTAGCACTAGAGCATATTTATTATATATTCAGTTATATTGTGCAGACCACTAGAGGTAGTATTGATTTGTGTGCAGGATATATATGATTTGATTGAGATTGAGTATGAGCTATATATTTAGCCGATGGCTGATTTGATACCTGACATATGTACTTGGTCATCGAGTTACGATTAGCATTCAGTGGCAATACTTTGGCATGGCATATATGTTTTCATGGCAGGATTTTGAGATATATATGTATATGAATATATGTTTTATTTCTGGGAAATTATACAGGTTTTACGGAGAGGCGTTATAACTTTTGAGAAATGAATGGTTTGAAAAGCATTGTTTTTGCCCACTCACGCTTTTTTTTTTTTACCCCTCCAGGTTCTAGGTATTGTTCCTTGGTGGCTACGAGGATTTCAGCGGCAGTTCTGACAGACCACTCCTTATGTAGGACACCCTTTGGTGTTATTTAAACTTATTACTTTCCTGCTTGACTGCACTTAATTCATTTATGCTCTAGATATTTTAGTGATTTGCGACCATTAGGATATTTGGAAAAGTAATTTGATGCAATTTTGGCAGAGGGTTGTCCCTAAAATTGACTAAGGCTTCTTGTGGTTAATATTTGTAACTTCTTAGAATGGACGACATGTCTAAAGGATTATGGTTTTTCAAAAGGTTTTCACAAACCTTAATGAGTCTTGCATGTTCACATTCGATCTGGACACCACGGACAGGTTACATGTTAGATATACGTTCTATGTTGGAGGTTCCAAGTAGGAAATACTTTAGGAAAACCTAACCTTTGATAGGAACATATTTATGTGACTTTATTAGTTTGTTTCCTTGCATTTACTTAATTAGTTTCATCTTATTAGAATGTTTTAAGCTATTTTCGTGTGTTTATAGATTTTAATAACAAAGTTAGCAAAGAAATGCATTTTGGTGCAATTTGGAGCTATTTTGGGGTGGAATGGATTGCATGCATGGGGAGCATAAAGGATGGACGTTTTGGTGCATGAAAGGGCTTCAAACACATGCTAAAATCTGATCAAAATGAAGAAGATACCTTGCAAAGACCAAACATGTGTGTTGCTAGCTGTTTAAATCATGAAAACACAAGTGTGCAAGTTGTTTTTGCAAGGAAACCCCACGACATGGATGGGTAATCATGTTTTTCAAGTGTGCTAGCTTATTTAATCATGAAATACAAGTGTGCTAGCTGTTTTGCAAGTGTACTAGCTGATTCATCATGAGAAGACGAAGGGGGACCAAAGGCATGGACCAAGAAGGATGAATGCAAGTCGTTTCATCATGAAATTTCTGCAAAGATGCATGTGTGCTAGCTGTTTTTGATGATTAATTCTTGCTTTGTATTGTTTATTAAAACAACTTGTGGTTCTTTACTTTTGAGCACCTATAAATAGGCCTTCTTGCAAGGCTTAAAACTCACCAATTCATACAACAACTTCCTTCTACACATCTATTCATTCTCTCCAAAAACAGCCGCACCTATTCCCTAAAACCCTCCACAAAAATCTGCCCATAAACACCATTGCCACACCCCCCCAACCATCCTAAATACCACCATACATCCTCCTATCCATTCCTCCATACAACCAAACTTTCAACCCACAACCACCCCTTGTGCCGTAGCAAAGGAAGGGAAGGAAAGTGCTTTGACGTGCTTGCCACTCAACGAGGATCGTTGGAGCGTTTAGGTGTTTTCTTTCTTTTATTTTCAATGTATAAATCTATTTACCTTTGTTTTACAATTAAACTAAACCCCCCCTTTTGCTAGGAGGGATTCAAAGCCATGATTACATTTGCATTATGAATTAATTACTTTTGGTTGTGCTTTAATAATTTGTGATTTCAATTCGCTTAACTATTTTATTGATAACTTATTTGTGTATGTTAATTAAGAGTACACGCTTAGTTTTCATGCATAAGTTTGATGCTAGAATATAAGGAAATTTCACCTAATCGTTATGAACTTATATTCATGAGTAGTGAAGGTTGCTATCCACAATCGTGTTAAGTGAATTCTTGGCAAGAGTATCATGCTTTTCATAGTTACGAATGCCTCGTCAATACTTATAGTTCTCATGAATCTTAATGATCTTTGATTGTATCTCTATTATGCTTTTCACGTATGGAACTTTTGAAGAATGTTTTGAATTGTTATATGCACTTTTCCATTCAATTCATTAACTTAAGGAGAACTTGAAGGTTAAAAAAGTGCTATCACGGTTAACCCGGAGTATTGAGTTTCATAATTTATCGAAAGAACAACTAAAAATTGGTTTATGTACAAGTGTATCATGTGTGGAGGAGAACCCTCTAGCTAATCCATCATCCATTCAAACAACCATATTTTGTGTTTAAATTTGTCTAGTTTATAATTTATTTATTTTCAAGTTATTCTCATCAAAACCCAATCCCCCTTTTACAATTTATGTCCTTTGATTTGAATCTACTTTATTTGATTTCTTTTGAGTTTTTTGAGTTAATTTAGTTTAGAATTGGTTAATTTTCATAATTTGAATCTTTTAAATTCAATTCACGTCCTAGAACAACCTTAGAATCTGTTTTAGTTTATTTGTTAGTTTTAATTTGAGTTATTCTAGTTTAGTTGAAATCATTTGAATCTAGTGAAGTGTTTTGATTTTAGATTTGTGTTTTTAAAGTTTTATTTAGTGGTTTCTAAGTTTATTTTATATAGATTAGCAATCCCTCCTAATCTCCGGTTTAGAACGATCCCTACTTGCATATATACTACAATTGTCAACAAGAGGGTTTAATTTGTGTGTTTGCTTATTCATCGCATCAACCTTCAAAATATGCTTGTGTAATTCATAAGTGATTAGAAGAACTATATAGGATTATTAGGGTGACGGCGGAACTCTAGTACTTTCTCACTTTGAATTCTAAAAATTGTTTCCTTTTCTCTTCTTTAAAATTGCAGATTTTAGTTAACCTTTTTAATTAATTTCATTTTTCTTAATTTAGGTCATTAAATCACCTTTTTTCAAAACTTTTTTCTCAGTAATTAGTTGAGAATCGATTTCGCGTTAATCATTAGTAACAACATGCAATGCATATTTAGGGTTTGGTTTCTGCACGCCAGTTTGGGAACAAGTAGTCATTGGATGAGCTTGTCGTGGTTCTTGCACTGAATCACTTACTGGTTCATTATTTTGGAGACACGAAGCTATTTCTTGCTCACTAGAGGTTCCTATGGTTGAACTAGGTTGTCTAGAATTTTGGAGAGACACGTTGGGATGATTTGGAGACGGTGAATTTATTGTAGGTTGGCTAGTAAATGGTAGCGGCAATGGAGATTGGTTAGGATTAGTTTGTGGGTTTAATACAGAAGCTGACTCATATAGTGGTGGAGTTGTGGTTAGGAGACACGGCTTGAGGGAAAGCATTTGGATAATTGAAAAATAAATATTGGCAAGATACAATACATTTATCAACGCATTCCACTGAAGGTGTGAGGAAAGGAAAAGAGTCCACATCGAATAGGACATGGTGAGACAAATAAACTTGTCTCGTGGATAAATTCAAATAACAAAATATGACAAAATAATAATCCTACAACCAAGATATGGTGGAAAATTAATTAGATACCAACCCATAAATTCTACAACCAAGATATGGTGGAAAATTAAATAAATTATAACGATTACACCATACTTCATATAACAAAATCTTACATAAAATTTATAGAATGCACATCGGAATAACAATAGTGCACAAATTAATTCACAACAAAAACTAACAATTAAATACTAATAAAATTGTAACAATTCTTTCAAATACATAAAATATATGCAAATGAGATGGATGACTATACTCACTCACTTCTAATCCCGCTAACACATACCTAAGGCATCCAAGCCTACACATCCTATACCTTGCTTATACCACTTGGCTCCGAATACCTTAGAATATGAGTTAACTCCTGTTCATCCTTTAAGCCCAATTTTCAAAATTAAATTCTCAATTTTCACTTTATTTATATAGGCACCTCCCCCGATGTCCAATTGTATAATCAAACCCTTCCTGATGCCCTGACATATACAAGATTTCATTATTTATATTCAAGGCCTTCTCTAGCCCTTAAATATCTCAACAATAACACTAGTGAGCACTTGTCACAACACACAACTCTTTTTCTCACTTTGCATGAATGATTATGTATATGCAAAGTAATATGGATATCAATAATCATGTTCTATTATACAATCTGCAAAACTAAACAAAATTGTAGTATATTATCAATAATAAAGTATTGATAACACACAACCATATAATTGAGAAATATTACTTTACCATTTTACTCCATCTCTCTCTAGGTGATATTGATACATAACTCCATTTGGGTTCCATAGAGCAATTCTGTTGGAATATAGCTTGCTCGGTTGTATGAGTCTTAACCCCAACATCGTCATCATTCACCATGGCTCCCATTGGTGAGGTCGAACATGATGATGACCAAGAGAATTTATAATAATTTATTTGAGTTTAGTTTTCAATTAAATTGGTTATGAAATTTGAAGTTTGGAAATTAATTATTTAAAATTCGGAAACCATTCGAGGTCACAATTTCTATTTTTTAATAGAGCTCGATCTCACGAATTCGTAGGCGTAAACCATTCGTGAAATGGAACTATAATGAATGAGTTATTAATGATTAAAGTTGAGGACACTTTTGTAAATTTAACCTAATCTAAAAGGCTCCAACAATTTTGGAGTAGGGAGGAAGTGCCACGTGTGTGGCTGGATGTGGTGTTGAGGAGAAATCAACGGTAGTGATGAAAAGAGGAGGAGAGAAAAGGAGAGTTGGGGGGGGGGGGGGGAACGGATAGCCAAGGAGGGAAGGGGAGAGAAGGAAAGGACGAAAGGGAGGAGTACCATATCCCTCTGACCCGGTTGTCCCTAGCGACCCGACCCGAGTATTGTCACTCCTTCCGACGGTTTTTCATCGGTTTTTTCTTGCGATTTGTGTCAAATTAACACTTAGAAAACACTCCATGGACTTCCCTCTACCAATTACAACCCAATATTTAGGGGTATTGGCTTTGATTTAGTGAAAACCGTACCGGTGGGTTCGATGAACCCGTGCCTTTGATTTCCCCAAATCTAAAATGATTCCATCTAATTACTATGAACATTAGACTCCCCTTGAGGTCTAGAACAAAGCCCATTCATTGGTTGGGGTGTTGGAGTTGTAATGGAGCCGAATCAAGAACACCCAAAATCAAGGGTTTCCGGCAGTTTGTGGGCAATTTGAGGTGTTTTTTCAGCTAAATTGGACTTCACCACATGTATGAAAGTTGTTCCCCCCACTGAGATCTATATATCTGTAAAATTTGGTAATTTTTGGAAATAGTTGATATTTTCCGATGATTTGGGGCGGCGATTGGGCCGAAGGCCGACATTTTCTTTTTAAGCTAATTTTGATGTTCATAATCCATAATTAAAAGGCTATTGGTGTGATGCACTTGTTTGGATCTAGTTAGTGGTTGTGGATCATTAAAGGTCGAACGAAAATGAATTAAGAAGTGAAATTAATGAACTACGAAAGGCTTGATCCCTACTTAGGGTACATAGGCAGTCTAACGAGAAGTTAGATGCAGCCATAAAATTAAACAAGGTTAAATAAAATTGTTATGTTTGATAAGAGAATTAGGGTTATAGAACTTTTGGAAGTAAGGAACATAATTAAAGGATTGTGAATATTGGCGGCTAAATAAACAAGAGTTCTATTTTTTTGGGCCTATCAACAAACTTAATTTCCAAAAATAAATAATTCGGGGCCGGGGCATTAGAAACTAGTATTAGAGCAAATGATCGTACTCTATAATATGCAATGTTCTCGAGTTCTTGTTGGTGTGAATGATGATATGCATTATGGTTGCATGATTTCACAATCTTTGTGAATAAAGTGGCATGCATGTGATAAATATATATGTGAGATACATATGGGATTGGCCTTGTGTTGTGGTGTAATTTCTATGGTGATTATGAAATTTCGTTAGTGTGGATTATGAATTTCATTGATATTGCAGTATTTTATAAATTTTATGAAGTGAAGAGATTTATGTGAATGCCTATATTGTCAATCCCTATGAAATGAATTGGATTATTTGAATGTGAAGGAATTTACTTGAGTGTGAGCATTTGACTCAAGTCCTTGATAAATCTTAAATTTGATTGGTATTATTTCATGAGTTATGGAAATATTTGAATGTGAGTGACAAGTAGATGGGAAGTTGTATTATACCCGGGCAATTGAGAAAAAATTGAATTGGTCGAAAAAGGCCCGTGGATGTGGAATTGGATGAAAAAGGCCGGTGGATGTGAGAAAAGAATGGGCAAAAAGGCCCAGTATTCCGGAATAAAAGCTCCTTGTTTGAATGGGCACAAAGACCCAGTGTTTCCGGGAGAAAAGCTCTTTGTGTGGGCTGGGAGAATGAATTAAGCTCCTTATGTGGGCTGCGAGAATGGAAGAAAAAAAAAGAATAAAAAACAAAGAAGAAAAAAAAGAAGAAAAAAAAGAAAAAAAAAGTAGAATAGAAAAAGAAAGTGTGATGTGTATTGGCCAAGTATATTACAATCTTTTCAAGTCTACTAGCCACTGTTTGGGGCAAAAGAAAAAAGTGATGAAATCATTTTTTTTTCAATGATAAGTATGGCTAGAAATTTTAAAATCTTATGGCCAAGGATAAGTATGGTTGGAAATTTTAATATTTATGGAAGATATGGTAAATTATCGAGTGGGAATGGAATTATAAACTGTGGTTATGTTTTACTCATTATAATTAGAATGGTGGGTGGACATGAATTGAAAGTATGGAATGAGATTTTAAGTTCGTTTAATATTTTTCAAGTTTTTTTTTTTTTATGAAAAGAATGGATGGACAAAGTTTGCAATTACAAATTTGGTTAGTTTGGTTGACATAGTCATGAGTTGTTATTGATAGATTCGATATTGCGAACAGAACTAGTGACCCGTACATGTTTTCATGGCTATGTGATTAATAAGGTTTAGTTTTGTTAGCCAATAGAGTGATATACATGAATCCTCCTCTTTGGTTAATTGAAATGATTATTTGTTTCGATTAGGAAATTGTTGATGAAAAGCATTGTGACATGTGAAAAATGAAACGCCATTCCAAATTGTTAAATGGGTTCGTTAAGTACTTTGAAATCTAGTGACTTATATTTGTTGAGTTCAATGTAATGTTCTAAAACTCTATTCTCTTGCTTGGCCAAACTGTATGACTCTAGCCTTATAATTTTATGTTCTGTTTGAAATAAAGCATTAATGTTGAGGGATTTGGAGATCTTGTGACGGATGGCATGGCATTAGGTTGACTAAACAAAATCTAAAATAGAATTATTCTTGTACTAGTACGACAACATGACGTATTAAAGGTTTCAGAGTTTTATTGAACATGACACTGGGTGAGTGAGCTGCAATTGTTTTGCCATCCTGTGAATGAATGAGTTACTGTGTTGTTTTAAAAAAAAAAAAGTTTCATAATACAAGTTCCAAGTCAAAAGGAAATTTTATTCGCTTGTACAAGTGCTGTATCCGTGCATACCCATTTATTGCAAGGTAAAATATTTCTATTAAAGTTTTGGAAATGATAATAGGCGTTGTGAAGGCTATTGTAGTTATAAAATGAATTTGGTGTTGAATTTAGTTGTAATCACAATTGTGATGTCGTATCTGTTTGAGGTGATATAGAATCTTGAAATAGGGCAAGTTTTGCGGTTGATGAAGAAAATTGACTGGGAAAGTTAAAAATTACAAATTTGATTGGTTTGGTTTGCCATTAACGAATTATGGTGTTAAATTCTAATATTTTGTCATTGCTTGAAAATTTGACAATTGATTTTGCCAATGTTGTTCATGACCCAAATCTCTGATATTGGTGTTGCCAAAAGTAATGATAAGTGGTATTACCAATAATTATGATTTCAAATTTCAAATTTATGTGGTTGGGATTTCGGATATCTATCTTGCCAATGTGGGTGGCTAGAAGTTCTGATAGTTTTCCTTACCAAAGATTGTGGTTGTGAGAATCGCGATGAATTCTTCGTTGATTTATTTATTTTCAACTTGAATAAAATTGTAGATGGAGATATTAATTGTATTCACCACAAAAGAGATGGTGGAAATAGTTTTAGTTCATCCTCGTAACGTGACGGTTGAAATCTCGGGGACGAGATTTATTTTAACGGGGGGTGAATGTAACACCCTAAAAATTTAAATATATGAAGAATTTATGATTATGAAGAATTTAATCGAGAACTTTTAAAGTTTTGTTTCCGGAAATTATTACAATCTACATATTTGTATTATCGAGATTTTATATGATTTTTCGAGAATTTATAGTAATTTATTTGAGTTTAGTTTTAAAGTAAATTGGTTATGAAGTTTGGAAATTAATTATTTAAAATCCGGAAACCATTCGAGGTCACAATTTATATTTTTGAATAAATCTCGATCTCACGAATGCGTAGGCGTAAACCATTCGTAAAATAGAGTTATAACGAAGGAGTTGTTAATGATTAAAGTTGACGACATTTTTGTAATTTTAACCTAATCTAGAAGGTTCCAGCAATTTTGGAGTAAAGTGGAAGTGCCACGTATGTGGCTGGATGTGGTGTTGAGGAGAAATCAACGGTTATGATGAAAAGGGGAGGAGAGAAAAGGAGAGATGGGGGAACGGATGGCCAAGGAGGGAAAGGGAGAGAAGGAAAGGGCGAATAGGAGAGAAAAGAAAGGAGGGGGAAGGGAGAAAGGGAGGAGTATCGGATCCCTCTTACCCAATTATCCCTAGCGACCCGACCCGACCATTCTCACTCATTCTAACAATTTTTCATCAGTTTTTTCGGCGAATTGTGTCAAATTAACACTTATAAAATACTCCATGGACTTCCCTTTACCAATTACAACCCGGTATTGAAGGGTATCGGCTTTGATTTAGTGAAAACCACACCGGTGGGTGCAATGAGCCCGTGCCTTTGATTTTCACAATTCTGAAATGATTCCATCCAATTAATACCACCATTAGACTCCCTTTGTGGTCTAGAACAAAGCCCATGCATTGGTTGGGGCATCAGAGTTGTTATGGAGCCAAATTAAGAACACCCAAAATCAAGGGTTTCTGGCGATTCGTGGCCAATTTGAAGTGTTTTTTTGGCCACATTGGACTTAGCCACATGTATGAAAGTTGTTTCCCTCATTGAGATCTACTTGTCTGTAAAATTTGGTAATGTTTGGCAATCGTTGATATTTTTCAGCAATTTAAGGCGGCCGACCGCCACCTATGGCGGTGCTTGCAACGGCGCATGGGCTGAAGGCTAACATTTTCTTTTTTCAGCTAATTTTGATGTTCAGAGTCCATAATGAAAAGGCTATTGGTGTGATGCACATGTTTGGATCTAGTTAGTGGGTGTGGGTCATTAAAGGTCGAATGAAAATGAATTAAGAAGTGAAATTAATGAACTACAAAATGCTTGATCCCTATTTAGAGTACGTAGGTAGTCTAACGAGAATTTAGAGGCAGCCATAAAAATTAAACGAGGTTAAATAAAATTGTTATGTTTGATAAGAGAATTAGGGTTATAGAACTTTTGGAAGTAAGGAACTTAAATAAGGGATTGTGAATATTGGCGACTAAATAAACAAGAGTTCTATTTTTTTGGGCCTATCAACAAACTTAATTCCTGAAAATAAATAATTCGGGGCCAGGGCATTATAAAATTTCAATGGCCCGTATACATGGATTTGGTGGATTAGGATACATGGATCCGGAAAGGAACCATGTCCCCTACTCTTTACTCTCTAATGATTGTCAAAATGACATCTTGCCTTTGTGAGAAAAAAAAATAAAGCCAAATTCATCATAATCCCCTTCTCCAATTTAAACTAAAAATATCTCTAATTACATATGAACATGAAATAATACTAGCTAGTTTTTGAAATAATTTTGTACTTACGTTGAGACTAGTTTACATATCAAAATTATACACATAGCGTATAAAAAGAAACCCAATAAAATCATAACTTTGCACACACACACACACACACACACACATACAGAATTTTTTTTTAAAAAAATATGGGGTATTTCAACTTGTCCCAAAGACACACACACACACACACACACACACACACACACACACATATATATATATATATATATATATATTCTTGTAGTACTCGATGATACCAATGTGTGGGCACAAGTGGAACCAAATTCGGAGTAACGGTGAAGATTTCACGAAACATCGAATACCTAGGACATTTTGGTAAATTCCCTATTCTAGATATACTCATTATTTTAATATTTTCTTGTGAGATTTTTTTTCTGTGTTTTGTGGGACCCACCCACGTGAGTCTCCTCTTCCCTTTGTCCCTGTATCCTCTCATTTCCTACTCTCTCGGATTCCATCATCTCTCTTTTTCCCTCTCATCTCTCTTTCAACTCTCTCATCTTCTCTACAAACTGAGACCACCATCACCATTTTCATGGCAGAAAAACCACACGACACCACCATTCTCGGGCAGACCACCATCACCACCCTCTAGCCGTTTTACTCAAAACACCTAGGCCTAAGGCCCTTTCCTTTTAAGTGGCAACTACTATTGCTCAACGTTTTCTCTGACGACTTCTGGCGTGGATCTCACCAATCCTAGTGATGGTGAGTTTGAAAACACTTTAAATAAATTCATTTCGTTGTTTAGAATCACCTCTAGGCATGATATATGATTTTTGGGCTTGTTTGTAAGAGAAATCATCTCAGCGAGTTTTTCCACAAATTTTTTGGCAAATGATGCAACCATTTTCAGGCTGCTCACCTAGTCAACTCCGGTCACGATTGAGTCTCGAATTCGTATGGGTTTATTCTCTTCATGTCAAGCTTCATTTCTGTAATTAGAATGCTAAAATTGACTCAGAATGGAGCTCATACGGAGCTCTGAAGAGTTGGCCCTGCAAGTTGGCCAAACCAGCATCTTCGCGAGGAAGGTGAGTACCAACGTACTCACAGGCACGTGGGTGTGCACGGGGGAACCATTGTGCTTGGTGCATACAGTGCATGAGGTCGTAAACTGCCACCTTGTGGCGGCCCGTAAAGGAACCTAAAATCCTTCCCTAGGTTTCTCGACGTGCCAAATCTGAATCCACCCTCCGTTTTTTGAAACTCAATCATTTTAAAATAGTTCCTTTATTAGCCGTTCTTTGTACGAATATGCGAATTTACATTAGTTCATTATATATTACATAAATGGTTTCATTTTTAGGTGAAACGCATCACAATGATCTTCGATGCCCGCAAGGTAGGTTCGACCTGACGACATTATTTGTGAGTGGGTCAATAATATATATATATATATACTTATTAGTTTCCATATATATATATATATATATATATATTTATAATAATGAATTTTCTACGGGATGCACATGTATGCGTACTATTATGGGATGCCTTAATTATATTCTAGTCAATGAATAGTATTCAGTGACTAGAATTATCGAATTACCGTGGCATGATCATACTTATGTTACTGCTCATTATACATGCTACACTCAGTGTTTATACTCGCATGGGCCAAGGCCAGCTTCACATGTATGTACACATCACACCGATACGCTCACCTTGGATCCATTGTAGGTGTCAGCCTGTACTAGACTACAATTGCCAGCTATGTCTTGTATGTGAAGCGCTTAGCGCCAGCTCACGTGATTGTAGTACTAGAGTGCACCCAACCTGTCCATGTAGCTACTTCATATATGGCTTATGTGTTAGCATATTTTGATGAACACATTATAGTATATGTTATTGTTGAGATATTGTGTGTTGGCATAATGTTGGAATACTGGCATTATTTCATACATATATGTAATATGGTTTTGGAAACTATACTTTTTTTTATGGTGAGGAGTTATTACGTTATCGGAAAGGTTTTACAAAGCTTTATTTTTATGCCCACTCATTCTTGTTTTTTGCCTATCCAGGATTTAATAGCAGAGCTTTTGTGTCGAGAGGATTCCTGGAAAATATTGCCATAGGAGATGACTTCCAATGGTATAATTCTTATCCTACTTTTACTATACTTTACTTATGTTCTGACATCACGTGTGAAATGGGTTCAATCTGGCTCACATGCGCACTCTTGCATTTAGTCACTTTTAGGTTTAAATTTATTCACATTTTCCACATCACCACACTTTATGGATTCATCACCCTCCTGGTGTCGGCCATCACAACTCGATTCGGAGTCTAGGTGGACATTCTAGATCGGGGTGTGACATTTATATCCTTGATGATCTAGTGAATACCCTCAAAATACATGACTTTGATTTGCACTCAAGTTTGTTCTTAGTATACCCTCAAAATACATGACTTTGATTTGCATTCAAGTTAGTCCAGGTGGACACTTTGAATGACTCATAGTTAGGCTTTTTGTGAAATAATTGTTCATATGGTAATATATTAGACAATACACGAGTGGGAAGTGTATTAATTATATATGTTGCCATACAAAAAACATCAAACCAAAATTTGGAAGGAACATGAGCATGAGATAACATCACAAAACCAGTTTCGACAATGTGAGAATGTTTTCTCTCAACGAGATTGTTTTGTTCAAGATGTTTGGGACATGAAAACCTTTGAGAAATTCCTTATAAAGCAAGAAATTGACTAAATGCATGACTCTTGTATTCTCTACCTTCATCACATTGTAGAGTTTTAATACAACAATTAAACATATTTTCAACTTTTGTTTTGAATTTAACAAAAATCTCAAAAACTTCTAGCTTATTTTTCATGGAAAAAAAATCAAGAGTATCGCGAAAAATCATCCACAAATAATAAATAATAAGATAACCTTCAACTGAAATTACTAGAGAACACCAAACATTTGAATGTTAAAGTTCTAAGGGAAACATGGAAACAGACTTGGACGAACTGAAGGGCAACTTGGAACTTTTGCCTAACAGACAAGATAGGCAAAACTTTACATCACTTGTGCTATGAATTGGCACTTGATTATTCAAAATTCAAAGCTTTGTTATTAGAGAAGTAGGATGCCCTAGATGAGAATACCACTTCTGTGCAGAGACACGAACTCCTACAAACGCTAAAAATATGACGATTGGATAATCCAACACTATTTGGAAATAGGGTACAACCCATTCTGACACCTCCCTTAGAAAAGTATCATCTGAGTCTTGAGGTCCTTAACAACAAAAAATATGGAAAAATTAGAATATAGCAATGGTTATCAAGGGTAAATCTATAGGTAGAGATAATATTGGTAGAGGTTGGCGGACAATGTAAGACATTCTTAAGGTTAATAGAGCAGAGTGAGCAATAGAGTGACCACTATCATTACCTACATCACCAATGTTTTATTTTATTACCGTTGTAGTCTTTAGGGTTCACCGAACTCTAGAGGTCAGGTGTGATATGTGCATTTGCTCATGTATCAATTCACCACAAAACATTTTTTTTTACGGTTCAAGGTGATGAGTAAGTGATGGGTTGTAAAACAACACACAAATTTAACCATTTTTTTGACAGTTGTAGTAAGTAGGGTATCGTTCTAGGCCGGGGATTAGGAGGGATTGCTAATCCACTCTAAATTGATTTAAAAATATTAAACAAAACTCAAGGACACAAAACTATGCTAAAAACTCTAATAAGTCAAAACACACTAGAATGACTCAAAACAACTCCAAACAGCCAACTTGACTCGAACTAGACACTAGCGACTGATTTTGAACGGAAATTGAATTAAAAGACTCAAAACAATGAAATCTAACTAAATAATACAATTTAACAATGGGGGGGGGGGGGTTTGGCTTTGACGAAAATTAAAACTAAACTTAAATAACTTGCAGATTTGACAAAAACATGAAATTAAGGTGAATGGATGGGTGACGGACTAGCTAGAGGATTCTTCTCCACACATGACACATATGCAACGTAAATCAATTTTCAGTTGTTCTTTCAATAAATTGTAAATCTCAATACTCCAGATTAACCGTGAACAGCACTTTTTTAATCTTCAAGTTTTCCTTAAATTATTGAATTGGACGGAAAAGCGCATACAACAATTCAAAACATTCTTCAAAAGTCCCCTACGTGAAAAGCACAATAGAGATACAATTAAAGATCATTAATCTTTGTGAAAACTATAAGCATTGACGAGGCATTCGCAACTATGAAAAGCATGATACTCTTGCCAAGAATTTACTTAACACGATTGTGGATAGCAACCTTCACTACTCATGAATATAAGTTCATAACGATTAGGTGAAATTCCCTTATATTCTAGCATCAAATTCATGCATGCAAACTAAGTATGCATCCTTAATCGACATACAAGAATAAGTTATCAATCAAGCAGTTAAGCAAATTAAATTCACAACTCAGAAATCACAACTGAAGGTAATCAATTAATATTACAAATATGTTCATGGCTTCGAATTTCCCCTAGCTAAGTAGGGTTTAGCCACTCATAATTACAGCAAAACAAAGGAAAAATAATTTAAATATCGAAAACATAGAGTAGAATACACCTAAAACGCCCAGCAATCCAAGCTTTGAATGGCAAGCACGTCCAAGGCTCTCCTTCCTTTCCTTCTTCTTTGCTTTTATGCGGCACAAGTGTGATTTGATGATTTTTGTGGTGAATTGTGGTGGTGGATGGATATAGGTGAGTTATGGTGAAGGGTGGATGTGTGTATCAATGATGAAGGCCAAGAGAATGATCAAGAATGTTGTGGCATAGGGTGGTATTTATAGGGAATGTGGAAGGGGTAGGTGAAGTAGGTGGATGTTGTAGGTGAAGTAGGTGGATGTTGTAGGTGAAGTAGTAGGTGAAGGTTGTAGGTGAAAAGGAAAGGAAAGGATACTTCCTTGTTTCTTGCTCTTTTCTTATCTTCTAGAACTTGGGCTTCACCTATCCATCTTCATAGTAGATTTCAACCCAATTAATCTCCAAATTCGTCCATCCATCTAGCTTGGATCATAAGCAATCCATCTTGGGCCCAAAAACACTCCAAACTACTCCAAATTGGCTCATAAAGCACCTTTAGCCCATAAAACCTACAAACACACGAATTTAACTTTAAACACTATAATAAATACTAAATAATTACCAAAATGCAAGAAAACAAGCAAGCTAAGTCGCATAAAAATGCTCCTATCAAATTCCCTCACACTTAGCTTTTGCTAGTCCTCGAGCAAAACAAAGAAAACAAGAACAAGTAGTAACATGAAAAACATTAGCTTCCCCCTATGTGACCCTCATAGAATTTCATTCGAGAACACAAATCATCAAGAACCATAGCTAGCACCAAACAAGCTAATCCAAGCTCATCTTCCTTATTCAAATATTAGCAGTAATCTTTAAATCATCCTTGAAGTGTAGTGTGTGAGATAGCCATGCTAATGCAATTTCAAGTTTTTATTTTTAAAATCATCATATGCAAACTAGCAACCTACTCACGGGATATACACTCAATCACACATGTGTTTTAGTTTTAATGTGTTTCGCTCAAAGAATCAAATGTGAAAGTTCTACCATAAGCTTGCATAAAGATCACTTCTCCACAATCATAATTGCAAAACTTAAATCAAGAGGACTTTTATTGGATGTAGTGAGGCTTAGGGATAGGGCTATTGAAACGAAAGAATAGGAAAACACAAGTTCCAAGCTACATTGCAAGCAATTCTTTTGTTGAGATTTATAAGAACTCAAGCTCTCCAACGATTCTTCTAACACCTCCAACCACACCCTTAAACTGAAACTTTAAAAACTTTTTATTTTCTTTGTATACAATCTTTCTTTTTTCTTTTTTCTTTTTTTCATTTTCTTTTATTTTTCCCTTTTTTTTTTTTATAAAAATAAATACAAACATGAAATACCCCCACACTTATTCTTTTGCCAAACTCCTTCCAAGTACTTCACAAACATTTCTCATAAGACAGTCTCAAATTGCTCGCTTGGAAAGGGTAAGGAAACATGTTTGAGGTATAAGGATAGACATATCTGGTGATAAGAAATAAAAGGCTCAACATAACGGCTCAAATTGGCAATCTAATGATATCATTTTTCTTTGGGAAAACATGCTTATTTGGGCCATGGTGGTAAACCTAATGCCTCTATCATTTTCAAGTTTATGCAATCAATGACAAATATTTCGAAAGATCGTTACGCAAGTTCTAGAGATGTATCTCACATAAGTTCATCACACATGAAAGAATAGGAGTGTATGAAAATGCACACACTTTCAATAGGCTCAAAACCTCACATAGGATTTATATGGTCACTAAATTCACATATGAAGCTTTAATTCATGCTTTAGTTTCACATCAACAAGGCTATGTGCATTTGGTTTTTCAAAGATGATCAAATATGTACAATACTAACAAGAGAATTAGGAATTTCACATAACACATGTTAACTAAGTTCTTGAAAATCATGGTTCAAATTTTATCCAATTATATCATTGGGTTGGGAAGCTAACAAAAAATCTAATTTAAAACAATAAGGAAAACAAGACAATATTTTTGGATTTTTTTTTTAAATTTTTCAAAAAAAAATTAAATAAAACAAAACTAATTAAGAAAACAAAAAGCAATAACATGGAAACAAATGAAACCAGTTCGTAGTCGAAGGTACAAAAATTTTCAATTTGGTCATTTTTTATACTCTTGATACCCCCACACTTAAACTAGACATTGTCCCCAATGTTAGAAAACATTAATAAGCAAATAAAAATAAAATGAATAAATAATAAGAAACAAAATAAAGCAATAGGACTGAAAACTTCCCTAATTTGCAGAAAACTAAATCGATGACCCCCAAGCTTAAATTCTGCAATCAACTTCAAGGGTGGAAATAACCAAAAATTCCTGCAAAGAAAAGAAATAAATCAGTTAAGCACGCAAGAAAATGTAGAAAAATGCAAACGAAAAATTGAAAATGAAAATAAAAGACAATGAATAGTTTAATAGGTGATCATTGGTCGTTCTTGTTGACTTTCCACAGCTTTCCTCTTGAACTGGATGGGACTTCTTCTTGCAAGTGATCCTCAGCTTAGTTGAGGATGAATCAGCACGTTGTCTCCACATGCTTCAAGTACTCAAGTCTCCATGCAGATGTGCATCTTATTGAACTCTTGGATCATCTCACACTCCGCCTTCATCTGACTCCTCCTTCATCTTGAACTGGGCTGGAGGGGGTTGAAGATGAGTACTCGAGAGCAAGACTAGGTAAGCAATCAGGATCTCACTTTCTCCATGTTCTTCAGATGAAGGTGAGGAGAAAGCATGATATTAGATACTTTTGCTTTTAACCTTCATGATATGAAATACTTTTGCTCTGGATGATTTGTTTTCTGGGGTGCTCCAAGGGATGAAGAACACTGAGTAACTCGAAAGGTTTCTCTGGGAATACATTCTCGGAGATGAAGATGTGCTGAGAGGGTGTGCCTTTGCTGTGGAAGGCGAAGGTCGAAACTTATAGAAATTTTCTTCACAACCGGAACTATTCTCTCACTCTTGTCGGCAGCCGGCGGATGGATGAACAGTACCAGTTACGCGCTTTCTGACAAAGCTGCCCGTAATTTCCGCAAAGCTGAAGATGCATGTGACGAGTGACAACAAAACTGGAAAAGCTGATCGCCTCGTGATTTCTGAGCAAGCCCGACTTTTGATAAAGGAACGGCTCTTTTGAGAAAGGAATCCGGCCTTTGAGAAAAGAGGCCGACTCTTCGATTTGCGAGAGGACGCCTCTTCGATCTGCGAGAGAGGAGCGCCTCTTCGATCTCTGAGGAGCGCCTCTTCGATCTCTGGGTAGTGCCTCGTCGATCTCTTCTTTTTATAGAGGCACTAATTTTGCTCCATAGCACACTTGAACTGCCTCCTGTAAACACTCCCTTCTTGCACTTCTGCAATCTTAATCTTTCTGAACTCCTCTTTCTCAACACCTTCTGAAAATGTCTTGCCCTTCTGACCGTCGCCTTAACTTGAATGTCGGGGAAGACGATGACTTGTCTTCTCCGAACAACATTTGGCATCCGTCCTCTATATCCCCCAATGGTCCTCTTACCGTTGGGGACTCAATGATGAGAAACGATATAACCGCTACGGTGGTTGCTCGAATTCTCCTTACTCCAAGAAACACTAGGATGCTATCCAGGTGGTCCGACGAGTTGGTTGTCCAGGACTCACTGGCTCTCAGCGTCCAGTGTGCAGGCTCAGTTTCAAACATGGGCCAACGCCTTCTTGCCCGATCTCGTCAGGTTGAGTCACTGATGGCTGAGGTGGCTAGTCTTCGGCAAGAAGTCAGAGGACTCAGGAACGAGAACAAGGAGTTGTACATGCTCGCAACTAGTTACTCGACAAGCATAAAGAGGAAGCTGGACCAGCTGCAGGAGTCGGACGTTCGGATTCAGAGTGATCATGAAAGGTTTATGGCGTTACTCCCGAGGTTTATGTTGCCTTCGTCATCTGGAGTTGCACCAAGTGTTCTGGCTCCGGAAAATCCAACTCTGGCTCTTCGTCTTTCTGGAGCTCCGTCAACTTCTGAGGCGCCACCTGACCAATGACCAATGAATGCTATTAGTTTTCGTATTATTGTAAAAAAAATTGCTTTTATTTGCATTGTATTTGATTTTTTTTTTCCAAGTTTATTTTAAGGAATGTAAAATATGTAATGTAAAATATGTAAATTAATGTAAAAAGACTTTATTTACCCGCACTTAAAATAAACATTGCCCTTAATTTATTTAAACACAAACTAAACAAAAATCAACCAAATAACACAACTAACTAAACAAAACAAAATGAAAGTAGTGAAAAGAAGGGTGTAAGAATGCAAATCTGATTTGGTTAGCAATTCCAAAGTCTCCCTTCGTTGAATGCATGGGTTGCCTCCCAAGAAGCGCTTGATTTAACGTCTTGCAGCCGGACGAAACTTCCAATTATGCTCCCCTCGGCTCCACATCGTGGAATTTATCTTTCAATGGGAGGTGATACTTGAAATGATTCGGCAATGGTCTAAATTCTAGGGTGGGTGCCCGAGTCATTAAAATCAGCATGTTAGTAGAAAACAGAATTTAAGTTGGAGAAGATGGCTTACTTTCTTTCTCCGACACAAACTCAAGGACGAACACTACGTCCTTGAACGTTTCAGGGACTTTGAATTTGGCCAGATTTACTATGATGGTTGTGGCTTGTCCCGTGTCATTAAACTCAACTTCTTTGATCTTTGTGGTTTCAGATACGTCCTCTTTGATGTATTCTACATCTTCTCCAGCCACTACTTTCTCTTGAATCATTCTTCTTGGTGTAGAAAGTCCTTTGAATAATTCAACACAATCTAGAACTTGCTTTGGTGCACCAAGAATTGGAGTATCATTTTGCACCATTGGAAGAGCTTCCACAATGTCTTTTTCACTCTCTTGGTTATTTGGAATAAAAAACCTGCAAGGAAAAAGGACATTTTGTGGAATAATGTTAGAATGAATTGAAATTGGAATAATATTACCGAAGTTGGACAACATAGGGACTTGAGGGGTTTGAGACAAGAATTCTTCTAAACTGCCCAGGTCGTCCTCCTCCTCTTCTTGCAGCAGCAATTCATCCAAGTTCGGGCTGTGATTGGATGGTTCTGGAACAGCCTCATCCTCCATATCACCTTCCAAAGTGGTGGCTTCATCAATTTCAGCTTCTCCTATTAAATCTACAATGTTGGAATTGGAGAGTTCACGTTGCTCTTGAATCTGCGCCATGAATTCCACAATCTCTCCCATTTGATTCTTCAAGTTATCCATTATTTTGTCTTGATTTTGTTCGTCCTGCGTCAAAGAGGTTAGTAATTGAAAAATTTGATCATTATCCATGGACATACTTGAATTTGATTGGAATTGTTGTGAGGGAGGTTGTGGTGGCTGCATAGGTGTTGTATAGCACTCATCTTGCTGCCAATATCCACCTTGTTTATATTGTTGAGATTCATCCCACGTATAATCTGAATAATTTCTCCAATCCGAATTGCAAGCGTTGGAAAACATGTTGCCCCTTGATTGGCTATGGCCTTGATATTCCCAAACATCTTCATTTGCAGAAAATTGAGGATATTGATGAGCTTGATATTCTTGCCCATAGGGCACATCAAATGTAGGGACATTTGGCATTGTGGTCCTTTCGGCATTATGAGTCCATTGAGCAGTGAGATGTGCCAGTTGAGCTTGAATGGTCGCAAATGCCATGTCTTGCTCCATTTTTACCTAAAATTAAAGAACGAAAACTAAATCAAATATCAAAAGTAAAATACACAAACACAAATATAAACATAAACACAAATATAAAAATAAACACAAACAAAAATAAAGGGATTAGTTGCTAATCCCCGGCAACGGCGCCAAAAATTTGATGGGTTGTAAAACAACACATAAATTTAACCCTCTTTTTGACAGTTGTAGTAAAGATGTAAGTAGGGTATCGTTCTAGGCCGGGGATTAGGAGGGATTGCTAATCCACTCTAAATTGATTTAAAAATATTAAACAAAACTCAAGGACACAAAACAATGCTAAAAACTCTAATAAGTCAAAACACACTAGAATGACTCAAAACAACTCCAAACAGCCAACTTGACTCGAACTAGACACTAGCGACTGATTTGAACGGAAATTGAATTAAAAGACTCAAAACAATGAAATCTAACTAAATAATACAATTTAACAATGGGGGGGGGGGGGGTTTGGCTTTGACGAAAATTAAAACTAAACTTAAATAACTTGCAAATTTGACAAAAACATGAAATTAAGGTGAATGGATGGGTGACGGACTAGCTAGAGGATTCTTCTCCACACATGACACATATGCAACGTAAATCAATTTTCAGTTGTTCTTTCAATAAATTGTAAATCTCAATACTCCAGATTAACCGTGAACAGCACTTTTTTAATCTTCAAGTTTTCCTTAAATTATTGAATTGGATGGAAAAGCGCATACAACAATTCAAAACATTCTTCAAAAGTCCCCTGCGTGAAAAGCACAATAGAGATACAATTAAAGATCATTAATCTTTGTGAAAACTATAAGCATTGACGAGGCATTCGTAACTATGAAAAGCATGATACTCTTGCCAAGAATTTACTTAACACGATTGTGGATAGCAACCTTCACTACTCATGAATATAAGTTCATAACGATTAGGTGAAATTCCCTTATATTCTAGCATCAAATTCATGCATGCAAACTAAGTATGCATCCTTAATCGACATACAAGAATAAGTTATCAATCAAGCAGTTAAGCAAATTAAATTCACAACTCAGAAATCACAACTGAAGGTAATCAATTAATATTACAAATATGTTCATGGCTTCGAATTTCCCCTAGCTAAGTAGGGTTTAGCCACTCATAATTACAGCAAAACAAAGGAAAAATAATTTAAATATCGAAAACATAGAGTAGAATACACCTAAATTGCCCAGCAATCCAAGCTTTGAATGGCAAGCACATCCAAGGCTCTCTTTCCTTTCCTTCTTCTTTGCTTTTATGCGGCACAAGTGTGATTTGATGATTTTTGTGGTGAATTGTGGTGGTGGATGGATATAGGTGAGTTATGGTGAAGGGTGGATGTGTGTATCAATGATGAAGGCCAAGAGAATGATCAAGAATGTTGTGGCATAGGGTGGTATTTATAGGGAATGTGGAAGGGGTAGGTGAAGTAGGTGGATGTTGTAGGTGAAGTAGGTGGATGATGTAGGTGAAGTGGGTGGATGTTGTAGGTGAAGTGGGTGGATGTTGTAGGTGAAGTAGTAGGTGAAGGTTGTAGGTGAAAAGGAAAGGAAAGGAAAGTTCCGTGTTTCTTGCTCTTTTCTTATCTTCTAGAACTTGGGCTTCACTTATCCATCTTCATAGTAGATTTCAACCCAATTAATCTCCAAATTCGCCCATCCATCTAGCTTGGATCATAAGCAATCCATCTTGGGCCCAAAAACACTCCAAACTACTCCAAATTGGCTCATAATGCACCCTTAGCCCATAAAACCTACAAACACACGAATTTAACTTTAAACACTATAATAAATACTAAATAATTACCAAAATGCAAGAAAACAAGCAAGCTAAGTCGCATAAAAATGCTCCTATCAGTAAGGAGGCCATTGCACTGAGACGCTGGGCTAAAATACGTCATTCGTATACAGCATTCATGCGCTGGTAATAGTCGAGGGTAGGATGCCCTTCTTTTCAACAAATATGGCAGGTTATTCTTCCTCATCCAGTCACAAAACATTCCCAATTATTGGCAGGAACACGCTGATAATTGTTTTTGTTGTTGTGAAGACAAAAGCCACGCTGGTTGATACCACTGTTAGAGTATAAGCCATGAGCTAAGCCTTGTAATTAGTTGTGTATTCACATTGGTTAAAACTACCAAGTGTAGGGCTCATATTGTAATTTTGTCTAAGTGACATGTGAAAGGATCCTTGAATTTAGCTAGATGTGTGGCTGAGATCATTTTCTGATGTAATGGTAGGAATCCAGATGCATAACTAACGTTATGCAGTGCTCAATTACGTGTAGAGGGAGAATGGAGAAAGAAAACATTCCTCTATGATTTGCAGAGAGAAAAGCATCCATCACCATATCAATTTCTCTTTGATTTTCTCTTATTCCTTCTTTGATTCATACATTCTCATATTAAAAATCTAACATGAACTTAGAGCCAGGTTTGATCATTAGAAGCTAGGCTTAAACTCTGAGATTGGGACGTTGTCGGAATTGGAAAAATCGAGCTCCAACTGAGCTAATTCTGGTCTGGTGAAGTTCCCCAGAGTTCTTTATATGATCTAAAACCATGCGTTTTCGATACATCGGAGCTCGCGATGGCTGGATATGGAAGTAGAGAAGAAAGAACTCCAATCTTCTTCAGCAATAACTATGAGTTTTGGAAGATCAAGATTACAACCATCTTCAAGTCTCATGGACTATGGAATTCGGTGGAAAAGGGGATTACGACTCCTTATTTGAAGAAGAAAGCGAAGGCTGAGGAAGACACAGACATAGATAACGAAGATGATGAGAAAATGGCTGCAATCTTTACGAAAGATGCAAAAGTTCTCAGTATCATACAAAGTGTTGTTTTCGATCAGATCTTCCCTCGAATCGCCAATGTTGAATCTGCTAAGATAGCTTAGGATCTACTATATAGGGAGTATCATGGTGATGATCAGGTACGATCGGTAAAACTCCAAAATCTCAGACGTGAATTCGAGTATACTAGAATGCGTGATGGTGAATCTTTATCTAGGTATCTTACTCGACTAAATGGATTGATTAATCAAATGAAAATGTATGGTGAAACTCTCTCGAATGAGAGACTGGTGCAAAAGGTTTTAATAAGCTTGAGCAAAATGTATGATCTGATATGTTTGGTGATTGAAAATACTAAGAGTCTAGCAACTATTGAATTGCAAGAAGTAGTAGCTATATTAAAGAGTCAAGAGCAACAGTTTGATATGCATACAACTGATACAACTGGGAGAGCATTTATATCAATTTTTGTGAGTCCAAAAGGGCAAAACAGTGGTAATGCCCAATCTGGTGTATTCAAATCACATAAAAACTGGAATTCAAAAAGGAAAAACTGGGAATCCAAACCTAAGTTTAAGCAAAGATCATTTGCAGGCCCTGCACAAAATTCAACTTCACCAGGGTCCATGAAACAAGATGCCGTCAAGCCTCAATGTAAAGTGTGTTCTAAATACGACTTTGGTGAATGTAGACATAAGGGGAAGCCTAATTGCTATAATTGTGACAAATTTGGACATTGGGCTAGGCAAAGCTATCCAGAAAGTAAATTGTGCCAATCAAATTGAGGTGACAAGAAATCTTTTCTATGCTAACAATGCAATTATTGAGACAAGAGTAAATGGAAATAGGTATATTGATAGCGGCTGTATTAATCATATGACTGGGAATGTTGAACTCATTATGGATGTAAGGATAAATGTTATAGGAAAAGTGCAAATGCCTACTAGAAATCAGGTAGATGTTGTAGGAATGGGATCACTTGTGATTGACACAAATGCTGGTAAGAAGTATATCAGGGAAGTGATGTATTTACCTGGTTTGAAGAAAAATCTGCTAAGTATTGGGCAAATGGATGAACATAGATATTATCTGCTATTTGGTAGATGAATATGCTGTGTTTTTTATGGTCCATCATTTGGCTGTCTTATTACCAAAGTCAAGATGAAATGAAATAGGAGTTACTCTTTATCCTTAAAGCAAAATGATCATGTTGCATTTAAAACTAGTGTAACAGATTACACTTGGACTTGGCACAAAAGGCTAGGCTACTTGAATTTCAGAAGTCTCAAACAACTGAGAGAACAAGATATGATTCATGACCTTCCACACTTAGAAGAGATTGCTGGTGTGTGTGAAGGGTGTCAGCTTGGAAAACAACACAGAGACTGGTTTCTAAAAGAGCAAGCTTGGCTAAAGTATACTTTAGAGCTTATACACACAAATCTATGTGGTCCCGTGCAAAATGAATTAATTACAAGAAATAAGTACTTCATGTTGGTTATTGATGATTGTACAAGGATGTCATGGGTATATTTCCTCATACATAAATATGAAGCTCTAAACTGTTTCAGAAAGTTCAAAGCAATGGTTAAACTTCAATATGGATTCAAGGTGAAGTGCCTAATGAGTGACAAGGGATGAGAGTTTCTCTCAGCTAAATTCAACATGTTCTTGGAATCTGAGGGCATTAAAAAATAATTCACTTCACAGCAAAATGGAGTAGTAAAGAGAAAAAACAGAACTATGGTGGAAATGGCTAAGGAAATGCTCCATGAGAGAGATATGCCATACTATTTATGAGCAAAGGTTGTTGACACATCTGTGAATATCCTCTACCGATCTCCTACCAAGACTCTTGGAAACTTGACTTCTTTTAAAGCTTACAGTGGCAGAAAGCCAAGCATTGCACATCTCAGAATATTTGGCTCCCTGTGCTATGTGCATGCACCTACATAATTGAGGCAGAAACCTGATGCAAAGAGTACCAAAGGTGTATTTGTAGGGTATGGAACTTGTGAAAAGGGGTACAAAGTCTTTGATCCTTATACCAGGAAGCTAAGTCTCTCAAGAGATGTGGTTTTTTATGAAACTATGTCTTGGGATTGGAAGGAAAGCTCAGAAAAATCTGTTGCAGTGACCTATATCCAAGATCAGCCTGAGAATGTGATTACTGTTAGTTCATCCAGATTGAAAGAAGTTAAAGAAGGCCAATCTAGTTCTAGTGTTCTTCCAAGCACTAAAGAACAAGAAAATGTCTCTTATGGAACTAAAAATGCTGCACAACCCTATGATCATACTCCATTGAAATGGAGAAACATAAGTGATATTCTGGCACAGTGTAATCTTTGCATTGTAGAGCCAGAGAAATATGAAGAAGTTGTACAAGACCAAGCATGGATAAAAGTAATGGAAGATAAACTGTCCATGATTGAGAAAAATAAAACATGGGAACTGGTAGAAAGACCAGCCTATGATCATACTCCATTGAAATGGAGAAACATAAGTGATATTCTGGCACAGTGTAATCTTTGCATTGTAGAGCTAGAGAAATATGAAGAAGTTGTACAAGACCAAGCATGGATAAAAGTAATGGAAGATAAACTGTCCATGATTGAGAAAAATGAAACATCGGAACTGGTAGAAAGACCAGTGAATAAACTAATCATTGATGTGAAATGGGTATTCAAAACTAAACTCAACCTAGATGGTTCAGAGTAGAAGAATAAAGCAAGATTGGTAGCTAAAGGTTATGCTCAGAAACCTGGAATTAATTATAATGAGACATTTGCTCCAATGGCTAGATTAGACACAATTAGAACTCTAGATGTAAAATCATCTTTTCTAAATAGAAAGTTGGAGGAAAAGGTCTATGTAGATCAACCTGAAGGATTTGACATAAAATGCAACGAAGACAAGGTTTATTGATTGTACAAAGCTCTCTATGGAATGAAATAGGCTCCAAGGGCCTGGTATGGTGAAATTGACACATATTTCACTCAATATGGGTTTGAAATGAGTCAAAGTGAAGCAACTCTTTATACTAAGACAAGGGGAGATAATGATATACTTATTGTATCCATCTATGTGGATGATATAATATACACTATAAGCAATCAAGAAATGCTTGATGAGTTCAAATAAGATATGAAAAGGAAATATAAGATAACAAATTTGGATCTCCTTCATCATTTTCTGAGTATGGGAGTAATTCAGACCAATTTTAGTATCTATATTCATTAAAAGAAGTATGTCACTTCCTTGTTGAGTAAGTTTGGACTCTCTGAATGCAAATTAGTCTCAACGTCTCTTATTGCCACTGATAAATTATGTAAAGATAATGCCAGTGGTCCAGCTTATGAAGAGTAATACATAAAGATTGTTGGTAGCTTACTTTATCTCACTGCTACAAGACCTGATGTGATGTATACAGCAAGTCTACTTGCAAGATTTATGCACTGTCCCACTAACAAACACTATGGAACTGCTAAAAGGGTGCTTAGATATGTTAAAGGTGCTCTAGATTATGGTTTGGAGTATGTTAAAGGAAAGAATGCAGTCTTGATTAGTTTGTGTGATAGTGATTGGAGTGGATCAATGGATGATAGTAAAAGTACATCAGCTATGCATTCTCTTTTGGGAGTGAAGTCTTCTTGTGGGCATCTGTTAAGCAAAATTGTGTTGCACTTTCAACTGCATATGCATTTTTCGGACAAACCACGGCGAGTTAGCCACTTTTGAGCCTTTTTGGCCAAATCACAGTGAGTTAGCCATCAAGAAAGGTACCATTATCTTTGTCTCATCAAGAAGTATGATTTTAGTTTTTGAATCACTCGATTTCGGTGAGTATTGAAGAAGTTATGAACATTTAAAGTTTACCTAGTTTTCGGCGAGTTTTCCAGTTTTCTCGTGGACCAGTCACCTTTCGGGCTAGTTTCAAGCCATCTCTGGCAACCATTAGGCTTCCAAATATGTATAATCTTGTTCTACACTTTCCTATCTTCATTTTGGTATATTATGGGTCAAATTTGGTTAAGAATCGATTGAGTTACAAAGCTTTGAAAATTGCCCAAAGAGTTTTTAACCGAAAGACCAAAATCATGGATGGTGGACAATCTCAGGGACCATTTCTATTAATTTTCAATCTCAGGGACCATTTCTACTAATTATGCAAATCTTAGGGACCATTTTATATCTTTAGCCATTAATAATTCAAAGTAAACATGCATAATATCATAAGCAATTGAATAAAGACTACATATTCATGCTAAGGGTCAAGGCCCCTAGCAAACGGAAATTAGTTACGAACAACCATAAAACAAAAGGAATTTTATTGAAATAGAAAAAGGATAGAAAACATCTTGAAAATAAACTTCAAAGGCTCTCTAAATTAGTGCGTGCATTCTCTGCTTCTAATGGCTAAAAAGCCTTACTTATACTACTACAAAATGAAACCCTACCTATAAAAGGTCTTAGAATAAGACTGGGAAACATAAAAAAAAAATAAAACAACTAATAAAAGGTTTCCTATTTAAACTGAAATTCAGACTTCTTATAAAATCTTACTTTTGACCAACCAAATCAACTCTGATTTGGTCCCAAAAGGTCTCTTTTGAAAGCTGAAGACGACCCCAACAAATCCTCAAAAGGAATCTTCCTCAAAATAGGCCATTTTGACCTCCAAAATACCTAAAATGTCAACAAACATCAATATGAGAAAGGTGCGCACTGGGCCTTTATTTCTTCAACACGGTCAAACGGCTCAGTATAAAAATATGAAACTTTGATCCAATCATCTTGAAAGAATCACGAACATGCTTCAATTAGAATCACTCCAAAATTCGTCCGTTTAATTACTTTATGTCCAAGAGGAAGTCGAATGTCCTACATTGAAAATACAATTCAAAGTATCAAAATCTCACCAAAATAATCACTAAATTAAATATTGACTCATCAGATCTCAACCCAGGGAAATTTGATGCAATTATATTGTGCTCCAAATTGTCGTTTCCTTTCATGTGTCTTGGTGATGCGCCTGCTAGCAGGAAGCTTTGCGATTAAGCAATTGTTATCTAATTATCCTGTTTTCGTACATATCACATTCTATAAATTATAAACAAGATGGGATAGTAAGCAGTAAGCTCTAGATGTGGATGCATAAGTTGCAATTCTTTTACCTACACATTGCTTTTTTATGTTCCTTTGTTTCTATCTTTCTCATTAAGTTACTAATTATATAAGTGCATTATTACAATTCGTACGATGAATGTCATTTTCTCGATGCAAGTAGGAAGTGAGGAACCATACTTATCATAGGGACTAGGGAATGGTGCGTCACTATTCACTATTGTGTCTCTGTAATTTGAAAAATATGGGATGGTACATTTTGTCCATGGCCTATCTAAGAGCAAGTCCACCGAGAGCCATTAGGCCGGCACCCAGCAGCCTTTTTGGCCCAGGATCACACCAATTTGCTCCAGCCTAGCCTAATAGGCTGGCACCCAACCCAAGCCAGTCTATAGGCAGGCCTAAAATATGCTGAGCTAGAGACTAACCTACATGATGTCAAGCTGACTTCATGATCTGAAATCTTTTTTTTTTATGCTAGATCCCAGCAAAGGTCTGTCCACCGGAGATGGCGGAGAAGGAGATGTTGAACTCGAGGACGAGGCCGTTAACCCGGAACTTGCTCTTGCTAGGGTTTGCGGAGTATTTCTTGATAGTGTCAGTTGGAGTGGCGTAGAAGACGAGCTGGTCTTTGAAGCTGTTGAGGATGATGACAATGAATCCGGAGATGTAGCTGAAGATCAAGGCGTAGGTCCAGAGGCAACGGGTTTGGAGTTGGCGAGCCCAGGCACTGATGTCGACTGGTTTGGGGTGGGTCGGACCGCGGTAGGCGGTGGAGAGGAAGTGGAAAGTGAAGGGGAGGTGGGGATTTGATAGAGGGTAGAGATGGGGGGTGGGTTGGTGTGCTCTGGTCTTCTTCGTTGGAGGAGCGTTTTTTGGGAGTTTAGAAACTGTAAAGTCAGAAATTAAAAATCAAATTATTAACTTTTATTATTTTATAATAAAAATTAATAATATTTTAATAAAATTGACTAGACTATTTAGTTTTAGGGGTGGAGATGCATTTGGTCTATTACTGTTCACTGGGGTCTATCACTGTTCACTGGGGTCTATCACTGTTCACTGAGTGGATTAAATAGGCTGGATGCTGGCGCATTTTTTCAGGGTGGATTTGCTTAAGGAATGGATAAGTTTCATTGTGTCGTTTTATCTTGGTGATATAAAGCACAAAAAAATTGCAAGAAAAAGGAGTGGGAATCACCGAATCAGGAATCAACTTTGTTTTACAATTGTCCACATCAATTTTTCGGTTGTGTGCCTTGACATTTGCAATTTTTCGGTTGTGTGCCTTGACATTTGCACCAACATTCTCCATCTTCTGTGTTTAAAGTTCGTTGAGTGCACGTGAGTCTAGAATTTTGTTTATGCAATCATGTTCTTCTAGATTCCAAATCTTAGAAATTTGTAGTTATTTATCGTTTGATCTTAATTTAAATGTAGGTGATTATTAGTTTTTGTTGTACCTTTTCTTTTGTTATTAAATTAAAATTGAATAGTGGGTGACCAAGATTTTTTTAGACTTTGAGGGTCTATGAGAACGAAACTTTCTGTTTATATACCTTTAGTATTGAAGGCTTCACAAAGCAAAGCTGAATAAAAGGATCAAATTAATTGGATTAATATTTTACTTGATATTTTATTAGAGTAGTTATGTTTTTATTTAAATATTTAAATATATTTATATTTTTTTATTACCAATATTAAAAGTCTATTAATTTTGGCTTAAGGAGTTATCTCCCCTAAATATGAAACATGCAATCAAACCGTTTTGTTTTCTTTTTCAGTTTGAATTGACTTACGTTTTGTCTCGTTGTGGTTTTTATCCGTTTTGATTTCAATTGCCATGATTCCTTGCGGTTTGGATTTCAATTGCTTTGATTCCTTACAGATTGCAATCTCAACATATTTTTTTATTATAATATATATACACACACACACACCAACATATATAAAAAGTATATACAAGTTATGCAGATGGAAAAAGGCTAAGAGAGAAAAAAAAAGTTTTACATATTGATTTAATAGCAACATATCGAAAGGGTGTAAGTTTGAAAGTTCTTCCGTTGTGTAAGGAAGAATCTCATCAAAAGAAGAAGGTTCTAGGCTGCTTTATCCTAGGGACGACGTGGTGTTTGTGAACTGTTTGCGCACTTTGGGCAGAGCCACGAAACGTCTTAAAGAGAGCGACTTAGTCCACGACTCGTCCCAAAAATCATTCATCACTCAAGGCTTCTACATTTTTCAGGTAACTTCGTTCTTTTTTTATTTCAGTTTACAACAATTTTAAGACGTTGCAATCTGCCATGCCTTTTAAGGAAAACTCTGCTACTCAGGCAAATCTAGTTGAAGAGCAATTGATTGCAATGATATCAGAAATCAACCTAGTTGACAGATCTGCAGGGTGGTGGGTGGACATTGGCGCTTCTCGCCATGTTTGTTATGATCATTCCCTTTTCAAGACCTATTTTGTGGCTGAGGGAAGAAAGGTGTTGTTGGGTGATTCGCACTCAACTGATGTTGCTGGTACTAGAGAGGTGGAGTTGAAGTTCACCTCTGGAAAAACCATGATACTGAAAGAGGTGATGCATGCTCCAGCGATAAGGAAGAATCTGGTCTCAGGCTTTCTTCTCAACAAGGCTGGATTCATTCAAACCATTGGAGCAAATACGTATACTCTTACTAAAAATGGAGTTTTTGTGGGAAAGGGATATGTTACTGATGGAATGTTTAAATTGAATGTTGATGCTAATAAAATGTCTACTTCTACTTACATGTTGTCTTTGTTTAATACTTGGCATGCTAGACTTTGTCATGTTAACAAATGCTTGGTTAAGAACATGAGTAACTTAGGTTTTTTACCCAACTTATCATTGAATGATTTTGAAAAATGTGAACTTCACATAAATCTGTCAATAAAGAATCTAAACCACTTGACTTAATTCATTCTGATTATGCGAATTTGATAGAGTGTTAACTAGAAATGGAAAACGTTATTTTATTACCTTTATTGATGGTTGTTCGAATTACTGTTTTGTCTATCTTATGAAAAATAAAAGTGAAGCTACTGACATGTTCAAAATTTTCTTGACTGAAGTTGAAAATCAATTTAATCGTAAGATTAAAAGATTTCGTAGTGATAGAGGACAAGAATATGAATCCACTGATTTTGTTAATTTGTTTAAGTCTCATGGAATTATTCATGAAACTACTTCTCCTTATTCTCCTAAAATGAATGGAAAAGCTGAAAGAAAAAATCAAACTCTTTGTGAATTGATTGTTACTACTTTACTTAGTTCTTGAGCTGCTTCTTTTTGGTGGGGTGAAATTGTGTTGACTGTATGTTATGTGTTAAATAGAATTCCTAACTCAAAAATGAATATTTCTCCTTATGAAATTTGAAAAAATAAGAAACCAAATGTGTTGTATTTTAGAACTTGGGGTTGTTTAGCTTATGTTCTTAAACTTGATCCAAAAAGATCGAAATTGGCTAGTAGAGCATATGAATGTGTTTTTATTGGTTATGCATGTAATAGTAAAGCATATAGATTTTATGATTTGAAAAACCATGTCATAATTGAGTCACTTGATGCTGATTTTTATTTTAATAAATTTCCTTTTAATCTTCGAAATAGAAAATTTATGAACCTACTTTTAAAACATAGTGAATCTGCATTAAAACCTAGGAAAAGTAAAAGAGCTCGAATAGCTAAAGATTTTGGGCCTAATTTTCATGTATATAACTTACAAGAAGATCCTAATACAATTCAAGAAGCTTTAACTTCCTTAGATACAGATTTGTGGCAAGAAGCTATGAATGATGAAAAGGACTCCTTAGAGTCAAATCAAACTTGGCATTTGGTGGATCTTCCACCTGGTTGCGAAACAATAGGTTGCAAATGGATTCTTAAGAGAAAATTAAAACCTGACAGTTCAGTTGAAAAATTTTAAGCCCGACTTGTTGCCAAAGGCTATAGACAAAGAGAAAATATTGATTTCTTTGATGCTTATTCACCTGTGACTAGAATAACATCTATTCGTGTATTGTTTGCTTTAGCTTCTATTCATGATCTTGTTGTGCACCAAATGGATGTTAAAACATCTTTCTTAAATGGTGAATTAGAGGAAAAAAAATATATATGGATCAACAAGAGGGTTTTATTATTCCAGGACAAGAAAATAAAGTTTGCAAGTCAGATAAGTCACTTTATGGATTGAAACAGGCTCCTAAATAATGCCATGCAAAATTTGATAGTTTGGTTATTTCGAATGGTTTTAAAATAAATGAAAGTGACAAATGCATCTATTATGTGTCTGAAAGTAATATATGCACTGTAATATGCCTATATGTGGATCATTTGCTTATTTTTGGTTCGAATATTCATGTTGTGAATATTGTCAAATCTTTGTTATGTGCTAATTTTAATATGAAAGACTTGGGTGAAGCTAGTGTAATACTTGGTTTGAAAATAACTAGGTCCGAACATGGGTTTTGTTTAGATCAATCTCACTACATAGAAATTTTTTTAAGAAAGTATAATTATTTTGATTGTAAACCAACATGTACTCCTTATGATCCTAGTGTAAAATTGTTCAAGAATATTGGTGACAGTGTTAAACAATCTGAGTATGCGAGTATTATTGGTAGCCTTCGTTATGCTACTGATTGCACTAGGCCTGATATATCTTATGATGTAGGAGTTTTATGTAGGTTTACTAGCAAACCCAGTTTAGAGCATTGGCATGCTATAGAAAGTCTTATGAGATACCTTAAAACAAAGATGAATTTTAGATTACATTATGAGAAGTTTTCCGCTGTACTAGAAGGGTACAGTGACGTTGATTGGAATACCCTTTTAGATGACTCTAAAGCCACTAGTGGATATACTTTTTAATATTGGTGGTGGGGTTGTCTCATGGAAGTCTAAGAAACGGACTATCTTGGCTCAGTCTACTATGGAGTCAGAACTAATAGTGCTAGCTAGGCAAGCGAAGAAGCAGGATGGTTGAGAAACCTACTGTCAAATACCCCTTTATGGGAGAAACTGATTCCAGCAGTTTTGATCCATTGTGATAGCACAGTGACAATAGCTAAAGTGTAAAACCATTTTTATAACGGGAAAATGCGACAAATACGTCATAAGCATAGCATTGTAAGAGATTGTCTCTCTAATGGAGTTGTAAGAGTGGATCACATACAGTCTGAACAAAACTTAGCTGATCATTTGACGAAATGACTAGCACGAGAAAAGGTTTGGAAAACCTCGAAAGGGATGGGACTAAAGCCCTTAGAAAATTGAGTCATTTGTGATAGCAACCCAACCTATGGACTAAAGATCCCAAGAAATAGGTTCAAATGGTAATAACAAGTCACAAGTGATATGAGTGAAGTCTTACTAATTTTAATTTGGAATATTATTCCATGTCTATCCCTAAGAAGCATGACATCTTGAAGCGATTTTAGGTTGAGATTTTTTTCTCTTAGTAAGGTCTATACTCTATGTTTATTGGGATATCTAGCCACAGGAATATCCTTGACAGTCTTACCTATGTGAATGTGAAAGTGAAGCCACTTCCTATGAAATCTTGAGCAAGTTTCTAGAGCCTTCACTGTATTGGGATACAAGCACATGGTCGTAATGTGCTGGCTTTTTGAACTTCACCTTAATAAAGTTATGTGTGTGGTGTTGTCAGAGATAGAGTTCAAAACTATAAGTTACTCTAGTATAATCTGGATCACTAACACTATGTACAAGTTCAAGTTGAGAAACACCTTTACTTATGCATAGCTTTATGATATGTTGCTTGATATATATTTTAGGGGATTGTTAGAGCAGTTATGTTTTTATTTAAATATTTAAATATATTTATATTTTGTTATATTACCAATATTAAAAGTCAATTAATTTTGGCTTAAGGAGTTATCTCCCCTAAATATGAAACATGCAATCAAACCGTTTTGTTTTCTTTTTCAGTTTGAATTGACTTACATTTTGTCCCGTTGTGGTTTTTATTCGTTTTGATTTCAATTGCCATGATTCCCTGCGGTTTGGATTTCAATTGCTTTGATTCCTTACAGATTGCAATCTCAACATAATTTTTATTATAATATATATACACACACACACACCAACATATATAAAAAGTATATACAAGTTATGCGGATGGAAAGAGGCTAAGAGAGGAAAAAAAAAAGTTTTACATATTGATTTAATAGCAACATATCGAAATGGTGTAATTTTGAAGGTTCTTTCATTGTGCAAAGAAGAATTTCATCAGAAGAAGAAGGTTCTGGACTGTTTTATCCTGGGAACGATGTGATGTTTGTGAACTGCTTGCACACTTTGGGCAGAGTCGCAAAACGTCTTAAAGAGAGCGACTTAGTCCGCGACTCATCCCAAAAATCATTCATCACTCAAGACTTCTACATTTTCTGGGTAACTTCGTTATTTTTTATTTCAGTTTACAACATATTTTACTTTCGTTCCCCCAGTTCTCTTTATCATATGGTTTTTTTACTCATAATTTCGATATGTTTTCACTTTAATCTAATTCGTCAGCTAAGTTGATACATTTTCGTGCACATATGTTCATTTGAAAAGCTCTAAGTTCGAAGGGATTCTACATTATTTAATGGACTTGACTAACATTCCTAACATAATGTGACAACAATGATGTAAATGCAACACAAACATAAGTAAAAAATTGAAAATCCAAGTAACTATAAGGGCGGCTATTAGTGCGACTTGGCAAACATAAGTAACTTTAGTAGTTATTTCAACGTAAGTAAACTCCATCAGTCTAACTATCAAGTTAACCGCTAATTTTTCTTCTGTATAAAACTTGATGGATTTAAGTATATGTGTAAAATTTTAGGACTTTTTATGTTGATTTTGTAACATTTAGTCAGCCCATTTGTTTTAATCATTGTTGGGCATTTGTTTTTCATTAAAAATGCATTGAGCCTTGTTTTCTTATTAATAAAAAAGAAAGTTTATTCCTTACTCAATAGCTGAGCCCGGAGGTGTGTAGGATAGGTGCTGTTGGACCTTCAACCTACTTTGGGCTCCCAACCTTGGGGTCGCTCCTTCACATTCCTCTCCCTTTTAAAAAGAAAAAAAGCCGTCCCACTTTGCAGATACCTTTATCTCTCTCTCTCTCTCTCTCTCTCTCTCTCTCTCTCTCTCTTTATTTCTCTCTCTCCTTCACCTTCCTTTCCCTTTAAAAAAGAAAAAAAAAACCTAACTCTAAGCTCAGCCGCCCCATTTTGCAAATACCTCTCGCTCTCTTTCTTTCTTCTCTCTCTCTCTCTCTCTCTCTCTCTCTCTCTCTCTCTCTCTCTTTTCCCAACCAAGCCATCCCTCTTCTTTACCTTGCAATTGCAGATTCAATATCTCGTCCCACATCTTCACTGTTTAATTGTAGATCGATGTTTATCGCTCACATCCCAGCCAAATCGTCTCACTTCGTTTTCTCTGCAATTGCAGATCAAAACTATCGGGATGGTCGCCCATTCGTCCAACCTCATTACCACAGTGGAAGAACGACGTTGTAATCAACTTACCATCAAAGCCGCCTAGGCGGTCGACAAGGCCGCCTAGCCCGCCTAGCGCCATTCTAGGTGCCGCCTAATACCCTTTCTGATTTCTTTAACGATTTTGGTTCAATAGTGGCGGGGAACCACCGCTCAGCGCCTAGGTCGCGTTTTAGAATGCTGAGTAATGTTATACACTCCAAATATGCCATTAAATCTTTATTTAAAATATCAAAATGTAACAATTATAGTAGAGTAATGTTATATTTACAACATATTTGTTTCATCTTTCTAATAGATGTAGAACTCAACAACAAATGTAGGTCTCATCTCTATTAGAGATGATACAAATAATAGTACAAATATGTGACAAGAGTAGCATTTTTATTAAAATACCGAGCACCTGAGCATTTTTGGCCTTTCTAGTAGGCAAGTTGAGAATGCAAACGAAAGCCGCCCATGTGTCTAGGTTGAAAATTCTCCATTCTTTAAATTATTGTAATAGTTTCAGACTCTTCCTCTCACTTTTATAATAATAATAATAAATTAAAAACAACTAACTGTAAACTAACAACGTTCAATTAAGAAGAATGAGAGAGAGAGCCTTTTTGGGAAATGGGCAGTGTACTTGGAGTTAGAGAGCAGCACAGAATAAAACACAGTTTAAAGTGGTGAATGGGTGAGCCGTTACGTTATGTTATTATTTGTGTGTAAAATGCCATATTAACTCAGGAAGATGAAATGGTAGCTTAATGAAGAGGTATAATCTCATAAAATCATGTATTGTATTGTCCTTTCAGTCCAGTTGTGCACAGAACAAGGCCACACCCTTATTATACAAATGTAATTGTCACTTTTTATCATACAAAAAACAAAGAAATGCCATAAATCGAAATCAAATCTTTTGCATTCAAAATAGGTGTGATCTCTTGTACCATCAATTATTGACAGACACGTGTTATAAACTTAACTTTTCTTAACATTTTTGCCAGAAACTTAATATGTGTCAGTCAATGACTGGGGTCATAGATAGGTCATACCCATATTAGATGCAGAAGATTTAATCTCTAAGAAATCAGGGTCTTCAACCCTCATGCATAGGTTTTATTCTCCCCTCAAACCTAACCCAACGTATGCTAAATGTGTGGGCTAAAAACTAAAAGCCAAACAAAAGCCGAATTTCCCTCATGATTTAGCCCAGAAAATGGTGTGGGCACCACCATCAGGACTCTACCCACATGGACATGTTTCCCATGATTTACTGAATCCAACGGTTGAGATCAAATATAATCAAATATAATGGTAAAAATAAAAAATAAAAAAATCTAACGGCCCAAATTTAAATCCAACGACTAAAATAATAAAAAAATATTTAACTCAAAATTCACCTAAAGTTATTGATTTTTCAATATTTATCGGAATTTAAATATTTTTAGGCTAAAATATTCATAAAATTAAATTATGATAGTGTACATAAAAAAAATTTAAAAAAAATTACTTTAAAAGAAAAATTTAACCTAAATTATTCTTTAATAATCTTAAGTTAAAAAATTTAGGCCAGAAGGGTTGGAGGTAAGATCCCACATCGCTCAGGGGTGAGAATTCCGTAAGCCTTATATGTACATTCACACCTTTAATTAACACGAGGCCTTTTGGGAGCTCACTGGCTTCGGAGTTCCGATGAACTCCGAAGTTAAGCGAGTTTGCACGAGAGCAATTCCTAGGATGGGTGACCCACTGAGAAGTTCTCGTGTGAATTGCTAGACACAAAACCGTGAGGGTGTGGTAAAGGGCCCAAAGCGGACAATATCATGCTACGGCAGAGTTGAGTCCGGGAAGTGGTCGAGCACGGGCCGGTATGTGACAATTTGGTATTAACGCCACTCTGTCGTTCAATGTGAGTGTGCCGACGAGGACGTCAGGCCCCTAAGGGGGGTGGATTGTAAGATCCCACATCGCCCAGGGGTGAGAATCCTGTAAACCTTACATGTACATTCCCACATTTAATTAGCACGAAACCTTTTTGGAGTTCACTGAACTCCGAAGTTAAGCAAGTTCGTTCGAGAGCAATTCTTAGGATGGGTGACCCACTGGAAAGTTCTCGTGTGAGTTCCTAGAAACAAAACCATGAGGGTGTGGTAGGGGCCCAAAACGGACAATATCGTGTTATGGCGGAGTTGAGTCCCGAAAATGGTCGAGTACGGGCCGAGATGTAACAATTTGGTATCAGAGCCACTCTGTCGTTTGGTGCGAGTGTGCCGACGAGGACGTTGGGCCCCTAAGGGGGGTGGATTGTAAGATCCCACATTGCCAAGGGGTGAGAATCATGTAAGCCTTATATGTAAATTTCCACCTTTAATTAACACGAGACATTTTGGGAGCTCACAGACTTCGAAGTTCATCGGAACTCCGAAGTTAAGCGAGTTCGACGGAGAGCAATTTCTAGGATGGGTGACCCACTGAGAAGTTCTCATGTGAGTTCCCAGAAACAAAACCGTAAGGGTGTGGTAGGAGCCCAAAGAAAACAATATCGTGCTATGGCGGAGTCGAGTCTGGGAAGTGATCGAGCCCGGGTTGGAATGTAACATTGGAGCAAAAAATCTGCTTCTGAACTAAGAAACCAAATATTAGTTTCTTTTTTCTAGAATTAGTATCATTAACATATGATTTATCATCCATTTACAGGATCCAAAAATGGGGTAAACTCCTCGTCCACCTAAAAGTAAACCATAATTAATTAAATAATTAACAAGTTAATCATGATTAGGGATTGACGATGGAGTTGCCACATTTGCACTTCCAACTCATGGGCTTGTAGTTGCTGGAGCTCTCATCACCTCTGGCATAAGCAATGCTGGATACAACTTTGGAGGAGTTTTTGCTGCCGGGTTTTGCATTTGCTTGGGGATTTTCAGGCACTTGAATTGCCTCACAGTGCGCACAGGAGCTGCAGCTTCTCTCACACCTTGGAGGCCTCGAACCTATCTGCCCTCTTAGATTCACTTTACTCACTGCATTCCCTGCCTACCCAAATCCCAAAAAAAAAAAAAAAAAAACACCAGAAAAATTAGCACATCCGGTTCAAAATCACAGGTGTTTGAAGAGTCTTCAGAGAAAGTTTTGAACTTTAAGTCCACTGGATAAAAACTCACCTGGGAAATGGCAACTTTGTTGCGAATTGCTCTGCTTTCAGCCAATCGGATACAAAATCTGAACTGGGTTGGGCACAGAATTAAGAGAAACACAAGGGAAATTGAGTGAAAGTGGGAGCAACCCATTAAGGTGGAAGTGGAGAGGAAGATTTTGGAGGTGAGAGAGGGGCAAAATAATGAAATGGGCTGTGAAAATTTAAGTGGGAAAATTGATGTGGCTAAACAAATTAAAGGGTCATAAACCTATAACGGAATGACAGGTTAATATATAAGTTTGATGTGCTTCTGAAGGAGCAGCAGGAATGGGGTTTTTGAGGTGATGGAACGTGCATGTGGAAGGATGCTTGGATGGTTGGACATATGAGAAAAATGGCAGAGAGGAGCAAGTAAAAAGGAGGTATGAAAAGGGAATAACTTAAAACCTCGATCTGGGAGTCCTGTAAAATCAAAATATTTTATAAAATTTTGAAGGAAGAAAGGACGAGGACTGAAAAAAAAACAGCGGGGTTAGATTTGGGATAGAGGACAAGGAACCTCAACAGCGAAAAATCACTGAAATTTTAACCCCACAATATATGAGATCAGTTGGCGCTAAAGGACATGGATTTTACAGCTATGGATTTTTGGATTTTTCGCGTTCAGTAGATTTTTTATTTTTTTTGGTGGGAAAAATTGTCATTTAATATTCGAAGGAAGTTGTTTTCTGGGATTTCTTGCTGCGGTTGGTCTGAATCTGATCAGCACTTCAGCAGTAGCACAACATAATCACGCCATCTCTCTCTCCTGAATCATGATAGTGTAATCACATTCACAGTTTCACATGGCATCTGCAAAAGATGTGAATCGAAAAGTTGAGTTTTTATCATTCTTTCGAATCACATTCGTTATTTTTTTTACTACCAAGATGTGAACAGTTAGCAAGTACAGAATAGATTGAAAAACTAAAATGGGTGACGGGTGTGGTCCGTTTGGGTCAGAATTGAAGTGCATTGGACTCCAAGGCTCCAAGCTATCCTACCCGACTTTAGAGAGAAAATGATAATATTATAGAGATTAAATTTTAAATTAAATTTACAAATTAAATAATGTGTTACCAACTAAAAATAAACACATTAATCAACATTTAACTAATAATCCAATCACCAATCAGCAACATCCACATCATTTGGTTTACAAATTTTGATTTAAAAATTTTGATCTCCCTAGTATTACCATAGAGAAAAACCCAACTTACTTTGTGACACTACAGAAATTGGATTTTACCATTAAGAATCAATTAGAGCATGACATATGGATATAAATATGATGGACACAGTGAAGTCGCCAAGTACCTGTACGTCTTTCATGTCTTGCCTTCGAGACATAACCAAAACACAATCAATGGTTCCAGCATGCAATAACTTTACTTTTATTTCATGGCTGCATTTAACTTTTGTGTTAGACCGCCTATGTACCTAAGACGGGATCAAACCATTCGTAGTTCACCTTGTACTAATCTCTGACATTCTCGATGCATTAACAAGCATGTCTCACTAGAATTTAATCTACATAACGAATCCATATGAGAATCAAAATTTTCATTCGTCATTCAGCCATATCACACCTTTTTCCAACACAATTCTACAATCATTAAAAATAATCAATCAATGACCCAAAGATGCATAATATAACTATGCTAATCAACCAATATGGTCAAGTATTGATTCAAAAAATTTGATAAAGCAAGTGTCTTTTCTAAGTTATTTCTATTCACAAGAATCTAAGGTTCCGGACTAACTCAGCGGAACAGAACAAGGGTTGGAATTTCTGACCACTCAATGAAATCCAACTCAAGAATGCATATGGTTCCTTAATACGGATTAACTAGGCGGAACTATAAGCATCCACCCGATAGCGTGATGCTCTAATGCAGATTAACCAGGCAGGATCACTATGGATCTAATCTAACAAGTAGGCAATGACCGTCTAATCTGGATTAACCAGGCGGAAGTCACCCCTAGAATATGTACGATAAGTCTATGCAGATTAACTAAGCAAAACCATAGGCATGTGTCTGATAGTGTGGTCCCCCCCCCAATGCGGATTAAACAGGCGAAACCATCCCTAAGGTGCGCATGGTCCCCCAATATGGTTTAATTAGGCAGGACCATGGACATGCTTCCAATAAGATAGTTCCCCAATGTGGATTAACTAGGCAGAACCACCTATGGGAATCATGTAACCAAGTAGGTAGTAACTCCTCAATGAGGATTAACCAAAATAGAAAGAGCCATCGGGTCTCTTTGTAATTTCTGCTTCCTACTTTTCTTAACCATAAACCATATTAACTATGTAAATAACAACTTATAATTAGTCATTAGAAGAATAAAGAAATGAGTTTTTATCACAAACGGTCCCTAAAATTGTCCCTCACCATCAAGATGGTCCCTGAAATTGAAAATTAATCAATGTAGTCCCTGAAAATAGGTGTCGCAAATCAATGTGGTCATTCTGTTACAATTCTATTTAAAATTTCGTTGAGTGCTGATGTGGCACATAAATGGCCTCCACAAGAGTTATGGATTTTTACACCAAAACGTCCTTGAAATTAACCCACACCATCAAGATGGTCCCTGAAATTAACCCACAGTATCAAGATGGTCCCTGAAATTGAAAATCGATCAATGTAGTACTCGAAAATAGATGTCACAAATCAAAATAATCATTCCGCCACAATTCTGTTAAAAAAAATTGTTATGTGCTAATGTGGGTTTAATAATTAATTAAAATAGTTGTCTAAATACCTTTTTGCACAATGGAATTTTTTTTTCTTATAGTAGGGCCTATTCCAAAGAGAGGTCTCTTTCATAAATTCTCAAAGGCACAAGGCTTAACCAAGGCCTAAGAGGGGGTGTGGAAATAGTTTTCAACCAACAATAGACACTTCTTGGATATAACCTCATTATCTCAAGGCAGACGTTGTTGTTATTTGCATCACCAAACCACTAGTGAAGTGCCGAACAAGCTCTCCAAGATTAAGATTATGGCGATGTTGATCGCCTAAATATTAACGGTGATATCCTAGAAGTCGTTGCCAATCGGCCAAGCCATCACCAAAGGTGATCTCGATCCAAGTTAAAATCAGTGAAGGGTGTCGAAGTGTCTAAAGATGCATATATTGAGATTTTTTTGGAGAATAGAGAGCGAAGGAGGTAGAGAAATGTGGACTGGGATCAAAGGTGATTGCAGGACAAGGTTTTTGGGTTGACAACTTTTTTATTAACTATTAAATTATTAAGCCTATTTGTAAGTTTTTAAATTTAATTAGACGTGTAGACCCATTTATGTGTCACACCAACACATACATAATTTTTGACGAAATTGTGACGGAATGACTACATTGATTTGAGACACTTGCGGGACTATATTGATAAATTTTCAATTTCAGGGACCATTTTGATGTCGTGGTTCAATTTCAAGGACCATTTGTAAGAAAAAAAATGACTTATGGGGCCTATTTATGTACCATATCAACACTTAACATAATTTTTAACAGAATTGTAATGGAATGATCACATTGATTTGTGACACCTATTTTCAGGGACTACATTGATTGATTTTCAATTTCAAAGACCATCTTGATGGTGAACGTCAATTACGCACACAATAAGAAACTAGCCTTTCTGTGTTACAGCCTGTCCCTAAAATTAAATTTTTTTATTAATTTTAGAGGAGTGAAAGGATGAAATTGCCCTTAGAGACGAGGAGGTTGACCTTCGTTGACTGCCAGGTCATGTCAGATAAGATTTATTTTCTTGGCATATTCTCGTAGTACTCGTCACTATAGACACGTGGCCACAAACGAAATCGAATTTAGAGTTGTAATGAAAGAGTTATTCATGTTTAAAGTTGAGGGCAAAATTGTAAATTAGTTTTTTTTAGAAAACTCCATATTTTCTGGAGCTTAATCTAGGCATGCCACGTTTGTGGCCAGGATTGAAGTAAAGAAAATGGATGGTGCGGATGGGAAGGAAAAATAGAGGAAATGAGGGAGGTATGACTAATGGGAAGAGGGGAGAGAATTAGGGAGGCCAATGAGTAGAAAGTAAGGAGAGGAAAGGAGGAAATCCAAACCCCTCATCTTATTTTGGACATGTGGGTTGCACACACCTAACCCGTCGGCCGGGGCAACTTCTGGCAAAATTTCATTGTTTTTCCAACGAAACACACCTATGTTTCACTTGCAATCCCTCTTATAACCTCCCTTCTACCAATTACATCCCAAATTTGATAGAATTGACCTTGAAAATGGGTGAAATCGCATAAGGGGTGTGCGGTGGTCTTGTGTCCAAATCATCCAAATCCAAAACGTTTTCACCCAATTACCACCACCATTAGACTTCTTTTGAGGCCTAACACAAAGCCTAAGCACTAGTGGAGGCGTCGGAGCAAGTTTGGAGGTCGAATTGGAGCACACCCAATTCTAGGATTCATACGGATTTTAGAGAAATTGGAGCTCATATCGACCAAATTGGCCTTGGTTACAGGTATAAAAGTTGTTCTACTCATTGAGATCTTTAATTTTTCAAATTTTGAGAATTTTTAGAGAAAGTTGAATTCTCCGGCGAGCCAGGGCAGCCAACCGCCACCCACGGCGACGCATGGCCTGAGGGCTGCCAATGCTACTTTTAGTTTATATTGAATGCTGGAAGTTTAGTTTTGAGAATTGATTGTTGTGGGTTGATTGTTAGAACCTAAACTAGTTATGTTACATAATAGGCCATTGTATGAATCGACGATCCGACCGTTGGATCGTAGTAGGTTGTTATACGTAATATTTGAAGAATTTAGGAACTTACGGATCAGAAATCCGATGTACGGATCTTTCCGAATTGGATTTGTAAATTCATAAAATAAAACGTCGACCGCCACTTGGTTTTGGCAATTGGCGGAGATCCGACTGTTGGATCGTTCCGCAAATTTAGGATGTTGTTCTAGAGGCATAATATGGATACTTGGAAGTTATGGATTGGAAATATGTGATGCGGTTTCTGAGACGTGATTGATAATTGTTCTAGGCGCCGATCGTTCGTGACGCCTCGATGTTTGTGCTAGGGAGTTGTAGCGTGGACTCCAGGTGAGTGGATCTTCTTTCTTAGTATATATTTGTATATGCAATTGATAATTCCATAAATGCTTTTAAATGGAATTAAGAAATTTATACCATGTTATATATACATTCATATGTTATGAAATACTATGAGAGGGTTGAGTTTAGATTATATCACAATATATATACATTCATATGTTATGAAATACTATGAGAGGGTTGAGTTTAGATTATATCACAATATATATATATATATATATATATATATATATATATATTCATACGCTATTACCTACAAGTAATTATTGTGAACTACGATTGGCTTGATCCCTGTTTAGGGTACGTAGGCAGTTTAACGAGACGTTAGATGCAGCCATGCGATAAGTGAGATTAAATAATTAAGGTAAAAGCTTTGTTTGGAAAACTGAGTAATGTGAAGGAATCTGATGAAAAATATGAGATTTTAACCTTATGATTTATTGAGTTAGTATTGGTTATAAATTCTTGGGTGAGGAAATGTGAAATGGTGGTTTTATGTTTTATAAATGCTAGACCATAATTGGTTTATATTTTAGTGTGTGATTAGTACAGCTTTGCACAGTGTTACGTAATAATACGGAGGCTAAGGTAAGATCAGGTGAGTATGTATTGTTGGTATGATCGAATGGTAATTAGTGATAAATGGATATAAGGCCAGGGCCAGTCGTCACGTGATCGTTCACCTCCCGCACCTTACGCTCACCTTGGATTCCAAGGTAAGTGCCAGCCTGTCGTACAAACCACTTTAAGTGGTTCCGACTCGTAGGTGACTTGCGATACTTCACATATCCTTCACGTGATCGTAGCACTTGAACCTATTTATTTACACCCAGCCTGTCATACAGACCAATTTAGGTGGTTCCAACTCGTGTGCAGAACCTGATTGATGTGATATGATTGATGAGATGTGGATGAGTCGTACAGGTCATTATAGGTGACTTCGACTCACGTGCTAGCACCTGATTGATGTGATATGATTGATGAAATATGTGTTAGCACTTGATTGATGTGACATGATTGATGAGATATGTGCTAGCACCTGATTGATGTGTTATGATTGATGAGATGTGGATGAGTCATAGAGGTCACTATAGATGACTTCGACTCATGTGCTAGCACTTGATTGATGTGATATGATGGATGAAATATGTGCTAGCACTTGATTGATGTGATATGATTGATGAGATATGTGCTAGCACCTGATTGACATGTTATGATTGATGAGATGTGGATGAGTCATATAGGTCACTATAGATGACTTCGACTCATGTGCTAGCACCTGATTGATGTGATATGATGGATGAGATATGGATAAGTCGTACAGGTCACTATAGGTGACTCCGACTAACATTCATTTTATATTGATTTATTTCATCTTGCTTATATGGTTGTTGCTAAGATACTCGACATGGTATACTTTTGTTTTACTATTCTTCAGCATGATTGTTATATACATATGTATTGGTATTCTCTGGGGAATTATACGGATTTCAACGAGGGGTTATTGTATTGCTAAAAAGAAAGATGTTTTCAAAGTTTTATTTTGTCTACTCATATGTCTGTTTTTTGCCCCTCCAGATTTTAGCTGATGAGGTTCGTATCGACAAGGATTCTTGGCAAATCTCAGGATTGGTGGCTACTTCTAAGGGTATAATTCTTACCCGCTCTACTGTACTTTACTTATGCTCCGCAGTCACGTGTGAGATGAGTTTGCTTCTGCTCACCAGCACAATCTAGTGTTTAGGCACTTTTAGGCTTAAATTTATTCACATTTTCCACATCACCTTCCAGTTGTCGACCAGCACAGCTCGACTTCGGAGTCCTAGTGGACATTCCGGGTCAGGGTGCGTCATTCTACACGTACTTTCGTGCGGGCAAAATTTTATTTTATTTTATTTTATTTTATAATCATGGCGAGTTATAAATTTTTAGTTACGAATCTTTGGGTCATTCATATTTCAGAAAAGTATGGACCGTATGAATATATTGATATAAAATTTGGAAACACAAATTTTTTTTGTTATAGACAATTTCAAATATTATACGTAATGAGTTTTTAATAGAAAAGAGGGCATATGCTTCCGACTGCAATTCATTGTTTTGGCCCCTCCTAATTCAACAAAGCTCCTCCAACCATGTTGGTTTCAATTCGGCTTTTTATAAACCGTCGGTGGGAGGAAGAGAATGATATCCTTCGACCTGTCAAAAACAAATTGTATAAGACAATCGTACTCTAATAGAAAAAAGAAGAGAATAAAACGAAAATAAGAGAGTAAACAGATAAAATTGACAAAAAAGAAAAAGAAAATAAAAGTTAGAAGGAACAATTTAAAGACACTAATTTGGTATGATGTTGTTAACGCAATCATCAACATTTTTCTGTCATTCCGCCAGTTGAACCAAAAGTCCAAAATTAATATATCAGAAGAAAAAATAATACATTTAGCCGAAATGTGAAGAATTCTCAAATTTATTAGAGAACCATAATTCATAAATCAAAAGCCGACGTAAGCAAAATAATAAGACCCTTTTTCGCTTGGTTTTTTTTTTTTTTTTTTTATACTATTTTTCTAAGAAGTCATCAACATGAAATTCAAATGGATGCTTTTAGAATGATCCTACACAACCGTAGATTAACTGTAGATTATTGTTTGGGCCCAAAATAATGGTTTGGGCCGAGCGTGAAGTGTTTCTCGGCCCAGAGGCTTAGTTGGAAAGGTGCTATGGGATATTCAGTTTGTGGGCCGACTAATTGGGGACGGCCGAGTTCTATTACGAAAAGAAGTTGTCCGGATAGAGATAGAGGGTGAAGTCCTATTGCTAAATGAATAAGGAAGTGAAGTCCTAGTGCAGCAAAGAGTCTTGGCAAGATAGAAATGCGGAGATATGGATGTAGCTTGATAAAGGGGCCAGGTTCAAAGTCCTAATAGAAGATAGGGCTGGGTTCGGTTCTGAATGGTTCGGTTTTTTGCCAAAACCGAAACCGAACCAAAATTTCGGTTCGGTTTGGTTCGGTTCATTTTTTTTCGGTTTTTTTTCGGTTCGGTTTCGGTTTTTTTTTCTTTTTTTTTTCTAAAAAATGAAAAACAACAATCAATTAGATAAAATGAAAAACAACAACAATCAATTATGCATGTTTCCATCTCTCCAGGGATGGGCTCACGGTTTTTCAATATTCATGAATCATGAGGGAACACACCAATTAATCTAAAAACATAGCCTCATAAAAGTCTCAAAAAATGAAAAATTTTGAAATATAAAATTTTAACATCTCCAACAATCATAACATAAGAATTAAGAATTAAGAATTCAAAATAGAATCAAGGACAATGAAAATAAACATTTAAAGTCCAACTAGAATCATAAATCAAGTTTAAGTCTTCAAAAAGTCCAAATTTAAACATCACACAAGTCAAATAAACCTTCAAGGTTTCATCACTTCATGTCTAGCACAAATAAAATCTTCAAAGTCCTTAAGCTCAAGTTCAAATTTTACAGAAATATTTCACTTAACTAAAATCATAAACTCAAATAAACCTTCAAGATTTCATGTCTTCCACGCACTTCTTCTCTTCAACTCCTCAAGCTCAACGCTTAGGTGGCCTGCAGATTAACAATGCAACCGTTATCTCACTACGTGGTTAATCAGCATATATATATATATAAAAGAGGGAGGTTAACAATGCAACCGTTGCTAAGAAAAAGAGCTCTACTTTAAGTTTGTAAAATTCACAAGTCAATATAAATGGGGAAGTCGTACATTGTACATGTATTTAAGTTTGTAAAATTCACAAGTCAAGATGCGAAAATATGTTACCAGTGATGCTGCAGCAATAGCAAGACCAGTTACAGCTGCGCCATTCTGCATACATGAGATAATTTACAGAGGGATAATAGCTTGTTATCATACCAGAAAATATGTGTGGCTTCATCATTTCCAATCAACTCTAGGCTTATGCTATGTTAATGAAGGGTTACAACGACATTACATGTTGGGTTTGACTGCTTGAGATAGTTTCTTGCAAATAAAGACTCTTATATACTCATTAGTGTTGCTGAAACTTTCATTGGTCCCCATTTCCATACCTAATCGTGTCTTACTTTGCAATCACAGAAACAAAAAATTTCCAACAACCAAGGGAGAACAAAGAAAGAACAACCCAGTGTATTACCTCTATCATGACTGCAACAGACGTGGGATCATGTCTGGGCCATATATAATCTCTCGATTTCATGCCCTCAGCAGCCGCACCTTTCTTGATGGCTTGTTTGGCAACAAGAAGAGAAGCACCTACATAATGGATGCAAAGGTTAAAAGGGGGAACATGTGAAACAAATAAACTAATCATATGATTGGGCTTCCCATCATTGTTTTGAAAGATAATGCATCGAGTTGTACCTTCAATAATAAATGAGCCACTAAGCACAAGAACTGGATACTGAATATTTGGAGGGGGCTGAGGAAGAGGCAGACAAATTCTATAATACATATAGGTTTGGGTAACAAAATTTTGCCAAGTAAACACTCAATTACTCAACCTGGGAAGTTCACAAGTTTTGAACTCCATGAATGATAGTCGCACCAGAACCAAGACAAAAGATACCAACAACAGATTTCAAAGACTAGACAAATCTTTCCTTGGAGTATCCATAACTGCCAGAATCAAAGACATAGCATGATAATTAGAAATAATTTTTAGTGCGAGCAGATAATAATATATATGCATGCAGTTAATTTCTATTCACAGCTCTTGACATATATATGCTTGGAGTATCCCTCGAGCTTCATCTGCAATTAATAGTGAACCAGCTCTTCTTCTGTGGGGCGGAATCGGAATCCCAGAAACAATCACACTGAAAATGAGCACACATTCATAGATCTCAGTCACTTCATAACACTAATAAATCCAGAAAATCGGCAGATTAATAGAAAATGCAAAGTATGAAATGAATACCTCTCTAATCAGAACCAATTTCAATAGATAAATAGAACATAAAATTAAACACAGAGAAATGAGAGTATGAGACTAACCTTTTGCAATCGAGACTCGAAACGGCAAGAAGAAGCTCACGGCGAGGGCGAGGTGTGAGAGATTGAGAGTGAGAAGGGTCGCGCCGTCGCGGGTCGCTTGGGATTCAAGACCGAGTGAGACAGAGAGTTTGAGAAAGACAGAGAGGAGGCTCGGCTGCGCTAGAGGGTTACTGGGTTAGGGTTACACTGGAGGCAGGGAACGAGAGAGAGAAGAGGGGAATGAAAAAAATAAAAGGTGTGGCTGCTACTAGTAGTGGCTAGGGTTAACTTAAAGGGTTTTTGTTGATTTCTCAAAAAAGTTAAAAAAAATTTCTAAAATCCTGGAGGCATGAGGGTTCGAACCCATGCGCCGCAGATTGAAAACTTTCCCTGAAACCAACTTGGCAACAGGTTATGTAATGTTATAATTGTATGACTAAACTATTTATAATATTGAAAAAAATAATTAAATATATATATATCGGTTCGGTTCGGTTCGGTTTGACAGTTTTGGTTCGGTTTTTTTTTCGGCCTCGGTCCGGTTTGGTTTTCGGTTTTTTTCGGTTTTCGGTTTTTTGAACCCACCCCTAATAGAAGAAAGAGTGGCCAAGATAAAGTTTGATCAGGATAGGGAGTCCTAGTCCGAGTAGAGTTATGATTCGATCGAATGAGGTTCATCTACTATAAATACAGAAGCAATGACAACAGAAAGAGAACCTCCAACTCAACACACAAATCTGCCTTGCGCAAATTCTTGCTCTACGCGAAACCTCTCAACACCTTTGAGATTTTTGTTTTCTTTTTTCGCCTTCACATCTTCAGTTTGGACAAACAACACTGTAAAGGCAACCGGTGATACCTTCAGTTTGGATAACCAGCACTGTATCAAGGTCGACTGGTTATCTATCCAAGTCTCAGTCGACAAGGATTTTCAGATCCTTGTTGACAGAGGTCATTTCATCAGCCTTCTCAACAAAGTTAAGTGTTACTAATTGTTAGGCTCGGCGCGTCAAACGCCGAGTTGTTTTATGATTGAATACTCACAAGTAAGGTTTAGAGTTTGGCACTCAGACGGCCCAACCACATTCACCATCAAAACCTTCATCCACTTTGAGTATCTGTGCCCCTATACTCTAGTATCGATTCGGCGTGAATTTACCCTCACATATACATTTGTCGTGGCTGAGTTGGACGACGACGAATTTTGAACTTTGTAATTAGTAGCCTTGTCTTCAGGCTTGAGAATCCAGAGGCCGAGATGTGTTCCTTCCTCGGTCGTAGTGGCAGGACATAGAAGTCAGCCGCGCACACCAACACAGCACATCAGCATATTTTTACTCTCCAGCCGAGTTTGACCGACGAGTTGGCATGCCCCGCACACATTTGAAAGACGTAGTTAGTTTGTTAATTACTCGGGCTGCGCGCCGTAAAGGCTAAATAGTTTTTAGAGTTAACATTTTGTCACGCCCAGTGGGACCTAATGCTAAAACTACGAAGTTCATGCCCGCTGAAACACGATCGATGAAGAAGACAGGGATGAGAAAGTCTACTACCACACTGACGACCCAGAATACAAGTCCTGAAAATCTATCACAGGCATAGACCATTATTGCTGTGACACCAAACTCATGCCGAGAGAGGAAAGTTACCCTCGGTGAGCCACCCAATAATACAAGAGTCCTCACTAAAGTCACGAAAGAATCTTTTGCTGAAGGGACAATAGAAGATTGTGACGAAGATGGTGGTGAAGCTTCTGACCCACCATCCAGGTCGTTTTTCAGAAGACGACTAGAAGAACAATCTCGGCAATTCGAGCAGACAATTGGCCGAGAACTAAGAGGGATACTAAAAGAGGTACGCAGGTACAGCGCTACACATACCAGATTGCTTGAAGTCTTAGTTCACAATACCCAGAATTTGGGATTCACTGATCGGTCAAGACAGCCTCTGACTAACCATAATATAGTACCAGCGTCAACGACCGAAGCAGAATCCGCTCGGCTTAAATAAATTGATCTAGAGAAAAAGAACGGATCGACTAGTAGAACAAATGCATTCCAGCCCGAAACACCTACTGTGGGTGTAGCCGAGATTCAATGAATAATTGATTCGGCCTTGAAGAAGGGGCCGAAATTCCCCAAATTCATTCATCCGTACCCAGAGTACGTCGAACACTTCGAGTATCCGAAGGGTTTTAAAATTCCAGACTTCAGCATGTTAGCGGGGGAATCGTCCCTATCTTCTTTAGAACATGTGGCTCGTTTTACCGCGCACTGTGGGGACGTTAACAATGACTATTACAAGTTACAATTATTCAACTTCTCGCTGACACGCCTGACATTCGCATGGTATATTAATCTTCGCCCAAACTCCATTCAAAGTGGGGAAGAGCTGGTCGAGAACTTCTCGCTGACACGCCTGGCATCTGATGAGTCGCCAATGGAGTACCTAACAAGGTTTAAGTTGGCCAGGAATTGGTGCCGAGTACCTCTCCCCAAAGTTGAATTCGTGAGAATTGCTCTGAATGGTCTAGACTTTGAGTATAAAAAGAAGTTCCTGGGGGCAAATTTTTGGGATATGTACGAATTGGCTCAGCATGTTGAGTAGTACGAATACTTACTCCGAGAAGAGAAGATAACAAAATCCCTGGCCCGAGGAACTATATACAGAAACCCTTCGGTCAGTTACGTGTCGACTAAAGGAGACGACTCCCAGTATGTAGTATAGACGTAGCTGAGATTGTCATTGATAAATTGTACATTTGCAAGGCTCTGGCTCAATCTAAAGATGCCAAAACTCGCGTGGCCCCTACGGAGGCTACAGCCAAAACATCGAAGGTTTATACCTTTGACATCACCAAGGCCGACGCAATCTTCGACCAGCTGCTGTTGGCAAAGATTATCAAGCTTCGGCCATGACATAACATCCCTAAGGCCGAAGAATTGAAAGACAAAATATACTGCAAATACCACAACTCGAGTAAGCATACGCCCAACAATTGCGTGGTGTTCCGTGATGCTATTCAAAGTTGGATCGACAAGGGTAAACTGAAGTTTCCTGAAAAATAGATGGTCGTTGATACTAATCCCTTCCCTTCGCCGACAGTCGGCATGGTAGATGCCCATCTACCAAAAAATAAGGGTAAAACAACGGCCGAGTTCGTGCCAATACAGCATGTTGAAAAACAGAATTCTCGGCCGCGGCTCAAGATCGACTTATTCTCCAATGAGCCACCAGCAGAATTGACAAAACCTGCGATAGTTGAAGCTATGTCAAGATCTAACGAAGATGAGTCTGACTGACCGATGGTTTTGTGCAGCCATTGCAGGACACAAGTGGCCATAAACGAGTTGAAAGAGAGACCACTTCAGGTGCCGACACTGCGGAAGCCGCCTACAAACATGGCAACATCCCGACAACCACCCATTGTCACGGCAATGCCACCGAAGGCACTCGGCGTGGGCCAGCGGCAAAAGGCGTTCTACAAGCTTGGCCCCCAACCACGAGCTGATGGATCATCTTCGGCCAGGCGACGACTGGACTTTGATACCCATTTTATAATGAGGATTACTATGCACAAAACTTCAGCAATTCCGGCTTGTTGGCAAACCCAAAGACATTTAAGCCGCCGGAACCATGTGACCAACGATGGTACACTTACAATTCTCCAACCGGTGTGTATATTGCACTATCAAAGTCTCAAAAGCGTCATCGCCAGCGGATAGATTGCATGGCTCAATGACAGGCGGCCCAAGCATCTTTGGTTCCTAAGCGGTAGTAAAAAAAAATAGAGAAGAGTGGATATAACCAAGAGCCCCCATCAATTATGATTAAATTACTTCAAGAGAAGAAGGTGACTGATCATGAAATCGAACTGCCTTTGAAGAATCTGAGAAGCGGATCAAACTCCTTCTCCGGCCTGGGGAAATAAAAGCTCATTTTAAGCAATTCATAAAGGAATCGGAAAGTAAGGTCCATCTATTGCTACCACCAGAGCCATTGATCAAGATACGACGGAATTTCCATCCTCTTTTAGTTGGCAAAGCCCTAGAATACATGCGGGAATTTCATAAGACGCATTCGGCCAATGATTTGTATGGCCTACCAAAGGAGTGTCAAGAGGCCTTCGACTAGGCCTTAACCTCCCTAGATGCTGAACAAATTACCCAAAAGACCACAGATTCGGCGATGAAGGCCAAATTCCAGCACATACGCGAAGCTTGGGTACTCGGCTTTGAGGTCGATCCATACACTGATATAGACCCCGCCGAAATGAGCTCATCCCATTCGGAATAACCATGAGCAGCTTCGTGGGTGACAATTCCCAGACGAAATGAGTACTTCCTCTAGAGGTGACCGTCGCCGGTCGTAACCACATGACCGCGTTCTTCATAGTGAATTCAAAGACCGAGTACAATGCACTGCTCGGTCACGATTGGATTCATCAGACCGGCTGCATTCTATCATCATTATACCAAGTCTTTGTTTTCTGGGATGGAAAATCAGTCGTTGTCCATCCGGCCGATAACCAGCCATTCAAGGCTAACATGATTCAGGCTCGTTACTATGATGATCATGTCAGCTGCATCACCCTTCAAGACTTCAATGAGGAAGGACGGCCGACCCAGATTTCAGTGCAAAAGGCCATCGAGGTAGCGGCCGAGACTGTACAATAGGATTTGTCGAGACTCGGATTGGCCAACCTACTTACCGATTTTGATGATTGACGCCAGCCAAGAAAGACGCAGGGCCGTGGTTTCATTAACCATGGAATGACTGCTGGCCCATTGGTATGCTGTCTCCAAGCAACCATACTCAGAGTCAACCTGATTAAGTTCTTGGCCGAATGAGACAACGGCCCAGCTCTATCGTTGGATAAAGTCCAGGCTGCACCGGCCGAACTCAAAGATAGTCGGCCTTAGGTCAAGGACCCTTTAGAAGAAATAAATGTTGGGGCGGCCGAAGATCCACGACCTTTATTTATTAGTGCTTTGTTACCCCAACGTATGAAAAACGAGCTTTGTAATTTACTTAAGGAATTTAAAGATTGTTTTGCTTAGAGTTACCATGAGATGCCTGGTTTAGATCGAAAACTCGTTGAACATGAGTTACGCATTAAGCCTGAATGCAAACCATTTCGACAACCACCTTGACGATTCTCGACCGAAGTACAACTCGACATAAAAGACGAGATTGTTCGACTCTTAAATGCTAGTTTCATTCGGACAACTCGATACGTCGAATAGTTGGCGAATATAGTCCCAGTTCTAAAGAAAAATGGTGCCTTGCGAATTTGTATCGATTTTCGAAATCTAAATCTGGCGACTCCCAAAGATGAATATACGATGCCAATTTTGGATCTATTAATCGATGTTGTAGCAAGCCATGAAATTTTATCCTTTATGGATGGACATGCTGGTTATAACCAGATTTTCATTGCCGAGGCTGATGTTCACAAAACTTCTTTTCAATGCCCGGGGGCACTCGGCACATACGAGTGGGTCGTTATGCTATTCGGCCGAAAGAATGCCAGCGCAACGTACCAACGAGCGATGAACGCTTTTTCCACGACCTAATTGGGACTACAGTCGAAGTCTGCATTGATGATGTTGTAGTGAAGTGAAAACGACAACGGACACACTTGGAAGACCTTTGCCAAGTTTTCTTACGCATGCGCCGGCATAACCTCAAAATGAACCCTGCCAAGTGTGCTTTCAGCATATCCGCCGGTAATTTCTTTGGGTTCTTGGTACATCACCGGGGCATTGAAGTCGACGAGAACAAGGCTCGAGCAATCATTAATGCACCACCCCCGACGACAAAGAAGCAGTTACAATCGTTTCTCGGTAAAATTAAATTCCTTCGCCAATTCATTGCAAATTCGGTAGGAAAGATGCGAGTCTTTTCCACACTTCTCAAACTTAAGGACTCCGACAAGTTTAAGTGGTGCACCGAGCATCATGAGGCCTTCACACAGATCAAGGTGGCTCTTTCAACCCCACCTGTTCTTGTTCCACCTCGACGAGGCAGACCTCTCAAGTAGTATATATTTGCGGCAGAGGAATCCATCGGTTGTCTTCTGGCACAAGACAATGATGCCGGGCGCGAGCAGGCTATCTTTTACCTTAGCCGTAACCTCAATACTCTTGAGATCAACTATTCGGCCATTGAAAAACTCTGCTTAGCTTTGTTTTTCGCTCCGTCTAAACTCAGGCATTATATGGTCCCATGCATCGCTCAAGTCATCGCCCAAACCGACGTCATTCGGTATATGCTCACTCGACCGATTGTCAAAGGCCAAATTGGGAAGTGGACAATGGCGTTGTCTGAATTTAGTTTGCAATACGTACCCAGAAGGCTGTCAAGGGCCAGGCACTGGCCGATTTCTTGGCTCGAAACCCGTCTCCATACGACTTTGGGGGCACTGATGTCGAAATCGACATGGTAGAAACCCGAGATAATTATTGGACAATGTACTTTGATGGTTTGAGCACTTTCGTTTCAGCTAGGGTTGGAATAGTGATTCAGTCTCCCGAGCACCGTCGTTGATATTTCTCTCTAAAGTTAGACTTTGACTGTTCGAACAACCAGGTCGAGTATGAGGCCCTCATCATCGGCCTCAGTATCCTTCATGACTTACGGGCCTCTCGCGTCATTGTCATCGGTGACTCTGAACTTGTGATTAACCAACTCAATGGAACTTTTCGTTGCATGAGTTGCACTCTAACTCCCTATCACATAGTCACCAGCTATTTGGTCGAGTCCTTCGATGACATTACGTTCACGCATATTTCTCGGGTCCACAATACTGATGCAGATGAGTTGGCCCAAATAACCTCTGGCCTAGTTGGCGCAACTCATAGGGGGCAAGATAGGCCAGGCGATACTCGTAATACAACAATCATACCCGGCCCTGGTTAATCGATAAGTTGTCGAACAGGATCATGTGATCCGAACGCGAGTGATGTCCTTACCTTCATTGTTAAAGCAGGAAGATCCCGTCGAAATTTACGCGGTCGAAGCATTACCAGATGATTGGAGAAGGACGATCATGCGATACCTTGACAATCCTAATGGAAAACACGACCGTAAGACAAAGGTGCACACCACAAATTATGTGTTGTACCAAAACGTGTTGTACAGGAAAGGTGAAGATGGCCTCTTGTTGCTATGCCTCGGCCCTGAAGAAGCCTCCCAGGCAATTGCCGAGGTTTATGAAAGAATATGCGGAGCTCATCAATCTGATCGAAAGATGCGATGGTTGCTCCGCCAACACGGTTATTTCTCGCCAAGAATTCTGAAGGATTATATCGAGTTTACGCGGGGATGTGTGCAGTGCCAGATTCATGACCCTATACAGAGAGTCCCGACCGAATCATTGCATTCAGTCACCCAACCATGGCCATTTAGAGGATGAGTCATAGATATAATCGAAAAAATTACATTGTCTTCTAGATCGGCGAGGCATGCATGGATACTCGTCACAACAAGTTACTTCACCAAATGGGTTGAAGCAAAATAGTATGCTGAATTGACGTCTAAAAAGGTTTATGACTTTGTTGAGGAAAACATCGTAACCAGATTCGGTGTGCCAGAGATAATTATAACGGATAATGATACGATCTTCACGTCTGACAGGGTTAAGGAGTATATGGCGAACCTTAAAATTCGACTTGAACAGTCTACGCCGTATTATCCATAAGCGAATGGGCAGGCCGAGGCAAGCAATAAGGTTTTGATCGACATCCTAGAAAAATTGGTAAGACAGAGGCCTAGTATGTGGCATTTAAAGTTAAACAAAGCATTATGGGCTTATCGTACCTCGCCCCGTTCATCCACTGGGACTACTCCATATGCATTAACCTATGGACATGATGCAATGCTGCCGGTCGAACTAAGTATAAACTCGTTAAGGATGATTGAGCAAAGTAGTTTGTTTAGCGATGAGTATAGTCAGGCCATGAGGTAAAAGTTAGAAGACCTAAAAGAATGCCCGGCTTGATGTTTATAACCTGTTAGTCGCACAGAAGAAAATTGCCCAACGAGCCTATAATCAGATAGTTAAGCAAAAAACGTTCGGCGAAGGCGAGTTGGTTTGGCAAACCGTTATACCAGTAGAGATTAAAGACCCTAGGTTCGGCAAATGGTCGTCGAATTGGGAAGGGCCATTTTTTATTCATAAGGTTCTCAGCAAGGGGGCATATCATCTCAATGATCGGACTGGTTTAGTTCACAAATTACCAATCAATGGAAAATTTTTAAAGAAATACTATCTGACAACTTGGGAAATGCAAGAATAAAAAGTTTTTCATTTTAGTAAATTGGAAAGATTACAAATAAAGAATGAAAGTAGCCTGCAGGATTACATTCCTAGAGGGTTGAAGGGAGATAAGCTTCGAGATTAGCCTTAAGTTCCAGCCACCTCACTTCGCCAAACGTGACTTTGGCCTGGCGCATCATCTTTTCAGACTTCATTCGCTCAACCCGCTTCACGCTGGCTGTGAACTCCGTTAACTTGGCCTTATTCGACTCAAAATTTGCTTCAAGAACGGAAGCAACAGCTAACCTCCAACATTGGAGTTCTGCAATCTAGTCATCAAGGATGGCTAGTTCCAACTTCTGCTCTTTTATGCTCTCGAGTTCCGGTCGAGTGGCCTCGAGAGTGACCTTTACAGCTTTTAGGTCATCCTCTACTCGGAGAGCTTTCTTGAAAATAGGAAAGAATTCTTGAGTTTTCCCCAAGATAGAAGATAATTGAATAACAGATTCGTTGTCCAATAAACCCTCAGAAGCAAGGTCGTTCAGGTATTTGCCAACGGAGTCGAGGCATTTGTACTCCAAGATTTGGGAAATCAAGAGGGGTAAGAGGTCCTGCAACTTGGCAAAGACGGTGGATTTTGCAGCGGTAGGGCATGCTTAGTCGAGGAAGCAGATGAGCCAGCCACGCCAGAAGCAGTGGAAAGTAGGGCGTCGAGCTCGACTTGCCGGGAGGGTTACACATGAAGAATTGATTAGGGCATATTTCAAACAAGGAAGGTCAAGAACCCTAAGGCAGAAAAGAGAGAAGTGATAGGAACTTACAAGGGTCGAAGTGGCTTCTTGAGGAGGGACCGTAAAACCCTCATCGTGTGGATGGACCGAGGACTCCGTCGACACTTCAGGCTCGGTAATGGCCCTATTTCCTTTATTCACCACAGAAGGATCAACCAGGATGTCTTCGGCCACTAGAGGAGGACTAGAAGGAGTCGGCCGAGGACAACTCGTCACTGGGGTCTCGTCGCTTCCATCATCCTGTAGCTGAAGTTATCAGTATTGGAAGGTTTAGTAAAAAACAGGAAAGTTTACCAAAATCAGTTATACCTCCTCCAAAATGGCCGCTGTTTGTTTTTGATGTTTGGGGAGAGACTTCCCGGCTGAAGAAGTTACCTTCTCCAGGACGAGCGCAACAAACGGCCTTTGAGCTGTAGGGTTGTAACGGGGCTTGGGGTGTTGGCTAACAACGAAAGGATAGGAAAAACAAACGTTCTTAAAGCAATAGTAAGCAAAATAATGAAATCGAACTTAGAATTCCCCTTAGAATGCAGAAATCAACTTTTAAACACAAAGGGAAGATTCAAGCAATAATTAGGGCTGAATTCAATGTTTTGGACCCTTCCTTCAACAAACAACACTTAAGAACTCTTTTTCACATCTTTTCAACTCCTTTTTCATTCTTTTCACAACTTTTATTTTTTTCTTTTTATTTTCCACGAAATTTTTTGTTCTTCTTTTTTTTTTTTTCTTTTCTTTTCCGTGCCTCATTCAAGACTTTGGCACACCCACAAACAAACTCACTTCCCCCACACTTGTTTTCTGCCAACAATTTTCAAAAGGAATTCATATTGAGTCATGCGTTACTATGCTTCAAGAACAAAGGTATGGATGGTCCTAATCTAGGCTAGGTGAGGATAATGTGGGTTAACAAAGAAAATAGGCTACACACGGCTCAACGGGGTTATATCCTACAAAACAAATGAACTTGGGGATTACGGCAATTTGGCTATGGTGGTCACTACACAACTTTATCTTGAATATGTGTTATGCACATCAATGACATGTTTTGAATGAATTAGGCATGAGTTCTAGTGTTTGGAACTAAATGATGAAACGCTTTCTAAGTAGTAACCAAGCAAAGAATAATGAGATCATGCAACGACTTAGAAAACAACAATACACAGATTATTAACTCTCCAAATAAACGTTTAGGCTCAAGTCTCACAAGGTTGTAGCGTTAGTTTGAGTTCCTTCCTTCAAGCATGTTACAAAAACTGATTTTTCTTTTATGATTACATGTGAATTCATAAGTTATAACCACAACCAAGCATAAACCAAAGAGTAGATCAAACTTTTATCCATGTTTACAACTCTCTTTAACAGTCATGCAATTACAAACCGAATCCTCATCATTGTGTTGGAAGGTACCCTAAGACACAAACAAACACACAAAAACAACTCAAAACAACTCTTTTTGGGTTTTTCAAAACAATTTTTCAAATTTTTGTGTGATTTTCGAATTTTTGAGTCAAAACACACTAAAACAGCTTAAAAACACTCAAAAACAGCAAGGAACAACATTAGAAGTTATGAGTGATAAAACCCTACGAATTTGCATCAAAACACTTTGGTAACCCCCCCCCCCACACTTAAATCAAACATTGTCCTCAATGTTTCAAGCATAGACTCACAGAAATAACAAACAAGCAAACAAAACAACAACTAAACAACCTAACATGGCAGAAACGAAATAGCAACAAAGAGAAGAGTTTAGGAACGCAAATCTGGAATTGGAGTGCTCTCTAGGTCTTCCTTTGTTGAATGCATGGGTTGCCTCCCAAGTAGCGCTTGCTTTAACGTCATACAGCCGGACGATGATTCTCTTCAAGCTCCACTAGGTCCCATAGCATGGAATTGATCCGTGAATGGAAGGTGATACTTGAAATGATACGGCAGTGGTCTAAATTCTAGTGTAGGTGCCTGAATCATCAAAATCAGCAAGTTAGTATAAAATGTAATGGAAATTGGAGGAGATGACTTACTTGCTTTGTCTGACAAAAACTCAATGACAAACACTACTCATTTTACAGTTTCAGGGATATTGGATTTGGCCAGATTGAATGTGATGGTTGGGACTTGTCCCGTGTCATAAAATTCCACTTCTTTGATCTTTGTGGTTTCAAATACGTCCTATTTGATGTATTCTACATCTTCTCCAGAAACTACTTTCTCTTGAATCATTCTTCTTTGTGTACAAAGTCCTTTGAATAATTCAACACAATTTAGAACTTGCTTTGGTGCACCAAGAATTCGAGTATCATTTTGCACCTTTGGAAGGGCTTCCACGATGTCTTTTTCACTCTCTTCTTCCTTGGAAATCATGAACCTGCTAGGAAAATGGACATTTGGTGGAATGGGGTTAGAAAGAATTGAATTTGGAACAACATCACCTGAGTTGGACGGTATAAGGACTTGAGGGGCTTGCAGCAAGAGTTCTTCTAAACTACCCATGTCGTCCTCCTCCTCTTCTTCTTGCAGCAGCAATTCATCCATGTTCGGGCTATGTTTGGACGGTTCTAGGACAGCTTCATCCTCCATATCACTTTCCAAAGTGATGATTTCATCGATTTCAACTTCTCCCATTGAATTCACAATGTTTGTGTTGACGAGTTCACTTTGCTCTTGAATTTGCACCATGAATTCCATAATCTGCCCAACATGCTTCTCCAATTCTCCCATTTTCTTGGCTTGATTTTGCATCTCCTTATTTCGATTTTCTACTTCCTGGTTCAAAGAGGTTAGTAATTGAAAAATTTGATCATTATCCATGGACATACTTGAATTTGATTGGAATTGTTGTGGGGGAGGTTGTGGTGGCTGCATAGATGTTGTATAGAACTCCTCATACGGCTGCCAATATTCTCCTTGGTGAGTCTCCTTAGCTTGATTTTGTGAACCCTGCACCAAAGAGTTTAATTCATTAAGAATTTGATTATAATCTATTGACGAACCTGAGTTTGATTGAGCATATTGCATATGAGGTTGTGGTGGTTGCATAGGTCTTGAATAGAACTCCTCATTTGGCTGCCAATATGCTTCATGTTGAACTTGTTGAGCTTTCCACCACATAGAGTTTGAATGATCACTCCAATCTCTTTGTGGACATTGATTGGCTTGAAATCCTTACCTATACGATGCACCAAATGTAGGGACACTTTGCATTGTGATCCTTTCGGCATACTACGACAATTGAGAAGTAAGATTTGCCAACTGAGCGTGAATGCTAGCAAAATTCATGTCTTACTTCTCTAGTACCTAAAATCAAAGAAAGAGAACTAAATTAAATATCAAAAGTAACACAAAACAAAGAAAACAAAACTAAGTCAGAAACTAAAAGAAAAGAACCAAGGGATTAGCAAAGTTGCTAATCCCCGGCAACGGCGCCAAAATTTGATGTGAGAATTATACGCACACAAATTAAATCTTCTTTTGACAATTGTAGTATATGTATAAGTAGGGATCGTTCAGGACCGGGGATTAGGAGGGATTGCTAATCTAAACTAAACTGACATAGAAACACAAAAATAAACTTAAAAACACTTAACAAGACTCACAAGACTCAAAACAAACTTAAAAGACTCAAAACAGCACAAAACAACTAAATAGACTCAAACTAGACACTAGAGATGACTTTGGACGAAAATTGGTTTTAACTTGACTCAAAATATTCAAAGAACTAAAAGAAAACAGATTTTGACTCTAAAAACAAGATTTAAAAGCAAAGGGGATTGATTTGACGAAATTGAAACTTAAACAAAAACTTTGTAATTAAAATAGATTGTAAAACGAATTTGGGTGAATTAAATGGATGGAAGGCTAGCTAGAGGGTTCTTCTCCGCACATGTCATACTTGCATACAAAACGATTTCCAATTGCTTTTCAATAAACCATGAATTCTCAACGCCCCAAGTTAATTAGGTTCGCTTACATTAACCTTCAGATTTTCCTAAAGTTATTGAATTGGATGATTGCATACGACAACCCAAAGCATTCCCCACAAGTCCCCTACATGATTGCATAATAGAGATACAAGCAAGAATCATTAAGTTCTATGAAAACCATAAGCATTGACGAAGCACTCATTACTATGATTGCATGAAACTTATGCCAAGAATTTACTTAACTCGATTGAGATCATCAACCTTTACTACTTGTAAATATAAGTTTGTAACGATTAGGTGAAACTCCCTTATATTCTAGCATCAAATTCATGCATGCAAACTAAGTGTCGACCCTCAATCAACATACACAAATCAGTTTTTATACGAACGGATAAGTAAATTGAATTCACAACCTATGAAACACAATTAGAAGTAATCAAATCATATAGCAAGCATGGACATGGTTTCGAATTACCCCCCTAGCTAAGGGGGGATTTAGTTCCTCATGACAGCAATTAAACAAAGAAAACTAAATTGAAACATTAAAAACAAGGATAGACAACACCTAGAAAAGCTCCAGCGATTCAATGCTTTGAATGGCATTCACGACTCCAAATGGCACCTTCTCCTTCCTTCCTTGAATAATTGCGGCACAAAAGGGATTTTTGTGTGGATTTGTGGTGGTGGATGGATGTAGGTGAATTATGGTAGAGGGTCGTCACTAAATGGTGCAGCAAAGGATGGTATTTATAGGCTGAAATTCGCAGCCCCTATGTAGCAAAGGAAAAGGATTTAAAGGCCTAATTTGTATAGGATAATAACACACAATCCTTGAAGGAAAAGGCTAAGGCTTTTAGAAATCAAGGGGGAAAGGAATAATCAGGTTTCTAGAAGTTCTAGAAAGGTTTGGGGCATCACTTTTGTAGGACAAGGGATAAGGCCTTCTAGAAAGGTTGTTTTGTGGCTGATTCCTAGAAAAACAAGGGATAAGGTGTGGCCCCTTTGTAGGAAGGGATAAGGCTTCTAGAAATCAGGTTTTAAGTCTCCAAATAGGAAAAGAAATCCCTTTTATAGCTGAAATCTTTATGCATTAGGATTAGGAAACCTTGTCTTCATCACTCCTTCTACATCTTGGATTCCTTTTCCTTCTTGGACTTGGAAAACTTCTTTGTTGCTGGAACTTGAAACCATTTGGATTTAACTTTCCTACTTCAAGTAGGAAACCTTGTTTGAGTAGGAATCTTCAATCTTCTAGGAATCCTAATTCAACTAGGAAACCTAAATCCACTAGGAATCCTAATTCAACTAGGAAACCCATTTTAACTAGGAATCCTAATTCAACTAGGATTCCATCTTCCATTAGGGACTTTCCTACTTCAACTAGGAAACCTTGCTCAAGTAGGAATCATCATCTTCAAGTCTTCAATTTCGTCCATCCTCTTGGCTCCAAGCATATGATATCCATTCCAAGCTCTAATTTGCTCCAAAAGGCTCCAAATTGCATCCTTTTGCATACTTTGCCCTTAAAACCTGAAAATACATAAAACTAGCTTAAAAGACTACTTTACTAAGGAAAAACACTATAAATGCACAAGAACAAGCTAAACTAAGGTGCATAAATATGCCCCTATCACTTGTTGTGCCAACAACCTTTTCTGTTGCTCCTGCAAGTGTTTATACACTCTCCTTGAAGAAGACATTGTAATAAGAACTCAAGATTTGAAAACGATGAACAATGATTCTGAGCTAAACAGAAGGATTGAGCTTGGTATGAGGATGGATGTAAAGATGTAGGGTTTATATGGACGAAAAAAGCAAGGATGAAGTTCTGGACAATGCCACGTGGCACTACGTGATTGGTTGAAAATCCAATCGAAATCTTGGCACAATTATTGTAATCCGGATGTGACACGTGGCACTACGTGATTGGTTGAAAATCTTATCGAAATCTTGGCTAAATTATTGTAATCCGAAAGTGACACGCGGCGCATCGGGATTGGTTGGAAATCTTATCAAAAATCTATCCACAAAATAGTACGTTTCGACTAATGACACGTGTCATTACGAGATTGTTTGAAAATCTTATCAAAAACTTGGCTAAATTATTGTAAACCGTACGTGACACGTGGCGCGTCATAATTGGTTGAAAATCTTAGCGAAAATTTATTCACAAAATAGTACATTCGGATAATGACACGTGGCGTGACGAGATTCGTTAAAAATCCTATCCGAAATTAAAACTATTTTATTTTTTTATTCTTTTACAAAAAATTTAAAAATATTATAAATGCGTGGGGTGCCAGCGCATTGTTTTAGGGGTGGAGATGCAGTGGCCTATTACTGTTCATTGGAGTCTGTTACTGTTCACTTGAGTGGATAAATGGGCTGGGTGCTGGCACCCAGTCTTAGGGGTGGACTTGCTCTAATGTATAAGTCTGCAAAATGTAAAAGCATATATAAAAGCTCATGATTGCATCATGTACACTTAGACGATGGTTACATGGTAGTTTAGATTTTTAAAACCCTCCAAATCTCATGAATAATATTTGTTTAGTGCAAAATTAATAATATTGTAGAAGTGTAAAAAATGTAAAATATATATATATATATATATATATATATATATATATATATATATAATCACTCGTAATGACAAGTTTTACAACTTTCGTGAAGGGGTTAACTCCGAAATTTGACACCATAATTCTTAAACCTTAAATTTAAATTTAACCGCCCATTTTTTTTTACACGTTATTCTACTCACCAAATTTCGTTTTGTAGATTTTCATTTTTGAAAAGTGATCTTTTAACGGATGTATATTTTCACTAATGGTAAAACCATCATTGTAATATCAACGATCCAAACTGTTCATCTTCCTGCATCGTCTAGGAGATCATGTTTTCAAAAAAGAAAATCCGAAAAAAAAAAATGGTGAGAAGAATGGAGCGTAAATGTAAACGACAATCAACGGTTAAATTTAGATCTATAGTTTATGGATTATGGAAAACCTTAGTGAAAACATCGTCAATATAACCTTTGAAGACAATATATCAAGCCAAAGTTTCAATACCATTTCCCTTCGTGATTGATAAAACTTGAAGGGTTTTATTGTAAAAAAAGTATAAGGTTCCTCAATCTTGAAATACAACTCTCTTCATTTTGCATATCTTTGAACACTTGTATTTTGTAATATGCACTAATATTTTTTCATTAGACTCTTATTTTGAGGTATGTAAACTTAAAAAAAAAATGTTTTATTTTTTTTATTATTAATGTTTTGAAGTAAAATTTATATGACAATGTGGTATGTATATACTAATTTAGTATTATGTTTTACATTTTTTGGGGTCAAATTGTGTTTTTCATTTTCATTATTTATTGATTTAAAATACATTTTTCTTAACAGGTAACAGATCGGGTCATATTACCTGATAATATTAATAGGTCGATATTGGGGTTGGGTCATATTATCCGTTTATTTTAATAGATGTTATACGACACGACTCGTTAAGCTATTGGGTATGACATGAAAATGATACGAACATGAGAAACACGACACAAATGTCATGTCTAGTTATGCTCATCTATGGAAAAATAAAAAGCCCTCGGTGCATGTTTGTGGTCATTGCATGCTTTTGCCATTACCCTCATCGCCTACTATATACACTTTGCTTTTTGTTTATGGTTGATTTTCATTTGTGTTAGGGACAATTGAGGCATACATCGGATAAACGAAGTTTACAAAAGAGTGAAGCAAGGATGCTGAGAGAGAGAATTTTTTTTGTTTAATTTTGAGACGTATGGCTTTCGTTGATTTTTTGTTTGTTTTGTTTAATCTGTTCTGCTTTCAAAACGGCTATTAGATGAAGAATAAACGACCGAGATGGACTTTTAATGAATTTTACTATCCTTCCCTTCTGCCTCCTCGCCTCAGTGTCTCTATCTATTAATATTCAATAAAAAAATTATAACAAAGATCTAAAATACCCAAACTATCCAAGGAAGTTCTTAACAGAATAATGGAGTGCTTAGGGAAAAAATAGGATAGCAGAAATCACTATAGTAAAAATAAATAAATAAATAAAACCCCTTTGTGAAAACACAACAGGTACCAACCATTTCCCCTTATTTTATCTTTAAAAGGGGTAAACAAAGATAATAGAGAAGCCTTTTTCATGTCCTCCCTCATCTTGTAGGTGGTCATGTTAAAAGAGGACGCATACATGACATCACTATAGTATTTAACTATTAGATTTCTAAATTAAAAATACAATTGAATTTTCATTTAGTATTACGATCTAGAAATATTCCTTACTTAGGTTCGATTCTCGTCAAAAGAGAATTTGAACCACATTATTGTTAGCCTATTGTGAGGCTAGCCCATTCTCCCCACCCTCTTAATGTAGATAATATCGTTTGTCAAAAAAAAAAAACGATTGACTTAAATTTTTATCGTTTAAAAATTTGAGATTATGTCACTTAATACTAATGGTATTCCTCTTCAATTTGAAAGGTCTTATGTTTAATTATCTTCAAAAATAAACTTAAATCACATTATTATTAGCGCATCGTAAGACTAAAACTATTTTTGTTTTCGTTGGTATAAATAATACCGTTCATTGAAAAAAATTCAGATTATAATAACTCCTTATCGGCTATCGCCATAGAATTTTAACATCGGTTACTTTCCAATTCCATTAAGATGTTCATACAAGACAATGCAATAAAATCAGATTTATTACTTTTTATTTATTTATTTATTGTGCTTTTTTATCATGTCAGACAAATCAAGTCAATCGAGAAATAGATTATTTATGAGGAGAATGACTGAAAGAAAAATTAGTACTTACTAAATTTACCAAAAAGCAAATAAATTAGTACTTGCTAAATCCCTTGTGCGATTCTTAGAGCTCTGACCTCTCCAAATTCCAAGTTTGCGTTACGTAGTTTTCTCAAACACACGAGTCGACCGCATGAAATTATATATACTAAAATCTAGTTTTGAGTTACTGTTGATCTATAGTGTAACAAAGGAAAGGCAACTCAATCTCGATTGAATCAGCCAAAATGAAAAAAGCGGTTTGCTTTGTTTGGGCTTGCGCTTGCCAACTTAAGTGAGAACGTGGAATGTTTCACAGGTTTAATAGGATTCCCTAAATCTCTTAATGCAGTTAATTGAAGGGGTCCTACCAAGAACTTTCCAAAAAAACTTTCCAAAAAACCTCCTAAAGCTAAGGCGCGATGAGAAAGGCGAAATCTATTCCCAACAGACTTGAAAGTGAAAGTTAGATGACCAGAAAAGGAAAGGGATGTCCATCCGGACGGATTTGCCCTTTATTTTCTTCATAATTTTTAGCTTTCTTTTAGATCGTGCAGTAAATTGCCGATTTTTCCCATGCTAGACGTGTGGTGGTATGCGAAGGAGACTGAATTTACGCGTGTTAGTCATCTGGGAAAGGAAGAAAGGTGGAAAAGCAAAGCTCTTCCATTTGCTGACACACCCCAACCCGAAATATCGAGGTGTGCTGGCCATCACATGAGGGTGACGTAGCCAAGTGCGCAGTGTGGAAGAGTAATTATGAAAGATGTGCGGAAAAGTAACCAAGCGGGATAATTTGCAATAAGATATAAGTGAGAGTGAGTGATGAAACGGAAGCATAACAACACAACATCAAAGTGCAGAATCCTAGGTGCAGTCCAAATTAAACAAACACTGAAAAGATAAACAGAGAAATCCTACATGGATGGCGTTCTGTCAGAATTGCCTTTATGCCTCGCTCGCCACCAACGTCACCGTTACCTAGAACCTAGAGGGGCGCAAAACAGAAAACGTGAGTGGGCAAAAACAAAACTTTTCCAAAACCGTTTCACAAATCAAGGTAGTAACTCTTTTCCGTAAAACAAGTATATTTTCCCATAAAATATCATTTGTATTCGTATACCAAAATCATGCTGGAAAATGATAAATCTCAAATATATCAAGTAAGAATACGCCATGTCGAAGTATCCAAATCAAACTGAATAAGCATTAAGCAGGTGAGATCAAGCACATCATAATATGCAAGCAATAACAATACGTCAGTCGGAGTCACCAAATGTGACCTGTACAGCTGAATCTATAGCTCCTCAACCGAATTGTGCACACAAGTCAGAACCACTTATAGTGGTCTGTACGACAGGCTAGGTGTATAATATTACGCTCAGTGCTACAATCACATGAAGGCTATGCGACGAATCGCGAGTCTCCTACAAGTCGGAACCACCTATAGTGGTCTGTACGACAGGCTGGCACCTGCCTTGGATCCAAGGTGAGCGTACGGTGCTAGAGGTGAACGATCACGTGAAGGCTAGGCCCTACTCTGGCGGAGCACTAACACCGGGGTGCAGGAATATGAGCTATATCACAATCTCATCACCACACTATCACTACCAAGTATACTCACCTGACTTACCTGAGCGTCGATGGTGCCAAAACATAATCAGCATAATCATAATAATACTATCAATGATATTAGACATGGCATTTCAATCATAAAATCATTCGATTCTAAAATCATTTAAAACGAAGTTTCTGGGAAAACATCAATTATATATATATATATTGAAACTAAAAGCCCACTCACTGATAGGTGGAAGGGTCGTATCCCCCGAGCCTGGCGTGGCTACGCTCGTCCTTTGGATAGGTCTCACCTATATGTGAAACAACTATAAAATCGTCAATTAAATGCACATAACCGAACTTAGGTAATAACTTCTCATACATTGCTTAATTGAGGTGTTTGAATATAACAACATGCTCTACTCAATCCCATGGACACCCCCATATTTTTAGAAAAAAATTTCGATGGCTCACGCGCCCCCACGCATGGCCAACCCTAACGGAAAACTAACGGCAGTTAGGAATATTCCGTTAAAATCTGACAGATTCCGTTAAAATTAACTAACGCCGTTAGAATATTCCATCAAACTTGACGGAATATTCCTCATCCTCTACCTCCAGTCGCCGGAGACCGATGCACTTGCCAGAAACTAGGAATTTTTAAAACTTGATTTTCTCATTCAATTCTCAACCAATTCTTACGAAATTTATACCAAAATGAAGCCCACGACGATTAGAACAAAACCTTACCACTTTGAAGATCAAAACTCGCCGGAGAAAAGTCAAGGAATTCGGCCAACTTTAGAACTCGCGATTCCGACATCCAAAACGTGCCAACGACACACCCCGAGCTTCGCGAGGATGCCTAGAATCTCCTTGTGATCTCCAAATTCATTAAAAATCCCTCATTAAAAAGTTCATGAACAGTGCCTCTAATGGTGCTCTCGGGTTCCTATTTTAGGTTGTTTCGAGTCAAACCAAGGCTACTAGAACACTCACTAGTTCACAAGGAGTCCAAAAATGCCATCCAGACCTTCGATCTGTGCCACAATCAAGAGATAGGGAGTTTTCCACACAAAAATGGGAAGAAAAGAGAAGAGAGTTCGAGAGAGATGGAGAGAGTTGACATAAAACAGGAAGAGGGAGAGAACACATGTGCATGTGATGTGTGTGTGTGATTTAATCCTTCAACTAATCCAAAACAAAACCAACCTAAGTTCTTATTAGTTCCAACAATATGGGACACTAATGGGTCCAAAATGTGACCCAATCACCCACACGTTCACGCACAAACAAGGGTAAAAACATCTATTCATGCAGTCGATAATCTTAGTTTGGGACGGGCTGTCACAACCTACCCCCTTAAGAAAATTTTGTCCTCGAAATTTATACAATACATGCTAATCACTAATATCCATAAAATAGACGCGGATACATTTCTCTCATCCGCTTATCGGTCTCCCAAGTAGCCTCCTCTACCGAATGGTTTCTCCACAGAACCTTTACCAATCGCACTGTCTTGTTCCGTAGAACCTTATCTTTCCAGTCTAAGATAGTCACCGGCTCCTCCTCGTACGACAAGTCAAGACTAACCTCTCACGGCTACAGAGGTAAAATGTGAGATGGATCTGAAACATAGTGACGAAGCATCGAAACGTGAAACACATCGTGCACTCTAGATAACTCTGAAGGCAACTCCAGTCTGTACGCTACTTCGCCGATCCGTTCAGTGATCTGGTACGGTCCGATGTACCTGGACTTAGCTTCCCCTTTTTGCCGAACCGTACAACGCCCTTCCACGGCGATAACTTCAGGAACACCCAATCACCTACTTTATAAACTCGATTCGTGGTATGTCGGTCTACTAAACTCTTCTTACGATCCTGGGCCGCTTTCAGGTTAGACTTAATCACTTGAATGTTCTGTGTAGTCTCGTCCACTATCTCCTGGCCCTCTAACACTCTTTCGTCGACCTCCGACCAACATAACGGCGTACGACAAGATTTATTGTACAACGCCTCACACGGTGACATACCAATGCTTGAGTGATAGCTATTATTATAGGCGAATTCCATCAAATCCAAGCGTCTATGCCATGCATCGCCAAACTGCAGTACAAAAGATCTCAACATATCTTCAAGTGTATGAATAGTCTTTTCGGACTGCCCGTCAGTCTGTGGATGATATGCCGTACTAAAAAGTAGTCTCGTGCCAAGGGCTGCCTGAAATACCATCCAAAACTTGGAAGTAAACATCGGGTCTCGATCAGAGACAATGCTGACGGGTACACCATGGTATTTAACGATATTCGATACAAAAAGTTCAGCCAACCAGTTCAGGAAAAACTTCTCTCAGACTGGAATAAAATGCACAGACTTGGTAAGTCGATCAACTACTACCCAAATGTCATCATAACCATTCTGCGTACGAGGTAACTTATAAACAAAATCTATTGTGATATCTTCTCATTTCCACTGTGGAACTGGAAGTGGCTGCATCCGTCCAAATGGTTTCTTCCTCGCGACTTTAACCTGCTGGCATACAATGAATCTGCTCATGTACTCAGTGATCTCTCTCTTCATACCCAGCCAATAATAGAATGGCTAAATGGTATGATACATCTTGGTACTACCCGGATGCATCACGTAGGCAAAAACGTGAGCCTCGTCCAGAATAGCTTTCTTTAACTCTGCATTTTCCGGTATATACATCCTGCCTTTTTGCATGAGCATGCCGCCTGTTTCTCGAATCCGAAGATCTTTCTTTTTACCTTCGTTCCTCAACCGAATCAGCTCCTGGGTCTCGTCATCATCCATTTGAGCCTTGAGAATACAGTCAATCAGAATTGGCCTGACCTGAAAATGAGTAAGCAAGGTTTCCTCTCGATTCACTACCTCTGAGTTTTCTATCTCTAATTCCACTCTAGTCAATCTCAACTTGGTAAGAAGAGGAACATGGCTCGCGTAAATAGCATCAACTCTACTCTGAGACTTTTTGCTAAGTGCATCAGCTACCACATTTGCACGACACGGGTGATACTCGATCGTGCAGTCGTAATCACTAAGCAGCTCAATCCATCTCCGCTGATGAAGGTTCAAATCTCTCTGGGTAAGCAGGTACTAGAGACTCTTATGATCTTTAAAATCCTACATATCTCACCATAGAGATAATGTCTCCAGATTTTCAATGCAAATACGATCACCGCTAACTCAAGATCATGTGTAGAATAGTTTATTTCATGCAGCTTCAACTGTCTCGACGCATAAGCGATCACTATGCCGTGTTGCATCAACACACAACCCAAGCTGTTCAATGAAGCATCACTGTAGACCTCAAAGTTACCACTGTCGTCCGGAAAAGCTAATACCGGTGCATGAGTGAGACAATACTTTAATTGTTGGAAGCTCTGCTCGCAACTATCATCGCACTCGAATCTAACATTCTTTCTGGTTAGCCTCGTAAGCAGTAATGCTATCACTGAAAAATCCTGAACAAACCATCTATAGTAACCTGCTAAACCCAGAAAACTCCGTACCTCAGAGACAATTCATGGTTGTTCCCAATTTTCCACTACCGCTACTTTCTGGAGATCTACCTGTATACCCTGAGCTGAAATGACATGTCCCAAAAATGCCACTTGGTCTAGCCATAATTGGCATTTGCTGAACTTTGCATATAGCTGATGTTCCCTCAACTTCTCCAACACCAAAGAAAGATGTCGTACATGATCTGCCTTCGACTTAGAGTAGACTAGAATGTCATCGATGAAAACAATGACAAACTAGTTTAAGTACTGCTGAAATACCTGGTTCATCAAATCCATAAAGGCAGCTGGGGCGTTAGTTAACCCGAACGACATCACTAAGAACTCATAGTGACCATATTGGGTCCTGAACGTCGTTTTCGGAACATCTTCACTTTTAATCTTCAGCTGATAGTAGCTAAACCGTAAGTCAATCTTCAAAAACACACAAGCTCCTCGTAGTTGATCAAACAAATCATCAATATGTGGCAACGGATAACGGTTCTTAATCGTTACCTGATTCAGCTGCCGATAGTCTATACATAGCCTTAAAGTACCATAATCCTTTTGTACAAACAGGACTGGGGCTCCCCAAGGTGAAGTACTAGGCTGTATAAAACCTTTATCCAATAACTCCTGTAACTGAATTTTCAACTCTCGCAACTCAGCAGGAGCCATCCGATAGGGAGTTAAGGATATAGGGTCTGTACCTGGCAATAAATCGATAAAAAACTCTACGTCTCGATTCGGCGGCAAGCCTGGTAAATTGTCAGGGAATACGTCAGGAAAATGCCTGACTACCCTAATATTCTCCACACTGCTAGAAGTACTATCATTTAACACCACATGTGCCATATACCCCTGAAAACCCTTCTGTAACAACTTCTTAGCTCTTATAGATGATAGGAACATATTTATGTGACTTTATTAGTTTGTTTCCTTGCATTTACTTAATTAGTTTCATCTTATTAGAATGTTTTAAGCTATTTTCGTGTGTTTATAGGTTTTAATAACAAAGTTAGCAAAGAAGTGCATTTTGGTGCAATTTGGAGCTATTTTGGGGTGGAATGGATTGCATGCATGGGGAGCATAAAGGATGGACGTTTTGGTGCATGAAAGAGCTTCAAACACATGCTAAAATTTGATCAAAATGAAGAAGATACCTTGTAAAGACCAAGCATGTGTGTTGCTAGCTGTTTTAATCATGAAAACATAAGTGTGCAAGTTGTTTTTGCAAGGAAACCCCACGGCATGGATGGGTAATCATGTTTTGCAAGTGTGCTAGCTTATTTAATCATGAAATACAAGTGTGCTAGCTGTTTTGCAAGTGTACTAGCTGATTCATCATGAGAAGACCAAGAGGGACCAAAGGCATGGACCAAGGAGGATGAATGCAAGTTGTTTCATCATGAAATTTCTGCAAAGATGCATGTTGCTAGCTGTTTTTGATGATTAATTCTTGCTTTGTCTTGTTTATTAAAACAACTTGTGTGGTTCTTTACTTTTGAGCACCTATAAATAGGCCTTCTTGCAAGGCTTAAAACTCACCAATTCATACAACAACTTCCTTCTACACATCCATTCATTCTCTCCAAAAACAGCTGCACCTATTCCCTAAAACCCTCCACAAAAATCTGCCCATAAACACCATTGCCACACCCCTACCTACCTATCCTAAACACCACCATACATCCCCATATCCATTCCTCCATACAACCAAACCTTCAACCCACAACCACCCTTTGTGCCGTAGCAAAGGAAGGGAAGGAAAGTGCTTGGACGTGCTTGCCACTCAACGAGGATCGTTGGAGCGTTTAGGTGTTTTCTTTCTTTTATTTTCAATGTATAAATCTATTTACCTTTGCTTTACAATTATGAGGAACTAAACCCCCATTTCGCTAGGGGGGATTCAAAGCCACGATTACATTTGCATTATGAATTAATTATTTTTGGTTGTGCTTTAATAATTTGTGATTTCAATTCGCTTAACTATTTGATTGATAACTTATTTGTGTATGTTAATTAAGAGTGCACGCTTAGTTTTCATGCATAAGTTTGATGCTAGAATATAAGGAAATTTCACCTAATCGTTATCAACTTATATTCATGAGTAGTGAAGGTTGCTATCCACAATCGTGTTAAGTGAATTCTTGGCAAGAGTATCATGCTTTTCATAGTTACGAATGCCTCGTCAATACTTATAGTTCTCATGAATCTTAATGATCTTTGATTGTATATCTATTGTGCTTTTCACGTATGGAACTTTTGAAGAATGTTTTGAATTGTTATATGTGCTTTCCCATTCAATTCATTAACTTAAGGAGAACTTGAAGGTTAAAAAAGTGCTATCACGGTTAACCCGGAGTATTGAGTTTCATAAGTTATCGAAAGAACAACTAAAAATTGGTTTTTGTACAAGTGTATCATGTGTGGAGGAGAACCCTCTAGCTAATCCATCATCCATTCAAACAACCATATTTTGTGTCTAAATTTGTCTAGTTTATAATTTGTTTATTTTCAAGTTATTCTCATCAAAACCCAATCCCCCTTTTACAATTTATGTCCTTTGATTTGAATCTACTTTATTTGATTACTTTTGAGTTCTTTGAGTTAATTTAGTTTAGAGTTGGTTAATTTTCATAATTTGAATCTTTTAAATTCAATTCACGTCCTAAAACAACCCTAGAATCTGTTTTAGTTTATTTGTTAGTTGTATTTTGAGTTATTCTAGTTTAGTTGGACTCATTTGAATCTAATGAAGTGTTTTGATTTTAGATTTGTGTTTTTCAAGTTTTATTTAGTGTTTCTAAGTTTATTTTATATAGATTAGCAATCCCTCCTAATCCCCGGTTTAGAACGATCCCTACTTGCATATATACTACAATTGTCAACAAGAGGGTTTAATTTGTGTGTTTGCTTATTCATCGCATCAAATTTTGGCACCGTTGCTAATCCCTTATTTCTTTTTCGTATGTTTTAATTTAGTTACTGACTTTGCTTTGTTCTTCTTGTTTCATAGGTACTAGTGTATGACTCGAAATTCTCATCCAGTTCAGAAGCATATCTCTGACTTTGACAACGACTTTGAGCGAACTTTGAGAAGGACAAAGAAACAGCAAGAGGCTCAACCATCCAATCTTGAACCTGAGCTTGAGGGGAACAAAATAGAAGAGGAAAAGAAGCCCACGGCCCAAGGAGTTGAGCAACCACAAGTCATGGCAGCGGATAACCAAACAATCAAGGAGCTCTCAGCTTCGGGATTGGACAACACCGCACCCCTATGCATTTAATACCCTAGGGCGGCTGAAAACAAGAGCGACGAGTTTGAATTGAAATCAAGCTTGCTGCACCACATCCCTAAAATCCATGGGCTGTCCATGGAAGATCCAAACAAGCACTTGAAGGAGTTCAAAGTGGTGTGTTCAAGCATGACCCCAATCAACGTCGATGGAACCATTTTGAAGATGAAAGCCTTTCCATCTTGGGAAAGCATGAAGAGGGCATTCTTAGAAAAGTTCTTCCCCACTTCGAGAGTCATTCTCTTGAGGAAGAAGATTAGTGGAATCCAACAAAGCCAAGGTGAGTCATTTCCAACATATTATGAACGTTTTAAAAGTCTTGTTGCTTCTTATCCGCAGCACCAAATGAAGGAAGAACTTCTTCTTCAATACTTCTATGAAGGCCTTCTTCCAATCGAAATGCAAATGCTAGATGCTTCGGTGGGAGGTGCGTTAGTGGACAAAACACCCATGGCAGCCAAGACACTAATTGCAAACCGTGCATTGAATGCACAACAATATGAAGGAATTGGCCAAAGAGACATGCCACGACAACAAGTTCATGAGGTAAGCTCTTCATCTGATATTCAAACCCAATTAGCTAATCTTACTTCCATTATGTCACAGATGGCCGAGGGGATGAAAGGGCAAGGACCTAGTGTTTGTGGCGTGTGTTCCATCCAAGGACACTCCTCTGAAAAGTGTCCCCAATTGATTGAAAATGGTGGATGGGAGAGCGCTAATGCCATTGGATTCCAAAATCAGAATCAGCCCCGAAACGATCCATATTCAAACACGTACAATCCAGGGTGGAGAGACCACCCCAACTTCAAATGGAGGGAGCCCCAACAATCCCAACAGCAAGGAGGCTTTAGGCAGCAACCTCCGGGGTTCTACACCAAGCCGTACGCCTCAAATCAAGTCCAACAATAACCTGCCCAAAACACTTCAGGTAATTCTCTCGATAATGATACACTTCTTAAATTGCTAACCAATTTGTCTCAGGGGCAAGAGAATCAAACCAAGGTCATGCAAAACCAAGACAAAAGGGTAGATCAATTGGAGAAGCAAATTGGACAAATTGTAGAGTTTGTAGGGCAATTTAGAGACCAATTGAAGCTTCCAAGTTCAACCATTACAAATCCAAAGGGTGGCTTCGAATCTGCCAAGGCCATCATGCTAAGAAGTGGCAAGGAAATTGAGGCAGACCCTACATCATCAAAAAACAGGTCACAATGAGGATGAAATGATGCAAGTTGAAGAGGAGGAAGAAGCAAAGGCCACAGCAAAGGGATCCAAAACCTTGCCGCAACCACCTAAGTCCCCTAAGTCATCCATGCCGTCCATCACAGGTAAAGGAGTTCTAAATTCTATTATTTCTAACGTCGTTCCTCCAAATGTGCCCTTCCCTCGCAAGTTCATGCAATCGAAGAAGGAGGAAGCTGAGAAGAACATTCTTGAGACGTTTAGAAAGGTGCAAGTCAATATCCCTCTCCTTGATGCAATTAAGCAAGTTCCAAGGTACGCCAAGTTTTTGAAGGAACTATGCACAACAAAGAGGAAGATTTCGAACAAGGAGGTTGTCTAGGTAAGTGAGAATGTCTTCGCTGTTTTACAAAGGAAATTGCCCCCTAAATGCAAAGATCTGGGTAGTTTTACGATTCCTTGTGTTATTGGCAATACTAAATTTGAACATGCCATGCTAGACTTAGGTGCATCAATTAATGTAATGCCATACTCAATCTATGCATCTATGAACTTAGGGGAACTAAAAAACGATGGTGTAATCATTCAATTAGTCGATCGCTCTAACGCCTTTCCAAAAGGAGTTTTGGAAGATGTTTTAGTGCAGGTGGATCATTTAGTATTCCCAGCTGATTTCTATGTTCTAGAGATGGATGAATCAGTCCATACTACACCATTGCCAATCTTGCTTGGGCGACCATTCATGAAAACAGCCCGGACAAAGATCGATGTGTTCAAAGGGACATTGTCAATGGAATTTGATGGGGAAGTTATTGATTTTAATATTTCTGAAGCCATGAAATATCCTATTGATGATCATTCATGTTTTTCTATTAATATTTTGGAATCTTTGGCGCAGGAATTTCTTGACTCATTGGATCGAGATGCCCTTGAAACAACCATCGTTCAAGGAATAAAAAGCACAACCCAAACGCCAGAAATTGTGCAAGGGCACGGCAACAACATGGAGGAAGCTTTTGCCGTGGGTTTTAGTGAAGAAATTGAGGAGATGGTGGTTGCACTTCAGTCATCCCCACCTTGCGTTGGTAAGTCTTCAATCCCAATGTCAATTCCTGTTTCTACTAACAAGATGTTACCTTCAGTGGTGCAAGCACCTACGCTAGAGCTTAAACCATTGCCCAACCATTTGAAGTATGTCTTTTTGGGAGAAAAAGAAACGTTGCTCGTCATTGTTTCATCATCACTCACGAAATTGGAGGAAGAAAAATTTATTCGAGTGTTAAAGGATCATAAAACTGCCATTGGATTGACCCTAGCCGACATCAAGGGAATTAGCCCTACTACATGCATGCATCGCATACATCTTAAGGAGGGGGCTAAACCAACTCGAGAGGCTCAACGCCGTCTCAACCCTCCGATGATGGACGTTGTGAAAAAGGAAATTATCAAGCTCCTTGATTGTGGGGCCATCTATCCAATCTCAGATAGCCGATGGGTTTCACCAATTTAAGTCGTTCCAAAGAAGTCAGGAGTTACTGTGGTAAAGAATGAAGAAAACGAACTCGTGCCTACCCGAATCCAAAAAGGCTGGAGAGTGTGCATCGGCTACAGGAAGCTCAATGCCACCACGAGGAATGACCACTTCCCCTTGCCATTCATTGACCAAATGCTCGAGAGGTTAGCGGGCCATTCATTTTACTGTTTTCTTGATGGATATTCTGGGTATAACCAAATTGTCATAGCTCCGGACGACCAAGAAAAGACCACTTTTACGTGTCCGTTTGGCACCTTTGCATATCGCCGTATGCCATTTGGTTTGTGCAATGCTCTAGCAACTTTTCAACGATGCATGGTAAGTATATTTTTAGATTTTGTTGAAAAAATTATTGAGGTTTTCATGGACAATTTCAGTGTTTTTGGTGATTCGTTTAATGGTTGCTTAAATAATCTCAGTTTGATCTTAAAACGATGCATGGATAAGAACCTTGTTTTAAATTGGAAGAAATGCCACTTTATGGTTAAACAAGGCATTGTTTTAGGTCACATCATTCGGAAAGGGGAATTGAGGTTGATAAGTCGAAAATAGATCTTGTGCGCTACTTACCCTCTCCCACTTCGGTGAGAGAGATTCGTTCTTTTCTTGGACATGCAGGATTCTATAGGCAATTCATCAAGGACTTCTCAAAGATTTCTACCCCCCTTTGCCGTCTCCTACAGAAGGATGTACCCTTTAAGTTTGACGAGGAATGCGAAAAGGCCTTTAAACACCTCAAGGAGATGCTTACTTCGGCCCCCATCATTGTACCACCAGATTGGAGCCTTCCTTTCGAGCTAATGTACTATGCATCAGATTATGCAATTGGAGCTATTTTGGGACAAAGAAAAGACAAGAGGCCTCACGTCATCTACTATGCCTCAAGGACCATGAATGACGCCCAGTTGAACTACTCCACTACGGAAAAAGAACTTCTTGCTGTAGTTTTTGCTTTAGATAAATTTCGTTCATATTTAATTGGTACTAAAGTGATTGTTTACACTGATCATGCAGCGTTGAAGTACTTGCTGACAAAAAATGAGGCCAAGCCAAGGCTTATTCGATGGATGATGCTGCTTCAAGAGTTCGACATAGAAATTCGGGACAAGAAAGGCAGTGAAAATGTGGTGGCTGACCATCCAAGTCGTTTGGTGCATAACGAGGAGCAATTACCCATCCCAGAAGTATTCCCGGACGAGAAGTTGATGTCCATGGAGGTAAGTGAGCCATGGTATGCTGATTTGGTTAATTTTTTAGTGTCTAAGCAAGTCCCAAGCACCCTAAACAAAAACCAACGTGAAAAATTGAAAAAAGATGCTAGGTTTTATGTTTGGGATGACCCATACTTATGGAAGTATTGCCCAGATCAGATTATACGTAGGTGTGTGCATAATTCGGAGTTTAACTCAATTTTAAGTTTTTGTCACACTTATGCATGTGGAGGACACTTTGTCACACAACGCACAGCCCTTAAAGTGTTAGAATGTGGATTTTATTGGCCTACGATATTTAAGGATGCTAGGACGTTTTGTGTTACTTATGATTGTTGCCAACGAATCGGCAATATAGGTGCAAGCACAGTCTAAAATATCGAAATTATCGGCGAAATATCGCCGATAATTTCGTTTTTTTCACATGACGATATTTTTACACATATACACATAATAATCGTCATAATATCGCGATATTATCGAAAATATCGAAAATATCGCGATATTATCGATAATATCGCGATATTTTCGATATTATCGAAATGGTTGAGGCTCCGTCGTCGGAAAACTGCAGCCGAGGGCTTGCACTGCATGAGTTGAGCAATCTGCTCATCCAGATTCCCGAGTTCGACCGAATCCATCCTCTTCTGATTACAAAAAACGAAATTAGACAAAATTGGGATCAGAAAATGGAACTTTCATGAGCATCATGATGAGGCTTGAAAGGGACCAAGTTGAGTGACGACGGCTCCGGATTGATCCCAAAGGAGTCATCGCGAGCGACGCCGAAGTGAGCCCTAGAAGCTCCGACAACCGCCGCCTGCTGACGAGCCTCTCCCTGAACCGTGATCATCGTGGCGAAGGGGTTTTCTTTCTCCAAAGCAGGCTGCAGGTGCGATGGTGGTGTGCATGTGTGTGTGGGTCTCAAGAGAGAGACCGAGAAGAGAGAAGGAGAAGAGAGAGTTTTCTCTGTGTGTGGGAGGAAGAGGGTGCGGAAAGAGAAACACAGAGAGAGAGAGAGAGAGGGTAAAATAAATTTTGGGAATCTAAAAGGGCAAAAGAAGAAGAAATGGTAAGGACTAGACAGCCTTGGGTGAACTGAATGATGTGAACAGGTAAGGTGGACAAGGGGGTGGGTCATCAGATGGTTTTAATTGAAATTATCCACACCCACTTGCGTGGGTTTTTTTATATATTTAAAAAGTTTGGGATATATATATATATATAAATGTTACATAAATTATCAATTATATATTTAAAAAGTTTAGTCTTTTTTTTATTAATTGTTACATATTTTCTACACTCACAATGTTTGTCAGCTCGCTGTATAATCAACTTAAATAAGTTAAATCCATCATGCAATGCATTTCCTTCCAATTTTTTGTGATAAACTAATAGATAATTGACTAAATAAACATCATGCAAAGTTTCAATAAAAATTTCCAACTTTTTCTTACAATTTCCGTGGTTTCCATTGAATTTTTATCGATATCGATATTATTCCGATATTTCCGTCGATATTTCCGTGTTTCCGGACTACCGATATTTCCGATATCATCGATATTTTATACCTTGGGTGCAAGTGACCAAATGCCGCAGACCCCTATCTTTACTGTCGAAATTTTTGATGTTTGGGGTATTGATTTTATGGGTCCTTTTCCTTCATCTCATGGTTTTAATTATATTTTACTTGCGGTTGATTATGTCTCGAAATGGGTGGAAGCAAAAGCCACCCGAACTAATGATTCTAAAGTTGTCGCAGATTTTGTTAGAACTAACATATTTGCAAGGTTTGGCATGCCGCGAGTACTTATCAGTGATGGGGGATCCCACTTTTGCAATAGAACCATCGAGGCGCTACTCAAGAAGTACAACGTTAAGCATAAGGTTTCAACACCTTATCATCCTCAAACGAGTGGGCAAGCAGAGGTTTCAAATCGTGAGATCAAGCAGATTTTAGAGAAGACAATTGGGCCAACGAGGAAGGATTGGAGCTTGCGCTTGAATGATGCACTGTGGGCGTATCGCACGGGCTACAAAACACCAATTGGCATGTCCCCATTTCGACTCATCTATGGGAAACCATGCCATCTTCCCGTTGAGCTAGAGCATAAAGCACATTGGGCCGTTAAGACCTTTAATGTGGACATAGATGCTACTGGAGTTCATAGGAAGCTTCAATTGAACGAGCTGGAGGAAATTAGGAATGAAGCTTACGAGAACGCTCGAATCTATAAGGAGAAGACGAAAGCCTTTCATGACACGATGATTCGAACCAAAACGTTTTCAAATGGGCAGAAAGTTCTACTTTTCAATTCCCGTCTTCGATTATTCCCAGGTAAGTTATGTTCTAGATGGATTGGACCGTTTGTTATTACTGATATTTTTCCTCATGGTGCAGTTCAAATCCAGAGTTTGAAGACGGGGCAAGAATTCAAGGTAAATGGACATCGTTTGAAGCCCTACTATGACAATTTCGTGGAGCACAATGTGGAGGACATACCCATCCGTGTCGCAGGGTCTAATAGAGCCTAATTAGAGGATTCGTCTAGCTGTACGACGTTAAAGCAAGCACTTCTTAGGAGGAAACCCAAGCTTTCAACGAAGGGAGACTTTAGAATTGCTCACCAAATCAGATTTGCATTCCTAAACCCTTCTCTTTACTGCATTTATCTTGCGTTGCTTAGTTCTTTAGTTGTTTGTGTGAATCTATGTTTAAAACATTGAGGGCAATGTTTAGTTTAAGTCTGGGGGAGGGTAAATAAAATATTTTTACATTGATTTACATATTTTACATTGATTTTACATATTTTACATTGATTTAAAAAAATATATATATAAAATTAAAAAAAATTAAATAAATAAATAAAATAAAAAATAAAATCGAATAAAATAAAAATAAAAGCTAAAATATTTTACAATAATGTGTAAACTAATAGCTTTCATTGGTCAGGTAGTGCCTCAGCAGTCGACGAAGCGCCAGAGTTTGATCCTCCTGAGCCTCAACACTTCGTGCAACTCCAGATGACGAAGGCAGAAGATGCCTCTGCAGTAACGCCACAAACCTTTGATGATCACTTTGAATTCGTACTTCGGACTCCTGCAGCTGGTCAAGCTTCATCTTCATACTTGTTGAGTAACTAGTTGCGAGCATGTGCAACTCCTTATTCTCGTACCTGAGTCCTCTGACCTCTTGTCGAAGACTAGCCACCTCGGCCATCAAAGACTCAACCTGACGAGATCGTGCAAGAAGGCGTTGGCCCATGTTTGAGACTGAGTCTGCACACTGGACGCTGAGCGCCAGAGAGTCCTGAACAGTGAGCTCGTCAGATCGCTTGGAAAGCAACCTATTGCCTCTTGGAGTGAGAAGGTTTCTAGCAACCACCGTAGCAGTTGTATCGTTCTTCATAGAGTCCCCAAATGTAAGAGGATCATTGGGGGATATGAAGGACGGATGCCAAATGTTGTTAGGAGAAGACAAGTCATCATCTTCCCCGACATTCAAGTTAAGGCGACGATCAGAGGGGCAAGACATTTTTCGAAGGTGTTGAGAAAGAAGAGAGCGGACAGATTAAAATTTCAGAAGTGCAAGAAAGGAGTTTTTACATGAGGTAATTCAAGTGTGCTGTGGAACAAAATTAGTGCCTCTATAAAAAGAAGAAATCGAAGAGGCGCCTGCTTGCAAATCAAAGAGGCGTCTGCTCGCAAATCAAAGAAGCGCTCATTTCTCAAAAGCCGGGCCTGCTCAGAAACCACGAGTCGATCCACTTTTCCAGACGTGCCATCACCTTTCACACGCAACTTTGGCTTTGCGGGAATTACGGGTAATTTTGTCAAAAAGAGCGTAAACCTTACTGTTCAATCATCCACCGGCTGTCGACAAGAGTAAGAGAATAGTACCGGTTGTGAAGAAATTCCTATAAGTGTCTACCTTCGCCCTCCATAGCAAAAGTAGACTTACTCAACACTTCTTCATCTCCGAGAATGTATTCCCAAAGAAACCTCTCGAGTTACTCAGTGTTCCTCGTCCCCTGGAGTACCTCTGCAAACAAGTCATCAAGAGCAAAAGTATTTCATATCATGAAGGTTAAAAGCAAAAGTATCTCATATCATGTTTTCTCCTCACCTTCATCTGAAGAACAGGGAGAAAGGGAGATCCTGATTGCTTACCTAGTCTTGCTCTCGAGTACTCATCTTCGAGCCCCTCCAGCCCAGTTCAAGAACTCGAGAAGATGCCACACCTACGTGGAGACCTGATTACTTGAAGCATGTGGAGACAACGTGTTGATTCATCCTCAACTAAGCTGAGGCTCACTTGCAAGAAAAAAGCCCCATCCAGTTCAAGATGAAAGCTGTGGAAAATCAGCAAGCACGACCAAGGATCATCTACCACATGAAGCTAAGTTGTTTCTCACTTTTTCTAAGTATTTTTAAGCGGTTTTGGTGTGTTTTATTGTGTTTTGAGGTAATCATACGAAAATGACATAAAATTTTGAAAAAGTTTTGAAAAATACCAAAAAGAGTTGTTTTAGAGTCATTTTGGTGTATTTGTGTCTTAGGTACCTTCCAACACAATGATGAGGATTCAGTTTTTAATTGCATAACTGTTAAAGAAAGTTACAAGCATGGATTGAAGTTTGATATGCTCTTGTCCTATGCTTAGTTGTAGTTGTTGTTTATGAACTCGCATTTGATTACAAAGTGGATAAAATAAGTTTTCATAACATGCTTGAAGGAAGAAACTCATATAACGCTACATCCTTGTGAGACTCGAGCCTTTACTTTCTTTGGAGAGTTATAATCTGTGAGTTCTTGTTTTCTAAAGTCGTTGCATGATCTCATTATTCTTTGCTTGGTTGCTATTTAGAATGCATTTTGATAAAACTAAATGCTAGAACTTGTATCCGTTTCATTCAAAGCATGACATTGAATTGCATAACACATATCAAGATGAAGTGGTGTATTCTCCACCATAGCCAAATAGCCGTGCCCTCCATTATTATTTGTTTTGAAGATTAAACCCCGTTTGAGCCTTGTTTAGCCTATATCCTTTGTTAACCCACAATAACCTTACCTAGCCTAGTTTAGGACTTTCCATACCCTTGTTCTTAAAGGCTAGTAAGCATAACATAAAATGAATTCCTTTTGATCTACATTATGCAAGAAAACAAGTGTGGGGGAGGGAATGGTTGTTTTTGAGCTCATTTGTACATTTTGGGTTACAAAAAAAAATGTGAGAAACATATGAAAAGAAAGACTGAAAAGAAAAGAAGAAAGAATGAGTTTGAAAGTATTGATTGTTGAAGGAAGGGTCCAAATCATCAAATTTGGCCCTAAAATGTGTGACTTCTCCCCTTTTTGTTCAAAATTTGAGTTTGCATTCAAAAGTGAATTCTAAGTTGATTTCATTGCTTTGCTCACTATGTCTTTAAGAACCTTTGCTTTCCATATCCGTTCTTTGTTAACCAAACACCTTTAGCCCCGTTACAACCCTTACACTTCTATCGTGAGTGTTATGTGTTCAATATGTGGAGTTTGAGATTGGTATGAGCATATGGTGTCACTAGTTCTTGCATCTAAGTAGCAGGATTCCTTTCATGAGATCATATTCATATTCACTTAAAACTCCAGAAAAGTGCTTTCTTTGTTAAAACATATGTGAGTTTTAGTTTTCATGTGTACATCAATCTTCTCACATATACCTAGTGTAGGGAGTGTAGTTTAAAAATCTGAGTGAAAATGAGTGCATATCTAGTAAGGAATTGAGGCAATTCTCTAAGGCATGTTATTACATTCAAAATGATGTTTTAATCGATTAAAAGAGAACTAGTAAATGGTGACTGTGGTTAAGTGTATGCTTAAGGATATTGATGGCCAAAATCTGTGCAAGTAATGATTTTTAACATGTGCATTGGAAATCCCTGAGGTAACGTTGGAAGGTTTAGATTGTGTTTTGTTTCTTTTTGTTTCTTTGTTTTGCTAGAGGACTAGCAAAAGTTAAGTGTGGGGGAGTTTGATAGGAACATATTTATGTGACTTTATTAGTTTGTTTCCTTGCATTTACTTAATTAGTCTCATCTTCTTAGAATGTTTTAAGCTATTTTCGTGTGTTTATAGGTTTTAATAACAAAGTTAGCAAAGAAGTGCATTTTGGTGCAATTTGGAGCTATTTTGGGGTGGAATCGATTGCATGCATGGGGAGCATAAAGGATGGACGTTTTGGTGCATGAAAGGGCTTCAAACACATGCTAAAATCTGATCAAAATGAAGAAGATACCTTGCAAAGACCAAGCATGTGTGTTGCTAGCTGTTTTAATCATGAAAACACAAGTGTGCAAGTTGTTTTTGCAAGGAAACCCCACGGCATGGATGGGTAATCATGTTTTGCAAGTGTGCTAGCTTATTTAATCATGAAATACAAGTGTGCTAGCTGTTTTGCAAGTGTACTAGCTGATTCATCATGAGAAGACCAAGAGGGACCAAAGGCATGGACCAAGGAGTGATCGGATCATATTTATATATATTTTTATATCAAATTCACTCGTCTTTTCTTAGTTAGTTCGTTATATTTTGAGCTATTTACGTTATTTTTGTGTTTAATAGAATTTATCTAGAAAAGAAAATAAAAATAGAATAAGGGAAATGTTAAGTAATAAATTTGTCTAAATTATCTTGTCTGTTCAATTATACTTATTATTTGGAAAATAATATATATATATATATATATATTTATATATATATTTATATATTATAAATATAAGTTGTGTGTGTGTGATTAATAGTGTGGAAGCCAGCTAGCTTGAGGAGCTTTCGGTGCAGCATTATGGAAAGGGCCATTGGTGGACATCATGATGAGAAATGGGGGCCTTGAGGAGAATAGAAAATCGAGGGGAATAAAAGGACAGAAACCACCGAAGAGAGGGAGTCACACGGAGAAAACAGAATAAGGAAGGCTGCCTTCCAGGCAGCTTGTAGGAGACCGAGAGGAAGTGAGGCGTGAGCCTCAGGGAGTCTTGGTAGCATATATAAAGCCACGGGGCAGTTCCTGGGCAGTGGGTTTTTCTCGGATTTTGGGAAAACGAAAGCTGCCTCTTGCGGCTCACGAGAGAAGGCGCTAAGGACAGGAGGCGCCTTTGGAAGAAAAACCAAAGAGAATCAGTGCTGCCTTTGGCAGCCAATTGGCAGCTCGGGGGAAATCAGAAAATCAAGGACGGGAAGCAGTTAGCGCCTCGAGGGTGCTGCGGACAAAACTGCACAGTGAGGCAGGCTGCCATTTGGCAGCACAGCTCCTCGGGACAGAAGTTGGAGAGAAGCCATTGAGCAGCCAAATAAAAAGCAAACAGAAGCAAAAATGCCAACGGTGCAGAGGGCACACGGAGCCAAGCAAAAGCACAGAGAGCAATCTCATTTGGTTCTATTTTTCTCAATTTTATGTTTAATTTAATTTGTCTTTTAAATTATGTTAAACATGTTGAATTAATTTCTGTTTAGTTAGAGGTGAATTTGAAACCATGGATATATGTTAATTATGATTTGATTTACTCCAGTTATGAATTTATGAATGTTGGATGTGGTTTACTATTCTGTGTTGATTAAAAACTTGTTTATGTATGTGGGTTGAGGGTCGACACTTAATTTGCATGCTTAGACTTGATGCTAGGATATAAGGGAATTTCACCTAATCGTTATGAACTTATATTCATGAGTAGTAAAAATCGCTAGTCACGATTGTGTTTAGTAAACCCTAGGTTGGATTAACATGCGTATTCCATAGTTATGAATGCCTAGTCGATGTTTATGATTTCCATTGAACTTAATGATCTTTGATATGTCTCTCTATCATGCGTATTCCATAGTTAGGGAACTTGATAAGAATAATTTGGTTGTGATGCGTATTCCGTCCAATTCAATGAATCTAGGGAAATCTGAAAGTTAATTTAAGCGGACCTAATTAATTTGGAGCATTGTCATTCATTCGTTTGTTGAATTCATAACTGGGAATCAAATTGTATGCATATGTTCATGTGTGGATAAGGACCCCTCTAACTAATGTTTCATCATTATATTTCCTAAAAATATATTTTCTTTGAAGTTTGTTTTTAAGTTTCTGTTTTAACTTCAGTTTCATCAAATCCAAACCCCCCATTATTAGATTATATTATTTAGTTAGTTTTTATTATTTTTAATCGTTTAATTCAATTTCCGTCCATTTTAATTTCTTAGTGTCTAGATTGAGTTAATTTGATTGTTTTAATTATTTTGAGTCATTTTAAGTGTGTTTCGAGTTTTTAGCCTAATTTTGTATTTTTGAGTCTTGTTTAATATTTTTAAATTAATTTAGAGTAGATTAGCAATCCCTCCTAATCCCCGGCCTAGAACGATACCCTACTTACATCTTTACTACAACTGTCAAAAAGAGGGTTAAATTTGTGCGGTTTAAAATTGACGGGTATTTAAACCGCACAAATTTAACCCTCTTTTTGACAGATGTAGTATAGATGTAAGTAGGGTATCGTTCTAGGCCGGGGATTAGGAGGGCTTGCTAAAACCTTTAAAATAATATAAAAACGTAAAAACAAAGTTTAAAACACTAAACTAAAATAAAAACACTTAACTAAAATAACTCAAAATAAAACTAACAAATAAACTAAAACAAATCAAAAGATTCAAAACAACTCAAGACTCTAGAAAATACAAACTAAGCTAAAAACTCGAAACACACTAAAAATAACTCAAAATAATGAAAACAATTTAAAATAAAAACTAGGAAATTAATTAGACGGAAATTAAATTAAAAGATAAAAACTAATAAAAATTAACTAAATAATAATATTTTAATGGGGGGGTTTGGCTTTGAAGAAACGTAAATTAAACTTAAATAAATTACAACTTGACAAAAACATAAAATAAAAAGTGAACGGATAGGCGACGGATTGGCTAGAGGGTTTTTCTCCACACATGACACAAATGCAACCTAAATTGATTCCCAGTTATGAATTCAACAAACGAATGAATGACAATGCTCCAAATTAATTAGATCCGCTTAAATTAACTTTCAGATTTCCCTAAATTCATTGAATTGGACGGAATATGCATCACAACCAAATTATTCTTATCAAGTTCCCTAACTATGGAATACGCATGATAGAGAGACATATCAAAGATCATTAAGTTCAATGGAAATCATAAACATCGACTAGGCATTCATAACTATGGAATACGCATGTTAATCCAACCTAGGGTTTACTAAACACAATCGTGACTAGCGATTTTTACTACTCATGAATATAAGTTCATAACGATTAGGTGAAATTCCCTTATATCCTAGCATCAAGTCTAAGCATGCAAATTAAGTATCGACCCTTAACCCACATACATAAACAAGTTATTAATCAAATCAGAATAGTAAACCACATCCAACATTTATAAATTCATAACTGGAGTAAATCAAATTAAAATTACAAATATAATCATGGTTTCGAATTATCCTCTAGCCAAAATAATTAATTACACATTATTATAAATTAAAAACATAAATAAAAACATGAAGTTGGAGGATTAAACCGAAACGGGAGGACTTTCTGTGCACTGCACAGCTGCTTAAGCAGCCTCTGTGCGCTCCAATTGGCCACAAAGCCCTCGCTGACTCCAAGCCCGTGCACTGCCAGAGGCAGGTTGGTCCCCGAGGCTTGCGCCTCTGATTTTCTGTCTGTTGGCTCTCTGCCAACTCGGCAGCTCCCTGACCCACCGCTGCTCCAAGGCAGCCCTTTGATCCCGTGCCTTCTGGCTTATCCCAAGCTGCCAAGCAGCTTTTCCGTGCGTCTCAAAAACCCCCGAGGCTTTGCGCCTCCCTTTTTCTCCTCAAATGGCAGCCAAAGCTGCCTTTCTTTATTTTATTTTTTATTTTGAATTTTCTTCTTCTCCAGCTCCGAGGAGCTCTCTGGAGCTCCCTCTTTTTACTTCGTTCCCCAGGCTGTCTTTTCAATGAGGACGCCCTTTCTTTTATTTCTGTTGATCCCAGTTCCCCCGAGTTGCCAATGCTTTTTATTTTTTTCTTTCTTTTTCTGGTCTGCCCGTTTCTCATTTTCTATTCTTTCATCTCTCGGTGCTGCCTTCACCAGCTTCAATTATTCTGTTTTTTTTTTTATTCTTTTGACTGGTTTCCAGCTGCTCCCCCACTTTGCCCGAGTGCTTTCGCGCGCCTGCCTTCCACCTAATAATCACACACACATTATCACATTATATTTAAATATATAAATATAAATATATATATATATATATATATATATATATTATTTTTCAAAAGATAAGTTTTATTCAACAATCAAGATAGTTTAAACGAAATTATTACTTAATACTTCACTTATTCTATTTTTATTTTCTTTTCTTGAAAAACTTATAAAACATAAAAATAACGTAAATAGCTCAAAATATAACGAACTAACTAAGAAAAGACGAGTGAATTTGATATAAAAATATATAGAAATATGATCCGATCAAATACCCCCATACTTAGCTTTTGCTAGTCCTCGAGCAAAACAAAGAAAACAAGAACAAGTAATAACATGAAAAACATTAGCTTCCCCCTATGTGACCCTCATAGAATTTCATTCGAAAACGCAAATCATCAAGAACTATAGCTAGCACCAAAAAGCTAATTCAAGCTCATCTTCCTTATTCAAATATTAGCAGTAATCTTTAAATCATCTTTGAAGTGTAGTGTGTGAGATAGCCATGCTAATGCAATTTCAAGTTTTTATTTTTAAAATCATCATATGCAAACTAGTAACCTTCTCACGGGATATGCACTCAATCACACATGTGTTTAGTTTAAATGTGTTTCGCTCAAAGAAACAAATGTGAAAGTTCTACCATAAGCTTGCATAAAGATCACTTCTCCACAGTCATAATTGCAAAACTTAAATCAAGAGGACTTTTATTGGATGTAATGAGGCTTAGGGATAGGGCTATTGAAACGAAAGAATAGGAAAACACAAGTTCCAAGCTACATCGCAAGCGATTCTTTTGTTGAGATTTATAAGAACTTAAGCTCTCCAACGATTCTTTTAACACCTCTAATCACACCCTCAAACTGAAACTTTAAACTTTTTATTTTATTTTCTTTGAATACAATCTTTCTTTTCTTTTTCTTTTCTTCTCTTTTCTCATTTTTTTTTTATAATAAAGACAAACATGAAATACCCCACACTTATTCTTTTGCCAAACTCGTTCCAAGTACTTCACAAACATTTCTCAAAAGACAGTTTCAAATTGCTCGCTTGGAAAGGGTAAGGAAAAATGTTTGAGGTATAAAGGTAGACATGTCTGGTGATAAGAAATAAAAGGCTCACATATACGGCTCAAATAGGCAATCTAATGATAATAATTTTTTTTTTTTTCTTTGGGAAATATGGTTATTTGGGCCATGGTGGTGAACCTAATGCCTCTATCATTTTCAAGTTCATGCAATCAATGACAAACATTTCGAAAGATCGTTACGCAAGTTCTAGAGATGCATCTCACATAAGTTCATCACACATGAAAGAATAGGAGTGTATGAAAAATGCACACACTTTCAATAGGTTCAAAACCTCACATAGGGTGTATATGGTCACTAAATTCACATATGAAGCTTTAAGTCATGCTTTAGTTTCACATCAACAAGGCTATGTGCATTTGGTTTTTCAAAGATGATCAAACATATACAATACTAACAAGAGAATAAGGAAATTCATACAACACATGTTAACTAAGTTCTTGATAATCATGGTTCAAATTTAATCCAATTATATCATTGGGTCGGGAAACTAACAAAAATCTAATTCAAAACAATAAGGAAAATAAAACAATATTTTTGGATTTTTTTAAATTTTCCGAAAAAAAATAAAACAAAACTAATTAAGAAAACAAAAAGCAAAACATGGAAACAAATGAAACCAGTTCAAAGTCGAAGGTACAAAAATTTTCAATTTGGTCATTTTTTATCTTGATACCCCCACACTTAAACTAGACATTGTCCCCAATGTCAGAAAACAATAATAAGCAAATAAAAATATAAAAATAAAAATAAAATAAAATTACTAAATGAAAAGAAACAAAATAAAGCAAAAGGGCTGAAAACTTCCCTAATTTGCAGAAAACCAAGCGATGACCCCCAAGCGTAAATTTTGCAATCAACTTCAAGGGAGAAAATAACCAAACGTTCCTGCAAAGAAAAGAAATAAATCAGTTAAGCACGCAAGAAAATATAGAAAATTCAAACGAAAAAAATTGAAAATGAAAATAAAAGATAATGAAAAGAACTAATAGGCGGTCATTGGTCATGATTGTTGATTTTCCACAGCTTTCATCTTGAACTGGATGGGCCTCCTTTCTTGCAAGTGCTCCTTAGCTTAGTAGAGGATGAGTCAGCACGTTGTCTCCACATGCTTCAAGTAGTCCGGTCTCCACGCAGGTGTGGCATCTTCTTGAACTCTTGGATCATCTCACCTTCCGCCTTCATCAGGATGCACCTCAGACTCCTCCTGCTTCGTCTGTGAGGTACTTTTGCTTTTGAAGAAGCACCTCAACACAGGTTTATTTTTGAAGTGGGTTGGGAGGGGTCTGAGATGAGTACTCGAGAGCAAGACTAGGTAAGCAATCAGGATCTCACTTTCTCCACGTTCCTCAGATGAAGGTGAGGAGAAAGCATCATATGTGATACTTTTGCTTTTAACCTTTTTGATATGAAATACTTTTGCTCTGGAAGGTTTGTTTTCTGGGGTGATCCAAGGGATGAAGAACACTGAATAACTCGAAAGCTTTCTTTGGGAAAACATTGTCGGAGATGAAGAGAGGTTAAGAGGTGGAGAGGTTGAGAGGTTTAGAGGTTGAGAGGGTGTGAAGGTGTGCCCTTGATGTGGAAGGCGAATGTCGAGACTTATAGAAATTTTTTTCTTCCTCAACCGGAACTATTCCCTCACTATTTGTCGGCAGCCGGTGGATGGATGAACAGTGCCCGTTACGCGCTTTCTGACAAAGCTTCCGTAATTTCCGCGAAGCTGACTGCGCATGCGGCGAGTGACGACAAACTGGAATGATGATCGTTTGAAAACCGGGGTTCAAAACCGGGTGCGGCCCGTGGTTTTCGCAACGCTCCAAGCCGCATGTGACGCAGGTGACGACAAACTCGAAAAACAGAACCACGTGATTGCTGAGTCAAGCCCAACTTTTGAGAAAGGAAACGGCTCTTTTGAGAAAGGAGCGTCAGCCTTCGAGAAAGGAGCGTCCAGCTTTTCCGATTTGCGCGAGGACGCGTCTTCAACCTCAGAGGAGCGCCTCTCTTTGATTTGCTTCTTTTTATAGAGGCGCTAATTCTGCTTCACATCACACTTGAACTACCTTCCTCAAACACTTCTGCACTCATACTCCTCACTCATAATCTTACTCCCTCTGCTCTCTTCCTGCACTTCTGCACTTTTAATCTTTCCGATCTCATCCTGCACTCTTAAATTTTCCGAACTCTTTTTCTTCAACACCCTCTAAAAATGTCTTGCCCTTCCGACCGTCGCCTAAACTTGAATGTCGGGGAAGACGATGACTCGTCTTCTCCGAACAACATTTGGAATCCGTCCTTCATATCCCCCAATGGTCCTCTTACAGTCGGGGACACAATGATGAGGAATGAAATCACCGCTACGGTGATTGCCAGAAATCTGCTCACTCCAAGGGACAATAGGATGCTATCTAGGCGGTCGGACGAGCTGGCCGTTCAGGAATCTCTTGCCCTCAGCGTCCAAAGTGCAGGCTCAGTTTCGAACATGGGCCAGCGCCTGCTTGCAAGATCTCGTCAGGTGGAGTCGCTGATGGCAGAGGTGGCCAGTCTTCGGCAAGAGGTCAGAGGACTCAGGCACGAGAACAAGGAGTTGCACATGCTTGCAACTAGTTACTCGACCAGCATGAAGAGGAAGCTGGACCAGCTGCAGGAGTCGGACGGTCGGATCCAGAGTGATCATGAAAGGTTCATGGCGCTACTCCCGAGGTTTATGTTGCCTTCGTCCTCGGGAGTTGCACCAAGCGTTCCGCCTCCGGAGATTCCAACTCTGGCTCTTCGTCTTCCCGGAGCTCCGTCGACCTCTGGGGCGCCACCTAACCAAAACCAATGAACACTATTAGTTTTTCGTATTATTGTAAATTTTTTTTTTTTTTAAGTTTATTTAAATAAATATATATATATATATATATATATATATATATATATATATAAATATTACTAATATTATTATTATTATTATTAATATATATTTTTTTTTTAGGTTTATTTTAAGCAATATAAAATATGTAAATTAAAATATGTAAATTAATGTAAAAAAGACTTTATTTACTCGCACTTAAAATAAACAAGGCCCTAAATTTATTTAAACACAAACTAAACAAAAATCAACCAAATAACACAACTAACTAAACAAAACAAAATGAAAGCAGTAAAGAGAAGGGTTTAGGAATGCAAATCTGATTGTGGGTGATTCCTAGGCCTCCCTTCTTTATTCAAATGCATGGATTTATCATTGAACGGACGGTGGTATTTGAAATGATCTGACAACGGTCTGAGTTCCAATGACGGTGCCTGAATCATCAAAATTAAATTGTTAGTATAAAACAAAAGTAAAAATGGAGAAGATGGCTTACTTTCATTCTCCGACGCAAACTCAATAACAAAAACCACATTTCTGGACAATTCCGGGATTTTGAACTTGGCCAGGTTTACAATGATGGTTATGGCCTGTCCCGTGTTATCAAACTCAATTTCTTGGGCCTTTGTAGTCTGCACAGCCTCTTGAATGTATTCTTGATATGCAACGCATTCTCCAGCCACTTCGATGTCTTGAATCTCTTTTCTTGGTGTGCAAGGTTCGGGAACTTGTTTTGGTGCACCAAGAATCGAGATATCACTTTGCACCTCTGGAAGAGCTTCCACAATGCCATTTTCACTTTCTTCGATAATTGGAATTAAAAATCTGCAAGGAAAAAGGACATTCGGTGGAGGACTGTTAGAATGAATTGAACTTGGAACAACCTCACCATAGTTGGACGACATAGGGACTTGAGGGGTTTGAGACAAGAATTCGTCTAAACTGCCCAAGTCGTCATCCTCATCTTCTGCTTGCAGCGGTGATTCGTCCAAGTTTGGGCTATGGTTGGATGGTTCTGGGACAACTTCATCCTCCACGTCACCTTCCAAAGAGATGGCTCCATCGATTTCAACTTCTGCCATTGAATTTTCAATAGGTGAGTTGGAGAGTTCACTTTGATTTTGAATCTCGGCCATGATCTCCATAATCTCCCCAACTTGCCTCTCCAATTCGTCCACTCTGTTGGTCCGGTCTTGCATCTCCTGGATTCGATTTTCCACTCCCTGATTCAAAGAGGAGAGTAACTTATTAAATGCATCATTATCCAGAGATGTACCTGAATCGAATTGGGCTGATTGTTGTGGTGGCTGTGACGGTTGACATGGCCATTGATAGAACTCTTCCGATGACGGCAATTGTTCTTCTTTTTGTGAGCCCTGCGTCAAAGAAATTAGTCCTTCAAGAATTTCATTATAATTTACGGCCATACTTGAATTCGATTGGAATTGTTGTGGGGGATACTGTGGTGGCTGCATAGGTCTGGAATAGAACTCGTCTTGCTGCCAATATCCACTTTGTTGAAATTGCTGAGGTTCATCCCACATCTGATTTGAATAACCTCTCCAATCCGAATTGCAAGCGTTGGAATACATGTTGCCCCTTGATTGGCTGTGGCCTTGATATCCCCAATCATCTTCATATGCAAAAAATTGAGGATATTGCTGAGTTTGATATCCTTGCGCATAGGGCACATCAAGTGTAGGGACACTTGGCATTGTGGTCTGTTCGGCATTATGAGTCAATTGAGCAGTGAGCTGCGCCAATTGAGCTTGAATATTAGCAAAATCCATGTCTTGCTCCATTAGTACCTAAAAGTAAAGAAAGAAAAATAAATCAAATATCAAAAATAAAACACACAAACACAATTATAAACATAAACACAAACAAAAATAAAGGATTAGCAAAGTTGCTAATCCCCGGCAACGGCGCCAAAAATTTTACGGGTATTTAAACCGCACAAATTTAACCCTCTTTTTGACAGATGTAGTATAGATGTAAGTAGGGTATCGTTCTAGGCCGGGGATTAGGAGGGCTTGCTAAAACCTTTAAAATAATATAAAAACGTAAAAACAAAGTTTAAAACACTAAACTAAAATAAAAACACTTAACTAAAATAACTCAAAATAAAACTAACAAATAAACTAAAACAAATCAAAAGATTCAAAACAACTCAAGACTCTAGAAAATACAAACTAAGCTAAAAACTCGAAACACACTAAAAATAACTCAAAATAATGAAAACAATTTAAAATAAAAACTAGGAAATTAATTAGACGGAAATTAAATTAAAAGATAAAAACTAATAAAAATTAACTAAATAATAATATTTTAATGGGGGGGTTTGGCTTTGAAGAAACGTAAATTAAACTTAAATAAATTACAACTTGACAAAAACATAAAATAAAAAGTGAACGGATAGGCGACGGATTGGCTAGAGGGTTTTTCTCCACACATGACACAAATGCAACCTAAATTGATTCCCAGTTATGAATTCAACAAACGAATGAATGACAATGCTCCAAATTAATTAGGTCCGCTTAAATTAACTTTCAGATTTCCCTAAATTCATTGAATTGGACGGAATATGCATCACAACCAAATTATTCTTATCAAGTTCCCTAACTATGGAATACGCATGATAGAGAGACATATCAAAGATCATTAAGTTCAATGGAAATCATAAACATCGACTAGGCATTCATAACTATGGAATACGCATGTTAATCCAACCTAGGGTTTACTAAACACAATCGTGACTAGCGATTTTTACTACTCATGAATATAAGTTCATAACGATTAGGTGAAATTCCCTTATATCCTAGCATCAAGTCTAAGCATGCAAATTAAGTATCGACCCTTAACCCACATACATAAACAAGTTATTAATCAAATCAGAATAGTAAACCACATCCAACATTTATAAATTCATAACTGGAGTAAATCAAATTAAAATTACAAATATAATCATGGTTTCGAATTATCCTCTAGCCAAAATAATTAATTACACATTATTATAAATTAAAAACATAAATAAAAACATGAAGTTGGAGGATTAAACCGAAACGGGAGGACTTTCTGTGCACTGCACAGCTGCTTAAGCAGCCTCTGTGCGCTCCAATTGGCCACAAAGCCCTCGCTGACTCCAAGCCCGTGCACTGCCAGAGGCAGGTTGGTCCCCGAGGCTTGCGCCTCTGATTTTCTGTCTGTTGGCTCTCTGCCAACTCGGCAGCTCCCTGACCCACCGCTGCTCCAAGGCAGCCCTTTGATCCCGTGCCTTCTGGCTTATCCCAAGCTGCCAAGCAGCTTTTCCGTGCGTCTCAAAAACCCCCGAGGCTTTGCGCCTCCCTTTTTCTCCTCAAATGGCAGCCAAAGCTGCCTTTCTTTATTTTTATTTTTTTTTTGAATTTTCTTCTTCTCCAGCTCCGAGGAGCTCTCTGGAGCTCCCTCTTTTTACTTCGTTCCCCAGGCTGTCTTTTCAATGAGGACGCCTTTTCTTTTATTTCTGTTGATCCCAGTTCCCCCGAGTTGCCAATGCTTTTTATTTTTTTCTTTCTTTTTCTGGTCTGCCCGTTTCTCATTTTCTATTCTTTCATCTCTCGGTGCTGCCTTCACCAGCTTCAATTATTCTGTTTTTTTTTTTATTCTTTTGACTGGTTTCCAGCTGCTCCCCCACTTTGCCCGAGTGCTTTCGCGCGCCTGCCTTCCACCTAATAATCACACACACATTATCACATTATATTTAAATATATAAATATAAATATAAATATAAATATATATATATATATTATTTTTCAAAAGATAAGTTTTATTCAACAATCAAGATAGTTTAAACGAAATTATTACTTAATACTTCACTTATTCTATTTTTATTTTCTTTTCTTGAAAAACGTATAAAACATAAAAATAACGTAAATAGCTCAAAATATAACGAACTAACTAAGAAAAGACGAGTGAATTTGATATAAAAATATATAGAAATATGATCCGATCAAAAATCCCGTCAAGGAGGATGAATGCAAGTTGTTTCGTCATGAAATTTCTGCAAAGATGCATGTTGCTAGCTGTTTTTTATGATAAATTCTTGCTTTGTATTGTTTATTAAAACAACTTGTGTGGTTCTTTACTTTTGAGCACCTATAAATAGGCCTTCTTGCAAGGCTTAAAACTCACTAATTCATACAACAACTTCCTTCTACACATCAATTCATTCTCTCCAAAAATAGCCGCACCTATTCCCTAAAACCCTCCACAAAAATCTGCCCATAAACACCATTGCCACACCCCTACCTACCCATCCTAAACACCACCATACATCCCCTATCCATTCCTCCATACAACCATACCTTCAATCCACAACCACCCCTTGTGTCGTAGCAAAGGAAGGGAAGGAAAGTGCTTGGACGTGCTTGTCACTCAACGAGGATCGTTGGAGCGTTTAGGTGTTTTCTTTCTTTTATTTTCAATGTATAAATCTATTTACCTTTGTTTTACAATTATGAGGAACTAAACCCCCCCTTTCGCTAGGGGGGATTTAAAGCTATGATTACATTTGCATTATGAATTAATTATTTTTGGTTGTGCTTTAATAATTTGTGATTTCAATTCGCTTAACTATTTGATTGATAACTTATTTGTGTATGTTAATTAAGAGTGCACGCTTAGTTTTCATGCATAAGTTTCATGCTAGAATATAAGGAAATTTCACCTAATCGTTATGAACTTATATTCATGAGTAGTGAAGGTTGCTATCCACAATCGTGTTAAGTGAATTCTTGGCAAGAGTATCATGCTTTTCATAGTTACGAATGCCTCGTCAATACTTATAGTTCTCATGAATCTTAATGATCTTTGATTGTATCTCTATTGTGCTTTTCACGTATGGAACTTTTGAAGAATGTTTTGAATTGTTATATGAGCTTTCCCATTCGATTCATTAACTTAAGGAGAACTTGAAGGTTAAAAAAGTGCTATCACGGTTAACCCGGAGTATTGAGTTTCATAAGTTATCGAAAGAACAACTAAAAATTGGTTTATGTACAAGTGTATCATGTGTGGAGGAGAACCCTCTAGCTAATCCATCATCGATTCAAACAACCATATTTTGTGTCTAAATTTGTCTAGTTTATAATTTGTTTATTTTCAAGTTATTCTCATCAAAACCCAATCCCCCATTTACAATTTATGTCCTTTGATTTGAATCTACTTTATTTGATTTCTTTTGAGTTCTTTGAGTTAATTTAGTTTAGAGTTGGTTAATTTTCATAATTTGAATCTTTTAAATTCAATTCACGTCCTAAAACAACCCTAGAATCTATTTTAGTTTATTTGTTAGTTTTATTTTGAGTTATTCTAGTTTAGTTGGAATCATTTGAATCTAGTGAAGTGTTTTGATTTTAGATTTGTGTTTTTAAAGTTTTATTTAGTGTTTCTAAGTTTATTTTATATAGATTAGCAATCCCTCCTAATCCCCGGTTTAGAACGATCCCTACTTGCATATATACTACAATTGTCAACAAGAGGGTTTAATTTGTGTGTTTGCTTATTCATCGCATCAATAGACGAAATGATGGCGTGTCTCACGTCACTACGCTCGCCAACAAAAGTAACCATAGGTAGCCCCGGGCGATGAAACGTGACTTTCTTTTCATAGCAATCAATATTGGCTCGATTGTAGTGCAACCAATCAGTGCCCAAGATGACATCAAACTCAGTCTGTTGTCCAGTTGTCTAGGCATGCAAATTAAGAAAGCCCACATGGGCCATCTAACACCTTTATCTTGTGCGTGGATTTATCACATTTGATCTAAAAAGGTCTCTTGGCTTGTGACACATGTCTTCTTGTTCCTCAAGTTTGAAACATCTAACCCTTCCATTAAAAGAGGTTTCGGATCCTTGTCAACAGAGGTCATCTCATCAGCCTTCTCGGCGAAGTGAGGTGTTACTGATTGTTAGGCTCGGCTCGTTAAACGCCGATTTGTTTTATGATCGCATACTCACAAGTAAGGTTTAGAGTTTGGCACTCAGACGGTCGAACCACATTCACCATCAAAACCTTCATCCGCTTTGAGTATCTGTGCCCCTATACTCTAATATCGATTCAGCGTGAATTTACCTTCACAAATATAGTTACCGTGGCCAAGTCGGACGACGACGACGAATCGTGAACTTTGTAATTAGTAGCCTTGTCTCCAGGCTTGAGAATCCAGAGGCCGAGAAGTGTTCCTCCCTCGACCACAGTCGCAGGACATAGAAGTCAGTCGCGCACACTAACGCAGCACATCAGCATATTTTTACTCTCCGGCCGAGTTAGGCCGACAAGTTGACACGCCCCGTACACATTTGAAGGACGTAGTTAGCTTGTTAATTACTCGACCTGCGCGTCATGTAGGCTAAGTAGGTTTTAGAGTCAACAATTATGTATGCGGTTAAGAGAATGAGAGATAAAGAATTCAAAGAATTAAAAGCTGCAAAAGGACATGAACGGTTGACAAACTCCGTTTGGAAGCCTTCCTCACAAAGCCAAAGCCTTTCTTTTTGTATCAGGAAACTCCCCAAACTCTCCTAATGGATCCCTTCTTGTTCCTCAAATTTTCGGAGGTGTTTTCAAATGGCCTGAAACTAGAATTACGATATCCTGATTGGAATGAAATTCATACAAGTTGAACACAAACAAATTCTGAAACTTAATTGAAACTTGTAAAAATCGAATTTTGGAGAATCTGAAAATTGAACTGTATTGTGATTAACTGTATAATCAGGGATATGATTCAACAAATACCATATATCCTTGTCGATAGAAGATAATTGTCATCGAATTGAATTTACAATTTGGTTTAGTCATCGTATAAAAATACTAACCTGCCATTTGAATGGGAATTAACTCCCTGTAAAGTTTCACAAAGCCATATAATTGATTCAAAATTCGAAACATTAACAGTCGTAATTGTTTAGTGGACTGGAATCAGAGAAATGCGCTGAACGATACCGTTCTTTTATGAAAGAAGGAGATGGATTTTTTTTTAAGAAACTACTCTGTAATGGGTTTTGGAGGACGTAAATATGGGGTGTGTGCGGGTAAGTAACTTCTCGATCTCCAAGCAGTTGATTCTTAAAAGTAACTATAACTGACATGTGTTTTTATTAAAAGAAATAGAAAAAAAAATTTGTTTTATTTTACAAAAATACCCATATGAATTATGATCCTTATTTCTTTGTGTCATGTGGATTATTATTATTATTATTATTATTATTATTATTATTATTATTATTATTATTATTTGCAAGGGCTTTTGGATCCAATTATTTTTGGTAAAATTGACTTCTGTCTTTCTAATATTAGAGATATACACTTTAAAATACGGATCTTCACACTGCTGTCTATTGGCTGGAGCCCCCATTCCACCCACTTTCTTATCTACCCAGATGCCAAAAGAGACCCAAATACCCAACCTCAACCCCAATCCCAATTCTTGTTTTTCCCACCCCCAAAGTACATCATTTGGAGATGATTTGAACCCAATATGGGTGTTATTTTTACCCATGTGTTGAAGACAGTCTAACTTGTTAAGTACTGAGTTTATTATTTGGCTTCCCTTGTCAAAATTTGTAAATGTTACCACACATGCTCATAATTTAGAGTTAGGGTACAATGCTGATCTGAATTTCTACTGGGATTGAACTTGTCAAAGCACCAACCTTCTACACTACAAAGGGTTTGAATCATACATTTGCATTTCCATATCAAGCTTATTTTTCCAGTTTCCTTTTATTTAGTGCAATTGTCTAGTAAGAAATTTCGTCTGTTGTCCAGTTGTCTAGGCATGCAAATTAAGAAAGCCCACATGGGCCATCTAACACCTTATCTTGTGCGTGGATTTATCACATTTGGTCTTAAAAGGTTTCTTGGCTTGTGACACATGTCTTCTTGTTCCTCAAGTTTGAAACATCTAACCCTTCCATTAAAAGAGGTTTCAAGGTTTCATTTGTTTCTTAAGCTTCCAAACTGAAACCCTAGCCACAAAACCATCTCATGCACAAACACTTAATCACTACATATTAGGGTTGCATTGTTTTAATGGTTTTGCATTAAGTTTGGTCTAAATTTAAGTTTCATATCCTTCATAGACCAATCATTTAGATTCAAGTTAGATTATTCCTTCAACTGTTTGACTGAAGAATTTGATTGGTCATTTGAATCCAGATTTCATAAACATATAACATCATATCATCGATCGTGTTGATCTCGGTGCCACAAGGTGAAGAGCTCAAAAGGAGCTGCCAATTTGTAAAGATCAAAGGAGTTCATCTTGTGTAAGACAAGGTTATACAAAAGGTAAAGTTGCTCTGTAGATGGGATTTGGGAATTGAGCTCATGTGGTCTTTGTATGAACTTTGTTTATACTTGTGGATTGGACTCAGTGGAGAGTTTCCAGTTTTTTTAACCCAAAGGTGGGTTTTTTTGGCCAAAAACTTCCTTGTGTTCAATACTTTACAAAGCATCATTTATGACCCAATAACCATTGTTAGAGGTAAACATTTTAGGGTTTGCTAGTATTGACACTTTGTTAACCAAGTAAACATAACTCAAGAATTAAGGCTAAAACATAATTGATGATCACACTGCCTTGTTTTAGCTTTACAAGTTTGCTTGGTTTATATACTTGTGAGCACCTAACAATCTGTAATCAGTTGACTAACACGTTTGACTAGTCAGTAAAGTTGGTTTCAAAGTTTTTATTGTTGGGTAATCCACCTGATACTAATTTCATAACTAGAATTTATAAATGATTTAAAAAAAAATCAACTCCAATCATGCTCCCTAAACCACCTCCTAAGATAGTGATACATCTAGGAAGCTCCTAAATATAGGAAGGGAGACATGAGCTCTTAATGGCTATCTGCAATTAATGCTAACTACTTCTAATATTATTTTAATAAATAACTAGTTCCTAGTGGCTAATTATTGTCTCATGGTAATTTTAACTCTCTAAAATATGAAGTATGGTTGGAGCACAACTTTGACAAAGAGGTCCTAAATAATTTTTGATAGTTTTAGCTAACTTTGCTATAAAATAGATAGCATGATTAGAGGTACTATATTATACGAGTGCCTTGGGGGTAAAGAAAAAATTTACTTGTAAAGGGTTCATTATCTTCTTTCTCTGCGCATATTGTCACAAATAAGTGATGTAAAGAGAGTGAATAAGAATTTGTTACATACACGTTTTTTTCCTTGAATAATAAATGTGGTCAATTCGTGAGTTCATATTTTTCCATTGATAAAAGTTGGTCGCATAAAATGTCACATTTTTTTTAGTCCAAAACAATTTGTTTTCTTTAGAAGTTTCCTATATGCTCAAATCTCAATACAACATGGAATATGGGCAATGTAAATGCACTCTCTCCGTTGTACTTAAAACTCAAATCAATCACCTTGTACATTAGAGTCGTTTAGAATAGTACAAAATCTCGCAATCAATTAGTTTATCTTGAGCTGATTGAAGTCATGGAGGGGATTGTTTGCACTCATAAACCCTCGATGTAGCCCAAATGAAAAGATCCAAGGCCCAAATGGAAATGGTTAGCCCAAATGACTTATAAATAAGCACATACAGAACCGTATTCTTGTTTACCCACCAAAACACCAAAATAGTCCCAATCCCAACCAATCACCACTGCAAAACTAGGTGCTCTCGAAAATAAAATAAAAAACTTGATTTGTAAGTGAGAGGTTTTAAGTTCGATTCTAGTCAAAGGTGAATTTGAACCACATTGTTGCTAGCCCATTATGAGGTTTAGCCCACTCCTTCACTCTTCTAGTGTGATAATATCGTTTGTTAACAAAAAAAACTCGATTAAGGAGAATGATATACATAAAATTAAATTACTACTTTTGTGGCATTTCGTAATATCATTGTTGTGCGTAAGTTTTTTTTTTTAACGATAAAATAAAATGATATTCCTGGACCAAAATTTTATGTGGAGGTGAACATGTTCTATGCTCGTTGCTCTCTTGAAAGAGGCCTTTAAATCTATTTGTTTTCCAAGAGAAATCACAATCCAAGAAAATGAGAAACGTACATCTTTTTAGGATACTACTAATTCTTGCTTAATTTTGTCTGTTGTTATTTAAAGACTAAAAATAAAGAGGACTATGAAAAATTAAGCGTGCGTAAAAATCAGCTCCCGGTTATCAAACTATGTTATTCTCTTCATATACGATGTTTTATTTCTAATTATCGAATTGCAAAAATTCTATGATAGATTAAAAGTGTCCAAAGAGAGAAAAGGTGTGCAGTGTGCGACTTTCTTTCCTTAAATAAATAAATAAAATAAAAAAATAAAAAAACGGAAGGATTTACAGCCAGAGATTGGGTGCGTTTGGTACGCGGGACGGGACGGAACGGGACGAGGCGTTCCGTCCCGCGTTTGGTACGCCTAAAACGAGTGGAACAAGGCGTTCCACGGGACAAGTTTTGGATGATTTTTGGTTCCACCTCCCCCCATGGAACGGGGTTGTTCCACGTCTGTGAGACAGAAAATTTTAACATTTTAGAACAACAATGCCCCTTGTCTTTTTCAAAATTTACAACATCCGTCCTGTTCCGTGCCGTCCCGTCTGCGTACCAAACGCACACGTTACGCACAAAGACGAAGACGGAGACGGAGACGGAGACAGAAACAGAAATAGAGGGCCAGTTTCGATTGCTTTCTTCGTTGTCAGATTTCAGAAAAACGATTTTCATATTCCCATTCCTTTCATTCTCATGATCTCATCCTCCTTCCCTTCACCAATCCCCATTCACCACCCTACCTTTTCTTTCTTTATTAATTTCGAAAAAATATCAGCAAAAAAAAAAAATAAGCATCCAAAATCTGTGCCTCTTTTGCTTTACTATATATTCTGCGACCGACCGAGCTTCTGGTCCGCCAGGACTGAAAGCTCCGCGATTTGCATCTGAGATGGCGTCGTCGGCGCAGCTCCGGCTCATGTCCGATCTGAGAACCATCATCAACGAGCCCCCCGAGGTAAATTCCGATCAAGTTTACCTCAAATTCAAATCCGATCAGAAACGCTGAACTGCATCTGCGTTTTTGCAGGGTTGCAGCGCCAGCCCTGTGTTTGATGACAATCTGATGGTGTGGAGCGCCACCATATTCGGGCCTGATGAGACCCCATGGGAAGGTAGTGGGCAGATCTGTTTCTGTTTTATTTGTTTGTTGATTTGGTTTTGGAATTTGACCGTTTTGATGTTAAATTTGGAAAAACTCAGGTGGTGTTTTTAGCTTGAGGTTGACATTTAGTGAACGTTATCCCGAAAAGCCGCCTCGGGTTCGTTTCACCTCCGAAATTTTCCATCCAAATGGTTAGTTTGATCAAAATCATATCTATTCTACTTTGCTTTCTGTATATAGGAGATGTTAGCAACAACTGAACTCAAAAGCTTAAGCTTGTAATCGTGCAATTAACAAATAATTGAAGGTTTCAACTCAGGGACTCTCGTAAGTTGTCACCGAAGTTATGATACCATGTTAAACGCCGAAGCGATGAACCTTTCATCTCAGATAAGTTACGATAACCTTAGGTAGCGTTTATCAAGTGATTAGACATCGACTTTACTTGTTGCTGGGATTATGCATTCTAGTCTTTACCTGTATAGATGGATCGAGTGTGTGAAGGTTGTGAACTTCTATAATTTCACTTTAAAAACAACAATGAAATTGTCTGAACCAACAAACAATATCGGGCAGACAGCGCTGCTGAGAAATGCTCTGTTCTGTTGTATAGCATTTCAAGTCCCTGGTTTGAAGTTTTACAAGCCATTGAAGAGGCTATATACATATTCTTTTTGCACCGCTGCTAACTTCCAAATAATGCAAACTTATGGTATCCGAGGGCGATTCATCTTTAATAGACTAAAGAGTAAAGACTACTGTTTCTGTTTCTCACTTGATATCATATGAAGTCATTGGAGACGATGTTAAGGTCCATTGTTAAAAGGAAACATACGACCACTATTAACAATTTAGATTTAGATTAGATATATTGAAAACGTGCTGTTCTGCTAATTAACTTTCAAGAGTATGGCATGATGACGATGGGATTTGACAATCGCCCGACTCTTGTTTTTATGTTCATACCGGTAATATTTTTTACATGTATTTTCCTTGTCAATGTAACAATCAGCACGGTAATAGTGGTTAATATCTTTTGTTCTTAAATATATATCAGTTTCAATACACCGACAAAGAGGGATTATGAAAATTATACTATAGATGAGCACTACTACAGAGTACAGAGGACGGTGTCTGATTGCAAAAGAATAAATAAATAATGAAAATAGCTTTAAAACTTGGAGTTTTAACGAAAATGACCAAATAAAGGGCAAAGTGAATAGTACTATACTATGATTGATTTTTTAGTGTAAAAATGTGATTTTTCGTTAAAAATGAACAATACCGGGAGTTTTTCGTTAAAGTCCTCTTAAAAAAAATTCAAGAACAAAAGCCAAAAGCTTTCATCTTAGCTCAAATCCAACAGCTTACAGTTTATATTTCTTCTCATTATATTGGGTTCATGTATTAATAAACGTTGTGTTTTTGTTTATTTGTTCATTGACTTCTCAATTCTACTCTGCTTTCGGTTTATTGATTTACAAGTCTACATTTCTACATTTCTGCGTTTTTATCCGAGCAAAAGAATTCTGACTCGTTACTTGTGTTGTTTGTGCAGTTTATCGTGATGGTACACTGTGCATGGACATAATTCAGGATGCATGGTCACCATGCCACAATGTATCTACGATTTTAACGTCTGTTCAAGTAATTTTCAAATTGGACTACTCATTTCCTCTTACATTCATATTACATGGCGATCATGTTGGTTAATTTACTAATGAACAAATTGTTGCAGTCACTTCTTTCTGATCCAAACGCTGCAAGTCCAGCAAACCCTGATGCTGCACACATGTATCAGCAAGATATACAAGCTTACAACAAGTTAGTAAGCTTTTGATTTTTCGTTTTTCATTTCTTCTCCTGAATTAATTTATTTCTACTTGTGCCTATTCGAACTGACTCTTCTTCATATTTTGTAGGAGGGTACGCCGTTGTGCTCGTCATTCCATTGAGTCTTTGCAGTAGCACTTTGAAATTATTATTCGTGTCTACTTTTTTTACGCTTTTGGAGAAGGCTTTGTTTTTGCTTTATGCCTATCCTCAGCTCGTGTATCTCGCTCTTATTGTTGAATGTAATCATATATACTATTTAAAGTTGACGTCAATATAACACATAAAAGCATGTTTAAATTTCACTTGTCGGATCTCGAAGAGTTCCGAAGTGACTGTAATGCAACCTATTTGACCCTACCGTTGGAGATATGCGATGAGCATGATATACTGCTGCAAGAGACTATTAGCAAAGGAGTATAAACATTGGTCAGAAATAGTATCATTTTATTGCTTGAGGCCGGTGGCAGTCAACCTTTAAGCCCCTTCGCTCCTTTCCTTGTCCCTTCCCTCCCTCCTTTTTTTTTTTTCAGTTTCTGCACCTGAGATATGCCTCAAGAAATTTGTGGCAACTGGGATGTGGGAGGCTTCTCTGGATCCGTGTTTGGTATCTGGATTTGTGTTTGACTCCATTCGACAGGAGGTGACACAAAGAATGGGCTAGAGTTCTGCTTCTTCTAGTGGATTTTTTGGCGTTTCTGGCGGCCAGCCGTCTCCACTAGTGCTACGGGGGCGGCGACGGGTGGCCATACCGGTAGGTTTCGTAGTGTTTCTGGTCACTTTTGGGACTTTTTATGTGGGCCTTCTTATTACTTGAGTAAGGAATGTCTTATGTAATATTTGTGTTGGATGCATAAGGAAACCTTTATTTATTTATTTACAAGTCTCAAGGCCCACACTGAGGCAAACTATGAATACTAGATATGATCTTTAAAATAACAGGGGTCAATGTCGGACAGTGAGACGATAGGGGATAAGCTTACCAGCTAAAGCCCCTAAATGACCGCTCAGTGATAAATGAGGTAGGAGTGCCAAGAGAGCCAAGAGGTTTGCCTAAAAGTAGCTACCCTTGAAAGAGTGCGTTTATAGCTAACTGATCGAGCGCTCTTGTGTCGAAGATTGATGGGGCTAAGCGATTTGTCGAATATGTGGGATGTAAAAATGCATCAGTAGGGAGAGAGAAGCACCCGCGCAAGCAGCGGTGGACGAAGCGGAAGCCAAAATGCCGACTTGAGTAACGCAAACATTGTTGAGAATCCAATGCCCCGAAAACCTAACGGTTCCTCCATAGAGGGTAAGTCAAGGCCTAAGATCAGGTTGAAAGGTATAGTTGATGGACAACAGATGAATATTCCTATAGTACCCCTTGTTGGTCCCGAGGGACGGAAAAAGCTAGGTTAGCTGTAGCTATATCTAATCCGTACTTCCTTGCTCGAGTGGAGCTGATATACCTGGACCATGTCGAGTGGTACTTGGGTGAGAGAGTGTTATGGCAGTTTGGGATTTATCAGTCGGTTCCTGATCCGCCACCCCAATCTTTCCATGTATTGCAGACAAGTGGAGCTGCTAGATATTGCTTATTGGAAACTTTAAGAAATCAGATTAGACAATTCAATGTTGGAGGAGACTTCTTCAAGATGCATTTGATCGACCGCGAGGGCTATGTTGAATGGTATGCTTCAGGGTCCACAAGACTGACCATATCCTCGTGTTTCAAGGAAAAACTTCTCTCAGTTTTGTTTTCTTTGCCTTTTTTTTTGCTAAATAGATCTCTTAGATGCGTTTTGCGGATCTAGTTGTAATACCCTGAAAATTTTAAAATATATGATTATGTGGAAATTTTTTATCGAAAAGTGAAATGACGAAAATGCCCTTAGTTGGTTAAATAGAATTATATGAGTATGTATTTTATCATCATATGCTTCATCGTATTTCTTGGCATATTTGGACAGAGCTTGATGCCACAAGCTTGTAGGCAAAAACCGTTCGTGAAACAGAGTTAAAACGAATAAATTAGAAACGAACGAAGGTATGGTGAAATGGTCATTTTACCCTAATCTAGAAGGCTCCAGATTTGCTGGAGCAGTTGTGTGGGTGCCACGTGTCATATTGTGGTTGGAGAGGGAAGAAAGAAAAGGAGAGAAATGAGGGTTGTAGCCCAATGAGGAAAAAGGAGGAAAAAAAGAGAGGAGGGAGGAACCGGCCGAGCCAAATCCAATAAACCCGCTGACTCGACCCGGTGCCATCTCCCAGCTCTGGTCACTGTTGATGATAGGGTTGGTGTCAAAATGACCTTACCTCGAGGCAAATCGATCCATCTTCCATTTTCACCCTAAAGCAAACAAAATGAGGTTAGATTTTATGAAGAATAACAGGTTTGCGTGAAGATTCACCAAATCTGAAGCTAACTCAAGAACAAGGTCGAATCTTTGATTGGGGTGGCGGAGCACTAGAGGTGGTGGATCAAGACCACCCAAATTCTAAGGTTTCAGCTATTCGTGGCCAAATTCAGGTATTTTCAGGTCGAATTGGACTTTGGTCCAGGTATGAAAGTTGTTCATCTCATTGAGATCTATTTTCTTGTAAAATTTGGTAAGTTTTGGAGTTCATCGGAAAATTAGGTTCCCATTCGCCGGAAACCGCCAGATGCGGCAGCATGTGGCCAATGAGCCAATGCTGCCATTTTGTGCCAATTTCGATATTCTAATTACAAATTTGGTACCCATGTGATGTGTTTTTATTATTATAACTAATGTTGGTTATTTTGAATATTTGAATATAATTGAAAATGGATTGAAATTGAAAGGGTGAACTACGAATGGCTTGATCCCTTTTAGGGTACATAGGCAGTCTAACAAGAAGGTTAGATGCAACCATAAAAATAATTGAGGTTAGTGTTTTATTGAAATTTTTTCTAGGAAAAGGATTTGGTTGATTAATTTAAATATAAATCTTAGGGTTTAAATTTTGGGCCTATCTTATCAATTGGCTTCCGAAATAAAAAAATTCGGGATGTTACAAAGTCGTATCAGAGCGAACGATCCTACTTCCAAATTTGTTATATTCTTTAATTCTTATTGTTGTGAAATATGATATGCAATGTGAATGCATTATTTCATAAATTTTGTGAACAAAGTGCTATGTGAATTATGATTTGCATTGATATTACATTATTCATAATTCCTATGATTAATGTGGCATTAATGTGAGATACACAAGTATTATGAACCTTGCACTGACAGGAGAGTGAATATATATATATATATATATATTTCGTGTTTTAATGATGTGAAATATGATTGCAATGATATTGCAATATTTCATAACTTTTATGCATCATGAGGCATTTATGTTAATTGATATGCATTATGGTTGCATTATTTCATAATTTTTGTGAATAAAGTGGCATTCATGTGATGTGTGTGTGTGTGTGTGTGTGTGTGTGATACATATATGATTTGCATTGTGATTGTGATTGTGGTGCAATTTCCATGGTGATTTTGGAATTCTATTAGTGGAAATTATGATTTGCATTGTGGCTACAATATTTCATAATTTCTATGAATATGTGAGATATATATATATATATATATATATATATATATTGTGAATCTTTCACGTATGGGAATGTGCGCATAGGTTCTGTGGATTGGAAATGCAGGTTTCATGGATGATCTGGATAACCTGAGAGTGAAAGAGACTGTGAGGTTCCCTTGGGTTTCAATCCCCTAAACCTTTAAAGGGTCTTATACGGACCGGCTACTCCTGCGGGATAGTCTATGTTGTATAGCCGTTAGAAAATGGACACTCCTGGTTTTAGAGGCACTATGAGTGAGGGGCACCATGCGTTGCCTTGGGTTTCGATCCCCTAAACCTCTGGAGGCCTACACTAATGAACTTGTACCATATCCCGTGGGGAGGGTTCTTGGATATGTGGTGTAGGATTAAGTGGACACTCTCGTTACCCTACTTCATGATGTTGTGGTCAAATTGAAGTGAGGGTAATCGATCGCGAGATCGGTCATCAGGTTGGATTATGTTGGTACATGAGTTCTGAAAGTGTATCGCAGTGACGGCTGTGCATAGTCAATAATAGTAAAGTGATTTTACCAGTGATTGTGATTTGAAATTCCAATGATTTTGGCTGGAATTTCTAATATTTGATTTGCCAATTTAAATGGTTTAGCTTGAAATTGGGATATCTACTTAGCCACTGATGATTATGGCTTAAATTTATGATATTTATTTGGCCGATAAGGGTTACAACTTGAATTTGTGATATTTGTTTTGCCAACGAATATGGTAAAAATTTTATGATGTTTGATATCACAATTATTTATTCGTTGAATTATTTATTTGAGCTTGAATAAAATCGTAGACTATTATGATTTTATTCACTATAAATGGAATGGTGAGATTAGTTCTAAATCCCTTTTCATTATTCAATGGTTGAAATCTCGAGGACGAGATTAATTTTAATGGGGGTTAAATGTAATACCTTGAAAATTTTAAAACAAATAATTATGTTGAATTTTTTTATTAGAAAGTGAAATAACGAAAATGCCCTTAGTTGGTTAAATAGAATTATACGAGTATGTATTTTATCCTCATATGCTTTGTCGTATTTCTTGGCATATTTGGATAGAGCTCAATCCCACGAGCTTGTAGGCAAAAACCGTTCGTGAAACAGAGTTAAAACGAATAAATTAGAAATGAACGAAGGTAGGGGCAAAATGGTCATTTTACCCTAAATCTGGAAGGCTCCAGATTTGCTGGAGCATTTGTGTGGTTACCACGTGTCATATTGTGGTTGGAGAGGGAAGAAAGAAAAGGAGAGAAAAAAGGGTTGTAGTCCAATGAGGAAAAATGGGGGAAAAAAAAAGGGAAGGGAGGAACCGGCCGAGCAAATCCAATGGACCTGCCGACTCGACCCGATGCCATCTCCTAGCTCCGGCCACCATTGATGATGGGGTTGGTGTCAAAATGACCCTTACCTTAAGGAAAACCGATCCCTCTCCCATTTTCATCCTAAAACAGACGAAATGAGGTTCGATTTTACAAAGAATCGCACAGTGGGTGCGACGGTTTTGGGTGAAGATTCACCAAATCTGAAGCTAACTCAGGCAACCACCACCACCACCACTACATTTTCCTCAACCTTAGAAACAAATCCTAAGCTTTAGTTGGGGCGGCAGAGCACCGGAGGTGGCGGATCGAGGCCACCCAAATTCTAGGGAAATAAAAAATTTCAGGATGTTACACTAGCCTTTCCTCTCTTACTCGAATACACCTCGGTACATTCTGGTAGAACCTTATTTTGGTCTCTTGCTTACAATTCTTTTAACTCTTTGGATGAATGGGTTATTCCAAGAATTGCTAGAAGATATCCACGCACGAAGGAAGAAGGAAATGATGCTGGTTGCTATTAAATCCGGTGTTACAGACTTGCCAATGTTTTTATCAAGAACAATTGTAGGGGTTGCAATGTGAGTATATTCTCCAATGACCAACTCATTGATTTGGTGATATTCCACACAAACAAGCATAAAGATGAATCCCTAAATTGGGTACCTAAATTAGTAGTGGTACTAGCATAAACACCACCAAGAAAGATTCGTCACAAATAAAGTAGACACAATGAACCTGCTTCGAGGCACAATAATGTCATCGCCGACAAGCGAGGCCACATTAAACCATCACTGACGAGCAACCACATCACTCACCAGGCAAGACATCACCCGCTAAATGCAGTACTAGAACTACAATAATCTGAGAACGGAGTCTACTGATCGGCTTCTCTCTACCTATGACTTTACCACTTTTGTGAGATCCACCACTACCGCAAGCCAAGCAAGACGGATCCGCCACAGATTCAACTCGGTAAGGTGGCGATGCTACAAGAAGAGTAGTTCCACCCTAGAAATCAAACCGTATGAGGTGGATAAGACCCACCAACAATAAAAAAATACTCTAAAGTTAGTGATTTAGCACAAGATCAAGGGAAAGAACTTGTAACAAAGACAAATCTCGAAATTGCGGATAAGGCTCTATGACATGATAAAATGGTTTCCCACCAAATGGTGGGCGAAAAGATAGATGTTGGGCAACACCATTGAAGGGAGAGAAAAAGAAAAAAGAGGAAGGGTCTTTAAAGGTGTGGTTGGGGAGAAGGGGAGGAGAAAGGAAGACGGAGGTGTAGAGGCTATGAGGTGTGGAGGATTAGGAGATAGGGGGAGAGGCTACCATCGGCCCCAAACCAAAAGTAAGGGGTCGATGGTTGGGCTTGGTTGCCGATCTAGTGTTTAATTTTGTGAGGTATGATGTGTGGCGTCCCATTAGTATCCTCTCACTTTTTATGGAATAAATATAAAATTAGATATGCAGAATCTATTTCGGATATCATTTGGACTTTATTCTGAAATCAAAGACCTAACATTATATGTGAAAGCATTGGAAGGAATGTAGGCTGACAATTTTTTCAACTCTTAGTGATTCTTAAACTTGTGATATAATAATATGCTTCACTTTTCTACTTTAAAGTATCGTGGTTTTCAAACTTTTATATATCAATTTTTTTTTTCATCCCAGTCTCATAGATAAAGTTATGTTTTTCTTCCAGATTCATACTTTCCTTAGGTTGACTGTTAGTAATTTCATTAAAACGTGACGTGGCTCTCACGTGACTCATCGTTGACAATTAAAAAATAAATAAATAAATTTAGCAGAATGAAAATTAAAAAGAATAAAAAATAATTTTGTTCCTGTCGTCTTCCTCCAGAGTGAAGAAGTTTGATCCCACCCCCTTCTCCCTCCCATCCTGCCTCTACGTCTTCGACCTCAACCAATGGCTTAAATTCGCCCTGGATTTCCTCCCCTTCTGCTCCTCACACCGTGTCGCCTCCTCCCTCGACCTCGTTTGTTCCTATGGACTCCGCTCCGTGATTGGAATTTGCGAAATTGGCAGAGGAATTTGCCGGAATCTCTCAAACGATTTCGATATCGGCAATGCAGAACATTGATTCCGTTGGCATTAAAGCTTCAAATCCAGGTTGGATTATTGCCCACTCATATAGCCTCCACAATTAAGCCACCATTTTGCGCAATTTCTCAGAAAATCATAGAGGGCAAATCTCAAAGATAGAAGCAGAAGTTTAAAATATGGTTGTTTGGGGTTAATTTGTTCTGGATTGTAATTCAAAAAGAGGAACTTGTTTCAGATAAATCAAGATTTTTGTGATATTTTGGGCTTGCCTTGCAGAATTGTGGTCAATAACAAATGGGTTCTCCTCAGAGTCCATGAACTACGAACAAAACTAGGTTTTTTTTCGGGGTGGAATTTTTGTGGTTTTTGTTATTTTCTTAGAGGTTTTTGGTTGTGCATTTTGTTTCCACTGCGGACAGTTAGGGATGGTAAGGCCATCTCCAACCGAATGGTCCGGAGGACCAGAGGGCCGAAAAGAGCCCAAAAACCGTCTCCAACCGAAGACTAGGCCAGAAGGCTGTGAAATCTGGGAGGGCCCCATGGAATCGGAGAGGGCTGGAGGGCTAAAGGGCTGGCCACTTCCAGCCCCGGGCTGGCTATTTTTTTTTAAGCTGTCGGAATTCACCAACAGGAATTATTTACAAAAAATTCAAATACAACGGCTAGTCAGCTAGCCGTTGCATTTGAATTTTTTTTTTTTTACAGTTTTATTATTATTTTTTATTTACAAAATTTTTCATATAACTTCTATTTTTTCCTATAACTTCTATTTCATAAAATTTGTTTCATTTTATTTTAAATTCTAATTTTTTTTCCTATAACTTCTATTTCATTTTTTTTTTCCTATAACTTCATAAGCCATTATACAACATTAAATTAAATTGAGTAACATGAAACAACATTAAATAATATTAACCAACATGAAACTTAAATGCCATTTTTAACAACATGAAAAAACATTTAACAACATGAAACAACATTTAACAACATTAACCAACATAAAACAACATGAAACTTAAACAACATTTTTAAAAATATTTAACAACATAAAACTTAAATGCCTACTCCATGCTTCTTTCGGCCCAAAGATGTGTAACAAGATCCTGTTGTAGGTACTTATTTGTGGCACAAGAACGTATCATTCTATAGCGCCTCATGTACTCACTTATAGAGAAACTACCAGCTCTTGGATTGAAAGGCAAATTAGGCCCATCATATATTTTTGCACGAGCCCTTCTTGACCTATTTGGATGTTCTTGGTCGTCATCGGACGTCAGCATGATGTCAGCTACCAACGGCTAGCTGACGTCACTTAGCCGTTGGATTTGAATTTAAGTTGTAGTTTTTAAATAATAAATTATGTTTGGCCCTATGACCCTTTGGCCCTCGGTTGGAGACGGTTTTTTGTGACAGGGCTAAAACGAGCCCTCTGGCCCTCGGTTGGAGACGGAGGCAAATATGGCCCTGCACTGTTCATTAAAATACTAATATCTTGAAGAATCTTGGAGGGCCAGAGGGCTAAAACGAGCCCTCTGGCCAACCATCGGTTGGAGATGGCCTAAGAGGTCGATTAGCAGAGACTTTAGGTAAGGTTTTCAGATTTCATTGATGGGATTGTTAGTAAAGATTCACACCTCTCGAGCTCATCTTTGTCTACCGGCGTGAAGAACAACGGAAATCAAGGTGGTGATGGCGTTGGTGTGGGTAATAATGATCAAGATGACGAGATTTAAGTTCATGTCGAGGACATTGAAATTGAAGACGACATTCAGATCCCACCCATTCCTGTAGCAAATCCTCCAGCTCAAACTACTTCTTCTAGGCTTGTTTAGGTTTTGATTTCATAAATTAGGTTTTTTTTTCTCAATTGGCTCAATTGGCCTATGTGAATACAATAAATGAATTTAATCTTCATTTTAAAATATTTATACTAGTGGATACCATAAAATCTGATGTTATACTAAATGAAAGTATAAATAAACTCTAAGTGTTAGTGAATCTATCGTTTTGATGGGATACGTATCCTACGAAACTAATTTCAATGATCCAACCGTCAAACTTGTTTGTATATGCTTCGAGATCGCATACGCCAAAAATCGCAAAAAACAAACATTCAAAGATCAAGTAACGGGACAAAACGTTTCGATGGTTATAAACGAAAAATCACGATTTAACGGTTATTTTAAGTCTGATTTGGATGATTTTTTACAATTACACTCCTTGACCCTATATGAATATAATGAATAAATTCAATCTTCAATTTAAAATATTTACACTAGTGGATACCATAAAATCTGATGTTATACTAAATGAAAGTATAAATAAACTTAAGTGTCAGTGAATCTATTGTTTTGATGGGATATACATTCTACGAAACTAGTTTCAACGATCCAACCATCAAACATGCTTGTATAAACTTTGAGATCGCATATGCCAAAAATTGTAAAAAACAAACATTCAGAGATTAAGTAACTGAACACAACTTTTCGACGGTTATAAACGAAAAATCATAATTTAACAGTTATTTTAACTCCGATTTTGATGATTTTTTTTTACAGCTACACTCCATGATCCTATATGAATACAATGAACTAATTTGATCGTCAATTTAAAATATTTACAGAAGTGGATACCACAAAATCTTATGTCATGATCATTGATGAAAATTGAGGATTTTGTAACAGGAATAACATGCAAGCTTTCAGTTCCATTGGCAAGGTTTAAACTTTTGAGAAAGGCTTCACAACCTTGAAAACAAAAACTCTTTCATCTTGCGTATCCGTGCACATTTAATATTTTGTAATAGGTTAGTAGTGTATGAATGTTTGTTTATTAGACTCTTATTTTCGAGTATAGATGTAGTACTTAAACGACAAATGTGTTTTAATGTTTTGAAGTAATATTTATGTGGTAATGTGTGGTATGTGCAAATTTAAGAAATTTTTTTTTTCTTAACGGGTCATAACGAGTCGGGTCACTTTACTCGTTGGATAAAGTGACCTGACTTGTTAAGGACCAGTTAAGATAACGGGTGTGACATGACATGACCTGTTAAGATCACAGGTGTTACACGAAAACGACACGAACATGACAGACACGACCCATTTGTTAGGTCTACACATGGCATGCACAACAATCGGACAGAAATAGAATTTTTCCTACATCATAAAATGACCAAATTCCCCTCGTCCATAAATGGGTTATTTCCTCCCATTTTCTGATTTTTCACTCTGTACTCTTTTTCTCTCCCTCCCTCTCTCTAAAATTGATATTTATTGGATGTTCTTATATTAGTGAAAGATAATGAAAAATCCAATTTGAAGATTTGATTTATTTGGAGATTGTTTGTGTTTGTTGATTGGCCATTTTGGGAAATGAACACATTTAAGTGCTTACGGTTGCAAATTGGGAATTTCTTCCTCAAATCATTGTTGGAAATGTGCCCTAAAACCAATCATATGATGAGACTTTACGGACATTTCACATGTTAAACTAATCTAATTTAATATAAAGGGCAAAGATTATTGTTTAAAGCCGTCTCATATAAATATTATATATTTAAGCGATAAGTCCAAGGAATATGTAATTGAGAGAATGTGATCTAAAGAAATTAGATTCATGAAACCATTCTCTTTCGTATACATGTCCTAAACATTCCTGGTCATAGGATTGCCAATTGGGCATTGACAGTCTGTTAAGATCAGTACGTACTATGTCTTCTCTTAGGAAAAGTGATTGGTCTCAAGTCATTGGTGTGACTGACACCAAGACAAGTATGTAGGTGCTTAATAGAGAATGAGTCCACTAAAAGCGATCAACAAGGAGTTCTCATACTGATGTCACATGAGAACTCATGGTTAGGATAATGCAAAGTAGTACGCTATTTATAGGGTGGCCGGTTTTGGTGAGAGTGTTGTCATAAAACTTCTGAAAATTTTCAACAAAGTGAAAGGTGATGGGTTGGTAATAGTGAGTCTTCCATACCCTACTAAGAGTTTCCTCTAAAACTCTCGAATTCCGATGAGGGATATGGAATTTCCCAAAAATAGTGGGTGGTGCTATTTGATTTAAAGACCGGATCAAATAGCTTAAAATCAATCAATTTATATTTTTTATGTATTTATTTACCGATATATTTGCAAACGTTATCCAAAACTTGACAAAGAAAAGCCGAAGGCTTTAATTTCCAGACTTGGTACCACAATCTCATAGATTGTCTTGAATGGATTGTATATAAACCTAAGTAATCCCATCCTCACAATCTTCCTATTGATAATGTATCAATGGAAGAATATGTTAGATAAGTCTCTCATAAGGAGGACAACACAAATAACTAGTGCTTATACCTTGTTGTATGAACAAAGGAACTTGAGAAGATTAGCACAAAGGCATGGACACTTTATGTGCCATGATTCTTTACTTACAAATTGTTGTATGAAGAAATGAGAGTTGCCTTGAACAACTCTTGAAAGTTTGTAATCATGTTTATAACATAATTGTTGATTGAAAAAAATAGTCCATCAACATGGACTTATGATGATTTTGAATCATTAAGTGTTGAAGTGCTAAAACCACTTCAGGAGACAGAAACTAGGCAAGGACTTCACCTTTGAGTCCCTATCCAAATGTTTCACTAAATTTATTGTAAACTATATAGTGAACGATAACCGCACGCTCTCCAAATTGTTTTATGTGTATAACACAATTGAAATAAGTTTCAACAGAGATAATGGGAGTTTAGGGACGAAGGCAAAATAACTCCAAGGGAACAAACTTTCTTTATGAAAGGATGGACATTGGAAGGGGTATTTGCAAGAAAATCTTGCAAGTGTCAAGAACACACCTTTCGAAGGTGTTGTAAATTGTTCTTGAATAATTCAAAACAGTTGGTTCTACTACTTGAATGCTTGATTCCGTATTAGTAACTATGTTTTACAATCGTTGTAAAAGTTTGGCTAATAAGAAGTAGAAGATTAATGAGAGAAGATAAAGTACTTCACATTTGGAATGTGAATAAAATATAGATCTCTGTGAAAGCAGATTGTTCTTACTTCCTCATACGAACTACCAAAGAAATTGAAAAAACAAGGATTGTCTTTACATTCCAATTTGAATAAGGAGCTTAATTCCGTCACTATAAGAGATGGACGAATGTTTTGTTTGACAAAACATTGTTCTTTATTAATGAATGATTGTATTATTGTAATCTGATTGTTTGTCTCTATAATAGAGATAATGTGGTAGTGTTTTAGAATATTACGATGCTTAAAGCCCAAAACGTTGCAAGGTAGTGACTAATCCCACTGAGTTGTGACACTTCTAAAATATAAATTACGAGTTGGTCATAGATGGATGCTTTGGATTGTTAGATCCGGATCCAATGCCTTCTTGTTAAAATTGTATAGAGGCGAAATGTTCGAAACTTTATTCTTTTGAAAAGAAGAAAGAATCACAAAGTTGTTGAGGTTAATTCACTTAGATGTTAGTGGCACTTGTCCACAACATAATACTACTCATGTTGTATGACATTCAATGAAGATTGCTCTCGGTTGGACTATCGTTTATTTTGAATAAACACAAGTTCGAATACTTTGTAAAAGGTTTCAAAGAATTCAAGAATGTAAGTTGATGAGTAAGATGTCTAAAGTATTTACCTCCTTAGATTTGATCGAAGGAAAAATAACACTTTAGAAGAGTTTCCTTGAAAGATATTAAGGAAAGTAGCATCAAATACCCATAAATAGGATATATACTTCTAAGACAATATGATTGTCAATTAGAAGATCTTCCAAAATTTTCGTGACTCCATAGGATGTAGTTGGAAAGAAAGATAAGTCTTAAGTGTGTTAGGATTTGGGGTTGTGTGTTAATAAGCAATATTTATTTGAGAACAATCTTGTGGGATATCCTTAAATTAACCTTTGGATATCACTTCTATAAACCAACTAACAAATGTTATTTGTTGGGTAGTTTATTGTAATCCTACAATAGGATTTGCCTAAGTTAAAGCAAATGAAAGAAAGATAGAACTCAAAGAAGGAGTTCTTTGAGAGACAAGATGATAACCAACAAATATAACAACCTAGTTCTTGCACCACTAGCTCCAAGGTAGTCGAGAATGATCCATAAACCATCTATAAGTTGAATAGTTTGAACTTTATGACCATGTCATAGAGTTACACCTCTTAATTCGAAAGAAATAAGAACGAAAATCTAGATGACTACATTGAGTGTATATATGACATATACTCAAGGAAATGGTATAGTACCATTTGACCTGAAATAATGAAACCTTCATAGCTAATTGGTAGTTTAAGGTGACTACAATCAACGAGATTGGTTGATTTGGAAGAAACCATCTTTGATGTAGTCTTGGTTTCTATTAATTTGAAGATTGCTAGTTACAACTAAACAGTAATTCAATGTTTGGACATAATATGGGTTTCTGAAACCATTATCAAGATAGTCTTGATAATATATGTCTAAAACCAGGAATCACAAGACATGTAAGTTGTAACGATTCATCCATCATGAATCTTAGCAAGCTAGTGGGAGCTATAAGCGTCTTATGAGAGAAAGATCAAATCGTTTGATTTCTCATAAAGATGTAAATGAATCTTTTGTTTACTAGGTTTACAAAAAATTAGTAGAAGTTAATCATATTCCTAAATTTGAACATATATACGATATATTAATTTTTGGAAATGAAAGGAATTCTTCTTCGTTAAAGTTATGACTTTAAACATTCTATAATGATATGGGAGACATAGTCTATATACATGGGATGGAAATCTATAACGATAGGTTTCAGGATATAATTGGATTATATCAATGCCCAATTATAGACAAAAGATGCTAGGAAGTTTCTCATATGATAAACTTCAATCAGAAGAACAATTCTAGTGACACTAGGAAGTTGCTCTACTCAAAGGGAACGTACCCTTTGACTCCCAAAGAAACATAATGCATAAATAGAATCCTTTATGCACATGTAGAAAGGTAATTTACGTATTTCATATTGTATGAAAAACATTGCTATGAGTTGTACCTAGAACGGTACAAGGCGATATCAGTGCAAGCCCAGGATCAAAACCATGGCAACTATCAAGTAAGTCCTTGCATATTTCAGAAATACTAAAGGATAGGTTCTTCAAGAATGAGGAAGAATCATAGTAATGAATGGAAGCATAAACATATAAAATTATGAATCTAATATTGAATCCATCACTGGATATCTCTTCATTATGACTGAAGAGATAATAAGATATCTCTTTATTATGACTAAAGATATATTTGGGTGGAAATGTTATAAGTAATGAATTTAGTGTGTTCCATCATGCATGCAAAATATATCACCATATAGAAGCTTACAACATTGTTGTTTGGATGGGAAAGTTCATTTATGAACTCTCCATTCGGTTCAAACCAGAAGGTGTCTTTAGTGTGCCAACACTATGACATTAGTGGGGCGATAGCTCAAGCTAGGGAATTAAGGTCTCGTTAAGATCCAAACTTAAATGAGAGACTGAACCACATGATTAAGAATCATGTATAATGATGATGTCGTTATTCTCAAGGTTGCATCTATGGATAACATATAGATATCCATTGTCTAGGCCTACCACTCAGCCATTTTTGAAATGAATTCAGAAGAGGTATCATCACTGATGACCAAGCTCATTGGCTTTAGTGCAAGTGGGAGATTGTTAGAAATGTGCCCTAAAATTACTCATATGATGATACTTTATCGACATTTCACATATTAAACTAATCAAGTTTAATATAAAGGGTAAAGATTATTGTTTAAAGCCGTCGCATATAAATGTTATATGCTTAAACAATAATTCCAAGAATATGTAATTGGGAGAATGTGATCTAAAGAAGTTAGATTCATGAGACCATTCTCTTTTGTATACATATCCTAAACGTTCCTGATTATAGGATTACCAATTGGGCATTGATAGTCTGTTAAGATCAGTACGTGCTATGTCTTCTCTTAGGGAAAGTGATTGGTCTCGAGTCATTAGTGTGACTGACACCAAGACAAGTATGTAGGTGCTCAATAGAGAATGAGTCCACAGAACGCGATCAACAAGGAGTTCTCATACTCATGTCACATGAAAACTTATGGTTGGGATAATGCAAAGTAGTCCTTTGACCTGAGGCATCATAGTTGTCTTATGGTTAGGTCCTTGATTTTTGACTATGTCAAAGTCACTCCGTCAAAGGATGTCCACGGCATAGTTAGCGTTAAGCCACTTAGTCATGGAGACAGGTGAATGCACAACAAAGGATTTCTAACCTTCAAACTGTTTGAGGGAGAATACTCTATGATATGATTAAGAATCTTTGGCCAAAGTATCAATGAGATTTAGGAAGTCATTCCAAATCACATTCAAGGTAATCATATAAGTAAGAGAATCACATTGGATAGTAGACATGAATAAACTATCAAACCAAACAATGTGGTCAAGAGTATTGTATTAGAGAAAGATCGTATTGCATTGTAATCCTAAACTGAATAGGTTCTCCAACCTCTTCTGATTAGCTTGGGTAGCCATGACATACTGCTAGGTGTCACTCATGGTTTTTGGAAACCCTAAAGGTATATAATCGCTAAAGGGAGAATTGAAAGTAAGTTTCAATTCACAATTGATTTGAAGAGTTTTAATCACCCACTGCCTCGCTAAAATGACCTTAATGGATCGCACACCGTGTAAGGTAATGATTGAAGGATATAACGAAGATGAGTAAGGACAATTAAATAGTTTAATTGTATATGGCAATGATTAATTAAAAGTTAATTAATCTAGAACGAAAGGTTCATTTTAGACTTTAAGTTAGTTTTGGTTTTCGAGACACAAAAGGGTTTTGGTGTACAAGGCACATAAGGTTTAAGTAGTGTGACAACTAAAACAAAATAGGCAATTAACCCACTAACTATAAGGAGGCCGGCCATGCTTAGAGATGGAGTGGGTTTTGGACTTATTACAAGTTTGTCACTCCAATGAAGGTAGGTATAAATTTGACTTTATAGCCTTTTTCTTCATTAGGGTTTTTCTTTAAGGAAATATAAGAGAACTTTGGCTCTCTCTTTGTCTTTAGAGAGGCCGGCCACCATGGAGGAATTTACTAACATCAAATTCTTCCATGGTCATTCATCTTCTTCCTCAACCATCCTTAGTGTCAGAACTTAGAGGTCTCCAACTTTGGGAACTTTTGGATAAACCAATTCTTCAATCCATATCCAAGAAGACATAGAGCCAAGAAGCAAAGTTCCTCCATCCACATCCATGGAGCCAAGGAGCAAGGTGACCAAGGAAAGAAGGCCCTCACATAGATGATTAACCTTTACTAAACAAAGAGGTGCTTCAAAGGTATAAAGAAATCTCAACTCTTTTTATTAGATCTAGAGTTGAGTCTTGGTTCACCATAACTACTAGGCTTTGAATTTCACGTCTAAACTTTTGTTTTGAGTGCATACGCATGATTCCGCCTTTAATTGTTAATTGCATGTTGTAGATGTTGCTCAAATGAACTTGTTTTCACAAATTTTCCTTCAATCATCCTCTTCCCCAAATTCGAAAACCTAGTTGGAAAATTTGATTTATTTGGAGATTGTTTGTGTTTACTGATTGGCCTATTTAGGAAAGGAACACATTTATGTGCTTGCAGTGGGATTTCTAATCATCATCTTCTTCCCTAAATGCAAAATCCCATTCAAAACTCATCTGGGTTAAAACCAATCTGCAATCCAAGAAATTTTCAAATGTTGAAGAAAATCTATTATGTAAAACTAAAGACACCATTTTTTTCTCCTGCAATCTCCCTATCTCATCCGCCGATGAATGCCTTCTCCCTTTAAGTTCAAAGAAAATCCCAAATTTGTTATCTTTATCAATATGTACAACCACATCGATTTTGTTGTGGACGTTCATCATGCAGTTAAAGACGTTGGGGATATGTGGGGGCCTAGATTCTGGAAATCCCTTATAGATTTGTAGTTTACAAATCTTTGACCTGAACCTAGATTCTGAAAATCCCTTTTAAAATCATCTATTTCTAGTGACATGCACACGATATGCACATGACATGCATAGGACATGCACATGATATGCTCATAGATCTGAACTAATCCAAAAACCCAGAGCTCATAGTTTTCTCTTCGAAATTAGAAAAATGACATCATCACTTGTGATGTTACCACCATATACACTACATGCACATCATATGTACAATACATGCACATGATATGCACAAAATTGAAGATTGAGCAACGAGCCGCTTTTCACATTAATAAGAAACTTTAACGGCAATCTATTAGTACAATGGATACAATTAAAACATAATTGTTACGTAAAAAAGGTTACAATGGCAATTTGAAAAGTCTTGTTACGCATATCAATCACCGCTTAACCGTGCACGTGGAAAACATGATACTCATTGTCGTTATTTGATGGACACGCATGACCCTTAACGTCCTCTAAGCTTTTTCTTAATTTTTTTTTTCACCAAGGCCAACTAGGTTTTGGTCATACTCGCTAAATTTTGTGGCCTAACTTACATGCATTATAATTAGTGAACATTCTCACTTCTCATATTAAGTTGTAGCCATGCACACCACATGCAAATTACGGAAAAAATTTCATAAATTTATGCGATTGGACACTTGAGCCAAAAATTGTTCCATCCTAGTTTTGTAACACGTCAAAAAATAAAGTTTATTCCACAACCCATAAGCCCCAACATACCTAATTTAACTTCTAAGTATTAATTCACCTTACAAACAACCTTTTATTCCATAAATTATTGATATAGAAACTTGGAACTAAACACCCTACCTTACTATGCCTGTCGAAGCTTCAGTTACTAGAAAAAATAGAACTTTCTGACCAAAACAGAAAATATGGTTCAAAACCGAGTTCATTTCTATCACCTCTCTCTCGCATCCCTTTATTCAAAATAAGAGGTATTAGGTCAACCCAAAAAACCCAACTCACTCTTCTCACCTCTCTTTGGACTTCCCTTTCTTCGAAATATGAGCTCAACCCCGAAACCCAAAGCTCAAGTAGCTCTCTCCACATCCCTCTCTTCCAAATAAGAAAAATGATGCAATGAGCTGATATTTTTGGTATTTATATGTGGGTATTTTAGTAATTTTCTTTTTATGCATGGTGTGCATGGCTTGTGCATGGCCGGTTTGCCCTATTTCTGTCCCAAGATTAAGAAAATGTCATATTTTGGGTATTTCCCTAGAGAATAAAGGAGGAAGGAAAATAGAGAGTGAAGAAAGAGAGATAATTAATGGGTGGGGCCATGTATGTATTTTTTAGCTTTTTAATGTCCTCGTGGGGCTACAGTGACACGTGGATGCATAGTCATCGTCCATGTGGCAACCACGCCACACTTTAGCGGAGTTACTAACGATCGACTTAATGGAAGTATGAATCTAGGAGAAAAACATAATTTTAGGTATGAGATTGGGATGAAAAAAACTTGATGTATTAAAGTTCGAAAACCACAATATTGCATGGTAGTTAAATAAGAATTACCTTAATAATATTAGAAATTGAGTAAACATGATATAAGTTCAATTTTGTGAGTCATTATTAGATTTAGTCCACTTTGTTGGGTTGCGTCTGACAACCCGTCCCTAATTTTATGATTTTATTAATTTTAAATGAGTGAATTGACGAACATGCCCTTAAAGGCGAGGGTGGATTTTTGTTGATCAGTGTATTGTAAAATGTATGAAACATTCTTTTAGCGTATCCTCGTAGTGCTCGCCACTAAGAACGCATGAGTACAAGCGGAATCGAATTTGAAACTATGGTTAAAATTTTACGGAACTACGGTCGTAAAGAGCATTTTAGTAATTTCACGTTTACTATAGATAATTTGATTTTGTCTTTTGGCCTTAGGCTGTGTACCACGTGGGGCCCACGCCCCATTCCTCCACTTTTCTCCCGTGTCCCCTATCTCTCGGGACAATTTCACTTTATTTTTTAAAATATTCCCCCACCTCATTTCCACCACTCATTGGCTGCCAACTCATCTTTTCCCTCTAACCATCTTAGCTTTCATCTTCATCCCTCTCAGACTCTCTTTCTCACACGCAAAAAGGTCGAGAAGATCTGCCCAAAAACCAAAACCTGATGATGATGTTTCACTCAACCACCACTACACCCTTGTTCCTCTTAAACCTTTCTTCAAACTCTTAGTCTATTTCTCGTCCTTTCTACCTCCACTAGTATGGAGAAAGCAACAGTGCATAGTCACCTAACTAAGCTAACTTCGGCGAGATTTTTCCAGATTCCGACTAAGGTAAGCCTTAGGATTCCTTAGGTTCTCCTTTTAATCATGATATGATGTCTTTTACAATCTTGTAATTGATTTGGAGAAAGATTGATGCAGAAATACCTTGGGGGAGTTTTGCCCCAGATTTCTGAAAATTGAAACGTGGCCATCAGGTCACTTTCAGGCCATTTTTTGGCCGCCTCAGGCTTTATTTGGACCTCAAATTGGTACAGTTCTTTCCCTCTCATTCCCAACTTCAAATCCATATATAGAACTCTGAAAAAGACTGAGAAATGATCTCGAATGGAGCTTGAAAAGATGGCTCTACAACCTGCAAAATTGTAGGAATTCACGAGGAAGGTGAGTACTGCCATACTCGCAGGCGAGTAGGCGCGCGTGGGGCATGTGGCTGCCAGTGTAGCCACCTTGTGGCAGGGCGTGGAGGAACCCGAGGTCCTTCCTTAGGTTTCTTGACATGCCGGACCTGAATCCGTCTTCCGTTTTTCAAAGTTCCACCGTTTTAAAATAGTTCCTTTATTAGACATACTTTGTACGAAAACTCATAATTATGTTAGTACTTTATATATTTACGTTAATGGTTTCATTTCTAGGTGAAACGCATCACAAGGATCTTTGAAGCCCATAAGGCAGGTTTGACTCGACAACATAATCTGTGAGTGGGTCTTTTATTTGATATAGACATACATATATATATATATATATATGTTTAGTTTCCATAAATCCATCTAATAATGAATTTTCTATATGTATGCCGTAGTTAAATTAACTTTTATAAGAAATGACGTAACGAAGAGAATTAGGAAATCATTATGAATCTTACGGGACGCCTTAGCTAAATTTACGACCGTGAATAATGTTATGTTGACTAGAATTATCGAATCACTATGGCATGATTATGCTCATGTTATCTGCTCATCGTTAGCTCCAGTCTTCACGAGATTGTAGTACTAGAGCGTATATCTGCGTTAAACCCAGTCCTATTCATGTCAGAATACCTCTGCATGAACTCGAGTGTCAGCATGTGTCAATGAGCACTCAATATGATATGTTTATTTATGCGAGAATTGGTGATTACGGGCGTCATGTATTTATTTTATGAAAGTTTGTGAAGTATTACATTCCTAAGATACTGCTAGTTTTGGTAAGTATTTTTATACTATATTGAGTATTTATATTTTGGAAACTATACTTATTTTACAGCGAGGGGTTACAATGTTTTTAAAAAGGTTTTTATAAAGCTTTGTTTTTTAGGCCCACTCACCCTTGTTTTTCGCCCTTCCAGGTTTTAGCAGCTGAACTTTCGTCTCAACGAGGATTCTTGGCAAATATCAATATAGATGGCTACCTTCGATGATATAATTCTCATCTTACCTTTCCATACTTTACTTATGCTTTGACATCACCTGTGAAATAGGTTCATTCCTGCTCACCACACTCTTATATTTAGGCACTTTTAGGTTTAAATTTATACGCATTTTCCACATCACTACACTTTATGGCTTCGTCACCTTCTAGGTGTTGGCCAGCGCAGGTCGAGGTGTGTCATTGCGTCCACTCATTGTTATCCAGATCAACTTATTTTTATTATCTTATTATTGAATTGTGATACAGGATTATCTTTTACTTAATTTTTTTTATTAAATATAAGAATTAAATATTATTTTCCTTCTTCATGATCTAATACGTATCTCAATCGTTTTCTTCTAGCTCCATCACAGATTTAACTAATCTAAGTTGTAGGTACTATATATATCAACATATAATCTACTATAAATTTATACATGTATGGAAGATGAAACTTCTTTGAACTATTTTTATGGATGATAGGCATATTAAGTTTTATTTATTTTGGTATATACCTCTATCACATGTTCTTTTTCAAATTGTTATTATTAAGGGAGGGGGGGGGAGTTCGAAACTATTACAATAATTAAAGGGAGAAGAATTTCGCAACAATGCATGAGTGGAAACCCCACACTCTATCACAATATAAAGGTATTTTATCAACCTAGCTATGGTATAGGTATCGTATATGATGATATATAAATTTATTTTAACTATTTTCCATGAAAGTGGTTAGACAGACATATAATTTAAATATTCAAATTAAAAATTTGAGTAGAAACTGCACAAATTAAGAAATTAAATTAAAGTTTAAAAATAGAAAAATTGGACTAAATTCAATATCTGCTCAAATGTCACATCCCGGCCCGGGTGGGACCACTTCCCAGGCCCGCTCCACCACCGTAGCACGATATTGTCCTCTTTGGGCCCCGACCACGCCCTAACGGTTTTGTTTTTGGGAACTCCGAAGTTAAGCGAGAAGGGGGCTAGAGCACTCCCATGATGGGTGACCTCCTGGGAAGTTGCTCGTCACATCCCGGCCCGGGCGCAGCCACCTCCTGGGCCCGCATGCTCGCCTTGGATCCAAGTTAGGTGCACAGTCTTGTCGTATAGACCACTTTTGAGTGGGTATGACATGTAGGTGACCCGCGTTCATTCGCACAGTCTTCACGTGATTGTAGCACTAGAGCATTTATTATTGATACGGTGATGATGATGACGATATGATGATGATATTGATGTATGTGCAGCGTATATATGATGATGAGATAGAGATGTTATGAGCTATATTTACAGCCGAGGGTTGAGATGATATCTAGTAGCGATATGATTATTGAAATGCATAGCATGGCATTATTTATGAGATTCAGATGGCATTGAAATGCATTGCACGACATATATTGAGATACTTTGAAAACGTTTTATGCTGAGAAAGTTTGTGATATATATGTACATATTATTTTCTGGGAAACTATACAGGTTTTACGGAGAGGGGCTAGACTTTTGAGAAAAGAATGATTTTGAAAAGATTTGTTTTTGCTGACCCACTCCCTTTTGTTTTTCGCCCCTCCAGGTTCTAGATAGCTTGAATTCCTGAGTTTGGCAAATCGAGGATCTTCCGGCATTTCTGACAGATTTGATATATGTAGGGCACTGATGGTGTAATTGAACTCTTTTATTTCATGCTTGACTGCACTGACCTAGTACGCTCTGGATATGTATAAGTATTGTATCTCTCTAGCACACTATCATATCTAGGTTGCTAGAATTCGATTTTAATTAATTTGTACTACGTTATCGATCCTTGCTTCCGCACAGCGCACTTGGCTACGTCACACTCACGTGACGGCCAGCATGCCCTACTTTTGGGTACGGGTGTGTCATTAAAATTTTAGGCCTGAATCAAAATACCCCTAGAAAATTTCAATGTTTATTTTCAGCCTTAATATTTAAGAAAGTACGAGTAACGTTAGGGGGATAATAGTTTCATATCACATTATGTATACCAGTAACTGTTGTATATGGTATGCATGTGAGATGGAAATTATTGTAGAAATTATAAAAAGAGAAAATATAGTGTGAGGGGAGAGAAAGTAGGTTAGTTAATTCAAAATATCACCCTTAATTATTAAACCTCTAATCAAACTATTTTAGCTTAAAATGGACCTAATAGTAATAAATGTTTTAAAAGGTGCTAGATGCTAGTCGAGCGGTAGGTAAATGTCTAGCGTCTAGGCATTTAGACACATCTAGGCCTTTATTTTAATTTTAATTATATTATATTTATTTTATGATATATAAATAAATGTCTACTTATATTTTTTTTAATACATAATTGTATTGGGTACATAAATTGTAAAATAGAACGACATATAAATTATAAAGTGTTAGAACATATTGAAAACATGGAAGCAGACATATCATGAGTGTTCAATCAAGTATTCAACAAATCTCTTACCATTTACTTGGGAAAAAAATTACAAAATAAAAGTTATCTATTTTATAATTTAAGTGAGAGTTGCGGTCTAGTTGATCTATGTGAGTGCCTAGACATGCCTACCTGCCTTTTTTTATTTTTTTTAAACGCCTATGAAATAGTTGTGGCGTTGGCCGGCCACCTAATATCTTGGTGGAGCATAACGTTTAGAACACTGAAAGTAATTTAACATCTAATTCAACAAAATTTAATATCTAATATAACAAAATCTATCGTTTGACAAATAAATAAATAAATAATATAGATATTATGCCAATTGTCGTATTATGATCGATCAACTAATTGTTGATCGGAAAATGTAATCTCCGTTAGAGTCCACACAATTTATGAATCCTCATCTATGAGATGTAATTGGCCTATCAATTTCTAGTCTTCCTCTAGGGAAAGGAAGATTGGGTGGCTAAGGTAGAGATCTCTTGTGAGCCATGCAATGCAATGCAAGTATATATATCTAAATATTACCCATTTATGACTCGGAGAATTCCTATAAAAAAAAATGGAGAAAGCTTCAAACCAAAACCATCAAAATAAAAACTTATTAACTACATTTAAGGTGGCTATCCCATAAGCATCACAATGGAGAAATTTTTAGTTGTGACGGGAATAAAAATGGTACACCACGTGTTTTAATAGGAATGGTGGGAAATTTTATTTTTCAAGTTATTAACTTTTTAGCACACAGGGGTTGTGGAAAATTTTATTTTTTAAGTTATTAACTTTTTAGCACACATATTCCACCATTTGTATAATGACATGTGGTGTACCATCCCGTGTACCAATCACACTAAAAAATCTCACATCACAATTATTCAAATTGATTGGATCTTCTTATCCATTCGTACATGAAAATACATGCAACTAACACAGATTAAGCTGCAGCCTCATAACAAAACAAATGGCTTGTATTTTTCTCTGACCTGATAAAAAATTTTGCGCCAAAAAAATAAAATAAAAAAAGACATGACCATGTGGGGCTGTCCAAGCTTTTCGAAAATCTGGAAAATATAATGAACTAGGGTCGGCTGCTAAATCGGCACTTTCATGGCTCAAATTCCAGACCCCACGACAAGATGTTGGAATCATTGCCCTGCACTGCACAGTTGTTTCTAGTTACTTACGTACTGTTGTTCTTACTCATGGATAATAAGCAAGTTCGATATTACTGTATTGGCTTATTTGAAAGTGCTTTTGAATAACTGAAGACGTTTTTGTTGAAAGTGTTTTTTAGTTCTAAAAACACTTAAAGTGTTTCCTGCAAGAAATACTAGTTATATTATTCTTGCAAGAAGAACATCATGTGCTTCTTGTACTAAGAATTAGTTCTAAAAATACTTTCATCAAAATACTTTCAGTCATTTTAAAAAATAATTTCAACTGAACGCTATATATAGGATAATCCAATTGAGAACACACATGTGAATGATTGCTTTTTCTATTTTGGCAAATACTGGGAAGAGTGCTTGAACTCGATACCTCTTGTAACGTGAGAATGAAGAAAGTACTATTAGATCAAGAGCCAGTTGATTCCTAACTATCATTAGACATGCATGAGAGGTTTATAAAGCAGGCATGAATTTCGAAAATGTATAGCATGTTTCACAGTTACTTACTTTACTTGCATTTTCTCTGGTCATTCAACTTTGCCATTTGAACCATAAGCATGATATATACAATTGTTATCTTAGTTGATAAGCTAAAAGAACAAGAGAGAGCGTACAGAGATTCTACAATTAGAAACTTGGAACGATATTGTGCTGAAATACATTGTGAAAGAAGCCTGTATCTTTCATGCCAAATACATTACGATATTGGACATTCACTCTTTTTTCCTTCTGCAACTTGTTCGTTTAGCCATTGTATCTTGTTTAGGTTATTCAATCCAAGAGTTAGAAAAAAAGACAACTGTAGGGTGAGAAAAAGATAGGCGCAGAAAATCAATTTCCTATGTGAATAGGATATTGAGCATGAGAACATTTTCTTACAACAGACCTAATAAGTCTCACAGGATATAACTCTCCATATGTATGTGTTCATATATATATATATATATATATATATATATATACCAGTACTATACATGAGTAATTGAACGTTAACCAATTTTAGCAAGTTAATATGGCACTAGCTAACCACACATTAGCTAGATAGCAAACCCTACAAAGGTCATTTCCTAATTAGAACTATTCATTTGTTAGGCCTCAATCAAGCACCAACCCTTTCATATCTAACGTCACGTCAACCACTACACCGCATATATCCCGTATAAACATATGATATACATATATGGTTCTCAGCTTTCGTTCAAATTTTGTTATTAGAAGCCTATTAGATACGACTTAACGTTGTTGGTTAGTCAAATCTGGCCACACTAAGTACCGGCAAAACTAAAGTTTTCTATCAAAATGCTGCTGTGCTACCTAAAGCCAAAGATCAAAACAATGGAACGACCATGAAATATATTTGATGTGATTTGCTTTGAAAAAAATAGGACTACCACTTTAATCCTTTGAATTATTAGCGTAACTCAGCTTCAAAAAGCTTAATTATTATAGAGCTTGTTTTGGCATTAACTCGATAGACTTCGACGGAAAAAAAAACATTGTGACATTGGTTAGAGGTAAATAGATTTCCGGTGCATCAGAGCTGGCAATACTGCATTGATCTGAATGTCAATTTAGTCTACTGAATGTATTGATTTTTATGGCATCAGAGACAAAAAGGAGTATATATAAGAAACAAGGCACCAGAAAGAACAGCTACAAATAAACTACAAACAGATCTTGTTCCTCATTAAGAATTACATGTGGCATACTAAAGGGACAATTAAATCTAGTGCATGATGGAGACAAATCTGATACAAAATGACGTCCACAGTGAAAATTATGCAGGAAGTGATCATATGAACTCTAACAAAAAAAGGTTTATCCGACTCAATAATATCAAACAAATTAAATAAAAAAAAACTACTGAGATTGTATCTAACAAAAAAACTATTGTTGGAAATATGGGATGAGGATGATATGCTGTTACAAGAGAGTATAAGGAAAGGAATGTAAATATTGGTTAGAAATAGTATCATTTTATTGCTCGAGGCCGGTGGCAATCAACCTGTAAGCCCCTTTGCTCCTTTCCCTTTCCTCCCCCTCCCCCTCTCCCTTCCCTCCCTTCTTTTCTCAGCTGCAACTGCGACAGGCCTCAAGAAATTTGCAGCAACTAGGATGTGGGAGGCTTCTCAAGAAATTGCTTTTTTTTCTTTCTCGATCTGGGCTGCTGAGCCCAGAAAACTTTGTTTTTTTTTCTTCTTGGCGGGCCGCAAGGCAGGGTTGTGGGTCATGCTAGGTGAACCCAAACCAAAAAAATTGAAAGTAGGCTGAGAGTCCAAAGGCTCGGGTAAGTCCAGACCCATCCCAGCCGGGGCTGGGTTCTCCTGCGTCACCAGACACAAGAACACCGTAGCCCAGTTGGGCTGGTGTCGTGTGGGCTAAGCGAGGGCTACAAGCCCAACCTGTTTCAATGCAGGCTGCAGGCCTGGTGGTCTTGTGGCCTGGCAGCATGCCAAGGCATGGGTTCGGCAGAACCCTAATTTTTTTCTTTGGCCACACGGGCCAATCAGCTGGAGCCCATTAGGTCTCGGATTGGAAAAAAATCCTTGGGGTGCAGCTTGCATGCTGCAGTGCAAAACAAATCCAAAATTTTTGTTTTGTTTTTTTTATTAAACTAAATTAAATGGCATGCATATATAATTCAATGAAACACATATGTAAATTGATGCATGTGCAAAATAACATTTTCAATGCATGTACATATGTAAGATTCAATTCATAACCAATATCAAATTCACATAATTTAAACAATTATGGTTATGAGGCATACACAATTTATGTAGAATCTAAAATACGTTAAACATAAAGTTGGGTCATGCATCATGGTGAATGTTCATGCTATCAGGGCTTGCAAAATATCGAGTTAAAAACCGTTGTTTTGAAAGAACCTGATTGCGTGATGATATGGATGAACTGGTTTGATGCAGAAAATTTCGGCTTTCATCTTCAAGCTTGTATCGCGTTTAACATAAGAAAAAAATAAATTGAATCAATAAAAGTATATGAATTCAATAAAATCAAAATTTAATCAATTAAAATAATTGAAACATAATACTCCCCTGATGAAGACGAATAAATTCTCTTTAAATTCTTCTAAGCACAGAGTGAAGAGCGTGCTGATAACGTGTTGTGGCCTATATTTTCTAGAGAGGTGCGGCAAAGAGAAGAAGAGAGATTGGAGAATAGTCTTGAGGAATTGTGTTGTTATTCCCCAGTCCTTGTGCCTTTATTTATAGTAATTAGGAGGAGAGAAACTTGCTTTCCAAGTAATACAAAGTCTATTAGAAAAGATCTTCTAAATCCCAAAGGATTCCTACTTTATCTCTACTTAGGATTTACACAATCACATATTGATAAGAACATATGTCACAACAATAACAACTCAAAATTTTGGACTCGGATCCCCTAAAAAATTTCAATGTTTATTTCGGCTTTAATATTAAAAAAAAGAAAGAAAAAAAAGAAGAAGCACTAGTAACGTTAGAGAGATAACAATTTCATACCACATTATGTTTACTAGTAACTCTTGTACATGCTATGAGTGTGGGATGGAAATTATTGTTGAAATTATAAAAAAGAGAGAAAAATATAGTGAGGAAGAGAGAAAGTAGGTTCGTTAAATTACAATATTACCTTTAATTATTAAACTTCTTATTAAACTATTTTAACTTAAAATGGACATAATAGTAATCAAGGTTCTAAGGCACTACTGCTAGTCGGGTAGTTGGCAGGGCCTAGCGGCTAGTTTATTTATTTTTTATTTTTATTTTTATTTTTATTCAATTTATTATAAAACATATAAATAAATGTCTATTTATACTTAAAAAAAGTATAATTATGTACCAAAACCTCCCAATCTTTTAGTATCATTCCAAATTGGTCTTAATATTTTTAAACATTTTAAACAAATCCTCATTTTATTGAAAATGTCACATCCGTTAAGTCCCAGTTAAACATCTATTAGATTAACTTGGCTTACTTTGTCTCTAAAATCAATAGAAGGTGATGTAAGCGTTAACCACCACCAACTAACATTACCACCACTCTCATCAGGCCATCACCTCCAATCCTAACGCAAAACCACCAACTCCACCCTATACCTCAAGCTGCTAACATCGAGAAGAAGGTCACAAAGGTTGCTGAAATGGTATGGACTACCATGATGCGGCCACCACCATCTTCATTGCCCATAAAGAAGAACTGGAAGCTTTACGAGTCGAGAATCGAGGAATGAAAAAACCACATGAGCAGAAACAAACTCCTTGAAACCTATCTGAATTCTTAACCATCTTCTTTGTTAAGAGATTGACCTCCTAATGTAATTTCTTCTTGAGTCCATTTTCTATTCAATTCAACACATATTTGGTCATTGGGTTTCATATTATATAATCTATGTTTGAAATTTAGATTTTGATGCAACTAATATTAAATATTGTCCATGATATACCCAGTTGGTGGGTTTTGAATAAAATCTATGTTTGAAAAATTAACTGGGACTTAACGGATGTGACATTTTTATAGGTTGGGTACTTATTCAGAATGTTTAAAAAGGTTGAGACCAATTCAAAATGATACTAAAAAGCTAGGGGGTTTCAGGTACTTAACCCAAAAAGTATATAATTGTATAGGGATACACAAATTCCACGTAGAATGACATATAAATTATATAGTATTAGAATTGGTCTCAACCTTTTTATAAGTTGGGTACTTATTCAGAATGTTTAAAAAGGTTGAGACCAACAAATCTTTTATAATTTATTAAAAAAATAAAATGCAAAATGAAAAATATCTATTTTATAGTCTACGTGAAAATTGCGACCTAGGTGGTATAGGCGGATGCCTAGGCGGTTAATCTAGGCACTCTTTTTTTTATTTTTAAAACACCTATGGATTTATTGGCGGGGACCTGTCTAGCACCTAGGCTAGGCTTGGAAGCTAGACAGAGACTTTAAGAACACTGATAATAATTTGACTCTCTTTGGTTTTTCTCAAGAATAGTACAGATACTACATCAATTATCGTATTATGTGATTGATGAGCTAATTGTTGGTCAGAAATGTAATCTCACTGGAGTCCACACAATTTATGGATCCTCATCTATGACGTGTATTTGGCCCATCGATTTCTAGCTAGTCTATTTCTCAAAAATAATGCTAGGAAGATTAAATTTGTAGATTAAATTTTGTAAATTAAATAACATGGAAGTTGATAATTAGATTATTACTTAAATGTTTATAAATGTACTCATTTTCTATTAGTGATACATCATTTAATTTACAAATTTAGTCTTCAAATTTAGACTCCCTAACATTACTTATCTCTCAAGGGGAAGGAAGATAAGGTTGGCTAAGCTAGCTCTCTTATGAGCTATGACATGCAATGCAGGTACACGTACAGCTAAATATTACCCTTTTATGACTTGGAGAATTCCGTTACAGAAATGGAGAAACTTAAAACCAAAACCATCCAAATAAAAGCTTATAACTAATTAAGGTGGTTATCCCGTAACCATCACAATGATACAAATTGATTAGAACTTGTCAAGCCAGCTCCGCTAGGTAGCCTAACCTTTTTATCCATTCGCAGTGGCGGAGTCATAAATTTATTATAATGGGGTCACGAACAAGAAGTTTTTGAAAACTAAATATACTTTCGTTTATAATTAACATGTTTTCATATTTTAAAAACATCATATCACAGCATCATTATCACTAGAATTAAATATATTTTCATTCAATATAACCAAGTCATCATTCATCCATTATTTCCATTCCTTTTTCATTGTGTACAACCAATTTATCATTCCGTTGTTGATTCTCATACGATGTGGATTCTTCACACTATTAACCACTATTTTGAAAAGGTTGTAGTTTTGGTATGTTTTAGTTAAAATAATAATTTAATAAAATGATCTCCTCTATTTTGTTTGCCTTAGCTATTATAGCTATAGGGGTCATATAAAAATTCAAAGGGGAGATATTTGAAGTTGTTGGGGTCAGTCGCAGCCATGTTGGGTTCGCCACCGCCCATTCTTCGTACATGAAAATATCAAAACATGCAATTAACACAGATTAAGCTGCAGCCTCACAACAAAACAAATGGCTGGTATTTTTCTCTCAGACCTGATATTTTTTTGCGTCCAAAAAAAAAAAAAAAAAAAAAAAAAAAGACATGAGCATGTGGGGCTGTCCATGATCTTCAAAAATCTGGAAAATATAATGAGATAGGGTCGGCTGCTAAATCTGCACTTTCATAGCTTAAATTCCAGACGTCATAACAAGATGTTAGAATCATTTCCCCGCACTGCGCAGTTGTTTCTAGTTACTACCTGATTATACACTATTACTCTTACTCATGCGTGGATAATAAGCAAGTTGGATATTACTATATATAGGAATATCCAATTGATAACACGCGTGGGAGTGATTGCTTTTTCTATTTTTGGCAAATATTTATTGGGGAGGAGTACTTGAACTCGATACCTCTTGTAACGCTGAGAATTAAGAAATTACTATTGGATCAAAAGCCAGTTGATTTCCTAACTGTCATTAGCCATGCACGAGAGGTTTATGCCGTAGGCATGAAATTGTAAAATGTGTAGCATGTTCCAAAATTATTTTATTTGCATTTTCTCTGACCATTCAACTTTGCCATTTTAACCATGAGGATGATATAAATAATTGTTATCTTAGTTGATAAGCTGAAAAAAGAGAGTTTCTACTGTACACAAATTCTACAACTAGAAACTTGGAACGATATTGTGCAGAAATACAATATGAAGGAAGCCTGTGTCTTTCTTGCAAAGTAGAAAGATATATTTTGTGAAAGGTGGTGAGTTCACACTCCTATTTTCTTCTTCTGCACTATTTTCGTTTCATGCTTATAATCCATTTAAGTTGTTCAATCTAAGAGTTAAAAAAAAAAAAAAAAAAAAAAAAGAGTGTAGGGTGAAAAAAAAGATAGTGCGCAAAATCACTTTCCTATGTAAATAGGATATTCAGCATGAGAACATTTTCTTTCAACAGAAACCTATAAGTCTCATAATATATGTCCCGCAAAAAACATAACTCTCCATATGTATGTGTATACATACATATACCAATATACATGAGTAATTAAACGTTAACCATTTTTAGCAAGTTAATATGGCACTAACTAAGCACTCATTAGATAGCACACCCTACAAGGTAATTTCCTAATTAGAACTATTTTTTTTTTTTGCGCCTTAATCAAGCACCAACCCTTTCAATTCGAACATCATGTCAACCACTCCACCGCATGTATCCATATAAACATCTAAATATATGGTTCTCAGTTTTCGTTCAAATGTTTTGTTAGAAGCGTATTAGATAAGACTTAACGTAGTTGGTTGGTCAAATCTGGCCACCCTAAATACCGGCAGAACTAAAATTTATCCAAAATGCTGCTGTGCTACCCAAAGCCAAAGATCAAAGAATGGAACGACAATGAAATATATTTGATGTGATTTGCTTTAAAGAAAATAGGACTACCACTTTAATCCTTTGAATTCTTAGCGTAACTCAGCTCCAAAAAGCTTAATTATTATAGAGAACTTGTTTTGGCATTAACTAGATTGACTTCGACGGAAAGAAGCATTGTGACAATGGTTAGAGGTAAATAGATTTCAGGTGCTTCAGAGCTGGAAATACTGCAGCGATCTGAATGTCAATTTAGTCTACATATTAATATATTGATTTTTATGAAAAGGAGTATATATAAGAAACAAGGCACCAGAAAGAACAGCTACAAATAAAACTATAAAAAAAAATCTTGTTATACTCATTAAGAATTACATTTGGGATACTAAAGGGATAATTAAATCTAGTGCATGATGGAGACAAATCTGATACAAAATGATGTCCACAGTGAAAGTCATGCAGGAAAATGATTCTATGAACTCTAACAAAAAAGGGGTTTATCCTGTAAACCTTAAAAGAATAACAGAGAAAGAGATAGAAGAGAGAGAAAGTAGTAAGCCTTATAAAGAGTGATAGATTACCGATGATTTTTCAATAACAACGGTTGTTATTGTCTTATATACTATAGTTTTGAAACCTTATTCACTACGTAATCTCATAATTACCTATTACAACAAACTCAATAATCTATTGGCAAGTGGCAGCTTATACAAACATTGGATTATTATTCTTATCATATTCGACTCAATAATATCAACCAAAATAAAAAATAAAAATAAAAAATCTACTGATATTGTATCCAACTTAATCGCCTAATTCAACTTGAGGTTACTCAATACCTACCTAAATGAAAAAAGAGAGTGAAAGAGAAGAGATCAGAGCAATAGCTACAGAGGGGAGAGAAACGCCTTAGAGGTATGAATAGTGAACCTCCTACTTTTATGTGGTACTTTGTTGTTGAGTGTTTATTTCTTCCATGTGCATGTATGGCATGTTCTGAGTCACATAACCCTAAATACAAAGATGAGAGACTTTAAAATTTTCTTGCTCTTGCATCAAACTATATCAATCTTTCTTGCCAAATGCATATATACAAATATATCTTTTACGATTAGAAAAAAAAAACAATATTTGCACGTACAAATGTATCTTTTATGTGGAATACTCCAAAAACTGATTCCCTACCAAATCTAATCCTCATGATTCATATGTTTCCACTCGAGTCTTTTAAAAGAAATCATCAAACAAATGAACATCATAAAAAATGCAGATGCATGTATTGGTGTTTTATTTTTATTTTTTTTCTGTGGGCAAAATTTGCATCCTAAAATAAATGGTTGAAAAAGAAATACATTTGTACAGTTTTGCTCCCTTGTATTTTCCATTTTGTTCCTTCTTTTAAATTTTAACAAAATGATAAAATTTGCTTCCTAGATATTAATGCATGACCAATAATAATTCATGCAGAAGCATAGGTGAAATGTTGATAATCTGATAGCCCAAATTATTGGATATGTAGCCCAAGAAGATGTGGACATCAAAGCGTTCTATTCGATTGTATTGAAAGGGACCATTTTAGCTACTGTATTGGCTTTTCCCACTAATCTGTCTTTGTCGATTTTCACTATTTTGTTGGTTTTTGATATTATTCCTCTCAAAATCGTTGATGCCAGCTTGCAAAAATAAATGTAAACTAATATACAAATTAGCATCCGTACACGATGAACATTTTAAGACCCGGTGTGGTCTGCAACCAATATCATCAATATTATTTTGGCTTTTATTTAAAATAGTTCATGAGATTTGTATAACTCATTATTTTAGTCACTGAGACTTGAAATTAATAGAATTGGTCTCTGAGTTTGTCCATCATTAATCATTTTAATCATTCCGTAAAAAATTTCCATTAAATAAGAATAAAATGACAATAGTACCCTCAATTTTTGTCAAATCATTTTGGTATATTGTTTATTAAATTGAGGGTGGTTTGGTTATTTTAATCTTTATTTAACAGAACGATTCACAAAATGATCAAAATGATTGATGGTGGACAATCTTAGGGACCACTTGTATTGATTTCAAATCTCAAGAACCAAAGTGAGGAGTTATGCAAATCTTAAGGACCATTTTGACTAAAAAGCCTATTATTTTTAACTTAATCATTCATTACTAAATGTGAAGTTTATCACAAAAGCTTTGAAGATATTAAAAGATAAACTATATATTAGAAAATGTTAAGAAGACCATTTTTTATACAATATTTTACAAACCACATGATGTGACACGGTTGATGGTTGACTTCTTTTTTATGATTTAAAAAAGAAATTCAATCATCAACCGCCACATCATGCGGTTTATAAAATATGGTCTAGAAAATGGTATCTTTAGCATCACCTTGCATTGTTATCCTTCATGATGTGAGACTTTCTTCTCCAACACGCCCTTCAGTGACCTCAAAAATCACATGGGAAGCTAACTCACACATCGAAAGTTGGTTAATTTATAATGTTGGAACTACCATAATCTTTTGAGAGCCTGTTCATCATTCATTAACTAGAGCCAACACATCTTTTCGAAGGTCCCAGGGCCGATCTAGAGATTTTTGAGACCCGAGGTAACGCCAACAAATGTGCCCTCACTTTATATAAGAAAATTATTTGTTTTCACACATAAGACATCGATAAAATTATACTTAGAAAAGCACTTCAAACTTAATAATTTAGAAACACGGAAAATCTAATTTATTTTGTATCGTGAGAAGGAAACAAAAAAATTCCGGGTTTACAAGTAGATAGATATGAGTTTTATTTTTCATATGAACTTTTAAAATGTTTTTGTATAAATCATGAGGTGTTTTTTCTTATTTACTAACCTTGTCAATATGGGACTAAAATATAATGATGTTTTTTAGTCTTTAATTGATATGTATAAGTAATAAATGGGTACCAAAATTAAACTTTTTGATGGCACATCATATTATTTGCAAATTTGGTCAATGCATTTCTCTTTGTTAAAGATTAGACTTGAATTGGAACAAATATTTAAAAATAACAACCCACATAGCTACTAATTAAAAATAAATTAACAACCAAACAAAATTCGTAAAAATTGAAAAGAATAAACATGCTTTTAGCATTTCGAACTTAAGACCTCTCGTTAATTTTAAACAACAAAAACCATTAATTCTAGTTAAAATTCTTAATCATTTACCCAAATTTTATATATTTATACTCTTAAGAAAAGAAATTTCTAAAAATTGAAAAATAAATAAGCACGCATGGTTTTTTGAACCCAAGACCTCCTCATCAAATTTTATATATTTATACTCTTTGTCGTTGAACCAAATTTTATAAATTTATACTCTTATGAAAACATATATAAAAATACCACCATAATAATTTTGGTGCCCTAAATTACTTTGGGCCCTAGACGGTCGCCCTGCCAGCATTGGGCCTGAGCCAGCCCTGGAAAGTCCAATTATATATTTGATATCCTTAAACGTGAGCTAGCACAATTTTTCGAAATTCCAACTTAAGCAAGCAAATTCAACCTCAAGAAATTGCAATCAAGATGTGTCAGAGGAATAACATACTCTAACACCTTGATAAACTTTTTAGGCCCATAATGACTCTTAACTAGTGGTAGAGCTAGAAATTATTTCAAGAAGGATCAATTTTAAATAACTACAAGGATCGAGTATAATAACAAAAACTCAAATAAAAATACAAATCTTTTAACAGAAAACAATCTCACCCAAGCCATACAATATGCAACCTAATTTGTTATCGAATTTGCCATTCTCGAGATTCGAACCTAAGACCTCTCACTTCTAAGTGAAAAGGAATATCACCAGACCGTTGTGCTGAGTGGCAATTGCAAAGTTAGAGTTAAATGATTACTTAATTACTATTTAAAAATGACAAGAAAATGGAAAAAGTGAAAAAAATTCAGATGTACACATAGGATTTCTATTTACCCTGTCATGGTTAAAATACAGTTAATTTTGGGACGGGATGTAACAATTCAAACAAAGTCGCCCTAAATACAAATACACAGTTCATTGATATTGTAAACTATGAAATAATGTCTTTCAACAAAAATGTGACATCCCACATCGCCCAGGGGAATGATCCTTAAATGTATATTCTCAGACCTAGCACGAGGCTTTTGGGAGCTCACTGGCTTCGGGTTCCGTAGGAACTTCGAAGTTAAGCAAGAAGGGGGCTAGAGCAATCCCAGGATGGGTGACCTCCTGGGAAGTTGCTCGCGAGTTCCCAGAAACAAAACCGTGAGGCCGTGGTCAGGGCCCAAAGCGGACAATATCGTGCTACGGTGGTGGAGCGGGCCCGGGTTGTGGTGGGGGCCCGACACACCCTGACCCGAAATATCGAGGCGTGCTGGCTGTCACGTGGGAGTGACATAGCCAAAAGCGCAAGGCGGAAGAACAGATATGAATGAAGTGCAAAAATAAAGTCAACCACGATAATTTACAATACGATAAAAGAGTAAGTGAAAGGTAAAGTGGAAGTGAAGCAACACAGTATCACAAAGCAAATCCTAGGTGCAGTCCGGAGGAGGGGCGCAAAACAGAAAACGTGAGTGGGCAAAAACAAATCTTTTTCAAAACCGTTTCATAAATCAGTATATAACCCTTCACTGTAAATCAAGTATAATTCCCAGAAAATATCATATAATCGTATACGAAAGATCGTACTGAAATCAATAAGCTCAAACATCGAAATCCAGGAATAAGCCATGTCGAAATACCCAACTCAAATAAACATAAACATCAAACAGGTGAGATAATCATAATATGCCATCGATAATATCACATTAGCCGAAGTCACCTATAGTGACTTGTACGGCTGAATCTATAGCTCCTCAATCGAATCTTGCACACAAGTCGAAACCACCTGTAGTTGTCTGTACGACAGGCTAGGTGTATAATATGATGCTCAGTGCTACGATCAGGTGAAGGCTGGGCGACAAGTCGCGAGTCACCTACGAGTCGAAACCACCTATAGTGGTCTGTACGATAGGCTGGCACCTGCCTTAGATCCAAGGTGAGCGTACAATGCGGGAGGTGAACGATCACGTAAAGGCTAAGCCCTACTCTGGCGGAACACAAACACCCGAGGTGCAGGAATATGAGCTATATCACAATCTTATCATCATCATTATCACTAATATGCATACTCACCTGACTTACCTGAGCGTCCACAATGCTGAAGCATAACCAGCACAATCATAATCATAATATCAAATATAAACGGCATTTGACATGGCAATTCAATCATAAAACCAATTCGATTCTAAAATCATTCAAAACTAAGTTCTGGGAAAACGTCAATTATATATATATATATATATATATATATATATATATATATATATATATATATACTGAAAACAAAATCCCACTTACTGATAAGTAGATGGGTCGTATCCCCCGAGCCTGGTGTGGCTGCGCTCGTCCTCTGGGTACGTCTCACCTATATGCGAAAAACTATAAAACCGTCATTTAACGCACATAAATGAACTGAGGTAATAACTTCTCATACATTGCTCAAATGGGGTGTTTGAATATACCAACATGCTCTACTTAATCCCACGAACACCCCCATAATTTTAGAAAAACATTTCGACCTGTCACGCGCCCCCACACGCCAGCTAAGGCACGGCCAGACGTGCTCCCACGTGCAGGCACGTGCCTGGCACACAGATGGCGCAGTTGACGCCGTCAGGGAATATTCCGTTAAAACCCAATGAAATCAGTTAATTCTAACTGACGCCGTTAGAATATTCTGTCAGACTTGACGGCATATTCTCTGTCTCCTTCCTTGGTTCGCCGGGGCCGCTGCGTTCGCCGGAAACTGGGAAAAACCTTTAAACTCAATGTTCTCTCTCGTTTCTCAACCAAATTCTATGAAATTACCACCAAAATGAAGCTTGGAAGGTAAGGAACAAAGTCATACCACTTTAAAGTCTTAAAAACGTCGGAATTATGCCGAGAAAAATTCACGAAACTCGGCCAAACTCAGAACTGGTGATCTCGACGTCCAAAGTTTGTAAACGAGGTACCCCGAGCCTCGTGATGGTGCCTAGAGTATCCCTGTGATCTTAGAATTGCAAGAAAACTTCACAATTAGAAGTTGATGAACAGTACCATAGGGATCGAACTCGGGTTTCCTAGGTTTTACTACGTTTCAAGTTAAAACCAAAGGTACCAATGAACTTACCAAGCTCCAAGGATTCTAAGTATGCCAAAATTTCCCGCGATCCGTGCCTCAATAGAGTTATGTGTGTGTGTCCGTACAAAAATGGCAAGGGAAAGAGGAGAGAGTTCGAGATAGAGGAGAGAAGAACAGAAATCAGAAACAAAAAGGGCACTTGTGTGCATTGTGTGCATTGTGTGCCTGTGTGTGTTTTTAAAACCAACCAACATTGTCAGCCCAAATTCTATTGGACCTAAGAGTGTAGGGCACCCAAAGGTCCAAATATGGCCCAATCACACACACATTCTCGAATAAACGGGGGTAAAAACGTCTATTTATGTCGATAACTTTTATAACCCGGGACGGGCTGTCACAACCTACCCCCCTTAAGAAAATTTCGTCGTCGAAATTATAGAAGACAAGCAATACACTAATATCCATAAAATAAGCGCAGATACATTTCTCTCATCCGCTCCTCAGTCTCCCAGGTAGCCTCCTCTACCGAATAATTCCTCCACATAACTTTTACCAACCGTACCGTCTTGTTTCGTAGGACCTTATCTTTCCAGTCTAATATAGTCACCGACTTTTCCTCGTATGTCAAGTCAGGATTAACCTCTAATGGCTGCGGAGGTAGAACGTGAGACGGATCTGCAACATAGTGACGAAGCATCGAAACGTGAAACTCGTCATGTACTCTAGATAACTCCGGAGGCAACTCGAGTCTATACGCTACTTCTCCTATCTGCTCAGTGATCTGGTACAGTTCGATGTACCTGGGACTCAGCTTCCCCTTTTTGCCGAACCGTACAACACCCTTCCACGGTAATAACTTCAAGAATACCCAGTCGCCTACCTCATACACCCGATTTGTAGTACGAATGATCTCAACATATCCTCCAGTGTCTGAATAGTCCTTTCGGACTGCCCATCAGTCTGCGGATGATAAGCCGTATTATAAAATAGCCTCATGCCAAGGGCTTCCTGAAATGTCGTCCAAAACTTGAAAGTGAATCTCGAATCTCGATCGAGATGACACTGACCGGTACACCGTGGTACTTAACGATCTTCGACACGAAAAGCTCAGTTAGTCGATTCAAGGAAAACTTCTCTCTGACTGGGATGAAATGTGCAGACTTCATGAGCCGATCTATTATTACCCAAATGCCGTCATAACTATTCTGCATACGGGGTAGCTTATAGACAAAATCCATGGTGATATTTTGCCATTTCCAGTGTGGAACGGGAAGTGGCTGCATCCGTCTAAACGGTTTCCTCCTCTCGGCCTTAACTTGTTGACAAACAATGCATCTGCTCACATACTCCGCAATCTCTCTTTTCATACCAGGCCAATAGTAGAATGGCCGAATGGTATGATACATCTTGGTACTACCCGGATGCATCGCATAAGCTGAAACATGTGCCTCGTCCAAAATAGCCCTTTTTAGCTCTGCGTTATCTGGTACATACATTCTATTCTCTTGCATGAGCATGCCGTTGGTTTCTCGAAAATGAAGATCTTTCTTTCTACCTTCACTTCTCAGTCGAATCAGCTCCTAAGTCTCTTCATTATCCATTTGGGCCTCGAGAATACGATCAATCAAAATCGGTCTGACCTGGAAGTGAGCGAGTAAAGCTTTCTCTCGATTCTCCACTTCTGAATTTTCTATCTCTAATCCCACTCCAGTCAATCTCAATTCAGTCAGAAGAGGAACTTGGCTTGCGTAGATAGCGTCCACTCTACCCTGAGATTTCCTACTAAGTGCATCAGCTACCACGTTTGCACGACCTTGATGATACTCGATCGTGCAGTCATAATCACTTAGCAGTTTAATCCACCTTCGCTGACGAAGGTTCAAATCTCTCTGAGTAAATAAGTACTGGAGAATCTTGTGATCTGTAAAGATTCTATACCTCTCACCATAGATGTAGTGTCTTCAAATAATCAGCGTAAATACGATCGCCACTAACTTCAGATCATGAGTGGGATAGTTCGTCTCGTGCGGTTTCAACTGTTTCGACGCATAGGCGATCAATCTACCGTGCTGCATCAGTACACAACCTAAGCTGTTCAACGACGCATCACTATGGATCTCGAAGTTACCACTGTCGTCCAGAAAAGCTAATACTGGTGCATGAGTGAGACAATATTTTAGTTGCTGAAAGCTCTGCTCACAACTATCATCCCACTCGAATATGACATTCTTTCTAGTTAATCTTGTAAGCAGTAATGCTATCACTGAAAAGTCCTGAACGAACCGCCTGTAGTAACCTGCTAATCTGAGGAAACTTCGTACCTCGGGGACGGTCCGTGGCTGCTCACAGTTCTCTACGGCAGCTACTTTTTGGGGATCCACTTGAATACCGTGAGTTGAGATGACATACCCCAAAAATGCCACCTGGTCCAACCAGAATTGACATTTGCTGAACTTGGCGTATAGTCGACGCTCCCTCAGCTTCTTCAATACTAATGAAAGAAGTCACATATGGTTTGACTTCGATTTAGAGTAGACTAGAATATTGTGGATGGAGACAATGACGAACCGGTCTAAATACTGCTGAAATACCCGGTTTATTAAATCCATAAAAGCAGCTGGGGCATTAGTCAACCCGAATGACATTACTAAGAACTCACAGTGACCATATTGGGTTGGAAACACCGTCTTCGGATTGTCTTCACTTTTAATCTTCAGCTGATAGTAGCCCGACCGTAAGTCAATCTTCGAGAACACACAAGCTCCTCGCAGCTGATCAAACAAATTGTCAATACGAGGCAATGGTTAACGGTTTTTAATCGTCACCCGGTTCAGCTGCCGATAGTCTATACATAACCTTAGAGTACCATCCTTCTTACGCACAAACAATACTGGAGTTCCCGAAGGTGAAGTACTTGGCTGTATAAAACCTTTATCTGCCAGCTCTTGCAACTGAATTTTCAACTCTCGCAACTCTGCGGAAGCCATCGATAGGAAGTCAAAGATATAGGGTCCGTACTTGGCAACAGATTGATAGAGAACTCTACGTCTCGATCTGGCGGCAAGCCTGGTAAATCGTCAGGGAACACATCAGGGAAACACCTGACTACCTTAACATTCTCTATGCTGCTAGAAGCACTATCATTTAGTACCACATGTGCCAGACACCCTTGACAACCCTTCTGCAATAACTTCTTAGCTCTCACAACCGAGATGATGTCGTGTCTAACACTACTACGCTCGCCAACAAATGTAACCATAGGTAGCCCCGGGCGATGGAACGTAACTTTCTTTTCATAACAATCGATGTTGGCTTGATTGTAATGTAGCCAATCAGTGCCTAAGATCACATCAAACTCAACAATGTCCAGCGGATTGAGATTAGCGGGCATAATCACATCCTCGACTAACACGGGGCACCCTGGATACATCCAACTGACCAGACACGTTTCTCCCCTAGGCATCAAAACCTCTAACTTAAATTTGAGGGGCGCAAAATTAGGTTGGGTCAATTGAGAAAATGAGTGAGAAATAACTGAATGAGTAGCATCACAGTCTATTAACATCCTAGCAAAATGACCAAGAACGTTTAACGTACCCATTATCAAATCAGGGTTGTTCTGAGCGTTTTGTGCTGTGAGATTATGAATACGGCCCTAAGGCTGCTGCCGTCCACCGCGACCTCTACTAGTCTGACCACTACGTCCAGGTGTACCACGACTCTATCCTGTCGGATTAGGCTACCTGGACGACCCTGCGTTGCTCGAAGCAACCTCTCCATGTTATGGCTGCACTCCAGGATACCACTGTGATTCGCTGGCAGGATAAGGAGGATACGGGGTATATCCTCCAGGATACTGAGGATATCTACTCTGATAACTACCTAAATAATACGGATCTGGAGGATACAGGTATGGCGTTGTCGAATAAGGAGCAACATCTCCCTGATAATGATAAGTGCCTCCACGACTAGACTGGCCATAACCACTTGGAGCTGGAGCCTGCTGGATCGGAACTGGGGGTGGTGGTAAAGAAGGTATCTAAGGCCTCTGCTGATTCTGTGGACAATTTGCTGCTCGATGACCAATCTGTCCACAAGTGAAGTATCCTCAACTGCCCTGTCTGCACTCACCAGCATGCCAACTGTTACACTTCCAACAAAACGGTGCTGATAAACTACCAGACCCGCCAGCATCTCGCTGTCTCTCAAAACGCGGACCTCCAGTAAATCTACCCTCTCTTCTGACCTGGAGAATTCACACCCCACTGAACGAACTCGAACTAACCCCGCTTCCTTTGAAACTCTGGGTCTTCCGGGGTCCCTGTGATGCCTGCCCTTTGCCTTTATCATTTTTCTTATGTTCTTCTTTTTCTTCCTCTTCCTCGCTATCGCTAGGCATATTTTCCGAATCCTTAATCTGTAACAGAATCTCATAAAACTCATGATAAGTGCTGCAGTAGGTCATGGTCGCCATCGAACGCCACTTCTTACGAGTACTAAGCTTAAATCGGCGAAGCATCTCCGCTTGATTCTCTGCAATCTCAGGATGATAGAAGGACAGATCTGTGAACTTTCTATAGTACTCATTTGCCGACATCTTCTTCTGCCTCAGACTTGTGAATTCCTGTTTCTTGCTGTCGATATAAGTAGCTGGGATAAATCGCCTATAGAACAACTGCTTAAATACTTCCCAATCTGCAGCTTCTTCTGCTGGCATCCCTTTAGCCAGTGGTTCCCACTAGGAAGCAAGTTCCTTACCTAAAAACCAAAAAGCTGTCTCTACCCACCTTTCAGCAGGTAGACTTCCCTGACTTTGCATCAATTTGAAGGTTTTCTCAATTTGAAGTATCCATCTCTCGGCACCCTCGTGCCCTTCATTTCCCACAAAACCACTTAATTTCAAATTATAACCATTCTCCAGAGGGGTCCTCTGGTTAGGGCGAAGCGCCGACTGAATCGTACTTGCAATAACTTCCCCTAGTTGAGAAAAGCCAGGGAAACTAGACTCATAGGGTGGACGTGGCTCTCGGCGATGCGGCATAATTCTAACAGAAAACACCAGAATAATTAGAATATTCACAAGATATACAGGACTGCCAAACCTGGCTCTGATACCAAACTGACACACTCCGACCCGAAATATCGAGGCGTGCTGGCCGTCACGTGGGAGTGACGTAGCCAAAAGCGCAAGGCGGAAGAATATATATGAATGAAGTGCAGAAATAAAAGTCAACCACGATAATTTACAATACGATAAAAGAGTAAGTGAAAGGTAAAATGTAAATGAAGCAACACAGTATCACAGAGCAAATCTTAGGTGCATTCCGGAGTAAACAAACGCTAAAAGATAACAAAAGAAACCCTACATGGATGGTGGTCTGTCAGAACAGCTCGGATGCCCCGTTCGCCACCGACGTCACCGCTACCTAAAACCTAAAGGGGCACAAAACAGAAAACATGAGTGGGCAAAAAAAAAATCTTTTTCAAAACCATTTCATAAATCAGTATATAACCTCTCACTGTAGATCAAGTATAATTCCTAGAAAATATCATATAATCGTATACGAAAGATCGTACTGAAATCAATAAGCTCAAACATCGAAATCCAGGAATAAGCCATGTCGAAATACCCAACTCAAATGGACATAAACATCAAACAAGTGAGATAATCATAATATGCCATCGATAATATCGCGTCAGCCGGAGTCACCGATAGTGACCTATACGGCTGTATCTATAGCTCCTCAATTGAATCCTGCACACGAGTCGGAACCACCTGTAGTTGTCTGTACGACAGGCTAGGTGTATAATATGACGCTCAGTGCTACGATCACGTGAAGGCTGGGCGACGAATCACGAGTCACCTACAAGTCGAAAACGCCTATAGTGGTCTGTACGATAGGCTGGCACCTGCCTTGGATCCAAGGTGAGCGTATGGTGCGGGAGGTGAACGATAACGTGAAGGCTAGGCCCTACTCGGGTGGAGCACAAACAACCGAGGTGCAGGAATATGAGCTATATCACAATCTCATCATCATCACTATCACTAACAAGCATACTCACCTGACTTGCCTGAGCGTCCATAGCGCTTAAGCATGACCAGCACAATGATAATCATAATATCAAATATAAACGGCATTCGACATGGCAATTCAATCATAAAACCAATTCGATTCTAAAATCATTCAAAACTAAGTTCTGGGAAAACGTCAATCATATATATATATATATATATATATATATATATATATATATACTGGAAAAAAAAAGTCCACTCACTAATAAGTAGACGGGTCGTATCCCCCGAGCCTGGTGTGGTTGCGCTCGTCCTCTGGGTACGTCTCACCTATATGTGAAACAACTATGAAACCGTCATTTAACGCACATAAATGAACTTAGGTAATAACTTCTCATACATTGCTCAAATGGGGTGTTTGAATATACCAACATACTCTACTCAATCCCACGAACACCCCTATATTTTTAGAAATTTTTTTTGACCTGTCACACACCCTCACGCGCTGGCCAAGGCACGACCAGACGCACTCCCACGCGCAGGCACGTGCCTGGCACATAGATGGCGCAGTTGACGCCGTCAGGGAATATTCCACGAAATATTCCATTAAAACCCAATGGAATCAGTTAATTCTAACTGACGCCGTTATAATATTCCGTCAGACTTGACGGAATATTCTCTGTCTCCTACATTGGTTTGCTAAAGACCGGCGCCGGCTCCGCTATGTTTGCTGGAAACTGGGAAAAACTTTAAACTCAATTTTCTCTCTCGTTTCTCCACCAAATTCTATGAATCTACCACCAAAATGAAGCTTGGAAGGTAAGGAACAAAGTCATACCACTTTAAAGTCTTAAAAACGTCAAAATTATGCCAAGAAAAATTCATGAAACTCGGCCAAGCTCAGAACTGGTGATCCCGACGTCCAAAGTTTGGAAACGAGGTACCCCGAGCCTCGTGATGGTGCTTAGAGTATCCCTGTGATCTTAGAATTGCAAGAAAACTTCACAATTAGAAGTTGATGAACAGTACCATAGGGATCGAACTTGGGTTCCTAGGTTTTACTACGTTTCAAGTTAAACCAAAGGTACCAATGAACTTACCAAGCTCCAAGGATTCTAAGTATGCCAAAATTTCCCTCGATCCGTGCCTCGATGGAGTTACCTGTGTGTGTCCGTACAAAAATGGCGAGGGAAGGAGGAGAGAGTTCAAGAGAGAGGAGAGAGAAACAAAAAGTGCACGTGTGTGCATGGTGTGCCTGTGTGTGTTTTTAAAACCAACCAACATCGTCAGCCCAAATTCTATTGGGCCTAAGAGTGTAGGGCACCCAAAGGTCCAAATATGGCCCAATCACACACACGTTCTCGAATAAACGGAGGTAAAAACGTCTATTTACGTCGATAACGTTTATAACCCAGGACGGGCTATCACAAAAAAAAAATGAATAAAATACTATCATGGTGTAGTGATATTAATATTGTGTAAATCATATAAAACCCGAAAATATTGAAATTTTAGAAACAATCTTTCATTGAAGAATATTATGATATACTAATAAACAATACATTAACTCTACAAATTTTATGTTGTCTCATCAGTATATTCATGAAACTATTTTCTCAACAAGTCATGCATTTTTTCATGAAATAGCCAGTGAAGTTTCATTTCTTTAGATGAACTAATAATGGAGATAACTCCATTTTTTTAATAAACAAAAACTTCACAGAAGTCATTTTTCTAATACTTCCCTCATTCATAGTAAGGAGGAAGATCTTCCTTTACTTAGCGTGGTATCATTTCACCGCATAAACGTTATAAATAAAACATTTATTTATTTTTATCATCATCATTTAAAGAAAATTCATTTAAAAACTGTTGAATTATCTATATGAATCAAGAAATTTATAGTTCATCACTTATTACTATAACCGTTGATGCATGTAGTTTAATATCCTAGTAAATAGGATCTTGGGTTTCCACCTATGCGTCATGAGTTTAAAACTCCATTCTCTCCTAAATTATTGTAATAGTTTTGAATCATCACCCCACTCCTTAATAATAATAAATTAAAAAAAAATTATATATATATATAACCATTGATGTGTTCAACACGCATGAATGAATAAATGATCTTCAAATTTGATAATTTTTTCTACACTTAAACCCTGAGATAATTATAATATTTTTATAGTAAAATAATGTCCGGTAATAAAGAGAAGTGAGGACTTTACTCCTTGAAAAATAGGAAAGTATTGTCCAAACCTTTTTACTATTGTATCAGTTTAGACGACTCTAATTGAGTTAATGTGAGAGAAAAGAAAAGTATTTGGTTCCAAAATTTTAATTTTCCTAAATTAAATTCCAAAAGCCAAGCCAAGAGAGACTTTTCCACATAGCAAGATGGAAAGGGAGTTGTTTGTCTTGTAGCGCCACAGTTCTTCACTCAAATTGGCCTGATTCTGTTAGGTCCTACATTTCCACAACTTTCATGTCAACGTAGGAAGATGATTCTCTCCTGATCCACTTTGTAAGGATCCTCATATTCTAGTCGTTTATCATATATTGTGTACTAATTTTTGTCATATACTATTTGTATTTAATTTTAAATAAAAAAAGTCAAATGATTTCTGACCGCACGATACATGATGTATGGCTAAAATGTGAGGATCCCTAAGATATGGGGATTCCTAGGATCCCCACAAAGTAGATCCGGATGAGATCCAATTCTGTCAATGTATATAACTTGATTGAGATTCTCGCCGACTTTCTGTGTCTAGAGTCGACGGATCTCGAAATTTAAATTGTTTAAGAGAGAGAAATTCAGTCTATTCAAGAGCTTAATTTGTGTAAAGTAGACTAATGAAATAACCTAATTGGAGCCGCATAATTTAAATTGAATGGTCCAAATTTTTTGTTCTATTCACAACGATCTGGACAGTATCTCAATTTATGCCTTGACAATAAATATAGGGGTGTGATATCCACACACTCCTTTTTACTTCTCCCACACCTTTTTAGATTTCGGCCGTCGGATCGGATGAATTGAAGAAGATCTAACGGACAGAAATTAATAGGGGTGTGTGAGAAGTAAAAAGGAGTGTGTGGATAGCACACCTCTAGATATAATCCAAACACCAACAAGGCTTTCATTGGCGTTGGATTAGCCACGAGGCATAAAATCTCCACAATCTTCGTTTTATGCTATAATTAAGCCTATGTAGCCAGTTGTAAATTTTGTGGCTTTAGTAACTTTGTCATAAAGAGTATTACAAAGAATGTTTAGCATTCTTCCTAAACAAAACTTAAAACTTTGGATTCTGACTAAATTGTTACATACGTCACAATCAGTGCTAAGAGTTTTATGCAAGATTTAAATGTTACAAAGATTAACTAAATTCTTATCTGCAAAATTTAACCGTGATTTTTTGGATCACTTAATGGTACATACTAAAGAAGAGAAATGAAAATTTTGATATAATTTTATACAGTGACAATAACATTAAGGATGAAAGTGTCAATTTGTTATATAAGATAAACTGATAAAGAGATAAAAGATTCAAACTCTGGGTATGAATGTTAAAAAGTTATTGATCACTTGAGCTAAAAATCATCACAATTATATGATGATAAACTTTTGAGGTTTGTAATGTAAATGACAAATAATTGCCTCTAATCATATAATTACAATCTCTGTTTAGGAAAAACACCATAAAAATAAGCATAACTAAGGTATTAACTATCGATGATATCGAAAATATCGGTAGTCCAAAAACACGGAAATTTCGATGGAAATATCGGGATATTATCGATATCGATAAAAATTAAATAAAAACCACGGAAATTGTAAGAAAAACTTGAAAATTTTTATTGAAACTTTGCAGGATGTTTATTTTGTGACATCCCACATCGCCCGGGGGAGTGATCCTTAAATGTATATTCCCATCCCTACCTAGCACGAGGCCTTTTGGGAGCTCACTGGCTTCAGATTCCATTGGAACTCCGAAGTTAAGCGAGAAAGGGGCTAGAGCAATCTGAGGATGGGTGACCTCCTGGGAAGTTGCTCGTGAGTTCCCAGAAACAAAACCGTGAGGGCATGGTCGGGGCCCAAAGCGGACAATATCGTGCTACGGTGGTGGAGCGGGCCCGGGAGTTGGCTGCGTCCGGGCCGGGATGTGACAATTGGTATCAGAGCCTAACCCTGGCCGCGTGTGTGCCGACGAGGACGTCGGGCCCCTAAGGGGGGTGGATTGTGACATCTCACATCGCCCAGGGAAGTGATCCTTAAATGTATATTCCCATCCCTACCTAGCACGAGGCCTTTTGGGGGAGCTCATTGGCTTCGGGTTCCTTAGGAACTCCGAAGTTAAGCGAGAAGGGGGCTAGAGCACTCCCATGATGGATGACCCACTGGGAAGTTGCTCGTGAGTTCCCAGAAACAAAACCGTGAGGGCGTGGTTGGGGCCCAAAGCGCACAATATCGTGCTACGGTGGTGGAGCGAGCCCGGGAGGTGGTTGCGCCCGGGCAAGGACGTGACATGTTTATTTAGTCAATTATCTATTAGTTTATCACAAAAAATTGGAAGGAAATGCATTGCATGATGGATTTAACTGATTTCAGTTGATTATATAACAAGCTGGCAAACATTGTGAGTGTAGAAAATATGTAAATATTTTAGCATATTTTCACAAAAACATAAGTGATATGGTGGTTAAGGTGTTGAAGGAGTAAAATGGGAGGGGTTCGAATCCTTTTGGTGTTTCTTTTAAATATAGAAATTTAAAAAACACGAAAATTTCGATGGAAATATCGGTAGTCCAAAAACACGGAAATTTCAACGAAAATATCGGGATATTATGGATATTTTAAACTATGAGCATAACCTTAAAATAGTGTTTAATAATAAAATCCCACCTCGTAAAATGAGAGCCACATCATTGGGTCCATAAGTAGAACTACTGGCCAGTCAGCATTCTATATCAATCAATTTGTACTGGCTGTAACATTGATACAAGACGAATTTATGATTGGATGTCTTAAACTTCAGGGCAATAGTTGACCGCGAGAGAGAGAGAGAGAGAGAGAGAGAGAGAGAGAGAGAGAGACTACTACTGTGGTATTATACACAACAGTGATGGTCTTGGGGCATGGAGTTAGGTGCAAGTAATTCATAGCAATATTCCACTTTTGTAAAATCGTAATCACCAACCTTACCATCCCTTTAGAATGTCATGGGATAGATACAATTGAATGAGTTCGGCAGCATTTGCATCCACACAAAGATAATACTTATAAGCTTCAATTGTTTTTATTATCATTTGGGAAACACACATAAATAACATTTTTGCATAATCAATTGCAGTTTCACTTGTCAACCCCCATACAAACCATCTAGTGATTTCGATGTTATTACGTGTACTTTCTTCATGAAGTTGTTATTGGCACTTTGAAAAAGTCACTATGCATTTTAAATCTGTAAAAAAACACAAGAGAAAATTTGTAAAATGAAAGTACAGAATGACATTTTTTATACATCAATAACAAAATCTTTTCTTTATTTCTTGTCTAATTTTATTACTGAGAAAATAAAATTAAGCGAAGTCATTAACCTTAACATGATATATGAAGATTCATTCACATGTAACAGTTTGTTTATTTTGGGAAGAATTAAAAGCGCTTTCATATGTTAAAAAGTGATTTTAACAATGTTTGACCACAAGAGCTAAAAATCTTCACAATTAGATGGTTAGGAATTCCAATGTGCTTATGGCAAAAAATTTAATGTGCAGAAGTGCTTCATATTGAAGCACCACAAAACATGCCCTAAGAATTGTTAAAGCACATGTGAATCGTGAATTGTGATTCATGCTACTCACCAAAATAACTAATTGATTTTGAGTTAGATACTCTACTCTGACGTTATTCTTTATAACAAGTACAACAATAGGGTGCAATTGCGACGAAGTGTGTGTGTGTATATATATATGTATATATATATATATATATATATATATATATTTCACACAATGCAAAAGTTAGGCCAAGTGCAACTAGCATAGTAGAAAATTAAGATGAAGAAAATTATGGTAGTTGATTATAGTGTTCCGGAGGAAAAAACTTTCGTTGTAACAAGAACATAGGTGGTACATCACGTGTTTTTATAAGTGGTGGGAATTAAATTATATTTTTTGAGTTATTAACTTTTTAGCACACATATTCCACCATTGATATAGTAATACGTGGTGTACCACTCCGTGTTCTAATTACATGAAAAAATATCTCGTCCTGTAGGATTAATTAAGAAAGAAGAATCTCCAAAGAAGAATACAAATTGTTGGGTAGGACCTAGCGGAAAGCTTGCCATTAGCTGGATGGAAAGCAAAGTTGTGATGGAACTTTCCATTGGGAAGCCAGAATCTTAATCACAAATAATCTTCCCCCTACCCAAACTAAATGTATAAATAGCCCACATCTTCTCATCATCTATATCACATTCAAAATATTAATTCCATATATAATCTCTCACATATATTTGTGTGTGTGACAAAATCATGGCCCTTTACCCCAGTTGGAGTTGGAGGGCTGTCGTCGCTTCTTTCTGCTTTTGCTTTCTTTCTTTATTTTCTCTTTCATCTTTTGGACGACCAGCTACTTTTCTTCAGGACTTCCGAGTCACATGGTCTGATTCTCATATCAGGCAAATCGATGGAGGGAGGGCTATCCAACTCGTTCTTGACCAAAATTCTGGTATCCGATCGTGGGGTCAACTTTGCTCTATATTTTAGTAATAATATAGTTTTTTTTTTATGAAAAAAAAAAGTTCGAATCGATCGGATTATTGTTTGTCTTCACAAAATATGACAAAGTAATGAGTGCTTGCAAATTTTGATACATTACTTTTTCAGGATGTGGGTTTGCCTCCAAACAGAAGTACTTGTTTGGGCATGTGAGCATGAAGATCAAGCTCATCCCTGGAGACTCTGCTGGAACTGTCACTGCTTTTTATGTAACTTCATGGCTTCAAAACCCTAAATAAGTTTCTGGGTTTCTTGATTTATATGAATTAATCTGTTTTGTTTTGATTGTTTTGGCAGATGAACTCTGACACCGATACAGTTCGTGACGAGCTAGATTTTGAATTCTTGGGGAACCGGACTGGACAGCCTTATACAGTCCAAACCAATATCTATGCTCATGGGAAGGGTGATAGGGAGCAAAGGGTTAACCTCTGGTTTGACCCTGCTGCTGATTTCCACACTTACACAATCCTCTGGAATCATCACCATATTGTGTAAGCTAATATGTTCAATAAACATGTGCACATCAGACATTTTGTGTTGTCACACTGTTTATAATAAGTACCGAGTTAAATAAAAATAGGACACATAAATGACTGATTCTAATTCACAGTCTGACAACATACACGATAGATAGCCGAGAAGATATTTCATTACAATAAAAATACAATATTTGTTTTCTCACTAATTTTAAGTTTGTCAGTAATAATAATTCGGTGTGAACGTCAATATTGTTGGTGGTGCAGCTTCTATGTGGATGATGTGCCTATAAGGGTGTACAAGAACAATGAAGCCAAAGGAGTCCCATACCCAAAGCTCCAACCTATGGGGGTGTTTTCGACGTTGTGGGAAGCTGATGATTGGGCTACTAGAGGAGGACTTGAGAAGATAAACTGGAGCAAAGCCCCTTTCTATTCATATTACAAGGATTTTGACATTGAGGGATGCAGTGTGCCAGGACCAGCCTCTTGTGCATCAAGCCCCAATAACTGGTGGGAAGGCGCTTCCTACCAAGCCCTCAGCGCCCTCGATTATCGAAGATACAGGTGGGTTCGTATCAACCACATGATCTACGACTACTGCACCGATAGATCCCGGTACCCAGTAGCCCCACCGGAGTGCACCGCCGGCTTCTAAGTTGCCTCCATTTGCCAAAAACAATGATTGTTTGTACGTACATCCATATTTCATACTTGTTATAACGTACGTGCCCTTGTACACAAACGTGTAATAAGAGCCATGCATAGTAAAGGGTATATTGGGAAATATGGGAAATTCTTGTGTATATCTACCTAAGTGTGTATTTGTGATGGAAGGATAAGTCTGTTTTAGAAGGGAGCAAATGTCGATATCTATTAGTGGCTGTATGTGTGTATCCAGCTCGAATTATTGTACCAATAAAAGCTCCTGTGCGTTCTAAAAAAAAAATAAAAATAAATAAAAGCTCCTGTGCTTTATAGTGAAAAGGATATGTGCTTGATTTGAACCCCTTCTAACAGTTTCTGAATTTTGAAGCAAAAATCTGTCATTGTTTCGTACTGTCGAAAGAAGAAATTGGTCCATTCTGACACGAACTAACAAAGAAAAAAAAAGGAAACAAACAAAATGAGGTCGATTTTTTTGTGTACAGGTTTTCAACTCGTCCAAATGATCGACTGAATCGAACCATATGTAACACGAAGACTTTCGAAGAGGTTAATTCATCCATCCTAAGCCAGTTCTCGTCCAATGTCGCCCAACATCGGAGTTCATATATATATGTATCTTATTGTCCAGTAATGTTTTTAACGTAGTATGTGTATTAATCTGACGTCCCCTGAAATGCGTATGGGGTAATCCGGTAATGCACCTAGGTCCCAGCTAGCATAAGCCATCAGTACCAACCACAAAGATGGTCCCAGGTTAATCACAATCAGCAGAGTCACAATCACTTGTTGCATGCCCGCATGACCCTGAAACATGTCACTGTTACGAGCATTGTACCATTGGGACGTCAGATTTATGATCCATGTAGATGTAGGCTTGTAGACTAAATGAGAAATATTCTCTACTTTCTGAATATACAAGTAGCTCAATCACTTTACACTCACAAATGATTTCCCAATTAAGCCATTTGAATGGTCTCTCTTTGGGCAATAAACTAAAACAAATCTTAAAATCCAATATGAACGTAGAAAACTGACAACTTAAAAGTGCTTAATTAGGGAAAAATTTCGAAAACGCCGAATTTTAGGTTGGGCAACATTAAGAGCAAGTCCAGCGGGGGCTGGTGCTTGGGAGAAGGTGGGTTGAACAGTGCCCAATTGTTGGGGGCAGGGCGTCCAGCGTTGGGAAGCCCGAGCGACAGGCGAGGCCCGAGTAACAGGCATGGCGACAATTGCCAGCCTAAGAGCCCGAGGGCTGCGTCAGGCGCGTGCATTTCTCGCGCGCGTGGGTGCGCATCGATCCTCCGACAAAAAGACATGGCCTGGGGCTCGCAGCCCACTTGCAGAAAGTTACTGTTGGGAAGCCACGTGGCTTTCCACGGTGCATTGGATCTCAACGGCTACATAATATGGACCATCTGATTTGCAACGGCCGACAAAAAAAAGGGCCTGGGGCCCACAGCCCACTTGCAGAAAGTTACTGTTGGGAAGCCATGTGGCTTTCCACGGTGCGTTGGATCTCAACGGCTACATAATATGGACCGTCTGATTCGCAATGGTAAAAAAAAATAAAAAATTCTAATTTAATATCAATCGTTGGATCTGAGATCAACGGTTGATATTATTCTCCTTTTAAATTAAAAAAAAAAGATAAAATAGTTTTAAAATTCAGAAATGTTACCGTTGTGCCACGTGGCACAATCTGGAGTGTTGGAATTCAATTTTTTAAAAATCCAACGTCAGAGATTAATTAGGTGAATAAAAAAAAATTAAAAATTGTAAAAAATGAATAAAAATTCGAAATTTTTTTTTTTTTAAATTCAAATTTTTCTTTTTACTTTTCTATAAATACCTTGTCATTATCATCTACCTTACACCACAATTTCATATTTTCTCAACTACTTTCAACCACATTCTTATCTTTCTCTCAAAGTTTCAATCCAAATTTTTTCAAACAAAATTACTACTGCTGCAGGTTCAAATTGGTCACTTCTTGAAGATGTTGTGTTGTGTGCTAGCTGGGTTAAAGTTACTTATGATTCGCTTACGGGTAATGAGATGAAATTGCGAGAAATGTGGAGTCTTATTCATACCAATTATCTTGAGAAAATGGGTGGGTAAAGAACCAAAGAATCAATGTCCACTCGTTGGAAATTACTTAATACATCGTTTAGTACGTGGAGAGACGCCTTGACACACGCTAGTTCTAATCTTCGAAGTGGGGAAAGTTTAGCGGATCAAGTAACAATATATTATTTATTTGTTTGTATTATTTAATTGTTAGCTACTTTCATTATAATTATTTGTTACCTACTTTCATTATAATTATTTGTTAGCTATTTTAATTATAATTATTTGTTCGTATTATTTATTTGTTACCTATTTTCATTATAATTATTTGTTTGTATAATTTATTTGTTACCTATTTTCGTTATAATTATTTGTTTGTATTATTTATTTGTTACCTATTTTCGTTATAATTATTTGTTTATATAATTTATTTGTTACCTATTTTCGTTATAATTATTTGTTTGTATTATTTATTTGTTACCTATTTTCGTTATAATTATTTGTTTGTATTATTTATTTGTTACCTATTTTCATTATAATTATTTATTCTCCCGCATTGTATAGGAACTTCAAGCACAAGCTTGGTATGGTGCCAAAACCAAAAGCAAAAACAAAACATTCACCCCGTTTGAATGTTGGAATATTGTCAACGATTATCCTAAATTCAGAGTTGTGTTGTCGGTCCAGAAGTTTTCATGAACAGCACCCCTATACCCTCTACACCCGAGGATGCCTCACATGATCATGATGAAGATGATGCAGAAAAGTGCCTGAAATGCCCCCCCCCCCCCCCCCCCCCCGCGTTGAACAAGCATTGGGGTCGACCCGTTTTCTAATTAGGCCTCAAGGTAAGAAGGCTTCAAAGAGAAAAGGCAATGCTTCAAAGAATGATTATGCAAAGTATATGGAAGAACTTACTCGCCAAGGTGAATTGACTTTGGCTCGGGAAATGGCTAAATTTGAGGCTAATAAGGCTAGAGAGAATGCAAAAGCTGCAACTCTTGAGAAAAAATTTGCAGCTGATGAGAGAGAAAGAGAACTACTTCAGCAAGAAAGGGAACATAGAAGACAAGAAAGAGAGGCCCAATGAGATCGTGACATTATGAAGGAGCCTTTAGAAGGCAAGTCTCTGAACTCTAAATATTTTTGGAAGTCAGAGAAAGCGGACGTGGTGCAAAGGAGGCGTGCAAGAGAAGCGAGAGAAGCGAGAGCAAGAGAAGATGGTCCTAGCACGACAAGAGAAGATCATCTTAGCATGACAAGAGAATATCATCCTAGCACCACAAATTGGTTAGGTGATAATTATCCATACACGAACCCATAATTTTCCAATCAATTCGGGTTGTAATTTCTAATTTATTGAATAGTGTACTTTATGTTGTTTCCAATTTATTGAATTTAGTACTTTATGCAAAACACATTTAAACAAGCCAAATAAAATAACATCAACATACAAAAAAAACACACCAAATAAAATAACATCAACGTACCAAATAAACACACCAAATAAAAACAAACACGAAATAAAATTACATCAACATACCAAAATTACATTTCAACTCGCTAAATGAACTAAAAAAACACACCACATAAAATAAAATAAAAACACACCAAATAAAAACAAACACTAATGAACTTAAGTATCTTCAACACCCCTCAATTTCCACTGGTGTTCTATCAAGTCAATTTGGCGGGCATTGTGCATATATGGCCTTTGAAGTGCAGTATATCGTTGAATGACTCTATCATTGTAACGTCCATCCCTTTGTATTGGCTCGTGTTGCACGGGTTATTCGATGGCGTCATGAGCACAATATATTTGTGTTCTGGAATTGTTCATCGTGTCTGGCTCATACTTATCAACGGCATCATAATTGTACTCATCTTTCACAATCATGTTGTGAAGAATGATGCACGTCATCATGATAGATCGAAGTGACTCTACATCAAACATTCTAGCAGCACCCATAAGCGCCTTGCCATGCACTTGGACAGTTTTTCCAAGTCCAGTGCATACAATCAATGCTTCCAATCATCCTTGGAAAACCTCGCATCTCGCCATTCTTCAGAAGTCTTTCCAAGTCCATATAAGTAGGTCTCTGGAGGTACTCTACGATGTAGATACATTCGATTGCTGAGCAAAACCTCATCAAGGACTCAAGAATGGTTGATTTTCCCATCCTCGTTATCTCTTCTACTTGGTCTGCAGCTGCTCCATATGCAAGCATCCGCAAGGCAGCAATAATTTTTTGCTCAGGCAGGAGACCCATAGCACCAAAAGCATCCGACTTTTGCACAAAGTAAGAATCATGGTTGCAAACAGCGCCCATGATTTTTTTGAACAAATGTTGTTCCATTCTAAAACAACGTCGGAAGTACGTATCAGGGAATGCACTGTTACGGAAAAAATAATCGTCCAAGAGCTCCTAACCTCGTCATTGCCTGTTTCTATCAATGTTTACAGCACGGTTGGGCCTGCAGATTTGAGCCACAACTTGGATGACTTGACGGGAATGTGAGCCTCCTGCCATTCTTTATTCTTCATCTCTTCGTCTACGCTCATCATCCTCTTCCATCTCATTTTGGGCCCAATCCCTGACATTGAACATTCCTTCTGATTGGTTAAACAATTCTTCCTCTTCTTGATTGATTTCCCACATCATCTTTGAAGAAGAAGAAGAAGACATTGTAAGAAGGAAGCAAAAACTATGAATAATGATAGGGATTTTGGTGAATAAGGAAGCAGAAACTATGAATAATGATAGAGCTCTTGAGAAAATTGGTGTGAGATTTTTGAGGATGGAGGGTGGATTATATGGAGGATTTAGAAAGGATTAGGTTGTAGATAATGCCACGTGGCATGCCGTCATTCGTTAAAAATCTGATAGAAATCTATCCTCAAAGATTGTAATCGAATTGTAACATGTGGCACGACGTGATTGATTACAAATCTTATCGGAAATCCATCACCAATAATTGTCTTTTCAAATAATGACACGTGGCGCAACGACAACGATTAAAAATCTTATCGGAAATCCATCACCAATAATTGTCTTTGAGGATAATGACACGTGGCGTAACGAGAACAATTAAAAATCTTATCCGAAATAACAAATAAAATTATTTTGAATTAGTCTATAAATAAAAAATACAAATATTTTATTGCTATTGGCTTTTCGGATAATGTCACGCGGTGCAACGAGAACGATTAAAAATCTTATCCGAAATTACAAATAAAATTATTATGTATTATTTTATAAATAAAAAAAATACTAATATTTTATTGCCAATTGCCAGGGCTATTCAAGTAAGATGCAAAAGGCAATTGCCAGGAGAATACACTGTTCATTAAGGGCAGTTACTGTTCACCGGATGGATTGAATAGTGAATAGCCTGAGGGGAAGGCTCTTACACTGGAGTTGCTCGAGGAAACCCCTTCAACGAATTCAATAAAGACTGACTGGTACTATATCAAATGGTTAGTCGGATGTGTTTTCATAGTGACACAAGCAGGTCTAATCCCAACCAGATGGATAAGAGAGCATTAAAATAAGGGAACCGTTGAAATTAATTTAGCGTGCATTTTAGGTCCACAAGTACAGTGCCAACTAAAGTACCTAAAAACAAAGACGCGGTCGGCTTGCATTCCACAATGGTTCAAGTCAATTTCAACCCAATTGGCCGACTGTCGGTACAAGTATAAAGGTGCTTAGAAGACGCAGGCCACATAAAAACAACCGACGATTTATATGAATCAATTGGCAACAAGAACTAGTCCATTGTTAAGTCAATATCTATGACGAGGGTAAATAAAGTCACACTTCCATTTTGTTTTTAGTTTTTAGTTTTCATATTTTGGTTTCAATAAAAATCTTCCTTCCCTTAATTAGTTTTTAAAAGTATTGAGTTTACACGGTAACTCAACTTGCTAGAGATGGAGAAGAAATATAAAGGGAGAGAGGGAAGAAGGGTGGAGGGAGGCAGAAGAAAATTAAAAGCTAGAAACTGAAAACAATCATTCTCCTTCGTAAATTTCATTTCTCTATTATCCCTCCCATCATCCTCCCTCCATCCGACATTCATCTCTCTTTTATTCTATGTACTTCTTCTCTATCTTTAACAAAAATCGAAAATTAAAAACTAAAACTGAAAAAATTACTGACAACTTGTAGTTATCAAGTGAACATGCCAATGGATAAGAAACTACTTCTCAACAATTGATAGGTAGTACAAATGATTAGATTGTTGAGCTCTTGTGGGATAAGGGTAGTGCCAGAAGTGATGTGAGTCAAACGTATTCGGAAGTTGGTTACAAAGTTACAATACAGCATTCCGTGTTTTAGGACTCACATTTCCACACTGCCACAAAATTTACTATAAACATAAATCCAAGAGCATGTGCTCTTCCAGTAAGAACTTCATCGCAAAAGAACTCCAGGGAAATGAGAATATCAACAGATCTTTGATTAGGAGGACTCGAAGACGTAGATTACCTCTTGACGCTGCTGATTTTCACCGCAACTGGTTCTGAACAGTATGGACAGCTTCCAAATAACACATCAAATGATCTGTGATGCAAATGTACACAGATATCAGAAATCAACAAACCATAAAGGGAAGCCTGCGTTTGCCACTTTAGGTAATGAGTTCGTATGACTGACGGATACAGCACAAGTAATTCTGAATGTCAAAGTGTTCTGATGATTAAGCTAATTACTATCGTCCAGATAGTTATCATCTGCTTCCATATAAAATTTGTGCCTCGTAACGAAATGTTTTAATGGATTTCAATTTGAAAGTGCATGTGTTTTCTTTTAACAACTACTAGTGAAAATGTTTGCATATGCAATAAGTTTGCTTCATAAGGGAAAGAAGGAGCAATTCCATGTCAACCAAGAGTTTCTATTATCAAATATTGCAAAATGACAAGCCAGGCAATACTCATGCATACGGAAAAGGAAAATCACGATGCAAGAAACTTAAACATACTGCCGTGTTGTGGTGATAGAACGCAACCAGTCCACAAGACATATGCTGTGGAAAGCCTTGTTGCAGCTGGTATTATCACATGTATAGTCAGTCCCGGTTCCATTCTTATCTCTGAGCTCGTCATCTACATTAAAACTGCCAAGTCAATGGCTGAAATACGTTGGTAAAAATCTAAGAATGTATATGTAGAATTACCAATTGGAAGACTCTGAGCATAACAAATTCCACATTCAACTTGCTGGTCATTCTTCTCGACATCAGGGGGCATTGGCAGTTGAGTCTCCAGAAGACATTCAAGATTTTCCAGAAATGGTTTGTCTTTTATCCTATAAAATTACAGTAGATAAATGATAAATAAACACATTATCCGTCCGTGTTATTTTCTTCTCAAATGATAAATTTGAACATTAATTGAAAAAGCATTTCAGTAAATGATATATAAGCACAGGTCCAGCAGTACTCTTCTTGTAACATTGAAAGACAACAGTATTATAACAAACTTATTCCCATTATAGCAAAGTTATATTTAATGCCCAACCTTTAACCTAAGGATGATGTAGAGTTCATTGGGAAATTAAAGTTCCTTGTACTTTTATGCGCAAGCAGAAGTGGATTCTAACAAAGTACTAAATATCAACATTGTAGGCGAAAGCTAAAACAAACAATCTCAAAATAAGAACACAAGAGATTTAACATGGTTCGGTGTAAAGCCTACGTCCACGGGCAAAGCACGGCGAGGAACTTCACTAAACAAACGGAGATTACAAAAGAGTGTTTAACTCTCACAACCCAAATCCCACAAACTACAAATCCTAAACCAAATGAGTAGAGAACTCAAACAAACGGAGAAGATTCTCCCTAATTGTTCTCTAACTTGCAAATTGATTCTCACCAAATTGCCAAACGAATGAGCCATAAATTTGCCACTCATGACTCCAAATGGTGACCTCCACCCAAAACCTAATTAGAGAAAATTATCTAACCCTAAGGTCCTATTTATAGTGCATAGGACTTAGATTAAAAAAAAAATAGTGCATAGGACTTAGGTTACACTGAGAATCCTAATCCTAATTAGAAATAAATCCAAATCCTAATCAAATAGGTAATTACAAAATCTCTCCACCAAGCAAGGAATCCAACCAAGAAATCAAACCCAAACTCAACTAGAACACCAAATGAAATAGGTAACATTGTTGGGTTTTTTTCCAGCCCATGTTAAGTTGTCCTAAGTCTATTGGGAATTAATAGTCTTAGAGGATTAAATTGTTTTTCCCAATTGGAGTTGTTTTCCCAGTTGGAGTTGTTTACCCAATTGGAGTTGGTTTCTCAATTAGAGAAGGATTCTTAACTAGATTCCAATTAGGATTAGTAATCCTTATTGAAGAAGACCTTTATTATGTCTATATAAAGGGGCTACTGTACTAGGTTTGAATTGGAGGAGCAAAACAATAAGTGTGTGAGAGAAAAGAAAAGAGAGTATTTCTTGTTCTTGTTCTTTCAGGTTTTTCGTCAAGTCCTAGTTCTAGAGATTTGGCAAGATTATTGGTTGTACTCATTATTGATATAGTGAAAGATTGTTGTTGCTGTCCCGTGGACGTAGGCACATATTGCCGAACCACGTAAATTGTTGGTGTTATTTATCTTGGTTATTTGTTTCTCGATTTCCGGAGTTTGTTCTTGTTTTCCCCATTCTTAAAACGCGATATTCTCAACAAACATAAACCTAATTTCTGCATCATCCTAATTTTGAGCCGTAAATCACAACAATTCGTCAAAAAGGATAATTCTAAAGTAACAATACCACAAAATTCATATTCTACCTGAATACAAGTATCAAAGTCAGAATAGAGATTCAAGGACAAGGAAAGGATGCAATGGTTACCATCTTTTGCTATTTCTTCGCCATCTGTTTCTCAACGTATTCACGAATGGACCTGAACCAATAAAACGACATCTAACACAACTTGATACTCACGACTGAATGATACGCAAAAGATAGAAAGTAGGAGCTCTAGTAACTGATTCAAGGTGGAATCTCACTCTGGTAATGATCTAGGATCAACGGAATTAATGAACAACATGATGCAGCAATCATTTCCTGAGAAACAATAACCTCAAAAGACTTGACACCAAAAAAAAAGGGAGAAGAATTATCAATACCTATGAACAAGATGGCTCACCTATAATAATTTGGCGATATGACACAGCAGGAGATGCTTGTTTAGGATCAACAACCCAAAGCAACCTGTCGATATCATCCAAAATAGACCAAAAAGCCTGAAGGTTCTCCAGATGCTGGGTTCAAGAACCAATCGCCGATAGCTTTAGGAAACATCCAAACCCAAGAAAAGAAATCCACAATAGAAAATATCTGATGCAAAATTTTGTATGCAATTTCAAAGAAAACAACAAATACCTTTTTAAACTGCCGCACCACATCTTTCAATCTTGAGTTTGATGACCATTTTAAATTAAACAAATATGGCACATCCTGAAGAAGAAATTAAACCTTATAGATCCCTGAAATGGAGAACTGTTAACCATAAAAAAATTCGAAGAACACATACCGCTGAAATTGAAGGAGGACATTTGGGATGTGTTTTATCCAACTGAATTTCCATAACATGCACTCTGCCCTTGACATCTCTGCTAATCAGATTTAGAAATGATTAAGTCCACTATGGTTAAGACAGAACTAACGTGTGAACATGGATAGAAATGAATGAGAAAACTCATGTCCCACTGACTGCAAATACAGCCTCAATGCTCAGGAAGATATCTCCCTAAACAACATAATATTAAAGCAATTTCTGAGGAATTGATATAAAGCAGGCTAACAGTACTGCATTAGACTTAAAGGTATATATTTAAAAATTACTAGAAGTTTAAGTATGATTCATGGCAAAGTGAACTTTTATTATAATATACTTTGGGATTTTATACTCCACAAGCACCCAGGTAAACACTTCAGAATTTCCTTGATATCCTGAAAAGACGAAGGCTTAGACACAATCAAGAAGGCACAGCTTGTGGATGAAGATCAACACAGTTCTGAACTCGATGGCCCTGGAAAGACTTCAGATAATGCATTCTTACTATTCTTCACAATAACCAGATTTCTAGTCATGGAATATATAATCTTGAAAATTTGATGAGTACATGATTCATAATGTGTTTATAGCATTATCAATTTATTGGGACGTAAGACAAACATGTTTGGCAATTGGCAACACTTTTCATTTCTGACAAGAAGACATCTCCACTTCCTTCTTATATTGAAATTACTATAATTTAATCTGAAGCAGATAATACATTTTAATGAAGCAGAAATTAAATTAAGCCCCAACCCATTCTTTTCCACATTGGCACAAGCAAAACGAATTAAGTAAACAAGTTAGTGGATGATGAATGTGAACAGTAATATCTTACATTATCCGAAAGCTGAGAGATGTTAGATCTCCACTAAACCTCGCTAAATTCTCCCATCCAACTTCCTCTATCTACATTTACACGATCATCAAGTTAAGGACTGTACCAAACAATAGTACAATAACAAACCCATAGTGCTAATGAATATCAGTGAAGCAGTGAATGTTCTTACGTAACCAAATCTTATAGATAATGCAAACTCACTTGTAGGTAACAACTTCCAGAGTGGCTTTCACATTAGGTGCTAGTGTAGTGTTAGAACATCACGATACAGGTTCGTCTCATGAAATAATTATTAACTCATGTAGTCAGAACTTCAAACATGTTCTCATGCATAGTGCTGGTGTTTTCATAGTTTCAATGGGAAATTGAACCAAACTTTTACGAAAGGAAACAAAAGTTGAAGCAGTTAAAAACTAAAAAGTGTGTGCCTGGCCTCTTTGAATCCAGCCTTTACTCCAGACGAGAAGTTTGTCCTTTAATTTGGGGTTGGAATTGGAAAGTGATTTATGCACTCTTTTTCTCCCCCCTTAACACACCCCTCGTGATTTCTAGCATTTGGATTGACTAAACCAAAAGAAGAATCAGTGGATAGTAATAAACAAGGGTGTGCAGAGAGAGTGAAAATCATTTCCACCTCACAAACAACAATAGCATTTTAATTTTACTTTTGGTCCTTAGATAGAACTTATTTAAAACAAAATTACCAATTAGAAAAGATGTAAAATAAAACACTTCTTCAAGGAAATCTCTGAATAAGTGGCAAAAGATAAAGGGATCATATGACAGTCCATCGCACCTCTGAGTACACTGCACGGTAAAAGGTAGACGCTTGGGTTAGCTCTCTGCTTCTCTCCTCAGCACATTCCTGCGCTCAATAACATTTGGTATACATCCATTTATATATACGCAGATTAACCCGTATACAAATAAAGTACAGCATCCATATTATACCGGACATTGGATTCAACGGATGAATAATTTATCTTAATTTCGGAGTTTTTTAACATAATCACCCAAAGTCTAAAGTTCACTGGGGAATTTTAGCAAGCACCTGGTGGGCTTCTCTTTTTCTTACATGTTTCTTTTCGGTTTCCGAACACTTGACTTACGAATCATAACCAACAAAGACAAGCGAAATGGAGAAGAAGAAGAAGAAGAAGTACCATCTGGTTCGGACAGAAGAGTCTCCGTGGAAGGACTGACAGGTGAATTCATCCTTGTTCCATTTTCTTACTGTAAATTTGATGGGCCAAACCTTACCCATGAACCAAATTGTTTGTTTTTTGATCTTCTGAATTAGCATGGGCCCAATTTTCTCTAAAAAAAAATCAAGTTTTCTTTAGTTAGATTGAAATGGACGGACAGGATGAATTCTATAGTTTATGCTACAAGCCTACAACCTGGTCAAAAAACCTAAACTTAAGGTCATTTCCAACTGAAAAGGTTAAATATAGCTCCGTTCAGAATTATAACTCTACAAAAAATTATTTTTAAATGAATAGTATTAGACTATAGTCATATGTCATCTCCAATTGAAGGGGCTAAACATAGCCCCCTCAATAACTTATTGATTTTAAGTTTATACTATAAATTTATTAGTTAATTTACTTAAACTATGTTTGATGTTTTTGAATCTAGACGTTGAATGTGAATCAATTATTGCAAATGAGAAGCTAGTCCCCCAAAAAAGGGCTAAGAGGAGGTTATATTTGGCTAGCTCGATGCCCCTTTGGTCAAATAATGGTCTGGTGAGCTCTATAGAATTATAGTCTAGCCATCGATTGGAGATGAGTTTTTTTGGGTAAATTAGATCATTTGTTGGCTTTTGAACCTTTAGCCCACTCAATAGCAGATGACTAAAAGGCCATGGGCCATTCTTTAGCTTGATTTGTTAAAAAAAACCCAACTTTGATTGAGGGCTGGGCCAAAAAGAGGTGGAGCCCACTAGGTTGAATGATGGCCTTTTGGCTACCTCTAGCTAGGTGACATTAGTAGCAATGGCTAGCTAACGTCAGCTAATGTCATCTAGCCATTGGATATTTTTTTCAAGACGAAATTTCACAATAAAATTAAAAATAAAATAAAAATAAAATAAAACTCTATTTTTTCCCTATAAATACCTAAGGCATTTCTATGCCATTTCTCACATCATTTTCCCCTTACATACTATCGTACCTTTTATTCCAATTTTTCACATTCTATTCACCTCAAACACTCTTTTTATACACACCCCTCTCTTACTTCTTCCAATAATCTAAATTTAAAATTTTCAATATTTTTTCAATTAGCCACATGTTCAACCAAAGGAAAGGCTTGGACCCAAAGAAGACGAAGATATTTGCAAAGCTTATAGATGGGTTTCAAAAGATAGCATCAAGGGTATTTCTCAAACAAGTTAAGACATTTAGACTCGTATGTCCAAAAAGTATTATGAGTTCTACGAATGTACCACTTAATCGAACACTAGAAACCAAGAGAGTTGTTCTTCAAGATGGGGAAAAAAATTTCATCCAAGGTTGAACAAATGGCTTCAAGCCTTGATAATGGCTAAAAGGAGACATGCTACCGGAGACAGTCTATACGACGAAGTGAGCATTTTCAAAAGTTCTTTTAAATATTTAATTATATTAAATTTAATTTCATAAATTAATTTCCTTTTATTTTTGTAATTATATTTTCTAGCGACGCCAAGTAGAGCAATTGTATATGAACTACATGGAAATTTTTTTTACTCATCATGGTTGTTGGGAAATTTGTAAAGGGTGAGTGTGATTTCAAGATCCACCTCAAGAAAAATTTGGTCCTATGCTGCTGATTGGAAATGTTTCCACTAATACAATTAGGGATGAAGAAGCATCTTCTGTCATTGCACAAAATCCGTCTCCAGGTCAATCTTCCATACCTAAGGCTATAGGACGAAACATAGCTAGAAAATTAAAGGGAAAGGGTAAGGAAAATGAGGACTTAGCCTTTTGAGAGGAAATAGCTTCCTCATTGCAATTATTTGCGGAGTAAAATGCCATTGTCTCGGAAGAAAATAAGCGGAGACATGAAGAACATGCAAAACAATATATAAGAAGAGATTGGTGAAAGGAACTTGGAAAGGGACACCACGATTATGACTCTAATGGGAAGGCATATTTACAAGGAAAAAGAAGGAAATTACGGCCTGATAAGAGTTGTTTTCAACATCCAATTGTACTCCTACAATGGCGAATGATGATCATTATTATTAGTTGTTGTAGTTTTTAATATTTAAGTTGTTGTAGTCTTTCATATTTATGCCGAATGTACAAATTCACATGTTGGACATCATGAAGCAAACGCTCGATGACATGACGCCTCATCTGGAAGTGACGTTTGAAATCCTCTTCTGGGTACACCATGTTGGAGTTGAAGTAGTTGTTCATTAGAATTTCATGCGCGATCTCTCTTTGTCGTGGTTTGTAAGAGTGACCAACAACAAAGCCACCCCACTGAGGTTGTTGTCGAGTTTCCTCACATGCCATGGCCGCAGCCATTGCCGCCATAAATGTTGTGTTGCGCTATGCCTCATCTTCTTCATCGAACACCTCCTCTTCTCATCTCCGCTCCGCCCATTTATCCTCTAATTCAGAATTAGATGAAGAACCCTAGTTGAAATGCAAAAAGGATCAAAAGTTGGAATTCGTTGCAAACTTGAATTGAAATGAAAAATTTTAGACAATGACAAGAGTTATTGGAGAGGGCAAAGATGAAGGTGTGAGAATTCTACCCAAATATCTAGCCAATTTATTAACATTGGAAGTTGACGATAAGAAGTGCCACATAGATAAAAATCCTATCTGAAATTTGCATAACCAATTACATCTTAACACGTGTCACTTGAATATCCTATCCAACAAATTATTAAGATTACATAAAGATGAGAAATATGAAGAGTTACTCATTTAGCAACATGTGTCACTCGAAATCCTATCCGAAAAATTATTGAGATTATATAAAAATTAGAAATCCGGAGGCTTGTTCATTTAGCAAGAGGTAATCAAAATATGTCTAGATAACCTTATTTTAATATGGTAATTTAATTAAATTAACTAATAAGTTAAATAACAAAATAAAAAATAATAATTATTTAGGAGCCTCTTTAGGTTGGAGATGGTGTATATATATACAGTTCATTTAAAAATAAACTTTTGCGGGGCTATAACTCTATGAAGCCTAAAAGATGGCCTGATTTGCCAAAAACTCATCTCTAACAGATGGTTGGACTACAATTCTATAGTGCCCATTAGGCCATTATTTGGCCAAAGGGACATGTCAATAATAATAATTGATTCAAATTCTCTAGATTCGAAAACATCCAATGATATTTTAACTAAATTAACCAAGAAATTTAAAGTATAAACTTAAAACTAATAAATTATTAAGAGGACTCTAATTATCCCCTTCGATTTAAGATGGTATATGAGTATGGCCCAACATTGTTCATTTTAATTTTTTTTTTTACAGAGCTATAATTCTAGACGAGGCTATATTGAGCCATTTCGGTTAGAGATGGCCTAAAACCGACTTACCCTTGGGTACTGCAACCTTTATTAATCTAAGCTCTTTGACCACCTCTTGTTGGAACTTGATTTGGACTCTACCAATCATGACAAAGGGTTAACTATTATATTATAATTTTTAATCAGTTAGAGTTGATATTTAGGTTAACTTATTTCCTTAGAAGTAGGACATTAAGGTAAACATGTTGGAGTGGTAGAAAACTCCACATCTATAAGGCTCGAATAGTGTTGTAGTTACCACCTATTGTCCATAATAGGTGAGAGGTAGTTTGGTTCAATATCTATATATAGTTTGGTCCCTGCTCATAAGAAAACACATTAGTAAGGATCCTCTGCGGATCAGCTTACACCAGATCATTGGGATCAAATAATCCTAAGCATTGGAAATAGATCTTACAGCTAAAGACCAAATTTCAGTTTTATTTTCACACAAAACAAGAGTCCAACCTTCTTTCTCACTCTCACATTCCTGAATTCTCTCCTCCTTGTAAACACGAAAATTCTGTATTGAATGAAATAAGAACACGTGTACAAAGTAAATTTGTAGGTTACAATCTCTGTTTACAACTTTCCTTTGATTTAGGGCTAGTTTGGTATTGATGTGCTTTGAAAAAAAGCTGATGTGAGAATAAGCGGCTGTGAAATAAAGCCAACAGAGTGTTTGGTAAACTTTTTTGTAAAAGTGCTTTTGGAAAAAAAAGCAATATGATAGTGTTTGGTAAACTTTTATGTAAAACAGATGTGACTGTGTGAAATGATCAAAAAGGATATAAAATGAGTTTTTTTTAAAATTATTTATTTACTCTCTCTGCAATTCTTCCAACTCTCGCATTGATCAATACAAACTTGAAGAAATCTTAAGTTTTATGGCCACTCTCTCACACGCGATCGCCCCGCCGGAACTTGTCCTCCACCGCCGCGCTTACTACTTCCAGTGGAGTCGCCAAGAACAGCAGCCGAGTCTTCGCTCAGAGCAAGAGCCATAGCCGACAGCAGATCGATTGCAGTGATCCCGTCTGGAAATCCAGTTCTTCTACCCACAACCCAGAAAACCCTCAAGGCCGGCGCCCTCACCGTCTTCAACCACATTTCGATAGAAAACCCACAAACCCAGAATACCCACAACCCAAATCCAACGTCCGCTCCGTCGAGATCTCCTTCCTCGCCGTCGACTCGATCTTCGCCCACAAGTCCGGTGTGGGTCTTTTCATTAAAGGAGCACTGTAGCTCCGTGTGCTTTGAAAAAAAAAGCCAGTTTTCCAAAGCAGCAGATAGTTGCTTCGGCTTTTCCTTTGATTTCAGTTTATTCTCACAGCAGCTTCCAAAATAAGCCCTTTTTTTTAGTTTACCAAACACTTAAAACCCTCAGAATTTTTTTTGATGGGTGCTTTTTTTTAAGCACCTTACTCCCAAACCACCCCTTAGTCTTCAAATTTGATGTAGATGTGTGATTGTTGATCCAAGGGTCTTGATGACTTGATCTCGGATGACCGGTTGAACGATTGCTTCAAGTTTTGAGCTTGAAAACAACGTGTGAATGATCTTCACCTCAAGGGTGTGGCAAACGTGGTGTAGATGTGGGATTTCATTACTTCAAGGGTCTTGGCGACTTGATCTTGAAACGAATGTTACTACAAGTTTATAAGCTTGCAACAAAGTCTTGAAGGAATCAGCACGAGTGCTTGTTGATTCTTCAAGGTAATGCTTCGGCTTTGGTCAAGAGAAAGCATCGGCTCTGGTTGAATATTCTTCGAAGAGAGCTTTGGCAGCATATTAGTCGTCAAAGGTTTTGGTAGAGGTTCTTCTATGTAGAGATTTTTTTACCCCAATGCTTGTGGGAGGACCTTGTATTTATAGGCTTCTCAAGGCTTGCCTTTGGGTAGATTTGGCTTTGATTTATGTCCTAATTCGTCCATGGGAGAATTTAGGCATGTTTTGTGTCTTAATTTCAGCCACTTTACTCCCTTGGCCGAAATTATGAGGCCTTGTTGCCTATTTTGTGAGCAATCTTCAATTCTTGCCTGTTTTATGAAGATACCTTAATTTTCTTTTCGGTTTTAGGATTGATTTGGACCCTTAGCCTAATTTAGGAGAGTTTGTTCTCCCTTTGCCAAATTTAAGGAAGCTTTTGCACTTCCTTTACTTGATTTGTGCCACATGTTATTGATGGCTTATCCATTTGTGATGAGTCATATGCCACGTGGAGCTTTGCAATGCATCATTTGTATACAATGAAATTTACATGTTTGCAAATGCCCCCACTTCAAGGTCAGTTGTAAGCATGTGCTTGTCACATGTAGGAAACGTGTTTTGAAGTCCAGCAATGTGAATGTTCTAATCAAGGGTCATCGAGACTTGATCTTGAATTAGTTTGCTTCTTCAAGGGCCATAGAGGTGTACTTCTTGAATTGACATGTTGAATTCCGTCAAGGGCCGTTGAGGCGTATTTCTTGAACAAAACATTTCTTCAAAGGCTGTAGAGGCTTGGTCTTGAATGGAAGTGGTGAATTACATCAAGGGCCGGTGAGGTGTATCCCTTGAACGGAACATTTCTTCAAGGGCCGTGGAGGCTTGATCTTGATGAAATGAGCTTCTTTCTTCAAGGGCCGTAGAGGCTTGATCTTGAATGAAATTTTGGAAATGAATAAATCGGCACATACTTATTGTGTGTATTGATTTTCCATAAGTTTGGCAAAATACATTTGACATATTTTGAACTTTTCCTTGTAAAACAAACATTTTTTCCTTCTTGTAGGAAAACAAACTTTTTTTTTTCCTTCGTGGTGATTTCCTTCAAAGTTTTGGAAAGATTCAATGCTTGTCCATGGATGAGTAGGATGTACATTTCCTTTCCCTTTTTTCTCTTTTCCCATTACAAGGTGGAAAAACAAAAAAATTGTTTCTTGTTTTGATTTCCCATGGCATGAAGGAGGGATTTTTCCTTTCTTCTTTTTGATTTCCACGGCATGAAGGGGTTTTTTCTTTCTTTTCTTTTTTTGATTCCACGGCAAGGAAGGAGTTTTCCTTGCATGTTTTGATTTTCCCATGGCAATGAGGCATTTTACTTTCACTTTTGTTTTTTTTTTTTTTGGGAAACATGTCCTCTGACTTGCACGGCAAATTTAAGGTCGATTTATTTCTTGGCAAAATTATGAAAAAATATGGAAAACGTAGCTTTATCCTTTATCATTTCAGGCATATATCGTACATAACTAAGAAAAATCAGGAAAGCCTTCAAATTTTCATTTTCCTACAGCTGCGCAATTCTTGACGGAAAAGCAATTTCTGCGGGAATGACTTTGAATACTGGAATATTTGGCTGTAGGGAAAATTATGAAATTTGGGTACAATGATCCTTAGCCACTTAGCTTCCTTCTCCAATTGGCCTTGCATCAAAACCCTTCCGGAAAGTTAAGTTATCACCAAAAACATCCTGCCTGCGCAGATTGGCTGAAACTTGCCAGTTTTGCTTGGAATTTGCTTCCTTCTTTTGATGGGAATGTGATTTTTTGTTTTGATTTTCCTTTTGCTATTTGGGTATGTATTTCCCTTATAGCATTAGGAAGCAACTGACCCCTATATGTAGGACAATTGGGTGTATATTTTTTTTTTGCAACATAACTCTTCTTGCCATGCACTTTGTAGCTGCTTGGAATCGTGGGTTTTTTGCTGGTGTGCTTGCCATGCCTGTTGTTGCTGCTTGGAACTTGTTACCGTGCGTCACTTTTGCCGTGTGGGGTTGCAAAAGATTGCAGCGTTTTTACATTGTGTAGTGCCTTTTGGTCACAACTTTCTTTGGTGGTGACATAGTCATGCCCCTTGCCGCTGAGGCTGCTGGTGCCGGGCCCTTCTTACCGCTTGGCGCTTGTTGTAGTGCATCATTTTTACTGTGTAGGGTTGTGCAAAAGACTGCAGCGTTTTTACGCTGTGTAGTGCCCTTTGGTCATAACTTTCCTCGGTGGTGACATTGGCCTGCCTCTTGCCGCTGCATGAAGCTTGTTGCAGTGTGTCACTTTTACCATGTAGGGTTGGCAAAAGACTGTAGCATTTTTACGCTGTGTAGTGCCTTTTGGTCATAACTTTCCTCGATGGTGATGTTGGTCGGCTTTTTGCCGCTACTTGGAGCTTGTTGCAGTGCGTCACTTTTACCGTGTGGGGTTGTGCAAAAGACTGCAGCGTTTTTACGCTGTGTAGTGGCTTTGGGTCATAACTTTCCTTGGTGGTGAAGTTGCCGTGCAGTGCAAGAAATTGCTTATGTAATCGCTGCGAGGTTGCGTAGTATTTTGGTTTTCTTTGCTAATGTAGCACGCTTCAAAGGACCATCCTATAGTTGCCCTCTTCACCATGCTTGATCAAGCTTTGTGGCTGGTTTCTTCATGCTCTTGAGACTTTGCCATCTTCATCCTTCAACACTTACGAGGTTTTTCTTACATGTCTTTTGTTTTAGTGAAGCAAAAAATAAAACAAATAAAAAATAAAAAATCCTTTACTGTCCCATTTTGTGCTTATGTTTCCTTGTTTATTTTGTTGTAGCCATGGTATTTTTCAAGTACTTTAAGAATAATACCATCACCATTCTAGCGAAGGAAAGCAATTTGCAAGATAGGGTAACGACGTTAAAGCTTTACGCGTCGTTAACTGGCCCTAAGACGCTTGTTCTTTCTGCAAAAGACAATTTGATGCACATCAAGTCGTGGTCTTCTGAAGTATATTGGGAGGTAACGGATTTTGGCTAACTTATTTCGAAGAAGAAGGCGTGTACATCAAGGATTCTTATTTTGAATACTTCGCACCGTGCTCACGACAATTTTCCAGCTTTGTTTGAGCTTCTTGGTGATCGTATCCGCAGCAGAGCTATGACTTGGAATAACGCCTTGTCAACTACCGGAGAAGCCGTCTATGTTGAACTTTACTTGGAGTGGCTTGAAGATGTCTTGAGCCAATCCAAAGATGTGCTTACCAACATGGACCTTTATCATGCTGTGTATGCATCTTTGTTTAGCTACGATCGCCATCATTCTCCTTCGTGCATTCTTTGAGCATTGGTGTTCAGCACCAACACACTTCACACAGCTCAAGGGGAGATGTCGATTTCACTTTGGGATCTTCACAAGATAGGAGGCTTGCCAATCCAGGGGAAATTTTATGACGAGGTTTTTCCTAGAGTGGAGGAGTTTTCTCATTGCAACAGCCGAGGATTGCCTATGAGTTGTCGCTATTTGTTTTGGGCATACATAGTTTATGCTGTTGCGGGTCAGGAGCATTGAGTGTTGCCTTTTAAGCTTGTGCGAACAAGGAACGTTGAGTGTCGCCTTTTAATATCATACAAAAAAGAAGCGTTGTGCCGTGTGCAGTTTAGGCTCGTGCAGGCAATAGTGTTGTGTGTCATTTGGTGCCATTTGTAGTTTAGACTCATGCAGGCAAGGAGTGTTGTGCAGTTTGCAGTTTAGGCTCGTGCAGAAAATGAGCATTGTGCCTTCTTTTCAGGTATTGTATTGCTTCCAACTCTTGCAGTCGTAACTTTGCGTTTTTATCTTCAGTCAAGCCTTCTTGTATAGCCATCCTTAGTGATGGGATTTGACTTTTATGCGGCAGAACAGCTTCCATGCCATATACGAGAAAATAAGGCGTAGCTTAGGTAGGAGTCCTATGTGTCATCTTATATGCCCAAAGTGCTTTGCTTATTATTTCATGCCAATCTATCTTTGTTCGGCCGATTACCTTATTGAAGAGATTGCACAATGTTTTGTTGAATGCTTCTGCAAGACTACTAGCCGGAGCATGATACATGGAAGACTTGTGCTGCTTGAACTTGTATTTCTTACAGAGCTCATCCATGAGTCAGTTGGAGAACTGTTTTCTGTTGTCAGTGATGATGTAGCGAGGCACACCATATTAGTAGATGATATGCTAATTGATGAAATAGACGACAATTTCCTTCTTGACTTCCCTTAGGGGTATGGCTTCAGCTTATTTGGAGAAGTAATATGTTGCTGCTCGAATGTAAGCTTCTCTGACAAATGATTTTGGTGTAATTGGTTCCACGACGTCCGATCCCCATGCATCAAATGGCCATGAAGCAACCATAAGGTGTAATGGCTCAGACGGTTGATGTATAAAGTTGGCATGAAACTGGCAGGCTTAACATATTTTGGCTTGTTCCATGCAATCCTTCACCATGCTTGGCCAGTAATAGCCTATCTTTTTAAGCTAGAAGTGCATCTTTGGTCCAGACAGATGCGTTCCGCATATGCTTGAGTGTGCTTCTTCCATGGCTTGATTAGCTTCTTCCTCACCTAAGCATCTTAGAAGTACTCATTCAAAAGAACATCGGTAGAGTGTTCCTTTGTAGTAGAGAAAGCGAGGTGCTTGTTGATGTATTTCATAGCGGTGTCCAGGATCGTCTGGAAGCTTTCCATGCTCCAAGTAGTCGATTAGTGGCTGTCTCCACTCTTCAGTGTCGATGGGAAGTATTAAGATGATGTTTGTATCATCTAGTAGCATTTCAGTGACGAGCGTGATCACCCATCTTTGGCAAACTAGCATGTCTGCAACTTTGTCTTCTCCTATCACCATACTTGAGGCTAAGTTAGAGAGAGCGTTTGCCGTTTGATCTTTTCTTGGCACATGTTCTATCGTCACAGCTTCGAACTTTCAGAGCAGTTGAGTTGCTAGCCAGAAGTATGCGACGAGATCATCTTTCCCCACTTCATATTCAGTCAAGAGTTGATTGATTATGAACTTGGTATTCAGTGACGTTGTTGGAGCATAGCTCGCTTAGCCAGAAGGAATAAGGTAATATTTGCCTTTGTGGTGACATGAACACTAATCATGCCTCTGCTTCATCTACTCATGCGGATTCGTCAAAGAACATTGTCCATGTTGGGAAGATATCAACGTAGAACACCTCATCGTCAGGCATGTCATCGAAGATTTTCCAATCAGCTGGGATTGGATAACTAGTAAAGAAGTCTGCTAGCACTTGTCCTTTAATGGCTTTAGCTGGAACGTAGATGATCTTGTATTGATTGAGAAGCAACGCCCATTTCACTAATCGCCTATCAAAATTGGCTTGGACATAATGTATTTGACTGGGTTAGCTTTGGCAACCAAATGGATGGTGTAAGCATGAATGTATTATCTAATCTTTTGGACAACAAAGACTAAGGCATGTCACATCTTCTCGAACGGTGTGTAGCTGAACTCAACACTAGTGAGGGTTCTGTTTAGGTAATAGAGTGCTCTTTCCTTTTGGTCTTCATTTTCTTGTATTAAGAGTGCTCCAATGGAACCTTCTTGTGCAGCAATATATAGGATGAACGGCTTTTTAGGCATGAAAGCTTCTAAGACTGGTGGGTTAGTCAGGTACCTTTTATGCATTCGAAGGCATTGCGACAGACATCATTCTATACGAATGGAGCATCCTTCTTCATAAGTTTACTGAAGAGTTGATAGCATCCAGTAATGTTAGAGATGAAGCGTCTGATGAAGGCAAGTTGTCCTTGTAGACTTTTTAGCTTGTGCAGATTCCTTGGCTCAGGCATGCTTTGAATGGCCTTAATCTTTGATTGCTTTACTTCAATGCCACGGTGCTTGACAATGAAGCGGAGGAATTTCCCAGAGCTGACGCCAAATACACATTTTAACGGGTTCATTTTGAGGTTGTAGTGCCGTAGTTTGTCGAACATCATTTGTAAATCCTTCAAGTGATCAGATCACTTCTTGGACTTGATAATTATGTCATCTATGTAACACTTTACATTTTTCTGTAGCATGTCGTTGAAGATTTTCTGCATGGCGCGTTGATATGTGGCTCCAGCATTCTTTAAACCAAATGGAATTACCTTATAGTAGTAGATACCTTTTGGAATGTGGAAGGCTGTTAGTTCCTCGTCTTCGGGAGCTATGCGGATTTGATTGTAACCAGATTAGCCATCCATGAATGATAGCACCTCGTGACCAGTGGTCACATCAATCATAATTTTGATGATTAGCAAAGGAAAGTCATCCTTTGGGCAAGCACTATTGAGGTCTCGGAAGTCTACACAAACACGTATTTGTCCTCTTTTTTTTATGGACAATTGCGATGTTAGATATCCACTTAGGGTATTGCACCTCTCAAATGAAGCGTGCTTCGATTAGCTTGTCAATCTTGACCTCAATTTATGGGGTGAGTTCAGATCAATATCGTCTTTGACTTTGCTTTATTGGTTGCGTTTCGGGCTTGACTACAAGACAATGCACGGTTATGGTAAGGTCAAGGCCAGACATTTCTTTATATGTCCAAGAAAAGATGTCTTTGCATTCTAGAAGCAATTGGTAGTACTTCTCGATCTCGTTCGCACTTAGTGATGCACTCACGAAAATAGGCTTTGGTTCCTCGCTTGTGCCTAAGTTGAGTTCCTTGAGATCATCAACCGTAACTTGCCCCTCATCCTCAAGCTGTGGTGGTGCAGTAATGACATCCTCATTGGGGATTTCATCTTCTTTGTCTTCTTGGATTGTGATGTGGAAGGCATCTTGGACTTCCTCTTTAGTGCCATCCTTTTAGGCTTGTTGGCGTGAAGATTGGCCAGTGTGGATGATGGTGCGCCTCCTTACCTTCAGTGCTCCTTTTGTGTCAACCTCCAGGGTTGCTTGGCATTTCATCCTTGAAGGAATCAAGCTTTGAACATCTTTTTTTTTTTTTGCTAAACCATCGAGTTTCTCTTCCTTTGGCGTTGACTTCCTCTTTCTATAAAGTTCCTTGATTTCTTCAAGTCTTTCCAAGGCCGACTATCGTGAAGGAAAGCTAGCGTGTTGTCTGTTTCTTAGGTTTTGACAACCTTTCGAACATAAAGCTTTGAGGTGTTGGCGCGTTAAGCCTTTTGAAGACGGAGCTTCGGTCTTGATCACCAATGTGATCAAGTGCCAAAGTTCTGGGTTTTGAACGGTTCAACCTATCGAAGACTGATGTTCAAGGAGCGGGTTTAGGCTCCTCTTGACTTTGTTCAACGCTCAAGCTAATGTGTAAGTGCTAGCATTTTTTTACTTTTCTAGAAATCTTTGTGGGCTTATTTGGTGTGAAAGCCAAGTCCAGCTTTGTTATTGTCAACTCTATAACCATGCTCCTTCTACTTCTTTTGAGTCTCGGTGAGGTCACGTTCTTTGTCGTTGACGGTGTTTGAAACTTCCTTTCCAAGGTTTGAAGGGAAGGTGAAATCATACCCAGCCTTTGACATGAGTTTGTACGCATTTAGGTCGAAACCTTCTTTGGTCTTCTTGGTTGGAAAAACACTTGGTTCTGCCCCCTTTGCCAGGGGTTTTACGAAGCCTAGTGGTGGTTTTGAATTTTTAGCATCTCCTAGCTATGTTAGAAGTAAAACTGTGTTTGTTTGGAGCAGCTTTACATCATCCTTGTGCAATTGTGTGTTGGCTTTGTTTGTTCCAATTTTGAACGGGGATTACCCATTCTTTCTTCTCAATATTGCGATGTATCGGAAGACGAGTGTACTTGGTGAGGGTGTCACACTCCTTTTGATTGTTGTGGGCTTAGTAGGCTCGTCGTCATTTTTTCTTAAAGATGGCACGATTTCCACTTCTCGTTTCTTGGGCACGGCTTGCCACTCTTGTTTTCTAGGTATGGCTTTGCCTGTGGATTTAATTTCTTTTGGAAGAGCTTCGGGCACCATTTCTTCATCCATGTAGAATTTGGCATCCGCAAAATGTGATTCGGCTTCGGTGAACGGCTTGGTGTCACCTTGTATCACCTTCACTCATTCTCGGTAGGACTTTAGGCATTGGTGGAGGGTGGATGGCACTACACCATTCTCATGGATCCAAGGCCTTCCTAAGAGCAAGTTGTAGGAAGTTCTTGCGTTGATCACATGGAATAGTGTGCATGACATGAGTTCACTAATAGTCATTTCTAAGCAGACCATGCCTATCGCTCTTTGTCCTTATTGGTTGAAACCTTGGATTAGCAAGCGGCTTCGGGTCAGTTCACCCGCCTTGATGTCGATTGTAGTCATTGTTGACTTTGGCATGATGTTTATGGTTGAACCACCATCCACAAGCATGCGGTTGACTTTGTGCTCCCACACATATCCAGAGACGAATAGATGACGGTTGTGAGGATTCGATCCCAGCAGCAGGTTTTCGTCATTAAAGCTGATTGCGTCATGGGCAACACAACATGTAGCATATTCATGTGGTTGAATGATGCAGGACAGAACCAATGGTATCGAGGAAAAGGGGATAGATAACTTGGGAATCACTCGACCAAGGGCAACGTAGCTCGCTCACATCACTAATCGTGGATTCCCTCACACGACAAGCCAAGTGCTTGATTTTAGAAGGAGAAACAACTCACTTCAATTGCACAAAGCAAATATAATTTTAATTCATTCAAGTCTGCCATTCAAGGCTCTCTAGTACAATATTTATAAATGTTTACAAATTAATAGACTTTAAGTTTCTATGATACCCTTACAACTTGCAAAATAACTTAACAAATTCCTAAGTAATTAAAATACAAAACCTTTGTTATTTCAAAGCATATTAATGGTTTCAAATTGTTTTCTCCAAGTCTTCTTCCCACATCATTCTCCTTTTCTTGAAAAAAAAAATCTTCCTCGAGTTTCAATTGACCATTTTTTTTTTCCTCAATCTTTTGGATGTCCAACCAAGAGGAACCACAATACCCAATTTAGCACCAAAATTTTCCAATCCCTTGAGCAAATCCAAATAGTAGAATATTCCAAGAATTTTACTTTCTAAAACTTTCTCAAGTTCTGTGCACTGCTTAGCCATTTCATGATATCAACAATTTCTTTTGAAAAATGCTAGTCAATCTTCCAGATTTCCTTTTGATATTGATGACTTGGAAAAATGCTTTGGTCCAAGTATATTTTCCTACTTTGAAAAGCAATAAAAGATTCCCAAATGTAGTCACATATATAATGGGTATCAAGGTCAAATATTACCTCTTTATGATGATGCACGCACCGTTCTTTCATAGATGAACTCATTCCTTTGTCACCGTAGCAGTATTTAGAAAAAATTGGAGCAAGATTGGCATTGACTCCAAGTTGCAAGCAACTCTGGTGATTAACCACCATAAGCATAGCCTTATAATCTTTATCGTGCTCGCCATAAATTAGTAGAGAACACCCATCGAAAAAGTTCTCTTTGAGGTCATCATCATCATCAACATACTCATCATAAATTGGTGGTAAATTCCAATCGACGAAACTAGTTTCTTCGACAGTGTGCTCTTCAAACAAATTGTAAATCACAGCCATGATCTTCAACCGCAACGGATAACCTACTCTAATGTCACTTGATGCAGGACAGAAGCAAAGGTATCGAGGAGAGGGGGATAGATAACCTGGGAATCACTCAACTACGGGCAACGGAGCTCGCTCACGTCGCTAATCGTGGATTCGCTCAAACGACCAAGCCAAACGCTTGATTTTATAAGGAGAAACAACTCACTTCAATTGCACAAAGCAAATATAATTTTAATTCATTCAAGTCTACCATTCAAGGGTCTATAGTACAATATTTATAAGCGTTTACAAATGACCTAGTTTCCTCTTGTTGGGATCTGATTTGGACCCTCCCAATCATGATAAAGATTTAACTAACATATTATAATTTTAATCAGTTAGAGTAGTGATTTAGGTTAACTTCTTTCCTTTTAAGTAGGACATTAAGTTAAACATGTTGGAGTGGTGGAAAACACCACGTCTAAAAGGCTCAGATAGTGTTATAGTTACCAACTAACGTCTATAATAGGTGGGAGGCAGTTTGGTTCAGTATCTGTTTATAGTTTGGTCTATGCGCATAAGAAAACATGTTCCATAAAGATCACTAGGCCTATTACGAGTGAGATCATCAAGTTCTTATTGAGTAGAAGACCTCCATTATTCGATCATTGAGAAATAACATCTTCAGGTATTCCTCCATCACTACATATAACTGATGTTTTTACTTTTTTTAGTTTGGATTTTTAATTTACATTTTAGTTTGTTTTGATTTCATGTGGTTTAGAAAGATGTATGTTGTATGCGCCAAGAACAGTCATGTTCTTCAATTCTGCCCAAGGAATGATGAATATCCTACATTTGTCCAAAATGATTCATACCTCATGAGTTTCTCTAATTTAAGGTCACTGCATCCTTTCTCAAACATGTATAGCCCTGATTGAAGGAACCTCATCAACACTCTTAGAACAATATAGAAACTCCAAGTCAAGCATTTGCACCTCCACCACATTAGATCCCTTTTGACTGTTCTTTGGAGGTCACTTTGAAGCTGCTCACTCAAAACACTTGACAATTTCAACAATCAACGAGTAGCATGTTTCAAAATCACTCTACTACAATAACAAATTTGGAAATCCAAGTGGGGCAGATTATCCAAACTTTGAAAGAACAGCAACCATGTGGTGATGATTTAGAAGAAAAGGAGAAACAACAATCGAAAGCTAGCTGTGTTATTTTCCTACGGAAGTGCATGAGCTTTACGAAGATGAAGAGCCTTACACTATTCCCAAGCCATATATTCCACCAGTTTCTTTTCTAGGGAGACTTGTCAAACCCAAGCATGATGAGACTCCAATGAATGTGCTTGGAGAAATTGCGCCAGTTATAGAGTTTGAAGCTATTTCCCAAGAGTTGTGTTGGATTCTCCGTGTTGTGTTATATCTTCACATATGCTTTCTATGGAGTCTTTGAGAGAGGATTTATTGCTATCTCACCATAAGGAAGAAGAATGAAAGTTAGATGAACAGATCTTGTTGCCATCTCACCATAAGGAAGAAGATACGGAGATAGAGGATGAGACTACTGTCCTTAAATATTGCATTCATTCTTAGCAGCAGCAACTCGTCCATTGAACACCTTTATCTTGCCACCTCTTCAACTTATTTCAAGGACATGGCCTCGCATTTGATACATAAGGAGAGAAATAAAAGCCATCATAACCGAGGAAATTAAAGGCACTATATGTCAAGGTCATTCGTAAGAAGCCACTTATTGCCACCAAGGTCGTGAACTATCTTGAGTTCTTGCCACCTTAGACGTTCACTAATCACACCCACCGCGTCTTGCCTAGACATTAAATAAAGTGCTTGTTAAGAGACAACCTAGTTGAGTTTGTGTTCTTTCCTTTTATTTGTGTCTTTTACTTTTGTTTTATTTCATTTCATGCACTATGCCTATTTGCATTGAGAGCTATTTGAGACTACTACTCTAGTGAGCTATTATAAGCATATTTGCTTCCTTGAGAATGTTTAAAGTGTTTTTACTCCTATCTTTTTCTTTGAATTTCACTTTAAATGATCTCATTATCTTTATTTGATTGAATGCTAATTAATATATTGAAACGATGTTAGGCTATACATGTTTTAACTAAAAGGATTTATTCCCAACCTTTGTGTGCTCCATTCACCTCTGTCGCAGCCAATGAACATAGTCTCTAGACATTATCCAAAGACCAAGAATAATTGATTACCCAATTCACCAAGATGAATCAAGAACTCTAATTAAAAGGCAAGTAATACCTTAAGACAAGAACTTAAAATTGGCATAGAATATGATCAACATAAGAATAAAGAAAAAGAGGTTTTGAACCCACTAATTAAGAACAAGAGGCTAATGAGCCCATAGAAGAACAAGAAATTACTATTGAGCTTTTAGAAGATACTGACATGGAGCATCATTAAACCGAAGATGTTAGGATTAGCAAAAAACAACAAAAGTTTGAAAAATTTATTAGTACTGTACCAGTTAATATAATAAACGATAAAACCTTGTTTGAAGAAACATAAAAAGCTAAATTAAGATTATTTCCAGTGGACGTGTATTATGAGATCTTGAACAGAGCATCATAGTCCATGCAATAGTTACAATGATAGTTGTAAGTTGCTTTGTACCGGTCCTTCCTTGACCCAAAATTAGGGATGAATGTTATTACAAAGATATATCCAACATGTAATTGTGATAATACAGAGAATTGTAATTGTAATTGTAAACCAGAAGTTAGCATAGCTTTGACTTGGATTAACATTAGAGATTTCCAACCATGGCATATTAGTTATAAGCATTAAAAAAAAACCATAATGAAGTAGAAGTCATCCCAACCTTATTATTAAATTTCGGTTATCTTGATAAGATTTTTATTAGCCATAGTTCCCAATTAGAAATATTCTCGGTTAAGCTTAAGAAATAACAGAAGATTACTTAGAAGTATAGAAGAAAATATGTATAATTTTATCAATAGTCCTCCATATAGGTATAAACACATGCATAAGAAAGAGGTAAGGCACATAGCTATGGTAAATGAGGAATCTTTAGATTATCCTCAGTATCACCCCCATAGATTCCTTCACAACAACACATTCTGAGATATTGTGAAGCCCAAATGTTAGCCTTTGAGGAATTTAAAGATGTTAATTATGATATATTATTAGTAGTAGAAGACAAAGAAATGTATATTTACAGCAAAATAAATATTTGTCATCAGCCCTACTGGAATCTCAAAATTTCAAGGAAGAAGCTGGAGCAAGATAAAAGAAAATAGTGAAAGAAAAGAAGAACTAGAAGAATGAGATAATCAATATTATAATAATATGATAGAAGAAGAACTGAACAACATAGACAAGATGATGGAAACATAGAAGAGCTAGCAGCAGATAAGCAAAAGTTGAAAGAATAACTCAACAAGAGCAAGTAGATAATATTTCACAATAGCACCATGAAGAGTTACGTACAATAAATTAAAAAGAGATCTCTTGTTTGAAGGAGGCACTTAGACTTGCGTACTAGCAACCTATCTTTAATGGTGTTCGAATTCGGGAAATGGAAGAGGACTTGAAACAGGCAGTTCGGAATGAAGAAATTTTTTGGCGGACAAAGTCTAAGGTTCAGTGGTTACGTGAAGGAGACAAAAATACTCGTTTCTTTCCTGCTCGGACTATGAAAAGGAGGAGAAGGAATGTAATCCGTGGGTTTGAAGAGGATGATGGGACGTGGGCTACTAATAGGCAGCATATTCAGGAGATTGCAATTCAGTACTTCTACACGCTTTTTATGTCGGATTCAAACACAAGCACGAATTTCCAAGAGATCATTGATTGTGTACCGTGTCGTGTCGGTCAGGTGGAAAATAGTTCACTAATTGCCACGATAACTGATATGGAGATTGAGCATGCTTTACATCAGATGTATCCAACTAAATCGCCTGGTCCGGATGGATTTAATGTAGGCTTCTTTCAGCACCATTGGGAGACAGTGGGAGGTGCAGTTTTGGGTATGGTTAAATTGTTTTTCCAATCTGGACGTATGCTTCGCGAGTTAAATCACACAAATATTGTTCTTATTCCAAAAGTGGATAATCCCAGGAAGATTACACAGTTTCGGCCTATTTCTTTGTGTAATGTGGCGTATAAGCTTATTTCCAAGGTTCTGATAAACAGGCTAAAGAAAGTTATTTCTAATGTTATTAGTCAAAACCAGCCAGCTTCTGTTGCGGGTCGGCAAATTTTGGATAATATTTTGGTGGTTCATGAGTTACTACATTCTATGAAGCAAGGGAATGATGAGGGTATGAATTTTATGGCTTTGAAATTAGATATGGCCAAAGCTTATGATCGCGTTGAATGGTCCTTTTTGAATGCTATGCTGCATAAATTAGGATTTGATGATGTTTTCTATCAGTGGGTAATGGAGTGTGTCCGGACTGTTTCATACAGTGTGATCATCAATGGGGAAGCCACAGGTTATATTGAGCCGTGTAGGGGTCTTAGGCAGGGAGACCCCTTATCGCCTTTTTAATTTCTAATTTGTGCTGAAGGTTTGTCTGCTTTAATCCAAAATGAGGAAAGGGTTGGACGTATTCGAGGTATGATGGTGACTCATCGTGCTGCCCCTCTTTCTCATGTTTTCTTTGCAGATGATTCCATTATCTTTTGCCAAGCCTCGGAGATGGTGTTGGAAATGTGCCCTAAAACCAATCATATGATGATACTTTGCGGACATTTCACATGTTAAACTAATCTAGTTTAATATAAAGGGCAAAGGTTATTGTTTTAAGCTGTCTCATATAAATGTTATATGCTTAAACGATAAGTCCAAGGAATATGTGATTAGGAGAATGTAATCTAAAGAAGTTAGATTCATGAGACCATTCTCTTTCGTATACATATCCTAAACGTTCCTGATCATAGGATTGCCAATTGGGCATTGACAGTCCGTTAAGATCAGTATGTGCTATGTCTTCTCTTAGGGAGAGTGATTGGTCTCGAGTCATTGGTGTGACTGACACCAAGACAAACATGTAGGTGCTCAATAGAGAATGAGTCTACTGAACACGATCAACGAGGAGTTCTCATACTCATGTCACATGAGAACTCATGGTTGGGATAATGCAAAGTAGTCATTTGACCTGAGGCATCATAGTTGTCTTATGGTTAGGTCCTTGATCTTTGACTATGTCAATGTCACTCTATCAGAGGGTGTCCATGGCGTAGTTGGGGTCAAGTCACTTAGCCATGGAGGCAAGTGAATGCGCAACAAGGGATCTCTAACCTTCAAACTGTTTGAGGGAGAATACTCTATGATATCATTTAGAATCTCTGGCCAGAGTATGAATGAGATTTGGAAAGTCGTTCCGAATCACATTCAAAGTAATCATATAAGTAAATGAATCACATTGGATAATAGACATGATTAAACTATCAAACCAAACAATGTGGTCAAGAGTGTTGTATTAGAGAAAGACCGTATTGCATTGTAATCCTAAACTGAATAGGTTCTCCACCTCTTCTGATTAGCTTGGGTAGCCATGACATACTGCTAGGTGTCACTCATGGTTTGTGGAAGCTCTAATAGTGAGTAATCACTAAAGGGAGAATTGAAAGTAAGTTTCAATTCACAATCGATTTGAAAGAGTTCTAATCGCCCACTGCCTCGCTAAAAGGAACCTAATGGATCGTACACCGAGTAAGGTAGAGATTGAAGAAACAACGGAGATGAGTAAGGCTAATTAAATGGTTTAATTATTTATGGCTAGGATTAATTAATATGTTAATTAATCAAACGAATAAGTTCGTTATAGACCTCGGGTTAGTTTTGGGCCTCAAGGCCCAATGGGCTTCGAACGTCAAGCCCATTGACTTAAGTTGTATGACAACTTAATGACTAATAAAACATAAGGGCACAAACAGCCCAATAAACCCTTAAGGCCGGCCATGATGAATTAGAGTGGGTTTTTGAACTTATTACAAGTTTGCCACTCCAATGAAGGTAGGTATAAATATGACTTTATAGCTTTTTCTTCATGAGGGTTTCTTTTGGAGAAAGGATGAGAACACTTTTCTCCCTTTTCTCTTTAAGTGGCCGGCCCCCTTGGAGGGGATTAACTAGCATCTAATCCTACTCCAAGGTTACTCATCTCTTCTAAATGCTCTCATTGGTGTGGAGGCTTAGAGGTTCCCTTTCTTGGGAACTTGGAGAATCCATTCTACCATCCTCCTCCAAGAAATCCATGGAGCCAAGAAGCAAGGAATGAAGGCCCTCTCCTTGGGTGATTAGCCTTTGCTTATGCAAAGAGGAATCAACAAAGGTATAAGATTTCTCAACTCACTTTATTTTGAGTTGAGTCTTGGTTCACCTATCTACTAGGCTTTGAATTTCATGGGTTAAGTTTTGTTTTTGAGTGCATATAAACATGATTCCGCCTTTAAATGTTAATTGCATGTTGTTGATGTTTCTCAAATGAACTTGTTTTTCACAAATTTTCTTTCAGATGGAAGCTTTATATGTGACTGAGCTACTTCAGAAATATGCTGTTGGTTCTGGACAATGTGTTAATTTGGATAAGAGTTCGGCTTTCTTTAGCTCCAGTTGTCCCCAAGATTTGAGGGTCCGCTTATCGACTATGCTTGGGATTCAGTATAAAGATACCTTTGGGAAGTATTTGGGTATTCAAGTAGATTTTGGAATTTCGAAGAAGAAAGTGTTCGAAGATATACGGAATAAGTTAGATGACATAATTAATGGATGGGCGGAACAGTTCCTTTCGGTGGCTGGGAAATAAGTTCTCCTCAAAAGTGTAGCTACTGCCTTACCAAATTATACAATGTCGTGTTTCTAGCTTCCTATTAAGTTGGCTAAGGAGATTGAGCAGGTGATAGCTAGATTTTGGTGGAGGAATCCAAAAATGCGGAAGGGAGTCCATTGGGTGGCATGGAGTAAATGGTTAGCGGCTAAATATGGGGTAGGGGAGGACGGTGATAGTTTGTTGAGGTGGGTGGTTTGTGGTCTATGGAGGATTTGGAAGTGTCGGAATAGTATGGTTTTCGAGAAGACTATGGTGGAGCCTAGTATAGCGGTGGAGCTTTTAAAAAAGCAATGGGGGGAGATTGAAGGGAGTGAGCGAGATTTAGGGTGGCCTCCTAGCAGTCGACGGCAAGGGGAGGAGGTAGGGGCTTGTGTTGGGTGGCTGAAGCCTCCTTTTCAAACAATTAAATTGAATTGTGATGGAGCCTGGATTAAGCAAACACTTAGGGGTGGTTTTGGATGGGTGGCTAGGGATTTTGCGGGAGTGTTTAAAGTAGCTGGGGGTGTGGGGAATGTTTACTGTGATTCGAGTTTGATGGCGGAAGCAGAAGCAGTGCGGGCGGCTTTGGCTGTTTGCGTGGAGAGAGGTTTTGGGTGTGTTCAGGTGGAAACGGATTCAAAGACTCTGGTGGATATGCTCAGTGGTGCTATTCAACTGGAGGCTACTGTGGAGGGTATTCTTTGGGATATTAATCATCTCAAGCTTCAATTAGATCAAGTTGAGTTTCTTTTTACCCCTCGTTCGTGCAACGGGGTTGCGCATTTGGTTGCAGCTCATGTTATACGAGTGGGGGGATGTCAATTGTGGGATTTTTTTGAACCGGAGTTGTTGTTTAATGATATGGCTTCTGATGCAAACATTTCAATTCGTATTAATAAAGTTTTGTTCTTGGAAAAAAAATATCTAATATAGCATATTATTTCTAAGAAATAATTTTGCTCACCACCCTCAAGTGATAGTGATGTTCACCACTATATTTATCATCGTTTGATAAGTCAAAAAGTTTGAGATATGTGCAATGAATAGATACAAATCTTAAAGTTTAAATTCATTCAATGATAATAAATAAGGTGATGAACACTATCACCATTTGAGGATGTGAGAAAAAATACACCTTACTTCTAGGCAACATGGGCCTCATGTCGAATTTGACTTTTTGTGCAGTGGTTAATTGGTGTAGATACGAGATGATACAAGTATAGCAACCAACTATAAACACCATATCGAATTATGTCCCAAAACTATGCGATATTTAGCTTCAATTATTCAAGATCCAATGACGACTAGGTCGGCTTCCCCATTTAGAACATTTGCCAAACGCAGTGGACGAGCAATCCTAGTCAAACCTACATGTTTCTGTCTGCAGATTGAGGAGCCAAACCAAAGTCTCTACTTAGGAAAATATGGCCGTATACTACAGTATCTTTAATAGTCAAAATGAAAAATTACTATATAAAATTGGAGTATATTGTTATGTTGTCTTATAATAAATTCACACAATTAAATAGAGGACGAGTTTATGTTTTAGGATACAATATTAATAATCAATTCATGTTGTACGATACAAATACACACACACATATATATATATATACACACGCAATAGTCTATCAAATGACAAATATTCAGATACTACAAAATAACTTCTCAAATGGAAAAATTATTTTATACTACCTACTACTTATTGGTCAAAAGGGGATTCCTTAGGATCCGAGGGATTCTGTAACCATATTCGTTTATTATGCGGTAAAAAATTATTTAAAATTAAATATAAATAGTACATAACGAAAATTGACCACACGATATACAATAAACAGATATAATTATAAGATTCTCCGAATCTCCAAGAAAAAGATCCGGGGGATCCTTTTCCGTCAAAAGGAAGCTTATCTGTTTAGAAACTAGGCTAATTTTTAATGTGGCATGTTGTATTCCTTCACGCGTGTACGAACTGGTCACAAGCTGCTCTGCCCACGAATCATGATTGATAGCCATGTTTAATTTCTTTTTCTTTTTCTTACTCCTGACTCATGCATGATGGGCACCCTGGCATACGTATTTCGTGTTGCTTTATACCCATGATGCAGCCACGCTCAAGTTTGAATTAATGTTTATTTATTTTTAATATCTAAATCAGCTTAGTTGCTTTCGAATGACTAAGTTATGTAATTAGAAGTATTAACTCTTAAGATAATTAGTTTCCGCGGGGGGGGGGGGGGGGGGAACACAAATTGAGATCTATGCAATTTTAGAGCCGTGGGAACATCGTGTTTAGGTGTATTTATGTCATGTCATATTTATGCACCATCTATCAAACACAACCCTAATATAGAATAGAGGTATTTGTTGATTCATCTTCCGAAATTGTACGCAGCTGTTAATTTTCTTCATAACTTTAATTTTAGCCAATTACTCCTTAAACTTTTATAATTAGTCAATTTTTTTCTTGAACTTTAATTTTAGCCGAACTTTTATAAATAGCCAATCCCCCCCCCCCCCCCGGCATTAGATTTAAAAAAAAAAGATTCATTCAAATTTTCATCATTTTTACCCTTATACAGTTGTCATGTGTTGTTTCCGTTATCATGATGGATTGAAAATTTTAAAATATAAAGCCAAGGGAAAATTGGCTATTTATAAAAGTTTAGGGGATGATCGGCTAAAATTACAGTTTAAGAAGGAAATTGTCTAATTATAAAAGTTCAATAGGGTAATCTGCTAAAATTAAAGTTCAAGAAGAGAGATTGACAGCTTCATACAAATTCAAAGGGCAAATCGACAAATATGCCTATAAAATATATAGTTTCGTGTTTTTTCCGGTTATCTTCCTCTTTTACGTTCTAAAAGCTACAATATTTAAATAATATTTCACAAAATACAAGTATTGACATATTGCACATAGAGATAGGAGAAATACAATATTCGAGGGTCGAGTGTTTAGACGAGCGTGTTTTGTCTCTGCACATCCTTGCAGGAGCGGATGAAAATAGGGACAAAGGTGGTTCTTGGACCACTAGAATCTGGAAAATATATATGTGAAGATTTTTCGAAAATCTTTCGAATGTTTCATATGAGTCTTTTTTGTAACTACTAAATGTTTGATGTAATACATTTAGACATATCTCGACATATTGCGTCGATAACACTTGAAAAGTTCTCTCTATATCACTCATCATATTACTTAGACATATGTTGATATCTATTGACATGTGCACAACAAACCCACCAAGTTAATAAATTGATTTTTTTTTTGTGCACTTTACTCTGTTACTATCTAAAAAACTTGTATTCAATCCTTGGACCCCACAAGGTTCAAATCATAGATCAGCCATTGCATCCTCGTCCCCATCCCTTATTTTCTTCTTGCATACCTTTCTCATTTGAGGCGAATCCTTACAATCTAAAATAAGGCCTCCGGTGAAAGTTTAGTGTTTGGAGCAACAATCCGAGGATAATGCATATTTATTATAGAAAAATTGTTTCATAAGTTTAAAGAATTTGTGCGATTGACTAAAATGATCAACAACTAAATTTTGATTGATAAACTTCATCTATCGCACTTATAGAATCATCATTTCATCCTAATAGCCACATTATTTGTATTTTTTAAAAATTAGTTAGTTCAACCCTAAAATGTTGTAGAATCATTATAAAAATAAAAAAAAACAATTCCAAAAAGAATTTCATCTTTGTTTTGAGTTGAAAAAGACTTATGTGATAGAGAATTATTAGGTATGTGAGTGTTTAGTGCATAAACATAAAGTTGAGTCTTCACACTTTTTTCTTTAGATTAAAAGTAGAAGCAAATCAAATTTTAACCTAACATATATTCATAAACACGTTATCTCACAAGGAAAAATGACTACTTTTAGATCAAGTAGTAGTGAACATTTCTTGCGTCTAAGACTAAATTTCAATCTTCCCTTCTCCTGATTTGATTTCCTGATACAAGCAAAATCATAATCAAGTAATATAACACTTAGTTATTGAAGAAGACAAACAAGAAAAGTAAAACAAAATAATTGATTATCATCACAATCAAGCAAAATGATGAAGGGAATATATCAGCATCAAGAAAACCAGAAAGAAAAAGAATAATAGCGTGTTTAATTTATTTTTTATTTTTTATGCAACGGTATATTTTTATCAAGCAATTATCTATAAGGGTTAAAATAAAACTGACCTAGATAATATAAATCCATATCGAACTCGTCATTTACAACGAGTATCAAACTAAGTAAGTGACGTGTTTAAACTTTTAATTAAATTAGCACCATAAATTTATGATCAGATAAAAAGTTCGCCAGTAAACATCTATTAGGGAAACCAATATATAACGGGTCACTATTTTTTTTCCTCAACTGGTTCAAAACCTATCATTAGTTCTGGATATAGTTGGTAGCTGGTCACTGAACCAACCGAATAAACACACTTTCAAACACTAGTGTAATATATAATTCCTGCGTAAAGTGATGTAGAATTTTGTGTGATTTGGTAATTCCCCAAATAATATAAAACAATTCCTTATATATAAGGTCGACGGACCGACAAATCATCCACTGGAAGACATGTGTGTTCTGGTCTATTTCTTTATTTACTTACGTATGTGCACACGTAGACATGGAATCTATAATTAGAGGAAGATTAATTAACACATTATATGCTTTTTATAAAGCATATGACGCTACAGGTTTTTGCCTTCAAATAATTTGATTATTATTTCTTAATATAAAGTTTTTGTCCCCTTACCATCCCCACATAGTAGACAACAAGCAATCCTCCTAAAATAGCATTTAACAACCATAAAAAATCTCCCTAAAAGGCAAAACTGGAAAAAAACTAACAAATGCGAAACAACCCATGTAAGAATAGCTTTCACACTCGTTAACAATCAAAATAATAATTATTTCGAGCTTGGAATTCAAAGGGGGTTGAAGGGTTCCCATAAGGTAATGATCGTGACATAAAAAATGGGTGATGAAAGTGATGATGAGACCATAAGACAAAGAGGTTTTCCCGGAAAGGGTACTCTTTTCCTGGAAAGTTCCCCTCATGATTTAATTGGTCCACACTCTACACCATCCATTATGTGTGATGTGTGGCTTGTTTTTAGAACAACCTTTCTCATTATTCATCATAGCTTGCCTGTAACGTAAACATGTAGTAATTTTGTTTGTCATAATCAATTTGGACCGTCCATTTATCTCATATAGCTAAAGCTAGTATACCCTATTTATTGCGTTTGGGTGTTCCTATATTGTAAAGGTAGGGTATGCCGAGTTTCATTCTCCTCGATCGTATAATTTAAAGAAATTGTTGTCACCTATCGTTTAATCTAAATCCATCTTGTCCGCTTTACATGATATCAAATGGTAAGTCATCAGACTTCCTTGAACTAAAGGCCAAAAAAGGGAACTGAGAAATATATATATATTTTTTAGATGGGATTTAGGAATTTTAATCCATACGAAGGGAGGGTGGATTGGGTCCTTGTTAGGGTTGGGGTCCATGCATCAAATGGGAAGAGGAGTCTGACTTTGATACAAAATCTCATGATAAGATTTTGTGAAAGAAAGAAGGGAAGAGAGCCATTGGCATATCACGTGGGTTGTGACCCTACTGGTCCTAGTAAAACCATAGCATGTCACGTGACCATAATCCTTTACTAAAATTATTAGTTTTTGTATTTTTTTGTTTTAGTGAACCATCCATTCCTTTCTTTCTCGTCACGCTTCTCACCACCCATTTTAGTAGTAGTGGTGGTCGACCTCTATCTCTAACCAACTGAATTACAGACAAATACATGTGAGCTAACGTCCCACCCCTTAACCCCACACTTACTTCTTATGTAATCATTCATTCCAATATTGTTTTCTTGGTCAAATGTGTGATAATTTTAAGAGAAAACATTTAACATCTTTCAATTGTTCTTTGTTGTATCATGGGTAATAATGCTTGCGTTTTCAGACAATATTGTTGGTTTTATAAGTTACAGAAATGATAGAAATACACTTATTTACAAGAATTAACAAGGGATGATGGGATATGAGCATGTATAACAAAATAAGTAGGTATATGAACAAGTGCCAAGTGGTGGGTACAAATGATACAATAGTTTACTTGAATTAATGAGTTTACTAATTCGAAAAGTGTGCTGAAAATTTAAATTTTTTCAAATGATACAAAATATATGGATTTACTTGATATGCGTAGTTTACGAGTGATTGCTTTTACTTAAGAATTGATACTTCTGTCATATACACTGTTTAGTTTTCTCTACGTGTGTGTGTTAAAGATAGGAAATGAAAAGGCATTTGTAGTAGATATTGTATTGTATTTATTCAGATAATTACGATTTATCCAAAAACATTACCTTTGTTTGGTCCAGTGGTTCGAGATTTCAATCTTATCTTATATTTCATACATCAATGCCAACCTCTTTCACTTCAACTAATTAAGTCATGCATGAGTGTTGTCGTTTGTTTAAACTTTCATAGATTATCTGAAATATTCATGCTCATACGTAAGCTATGCACGCTTGGTACAAAAATGAACTCCAAGAAAACAAAAATTCAAAAAAAAAAAACATAGATTAATCAACAAACAAATAAATAATAGTAATCCCTTCATAGATATATTTCTTGACGATTTACAAACATATATAAATAAATAAAAAGTAAAAGTAATTGATCAGTAGTAACTATATTTTCTACAAATTAATTACACTAGTCCTTCAGAGTCCACTACAAAGCCCTTAACCAAAAATATAGGGGTCATGAGGGTTTGATTTCTCTTTCTTTTTTTTCTTTTCCTTCTTCTAATCAAATCCTAACACTAACACAAATAGTAATTAATATTCTAATCAACAAGCTGCTGAGGGATTGGTATAGTGATTGTAAAAGTGAGGCTTTGGAGCCATAGAAAATGGGCTCTTGGATGATCCCTCACCACCCGCACCTCCGATTCTTTCACAAGATGGACACATAGTGAGGGTGGCTGTTGGCATATGCATGTACAAAGGTTGGTTTAATTTGAGTGCTTTCAGTTCTTGCAGCTCTTTTTGTAGCCTTCTGTTCTCATCTGTTAGTGTTTCACAGCACTTCTTCAAGAACTCACAGTCTACCTCAGTTTGCTTAAGCTTTGTCCTGCGAATTAACAAATCAAAGCCAGCATAATCAATTTTTTTGCATTAATTAATATCTTGACCTTTTTGGAAAATAACCCAGAAATTTTATCTGGAAATTAAATTTTAATATTTACCTGGCTCTCCTATTTTGGAACCATACTTCCACTTGCCTTGGCCTCAGGTTTAACTGCCTGGCTAAAGCTTGCTTTTGCTTCTGAAAATAAACCAATGAAATTAATATTAGTTTTCATAGAGACAATAATATTAATAAAAGATAAATGATTTCAGTAATATTAATTATTTTTCATAGAGATAATAATAGTAATAAAAGATAAATGATTTTCGTACATTTTTTCGCCTCATGTGCACATCGTTTGTAAAGAAAATCAAGACAACAGAAATAAACAACGATGTGCATAAATCTTTCTCTAATCAAATAGCCCAACAAGATGATTAGAGAGAGAAATTACAGGATTGAGAGTGCTATGTTGTTTGAAGCTTTCCTCTAAGAGAGCAGATTGTTCCTTGGTGAGCCTGAGCTTCTTTCTAGCATTAGAACCGTCTTCATCTTCATCACTCACTCTTGAGGAGACTTTCTCATCGACATCAACCTCTTCACTGCTGAGGTCTCTCTCCCTCTTGACCATTCTACCACTAGAGAAGGAGTTAGAGACTGCGCTATGACTGTGAGGAGAGGACGCCGCAGCAGCTTGCCTGTACAAATCAATTGCTTCCTCCTGAGAAGAATTACCAACCTTGTAAATATTGGAGGCTACTGTTTGTTGATGGTATAGCTCACCAGAAAGACCTAAAGTTAAAGATGGCCCAAAAGCACCACTTGTTGGAGCAGAATTTAGGGAAGGCTTAATATTATTCTTTGCAAACTTTGTAAGGTTACAACTCTCCTGAGGAGCAGACGACGTCAGACCTAACCCTAATACAAGGCCTGTGTTGCAAGCTTGATCATCGAAACCCATTTGGCAGAAGAAGAAGAAGGAGGAGGAGGAGGAGGAGATGTAATTGGGGGTTTGTTATGTGAAATGGGGGGTTGGGAGAGATAATATATATGGTTGAAGTTTTGGGAGCAAAAGGGTGTGTTATGAGTTTGAGAGAGAGAGAGAGAGAGAGAGAGAGAGAGAGAGAGGGAGAGAATTAGGAATGAGACTTTTGTGGGGGCGTTGGGTGGGTGGGTGGGTGGCTATGATTATTAATCAAACGAAGGAATGAGTAGAGAAACGAATCTGGGGCATTGGGAAATTATGAAGGTACCTCCCTCTCTCTCTACATAGGTTGACCATTTGAGTCCCACTACCATATAATATATATTCTTACATGCATAATCTCCATTCCATTATTATAACAACAAAACAATAGAACTCACATATATGCTTGCTGCTAGAATCCCATGGCAGTGGGAAACACATCAAAGAGGATGATTCGCTTGTGCTTCGCCACCCATTAACGTACCAATTCCAACTATTGCTAGCTACTACTTTAATTTTCTTTTCATTTATATGCTTCCTCTTGCGTTTGTAGCTTCTCACTTTACATGTATTTCAATTATTGGGCACACTTTTGCTCTGTGCTATCTTTACTTGTGTCTCAGCAGAAGTATTCCGTGACATATATATTATCATTAGAAAGAAATGTTCTCTTGGTCACTAGACATGTATGATCGTTCTTCTTGTTAAATTTGATATTAAGAGTGTATATTAAATAAAACTAATTTTAATATAATCATTTCAATATATCAAATACAATTGTGAGTGATCAGATATTCCTAAACACTAGATAATCGAGGAAACATGACTTTTAATTATGCCCAATTAGCTAGTGTGGGATTTTGCTCATTCAAAGATTGCTTTATCTTATTGGAAAAGGAAATAAAAATAGATAAAAAAATCAGAAGATCATGATTGGATATTAAGAAATTCTTTTTAGTTGTATCAGCCCACATGAACTGTCTCCCACTCCATGTTTGCTTAATTCATGTGGCTAGAGAAGAGAAATGAACGTGCATCACATAGTATCAACTCCTTGCTTACCAAATATTGCAATTCTAATTTTTATTTAAAGAGAGATGGGTGGATATATAGAATGGTGCGTGGTTTTTAATTTATTTTCTTGGTTAATTAATTGGGATAGATTGATTAGAAGAGATGTCCACTATATATCTCGAATTGCATATGTAATTAGTGTTGGATTAGCAGTAATTTCCTTTGTTTTCTCTGTTTGTTTTGTGAGAAAGGAAAAGAGAAAGGGAAAAAGAAAAGTAGGTGGAAAACAAGCACCATTGGAGGAGTACTACTAGTAGTAGAATTCAATTCAAAAGAGTTATAATGGTGCCACGAGAATATGATTCATCAACAAGAATCCGGATATCTTTGCTTAACTAGAAAGTTGATGTGGAGTGTGTGGGACCTGCTCTTCTCTCTTCATGTAGGCCTTTTACTACGATGGTGAAAAAGTATTGAGTTTTTGCATAATGACATAAGTTTAAATCTTGTTAGTGTCTAATTTAAAATTTAATCTAACAAAATATATCAAAAAAAAAAAAAGAAGATAATAATTATAATAATTAACGACTCTATCAATAATATTGCTTTGTCGGCGAACGATCGATGCTGATGAGCGGGATGAGTAGTTAGGTCACCTATAAGACATGATAACCCTAAAATAATGCAACGCAAGATAACAGCGAGTCAAGCTTCTATTGCATGCATGCTTATTAACTCCAATTATAATCATTTTAAGGACAAATAAATTAAATCCCTTTAAGGACAAATAATTAGGCTTTGAGAGGAGGTGGAGGAGTACTGCTTAATTATTTAAGGCCCCACAGACCAGTCATTGATGAGAATAGTGCGGGGGCATTAGTATTGCTCCACCAAAATACAACGTCCACACTTATATATGGATTCTTTGTCACATAACGCTTTTGGTACAATATTTTTGCGGGGGCATTAGTATTGCTCCACCAAAATACAATGTCCACATTTATATGGATTCTTTGTCACATTATGTTTTTGACACAATATTTTACAATGTTAAGACGGGAATTGACGTTAAACAATAAGATTGTAGAGAATCCATAAAGTCTTACTTTGTGAAAGTCCCCTTAGCATTTCTCTAGTTGATTTGACTTGTTCAAGTTGAAAAATTATCGAAAGTAGTACTTTCTTAATCGTCAAGAATTCAAAGGGATTTCTTTAATTATGAGTGATGCTAAAGAGATCAAATTTTTAGAGTATCTTTTGTAAACTACATGATGTGAAGGTTGATTGTGGACTCTTTCGTTAAATCATTAAAAAATGATGTCAACCATGAACCGTCACATCATATATCTATAAAAAATGATATAAAAATTTGGTCTCCATAACATCTTTTAATTATTAAACACTTGCATTATCACATGATTTTTGAAATGCCATACATGCAACTCTGTTCAATGGTGCATATGCCCCTAATTCAATAAGTCTTTCAAACTGTAGACCCAAATAATAAAGAAAGTTTTTAAAATAACTTCAAAGCGCTTTTAGTTATCAAGATGTTTATGATAATGTTTGACAAGAAAAAACTAGAAATGCATTTGAGTTATAAAAAAAAACACTTGAAATTTTTTCTAGAAGAAGCATCTACTATGTTTTTTTTTTTTAAATATTTAAGTACTTTTTCAAGAAACACTTTCATTTTATTAAAAATATCGAAGTTATTCTAATATGAGTGCTTTTATGAAAAACGCTTCTAAATAAAAATTCTTTTTAGAGACCTAAAATTGTTCAAACCATATATATATATTGTTCAACCTGTCGAATAAGCTCGAGACAAGTGATTATCAGTATGCCAATATATGATTTACATATGCATTATTATTGTTATGCTATGTATATTTGAAGAATATTCATCACTCAACTTGGTCAAAAGATAAAACATGGATTGAAAACGTGATTAAACTTATTCTTTATTTTTCGGCTAAAGAATAACAAAATCTTAGACAGTGGAGAAATATTGACTACATATGGTTCATTTGAGAAAACAGAAATGGTATAAAGAATAGTGTTGAACCGTCATCTAGACTTTCAAAGAACGTACAATAGGATATAAATAGGCTTTTATTATAAAAATAATGAGTCCATTACGTGTTTGTAAGACTGTCTCCAACTTAGGTGAGAAATAAAAGAAATCCACAATGTTGGGTCCATTTCATCTTCAAGCAGTGTATTTTAGGGTGGGAAAATTAGATTATTTTGAGATTGGGAGTGTGTATTCGGGTCTTGTGTTCACCCCGGGTGGATAGGATTTGGATAGAAAATGGGGCTCATTGTGGCAGCAAACTCGTGTGAAAACGGGGACAGCAGGGCTTGCGCGTTATGCATTGACGCGGGACGATCCAGTGTGGTGTGGCACACAGTAAGACTAAAATGTGTAGATGTTATTTCTTGAACATTACCATCCATCGACGATTGCGCCTCTTTGGTTATGTTCCAGTAGACCTGGCATTCGTGTCGTGTTTCTCGTGTTCGTGTCGTTTTTGTGTCATACCCAATAGCTTAACGGGTCGTGTCGTGTAACACCCGTTAAAATAAACGGGTAATATAACCCAACCCGAAATCGACCCGTTAATATTATCAGGTAATATGACCCGACCCGTTACCCGTTAAGAATAATATTTTTAAAATCAATAAATAATGAAAATGAAAAACATAATTTGACCCTAAAAAATGTAAAACATAATACTAAATTAGTATATACATACCATATTGTCACATAAATACTAATTCAAAACATTAATAAATAAATAAATAAAACATTTTTCTTTCAAGTTTACATACCCCAAAATAAGAGTCTAATGAAAAAACATTAGTGCATACTACAAAATACAAATGTTCAAAGATATGCAAAATGAAGAGAGTTATAATTAATGAAAGTATAAATAAACTCTTAAGTGTTAGTCAATCTATCGTTTTGATGGGATACGAATTCTCTGAAACTAAGTTCAACGATCACAACCGTCAAACTTGTTTGTATATGTTTCGAGATCACAGCAGCAAACAATCACAAAAAACAAACATTCAGAGATCAAGTAACAGGACAAAACTTTTCGACAGTTATAAACAAAAAATCACGATTTAACGGTTATTTTAACTCCGATTTTGATGATTTTTTACAGATACACTCCTTGACCCTATATGAATACAATGAATGAATTCGATCTTCAATTTAAAATATTTACACTAGTGGATGTGGATATCACAAAATTTTATGTTATATACTTAATAAAAGTATTATTTTCCGGTGTAGATGTAATACTTAAATGACAAATGTTTTAATGTTTTGAAGTAATATTTATGTGGCAATGTGTGGTATGTGCAATTTTTTTTTTAAATCTTATTAATTTTTCACTTCTACAATATTATTAATTTTTCACTAAAAAAAACATTATTCATGAGATTTGGAGGGTTTTAAAAATCTAAACGACCATGTAACGATTGTCTAAGGGTAGAGGATGCAATCATGAGCATTTATATAGGGGTGTGCTATCCACACACCCCATTTTACTTCTTACACACCCCTTGTTAATTTCTATTTGTTGATTTTCTTCAATTCATCCGATCCGACGGTCGAAAATTAGAAGGGTGTGTAAAAAGTAAAATGGGGTGTGTGAATATCACACCCCTTTATATATGCTTTCACATTTTTCAGACTTATACATTAATGATTATGAATTTTATTTATTTTGAACTACCTTAAAAATACTTGAGGGTTTGTATAGTTTTAAAAATTCATGTACGTACCTTTAAAGCGTAGAGGATGCGATTAAGAGTGCTTGCATATTTTTTTCACATTTTTTGCACTTGTAAATTAATTATTTTAAATATTTAAATGTATTTGGTATTTTTTAAATTACTTGATGTTTTTATTTTTAATGTGTTTTATAATTTTTTAATCTCACTCTTTGCTCATAATATTTTATAAAATAAATAAATAAAACTTAAATTTTTAAAATTTATTTAGATTAATAATACAATAACAATTAATGAACAAAAAAAATATATATATATCCACTATATTTATTGTATTTTATAGTAAGTTTTTTTTAGTAATTAAAAAAAATTAAAATCATCAAAATAACTTTTTCCTTTTCGTGTCAAAGCAGGTTGTGTCACTCTCGTGTAAACCTGTTAAGGACCCATTATTAACGGGTTCTTAACGGGTTACCCGATAATGACCCGATTAGTTATCGTGTCGACCCGAAACCCGTTATTTTCGTGTTGTGTCATCGTGTCGTGTCAGAAACTGCCAGGTCTATGTTCCAGTGAGGCGCGCTTCTTGGGTTACTTTTAAAAATCAACAGGTCAAATCTAATTTAATCAATTTTATGATAATAAAAAGATTTAATGGCTCAAATTTAAATCTAACAGTGAAAATAATATTATTAGTTAATCCAAATTAAATCAAATACCAAAACTCTCTATAAATACCCATTCATTTGAGTAGAATCCATCAGAACCCACATATGAAAACCCTCCTTCACGCATGACATAAGAAACCACTTGATGCACAACCCCATTACAGGCACGAGGAGTGAATATAAACTCTACTAATCTTAGTTGTTGTCGTAAAAATTTAATATCCCATTGGATACCTTCCAAAGCCGCCTTCGAAACTAAATCCCCATTAAGCATCTCCACAAAAACCTTCGAGTCCGTCTCTAATTGAACGACATCAAAGCCTAATTCCACACAAGCCAACATAGCCATTCTCACTGCTTCCGCTTTCGCCATCAAACTAGAACCACAGATTAAATTTCCCATACCACCACCAGCTTGGAATATCCCCGCAAAGTCCCTAGCAACCCACCCACAACCTCCCTCACTTGTTTGATTACACCAAGCCCCATCACAATTCACCTTGATAGTACGGAAAGGTGGTTTCACCCAACAAACCTGGACCTCCCTCTCAGGTCGTTGCTTATCACCATGTTATTGCATAATCTGCACACCATTGTTAGCAATCTTTCGCACCTGCTGACTAAGAAGCTCCAAAGCTGCACACGGTGGTATTAAAATCCTCTCAAACACTACATTATTTCTATAGTTCCAAATCCTCCACAAATCACAGATGACCAACCTCATTAGATGTTCCAAGTCCTACATCTCCCCAATTTTTTTACACAAGTTTTCCAACATTCCAAAAAATCTCCACCCTCCACCATCACAATATCTAATTGAAGCGGGGGACCAAACTAAAATACCCTCGCAAACGGACATCGAAACAATAAGTGTACCTATGTTTCCACCTCTTCATCACATAATGGACACCTGTTCTCTAATTGAATCCCCCTTCTTCGTAGATTGTTATGTACAGCAAGGATGTTCCTGCATCCCTTCCAAATAAAATGACAAAGCTAGCCACAAAGCCACCCATGTCGAATCCTTATATTCTTCCGTACTGGACTACCATCCACCCTTATGACTCAGCTCTCCATTTTTCTCCATCTGTTGAGCAACTAGATACCTAGATTTAACTGCGTATAGCCCACTACAAGTATAATGACATATAAGGCAATCAGGACAACCATGTTTACTAAACGGCATACAAAGAATAATACAAGCTTCCTCTGGGCAAAAACACCTTTCTATTGTAGCCCTATCCCATCTTGCATCAGAGGTTATAAGATTAGACACCCTACTAGGCATGTCAATATGCCTGGATAAAGGTTTGAATGTTCTTGGTGCAGGCAACTTGGGATCGGCTAAAATACGAACATGTGTACCATCTCCCACCCTCCATTGAATACCCGTCTTTAATACTTTCCTTCCCTATAATATGCCTTTTCATCCACATGATGTTTCTCTGCCCACTAGAGCATCAAGAAATGATGAAGATGGATAATATTTGGCTTGAAGGACTTTAGCCAACATAGACTCCGGATTGCAGATCACCCGTCACCCTACTTTAACAAGCATAGCTAAATTAAAAGCAATGATTTCTTTAAACCTAAGGCCTCCATCTGACTTTTTCTTTGCAACCTTACTCCAAGCCACCCAATAAACCCCTTTTTTAGTCTTCTGATCCCGCCACCAAAACCGAGCAATAGCCTACTCAATTTCCTTCGCCAACTGTATCAAGAGCTGAAAGCAGGACATTGTATAAATAGGTAATGCAGAAGCTACACTTTTAATTAATACCTCATTCCCAAAAATCGACAGAAACTGCTCCACCCACCCATTAATCCTCTCATCCAATTTATTTCTCACATCCCCGAACACTTTCTTTTTCGAAGTCCCAAAGTCCGCTTGGATACCTAAATGCCTCCCAATGCCTTCTTGGTATTGAATACCCAACTCCAAAGATAACCGATCCTTCAATGTCTGAGAGCATCCCTCACTGAAATACACTAAACTCTTTTCCAGGTTAACGAACTGACCTGAACCTTCATCATATTGATGCAGCAACCCCCTAAAATTTTGAGCCTCGGTCTCTGTAGCCCAGCAAAAAAAACCGAGTTATCCGCAAATAATACATGAGAGATGGGCTCAGCAAGGGGATTGACGGTGATTCTTCTTATATGATTAACCCTATCCTCCTTATGAATTAAAGATGAAAATCCTTCAGCACAAATAAGGAATAAAAATGAAGACAATAGGTCTCCTTGTTGCAACCCTCTGGTCGGTATAACATAGCCCGTGGCTTCCCCATTAAGTACAATACTATATGACGCTGTTTGCACACACTCCATCACCCATTGGAAAAAAACATCATCAAAGCCTAACTTATGCAACATCGCATTCAGAAACGACCGTTCAACTCTATCATAAGCCTTAGCCATATCTAATTTAAGTGCCATAAAATTCGTACCTTCCTCGTTCCTTTGTCTCATTGCGTGTAAAAGCTCATGAACCACCAACATATTATCTGAAATTTGTCTTCCCGCCACAAATGCTGATTGATTCTGGCTAATCACCTTGGGAAGAACACGTTTTAGCCGATTCGTTAGCACCTTCGAAATAATCTTATACACCACATTGCATAGAGAAATTGGCCTAAATTGGGACATTTTCCTAGGATTATCCACCTTTAGAATCAGCACTATATTAGTATGATTCACCTCTTTCAGTATCCGCCCTGATTGAAAAAATGATTTAACCATACCTATAACCACTCATCCCACCATTCCCCAATGATGATGGAAGAACCCTGCATTAAATCTATCAGACCCCAATGACTTCGTTGGATGTATTTGGTAAATAACATGTTCAATTTCCACATCCGTAACTTGCTTAGTCAAAACCCTATTCTCCATATGACCAACCTTACACAGCATACATGGCATAATCTCCAAAACATTTGCAGGTTGATCGGTAGTAAATAAAACCTGAAAATACTCCACGATAATCTCTCTTAGCCAGTGCACATCAGTACACCACGTGTCATCCTCTTCCTTTAACCCACGAATAGCATTCCTTCATCTCCGCTTTAATGTTTGTGCATGAATTGTTTTTGTATTTTTGTCACCCTCATGTAACCATTGCACTCTTGACTTTGTACGCCAATAGACCTCTTCCATCCTCACTGCTTGTGTAAGCTCTAACTCTAAAATGTGTTGATGTTGCGTTGAGCACACGGATGACTTCTCAATCTTGCGACTGCGACCGAGGAAGGAACACATCTCGGCCTTCAGGTTCTAAAGCCTAAAGACAAGGCTGCTAGTTCTGCGAAGTTCACAAATCGTTGGCGCTGGATTCGGTCACAATGATTGTATTCGTAAGGGTGAACTTATGCCGAACTAACACTTAAGTATAGAGGCCCAGGTACTCAAAACAGATACACATCTGAATTATGAATGTGGTTTAGTCGTGGGAATGCCGAACTCTAAAATCTACTTACGAGCAAGGTCTAAAATATCCATAATATCCCGATATTTCCATCGAAATTTTCGTGTTTTTGGACTACCGATATTTCCGATGTCATCGATATTTCCATCGAAATATCCGTGTTTTTTAAATTTCTATATTTAAAAAAAAACACCAAGGGGATTCGAACCCCTCCCATTTTACTCATTTAACACCTTGAACACCATATCACTTATGTTTTTGCGAAAATATGCTAAAATATTTACATATTTTCTACACTCACAATGTTTGCCAGCTCGCTATACAATCAACTTAAATCAGTTAAATCCATCATGCAATGCATTTCCTTCCATTTTTTGTGATAAACTAATAGATAATTGACTAAATAAACATTCTGCAAAGTTTCAATAAAAATTTCCAAGTTTTTCTTACAATTTCCGTGATTTTTATTCAATTTTTATTGATATCGATAATATCCCGATATTTCCATCGAAATTTCCGTATTTTTGGACTACAGATATTTCCGATATCATCGATATTTAATACCTTGCTTACGAGTACCCAATCATAAAGCAACTCGGTGTTCAAAGCGCTGAGCCCAGTGATTTGCAACACCTCACTTCACCGAGAAGGCTAATGAGATGACCTCTGTTAATAAGGACTCGAAAGCCCTTCTCGATAGATATTTGGATACGTAATTAGTCAACCTCAATGCAGTGCTGTTTATCCAAACTGAAGGTGCTCTTCGATTGACTGATTCTACGGTGATAGTGCTGTTTATCCAAACTGAAGATATCACCGGTTGCCTTCACAGTGATGTTTATCCAAACTGAAGATGTGTTGGCAGGAAGAGAAAATAAAAGTCTCAGGGTTGTTGAGAGGTTTTGCATAGAGCGAGAGTTTGCGCATGGCAGTTTGTGTGTTGAATTGGAAGGGCCTTGAATGGTGTACTCCCTCCTCTATTTATAGGAGCAAACCTTCTTTTGATCAAGTTAAAACTTTATTCGGATTAGGACTCTTTATTCTAGTCCAATCTTATCTCAGCCAATCGTACTTCCATTAAGACTTTGAACTCAACCTTTTATCAGGCCACATTCATTTCCAGGTCTCAGCATCTTCATCATACCGAGAATCCTTATTGCATTAGGATTTATCTATCCTATCTGTCTCGCAACGGGACTCACTCACCCCATCCTTATCCCAACTACTCCATCCTACAATAGGGCTTGGCCAGCCTCGACTAGGCAACCCACAAATTGAAATACCTACATTGACCTTAAAGCAAAACTTTCTGGGCCGAGAAAGATCCAGTCAGCCCAAACCAATATTTTGGGCCCAAGCATTGCCCCTTGCTTCTGAGGTTATCGACCCACAATCCTTGGTCGAGCCTCGGCCTTGAAGAAGAAAAATCGTCCTTTGGCATATCTTCTAAAAACATTTAAACGCCTCGAAAACCCCAACCATGCTCATTTATAAAGCATGATTACACATTTTTGCTTCTCTTTAATACCCTGCCACATGGCGGTTCCCTGGTTCACTTAGCAGCCTTTAATAATGACTCTTGAGACATGCGGTCATTGAAACATCCTTCACCATTAAAACCACCGCCACACGCAATCGTGCGTCCTCAAACCGCGAAAACCTCGGTCTTTTCACCTGGATTATTTGAATATCCATAATGATTAGCAACTTTCCCGGTCGATTCTATCCCCAATTTTGAAAATCAAACGTTTGACCTTCCTTCCAAAATGCCTATAAATAATTGAATCCTTTCTATTCGTACTTTACGTTTCCAAAACCCATGAAACCCTATCGCCATTCTGCTTTCAAAATCCCAGAAAACCCAAAAGCTCTCAACCCAGCAATTTTCCTCAAACCCAGAAGATCTTTTGACTTCTCCAAAAATTTCTTTGAATCTTCAACAATGGCCTCCAACACCTTCATCTTTAAGCTTTCCGATGAATATGCCAAATGCCGGGACTTCATTGATCGGAGCGTCATCAAAACTTTGTGATTCAAAGGTGATTTGAATGCTTCTTACCAAATCCTGGGGCTACTCTTTAAAGATAACGTCCCATCGTCCATTACCAACCTCCTCAAAGCCCACTGCCTGGAACCCTTATTTTAGAGATATGACTAGTCAAAGTGGGAATCGACTGAACCTCAAGGGGCCTGGCCTTCAACTATCATGGCCTGGGTAGCTTGGGTCGAGAGGATGGAGAAGTTTTTCAGCTGATAATGGAAAACTCTTGGCATTTATGATGCCATTAAACTCTCGACCGTTGAGATTGCCATGGACAAAGAGCTTTTCATGGCAGCTCTAAGCTTTTGGTGTTTGGCTACCAACTTCATAGTCTTCCCCTTCGGCCCCATCGGTCTTACAATCTTTGACGTTTCAGAGATCCTTGGGACTTCACCCTCTAGTCTCCCAATTGATGCCGCTCTATTTGGATATCCATCAAACCTCGACCACAAATTATTGTTCAGGGAATGTGCTGTTGAGACATTGAGGAAAAACGACTATGAGCCTTCAAAAGAAGAAGTTCAGAAATGGCACAAGAACTTCTTCAACTACAACACTCTCATCCAACACTTTGTTGGTAGAGGGGAAGAAAACCTTAGGAAAGGAGAACACAAAGCCTTAGTATTCTACTGGTACAACAAATTTATTTGTTATAGCAAGTCGAATAAATGTTTGGTCAAAAACATGCCAGTCGCTGAGGCCTTAGCCAGTGGCCATACCCTAGCTCTTAGCTCGACAATTCTCACTAACCTCACGCATGGCTTAAGCTAAGACGATGGTCAACAAAATTGACCCGCACCAGAATGGCCTACTCTGGGTTTTTCAACTTTGGTTGCAAGTCTATTTTGCCACCCTCAGGCCAGAAGTCCCTAGCTTCAAGTCCTTCGAAGCACTAAGTCTTCAACTGGGTTCTAGACCTACTTCTTCTCACTCAGCCGAAGAGGTTTTAAATACTTCTTCGGCTTAGAAGCCCTTTCCGACGACGAGTTTCTGATCTGCTGTCGTCATGAACATCCATCTTCTATCAAACTTTCATCCTTGGCATGGAGTGAAGCCGAAGATGCCGACCTCCGAAAAAGTTGGGGAGTTTTTATTCTAACCCACGACCTTCCACTCGGCTGCAATGCTAAACGCGTAAGTTGGGAAGTTTACCAACCTCACTTCACCATACAGCAACTTGGCTACCTTCAAGGTTGCCCAATGCCTATGCTCACCTTCCGTTCCCTTCTGAGCCGAGGACGTCTTTCTAGTTCTTCAGAGACAGAATGTAGGGAAGCCGAACAAGAATTTCAAGAGAGGTGAAGGAAATTCCGCCTTCGGCCGAACATCCTGAAACTCTCAACATGGCCACTTTTGTTGACTGGTGGGCCAAATACACTCAAAGCTTCTTTGGCACACTGATCGAAGACGTTATCAAGAAGATTTTCGGCCACTGCCCGAAGAAAGCTCTTGCACCACAATCTAAAGAAACAACCCAAGGTATATGTTTATTTCCACCCTCTTCCTTCAACCATTCATTCAAAGCTTTATTGACTTGATTTCACTTTCTCAGGCGGCCAAGCGCTGAAACAGGTAGACGTGGTAGCCATGGTTGAGGCTAAAAAAAGCTGGCCCTTCTTTCAAGAAAACCAAAGTCGTCGTGCAAGCTTCACTGAGCAAACAGCCTCGCCAAGAGGCCGAGGTGGCAGGTGAAGCTCTTCGACCTACAAAATGCGTCAATAAATTGGTGAAAAATGGACAACAGGAGATTCACATCATCTCTAGCCAAACCACAGTAGCGACTACTCCTAGTGCCTCTCCCTCTACTCTCACCTTCCAGGCCTCGACGGTTGTGCAGCTAACTCTAACCAGCCAGGCACCCGAAATTTGACCCGACCCTCAATCATGGTTGAACCAATTGCTGTTCCGCTAGTCAATGAAACGAAAACTCCAGGGCCGGCCGTTGCACCTGTCCTAGAGGAAGTGACCCATTCGCCTAGGAATAATCTACCCAAAAATCCATAAAAATCAATGATCATCCTGGAAGAGGTATGATTATATTGTCGGTAAATCTTTTCTCTCATTAAATTCGACGGTACTAACAATTTTCGTTTCAGGATGGCCATAGCGACGAGACTCCACTAACGAGTCGCCCTCGACCAACTAAACCTTTTTCAAATAATCTTCCACTTGTGGTCGAAGCGACTGACCAGGTCACTCCTCCTGCAGTCGATCGTGGAAAATGGTCTTTTATCGAGCCCAAAGTGACGGTGGAAATACTATTCACTCACAGGATCAACACATCGGTATTCCCCCCTAAGAAGCCACTTCGGCCTTCGTCAGTACCCTAATTGTTTTCCTTTGGTTAATCTTCTACCTTAGAATTCTAAACCAGGAAAATTTTAAATGTTTGGTGCCCACTGTCTCATTTCATCAAAAATTCTATGCGCTGAAAGGCGTTATCTATATCTTCTAGCCACGTCAGTGGCAGCCGAACATATATAACCTTCATCGACCTTAAGAATTAAAAAGTAGTCTTAAACACTAGGCTTGGCCATTAAGCTTTCTAGGCTTGAACAACAAACCAGCAGACATGGTCGAAGTCTCTTCTTAGCAAGTTTAACATTTTCCTTTTTTCTTGCTTCCTTGCGACTTGACTTGTTCTGACAAGTTCCTTTTTGCGCAGCCTTTATGGGAGGTTGAGCTCGACACTTTACTCTCCAATACCTCTGGAGTCGCTGAGCCTTCTGCTGCCTCGACCGAGCTTGCTGCAACCGCTGCAACCGCGATCGAATCCACCATCTTTGACAAGCTGCAAGAACTCCTATCTCTCTTGTCTTCGCAAAACCTAACGCGTAAAGGCCTCGACTCCATGGGTGAATGTATGAACATCCTTGCTTCTGAGGGTCAATTGAGCAATGAATCCATTGTTCAATTGTCTTCCATCTTAGAGAGAACCTGAGAATACTTCACTATTTTTTAGAGGGCTTTTCGAGCAGAAGATGACCTAAAAGCTATAATGGTCGCCCGAGAAGTAATTCAACCGGAGCTCGAAGTGACAAATGAGAAGAAAAAGAAACTGGCCATTCTCGACTATCAGATTGCGGATCTTCAACGCTAGAGATCGATCGTTTCTTTTAAACTTGAGACGGATTTCGAATTGAACAAGGCTAAATTGACAGAGTTCGCAGCCGGCCTGAGGCAGATCAAACAAATGAAACTTTACAAGAGGACGCGACAGGCCGAAGTTATAATGGGTGAAGTAAGGTGGCTAGAATTAAAGGCTGTTCTCGAAGCCTTCCTTCTTTCAACCCCTTAGGATTATGTATACTTGTAGGCCTCTTTAATTCCTTGTCACTTGTAACTTTTAAAATTTAATGAAACACACCTTTATTATCTCATTTCCCAAGTTATCGGATAATACTTCTTTAAAAGTTTCCCTTTGATTGGCAACTTGTGAATTAAACTAGTTCGATTCTTGAGATGGTATGCCCTCTTGCTGAGAACTTTGTGAATGACGAACGGTCATTCCCAATTCGGCGACCATTTGCCGAACCTAGAGCTTTTAATTCCCACGGGTAGCACGGTTTTCCAAACTAACTCTTCTTTACCGAACATTTTTTGTCTGACTCGCTGATTATAAGCTCACTCGGCAATCTTCTTCTATGCCACTAATAAGTTATAAGTATCAACCCGAGCTTCTTCTAAATTATTTAACTCTTCTCTCATGGCTTGACTGTACTCGGCGCTGAACAAACTACTTTTTTCAATTACTCGCAACGAGTTTATACTTAGCTCGACTGGCAACATCGCGTCGTGTCGATAGGTCAATGCGTATGGAGTCGTTCTATCGGTTGTTCGGAGTGAAGTTCAATAGGCCTATAACGCTTTGTTTAACTTCAGATGCCACATACCAGGCTTTTCTCTTACCATTTTTTCAAGAATACTAATCAAAACCTTATTACTTGCTTCAGCCTGCCCATTCACCTGTGGGTAATACGACGTAGACTGCTCGAGTCAAATTTTTAGATTCGCCGTTACTCCTTAAACTTGTCGGATGTGAAGATCGTACCATTATCTGTTATGTTTGTTTCTGGTACATCGAATCTAGCCATGATGTTTTTTTCTACAAAATTACAAACTTCTTTATATGTCAACTCGACATATGACTTTGCTTCGACCTATTTGGTAAAGTAGTCCGTCGCGACAAGTATTCATGCATGCTTTGCTGACCCGGAAGATGGTGCAATTTTGCTGATTATGTCCATGGCCCATCCTCTAAACAGCCAAGGTTTGGTGACCGAATGTAGTGATTCAACATGGACTTTCTGTATAGGACCATGAATTTTACACCATACACATTCTCGTGGGAACTCAATATAATCCTTCAGTATACTTGGCCAAAATAGCCGTGTTAGCAAAGTAACCATCACATTATTTGACAGAACTGATGAGCTCCGCAGATTCCTTCATGAATCTCGATGATCGCCTGGGCGGCCTCTTGTGGGCTGAGACATAATAACAATAGGCCATCCTCACATTTTCGGTATAACACATAATTTGTGGCATGAGCCCTCATTCTACGGTCGTGTTTACCATTAGGGTTGTTGAGATACCGCATGATCGACCTTCTCAAATCATCTGGTAATGCCTCGACTGCGCAAACATCTACAGGATCTCCGCGTTCCAATAACGAAGGCAAAGACACGACTCGTGTTCGGATCACATGATCCTGCTGGAAAACTTTCTGATTAACCAGGGCTGGGTACAATTGTTGTATTACAGGTATCGCCCGACCTATCTTGCCCTTCATGAGTTGTGCGCCGGAGGCTATTTGAGCCAGTTCGTCTACATCAGTGTTCTGAACTCGGGAGATATGTTTGAATGTAATGCCATCGAAAGGCTCGGCCAAATAATTGACAACCATATGATAGGGCGCCAGAGTGCAACACATGTAATGAAAAGTGACATTGAGTTGGTTAATCACAAGTTCTGAATCACCGAAGACGGGGACGCGGGTTGCCTGCAAGTCATAAATGACACTGTAGCCAATGATAATGACCTTGTATTTGGCCTGGTTATCTGAACAATCGAAGTCGAGCTTGAGAGAAAAATACCAGCTGCGGTGATCTGGGGACTGAATGACTATCCTAACACAAGCCAAAAACGGAGGTGCTAGAACCATCAAAATACATTGTCCAATAGTTATCTCGAGTTTTCACCCTGCCGATTTCGACGTCACTACCCCTAAAACCATATGGGGACGAGTGTTGGGCCAAGAAATTGGTCAATGCTTGGCTATTGACGGCTTTCTGGGGCACATATTGCAATCTGAATTCGGACAGCGCCATTGTCCACTTCCCAATTTGGCCTTTGACTATTGGTCGAGTGAGCATGTAACAAATGACATCGGTTTGGGTGATGACTTGAGTGACTGATGGAAGCATATAATGCCTGAGTTTTGATGCGGCTAAAAAGAAAGCTAGGCAGAAATTTTTGACGGTCGAATAGTTGATCTCAAGAGCATTGAGGTTATGGCTAAGATAAAAAATAGCATGCTCACGCCCATTGTCATTGTCTTGCGCCAAAAGGCAACTGATGGATTCTTTGGCCGCAAAAATCTACAATTTGAGAGGTTTGCCTCGCTGAGGTGGCACAAGGACACCTGGGTCGTGAGACAAACCTTGATTTGTGTAAAAGCCTTTTGATGTTCAGTCCCACATTGAAAAATGTCAAAATCCTTGAGTTTCAAAAGTGTGGAAAAGGCTCGCATTTTCCCTGTCGAATTAGCAATGAATCGGTAGAGGAAGTTAATCTTGTCGAGCAACGGCTGTACTTGCTTTTTGGTCGCATGGGGTGGGGTGGAGCATTGATGATTACTTGAGCCTTATTGTCGTCAACCTCAATACCATGGTGATATACAAGGAACCCTAAAAAATTACCAGTTGATACGCCGCAAGCAGGAAAGCTTGTCGAAGATCACCCAAATGCATTTGCCAACATTTCCATTTGATTACAACATCGTTAATGTAGATTTTGACGGTGGTTTCAATTAAATTATGGAATATAGTGTTCATCGCTCGTTGGTATGTAGCGCCGACGTTCTTGAGGCTGAACGACATGACAACCCATTCGTATATGCCGAGTGCCCCCGGGCAACGAAAAACGGTCTTGTGAACATCAGACTTGGTAATGAAAATCTGGTTATAACCTGCATGTCCATCCATAAAAGATAAGATCTCGTGGCTTGTTGCTGCGTCGAGTAACAAATCTAAAATTGGCATCTTTAGAAGTTGCCAGATTCAAATTTCAGAAGTAGATACAGATACCTAAAACACCACTTTTCTTTTAAAACTAGGATGATATTCCCAACCATTCAACGTATCGAGCTATTCGAATGAACTTGGCTTTTAGGAGTAAAACGAGTTCGTTCTTTATGCTGAGTTGTACTTTGGTTGAGAATCGTCGAGGTAGTTAACGAAATGGTTTACACCCAGGTTTAATGCGTAACTTATGCTCAACAAGCGTTCGATCTAAACCAGGTATCTCATGGTAACTCCAAGCAAAACAATCTTTATATTCCTTAAGTAAATTACAAAGCTCATCTTTCATATATTAGGGTAACAAAGCACTAATAAATAAAGGTCGTGGGTCCTTGGCCGTTCCAACATTTATTTCTTTTAAAGGGTACTTGACCTGAGGCTGACTATTCTGGAGTTCGACCGATATGGCCTGAACTTTATCTAATAATAGAACTCGACTGTTATCTCATTCAGCCAGAAACTCGATTAAGTTTATGCCTAAGTTTGGTTACTCATAAATAGCATACTAATGGGCTAGCAGTCATTCCATGGTGGATAAAACGCTAGCCCTGCACCTTTCTTGTTTGGCAAGTAAGTCGGCCAACCCGAGTCTAGCCGAATCTTGGTGTATAGTCTCGGCGGCTACCTCGATGGCTTTCTGAATTAAGATCTGAATCAGCTTTTCTTCCTCATTAAAACCCTAAAAGGTAATGTAGCCAATGTAATCATTGTAATAGCGGGCTTGAATCATGTTAGCCTCAAACGGCTGATTATTGGCCCGGTGAACCATAATCCATTTACCATCCTAAAAGACAAGAACTTGGTATAGTGATGAAGGAACGCAACTTGTCTAATGGATCCAATCGCGGCCGAGCAATGCATTATACTCAGTTTTTTAATTAACTATAAAAACTATGGTTATGTGATTTTGACCAGCAATGTTCACCTCCAAATGAAGCACTCTTTTGTCTGAGACTTATCATCCACGAAGCTGCTCATGGTTACCCCTAACGGGATAAGTTTGTTGTTAGAACGTTGTAGTGCTCGTATGATGGGCACGGGCATAATGTTGACTGTTGCTCCACAATCGATAAACACTTTAGAAACTGGGTATCCTTCAATATGAGTCGTAACATACAACGAATTAGATGCTGAAGATTAACGGTAGAAGAGTAGGAAAGTAGTTCGGCAAGAGCAGCTTTAATTTTATCCTGTTTGTTTTTTTGGCCACCACGTCACATTCCAGGAAATTTGGTTGGGATATGGTCGGCTGAAACTCAACAGGTAAAACATGGACCATGCTAATCTCTATATTTTTAAGGACCGAAGGGCCTATCAGGTCATGGTCATCATCTTCCGGGCTATCGGCCAATGTATCCCGCTCTAAGTATCCTCAACTTGACCATCTTTTGTTGGAGCGAGTGGTTGCTGTGGCACATCTTCCGATGCTGTGTCATTCTGGTTATCCTCTCCAAGGTTGCTCGACTTTAGGAGTTGGTTTTGTTCTAATGCCGGTTTATAGGCTTGCTCTTGATAGGCGATTCGAGCATTCCTTGTGTCGAGGTACGCATCCAGACGTGACACGTGTTCTTTCTCATCGGCTGTAAGGCCAAAAAGAGCTATTGTCAAGAAGACTTTGAAATGGTACTTTAAATACTGGAGGTCTTCAAAATAAAAATGAATCTTGGCGGCGTCTATATCGGTATATGGATCGACCTTAAAGTCGAGAACTTAAGCTTCACGTATGTGCTGGAACCTGGCCTTCATTGCTGGATCGGTGGTCTTTTGGATAATTTGCTCGGCGTCAGGGCAAGTTAGGGCTAGGTCGAGGGCTTATTGACACTCTTTTGGTAAACCGTATAAGTTGTTAGCAGAATATTTCTTGTGAAACTCTCGTATGTACTCTAAGGCCTCGCTGAGAAACAGAGGGTGCAGATTCCGTCGTACTTTAATTAGTGGCTCTAGTGAGGGCAACAGAGGGAGTTTTCTTTCTGCTTCTTTTCTGATTTGCTCAAAACGAGCTTTCATTTCCCTTGGTTGAAGAAAGAGTTTGATATGCTTCTCGGACTCTTCAATGGTGGTTTCAAAGTCGCGATCAATTACCTTTTTTCCTCAAAGTAATTTGGTCATGATTGTTGGGGGTTGTCGGTCATCTCCACTTCCCGTTGTTTCTTTCTACTGCCATTTGAGATTCAAAGTAGCCTCTGCTGCCTGTCATCGAGCCATGTAGTCTATTTCCTGGCGGCGACGTTTTTGAGATTTAGATAATGCAGAATACCAGCCAGTAGAAGAGTTGTAACTGTACCATCGTTGGTCGCGTGGTTTAGACGGCTTGAAAGTCTTTTGGTTCACCAATAACTCGAACTGCTGGAATTTCGTGAATAATAATCATCATTGTAAAAAGGTGCGTCAAAGTCAAGACGTTGTCTGGCCGAGGATGGTCCATCAGTTCGTGTTTGATGGTCGAGCCTATCGAACACATTTTGGCATTAGTATGCACCGAGTACCTTTGGAGGTGTTATCACAGTCGTGGGTAACTGCTGTGGTGTTGGAAACTGAGGTGGTTTTTCCTTTGACTTGGTTAGGACGATAGGTGCTTTACAACGGCTGCACAAAATCCTACATGTGGCTCATTTGAAAATAAATCAATCTTGAGTCGCGGTCGAGAATTCTGCTTTAGGACATGTTGTATTGGAACGAACTCGGCCTTACCTTTTCCTTTGCTCTTAGGCAGGTGAGCATCTACCATGCCAACTATCGTCGAGGGGAAGGGATTGACGTTAATGGCCATCTCTTTCTCAGGAAATTTCAGCTTGGCTTTATCAATCCATCTTTGAATAACATCACAGAATATGACGCAGTTGTTCGTCGTACGCTTATTCAAGTTGTGGTATTTGCAATATGTTTTGCCTTTCAATTCTTCGGCCTCAGGGATGTTATGCTATGGCTAAAGCTTGATAATCTTTGCCAATAACAATTGGTCAAAAATTGCATCGGCCTTGGCGATATCAAAAGTATAAACTTTTCATGCTTTGATTGTAGCTTCTTCAGAGGCCGAGCGTGTTTTGGCATCTTTGGAGTTTGGATGAGCCAATGCTTTGCATATGTACGGCTTATCGATCACAATCTCGGTTGTGTCTACACTGGCATATTGGGAGTCTTCGCATTCGGCCGATGCATAACTGACCGAAGGATTCTTGTAAATTGTTCCTCGGGTAGGGGATTTTGATATCTATTCTTCTCGGAGTAGATAATCATATTACTCAACATGTTGAGCCAGTTCATACATATCTTGAAAATTTTCCCCCAAGAATTTCTTTTTGTATTCCAAGTCTAAGCCGTTCAAAGCGATTCTCACGAACTCGACTTTAGGGAGAGGTACTCGGTACCAAATTTTGGCTAACTTAAACCTCGTTAGGTATTCCATCGGTGACTCATCCGATGCATGAGCCATCCTAGCTAATGAAGACACTAACATCTCCATTCTCGCCCGATAGAAATGCTAATGGAATTTCTCGACAAGTTCTTCCCAACTTTGGATGGAATTAGGTGGGAGATTGATGTACCATGCAAATGCCGAGACTGTTAACGAGAAGTTGAATAGCCGTAACTTATGGAAGTTGCTATTAACATCTTCGCATTGCGCAGTGAACCAAGCCACATGTTCTAACGAGGACAGGGACGACTCTCCAGAAAAAAGGCTAAAATCTAGGATTTTAAAGCCTTTAGGATACTTGAATTGCTCTACATAAGCTAGGTATGGATGAATGAATTTTGGGAATTTCGGCCCCTTTTTCAAGGTCGAATCGATCATTTTTTGGACCTCAACCAAATCGACAGACGGTGTTTCTACTTCGAATTCATTCACCTTGCTGCTTAATCCACTCTTTTTTTCTATATCAGCCATTTTGAGCCGAGCAGATCCTGTCTCTACCGATGTTGCAGGTATTAGATTGTTCTTTGGAATATGTTATCTCAATCGATCTATGCGTCCAAAATTCTGGGTATTACTTACCAAAACCTCGAGTAATCTAGTGTGCACAGTGCTGTAACCATGCACTTCCTCGAGTATTCCTTTTATCTCTGGGCCAATCGTTTGTTCGAACTGCCGAGATTGTTCCTCAAGTCGTCTTCGGAAAATCGACCTAATTGGTGGATCAAAAGATTCACCACTGTCCTCGTCACAATCCTCTATTATTCATTCGACAAAAATTCCTTTTATTGTTTTGGTGAAGACTCATGTATTGCAAAGCGACTCGCTGAGACTAACTTCCTTTTGTCGGCGTGGCATGCTCAATGCTACGGGTGTCACGGTAGCAGTAATTTGTGCCTATGACAAGCCTTCTGGCCCTGTGTTCTAGGTCGTAGGTGTAGCAGTCGATTTTCCCATGATTTTTTTCTTCTTTACTAACCGTGTTTCGACGGGCATGAACTTCGTAATTTTAGCACTGACGTTCCATCGGGTGTGCCAAAATATTGATCCAAAAAACTACTAAGCCCATGTGGTGTGCTGATTGAGTATCTAATGAGCTAACTACGTCCTTCAACTGTGTGCAAGGCGTGCCAACTTGTCGGCCGAGCTCGGCTAGGGAGTAAAATGTGTTGATGTTGCATTGAGAGCACGAATGACTTCTCAATCTTGCAACTGTGGCCAAGGAAGGAGAACATCTCAACCTTCAGGTTTTAGAGCCTGAAGACAAGGCTGTTAGTTCTGTAAAGTTCACAAATCGTTGGCGTCGGATTCGGTCACTGATTGTATTTGTAAGGGTGAACTCATGCCAAACTGACACCAAAGTATAAGGGTACAGGTACTCGAAACAAATATAAGTCTTAATTATGAATATGGTTCGGCCGTTGGAATGCCGAACTCTAAAACCTACTTACGAGTACCTAATCATAAAGCAATTCAGCGTTCAAAACGCCGAGCCCAGTGATCTGTAACACCGCACTTCACCGAAAAGGCTAATGAGATGACTTCTGTCAATAAGGACTCGAAAGCCCTTCTCGACCGAGACTTGGATAGGTAATCAGTCGGCCTTGACGCAATGCTGTTTATCCAAATACCGGTCAGCTGATTCTATGGCGATAGTGATGTTTATCCAAACTAAAGATATCACCGATTGCCTTCACAGTGCTGTTTATCCAAACTGAAGATGTGTTGGGAGGAAGAGAAAATAAAAATCTCAAGGTTGTTGAGAGGTTTCGCGTAGAGCGAAAGTTTGCACAGGGCAGTTTTTGTGTTGAATTGGAGGGGCCTTGAATGGTGCATTCCCCCATCTATTTATAGTACCAAACCTTCTTTCAATCAAGTTAAAACTATATTTGGATTAGGACTCCTTATTCCAATCCAATCTTATTAGGACTCCTTATCCAATCCAATCTTATCTCGGCCAATTTTACTTCCATTAGGACTTTGAACTCAACCTTTTATCAAGCCGTATTCATTTCTTGGTCTCAGCATTTTCATCCTGCCGAGACTCTTTATTATATCAGGATTCATCTATCCTGTTCGTCTCGCAACGGGACTCACTCACCCCATCCTTATCCCAACCACTCTGTCTTGCAATAGGGCTGGGCCAGCCTTGTCTAGGCAGCCCATGAACCGAAATACCCACATGGACCTTAAAATAAAACTTTCTGGGCCAAGAACGACCCATTCAGCCCAAACAGTAACCATCGAAGTCATAACATTCGGGAAGTGGGCTATAAATGTTTTGACAACTATAATGAATTTTTAGTATAAAGAAGTATAACAAAGTGTGTAGTGCGACTTTTGAGCTGAAAACTGCCATTGATGCATAACAGATGGCCCATAAGAAGAAGCATAGGAGAATAACTTACAACAAGGAAGCAACAGATTGATAAAAATCTTGAAACAAAAAAGAATGAATGTCACTTGACAATTCAAACTAGAATGCCTAATACAAATCCATCCAAACCTACTCAAAACAAGAGAATGCCTCATCTAAACTAGAGAAAACAAAGTCAACCTGGAAACCATAATTACCACCAAACCTAGATAAATTCACAAAAATCATACCAAACCCATCTCACATAGATCTTAAATCATCAATTAATTTAAATTATGCAAATGAAAATAAGAGATTTACCTAGAACTTGACCGTGGCTGGTGGTAGTTGATGACAGCGTGGAGTTGCTAAGAGCGACGACGCATGTTTTCAAATGGCTAGACGGCGGTGGCACGAGAGAGACTCTTACAGCCCTTGTTGTTAATTTTCACCCTCTGCAATGGCAGAACAAACGTTCTGCAGCCTGCATGTGACTTGGGTGTGCAGTATACGGAAATAAGGACGAGTTCGCGAGGAACTCAATGGATTTGCAATTAGAGATGGTTTTGTTTCTGATTCCAAAAAGGTGGAATTGGGCTCGGGTATGCAGAGGCTGGGAATAAAAGGATAGGGTTCAAACACAGATAGACAAAATGATCAGGGATGAGGGATCAATGGTTAGGGTTTCAGACGGAGTCACTAAACGAGATGAGCGAGCGAGAGGGAAGAAAGAGACCGAGTGAGAGAGAAGGAAGAGAGACTGGCTATTTTTTCAATTGCATTCCCATTTTGTCCAAATTTGGGAATTTTTTTTTTTTAAAAAAGGCCTAACTTTCACAAAATTACGACCAAATTTTTAACACATTGCGTGACGTATGTATAAATTACGACGTCGTACAGAGTGGTTTCCGCAACGAACCCATCATGGCGTCGCGCAAGTTATAATTTAAAAAAAAATTATTATAAATTTTAATGAAAATGTGACTTTACTCCCTTCAAATTCAATTGTTTTACATCAAACCCACAATAATATATTTTTCTAACAAAAAACCCGATCCAAACTACAATAATAAATTTAAAACTACTTAATAAATATATATATATATATATATACCATTCAATTTTTTAAGTGTTATACGTACAAAATAAATAAATTTAAAGCTACTTAATAAATATATATACCATTCAACTTGATCGAATACTCATTCTACGAAACTAGTTTCAACAATCCAACCCTCAAACATGTTTATATATACTTCGAGATCGCATGCGCCAAAAAATTGAAAGAAAAAAAAAACATTCAGAGATCAAGTAATGCGACAAAACTTTTCGACACTTAAAATGAAAAATCACGATTTAACGGTTATTTTAACTCCTATTTTGATAATTTTTTACAGTTACGTTCCTTGACCCTATATGAATACAATGAACAAACTCGATCTTCAATTTAAAATATTCACACTAATGGATACCACAAAATCTTATGTTATACTTAATGAAAGTATAAATAAACTCTTAAGTGTTAGTGAATTTATTATTTTGATGGGACACGTATTCTACAAAACTAATTTCAACAATACAATCGTCAAACTTGTTTGAATATGCTTCGAGATTGCATACTCCAAAAATCGCAAACAATAAACATTCAGAGATCAAGTAACAGGACAAAACTTTTCGACGGATATAAACGAAAAATCACGATTTAACGGTTATTTTAACTCTGATTTTGATGATTTTTTATGGCTACACTCCTTGACCCTATATGAATAAATTAACAAACTCGATATTCAATTTAAAATATTTACACAAGTAGATACCACAAATCTTATGTTATACATGATGAAAGTATAAATAAACTCGAAGTGTTAGTGAATATATCGTTTTGATAGGATACGCATTCTACCAAATTAATTTCAACAATCCAACCGTCAAACTTGTTTGTATAAGCTTCGAGATCGCATACGCCAAAAATTGCAAAAAACAAACATTCAAAGATCAAGTAACAGGACAAAACTTTTCGATGGTTATAAATGAAAAATCACGATTTAACAGTTATTTTAACTTCGATTTTGATGATTTTTTACAACTACAGTCCTTGATCCTATATGAATACAATGAACGAACTCGATCTTTAATTTAAAATATTTACACTAGTGGATACCACAAAATTTTATGGAAGAAGTAATTTAGTTTTGGAACCATTCATTAAGGTCTACAGAAGGTGACTTTGCGTGATGACAGTCTTCGTCGCACAAAGTTCTATTGTGCAAAATGCCTTTGGTGACGTTTTGTTGTCACCGTTGCGCAAACACGCTTTGCACGACGCAATTTGTTTTGTCACGCTAGTTGCCGTCGCGCAAGTATGTTTTTGTACTAGTGTGGGTCACATGCATGCGATAGATACCATGAAAAAAGTTGATGTTCAACCATTATACCAGTTGCCACTCAATACTACTGTTCAGTGGCATTCCTCTTCACTTGAAAGTGAGGGGTCTTAAGTTCGAATCTCGTGGATGGTGAATTCAATACCAAATTAGGCTACTCATCGTGTGGTTTAACCGAACTCCTCATCCCCTTAGTGTAAAAATATTGACGTAATAAAAAAAACATAATACCAGTTAACAGTATGAAAAGTAACCCAACTATTTATAAACACATAAAAAATCTATTCTTTTCTTGATGTGAGTTTCACTCTCAATACCCTCATAATAACTTTCTTTTATTATCAATAGAAGAAAGAAATTCAAATTAACTTAAGCCTTCATCCAATATTGAAAAAAAAAATTATTCACAATAACCTTTTTTTTTAAGTCTTAAGTTTAATTTTATGAACTCTGCCAAAAGTGTAGAGTAGTACTTCCGTTTCAAGCCCACACAATAAATTTAGAAGTCTTGACATCTAAATTTCAAGTTAAGTTTTCACCAAAAGATACCAAATGATTTTCGATCTGTTGATAAAAAAAAAAGGTGATTCTTTTATCTTCAAATCTTCACAAATACAAATATAAGAAGTCGTTATCATTTACAAGAGTTAAATCTAAGATATTTGAGACATCTCACTTATAAGTATACAGAAATATTCTTAAACTATAATATTATTTAGTTTCTTACTTGGTTAAATTAAAAATAATATATTTTGTTGTATCGTGTGGAGGGCAGAGGGCGACACGTAGATGTGTAAAAGGGTTGGGACACGGAGGCTCCAGCAATGATTTGGTGTGATAGGGCATTGAATTCCATTGGGGGGCGGATGAAGATTGTGGATCGTAGAAGTTAGCAATGATGGAGGGTGAGAATTTGGGATAAAGTTTTAGGGAGATGTCTCCTCGTTCTCTGCTTTTAAACTTTGAAGCCCAGCCGACCATAGTTCACTCAACTTTTATTTCCATTCCCTTCCTTCTTTTCACATTTTATTTTTTGTCTAAAAAAATCAATATAAATATTAACATGACTTAATCATAACCTTTCAATTAGGAGGAGAGGAAAGAAGAGAGAGATTAGGAAGGGAGAGAAGTCCCCTTCATATATCTTACTGCTCTCACTGCCCACATGTGTACAGGCTTGCTTTCTCTTTTACACTAGAGGATTCTCTATGTAAAACCGTCATGTTTCTAAACTCTAAATCATGGTATTGAGTAAGCAAAATATGTGGGACTTTTAACTAACAAACCTCAGTTATTATGAGAACGTTGTTTTTCTTTGAGAAGATATTACAAAGAAAATCTATGAGTACAACCCTACTCAATCCTCTCTTTGTTGGCTACCCTGTTGCTAGACAAGTTCAGGATAGATCTAAATTTTTTGTTGGCCTGAGTCAATGTATCATAGAGATTCAAAGTATGTTGGCATGAGTCAATTCATCATAGGGATTGAATGTATGTTGATTTGAGTCAATGTACCTAGAATATGGATTTAATTTTCCCATACTAGGGATTCAATGTACAAAAAACCTTGTACTTGTATATATTTAGAGGAAAATAAGACGAAAAATATGCAAAATCCTAAATCAACTTTTATCTTGGCATCACAGCAGGTTTCAACTTGTCTCTTCTCTAACCCTAAACCTGTTGTCGTCATACAAATTGTACTTGTCGGTGACCTGGAAAAGTAAGAGGCAGAATGTGGTTGCTATGTCTAGCAGGGAAATCAAGCTACTTGTGCAAGAAATCACCCCAAGATGGACTACCATATAACCAATGGTTTCCTCTTTCATGGCGACAAACTGTATATTCCTCTAGGTTCCTTACGAGAGCAACTCACCCGACTTAAATGGAGGATGATTAGATGGCCATCTTGGCTGTGACAAGACCATTGCTAGGTTTGGAGGAAATGTATTACTGGCCGCAACTTAAGTGGGATGCTGGCAAGGTAGTCTCTGTCAAACTTCCAAAAGTCAGTCTCAAAACACTGGCCTCTATATGCCGCTTCATGTTCCTAGTGATATTTGTTTGGACTTGTCCATGATTTTGTGTTGGGACCCTAGAACCCAACTTCGTGTGGATTGGTGTTTGTAATGGTCGACAAGTATTCCAAGATTTCCCATTTCATTCCTTGTTGCAAAGCATCAAATGTAACTCACATAACTCATTTGTTCCGCGAAATTGTGCGCCTCCATTGTGTTCCTCAATCAATAACTAGTGATAGAGCTTCGAAGTTTCTCAGCTACTTTTGGGTCACTTTGTGAAAGTTGTTTGGAACTTCTTCGTAGTAATACCCTAAACAGATGGACAAACTATGGCCATAAACAGAACATTGGGCAATATGGTTCAAAGTGTTTATGGGGACAAGCCAAAACAATGGGATTTGTTCTTCTTCATGTGGAGTATGCATATAACAATGATGTGCATAGTGCCACTTACATGTCTACATTTTCTATTGTCTCTACTGTTGATGCAAATTTCTACCATCTTTAGTCTTGATGAAAATGCATTTGCAAGTTTCTCAACCACTTTTGGGTCACTTTGTGAAAGTTGTTTGGAACTTCTTTGTAGTAATACAGCACATCCCCAAACAGATGGACAAACTGTGGCCACAAACAGGACATTAGGCAATATGGTTCAAAGTGTTTGTGGAGACAAGCCAAAACAGTGGGATTTGTTCTTCTTCATGTGGAGTATGCATATAACAATGATGTGCATAGTGCCACTGACATGTCTACATTTTCTATTGTCTCTACTACTGTTGATGCGAATTTCAATCATCTTTAGTCTTGACGAAAATGCACTTGCAAAACAATCAACACCTTTGATCAAAGACCTAAGTCTCACGTGCCCATGATGTTTGGGGGGGGGGGGGGAGGGAGGGCAGGGGTTAGGCCAATGGGTCTTCGATGCCTAAGTTAGTTTTTCTGAAAGGAGTAAGTGTTTAGGGCTTTTAAGGGTAACAAAAGCTTACCAAATTTGGTAGAGATGGAGGTATTTATAAGAGGATGGGCTGGTCGTGATGTTAGGGTTTTACCCTACACATGGCGACATCATATTTGCCAAGATCCTTAATTGATTTAAATATGGATTACTTACTTGAATGGAGTCAATCTTCAATTGGAAATGTATTAAAGATAGTATTTGAGTAATTAATCCATATCTTTAATGCTTTGAATTTCCCTTGACATGGGTAGGTGAGCTGTAAATAGTCGTATTCAGCTGCTTGGACCTTTAGGGCTGTTGAGCTTCGTGTGGGAATATCTGAGAAGCTTGCCCATTTAATGAGGGCAATCTTGTCTTTCTTGAGCAAAATTCCACGTGTCGACTCTACAATTTTTGGGATTATTTTAGACTCTACAACTACCGTTCCCCACCTAGAGGGCCTGAAGTGAATATTGATGCCAAACATATGGCTTAATGAGTTCAAACTATCAAAGACGAGGTCACGAAATGCTTGGAAGCTACTAATGCTATGTATAAAGTTGTTGCCAATCAACAAAGCTCCAAAGTGTTTAACGTGGGTGACTCGATTATGGTGTTCCTAAGGAAAGAACGTTTTCCAGTGGGGACCTACAACAAGATGCAACCCCGAAAGTATAGTTAATAAAAGATCCGAAATTATAGTCAATAAAAGATCATGCACATGATCAACGACAATGCCTATGTCGTCGATTTACCCGTCTCTATGGGAATTCAAGCATTTTCAATGTTCTCGATCTTTATGTTTTCCATTCTAATAATGTTTCTTTGTATTCGGATCACTCGGGGACGAGTTGTTTTCAAGAAAGGGAGACTGACGCGGTAGTAGGCGAGGTGTCAAAATTTGCTTGAACCATAATCCTCTCTCTTTTTCCACAAAGTGGCTTGAGCCATCTTTCGCAGACATCTGCAATTTACTAATAAATGGGGTTCTTTATTGTTTGTCTTTTAGTTTTCTTGTGCCGTTTAGGTGAGCAAGCCTTTATAATATGTTCTTAGGCCTTGTATTGGGCATCTTTCATTCAATAAAATTCAGAAGAAAAAAAAAACTAGAGATTCTCTCACAATCTCTGATGATCCAAATTCTATATAAGGGTGACCGTTTGTGATTTCTAAGCCATGACTTCCGATGTGTCATTAAGTGACACATTAGGGCGCAAGAAATGGCATCAAGCTAGTGTTGGAGCATGAAACAATTACAAGATACAATCAAGCGAATTATTTTTGGAAAAAAAAAAAATCAAACGAATTATTTATGTATGTTTATATCATACCTTATTTAATTAGATTTTTTTAATTAAGAATTTTTTGGAATATTTTGAGTCTTTTGGATGAAGAAATTTAAGATTACTAAGGAATTTCAAAATGATAGAAATTAAAATGACGGGATTTTATTTTCTAGAATTTGTGAATTTTCTTATTTGGTTAACCTAAAAGAACAATGAAATTGAATATGGAATTTATTATTTTTAAACTCTTAATCATAGAAATTGAGAAATGATACCTATTTACATGGAATTTTAACTTGAGAATTGGAGGTCTCAAATTCCAAGTTTTTTTTCTACGTGAAAATTTTAAATTTCTATGGTTATTGTGACAACCCGTCCCAGGAAATTCATATCGTTAATGTGAAATGACTAACTTGCCCTTGAACGTTTAATGGAGTAGTGTGGTTTAAAACTTATATCTTTGGGTCAATCATTTTAAACCCTTCTTGTTTGGACCCAATAGGAAACTAGATATTTTCTAGTTGTGTTTGGTGGATGAGATTGTACCACACACTCTCACACAATCTCTCTCCTTCCCCCGTGTTCTTTCTCAGTCTCTCTCTCTTCTCCTCACGTACGGACACACCCAAAGAACCCTTATACTCAACAGATTGAGGGAAATAATAGCACCATCGTCTTCATCTCGTCGATACGAGTTCATCCATACAAATTGCAGGTAAGGATAGTGTCGTTATCACGTCGAAACCATAACCCCGTTTGATATCACTGTTCATGCACTCGTGGAATGTTGGTTTTCAGGGATTCTAAGCTTATAGGAAGCTTAGTGAGGTCCCAATGAAGCCCGGAGTGCTTCGTTTGAAGGAATTGGACGTCGGGATCGAGAGGACGAAGCTTGACCGGTTTTTCTCGAAATTCTCCGGTGAGATCCCGTGACTTTTAGAGCTCCAAACTAGTATGAATGTGTTCTACAAGTTATGAGCTTCAATTTGGTATAAATTGCATGAAATTTGGATGAAAAACGAGTGAGATATCGAAGTTTAAAAATTTTCCCAGTTTCCGGCGCCGGCGACGGTCACCTGAGCTGGAGGTTGAAGATGATGGAATATTCCGTCAATTCTGACGGAATATTCTGAAGCCGTCAGTCAGAGTTAACAGTTTCAGTTAAGAACTTAACGGAATATTCCGGGAATATACCTGACGACTTTAAATGACGCCGTCAGTGTGCCTGTCACATGACCACGGGTGGGGGCGCGTAGGTCTGTGCACTCGCTGGCGCGTGGAGGCCGGAAAAATTATTCTAAAATTTTCTGGGTGTTCGTGATGTCGAGTAGGTCACGTTGGTATATTCAAATGCCAAAATTGATCAACGTACGAGAAGTTATTTCTAAAGTTCCGTTTATGTACGTTAATTAACGTTTATTTAGTTACTTCTCATATAGGCGAGGTCTATCTTGAGGACGAGCGTAGCCAGGTTAGACGTGGGGGCTACGATGCGGCTATTTATCAGTGAGTGGTCAGTTTTTTTTTTCCGTACATACCTATATATATTGCTATTTTCCCATAAAATGAATTTAAACGATGAAATGATTTGAGATGCCATGCGAGTATCTATTTATTTTAATTATGCATTAGTACTTGCATATAATTGTGATGGTGCTGCGGACGCACATGTAAGTATCAGGTAAGATTCTATACTAGTTATGATGAGAATGAAATGATGTGATGTGATACGAATGAATGAAATGATGTGATTTGAGCTCATACACCTACACATTTATATTAGTGCTCCCGCCCAGAGTTAGGGGTACAGTCTTTCACGTGTCGTTCACCTCCCGCACCGCATGCTCGCCTTGGATCCAAGTAGGTGCACAGTCCTGTCGTATAAACCACTATAGGTGGGTTCGACTCGTAGGTGGCCCGCGAATCATTCGCACAGTCTTCACGTGATTGTAGCACTAGAGCATTCTTATATTGATACAGTGATGTGATAGTGACCTCATGAGGATATTGATGTATGTGCAGAGTACATATATGATGAGATTGAGATGTTATGAGATATATATATATACAGCTGAGGGCTGAGATGATTATCAGATATTTATTTCACATCACAGATTTACGATATGAGCATATAGTTGAGATATTAGTTGATACTTTTGCATGGCATACATACAGATATTTCCAGCATGATTTTGAGATATATACGTATATGAGTATAATTTATTTCTGGGAAATTATACAGGTTTTACAGAGAGGGGTTACAGTTTTGAGAAAAGAATGGTTTTGAAAAAGGATTTGTTTTACTGACCCACTCAACTTGTTTTTTGCCCCTCCAGGTATTAAGTAGTGTTCGTTGGTGGCATACGATGATCTCCTGGAAATTCTGACAGAATTCTCTTATGTAGGATCACCTGCGGGTGTTATTTCTATTTAGTACTTTCTCCTTGACTGCACGTAGACCATTTATGCTCTGGTTTGTAAAAGCACCTTAACTCTCGCATTAGCACACTCTCTTTTATTGGATTGCTAGTAGCTTGGTTTTAGTTGGTTCGTATCTTTCTAATCAATCTTGCTTCCGCACTGTGCACATAGTTACGTCACGCTCGCGTGACGGTCAGCACGCCCCACTTTCGGGTCGGAGTGTGTCAGTTATGAATCCAAATAAGGGAATTTGTGCATGTCAATTTATAAATTCTAACTTTTATTCAAATTCCAAGTTTAATTCTCTCATCCAAACATAATGGTAATAATAGCATCTTAGTTTATCTCATTATCAATTTACCATTTCTCCGATGCATCCCATATGTTTAATTTAGAATTTGATGTTTTATTTTTTTTTTAATTTTTTTTATCATTTATCTAGTATATTTAGTTGCATCAAGGCTACTATCGCTAGATAAATTTAAGTCAAAGTTTCAAATATTGGGTTGTAGGACTGGAATACCGTACATGTGTGGCAATTTAGAACCGATTAAAGAGAAAGGAGGCAAAAAATAAAATGAAGAAAATGATATATACTAAAGTTGTTCTATAAATTCTAGCTAATATTGTAAACTTTTTTTTAAATTTTTTATAACAAAATGTTTTCAGTCACTGACCAGCAAAACCAAAACCCTAGAGTATGCATGCGGCAATGTTTGAATGGACCCAATCCAAGTATCAATAATTTTTTAAGCAAAAATGTTTCGCACACTAGCTACAAGTAAACTAAAGAACAAGCCGTGCACTGTTTACCAGGAAAATCAACATGCATGCAGGGCCAAATATGATGAAGGGCCACAGGACACGTGCCCCCTCTAAATTTTTTTGTTTAGAAAAATATATACTTTCGTTTTCAAAAAACAGAAAAGTTTAATAAAAGTTAAATAACATCGGCATCTTCAATATTAACTTATCATTTATTTCTCATCTAGGATCACCAAGAAAAACGCATCTGTTTTTAGGCAAAATAACACCCTTTTTTTATATAGTAAAGTTTAAAGTTTAGTCATTTTTTAAAACAATAGAATACCCATTAATTCATCCTCCTTTCAATCGTCTAAGAAGTTAATTTGAGCTCCTAGCCTTATACATATTTAATTTGATTCGAAAGTGTTAAAGAAAAAAAAATTGGAGCGATGTGTACTATTGTGAGAATCAGGGCCGGCCCAGGCCCAGTGCAAACAGGGCGACCGTCCGGGGCCCAAAAAAAATGGGGGCACCAAAATTATTAGAGTTGTATATTTATATATGTTTTTATAAGAGTATAAATTTATAAAATTTGGTTCAATGACATATAAATTTAACTAGAAGTGGTGGTTTACTCATGTGAAAATAATGAAGAGGTCTTGGGTTCAAAACACCACATGTGCTTATTTACTTTTCAATTTTTACAAATTTCTTTTCATAAGAGTATAAAATTATAAAATTTGGTTAAATGATCAAGAAATTTAATTAGAAGCAATAGTTTTGTTGTTAATGCTATGTGCATGTTTATTGTTTTCAATTTTTACCAATTTTTGTTTGGTTGTTAATTTATTTTTTAGTTACTAGCTAGTAGCTATGTGAGTTGTTATTTTTAAATATTCATTGTAATTCAAGTCTAATATTCAATAACGAGTAATACGTAAACCAAATTTTTTGATCAAATTTACAAATTATATGACGTGTCATCAAAATGTTTAATTTAGCACCCATTCATTATTAATACATATCAATTAAAGACTCGAAAACATCATTATTTTTTTAGTCCCATATTGACAAGGTTAGTAAATAAGAAAAAACGTCTCACGATTTATACAAAAACACTTTCAAAGTTCAGATGAAAAATAAAACTCATCATCTATCTACTTGTAAGCTCGGGGTTTTGTGGTTTCCTTCTCTTGATACAAAATAAATTAGTCTTTCGGTGTTTCTAAATTATTGAGTTTGAAGTGCTTTTCTAAGTATAATTTTATCAACATCTTACGTGTGAAAAAAAAAAACAAACTTATACGAAGTTAGGGCACTTTTTTTAGCGTCGCCCCGGGCCTCAAAAATCTCTGGACCGGCCCTGGTGAGAATGCAACGAAAATAATCTTGGATTCACCACTACTTGATTGTACCTCCGATCAGCTAACTTTCTGGCTTCATCACTGCATCCATTAGTTGCAAACCATCTGCAAACTGTATCTACAACGATTATATGCCATTATATGACATTTCTAAATTTGTGCAACAATCATAAGCTCACAACACTAATTTTCTCTTAGTTTACTATTTAATATTTCTTTGACCATCGAATTGCCAATACATTAGTCTTCGACTGTGACCTTCTTAGGGTTAATATTCTCATTCTCCGTCAATCGGTGGTTTAGAATTTGAAATTATATTTGTACTAGCTTGTGTGGCAAGTTAACACCCCCACAAAATAAAAGGACAAATAAATTAAATTAAGTTAAATTGATTGCAACTTGAATTGTGGATAGTATACATGTATGTATTTGTTTTCTAATAACAAGTGTGCATGTGTCAGTATCATCTATTAGTACTTCCATATAAAGTATGGCGGTAAAGGAATACCGATGTCGTTGTGTCTAGCAGGTGTGCCATGACTCACAAAAAGTGAGTTAAGATGAATAAGAATATTACGTTGACAAAAAAAAAAGTTGAATACTCTCTAGTGGGTCATTTGCTTAATAAAATAGAGCATGATGTTTAATTTTCCGTGAAAAAGGTATTTGAATTTAAGTATAGTATAATTCACACATTTATTTTTATTTTTCACGTAAATAATTCTCTTAATTTTTTATCAGTGGATGAGTAAATTGTAGAAGATTAATGACAAAAATTAGTAAGAATATGTTAAAGGTAAAAATAAATATGTAAATAATACTATCCGAATCTAATTGTATTTTGTGTGTGTGTGTGTGTATATATGATATTGTTTTGAAGTACACATGTATTATTAGGTATTAGATTTTAGAGGACATCGCATCAACAAAAGCACCGACTTTTGATAAAGCAAAAGGCCAAAAGCTTTGGATTGCCCAACTAGAACTCTCTTTTGTAAGACTTGTTGGGTGAACCTTTTCCCACATAGCCATCATGCTTAAGTTGAAAAGTTGTGAAAGCATACAACCCTGTCATCCCTCACTAATGGTGACTACCGTTGCTTTCAATCAACTGGAGTGATAGAGGTGAACATGGTTTATCATTTGTTTGATAACATGGTTTATCGCGTTTGAATTATCACTCAAGTAAAATACATATTTAAATTATCAAATTGTCAAAAGATATGGAGCGCAATTATTGATTAGTAGTAGTTTTGTCTAATATAGAAGAAAAACACGCGCGCAATGTGAATGCTGCATTTCAAGCTCAACACTATTGTTATTTAAAAAATTAAAACTATAACTGTGCGTTATTACCTTTGCTCATAAATACTTGTACTATAAATGCTTTTATCATCCATAAAACCTATAATTATAAAATAAAATAAAATAAATAAAAAATCCAAGTGCAACCTAAAAACTACGTGGGAGTATTTGAAGAAGCATTTAGCATAAGCTATTCTAAAATGCTTATAAGTTTTTCAATCAAAGATAATTAGAAGCGACTTTGACTATTAGACAATGTTTATAACCGTTAGAAAAATATTTTTATTGGTACTAAGTAGTTTAGAAAGTAATCACGTGAAAAGGTCCCACAAGGGACACCTGGGCGTTGGGAGCCATTGCCAAATTGACTAGGTCGTTGGGGTAAGGGGCAAAAAACGGTTGGAAGGATTGATATGCCGGCTATATAGGGCACAAAGTTAATTAAGGCAACATAGTCCTACTATTGTAGGGTTCTTATACAAATAGGAAGGAGTAGTCTCATTGGTTATAAAGTTGTTGATGCTGGTGGAGGAGCATCCTTGCCTGCCTGTGTTTGTGTGAGCACTCAGCACACATGATCCAAGCCAGCAAGGCACATGGGCATGGTCAATCGGTCATCAGCGTGCCACGACCATCGATCCAAGATACGAAACATTGCATGGATGTGTAGAAAAAGATATATGGGGTAAGTGTATTTCATTGATACGTGAATGAGAAATATATACAATTACATTTCTTGTTCAGCAAGGTATTATTCCTACAAATTAGGAATACTACTACAATTAGGATTACAATCATATCTAGACTTCAACTAGGACTTTGTTGTCTAATACTCCCCTTCAAGTTGGAGAGTGAAAGTTAAGAACACCCAACTTGCGTATCAAAGTCGAAAACTTGTCCTTTCCGAGAGGCTTGGTGAACAAATTCGCCAACTGGTGTGCCATACCAACATACTCAGTTGCTCTACAATCTTATCGCGTATAAAGTGACAATTCATCTCAATGTGACGAGTCCGCTCATGAAAAACAGGATTAGCAGCTATATGTAGAGCTGCTTGATTATCACAAAACAAAACAGAAGGACCATATAAAGGAATGTTCAAATCATTTAACAAAAACCGAAATCAAACTAACTCACAACAAGCACCTGCCATAGCCCATATTTTGTCTCAGCTGAAGAAAGTGAAACAGTTTTTTGTCGCTTTGTTCGCCATGAAATCAAAGAATTTCCCAAAAATACACAATACTAGTAGTCAAACGGTGAGTGATAGGACAACCTGCCTAATCAGAGTCGCAAAATGCAGCTAACTTAGTCTGGTAGTCAGAACGGAATAATAAGCCTTGACCTGGAGTATACTTCAAATAACGAACAACACGAAGTGCAGCATCCATATGAGGTATACGTGGCTTGTGCATAAACCGACTCAAAACATGCACAGAATATGTGATATCTGGCCGAGTTATAATGAGATAAATCAATCGTCCTAAAAAACCATAATCCTTGAGAATCTCTAATGCATACTTTCCCTATGAAATATAAATCCCACGTTGAGATCGAGAAACCTCAATACCTAAAAAATATTTTAAATCACGTGAAAAAAGTATCAAAATTTTTGGTGAACGGCGAATAGTCAGCTTTTGATTGTTGAAAACTAGTGGAAAGAATGGCAATAGTGAATTTGGCAAACCATTGGTGAGAAGCCTGCTTGAGATCATAAAGAGATTTGTGGAGGCGACACACAAGATTATCCCCTGTTTGCCGAAGACCAGCAGGATGAGACATATAAATTTCCTCATGTAAGTTGTCACATCCCGACCCGGACTCAACTCTGCCATAGCACGATATTGTTCGCTTTGGGCTCCCACCACACCCTCACGGTTTTGTTTTTGGGAACTCACACGAGAAATTCCCAGTGGGTTACCCATCCTAGGATTGCTCTCACGTGAACTTTCTTAACTTTGGAGTTCCAACAAACTCCGAAGCCAGTGAGCTCCTAAAAGGCCTCATGCTAATTGGAGGTGGGAATGTACATATAAGGCTTACAAGATTCTCAACCATGGGCGATGTGAGATCTTACAATCCACCCCCTTAAGGGGCCTGACGTCCTCGTCGGCACACTTCCGACCATGGATGGCTTTGATACCAAATTGTCACATCCTGACCCAGGCTTGACCACTTCCCGAGCTCGACTCCGCCATAGCATGATATTGTCCGCTTTGGGCCCCACCAAACCTTCACGGTTTTGTTTATGGGAACTCACACGAGAACTTCTCAGTGGGTCACCCATCCTAAAATTGCTCTCATGCGAACGCGCTTAACTTTGGAGTTCCGACGAACTCCGAAGCCAGTGAGCTCCCAAAAGGCCTCATGCTAATTGGAGGTGGGAATGTACTTATAAGGCTTACGGAATCCTCAACCCTGAGCGATGTCGGATCTTACATAAGTCACCGTGCAAAAAGACATTATTAATATCGAGCTGATGAAGAGACCAAGACTGACTAGTAGTAAGAGTGAGAAGACAACGCACCATAATCATCTTAGCAGTAGGAGAAAAAGTGTCGCGATAATCAATACCTTCAGCCTGCTTGTAACCTTTAGCAACCAAGCGAGCTTTGTAACGCTCAATGGAACCATCCGAATTATACTTCAGTTTGTAGACACACTTACAATCAATGGGAACTTTGCCAGGGGGCAAGGTAGTCAAGGTCCATTGACATGTAGTGCTTGAAGCTCCTCATTCATGGCACGACGCCAATTAGGGTCATTAGCAACCTTGGCAAAAGACGAGGGCTCTACATTTCAACTGACAGAATATACATATGAAATATGTTTAGGAAAGTAATAGTATGCACCTTTTGTAGAACTGGGATGTGAAGTTGAAGATTAGTGTGGTGACAGAATCACCTGCGAGCAAACGTAGTCTTTTAAATATGATGAGGGTTTATGGGGACAGGAAGAGGTGCGTTAGGCTTGGGGAATATCAGAAGGATTCGTGTGTGAATGGATGGAAGGGTCCGTGGGTAGGTGGGTTGAAAGTGAAGTGATATCAGTGGATGAGGCAGGTGGAGCTGTGGGTGTAATGGTGGGAGGGTGGACAGGTAAGATGGCATCAAGAGATGTGACCGTGGAAGAAGAGGTGAATGAGGTGTCACTAGGTGAAGGTGGCCTGATGGCAGGAGGTGGTAGGTAGGAAAGGTCCAGAAGGGAAGGGATAGGCAGAGTCATCATGATAGATGAGGTATGGGTGGTTTGAATGGTATAAGGGAAGGAATCTTTATGGAAGATGACATCCCTACTGGTCAAAGTGTGGTGAGTGTCTAGGTTATATAGTTTTTATGATTTTTGGCCATGAGGATAACCAAGGAAGATGCAACAATGGGCTCGAGGAGAAAATTTTGTGGGTGGAATGGCAGAGATGGCATAGGCTAGACAACCAAAGATGCGGAAGTGATCGTAGGTTGGTGTTTTGTTATGGAGGACTTCAAACCAAGATTTTTTATAGAGAAGATGGGTGGGGATGCGATTTATAAGGTAAGCAACTATAAGAACACATTCGCCCCAAAATTTGAGAGAAAGATGTGATTGAAAGCGAAAGGCGTGTGTAGTTTTTAGGAGGTGCCTATGTTTGCGTTCAACAATGCCATTTTGTTGAGGGGTATAAACGTAAGAAGTTTGAAAAAGGACCCCATTATCTGAGAAAAAAATGACAAAGAGAAAGAAATTCGCCGCCATTGTCATTACAAATGCATTGGATTTTAGCATTGAATTGGGTATTAATAGAAGCAAAAAAATCCTTGATTAATTGTTGAGTATCTAATTTATGTTTCATAAGAAAGATCAACGTACAACGAGAAAAATCATCCACAATGGTTAAAAAATAACGAGCTTCAGAACAGGAGGATTGGCGATTCGACCCCAAATGTCAGAATGAATTAAAGCAAAAGAAAAAGTTGTTGAAATTGAATTTAAACCAAAAGGTTGACAAGTTTGTTTCGCCAAAGGACAAACATCACAAACTTAACTAGAATCAAAAGAACAATTTAAAAAACTAGAAGCTAAAGCTTGCAAACGAGGAGAGGAAGGTGACCAAGGCGCCTATGCCATAAGGAAGACGGGATGTTGATGACGTTGCAGAGGGGGTGACGGTTTGGGATAGAGGAGGCAAGGGCCACGAGGTAATATTAGGTCGCCACGTCGCTTACCCATTCCAATCATTGCCTTCGAAACCAAATTATGCAAAACACACCAAGAAAGGAAGAATGTCACAGAACACGATCAACCATTTGTAAGCTTACCAACCGATAAAAGGTCCACTTTAAAATTAGGAACACATAAAACATCTTTCAAAGTAACCGAGGAATTGAAACAAAGATAGCCAATTAAAGTAATTGGAGCAGTAGCACCACTAGGTAAAGAAACAGGTGGCAAATACGAAGCAGTAGTATTAACCAAACTGGAAGTGAAATAAGTAATATGATCCGTAGCTCCACTGTCAAGGATCTATTGACCATGATGAGAAACTATGGGTAACAAACCTTTAGCAAAGTCATCATTAAAAATAGCATGGGCTTGAGGGGACGAAGGAAAAGCTGCGGTGTCGGTGAGAACAGCAAGAACACGGGACTGTTGATCTATGGAGAAATATGGCATTGCGACCTGCACATCATGCAGAATAGGTGAGCCTTACACGTGATGGGCTGATGGAGGGATGGTAGCAGTGTAGGCCAAAGGGCTGTTATTGGGCGGATAACCTATGTTGGTGATGCTGCGGACAAGAGTTGCGGCACCAGTGCTGCGTGAAGAACCAGCAGGTGCAGTTGATGTGGATGAGCGACCGGGGGGGAGGGGGCCTCCACAGTTGTCCATGGAGAGGATGACCAACAGGGTAACCGTGGAGTTTGTGGCAATTCTCGCGGGTGTGAAAATCATAATTGTAATAGGTGCAATGGAGAGGAGGATGATCAGATGAACCACGGGAAAAGCCTCAGATCGCCATGGCTGCATGTTGATCTACAGAATGGTGGGCACCTAAAGAGCGCTGTTTTTCTGCCTGAGAAACTAATGAACAAGCTTGGCGAATAGTGGGCAGAGGGTTCATCAAAAGGATTTGATCCCGAACGGCGGAGAAGGATTTATTAAGCCCCATAAAGAATTGCATAAGCTGCTGACAGTCATTCTTTGTGCCATAAGAGTAGGTGCAATATTCGTTTGACGAAGCAAGTTTGTCCCATAAGCCTTTGAGGTGAGTGAAATAGGCGGAGACAGATAAAGTGCCTCGGGAGATGGTGGCGAGTTCACGGTTAAGTTGGAAGATGCCCCCCAGGGGGGGTGTTGCTTTGGGAGAAGAGTTCGCAAAGATCGTCCCAGATAGCTTTGGCAGTGGTGGAAAATAGGACGAACTCGGCAAGGTCAGACTCTAAAGAATGAAGGAGCCCAGAAAAAAAATCATGTCATTGCAGCATTGCCACGTCGTGTGAGTATCAGGAACCTCATAGGAGGAGGGCTCCTGAATGTCGCCATTAATAGAACCAAGTTTGTTCTTGGCACTCAAAGAAATCTCCATGCCGCTCGCCCAGGTGGTATAATTATCTTCATTTAATTTTTTGGAGACAAGAAAAAGGTTAGGGTGATCAGAATGATGAAGAAAAAAAAGGGTAGTGTTATCAGAGTCTCCTATGGTGGAAGAACAAGAACAATAGAAGAAGGCTGCCGAAATTTTTTTGAAGGAAAAGCTAGGGTTTTGAAATCTGCTTTGTATGCCATGTAGAAAAAGATATATGGGGTAAAAGTGTAACTCATTGATACGTGAATAAGAAATATATACCATTACATTCCTTGTTTAGCAAGATATTATCCCTACAAATTAAGAATACTACTACAATTAGGATTACAACCCTATCTAGACTTCAACTAGGACTTTATTGTCTAACAGGATGCTAGTTGATTATGTGACTGCATGCTTCTATAAAGATGTCCTATCTGTAATGCATGCTATCACTCAGTAGAAATGGGTTTTGCTAAGTTAGCCATGTGGCTGGTTGATATGTTGTCATAGTCTGATAACGGACTTCAAAATCAACTACCGACATTCTGCACTCAGCTCACGTATCGCTTTATTAAGTGAACTATTCAGTCTTTATAGAATATATTGTAGACTAAAAATTATATCTTAGATCCAATGGGATTCTAGAATGCAAACGGAATATGTTGTAAGAATTGTTGTTAGTATTAATGACTTGTCAATTAAACCACTTGATTCTCAAGTAACTTATTATTTAAGTGACACGATATTCAAGTGATATTGCGACTCAATGTGGATAGAATAACAGAGTCTTAACTCTGATTAACCAATTACATAATATCTATTTGATGAGACTTATTATGGTAGGAGAATAATTTGTTTTAATAGTGATTTGGTGTATCTCTCTATTAAGTATAGTAGGCGGTTTTAGAGGTTTACCAAAGATACATTGTAATTAAAGTGTGTAATGAAATGAAAAGGAATATTCAGTACGGCAAATTCTCTCAGTATTCTTGAGTTTCTATATGGTGTTTATATATATATATACTAGCCTCTTGCCACACGCGTATGCGTGTGGCAATTGGCCTTTTTATATATTTTTTATTTGAATAACGAATTTACATATATTTTTTAAATTATTAAAAAAATGAATTAAAGACATGAAACCACCCACTAATGTGGAAGGTTTTATTTTTGTGTTTTTTTTCTATAATTTTAAATATTAAATTCATTCAAAATAAAAATATGGTTAAATACTTTAGCTTCTTTTGGTTCAATTGTAATTTATGAAATTCTTAAAGGGTAATTTATGGTATTTTGAATGCTTCACCATTTTGGGGCTCTCCCTTTATATATATAGATATATATATATATATATATATATATATATATATATATATATATATATATATATATATATATATATATATATATATATAATTGTCCCTGCTTTCACAATAGCGTTCTAATATGTGCTAAACTCTATTCATTTATAGCAAGAACATAAAATTAAAAGAGAGTAGATTAAGTGAAACAGCGTCAACCCTTAAGCCATAGGATGGTGGCGAGTTAAATATTAACCGACAGGTTTATATCAAGCAAATCTAAGGTCTCGAAAAAGTTATTAGGAGTCAAATAAACACCTATGAAGGGTGTATGATTGAATCTATCAGTCGGGCTTTGAATGATTGTGGCAATTGTTAGGTCCATCCTGTCTTGGATTATTGAGGTTTGATTAATCATAAAGAAGAAAAGACCATTTAATACAATGGTTTAGTAGTATTTTTTTTTTTTACTTATAAGCGAGATGTTTAGTTTCGATTCTCGCCAAAGGTGAAATTTGAACCACGTTATTGCTAGTCCATTGTGAGGCCAAACTCACCCCCTTCCCGTAGATAATACCGTTTGTTCAAAAAAAAAATTATAAAAGGAAAAGAGAGCAAAATAAACAAAGTCAACATTGTTTATCTGAATCTAATCAAGCCTTTATCCATATCTGAATTCATTTATAATTGGATTAACGTACTTATTCGGATCATTGAATCTAATCTGTCGATCCATATCTGATTAGCATTGGATTTGGATCAGATCAGACCAGATCCTACCGTGGCAAAATTATATGTGGCCTCTGCCCCTTTTTCTACTAGTGTGTAATGTGGTGGAGGTTAAGGGGGCAATAACTTGGGCGTTAAGATTTCCATCTAAAGAAGCAATGAATTATACTTGTTGATCCCTGAGGCATAGCCACTAAACAAATGACTGAAAGATTACAAATAAACTATAAGTATGTCAATTAGACTACAGTCTATTGATGTTTCTCTTCATTTGTAAGTGAGAAGTCTTATGTTCGATTCTCGTCAAAGTCGAATTTAAATCCTATTATTGCTAGCTCATTATGAGGCTTAGCCTACTCCTCATCCTCTTTAGTATAGATAATATTATTTGTTCAAAAAAAAAAAAAAAAAAAAAACTATAAGCATCTACATCGTTTCCATAGATCCCACGTATGCTATGGAGTGGTTTGGGCATCTAAGCATCTCATTTCGTAAATTGTATAGAAAAGTTAACTGAATTTGTAACAATGATGAAGAGAATTTGCAGATGATGAAAAAGACAGACGTATTAGGTCAAATGTTCATGCCTTTATGTCGACATAGATTGTCTTTTAAGGCATTTAAATTATTTGACATATTATTTTATGGTCAAACCACCACAATCATGCATTATCAGATCCCCTTGATATTCTGGTTGAAATGTCCAAGGGAATAAATACGTTAATCACATCAGAAAATGGAAGAAAGGATAATTAAGTCAGAACCTTGAAAAGCAGCAGGTGTTGCCTTGGTTCTTTTTATTTATTTTTATTTTAATTTATTTTAATTTTTTTTATCTAACTTATAAATTTAAGATTGCTTTGTTATTTTATTTAACTTATAAATTTAAAAGCACGTTTGCAGGCATAATTCGATATTCTTGTACAAGTGTCTACGGATTTTCTTTTTTATTTTTCTTGATATAATTTGCCGACGAATGTGACACACAATGCCTCAATCATTTACATAAAAGAATAAATAGATAAAATCCCTTACTCGTCGACAGTGGCGAAGCCACGTGAGGGCGAGGAGTGGCGGCCGCCACTCCCCTCGCCGGGAAACACCACTGGACCCAGCTCTTCGCTACTCCCCTCGCTGGAAAAGCTTGGTTCAGTTCTTCAGTCCCTGTTTTTCTGGGCAATCTGCAATTGCAGATTGCTATTATATATTTTTTTTATTAAACCAAGCCAAAACGACGTCGTTTTGGGCCTGGTTAAAAAAATTTAAATTTTTTAAAACAAAACGGCGCGTTTTGTTCAGTTTGAATTAAAAAAAAATATTATAAAGGCAGGGGGAATGCCTTGTAAATGCTAGAGTGAATGCATTGTTCAGAACCGACAACTCTCTCTCCCTCTCCACACCTTTTGATCTCAAAAGGTGCTAGGATTTTCGCTCTACTGCATCTCTCACACTCTCTAAATTCTTTCTTTAAGAGCTCTTCAATTACGTCACTTGATCTTATCCAGAAAGGATCAGAAAAACCTGCAAGCTACTCTTTTGAGAATATCCATTATATTAGGGAAAGCTTCAGCCATCATTTTGCTTGCCTTAGAGTGAGGTGTCCATCCACATAAAGACGTGTGGAGTGCAAAAGTGTAGAAGGTGAGGTGTTTTGCATTAAACGCGCCTTTCTTCAGTGTATGAGAAAGAACAGCCAAGTTCCTGATGGCCTATGCCTAAATGTAAACGATATGGCTCTAAAGAGTAAATACGCGCGGGGGGGGGGGGGGGGATGGGGGGATAAGAAGTTATCATTAGGGAAAGATATAGATATATACCTGCAATATTAAATTATCCCCTCAGTTCAACTGGTTTCTTGCATTCGCTTCACATCCACTGACCAATTCCAGTAAGAAGACCCCGAAACTGTAAACATCACTTCTCTCTGAAAACTTCTTTGATGAATCTAATCTATAGGAAAAAAAAAGTAGATTAGATATAGACATTACCAATAAATCAATCTAAACACAAAAACCATAGTTCTAGAATGAATAATATCTGAAGTTTTTGCTAAACTGATTATCAGGCATACTTTGTTAAGAGTAGATTAACATACTTCGTTAAGATTGGAAGACCAAGATATCTGAAGTTTTTTCTTCAATCGAATTAGTCAACTTAAAATTTGAAGCAACTTCCACTATAAGAACTAGAGGTGCAACTTGATGAAGCACTCAGAAGCAGATTGCTACTAGCTGCTCAATGTAGTACTAGAAGAAAGTTAAATCATATTACCGTAATACAATCAATTTCTAATCTTGAGTGATAGCATGCTTGTTTACGTTGAGAAATATGTATTTTCTTTTATTGATAATGAACCTATTATGCGACGTTTTCATGACATGAAACCTCGCCGGCAACAATTGTAATTTGTTTGTATTGAACAATTGTAATTTTCTTTAACCTTGCATTCTTTTAAGTTCGCCCCTCCCCCCGAGAAATCCTGGCTTTGCCACTGCTCGTTGACCATGTCTCTTCCTTCCCCTCTGTGTCTTTTTGTGTGTTAGAAGCATCTCCAAGGTTTCACAGGAGTTCTCTAGCTAAAATATACATGATGTTCCATAAATTCTTAAGAAAACATTTTCGAAATGATTAAAAGTGTTTTTAGAATTAATTTTTAGTAAAAATGTAAGTGAATTCTAAAAATCTTGAAGTGCTTCATACAAGAAACACATAACTAATTGTGAATGCAAATTTTCACCAACAGGGAAGGGTGCTTGCCAAATGGCCTCTGATGCCTAATAAAAAATGGTTTCACTAGTAGAAAAAAGCTCATCTATCACCGTCGATGCCCGTGATAGATTGCAATTCACCACGGACATTGTGCCCGTTAGTAATCTGGATGTAATAGAAAGTCACAAATTTTACCACGGGTCATGCTCGTTGTCAATTGTAATATAACCACAGATTGTGCCTATTGTAGATTAAGATCTAACATCACGTGCACCATAACCACTGTCAATTACAAATTGGTCACGGCTAATGGCCATTATAAAAAAAATTCCAAAAATAAAAAAAATATTGTTTAATAAATGTATTATATAATATTTATAAACAAAACTACACATTTACTACAATACAACAATTAAATAAAAAATCATAGATTCAAACTTTCCAGTCATACACTTAACTAAAGCTAACAAAAAAAAAACGATGAGATATACAAAGAAATACCAAACTATCTAGATGCCTCCAACAAACAAGGACATTGTTACTTTGAAGACTTCGGATTTCTTTGAACACATTCAAAAAAAGGACCTTGAGAGCAAACTACTGCCCCTAATACTTGAGCCTCAACAATTGTTGCCTCTCTCTATCTACATGGACATAAGCATATGGATCAAGAAAAAAAATCTGGTACTTGTATAGGTAGAAATATACATTTGACCTCAATCAATAAAATTGAACAGAAATCTTGAAAAATTATATTAAGGGGGGTCCTTTGAGAATGCAAATATATACCATACATGATTAGCCAACCCAATACCATAAACAAAGATTTTGTTTTTATAAACATAAACAATAGGAACCAAACCAATGCTATAAGCTAAATCATTAATTAGCCCAGAAATCAATATCAAGTTCTTACTTTGTCTGCAAGTTCTTTGTGCAAATAAAAACGGTAAACCGCAAAGCTACAAAAACCACAGGTTTAGAAAGCATCACTAAACATTTGTATTAAAAACACTCAAAACATACAAAAACTACATGTGGAGAAAAGTGCTAAAATGTATCAAATTTTGAGACTTGAAATATTAATTTCATTAGATGACTACTTCACAAGTCGACGTTAGGGATGATTAAGGACCAAGAAGTGGAAATTAGAATCAAAAGTTGGGAATGGAATATGTTTATTCCCCATGAGGGGAACACAAGTATTTTTTTTCTTTTTCGAACTCAATGATTTGAGTTGTCAGTGTGAAAAACGTTCAAAGATTTGAGGGGAACACAAGTTGGGAATGGAATATGTTTATTCCCCATTACAACAATTCACAAACACAAGTCAAAATTCGACAAAAAAAGAAGAATCACATACCAAGAAAGGATTTGCCTTTCACGATCCATCTTCCGTGGAAACGCACTTCCATAAGTGTAACCCTAGATTTTCCTATTTATCTGCTCCTGTGTTACCTTCGCCTAAAACCCAACAAGTAAACAAACCCAAATCAACAAAATTTAATCACATATCTTCAATTCTAAACAAACACCAACACAAATTTCAACAAGGATCAATTTCACACAACAAACGTGATAAGGAGGTTCTCATGATAAGGATCGACAATAATTCTTAGTAGTCAAGCAACAAACGTGATAAGGGTCAATTTCACACAAACAACATAAACATCTCGGAACGTCTCATTCATGAAATACAATGATATTTATACAAAAGCCTTACCAAGTTATTAGGAGTTCTCGTTCAATTCATTACGTGCATTAACAATAATATTTTTGCTTGTAGTAGCATTGATAGGAGGGCCTGAAAACTTCCCATTAACTGCCATAACCTGCAATCAAAATTCTAATAAAAACAAGTATTGCAAGTCAAATTCTGATGTACTTAAATAATTACTCAAACTCCAAACAGAAAAAAAACCACAGATTTAATAAATAAATCACAAAAATACACACAACCAATGAATTACAAATGTATAAAATATAATTTCCAATAGGACCTAAACAAAAAATTAAAAAAGCGTTTGTTTTATCCCTACTCCCAAAACTGAAAGTTTTGATTTTGGAAGAGCACTTCTTGTATAAGAGTACCTGCTCTTTGGCTTGTAAACAGATCAGAATTTTCACAAAAGAAATCAATACAAAAAATATTAGAGCTCTGCTACTTCTATCTTCCCCCTTCCTTTTCTATGTGCGATAGTTAAGGTTGAGTTAAGGTTTGAGATTTGGGTTCTATCAATGGTATCAGAGCCAAGTTGCTATTCAATGACATATTCTCCATATTATGCCTCTTAGACATTTCATCAAACAGATGCAATGCATAGAAATTCTTCTTCACAAATTTACCCACAAGGTACCAATTAACCTAGCCATACTTAGCATTCAAAAAAACATGATAGACGATCGCACTATGACCAGTATAGCTTGCAATTACACCAAACAAAAGCAATACCTCATATCCAGTTTTTGTGGTATCGGGGAACAAGTGCATAAGGATTAGCCGCGGAGCAATGGTCATCGTAGAAGCATGAATCACTGTCTTCGTAAGTGAAACTATAGCTACAGCGGAGTCCTTCAAGTGTGGCTTGACGGCCGAAGTTGCCAGTGCTAGCAACAACGGTGAAGATGAGAGCAGCGGTGAAGCTTGGATTGCCGACGGAATAAGCTGCGATGGGGCTCCTTCAGCACAGATTGGGCTCCAAGGTAGCTGGATCGAACCAACTGCAGGAGAACCATGATGGTCGCTGGCAAGAGGGTAAGAGATGCCCTTCTCGGTACCTCAAAAGAGCAGTTCCCGACGAAATTTCTCAAAAGAGGCGATGATGATAGCCGCCAAGAAAGCCTCCACGACAGCAACACGGGACTCCAAGGCAGAGTCGCAAATAGCAGCAGATCGGCGGTCGTGCACAGAACTGGATTCGAATACCAACAACCTTCCCCGAGCTTTTAGTTTTCAAGACAGGGTAAACGAAACTAGAGCACGGGACTAAAGAATGCATTATCAGGCCATGGTTTTACTCCTTTTCATTTTCACATACCTCTTTCGAGCTCTTGGATAGTGATATGAAAAAGCATTATCAGACCATTAAAGAATGCAAAATAGTCTTAGTACACTTATAAACAAAACAAACGGAAAACTCAGAAACTAATCAGTACACCTAATTAGTATCTTAAACTGGCCTAAATATATAGACTTTTAGTTACCTGTCCTCAAGTTTTTCATTAGTCACAAACTCATAATGCCAACCTCGGCAGCAACACTGTTGCAACAATACATGAACAAGTACACAAATGTTAGAAACGCTAATCCAAAACATAAAATGAGAACTACAGTAAACGATCTGACAGTATGAATGACAGAAACCATGGATATATTTGGATATAACTTTATACCTTAAACGCAATGTTGATGATATTAAAATGGTCATGTAATAACATCATGTGTTGGCGTGAGTCAACAATAATAGAATAGGAATGTAATTATGTTTCCTAGTTTGGGTATAACTCTTCTTTTATGTCTTTAATATTCCTTGTATTACAATGATTGATTATGTATATATATGTGTTGCCTCCTATGAGAGAAGAATATAGAGAAATATATTGAAACCTAAAATTAGTTTGAACTTGGTATCATAGCGAGTTTTGGCCTGACTCTTCCTTTAAACCAAAAATACCAATCACAAAGCGTGGTCTCGAAAAGAGGCTCACCCTAAACCTTAGAACCAAACCAGCATGAATTTTTTTTATATTTTATCTTTTGTTTGTTCTTGTGGCTCTAATGGCAGAACATCCTGTAGAATCAGCTTTAGTGTTTGCCGACTCAACCCAGGGCCTTCTTTTCGGATCTCCTCAGCAGCCTAGACCATTGCAATGTTGGCTTGCTGATCTAAAGGGCCCAATTCATGTAGGGTAGCCATTAGGATGCGCTGATATCAGCGTTGGTGCTAGCAAAGAGAAGATCACGGGCTTGCCGAGTCTACCATCAAACTGCAGCCGTTTGCAGTTTTTGGACCCAGACAGTTTGGGCCAAAAGCTATCCTTATTAAATTTAATTAATTCTCATGTGCAATCCAATGATCCAGGTAACACAAGTATAACCTTAATTCCATCAGTTAATCTTGACACAGGTTGGATTATTGACTTTGGAGCCACTTATCATATGACTTATGATCGATCCTTTTTTAACTCTACAACACCACCACCTTGAGATAGTATTATCACTGCTAATGGCGGTGTGGCCCAGGTTATAGGGTCAGGTTGGATAACACTCACTCCTACTCTCTTCTTACACAATTGCTTACTTGTTCCCGCACTCTCAAGCCATTTGCTATCTATGGGACAAGTCATTGAGCAATTAAATTGTGTTGTGCAAATGTTTCTATCTTTCTATTTACTTCAGGACATTCGAACTCAGGAAATCATTGGGCATGGTACTTAGAGGAGAGGGTTGTATTATGTTGATGATGTTGCATAAGGCTATGTTCATCAAGTTCAAGGCGTGACAATGGAAAATTAAAGTCTATTCAGTTGTGGCATCATCTGCTAGGTCATGCCTCATTTGGTTATTTGCGAAAATTACTTCCATCATTATTTAATAATATTCTGAAGTTCTCACTGAAATGTGATGTTTGCACATTAAGTAAAAGTCATCGAGCTTCTTATTCTCCAAGTTTGCATAAAAAAACAATCTCGTTTGAGTTAATTCATTCTGATGTGTGGGGGCTATCTCCGGTTACTACTTAGCATGGTTTGTAATATTTGTTGATGATTGCACTAGGATGACTTGGTTGTACCTCATGGAAAATAAAAGTGATGTGGGTGACATCTTCAAAGCATTTTATCACATGGTCTATACTCAGTATTCACTCCCTATTAAAGTGCTTCGGTCAAACAACGGTTGTGAGTATCTTAATCGAGATCTTTCTCAGTTTTTTACAGAAAAAGGCATTCTGCATGAAACTACGTGTCCTCAGACCCCACAACAAAATCGAGTTACCGAACGAAAAAAGCGACACATCCTTGAGATTACCCATGCACTTCTTATTGGTAACTGTGCACTTCAAATTCGAGTAATAGTTCCAGTGAGTTGAAAGACATTAACAAACTCCCTCATACCATACTAGATATTCCCGAGGTAAGTATTCACTCGAAAATTATTGAACCATCTTATATGTTGCCTCCTCGACAAAATCGAGGAAAACCACCATATAGGTACTCTTCAAAAGGAAAAGTGCGGTATTCCATTTCAAACTATGTCTCTACTCATCGACTTTCACCAAAATACTGTGCATTTGTTTAGCAAATGGAAAACATCAAAATACCCACCAGAGTGGAGGAAGCTTTGAAAGATTTGAAATGGATAGAAGCAATGCAAGTTGAAATGGAAGCACTACAAAAGAATAATACATGGAGTGTGGTCCCACTTCCTAAAGGAAAGAAATCAGTGGGGTGCAAGTGGGTGTTCACTATTAAACATAATGCAGATGGAACAATTGATAGATACAAGCCGAGTCTAGTGGCCAAAGGTTTTACCCAAACCTTTGGGGTTGATTATCAAAAGACTTTTGCTCTTGTTGCAAAGATGAATACCATTAGAGTTTTATTATCTCTTGTTACGAACCATGACTGGGCTTTAAGACAGTTTGATATTAAAAATGCTTTTCTACATGGTGATTTAGAGGAAGAGGTGTACATGGATATTCTACCAGGTTATGGCGCTGCGAACTCCAGTGGGAAAATGTGTAAACTTTGGAAGGCATTGTATGGCCTTTAAACAGTCACCCAGAGCATGGTTTGGGGGCGATGAAGAAGTATGGGTATCGACATGGAAACGCAGACCATATGTCGTTCATCACACACAAGGATGGCAAGGTAACTTTACTTATTATATATGTAGATGATATGATTGTCACAAGTGATAATACAATGGAAATCGAAAGTTTGCAAGGGCATTTGTCTTCTGAGTTTTAGATGAAAGATCTTGGAGGACTTAAATACTTCTTGGGAATTGAAGTGGCTAGGTCTCAGGAAGGAATACACTTATCTCAAAGAAAGTATGTATTGGATCTTTTTTCTGAAACTGGTATGTTAGGGTGTAAACCAGTAGATACACCTATTGTGCAGAATCATCATCTAGCAATTTATCAGGATCAAGTCCTAGTGAATAAGGAAAGGTATTAAAGATTGGTAGAGCAGCTGATTTATTTGTCGCTTACAAGGCCAGATATTGCTTGCGCAGTAAGTGGTGAGTCAAGTTATGCATGCTCCTAGTGAGGATCATATGGCAGCAGTAATGCAGATTCTAAGTTACTTAAAATGAGCTCTAGGAAAAGCGTTGATGTATAGAAAGTATGGGCATATAGAGGTGAAAGGGTATACTGATGCAGATTAGGTTGGAAATATCACTGATCGGCGGTCTATGTCGGGATACTTCACATTTGTAGCTGGTAATCTTGTAACATGGAGAAGTAAGAAGAAAAATGTGGTGGCAAGGTCTTCGTCCGATGCTGAGTACAGAGGAATGGCACATGGTATTTGTGAGCTTCTATGGCTTCGAATTCTACTCACTGAGATAGTGTTTAAACCAAAAGGTTCTATGCTGGTATACTGTGATAATCAAGTAGCACAGGAAATAGCTAACAATCCAGTGCAACATGATAAGACTAAACATGTTGAGGTGGATACACATTTTATTAAAGAATAGTTGGATGTCAAGTTGGTTGACATTCCATTCGTGAAGACAGAAGAACAGTTGGCAGATATTCTAACTCATGCAGTTTTTGCAAGAAAGTTTCAAGACTCACTCGACAAGTTGGGCTTAGATGATATCTATGCTCCAACTTGAGGGGGGGGGGGGGGGTGTTGGCGTGAGTCAACAATAGAATATGAATGTAATTGTGTTTCTTAGTTTGGGTATAACTCTCCTTTTATGTCTTTAATATTCCTTGTAGTACAAGGATTGAGTATGTATATATATGTGTTGCCTCCTATGAGAGAAGAATATAGAGAAATATATTGAAACCTAAATTTAGTTTTAACTCCCTGTTCTATGAAGAATTGCATGAGTCCAATAATTAAGACATATGAAGGAAAACAAAAATGTAGTGACAGATATTCACAAAGCATCCATGAATAAAGGAAATAATTGAACCATGAAATGAATCTCCAAATCATCTATGAGATCACGCGTCCATCTCAGGAATCTGGAATATTCCATATAAATCCAAAGGCCCCTAGAAAGGAAATTGCTCCGATCACATTTCGTCATTTTTCGATCTTCCCATTTTTAGGAAATCTCTCTAGGAGTTCATTGTCGCTCGGTTGCTTTCCAGATACTTTTCATCTAGAGCAGAGTCAGCAGACAATCGCATCGAGCCTGCCATCTTGAGCTTGTTGCTTAATACATCCAACACCCAGTAGATCTCTTCTAATTTAGGGTGTGCCTTGTCAGTAACTAGAAACTCATGACCTACATCTCCAATCTTGATTATGCTATATCCATGTAGCTTACAAATACTCGCATTAACCATTGCCTCTCTAATTGCTTTGACCTTGTCACACCTTCGTGTTGTAGCATATATATTTGCTAACAGCATGTAGGAGCACCCGCCTATTGCTTCTAAGTCGAAAATATGGTCAGCCGCCCACTCTCCTACCTCAATATCACCATGAATGCTACGAGCATTAAATAGTGATCCCCATACAATTACATTTGGTTCACTATTCGTCCTCTCAACAAGCGTCCTTGCTTCTTTAGAAGTCTAGCATGCCTAAGAAGATTAACCATACAACCATGGTGCTCAACTTTAGGAGCGATCTTATGATTTTGCTTATAATTTTGCACCATCAAATCAAAGTATTGCTTACCTTTTCCAACCAAACCAGCATATGCACAAGCATGTAAAATTGAAAATAAGGTTATGTATCTAGGATGGCACTTGATTTTCTCATCTCATGAAAAAAACTTCATTGCAGATCCAGCCTGCCCATATGATGCCTATCCAGAGAGAATAGCGTTCTATGTCGCAACTGTTTTCTTATCCTTTTGATCACACACTTCTCTAGTTGCTTCAATAAAACCACATTTTGCATGCAAGTCTACCAAAGATATATCAATAAACATATCCCAGACTATTCGAACCCAAATTTCCTATATTAACAGAACCCATTTGAGCACCAGCAGACAAGAAGCCCAAAATCATAAAATTATAGGGCTTTGCATGCTAACAACACATTTCCTTGAAAAAAATCAATTGCTTCATTTGAAATACCTCTAAAAGAATAGCCACTTACCAAAGTGTTCCACACCACAGCATTCTTCTTAAGCTTTCCCTCAAACACTCTCTGTGCATATAGTCCAAACAGCCACATTTTGCATACAAATCAACCAATGCAGCTCCCACTTTCACACTCAATCCAAAACTCACATATTTCCTAAAAACTCATGAATCTGTCTCCCAAATTTCAAGTTTTCTGATACTATATATGCAAGTCGATATCAATGCCAAAATTGCATTTCATTCAGTTTAACCTCTCCCACTTCCAACACCTCCCTAAAACCCTTACAAGCTTCAAAAACCATCATGTTTCCAGCATAACTCATTTTCATAGTATTCCAGAAAAGAACATCCTTCACTGCGAATCCATCAAACACCTGCCTTACACTCTCAATTTTTTTCACAAACCAAGTTCAGCAAAGAACTACACAAAACCCTATCGAAATCAAACCCAACTCTCATAACCACACCATGAACCTTCCTCCCTTTGTCTACAGCCAATTTGCTAGCGCAAGCCTTCAACACAAAAGGGTAAGTAAACTTGTCGCCCAAGGCATTTTCTTACACCCCCATCATGTTATAAATAGACAAAGCAACAAATAAGGTTTCAGATTAGGAATGTGCTTTGATCATGGAATTGTAAATGACGATGGTGAAGGGAAATAATAGGCATGGAATTTCAAATTTGACAAAGTAACAAACACAATTTATGATGGCTTCCAATTGGTTCTTCTTTTCCACCCAAATGGATGGTCTCCAATTTCTCCACACCTCTAGGAATGAGGTGAAGGATGTACGAGCTTCAATGTTTTAAAAGGCAAAGGCATAGGTGAGGCATTTCATGAATAGACCTAAATTGTTTTTAATATATATTAAATATAATACTTTGTAAAACAAATATCCATTGTCAGTGAAAAGTACACAAGTCACAAACAAGTTTAATTCGCATCACAAACACATTTAACCAATCAATCATATTACTCAACCAACTAATCATTCTTCAACTTCAAATTAATCAACAATCTACAAAACTATCAAATTAATCGACAATCAAGCAACTGACCAAGCAATCAAATTAATCATCAATAAAACAAATAGAGTCGAAACCAAACAATTAGTGTCTTACACAACTGCCTATTTATATGTATCCGAGAGTTTAAAAAAAATACTTTGGTGGGATATGTAGAGTCTTAAAGAGAGAAATAAGGATTATAGAACATTTTTTAAGAAATGAATAATATAACGTTACAAAAAAAAGTAATAAAAACACAAAGATGCTTATCTTTTATTTCATGCTAGCCAGTTATGCTTATCTTTTGAGATCTATCTTGTATAAGAGCAAAAAAAATATGGGAATAAATGTCTACAAAAGTGGGGTCAATTTAAAGAGAAAAAAAAACTACAAAGAAAACCGTTTTCTTCATCTTTTTCGCTGTGCAACTAGCCTTGCAACTAAAAAGATTTCAGTCAAATTTTGGCAAGTTAAAAAAAAAAAGGACAAGCGCAGTTGAACGCCTCAGGAACCTAGGCGCGCCTTGACCACGTCTAAGTGAGTTTAAGCCTACTCCCATTGGGCAAAGGCATTTTCATCGTCGCCTCGCCTTGGAAATCACCTAGGGGTGTCTTAAGGTGCATTTTTTTAAACACTAATGAGCCTAGATGAGGAGAAGGGACTAGTGTCCTCCTCAACTAGGTGGCTAGCCCTATTAATGTTTAAAAAAGGGAGAGATGTTATCCTTCTCAAGTTCTCAACAACTACTAAAAGTCGAAAAACTGAAAGGCTAAGTCTTGCCCTTTTATAGAGATGGAGTGACTCAAGTAATAGGTTCCCTCTCTCTGTCCTCCTCAACTCTAGGACCAACCATATATAGAAATTAGGTCCTCTTAGGTAATGCCACTTATCATGTTCTATTTCATAAATTAAATGGGCCATAAAAGCCCAAAGCTATTTTAAAGCCCATTTAGCGTCTTTATCGTTAATTTGATTAATATGAGACTCTATCTAATTAATCAAATCTCTATACATTAATCCAATTAATTTCATTCATCTCGTACTATCATCCCAATTCACTGGTGTATCCATGTACCGTGTACGATTTATTAGGTTCTAATTAACGAGACAGTCAGGTAGTTAGGCTTAAGATAATTCTCCCATCATTGACAATTAAACTATTTAATCCTTGAGAGGGTCCCACAAGCCAAGGTTGGCATCTAGGCATGTGCCAAGGCTATCCAAGTAAATGTAGAATGTGTGAACAACCTATTCGGTAGGAATTACAATGTAATTCAATCATTCTCTAATTCAAGGCTTTCATATTAGGGTATGGATACTTTATGTTAAACTCCTAATGTGGTTATCTTGTTGTATATGACTCTATTTAGATGCATGGGAATGCCTTCATTTATCAAGCTCGATAATTTGACCGAAGATTCCTAAATCATATCTTAAAGTATTCTCCCTCTTGAGGCTTAGAGATTCCTTGTTGAGCACTCACATGTCTTTGAGAATAAATCGCCGGTCCCAACAATGCATTGAATACACCCAAGATGAGGTGTGGTCATCGTTTATTATCAATCGACTAGTGACGTACCCCTAAGATAACCTTTGGTGTCTGAGGTCAAATGATTACTCACATTATTCTGACTTGTAAGGTTGCTTGCTTGACATTTATGTAGAACATCATGCAAGAACTCTTGATTGATCATATTTAGTGAACGCACTCTCTAATGAGCACCAACACACTTGCCTCAATGTCTTTACATGAATGGATTGAGACTATCCATCATTCTTTTGAAGAAAACATAGTGTGTACTGCCCTATTTGGATTGTTTGTACCTTCTTGATAATCCTATGACCAGAAATTGTTTAGGACATGATGATTGTAAAAAGGTGGTCTTAGTGGTCTCACTACCTAAACATATTATGATCAACGAGACAGTCTTAACCAGTAATCTTGACGATTGATAAGATCGATATTTTATTATTCATTTGTATTATCCTCAAAAATGCCATCTTGGTCATTGACTTTCAGGGAGTAAGAAGTTCGAATCAATGACACAGGTGGCGTAGTTCGGAGATTGAGGGAGTTAGAAGGAGTTGGCGATTTGGGTGAGGGTGAATGAAAGGCCTGAGATTATACAGCTGGCGCGGGTTTGCTTTAGATGTTGAAGATGTCTCTATGAGAGTAAGGAGTGATTTGGGTTCTGAGTTTTCTTTGAAGAATCTATGGATCTCTGGGAATGTTAGCCTTTGTCCCGTTCGACCTTCATTGTACAGACGGCGGGAAAATAAAGAGGGAAACGAAGAGCCGGGTAATGTTTTTGGGTAACAGCATTTCAAAATGAATTCTCTTATACACAAAAATATTAGGAAAATTGGTTTAAATGGTAAAATAGAAATATCAATTGCTAAAATGTCACTTTTTAAGGAAAAGAAAGACAAAATGCATATGAGGACAGAAAGGTAGAAATAAAACATATAATTTTTATTTTGATTTTTTTTAGGGGAAATTTGGCATGATTCCAATTTTGTGAGTCATTTTTGAGATGAGTCCAATTATATTCCATGTCAGTTTTTTTTTCTTTTCATTTTCATACCAATTTACCCTTAAAATTACTTATAAGTAATCAATATTATCCCTTGATTTTAGGATTAGTATTTGTGATAAGTTTTACCTATTTGAGGTTTAAAGAATAAAATTCCCTTAATGATAGGATAATTGTTGGAATAAACTTACTTCTTATATATCTCCAAGTGAGGATACGCCTCTTCATTTCTTCTTCATCTATCTATTCTTTCTTTTTGGTTTGTTATCTAAAACCTTTTTCTTAGTTAGTATTTATCATTTGCCTTGCGAATCTTCTTCTTCCTTATCATTGTTCAGTTTTCCTCTTCTCTTCTTAGGCTTCCACTATATATGAAATTTGATTATGTTTGATCAAAGAATGGAGGTTGGTTGGCTTCTTTCATCAAATTGCTTATTGTGTTCAAATTAGTTAATTTGGTGGTCAAAGTTGGATCTTCATTTGAGTTGTATTTTTACTCAAATTAATTGATTTCATGGCCGATATTTATCTACCTGTATCACAAGATTTTGTTATATAACCTACCTCTATTATAGGCAAATTATATTTTTCTATTTTATTATCTATCTCTATCACAAATTGCTTCTATATGTTTTTTAAATGTTTAGTAAATTGCAGATGTTTAAATATTCAAAATTTGAAAACAAACGATAAAATAGGTTTAAAAAATAGTTAAGTGGATCTAAATCAGAAATTTCAAAAAATGGGGCTAAAGGCAATAGAACGTCAATTTTTTGGACCTATATCTTAATGCCCCCTTTTTTAAAATTTTTATTTTATTACAGTTCAGACTCTCGTCGGGCAGGACTACAATCTTATCGGCGAACAAAAACAATCCCATCGGGCAATTAAAGGCTATTGGGGCAAATAGAAAAAAACCTAGTCAGTCGAATAGGAAAAAGCCCATCGGCAAATAAGAAAAAAAGCCCATTCGGATAGCTGGAAAGAAGCCCATTCAGGCAAATAACAAAAAAAAAAATTAAAAAAAAAAGAAAAAAGGAAAAAGCCCATTCGGAAAACTGCCCAGATTTTTGAAAATCTCAAAACCCTAGAAATTTGAAGCAGCTACTTGCTAGAATTTTATCTTTCAAACCAGTCTTTAATCTATATCGTTGACACCACTGATGTGTGCTTATCTGCTGTCTGGAGAATGTGAATCATTGCATGTTCCGTAGCTTCTTAAATAGGCGATTTTCTTTTCCTTGAAAACGTTTATAGTTTGATACCGATACTCTTGGAAGGATATTATGCCCACCTTGAAAGCGTTTGGAATCGCCATCATTTTTTCCAAAGGCTTAATTAGAGCTGTCGAACATTACTTATTTGAGTTCTAATGGCTGTGAATGATATCCATTACAGTGTCCTGCAGAATGTATCTGAAACCATCGTCGCTCTTGTTGCTGAAGAAGGCATCTTCTCTACTTGACGGTTGGCTTTACAAAGCCAAACCATGCGCTGAGCACTTGCCTTCTCAAGTGGTCAGACGTCTGTTTTAATAGTTGTCATCTGAGCACTAAGAAAAACAAGAGACTGCTTGAAGCCTCAACCGTTCTTTCTATATGGCGCCCCGTTAGGGGCTTAGAGCAGCTTGCAGTATTCTTCTATTAAAAGTAAAATTCTTTTGTTTTTTGTTTCTCAGGTGCACGTCACTTAGATCTGCATTTTCCAACAAAAGAAGATCCTAAGTGGTTTATTGAGCAAAGGGAAACTGAAATTAAGCTGATAGAAGGCTGGATAGAAAAATTCTACCAAGAACGAAATGTAGGTTTTGACATGTAGCACCGCCAATTCAATGTCCTTGAACGGGTTTCGTTTGATCATGTCCGGGGAGACATGATCACCGCAGATAAAATTTCTTGCAATAACAATGTTGTAAATACACGGTTAGTAAAACATGCTGACTGCAACAATTCCGTCATGTTTTCGTAGCAAACGGAGACGTTCTGAGTTCTGACAAATAACCAAGAACGAAGTCATAGGAATTGAATGGCCAAATGGATGGCCTTTTTTTTCTTTTCTAAGCAATCAAACGGATTGCCATTTCTAGAATGAGAGCATTTTTGGCAACACCATGTGAGACCTTAAAAATAGACAGTTCAAACAACACCACATATTTTATTTACTTCTCCAAATACCTCCATGGGCTACATCCCAACGGTGCCCAAAACATGGTTCCGCCCACCCCCCGCTCCACCATATTTTCTTCTCATTCTTCGTGTCTTCAATATATTTTTCGGATAACACTTGCATCCCATGCAATCATAAAATAAAATAAAATACTTACATTCCTCTGTGCTGACTTATTCTTCCGTGCACATACTTCACTCGTTGTGAATATTGTATCTTTAAGATATAGATTTTATAATCAATTTCTTTTGAAGTTCATGCTTCAAATAACTCATTCGAGTAGGAAATCGTTTTGTCACCCAAATTAATTAAATAAATGTACGGGTTTTCATGAATATGCAGCTGCGGAATTACTTTAACCCTAAACCCTAAATTCTCTGATTTCAAATGATTTTTGGCACATATGATATTCAAATGAAAATTAAGAAATTGAAAGGGTTTCGATTATAATTTTATACGTTGAAGATACGTTATTTACAAGTACTTGAGATAAATATGAAAATTCAAAATGAACTGACCTTCAAAGTTCAAACAGTCACTAACTAAAGTTGACAACACGGAATTATATTAATTAGTTATAAGTTATAACGCACTAATATGTTAATTAGCTACGGCACGCTAATATTGTTAACAAACTAATTAGCTAAAAGCTTTCCAATATAATAGAGGGAACCAATGAAAGAACCAGTCAGAAAAACAACTTAACATTTTTTTGTTATTTCAAAGTACCTTGAGAAGCTCCTGATTTGCTTATTTATACAACTTACAAGTCGAGGCAAAGAATACCTACAATTCGAAAGAACAGTAACAACAATGGAAAGCAGAGTAACAATTCTATTTACTTTCCTATGCATTAGCATATGTCTTGAGGCCACAAAAGCTCGTCATCATCCAATCCTCCGTGCTCTGACGGCAAACCCTCAGGAATTTTTGAAGGTTCACAACAATGTACGATGGAAAATTGGCCTACCGCCCTTGCAGTGGGATGAAAAACTAGCAGCGGTTGCTAGGGTTTACACAAAAATGAGGGCGACCATAGACTGCAGGATGGTACACTCGATGAGCCTTTATGGGGAGAACATCTTCTTAGGCGGCGGGAAACAACCGTGGGGGGCGAGGTTCGCGGTGAAATCCTGGTCACATGAGAAGTTGTTCTATGATTACAAGACCAATAGTTGCAAACCCGGGCATATGTGTGGGCATTACACGCAAATGGCGTGGAAGGACACAAAGCGTCTGGGTTGTGCACGAGAGGTTTGCAGCAATGGAGCAGGGGAGCTCATCATATACAACTATGATCCACCTGGGAATTGGGCTGGAGAGAAACCCTATTAGAAATTTAGGAGGTGCATGCATGAATTATTGCTAGCACTTGAAACTGGATTATTGTTTTGATGATTAATTGATCATTACCAATAGTCTGATTACTTTATTAAAGGTATAATGTAGGAATTAATTATACAACAGGGGTATTGAGATGATGTGCTATGTAATAAAATTATGAATTGAGGTTGTCCGTTGACCCCACTTTTACAAAAGAGAAACAATTTTTACACATAATTTTTTTCGTTTTTAGTTCCGTTCCTTGATTTTTATTTGACTTGTTCAACTAAAATGAACATAAGAAAAAAAAGAGTGAGGAAATCTCTTCCTTGCAAAAAGAAAAGAAAAGAAAATAAAATGATAACCCCAAATATTTAGGACAACTCTATTCGAGATACAAAATTCACTTCTTCAATTTTATTTTCATATTTTCATTAAAAAAACAAATCTGGCCAAAGATGTACTTTTTTTGCTACAATAATTAGAAGCCCCTCAGATGAAGTGTAACGAACGACCCATAATTTTCAAGAATAATAAATTTTAGTCGTATGTTTACAGAAACGGCTTTAAATTTGGGGAATTTTTAGGGAAGTCTTATTTATTTATTTATTTTTCAAATAAAGGTAGAATTTAGAGGTTGAGGAGTAAATTAGAAGGGTTTTAGTTGACCGGTATAGTTACAAAAATACAACACAACCATGGATATTTACTTGTATTATATTCACCAAAAAATCTATAGTGCTCCAGAATATAAGGGTCTGTTTGATAGTGTACTTGAATCCAACTTTTTAAACTCAAAAACAGTTTTCAAGTTTTAGGTCTTAAAAACTTGTTTGGTATGACTATTTTTAAAAACTGAACTCAAGACTAACTCAAAAATATAGTCTATTCCTTAAAAACATAAAAAAAATGAGTTTTTAGAGTTTTTAAACTTAAACTCATTCATTTATTTTATCTTCCTCCTCCCCTCTCATTCCAAATATATCTCTCTCTTTTCTTCTTTCTTTCTCCTTTTTTTTTTTTACTTTTTTCGTCTCTACTCCAATCCAATCAAGTTTAAGTCGTAAGATTTAAAAATTTTAAATCACAAACCAATCAAGTTTTTGAGTCTTAAAGAAAATTGTTTTCAAGAAATGTTCTTAAGAAATGTTTTGAGATATGATAAAAAAATTTAAATAAGATACCAAACAGACCCTAAGATATTTTAGATGTTTTAACCATCAGATCTTAATTGTTTGTTTTTAACTGAACAACCAACGATTAAAAGACCTTGAGTATCTAATACTTTGAAACACAGTTAGAGACCTCCTATATTTACAATTCAAATTAAACTATTTGTGTATTCCAGCATAACAATTCCATTCTTTTAGATCTTATGATCTAAGGAAATTGTGACCATAGAATTTTTGTAACCATAATAAAAAGATTTTGGTGGAGGAATTTGATTATTAGAATAATGATAACCATTCAATCGAATAATTGCCAATTAGTAAAAGTTCGACAATTTGTGGTTTATTACTATGTTTCTCCACTCCCACCTCCACACATTCAATTCCTATTCTGCTAGGTTAAAATAAAGAAAAATACGAAATTCTAAGGAGATTCGCTTAAAGTGGGAATTTTTATGGAGTCTCTGTCATCTGATAGTTTAATGTCAATTCTTGTGTTAACATAATAATATATTGTGTGAAAAACAAGAGGTGACAAAGAGTCTATGAAAAATCTCACTTTTAAGATAGTCTCCTTAACATTTTTCAAGAAGTAATGAGCCAATTGGCTGGCATTACAAATTAAATTCGTCAACTCAAGGGGTTAGTTTATTGGAAAGTGAACAAACATGTGGAATTTTAATTTGAATTTCAACTCCTATGCATATGTTTGTTTGGTTTATCGACACTATTTTAGTGTACTATTTGACATGAAAGCTGAAAATATGCTGCAGCCTCAAATAGATTACACGAAGAGAAAAATTAATTTGCTATAAAAGTGTCGTAGAATACCTTCTATTATTATTAATGGGTCAATTTGATTTTTTTCCTATTCTACTAAATGTTCAAATATAAACTACATAGTAATAGAACGTGGTTGTGAACTAGTGATCATCTTCCTCAATGGAAGTCGCGCCAGTAGTCATGACTTGCATGGCTACGGGACACGAGTTGCTTGAGTCGGTGTCAGAAGTAAAAAACTCAGAGTACTTCCTCAACAAAGTTTCGCTACTTGCGGCAAGGATGCCTTTGTTCTTCGCGTCACTAGCGGGTACAACTTGATCCTTCCTTGGTGCCATTTGTGCTGTTTTTGAAGACAGAGATAAGAGGCAGAGATGTCCCAGTGGGCGTGCCAAATTTGTAAACACGAAAAATTCTGTATCGAATCAAACGAGAACACGTGTACAAAGTAGATTTTTATTGATTTGAATTTGTAGGTTACAATCTCTGTTTACAATTTTCCTCTGATTAAGTCTTCAAATTTGATGTAGATGCTTGATCGTTGATCCAAGGGTCATGATGACTTGATCTCGGACGAACAGTTGAACTATTTCTTCAAGTTTTGAGCTTGAAACAAACATGGGGAAGGTCTTCACCTCAAAGTGCGGCAAAGATAGTGTGGATGTGGGATTGCGTTGCTTCAAGGGTCTTGGCGACTTGATCTTGAAACGAACATTGCTACAAGTTTATAAGCTTGCAACAAAATCTTGAAGGAATCGGCACGAGCGCTTGTTGATTCTTCAAGGAAGTGCTTCAGCTTTGGTTGAGAGAAAGCTTCGGCTTTGGTTGAGAGAAAGCTTCGGCTTTGGTTGAATGTTCTTCGAAGAGAGCTTTGGCAGTGTATTAGTTTTCAAAAGTTTGGCAAAAGTTCTTCTGTGTAGAGATTTTTCGACCTTTGTGCTTGTTGGAGGACCTTGTATTAATAGGCTTCTCAAGGCTTGCCTGTGGGTGGATTTGAGGCATGTTTTTGTCTTAATTTCAGCCACATTTACTCCTTGGCCGAATTTAAGAGGCTTGTTGCCTATTTTGTGAGCAATCTTCAATTCTTGTTTGTTTTATGAAGATGTTTTAGCTTTCTTTCCAGTTTCAAGATCAATTTGGATTCCCAAGCCGAATTTAAGGGAGATTTTCCCTTATTGTCGAATTTTGGGGAAGTTTTATATTCCTTTACTTGATTTGTGCCATATGTCATTGATGACTTGTCCATTTGTGACGAGTTATATGCCACACGGAGCTTTGGGATGCATCGTTTGTATACAACGAAATTTACATGTCTACAAGAATGTTGGTGGATAAGGAAAATATAAAACTGATTTTGATTGAAATTTCAGAATCAGCATCTGAGAATTTTCTTGCAGAACCCAAAACTCACGAAAATATCCAAACGTTTAAACATTATTGCCTATTTGAAATCCCATCTTATAACTCGTTTGAACTCAAGCCCGAGTTAACCCCACAATTTGAACTATACTCACCCACCCCATTTCATTTGATAGAGAAAAACAACAATTAGAAATTTCAGCATTCAAATTATCAAGTTCACTACTAGATTATAATTACCATTATCATAATTTGAACAAATTACATCCAGAGGGTTTATTTAGTCCTATTAGAACCTTTGAAAATCTATTGCAGTCGGCATTTTTGGTTGCAATAATCAAATATGCACAAGAAAATTCAAACCCACAAAAACATCCTATTGAACTTACCCGTGTTGAAGAGATTTGGTCAACAGGCATGGAAGACTTACTTGATTCGTAGTCCTTCGCTAACTACTACAAAATTTGAGATTACACCCACGATTTTCGTGCTTGCCTTTGCCGTAGTCTCACCTTCCGCCATGGTCACACCTTTCGCCGTGGTCTCAGCCCTGTGGCAACAACACCTAGAAACTGCACCATTGCAGACAGCCACATCCCTCAAAGACTGCACCATCGTGGTCTCGTTCTCCAGCTGTGCTCTTGCGGCCTCGCTGTGACACCTATCGCAAGCAACATTGCTGTCCTCTAAGGAGAATTGTCTCTGCCATTCATGAATACCCACCAAGGTGCAGACCAAATTCTTTTCAAAGGGACAAAAGTGATAAAAGAGTCCTTTTTGTGAAGTTTTCTAGGGGGCATCTTTTCCCATAAGAAAAGAAAAAGAATTTCTTGGATTTAAGGACTTTGCACATGAGCAAAGTGTGAATAAAAGGGCCAATCTTACAAGAAGCCTAGCAAGTTCAATCCTTAGGTCATTTGAAGTGGGTTCCTCTTCTAGCAGGCCTAATTCGAGCAGCCCCCTGTAGCCTTTTCCTACAACCTTGGCTACTCCGTTCAATTAAAACACAGTCACAAAGACTACAAGTTGAAGCAAAGGTTTGATTTTAGAGATCCAAGAGTTAGAGTCCTCAATCATTTGGATTAGTATAATACCCCATTACGGTTTTATATATCCTGATTTGTCACAAAGAAAAATTTCAACTGCAAGAAATTTAAGGGGACCAAGGCCACTGAGAATTGGAAGAGAATCCACAAGACGAGAAGAGACTGCTTTTGTGCACGAAAATAGAGAAAGAATTGATCATACTTGGCTAAGTAGACAAGCAAGAAATCCACGAGCCTTCTATTAATGTGATCGTCTGAACAACTATTCTTCTTTCACTGATTAGACAAAGTTACCATTGTGCTTAAAAATATTAAATCTACCATAGTAAATCTACCATTCTGCTTAAAAATATTTTGTTTGCACCAAATTTTAGGAGGAATTATGTCTCTGTCTTTGTCCTAGAAAAGAAAGGTGTTGGGATAAGGTTCATGAATGGTGTTGTCATTATTGGAAAAAAAGGTTATATTTATGTAAGGGGAATGTGAGTCAATGATATGTACTTAGTTTGTATTAATAAAAGTATTTCTTCCGATTATGCCTTTGTCTCTATTGTTCAAAATTTGTCATATTTATGACATTTACATTTAGGTCACATAAATAAAAATAAAATGATACAAATGAGTGAAAATGGAATGTTGCCTCAAGTAAATGCACATGATTTTGATACATGTGAATCATGTATTAAAGGAAAAATGACTAGAAAATTATTTTCTCAGCATTAGACTTCTACCAATTTACTTGAAATAGTGCATATAGATTTATGTAGACCAAAGAGAACTAAAACTCATAGAGGAATGAAATATTTTGTGACTTCCATTGATGATTATTCATGTTATGGACATGTGTACTTCTTGAAGCATAAAAATGATGCCTTAGACAAATTTAAAAACTCCAAGGCAGAAGTAGAGAACCAATTGGGAAGATCCATAAAGACCCTTAATAGTGATAGAGGTGGAAAATTTGAAGCTTTTGATGATTTCTACAAAGAGAATGGTATAAGGCATAATTATACTATGCCTTATACACCGCAACTAAATGGAATCACAGAAAGAAGAAATCGAAGTCTAATGGATATGATGCGATCTATGATGTCTTATGCTGATTTACCTTTACAGTTTTTGGGTAAATCTTTGTCTACTGCAACATATATATTGAAGAGAGTTCAAACAAAGGTGAAGCCATTGAGTCCATATGAATTTATTGCATGTGCGAAAACTCGATTTATCAAACTTAAAAGTTTGGGGTTGTAAGGTGCACGTCCTCATTCCAAATCCATTAAGAGATAAATTACAAGCAAAAACTTTGGAATCTAAATTCATAAGATATCCTGATAATATTGTCGAATATAGGTTGTATCATCTTGAGAAAGGATTGATCGAAAGTAGAGATGCTTCTTTTATTGATGATCAAGATTTCCATCTTGATTTAGACTTGTCCCATGATCATGCCATTGCCAATAATCAAGTGGGAGATGTAAACATGGGTAATCATAGCAATGTCAATCATAACACACACATGGATGATGATCATGATATTATCATGGAAGATATAAATAGTGGAAGAAATGATCAAATCAGTGGGAGTAAAAGAAAGAGGGAACCATCTAGAAGATTGAAAAATCATTTTGTTTTCAATCTTGACGAGGTAGATCATTTAGTGGGAGATCCAGACCCAAGGAATTATAAAGAAGCAATGCATAGTTTTGAGTTTGAACAGTGGCAACAAGCCATAAATGAAGGACTAGATTCCATAAAGAAAAATGAAGTTCGGGAATTGGTTGATCTACCTGATGGAAGAAAGCCCATCAATTGTAGGTGGGTACTTTGTAAGAAGTACAAATTAGTTGGTGTTGGCTTGTAAAATATTTCCTTATAATATTTCCCTTTAATTATGGGATTCCTATAATCTTGGGTTTCCTAGTTTAGGTTGTAGATTGATTGTAATTATTCTTTCCTTATTGTAGTAGGGTTATATATGATTATATATACCTCAGAATGAGAAGAATACAAAACACATTCAAAAGCATTCTTTCTTCTTGGCACCAGAGCCTTGTCGAAAACTAGAAATCGAACCATATCTGGGTTGGTCTTATTGTGCTTTGCACACGGCTGCAGCGAGTGGCTCCAAAAGCCATTGTTGACTAGAATTTCGTCCGCTAGCAACGCAACTTCATTGCTGCCTGTTTTTTGTCAGCAGTTGCTGACTATTCATCATGTTTTTGCTGCTTAGTACTTATTGACAACATGACACATGGCTGATCAAGATGTGAAGGTTGCTGGTCCAATTATGGTGCAGCCATATAACTTGAGTTTCAATATTGGTATGTTTTTGGATGAGAAGAATTATGATTTATGGGATCCTCTTATTCAAATTCATATCGCTAGAAGGAAGAAGATGGGATATCTTCGTTGGTCCATTAAGACTTTTGTAGAGGATCATCCCAAATATGACGATTGGTTTTCTAAAGATTAGAAAATTAAGAGTTGGCACTTGTCGGCAATGAAGCCGGAAATCATGAAACATTATATTCGATTGTCGACTTCTAAAGAAATCTGGGATGTTATTAAGATTCCCTATTTTGATAAGAATGATGAGACTAGAAATTTTTCATTGAATTAGAAAGCATCAAGTCTCAGGTAGAATGGGCGGCGTTTGGCTAGTTACTTTGGAGAATTGTCAGAGATTTTTTTTTCAGGAATTAGACTACTTTAACTAAATGGCCATGGTATGTGAAAAAGATGTTCTGATTTTCCAAAACACAACTGAGCGGCAAAGGTTGTATTTGTTTCTTGGTGGGCTTGATGATGAGTTTGATCATGTTCATGGAGAAATACTGCGCAAAGATCCACCACTTAAAATTTAGATTGCTTATGCATATGTTCGTCGTGAAGCAGATCGCAAGGAATCTATGAAGATGAAGGGCCAAAGCTCAGAATCGGCTGCAATGGAAACCAAGACCCGAGGCCCCTCAAACCGTACCAACTGAGGTAGGTTCAAGAATAAACCTGGGTTGCCAAGAGCCGGCCAAACCAGTCGTGATCATCCTCAGAGTAAATGTCCACATTGTGGTATGACGGGCCACTCCAAAAGCCGGTGCTTCGAGTTGGTTGGGTATCTCGAGAATTGGGATAAGACATGTGATCCTCGCTTCAACAAACCTCGAGCTTCTATTGCAGAAACTAAGGATGATTCTACAAGTGTAGTAAGTAAAGCATCAACTTTGATTGCTGTGTCAGGTACTGATGGTAAGGCACTTAATGTCTCCACTTCTGTTATGAATAATATATTTATAATTGATTCTAGAGCTACTGAACATATAACTTGCGATTTTAGATAGGTTTCCTCACTAAAAAACTCTACCCATACCGAGATTAACGTGGCTAATGGTGATGTCGCCCCAGTTTTTGGGAAGGGCACGGTTTCCCTTTTTGATACCATGAAACTTGATACTGTTCTTGTGGTTCCCCCCTTGAATTATAATTTATTGTCGGTTGCCCAAATAACCCTTGCCTTACACTGTTTGGTTGTTTTTTGGCCTTATTTTTATGTATTTAAGGGCATCTAGATGTGGAAGACGATTGCTTATGGTATTAGACAAGGGAAGCTGTACCTCCTCGAGTTGAATTCCAGTAGCTCGAGATTGCTCACTTAAGCACTGTCAGTGAATGGAACTCCAGCCGAGAATAATACAAGGTCTGATGTGTGCATGTAGCACCGTCGTCTTGGCCATGCTTCGTTTGGTTATTTGCATAAGTTATTTCCTAGTCTGTTTATAAAGAACGATGTTTCTTAGTTTAAGTGTGATGTGTGTGAAATGGCTAAGAGCCATCGAACTTCTTTTCCTACAAGTTTAAATAAGAGTTCCATTCATTTTATGATCGTGCACTCGGATGTTTGGGGCCCTTCCAAGATTGCCTCTCTTGGTGGAGCTCATTGGTTTATCACATTTATTGATGATTGTATGAGAATGACTTGGGTTACTTTGCTAAAATCGAAAAGGGATGTTAGTATGGCTTTTCAAAAGTTTCACAAAATGGTTTCGCTCTAATACAATATGAAGATTCAAGTGGTTCGAAGTGATAATGGAGGCTAGTATGTTAATACTGAACTATGTTCTTTCTTTGATATGCACCGTATTGTTCATCAGACCACATGTCTGTATACTCTTCAGCAGAATGGGGTGGCTAAACGGAAGAATTGACACTTATTAGAAATGGTTTGTGCTTCTCTTCTTGAGACACGTCTTCCCTTGTATTATTAGGGTGAGGCCTTCATGTCTGTTGCCTACCTTATTAATCAGCTTCCCTCTCGTATTCTGGAGTTTCAGACACCATTTTAGACTCTTATGTCTTTGCTTAGTTGCCGTTGGTCCCTAACCTTTCTCCTCGAGTTTTTGGCTGCGTGGCTTTTGTCCACGTGCACCATTCACAACGACACATCAAAATGGAACCTAGAGCTATTCGATGTGTGTTTATGAGGTATGCTACTACTCAAAAAGGCTATCGGTGCTATCACCCTCCCACCAAAAAAATGTTTCTCACTGCCGATGTCATTTTTCATCAAATAGAAATGTATTTTGGTTCCTCTGAGTCCTCACTTTAGGGAGAGTTTCAAGGTGATGAAGTTCGTATGTTTGATTATGGAACCGAGCAACAAGTTATGGTACAGCCACTCACCGTCGAGCAGTCAACCGTCGAACAACAAGCTATTGCACAACAGCCTATAGCTGAGCAGCAGGCCACTGCACAGCAGCCAAGTTCCGAGCGGGTTGTTGATGCACATCAGCTTCTTGCTGCGCCTAAGATAGTATAAGACATGGCCCCTTTCGGCCCCTTTGCAGTTGGAACCTGCAGTTGTAGAAAAAACAGTACATGCTGACTCGTCTTTTAGTAATTCCCATAACTAATCGTCTTCTACTCCAGATGGACAACCACTTCATAGTCTCCCTGGAAAGATTAATCGAGGTATTCCTAAACCCACTTATGAGGCAGACCCTAAGTGTAAAGCTAAATATTTAATGAGTGAACCAACCCATTACTCGAGAGTGAGGTACCCATTAAATAACTATGTGTCCATCTGTCACCTGTCTGAATCAAATAAGTCGTTGGTGAATCAATTGTCTACTATAAATATTCATAACAGTGTGCAGGAAGCTTTAGTCAGTCCTAGATGGAAAGAAGTAATGAATGAGGAACTAAGATCGCTGAACAAGAATGCTACCTGGGAACTATCAGACTTGCCAGCGGGCAAGAAACTTGTGGGATGTAAATGGGTCTATACAGTGAAGTACAAAGCGGATGAGACCATTGATCTGTTTAAAGCAAGACTAGTGGCGAAGGAGTACACCTAGAAATATGGCATAAATTACACGGACAACTTTGCGGCAGTAACCAAGATCAATGTTGTTTGAGTTCTATTTTCCTTGGCAGCGAACCTAGATTGGCCACTTTAACAGTTCGATGTAAAAGAATGCATTCCTACATGGAGATTTAACTGAAGAAATTTATATGGAGCTTCCATCGGGATGCACCAGAACAGATAAAAAAAGGGTAAGGTATGTAAGCTAAATAAGTCACTATATGGATTAAAGCAATCACCAAAAGTATGGTTCGACAGGTTCACTAAACCAATGAAGGCATTCGGGTATAGACAGAGCAATTGGGATCTAACCTTGTTCTTGAAATGGAAGAATAAAAATATTACAGCACTTATTGTATATATGGATGACATGGTGGTTATAGGGAATGACCCAGTTGAATAATCGGCTCTAAAGAAGTATTTGTCCAAGGAGTTCGAAATGAAAGATCTTGGATCTTTGAAATACTTTCTTGGGATTGAGGTATCAAGAGGCAAATCTGGAATTTTCTTGTCCCAAAGGAAGTATATCATTGATTTATTAAAAGAGATCGGAATGTCAGCCTGTAAACCTATAGCAACTTTGTTGGTTGAAGGAACGAAGTTAAGTCTCGACCCGAATCAAGTACCGGTGGACAAAGAAAGATATCAAAGGTTAGTTGGGAGATTGATGTATTTGGCACATATAAGACATGATCTTGCTCATGCCTTGAGCGTAGTTAGTCAGTATATGCATGATCCAGGAGAACAATATATGAATGCGGTTATGAGGATATTATGTTACTTAAAAGGAAGTCCAGGTAAAGGACTTCTGTTTAAGAAAAATGAGCATTTCAAAATCGATGGATATACCGACGCTGACTGGGCAGGTTCAATAGATGACCGATGCTCAAAATTAGGATATTTGACTTTTGTCGGTTGTAATCTAGTAAGATGGAGAAGGAAAAAGTAGAATGTAGTAGCTCGTTCGAGTGTAGAAGCCAAACATAGAGGTATGGCTCTTGGTATTTGTGAACTCTTGTGGCTTAAGTTTCTATTACAAGATTTGGGGATCAACCATATTCTGCCGATGAAGTTATTTTGTGACAACAAGGCTACTTAGGATATTGCTCATAATCCGGTTCAACATGATAGGACGAAGCATGTGGAGGTTGATAGGTTCTTCATTAAAGAAAAATTGGAGGGAAAAGTAATTGAACTTCCCCAAATTAGGATTGAGGATCAAATGGCTGATATACTCACAAAGGCTGGTTTTAGTGACAAGTTCCAAGTTTCTTGGACAAGTTGGGTATGTGTGACATATATGTGGAGCCAAAAATAATCACAAGGAGACACATGGATTTTTGGGTAAAAGAGGACAAAAATACCGTTGAGGCATATCGGGATTCCTATGTGCGAGCAGCGAGTAATCATCCCTCAACCAAGTCAAAAGTGCCCAAAATAGGTAACAATTCAAAACCTATTTCATCCATCCTCATCCAATCTTCTCCACAAGGCAACTCCTAAAATCTTCCCTTTTTAGGCTTTTTATATTAGCACCCCACAAAATGTTGAATGCACCCCACATTAAAATTTAATATTAAATGACTTATTTACCTCACAATGCAATGACAATTTTGACCTTATTGGGTTTAAAAATAAAAAATAAAAAATCCAAATACACTCCAAATTATTTTTAGTATATTATTTATCTTCTTAACTATCAAAATGTTGAATCGCACAACTAACCATTTGTATTTGTACCTCCATTTATATCCATCAATGTAAAGATGCAGCTTCAAATATCTCAAATTCGTTTGGAAGTGCAGCTTCAAATATTTCCAAGAGTTACGTCTTAAAACCAGCCACGCAATAATCAAAATAAAATTCCCACAGAACTGAAGTTCCTGAAAGTCAAAACAAACATTGCATACCACGAAGTTAAACTTATTAATAAGCCATTGCTGATGTTGCCCTACTTAATGAAGGTAGATATCTGTCGATGCAAACCATACTAAGATGATTTCAAATCATCATTTTGAAACCATTCGGCAAACTAAACGTTCAGATGATTTCAAATCTTTTGGCAAACTAAACATTCAAATGGTTAGATTTAGTCCTTGAAAATTAAAAATGAGTTTTATAATATTTGAGAAATGTGGGGTGTATGTACAAAATATAAGGTGTATATTGAGAATGTGGGGTGTGAGGGTATTATGGGAAAGTATGTGGGGTGTATTAAGATAATTTTTAAATGAAAAAGCATTGTAGGGTGTATTAGCTTATTGATTAGGTAATTATTCCATAACTCCCAAATTAACATAAATCAAGAACCTTGCCCACAAACAAGACTAGGTGGCCAGTCCTGGCATAAGAGGTTCATCGGCTAAAGCCCCCCCCCCCCCCAAATTCATCATGGGTGCGTGAGGCTTTTGGCTTTGACCTAAGGTGTGATTTGTTTTGTAGGTGCAATTTTGTCCAAGATCAAGGAGGAAGAAATTTGCATCCACAAATTAGTGCTTTCATTGAGAGGAAGAGATCCACACTCGTAGAAGACTCTCGCATAGAAAGGTTTTTTCTCTATTTTCTAGCCCTTGTTCATATGTTCTTATTATTAGAATTTTTTATTTGCAAATATTTTTTGGTAAAATGTAAAAGAGAAATACAATGGCTAGAAATTTAGAAAATTCAACGAGTGAAAATTCCAATATTCAAGAAATAGGGCTAGGGCGATCCACGAGACCAAATTTGATCTTAGGAAGAGCAGCACCACCACTACAAGGCTCCACCATGGCAACCATGGCAACCACCCGTGGCAAGGTTCATGGCTCCACTACCACGGCCCATGCTGTGCTATCCAAGGTCCACGCCACCAAAGCTATGGCCTCAGCCATGTCACTCCATGCCCAACGTGAGCCCAATGCGTTGCTAAGCCGAGCCCAAGCCTCACATTCATAAGCATTACGCGCCGAGCAGCCTGCTCCCGCGGCCCAACCTACTCCCGTGGTTACCCAAGTAGCCCAAGTTGGCCCAAGAGTAGGACAACCGTCCCGACTCCAAGTTTTAGGACCTATGATCGAACCGGGGGCATTTTCACCACATTTCTTTGCGGATTTGACATTTCCCAGTTCAAATCTTGAGCTCGAAGCCTACCACAATTCCACTGCTCAAGGAGGCAAATTCCTTCCAAGCTTCTCTAATCCAAATGGCGAACATTTTGTCTCGACAAGTCATAGAGTTGACGAGCGCCCTTGCACAGCAGACAAACTTGGTGAATCAATTCTTGCAGCACACCAAGATGTAACGTGCCCCAACGAGGTATCCCGAAGTAAGACAAAGGCAGACAAACCTCTCCAGCAGGAGCTCAGCAAGCAGCCACTCGACCAGCAACAAATTTAGCATTTAGGTAGTGTACACTCCCAATTGAGCCCCACGATAGCGTATACTCTAGTCTTAGTGCGCGGAGGAGTGTGCATTCTCAACTAGGCCCATGAACGAGCATACACTTAAGGTTGGGGCCATACTCTAATAATTAACATAAGCAGTCTTCTATGCGAAGCGTTCATTCGCATCCAAGCCCGCAAGGAACATTATCCACATCACATCAGAGTAGGCAACACGACGGGCCGAGAGAAGCAGTCACTCAATTAGGCTCGAGTTCAATCGGTAGCCTGCGAAGAATTCCCTTGCTTGCCAGAAGTGAACCATATGCACTGCCACTGCGGCATAGACGAGCCAAGCATATTGAAGAGCAGCCTAGACTAGTAGGTCAAGACGGGAGGCAGCCGAAAGTTTCGCCACCCCAACCAAGGCAAATTCAGGAAGAAGTAGAGAGGTTCTTGAATGAATGTTTGCGTGATTTCTAATGCAACGAAGTTGCTGACAAGGCACTATGGCGAGACATGAGCAAGTTACCCTTCATAGATGAGATCGAGCAAGCAGAGCCTCCACGAAAGTTTAGTATGCCACACTTCACATTTTTCAAAGGAGATGAAGATTCGGAGAGGCACTTGAAGCACTACCGAAGCACGATGGTCCTTTATCGGAACAATGATGCATTTATGTGCAAGATATTCGCCACTACTTTACAAGGCGAAGCACAAGATTGGTTTCATACCCTACTGCCACAATCCATCCGGAGTTTCGACGAACTTTCTTTGGTTTTCATCAAAGAATATTCATCTTATCACTTGATCAAGAATAAGTCTGGTCACTTATTTAACGTGAAGAAGAACCTAAACAAGTCACTCCACAATTACGTGAAGAGGTTCAAAGCAGAGAATGCGAAGATAATCGGATGCGACAACTCGATAGCAAAAGCAGCCTTCCAAAAAGGACTCCCGGCAGACCACCCATTGTTCGGAAAGTTGATCATGAAAGAAGATCTAACTCTAGTAGATTTCTTTGCTTTAGTAGAACAACAAAAACAGGTAAGGGGCTAAGCGTAGAGACCGATCCCCAACTAGATAGGGCCAGATGACCAATAACTACTCCAAGTTCTCAATCCCAACCCCATCAAATGTACATTCAGAGTATCTTCAGGCAGATTCTTAGGGTACCTAGTAACCGAACGAGGAATCAAAGCACATCCCAAGCAAATCCGAGCGATTCTAGAGATGAAATCTCTTACTACCTTGAAGGAGATCCAAAGCTTGACCAGATTAGCAACTGGTCTCAACCGCTTTCTTTCGTGGTCCACCGATCGATGCAAGCCTTTTTGCAAGCCTTTTTCCTCGTCACCCCAAAATATTCTACACAGGAGCAACATGTACCGGTAGTTGAACACCATCTCTTACTACATGTCACAGAGCCCTAGCTGACCATTACTCTATAATTTAACTTTAGAGTGTCCTAGTACCGGCAGTTGAGCATCTCATGCTACGTGTTACATGGCCCAGCTCCACGGCTCTCTCCCGCGCATTCACGACGCAACAAACGACCTAACGACGGCTCCATGACTCTTCACTGCGTCTTCACCCCTAGCCTAGGCAACGTAATAGAGTGGCCTAATAAGTCGAGCACACCCTAGCCGCACCTGCTCCACCCGATGGAGACTTCTGGCATTTGCATATCGACGGCGCACCCAACTATAAAGGTTTGGAGGTAGGTGTGGTCCTTTTCACCTTAGACGGTTCAATGCATGAGCAGTCGATCACTCTAGGCTTCAAAACATCCAATAATAAAGTAGAGCACGAGGCCCTATTAGCAGGCCTCCGAATGGAAAAAGACCTGGCGGTGAAGAAGCTCGTAATTCATATTCCTAGCCAATCACCAGCCAAAATACCAGGGAGTACATGGAAAAACATTCAAATATGGCGCAATACCTAGAGAAGGTACTTAAGTAACTTGAGGCATTTCAGACTTACACTCTCACTCAAGTTCCTCGGGCAGACAACACCCACGCAGACGCATTAGCCAACTTAGACTCCGCTCTCGACCACCAACTCAAACGCTCTATTCTGGTGGAATATCTAAACAAGCCAAGCATAAAGTTGGAGCCAGTAGCTGAGGTATCATAGGTTAGTATAACTCTAAACTAGCAAAGTTATATTATAGACTACTTGGTTAATGGCATACTCTCCACAGAAAGATTGGAGTCTAGAAAGCTCTAAATAAAGGCAGCACGCTGCTACATGTGGAACGACATTCTTATCCAAAGATCTTACACCGGACCACATCTCCACTGCTTAGCGCATTCCGATAACTTGAAGGTTTTAAGCTCAATCTACGAATGCGTTTGTGGAGATCACTCAAGAGGTCGATCCTTAGCATAGAAGGCTCTCAACGCAGACTACTACTAGCTCATCATGCACCAAGATGCTAAAAAGTTAGCCCAAAAGTGCGACCACTGCCAACGCTTCAAGTTGATACCAGTACTACCTGTTAGCGAACTACACCCGCCGACGAGTCCATGGCCATTCATGCAATGGGAAATCGACTTGGTAGGACCTATGCCTTCCGCTACTGGGGGCAAAGGTATGATGATTGTGGCAACTAATTACTTCACCAAATGGGTAAAAGCAGAGTCCATGACAACCACAACTCAGATGGAGAAAGAGCGCTTCATATGGAGAAACATCATTTGCCAATTTGGCATCCCTGAGTCCATCGTCACCGACAACGGCTCGCAATTCGTGTGCAAAGGCTTAGCGAAGTTCTTCTAAAAGTATGGCATTAAGCAAAACATGTCCACGCCGAGATATCTTTAAGGCAATGGGCAGGCCGAACCATCCAACAAGATGATCCTCGACTACTTCAAGAAATCCATCTCTGACAAGAAAGGGAAATGGCCAAATGAAGTCCCCGGATGTTTGTGGGCGTATCACACCACTAAAGAACGAGCTACCAGAAATACTTCTTTCTTTTTGGCATTTGGTTCAGAAGTAATAATTTCTCCCAATATCATCGTGCAAAGTATCAGCACTTAACTACCAAAGCATTGAGTAGAACAGTAAGGAGATGGCTACAAGCTTAGATCTGGTAGAAGAAAAGCGCGAGTAGACCATCACTCGCATCGCAGCCTACTAGCAGTAACTCCTCTTCAACTACAACAAAAGGGCCAAGATCCAGCAGTTCCAGCCCGGAGATCTAGTCTTACGGAAAACCTTCATCACTACCTACAGAGAAGGCTCTAAAAGGAAAAATCACATCTGGAAAGGTCCGTACAAGATCAGCAAAGAGATCGAGAAGCAATAGAACACCTATAAACTAAGGAAATACCATGTGTGACCTCCCACTATATCAAGACCCAAAGACTCAACTAGCTCAACGGGCGCCACCTTGCAAGCCTATGACTATCCAGTTGTTATGCAGTCTTTTACAGCTAAGTCATTCGTTCGGTTCACTCATTTTTTCAATGAGGAATTCAGAAGTAATTTGTAACTTTGCTCAAATACATGCCTACAACAACTAATCATCCCTGTACTTCAAAAGAAGATCGCGTCCTTCTTAGGGACTCATTGTAGGAATTACACCCCCTGAGGGACCAACCATGCTTTCCAGTGCGAAGGGTAAACCAATTTCCCAACACCTATATGGGTATGTTGTCCAAAGCGGGAGGATAAACTCTACACTCCGAATATCCAGACGTGGATGAGCCAGCTTACCCTAATATAGCTAGAAGCATGATGGCTTGTGCTGGGATTCCTAGAAGTAGCCATAATGGTCTTTTTCAAGGCTTAGCTAACTGAAGGATTTTGGGTTTCTTGGCCTAATCCGTGGGGAACCAGGCCCTAGAGATGGAGGGGCACATTACGTAGTACGCTCGATGGACGGCTGCCCTGGAACCCTAAAGCTGCTACTGAGTGCACTAAGGTAGCCTATGGTTTCCTAAAGACTGTCTACAGCTTGTCTTTCGAGCAGTAAAGCTGGGCTAGACTTTTACAACCGCACATTCTTGTGAAAGGTTAAACAAGCTAGTGTGCATATACGAAGCTTTATCCACTACCGACATGCTACGTAGTCGATAAGCTTCACCTCTGCCAAGCGCGGAACGATCTACACCAAGCCCTAAAGTGTTATGATACTTGCTACACAACCTACGGATTTGGAGAAAGCCAAGGTTAATAGCCTAGTGGTCACGCGAACTTGTTTGTTTTTGTAAGTAAGGTGTCCGGCTGCTGACCCTATGGCTAACATCTTTGCAAAGTTCTACACTAACACCTTCGGCTGTATCAGCTACGCCGGCCTGTCTACTTATAGAAAAGTAGCATGCCTGTCATTGGTCTATAAAGTCTAAAGGTTAAGGTGTGAACAAAAGAAGCGAAGATGAAGAAAAGCAAGGAAGCAAGTTTATTAAATTTTCTAGCAAAATTGATAAACAACTAGCAAAGATCGAAGAAGTTCAAGCAAAGCAAAAAGCAACGAGGGAAACAAAGAAAATCCTAAAGACTACCGAGAAGACTACTCTTCAGGAGCTTGGACATTCCACGACTACTCGATCACCACACCTCTAACAGTCGCGGACATTCTAGGCAGTGGCACTTATTTGGCGTTTCACCCCCAGCTGCTTTAGCCTAGACACCAACATCTCCGATCACTTCACCAATGGAGGCCTCAAAAGTAAAGGTAAGCAAGTTTTCTAGAGAAATAGAGAAGGTTTTGAAGTCTCTCCCTGCAAACTCGAAGTCAGACAGCCTACCAAAAAGATGATCTACATAACCCAGCTTGTAGAAATCGGCCTGACCCTGGACAAATAGGGCTTTGATCCCAACTTTCTCACCTTTCAGCCGCTCGATCTCCTCGAGTAGACCAACACAGACGCACTGCAGCTCACCCACTTTTTTTTCTTTCAAACTTTCGTTAATCTTCAGTGCACCTTGGAGTTCCAACACTTGGGGTTCAAGCCTATCAACGATATTATTAAAGTGGATCACTTGGTTATAAGCAGGAATCAATTATTCATCCTTTGAATAAGCAGCCGAACGAAGCGAAAAAACGGCACGCTCAAGATCTTGAATATGAGATATGTAACACCTGATCTCCTTCTTTGCATTTTTATACCTAACTTAGATTGCGTCAAGCCTAGTCTTCAAGTCAATGATCTCTTGGCGAGCAGTCTTATGCTGCAGAGAAATGGGCGCAAAGAATTAGACCTTTTCAAAGCGATGAGCTTAAATTCCAACCTTTTGATCTTCTTGGCAAAAGAATAAGCTTCAACTACCATAGCCTTTGCCACCTCATTGGCAGCCTTGGTATCCTCTTAATCAAGGAAATAGACTTGGCTACCAGAATCGTCCTTTTCAGCATCATGGCTAGTAAAGCAGTCCTCCTATACTCGATCGTATGCTTTGCAAAGGACCTTGGGCCAATAATCCCTTTGACACCATCGACAAACTTGGCACAAACTTTTATGTCTTTAAGCAGATCTGGTTTCAAAAGCGCACAGATCTCACCAGCCTCCCCAGAAGTAGGCTTAGTAGATTTCTCATAGTTGCTCACGCAAGCAGTCTCCTCCTTACCAGCAGGCGATTTAGTCTCAACAACAGAAGAAGTGGGCCTTGGCGCCACTTCAGCTGCAGAGTCTACCTTATCGCTCTTCATAATAGCAAGATTTACCAAAGGTGAACCATACTTAGCTCCCAACAGACGTCTTGGTACGGACTTCGACACTGGGGGCATGACAGAACCTCTATGTTGAGCAACCCTATCAACAATCGAACTAGCCATCTTTGGCATGGCATATGTCATTGGTTCAGATCTAGCAACCCCATCTTTTGTCCCTTTGGAAAAAGTCAAGTCAAGTCAATCAAAAGCCTAGGGGCTACTAGCAAACCCTCACGAGTAGCGGATGAAGTCCTTGGTTTTTTCTCAACCGGCATCTCTTGAGCAAGCGGGGAAGATCTCTTTTCCCACATTCACTTGCAGCGGGATCCACAATAGTGATTAGACAAGCCAATGCATCCGCCTTAATCTTATTCATCTTTTCTCTGAAGAACAATCCATCTTTTTTCCCGATGAAGAGGACTAAGCAGCTAATGCCATTCACGGTACTCAGCGGGGGAGCTCAACCCATACTGACTTTTCCCTAATTTTTTCTCTCAAATTAGCAGGCAGGAAGCCTGCATGCCCAACATTCTAGCAGCCTATGAGGCCTGCGACCTCCTCATTTCTCCTAATCGTCGGCCTGGCTTGTGTCAGTTCCAAGAGCCTAAAGGATATGAGCCATGCGACTCGCCTAGCACAATGCCCTAGCGCCACAATCTGCGACCCCAGCCGCACAAGTTACCCTTGGCATTAGCCAAGCCGAGCAGCCTTAAGTAGTGATCCCTGCCATAACACCTCATCGGCCCATGCCAAGCCTACTCCTGGCCTCTGTCAGTCGACATGCCATACCACCCTGACGGCTGTCTCGCGACAACACTATCCAAGAAGAAGACAAGAAAAATTAAATATTTCTTACATTGGTGCGGCTTGGAGAAGACAAATAAAGCAACGAAAGGCGGTTTTTTTTGCATGGGCAAGATGTAGAAGATTGCTAGAGGAAGGGAAACAAATATGTTCTAAGCTCTCTCTCTTTTGTAGGGTAGAATAAATCGCTTTTCAAAGTTGATTTAATAACCCACTTGAGGTGGATTTAAATAGGCTTTGAGAGAAATTTATTTCCTTTTCCTAGAATGATCTAATTTCATATTAAAGAGGGAATCTACATCAAAATAGGAAGCAATCCTAAGTTTCCTAAAGCAAAAAAATCTCTACACCTGTTGCCCTTTCCTGCGAGCAGCCTAACAAGTGAGGGGGCATTTGTAGAGCAAAAAATAATCACAAGGAGACACATGGATTTTTGGGTAAAAGAGGACAAAAATACCCTTCAGGCATACCAGGATTCCTACGCATGAGCAGTGGGCAATCATCCCTTAACCAAGTCAAAAAATTCTCAAAATTGGTAACAATTCAAAACCTATTCATCAAATCTTCTCCACAAGGTAACTCCCAAAATCTTCCTTTTTTATTATAATCAATTAGGTAATTATTTTATTAATTACCTAATTGATTAGGTAATTATTCCATAACTCCCAAATTAACACAAATCAAGAACCTAGCCCACAAACAAGACTTGGTGGCCGGTCCTCTCTCACCCAAAGAGGCCAACCACTCCCCTATAAAAACCCTCTCATCCTCTCCAAAACTCACTTCCAATTCTCTTGAAAAAATTCTATAAAATTCTCCAAACACTCTTCCGTCAAAATTCTAACTTTGGCATCAGAGGTTCTTCGGCCAAAGCCCCACAATTCATTGTAGGCGCATGAGGCTTTTGGCCTTGACCTAAGGTGTGATTTGTTTTGTAGGTTCAATTTTGTCCAAGATCAAGGAGGAAGAAATTTGCATCCACAATATATGCACCTACTTGAGGGGGAGTGTTGACTTGTAAAATATTTCCCTTTAATGTTGGGATTCCTATGATCTTGGGTTTCCTAGTTTAGGTTGTAGATTGATTGTAATTATTATTTCCTTATTGTATTAGGGTTGTATATGATTATATATACCTCAGAATGAGAAGAATACAAAACACATTCAAAAGCATTCTTTCTTCTGTTGGTACCCTGAATAGGTAAAAGGCTCGACTTGTAGCTAAGGGATATACTCAGAAACTCGGTATAGGTTTTGTGGACACTTACTCTCCAGTTGCAAAGTTTACATCCATTCAGATTCTTATGACATCTATTTGATTCAACCCGAAGGATATCATGTCAAGGGACATGAAAACAAAGTCTACAAATTAAGAAAGGCATTGTATGGCCTTAAACAATCACTAGACAATGGTATTTAAAGTTCCACCAAGCCAAATGGGCTATAAAATAAATCCATTAGCCCATTGTGTTTACTCTTGGGAGTGCCAAGATACTTTATGTATGTTGTCACTATATGTAGATGATATCTTACTTGTACGTAACTCCATAGATATGATTGAAAATACTAAGTCATATATGGGATCCAAATTTGAAATGAAAGATATGGGAGAAGTATCTTATTTTCTAGGAATTAAAACTATTAGGGACAGAGATGCCAAAATGCTCTATTTTGGATTAACAAAATTACCTAGATAAAATATTTAAAAGATTTAATATGCAAGATTGCAAGCTAGTTAGTACATATGTTTGTAAAGGAATGATGCTTTCCAAAATTGTGTTCTGTACAGAAGCAAGACATCATTGGTATGCACAATGTTTCATATGCCCAAGCAGTTGGAAGTTTGATGTATGCTATGACCAGCACAAGACCTAACATATGTCATGAAGTTGGATTGGTAAGCAGATATCAATCCAACCCCAGACAACATCATTAGGTGGCAGTAAAGAGAATTATTAGATATCTAAAAGGCACCCAAGGTATGAAACTTTGTTTCAGATTAAATGGTCTGGATTTAGTTTGGTATTGCCATGCAGATTTCACAAGCAACTTAGATGACAGAAAGTCAACAAGTGGTAACATTGTTTTGTTCAATGGAACTGTTGTTTCTTGGTTAAGTAAGAAATAGGGTTGTGTTTCAAAGTTTGCCATGGAAGCAAAATATATATCTTGTAGCATAGAGGTAAGTATTGTAGTATGGGCTAAATGCTTTATCGATAATATAAATATAAATATACCTAAAGAGCTTGTCAATGTGTTTTGTGATAATAAGTCTGTTATCTTTCTGATAAAGAGTGGAACAAATAGTTCCAAAGGTGTAAACCCAGGCAAATGTGTGGGCATTACACGCAAATGGTGTGGGAAGGACACGAAGCGTCTGGGGTGTGCACGAGAGGTTTGTAGAAATGGAGCAAGGGAGCTCGTCATATGCAACTATTATCCATTTGGGAATTGGGCTGGAGAGAAACCCTATTAGAAATTTAGGAGGTGCATGGATGAATTACTGCTAGCACTTGAAATTAGATTATTGTTTTGATGATTAATTGATCATTACCAATTTATTAGTGGTATATTGTAGGGATTAATTATACAACAAGGGTATTGAGATGGTGTGCTATGTAAGAAAATTATGAATTGAGGTTGTCCGTTGACCCCACTTTACAAAAGAGAAATGATTTTTACACATAATTTTTTTTCGTTTTTAGTTATGTTCCTTGATTCTTATTTGAATTGTTCAACTAAAATAAACATAAGAAAAAAACAGTGTGAGGAAATCTCTTCCTTGAAACAAATAAAAGAAAATAAAACGATATCCCCAAATATTTAGGACAACTCCATCCGAGATACAAAATGCACTTCTTCAATTTTGTTTTCATATTTTCATTAAAAAAAAATCTGGCCAAAAATATACTTTTTTTTTTCTACAATAATTAGAAACCTCTCAGATCAAACAAACGACCCGAAACTTTCAAGAATAATAAAATTTTTAGTTGTATGTTTACAGAAACGGCTTTAAATTTGGGGAATTTTTTGGGAAGTCGTTTTTTTTCAAATAAAGGGTAAAATTTAGGTGTTTAGTAGTAAATTACAAGGGTTTTAGTTGAAGGGTAGAGTTGCAAAAATACAACACTACCATTGATATTTACTTGTATTATATTCACCAAAAGTTCTATAGTGCTCTAGAATATAGGATATTTTAGACGTTTAAACCATCAGATTTTAATTGTTTGTTTTTAACCGAACAACCAACGATTAAAGGACCTTGGGTATCTAATACTTTGAAGCATAGTTAAAAACCTCCTATATTTACAATTCAAATTAAACTATTTGTGTATTTCAGCATAACAATTCCATTTTTTTGATCTTACAATTCCATTCTTTTAGATCTAAGGAAATTGTGACCATAAAATTTGACACACCCCGACTCGAAATGTCCACTTGGACTCTGAATTGAGCTGTGATGGCCGTTACCAGAAAGGTGACGGAGCCATAAAGTTTAGTGAGGTGGAAATGTGAATAAATTTAAACCTAAATTTGACTAGATACAAGAGTGTGCATATGAGTGGGATTGAACCTAATTCACACGTGACGTTAGAGTATAAGTAAAGTACAACAAAGGTAAAAGAAGAATTATACAATCGAGAGTATTCCCATAACAACGTTTTGCCAAAAAGTCCTCATCAACATGAAAGCTTTGCCACTAAAACCTGGAGGGGCGAAAAAACAAGGGTGAGTGGGCCTAAAAAGAAAGCTTTGTAAAAGCCTTTTCGAAAACGTATAATCTCTTACCGTAAAACAAGTATAGTTTCCAAATATAACATACTACGTATAGTATAAAAATACTTACCATAGCCAGCAATACCTAAAAAATGCAATACTTCACAATAATTTGTAAACAAGCATATACCTTCCAATAATCACAATATCTCGCAAAAATAAACATAATCATATCGAGTGCTCATCGACATATGATAACACACAAGTTCATGCAGAGATATTCTGACAAGCATGACTGGGTGTAATAATGATTTACGCTCTAGTACAACAATCACGTGAAGACTATGCGCGTCATATACGAGTCCTAATTGCCTATAACAATCTAGGATAGGATTGGCCCTTACAATGGATCCAAACTGAGATTACGGTGCGATGTGAACATATATGTGAAGCCTGACCCTAGCTCAGGCGAGTACTAACACTAGTGTAGAATGAAGGAAATATTTGTGAAAACTAGTTCATTTGTACAACATCTATGCATGCAATTAACAATTGAAAGGCGGAATCATGCTTGTATGCACTTAAAAACAAAACTTTACCCTTGAAATTCAAGGCCTAGTAATTGTGGTAAACCAAGACTCAACTCAAGAACAAAGTGAGTTGAGAATTATTATACCTTTGTTGATTCCTCTTTACATAAGCAAAGGCTAATCACCTAAGACAGGGCCTTCATTCTTTATTTCTTAGCTCCATGGATTTCTTGGAGGAGAATGGATGAATGGATTCTCCAAGTTCCCAAGAAATGGAATCTCTAAGTTTCCACACCAAGGATAGACTTGAAGAAGAGATGAATGACCTTGGAGGAGGATTGATACTAGTAAATCCCCTCAAAGGGGGCCAGCCTCTTGGAGAGAAAAGAAAGGCTTTTGTTCTTTCCAATTTCCTTAAAGAGAACCCTAATGAATTTTGGCTATAACGTCTTTTATATAGTCACTTCAATTAAGTGACAAAAGAACCGAAAAACCTTTCATCAATAATATGGATGGCCTTCTAAAGGCTTTGGGCTGTTTGGACCCTTTTGAGTCTTTAGTCATTAAGTTGTCATACAACTTAAGTTAATGGGCTTGACAGTTCTAAGCCCAATGGGCCTTGAGGTCCAATAATTACTCAAAACCTAAAATGAACTTATTCATTTGATTAATTAACATATTAATTAATCCTAACCATAAATAATTAAACCATTTAATTATCCTTACTGATCTCTGTTGTTTCTTCAATCTCTACCTTACACGGTGTACGATCTATTAGGTTCCTTTTAGCGAGGCAGTGGGCGATTAGTGAAGGAAAATTTGTGAAAAACAAGTTCATTTGAGCAACATCAACAACATGCAATTAACAATTAAAGGCGGAATCATGTTTGTATGCACTCAAAAACAAAACTTAACCCATGAAATTCAAAGCCTAGTAGATAGGTGAACCAAGACTCAACTCAAGAACAAAGTGAGTTGAGAAATCTTATACCTTTGTTTATTCCTCTTTGCATAAGCCAAGGCTAATCACCCAACGAGAGGGCCTTCATTCCTTGCTTCTTAGCTCCATGGATTTCTTGGAGGATGATGGTTGAAAGGATTCTCCAAGTTCCCAAAATAGAGAACCTCTAAGTATCCACACCAAGGAGAGCTTTGATGATGAGATGAATGACCTAGGAAGATTTACATGCTAGTAAAATCTTCCTAGGGTAGCTGGCCTCTTAGAGAGCAAAGAGAGCTTTTTGTGTTCTCATCTTTTCTCCAAAAGAAATCCTAATGATGAAATGTTATAAAGTTGCCTTTATACCATCTCACAATGTACTGGCAAACTTGCAATTATAGCAAGTTCACTACCCTTTCTCTATATGGCCAGTTTTTCCATGCCTTTGGGCTTCTTAAATTTTTGGTTGTTAAGTTGTCATGCAACTTAAGCTAATGGGCTTGACGATTCGATGCCCAATTTGGGCTTTAAGGCCCAACACTAACTCAAGGTTTAAAACAAACTTATTCGTTTGATTAATTAACATATTAATTAATTCTAGACATAAATAATTAAACCATTTAATTATCCTTACTCATCTCCGTTGTTTCTTCAATCTTTACCTTACACGGTGTACGATCCATTAGGTTCATTTTAGCGAGGCAGTGGGCAATTAGAACTCTTTCAAATTGATTGTGAATTGAAACATACTTTCAATTCTCCCTTTAGTGATTATACAACTTTAGGGCTTCCACAAACCATGAGCGACACCTAGCAGTATGTCATGGCTACCCAAGCTAATCAGAAGAGGTGGACAACCTATTCAGTTTAGGAATGCGATGCAATACGGTCTTTCTCTAATACAATACTCTTGACCACATTGTTTGGTTTGATAGTTTATTCGTGTCTACTATCCAATGTGATTCTTTTACTTATATGATTACCTTGAATGTGATTCGGAACGACTTCCTAAATCTCATTCATTCTTTGGCCAGAGATTCTTAATCATATCATAAAGTATTCTCCCTCAAACGGTTTGAAGGTTAGAGATCCCTTGTTACGCATTAACTTGCCTCCATGGCTAAGTGGCTTAACCCCAACTATGCCAAGGATACCCTTTGTCAGAGTGACTTTAACATAGTCAAAGATCAAGGACCTAACCACAAGACAACTATGATGCCTTAGGTCAAAGGATTACTTTGCATTGTCCCAACCATGAGTTCTCATGTCACATAAGTATGAGAACTCCTCGTTGATCGTGTTCAGTGGACTCATTCTCTATTGAGCACCTACATGCTTATCTTGGTGTCAGTCACACCAATGACTTGAGACCAATTACTCTCCCTAAGAGAAGACATAACACGTACTGATCTTAACAGACTGTCAATGCCCAATTGGCAATCCTATGATCAGGAACGTTTAGGATATGTATACGAAAGAGAATGGTCTCATGAACCTAACTTCTTTAGATTACATTCTCCTAATTACATATTCCTTGGACTTATCGTTTAAGCATATAACATTTATATGAGACAGCTTTAAACAATAATCTTTGCCCTTTATATATATTAAACTAGATTAGTTTAACATGTGAAATGTCCGTAAAGTATCATCATATGATTGGCTTTTAGGGCACATTTCCAACAATTAGAACTCTTCAAATTTATTATGAATTGAAACATACTTTCAATTCTCCCTTTAGTGATTATACACCTTTAGGGCTTCCACAAACCATGAGTGACACCTAGTAGTATGTCATGGCTACCTAAGCTAATCAGAAGAGGTGGACAACCTATTTAGTTTAGGATTACAATGCAATACAGTCTTTCTCTAATACAATACTCTTGACCACATTGTTTGGTTTGATAGTTTATTTATGTCTACTATCCAATGTGATTCTCTTACTTATACGATTACCTTGAATGTGATTTGGAACAACTTCCAAAATCTCACGCATACTCTGGCCAGAGATTCTTAATCATATCATAAAGTATTCTCCCTTAAACTGTTTGAAGATTAGAGATCCCTTGTTGTGCATTCACTTGCCTCCATGACTAAGTGGCTTAACCCCAACTATGCCGTGGAGACCCTCTAATGGAGTGACTTTGACATAGTCAAAGATCAAGCATCTAAGCACAAGGCAACTATGATGCCTCAGGTCAAATGACTACTTTGCATTATCCTAACCATGAGTTCTCATGTGACATGAGTATGAGAACTCCTCGTTGATCGTGTTAAGTGAACTCTTTCTCTATTGAGCATCTACATGCTTGTCTTGGTGTCAGTCACACCAATGACTTGAGACCAGTCAGTCTCCCTAAGAGAAGACATAACACGTATTGATCTTAACAGACTGTCAATACCCAATTAACAATCCTATGATCAGGAACGTTTAGGATATGTATATGAACGAGAATGGTCTCATGAATCTAACTTCTTTAGATCACATTCTCCCAATTATGTATTCCTTGGACTTATTGTTTAAGCATATAACATTTATATGAGACGGCTTTAAACAATAATCTTTGCCCTTTATATTAAACTAGATTAGTTTAACATGTGAAATGTCTGTAAAGTATCATCATATGATTAGTTTTAGGGCACATTTCCAACAATATCCCACTTGCACTATAGCCAATCAGCCTGGTCATCAGTGATGATACCTCTTCTGAATTCATTTCAAAAATTGCTGAGTAGTAGGCCTAGACAATGGATATCCATATGTTATCCATAGAAGCAACCTTGAGAACCCATTATACATGATTCTTAATCATGTGGTTCAGTCTCTCATTTGAGTTCGGATCTTTGATGAGACCTTGATTCCTTGGCTTGAGCTATTGCCCCATTACTGTCGTAGTGTCGGCACACTAGAGACACTTTCTAGTTAGAACCGAATTGCGAGTTCATAAATGAACTTTCCCATCCAAACAACATTGTTGTAAGCATCTAAATGGTGATATATTTTTCTTGCATGATGGAACACATTAAAGTCATCACTTATAACGTTTCCACCCAAATATCTCTTTAGTCATAATAAAGAGATATCCAATTATCTCTTCATTCATAATTAAGAGACATCTAATGATGGATACAATATTAGATTCATAATCTAATACATTTACGCTTCCATTGTGTTACTCGAATTATTCCTCATTCTTGAGGAATATATCCTTTAGTATTTCTTAAATACTTAAGGACTCACTTGAAGTTTGCCATAGTTTTGATCCTGGGCTTGCACTAATATCGTCTTGTACCAATTTTCGTACAACTCATATCATCATTTTTCATACAATATGAAATACGTAAATCACCTTTCTGCATATGCGTAAAGGATTCTAATTACGCATTACGCTTCTTTGGGAGTCAAAGGGTACATTCCCTTTTAGAAGAGCAACTTCCCAGTCTGACTGGAATTGTCCTTTTCATTTAAAGTTTATCATTCGAGAAACTTCCTACATATATCGTCTATCAATAGGGTTTAAGATAATCCAATTATATCTTGAAATCCATCATTATAGATTTCCATCCCATGTATATAGACTATGTCTCCCATATACATTCTATTGTTATAGAATGTTTAAAGTCATAACTTTAATGAAGAATAATTCATTTCATTTCTAAAATTAATATATCATATACATGTTCAAATTTAGGAATACGATTAACTCCCACTAATCTTTTATAAACCTAGTTAACAAAAGATTCATTTACATCTTTATGAGAAATCAAACGATTTGATCTTTCTCTCATAAGATGCTTATAGCTTCCACTAGCTTGCTAAGATTCATGGTTTCTTCCAAGTCAACCAATCTCGTCGATTCTAGTCACCTTAAGCTACCAATTAGCTATGAAGGTTTCACTATTTTGGGTCATGGTAATATACCATTTCCTTGAGTATATGTCGTATATACACTCAATGTAGTCATAAGGATTTTCATTCTTATTTCTGTCGAATTAAGAGGTGTAACTCTACAACATAGTCATAAAGTTCAAACCATTCAACTTAGACGGTTTATAAATCCTTCTCAACTACTTTGGAGCTAGTGGTGTAGGAACTAGGTTGTTATATTTTTTTTATTATCATCTTGTCTCTCAAAGAACCCATTCTTTGAGTTCTATCTCTCGTTCATTTGTTTTATTTTAGGCAAATCCTATTGTAGGATTACAATGAACTACCCAACAAATAACATTTGTTAGTTGGTTTGTAGAAGTGATATCCAAAGGTTAATTTAAGGATATCCCCAAGATTGTTCTCAAACAAATATTGCTTATTAACACACAACCCCAAATCTTAACACGCTTAAGACTTGTCTTTCTTTCCAACTACATCCTATGGAGTCATGAAAATTTTGGAAGATCTTCTAATTGACAATCATATTGTCTTAGAAGTATGTATCCTTCAAGGAAACTCTTCTAAAGTGCTATTTTTCCTTGGATCAAATCTAAGGAGGTAAATACTTTAGACGTCTTACTCATCAACTTACATTCTTGAAATCTTTGAAACCTTTTGCAAAGTATTCAGACTTGTGTTTATTCAAAATAAATGATAGTCCAACCGAAAGCAATCTTCGGTGAATGTCATACAACATGAGTAGTATTATGTTATGGACAAGTGCCACTAACATCTAAGTGAATTAACCTCAACAACTTTGTGATTCTTTCTTCTTTCCAAAAGAATAAAGATTCAAACATTTTGTCTCTATATAATTTTAACAAGAAGGCATTGGACCCGGATCTAATGAGCCAAAGCATCCATCTATGACCAACTTGTAATTTATGTTTTAGAGGTGTCACAAATCAGTGGGATTAGTCACTACCTTGCAAACTTTTAGGTTTTAAGCATCGTTATATTCTAAATAGTTAACACAACCACATCATCTCTATTATAGAGACAATCAATCAGATTACAATAATCCAATCATTCATTAATAAAGAACAATGTTTTGTCAAAACATTCATCCATCTCTTAAAATTATAGTGATGGAATTAAGTTCCTTATTCAAATTGGAATGTAAAGACAATCTTTGTTTTTTCAATTTCTTTGGTAGTTCATATAAGGAAGCAAGTACTATTTGCTTTCGTAGAGATCTATATCTTATTCACGTTTCCGAATGTGAAGTACTTTCTCTTCTCTCATTAATCTTCTACTTCTTATTAGCCACACTTTTACAACGATTGTAAAACATAGTAACTAATATGGAATCATGCATTCAAGTAAAAGAACCAACTGTTTTGAACTTATTCAAGAACAATTCATAACACCTTTGAAATGTGTGTTCTTGACACTTGCAAGACATTTCTTGGAAATACCCCTTCCAATGTCCATCATTTCATAAAGAAAGTTTGTTCTCTTGGAGTTATTTTACCTTCTTCATTTGACTTCTCCATTGACTTACAATAGTCATGGTCCCTAAACTCCCACTATCTCTCTTAAAACTTATTTCAATTGTGTTATACACATCAAACGATTTGGAGAGTGTGCAGTTATTGTTCACTATATAGTTTACAATAAACTTAGTGAACCATTTGAATATGGACTTGCCTAGTGTCCATTTTCTGAAGTGGTTTAACACTTCAACACTCAATGATTCAAAATCATTATAAGTCCATATTTATGGACTATTTTTGTCAATCAACCATTATGTTCTAAACATGATCACAAACTTTCAAGAGTTGTTCAAGGCAATTCTCATTTCTTCATACAACAATTTGTAAGTGAAGAATCATGGCACATAAAGTGTCCATGCTCTTGTGCTTACTTCTCAAGTTCCTTCTTCATTTAACAAAGAAACAAGCACTAGTATTAGCGTTAACTAAGAGTTGTTCAAAGCAACTCTTATTTCTTCATACAATGATTTGTAAGTGAAGAATTATGAAACTAAAAGTGTTCATGTCTTTGTGCTAATCTTCATAAGTTTGTTTGTTCATACAACAAAGGATTAAGCACTTGTTGTTTGTGTTATCCTCTTTATGATAGACTTATCTAACATGTTCTTCCAGTGATACATTATCAATAGAAAGATTGTGAGAATGAGACTACTTAGGTATATATACAATCCATTCAAGATAATCTATGGGATTGTAGTACCAAGTCAAGAAACTAAAGCGTTCGGCTTTTCTTTGTCAAGTTTTGGATAACGTTTGTAAATATATCGGTAAACAAATACATAACAAATATAAATTGATTGATTTTAAGATATTTGATCTGGGTCTTTAAATCAAATAGCACCACCCACTATTTTTGACAAATTTCATATCCCTCACTTGAATTTGAGAGTTTTGGAGGAAACTCTTAGTAGGGTATGAGAGGCTCACTATTACCAAGCCCACTTCACAATGATATGATGTTGGCTAGCATCAATAATAATGAGAGAGTACGCTTACTCATTTACATCTCATGTAAGGACCCATCTTATTTGGCCTGTAGAGAATGATGCCTCACGATGATATGATGTTGGCTCCATTGCACTTAGTTAAGTCATTCTCACCATGCAAATTCGGGCAAGGGTTCAAGAACAACCTCACAATGATATGATGTTGATCCTTCTCGTTGCCTACCTTCACAACATCATGTATGCATATAGAACTCGTCCTGAGTGTAAGCACATACTTTTTACTCCCCTATGATAAGGTGAGGTCGGTGTATGAGTCACAAACGATTGGAGCCTACCACGGTGGAAGGCCACGAAAGAGTGTTCAAAGCATTCCCATGCTTGTTAACTTAATAACTGTTTAGTTGAGGGTTTTTAGCTACTGGCTATAGCTATAAATTCACTTGACTAGACTCCTGCCTAGACACGGCAGTTTCTTACACGACACGGTGACACGACACGAAAACGATACGAAAATAATGAGTTTCGGGTCAACAAGATAACTAATTGGGTCATTATCGGGTGACCCGTTAAGAACATGCTAATAACGGGTTCTTAACAGGTATACACGCGGGTAACACGTGGGTAACCCGTTTCGACCCATTAAGACAAATAAATTATAATTTTAAAGTTTAATTACAAAAAAAATTATTATAAAATACAATAGCCATATTGTATATATTAGTATATTCTATATTAAATATATATTTTTGTATTATTATTCTATATAAGTTTAAAAAATTAAGTTTTATTCATTTATTTATTTTTATTATGAGAGTTTGTTATTATCATTAATAGGATAAATTTTACTCAACATGTGGTTCTCCAAAATTAAAACCAACTAGTATAGTATTAGTATAGGCAATAAGACACCCCTACAAGTATGAAAAATGTGAAAGAATATATAAACACTCGTGATTCATCATTCTCCAAGAGTAGATAATGATTACACTTAGATTATCGTTTAGATTTTTAAAACCCTCCAAACCGTCATGAATAGTATTTTTTTTTATTTTGAGTGTAAAAGTAATAAAATTAATAATAATTATTGTAGAAGTGTAAGAAATTTAATATATATATATATATATATATATATATATCTATACAATCGCTTGTAGTGACAAGCTTTACAACTTTCGTGAAGGGGTCTGTTGGAAATATGCCCTAAAACCAATCATATGATGATACTTTGTGGACATTTCACATGTTAAACTAATCTAGTTTAATATAAAGGGCAAAGGTTATTGTTTTAAGCTGTCTCATATAAATGTTATATGCTTAAACGATAAGTCCAAGGAATATGTGATTAGGAGAATGTAATCTAAAGAAGTTAGATTCATGAGACCATTCTCTTTCGTATACATATCCTAAACGTTCCTGATCATAGGATTGCCAATTGGGCATTGACAGTCCGTTAAGATCAATATGTGCTATGTCTTCTCTTAGGGAGAGTGATTGGTCTCGAGTCATTGGTGTGACTGACACCAAGACAAGCATGTAGGTGCTCAATAGAGAATGAGTTCACTGAACACGATCAACGAGGAGTTCTCATACTTATGTCACATGAGAACTAATGGTTGGGATAATGCAAAGTAGTCCTTTGACCTGAGGCATCATAGTTGTCTTGTGGTTAGGTCCTTGATCTTTTACTATGTCAATGTCACTCTATCAGAGGGTGTCCACGGCGTAGTTGGGGTTAAGTCACTTAGCCATGGAGGCAAGTGAATGCGCAACAAGGGATCTCTAACCTTCAAACTGTTTGAGGGAGAATACTCTATGATATGATTTAGAATCTCTGGCCAGAGTATGAATGAGATTTGGAAAATCGTTTTTAATCACATTCAAAGTAATCATATAAATAAATGAATCACATTGGATAGTAGACATGAATAAACTATCAAACCAAACAATGTGGTCAAGAGTGTTGTATTAGAGAAAGACCGTATTACATTGTAATCCTAAACTGAATAGGTTCTCCACCTCTTCTGATTAGCTTGGGTAGCCATGACATACTGCTAGGTGTCACTCATGGTTTGTGGAAGCTCTAATAGTGAGTAATCACTAAAGGGAGAATTGAAAGTAAGTTTCAATTCACAATCGATTTGAAAGAGTTCTAATCGCTCACTGCCTCGCTAAAAGGAACCTAATGGATCGTACACCGAGTAAGGTAGAGATTGAAGAAACAACGGAGATGAGTAAGGATAATTAAATGGTTTAATTATTTATGGTTAGGATTAATTAATATGTTAATTAATCAAACGAATAAGTTCGTTATAGACCTCGGGTTAGTTTTGGGCCTCAAGGCCCAATGGGCTTCAAACGTCAAGCCCATTGACTTAAGTTGTATGACAACTTAATGACTAATAAAACATAAAGGCACAAACAGCCCAATAAACCCTTAAGGCCGGCCATGATGAATTAGAGTGGGTTTTTGGACTTATTACAAGTTTGCCACTCCAATGAAGGTAGGTATAAATATGACTTTATAGCCTTTTCTTCATTAGGGTTTCTTTTGGAGAAAAGATGAGAACACTTCTCTCCCTTTTCTCTCTAAGTGGCCGGCCCTCTTTGGAGGGGATTAACTAGCATCTAATCCTCCTCCAAGGTTACTCATCTCTTCTAAATGCTCTCCTTGGTGTGGAGACTTAGAGGTTCCCTTTCTTGGGAACTTGGAGAATCCATTCTACCATCCTCCTCCAAAAAATCCATGGAGCCAAGAAGCAAGGAATGAAGGCCCTGTCCTTGGGTGATTAGCCTTTGCTTATGCAAAGAGGAATCAACAAAGGTATAAGATTTCTCAACTCACTTTATTTTGAGTTGAGTCTTGGTTCACCTATCTACTAGGATTTTAATTTCATGGGTTAAGTTTTGTTTTTGAGTGCATATAAACATGATTCCGCCTTTAAATGTTAATTGCATGTTGTTGATGTTGCTTAAATGAACTTGTTTTTCACAAATTTTCCTTTAGGGTCAACTTCGAAATCCGACACTATAATCCATAAATCTTAAATTTGTATTTAACCATCGATTGTCATTTGGGCTTTATTCTTTATATTGAATTTCATTTTTAAAATTTTCATTTTTGAAAACATGATCTTCTGGGGGATGCAGGAAGATGAACTGTTCGGATCTTTGATATCACGTTCTGTTATTTACAGTTAATTGAAATATGAGTCAATGCTATTTAGTTTGTAGAGAATTTATAAACACCAAGCAATATTTTCACTAACAGTAAAACTCTGAACATAATATCAACGATCCGAACCGTTCATCTTCTTGTATCCTCTAATAGATCATGTTTTCAAAAAAGAAAATATGAAAAAACAAAATTTGGTGAGAAAAATGAAGCATAACTGTAAACAACAATTGACGGTTAAATTTAGATCTATGGTTGTAGTGGCACATTTCAAAGTTAAGCCCTTCATGAAAGTTGTGAAGCTTGTCATTATGAGTGTTTATATATTTTTTATGTATTTTGCACACTTCTACATTAATTAAAAACTATTAAAAACTTTACTTAAACAATAGCCATAGGATAAATGAGAAAAAAGTGCTAATGTAGAAAGCCTCACTGAAAATATCATCAATATAACTCTTGAAGACAGTATATAAAGCCAAAGTTCCAATACCATTTTCCATGGTAATTAATGAAAATTGAAGAGTTTGATTGTAAGAAAATGTGTAAGGTTCTAAACCTTGAAACATAACTCTCTTAATTTTGCAAATCTTTTTGAACATTTGATATTTTGTAATGTTTTAATTTTTTTTTTTGTTATGCTCTTATTTTGTAGTATGTAAATATGTAACACTTGAAAGACAAATGTGTTTTTATGTTTTGAATGTGATAATATGTTATGTATATACTTATTTAGTATTATGTTTTTCATTTGATTATTTATTGGTTTAAAATATTTTTTCCTTAACGGGTAATGGGTCGGGTCATATTACCTGTTAATATTATCGGGCCAATTTCGAATCGGGTCATTTTACCCGTTTATTTTAACGGGTGTTACACGACACGACCCGTTAAGATATCGGGTATGACACGAAAATGACACGAACACGAAAAACACGACAAGAATGCCAGGTCTACTCCTGCCCTTTCAACGATCACAGATAAAAAAAGTATAAACATGTTTCAGAGAGAACAAGAGAGAGAAAGATAGAGGTAGTGAGAGAAAGAGATAGAGAGAGAGAGAGACAAACAGACAGAGAGAGAGAGAAGAGAGACAAAGATAGCAAAAGTAATGACAGAAATGGAACGTATAGGTGGTGGGCTTCCTCCAAGGCATGCAAAATCATCGAACCCTGGTAAAAGTCTCTCTTAGCAAATGGCATCTTACTTTGCTCTTTTATTTATTGATATATTTTTCATATTACTTGTTTTAATTTCTTCTTGATGATTTTATATATGTGTGTGTGCGCATATATAAAATAAGAGTTGGTTTTCTGAATTTTTTTTTTCATTTTCTTGCTTGTTTATGGAATTTTATTGCTGTGAACACGGAAAATTCCTGAAGGAGAGACAACAAGGACAAAACGCGTCTACAAAATAATATTTGTGCTTGTATTTGATGATTTTGGGTTACAATCTCTATTTGTTCCTCTGATTCGATCTCCGTAAGACTTTGATTTGTGGGCTTGATCCAAGGACTGTTGAGGCTTGATCTTGGATGAACAGGGGGAAGTTTCTTCAAGGGCCGTTGGGCTTAATCTTGAAGTTTGGCGGATTAACGTTTCTTCAGGGGCCTTTTGGGCTTGATCTTGAAGTTAGGTGAGGTTTCTTCAAGGGCCGTTGGTGGCTTGATCTTGAAGTTGGATGAACGGATCTTCAGGGGCTGCTGGGGCTTGATCCTGAAGTTGGATGAACGTTGAATGACGAACGGATCTTCAAGGGCTTTTGGGCTTGTTCTTGAAGATGGATGAACGACGAACGAAGAACGATGAATGATGAACGATGGATGCACTTCAAGGGGCTTTTGGGCTTGGTTAATGAAGAGCGGATGTGTGGATCCAAGGGCCGTCGGGGCTTGATCTTGGAAGGTGGATGGACGTTGCTTCAAGGGTTGTCGGGGCTTGATCTTGAAGAACGGATGAACGGGTCTTCAAGGGCTTTTGGGGCTTGATCTTGAAGGTGGATGAACGGATCTTCAAGGGCCGTTGCAACTTGATCCTGAAGTTGAATGAACGGAGCTTCAAGGGCCGTCGAGGATTGATCTTGAAGGTGGATGAACAGAGCTTCAAGGGCTTTTCGGGGCTTGATCTTGAAGGTGGATGAACGTTGCTTCAGGGGCCGTCGGGGCTTGATCCTGGAAGAACGATGAGCCAAGAACGAAGAAAGCCTCCTTGATGCTTCGGGAACCTGGGCACTTGAGAGCTTCGGGCTTCAGAGCTTCAGAGCTTCAAGCGTTTTGCCTCCTGGAATTGGTCCTTGGAATTGGTTCCCCAAAATGAATGAATTAGCCTTCTATTTATAGAATTTTCCAAGGCCTAATTTTGAATATAATATCCCAGATGGTCGTCTCTGCCAAGTGTTGACACGTGTCCTATTTGACGGCTTTTCTGACTCATTTCAATTTTCGTTGAGTCACACGCTACGTGTAAAATTTATGTAATACACGAGCATTGAAACTTTGACCATCAGTCAACATTTTATTTACCGCAATTTCGATGTCTACAAATGCCCCCACTTCAAGGCACGCCGCATACATGTGCTTGCCACATGTAGAAGGTGCGTTTTGAAGTTTCCTCAATGTAGACGTCGATCCAAGGGCCGTCGAGGCTTGATCTTAGATTAGGTTGGGATCTATTCAACTTTGCTGGGATGAATTGGCACGTGCATTTGTTGTGCTTGTTGACTTTCCACAGGCTTCATCTTGAACTGGTTTTGATTCAAGGGTGATGGACACTTGATCTTGAATCGAGTTTGTGATTTCTCCAAGGGTCGTTGGGGCTTAATCTTGAAGGTTGATTCAAGGGTGATGTACACTTGATCTTGAATCAGGATTTTGATTTCTCCAAGGGCCGTCGAGGCTTGATCTTAAAGGTTGATTCAAGGGTGTTGGACACTGGATCTTAAATCAGGATTTGATTTCTCCAAGGGTTGTTGAGGCTTTATCCTAGAGGTTGATTCAAGGGTGGTGGACACTTGATCTTGAATCGGATTTGTGATTTCTCCAAGGACTGTTGCGGCTTGATCTTAAAGGTTGATTCAAGGGTGATGGATAATGCGTTGTAAACAACACACAAATTAAACCCTCTTGTTGACAATTGTAGTATATATGCAAGTAGGGATCGTTCTAAACCGGGGATTAGGAGGGATTGCTAATCTATATAAAACTAACTTAAAAACACTAAATAAGACTCAAAAACACAAAACTAGGCAAAAGACACTTAACTAGACTCAAATAACACAAAACACATTAGAATGACTCAAAACAACTTAAAACAAGCAGTTAGACACAAACTAGATACTAGGGACTGATTTGGACGAAATTTGAATTAAAAGACTCAAAACAATGAAATCTAACTAAATTGGACAGATTGGAACCAAAAGACACTCAATGTAAAGGGGGGGTTTGGTTTGCACGAAAATTAAAACACAAAGTAAATAACTTGCAGATTCTAAACAAAGACATAAAACTAAGGTGAATGGATGGGTGACGGACTAGCTAGAGGATTCTTCTCCACACAAGACACAATTGCATACAAATCAATTTTCAATTGTTCTTTCGATAAACTATGAAACTCAACACCCCAGGTTAACTGTGACGGCACTTTTTTAACCTTCAAGTTTTCCTAAAGTTATTGAATTGGACGGGAAAGCGCATACAACAATTCAAAACATTCTTTAAAAGTCCCCTACGTGAACAGCACAATAGAGATACAATCAAAGATCATTAAGCTTTGTGAAAACTATAAGCATTGACGAGGCATTCATAACTATGAAAAGCATGATACTCCTGCCAAGAATTCACTTAACGCGATTGTGACTAGCAACCTCTACTACTTATGAAAATGCAAGTTAATGTTCTTCTTGGTAGCCTCCCAAATTCTTGGGAAAATATAGTACTTCCATGCCTTATGGTCTAGTGGAATTAACGATGGATACATTGCCCGCAATGTTGGCCATAGAAGAATTTCGTTAAAATTATAGGAAAAAGGAAATTGGACAAGGCAAAGCCAACCTTCTCGTAGTGGAAGATTCTCATAAAAACAAGCAACACATGCACAAGCCACATATTAGTTGATAGGAATTTTTATTGCTTACAAAAGTAGGGATAAAAACACTTATAATACTTGAAAGAGTACAAGGTTATTGTAGTATAGCAATTCAAGCAAGATCGTTTCCACATGGATTGATTAAATCATTTGTATTTAAACTAATTCTTAATTAACTATTTAAAACAAAGTTTTGAAAATGTTGATTTTATGACCTAGAATATTAGAAACGAATTTAAGATTAAAACAATTAAAGAAACCAATCTGAAAGGGAACAATATGAGAAAATAATGATAAAAAGACACTAGGGCTCCGCCACCATCTTAACAATCTTATGTAGTTTTACCAATTACTTATGAATTACACATGCAATTTTGAAGGTTAGGTTTTCCTTATGCAAATTCTACTTGTGGCATTCAAGCTAAAACGTATATCAAACATGCAATCCGTATGTGGCATTTAGATCAAATATAAACATGCATGACTCATTACGCTTTGTAAAAACTCTTTGAAAAACCATGCAACCCCTAAGACGTTGCATTCGCCCTAGATGAACTTACAACTATCAATCACAAGAAGCAATACTCAATCCTCCGGTGACATTCTGACCGAATTGCATTCGACTACTTATCTAAACATTCTAATGGTAGCTAAGCATTAAAATATAGAGACAATTTAAACACATTGATTAATAATTCAAAGTATGCATGCATAATATCATAAGCAATTAAATAAAAACTACATATTCATGCTAAGGCTCAAGGCGTCACCCTAGCAAACGGAAATTAGTTACGAACAACTATAAAACAAAAGAAATTTTATTGAAAAAGAAAAAGGATAGAAAACACCTTGAAATACAAATCGTCAAAACCTAGCTAAGTCCTCCAAATTGATGCCTTCGTTCTCCCCTCCTCTCCTCTCCCCAATGGCTAAATAGCCTTATTTATACTACTACAAAATAAAATCCTACCTAGAAAAGGTCTTCTAAAAACTATAAAACATAATAGAATAAGATAACTAGGAAATAAAAAGTTTCATATTTCAACTGAAATTCGAACTTCTCAGAAAATCAGACTTTTGATCAACCAAATCAACTTCGATTTGGTCCCAAAATGTCTCTTCTAAAGCTGAAGTCGTCCCGAACAAATCCTTAGAAGGAATCTTTCTCAAAATATGCCATCTTGACCTCCAAAATGCCCAAAGCGTCCAGAAACGTCAATTTGGGAAAACTGTGCGCTGGGTCTTTATTTCATTGCCACTGTCAAACGACTTAATAGAAAAATCTGAAATTTTGACACAATCATCTTGAAAGATTTGTCACTATAGGTGCAAGTGCTCAAAATGACGCAAGAACAACAAAAATCCTAAAGAACTGATTTTGACTGTCTTCGAAGCACTCATTGCTGAAGATCAAGGACAATGATGGATAGACTTAGGAGAAACTTGTCATGTATGTAAGGACAAAAGTTGCTTCATCAACTTCAAGGAGAAAGCACTAGGAGAACATCGTCTCTACATAGGCAACAATACTTATGTCGATGTTTTGGGTAAGGAGATTGCAAAACCAACAATAGTAAATCTACCATTGTGCTTAAAAATGTTCTATTTGCACCAAATATTAGGAGGAATCTTGTCTCTATCTCTGTCCCAGAAAAGAAAGGTGTTGAAATAAGGTTCATGAATGGTGATGTCACTATTGGGAAAAATGGTTATATTTATGTAAGGGGAATAAGTGTTGGTGATATGTACTCAATTTGCCTGAACATCTAATAGAGGAGGTTAGTTGATCATTTTCTCACAGCGCAGACACATAATTTGGTAGGTAGTAGCCTATTATACGTTGTGATTACAGTTTGCTTTGAGACCAAATTATTCACACCATGTCCTATATACCAAAGCCTTTTCAAAATTACAAAGGAAATGATCTTGAAAATTATTAATCTAGGAAAGGAGGATTCGAAGGTGCATATGAGTTCCTTATTTCCCCTAACCAAGGGCTCCTTTGATTTTATAATACTATAGGAGGTTCAGTCATTGTTCTATTCTCTGTTTTGATGATTAACTATTCTGTCTCTTTGGATTATGATTTCTTCAGTGATTTTTTTCCCCTTTCCAATAACAGTGACTGCGAATCATTGTCACTTTTAGAATAGTCTATAGAAAGCTATTGCAATTTACATCTTATTTTAGAAATTAAGGCCATAAATTTGTAGTAAAGAATGCTTTGCTTTTTTTTTTTTTATGTATGCATGAATACTTTGGAGTTCTAACCTAATGTGTTCCTGTTTTTCTTTTAATATTTTCTTTTAGGGCTGTGGTAATTTTGAATATTTGTTTGGTAGAATTTTCTGCGATGGTTTTTGCTTTTGTGGTAAATCAAAATATTCATTTGGCTCTTCTTGTAGGTTTGCAGAAAGATTGATGGTTGCCCGGATAGGACTAGCACACTACAGCACGTATTTGAAGGAATAAGCATATTCTATAGTTACATTGGACAAGCTGAACGGTTTGAGCTGGAGGATACTTCCGATGTTGGTACAGATGGTTGGAATTGGTAGGTCTATCAGCGTTACAGTAATATTAGTTTCTTTTTCAGATCAACATAATGGTTGAAGTTAGGTAATCATAAAAAAAATACACAGGCTTGCACAGAAATGTTTATGCCATGTCTAGTAACCGGGGTGCAAGCATGTTTTCAACTCATGATTTTATTCTCTCTTCTTTTGAGGAGGAATGACGGAAGAATTATAATGTGAAACCAAGGCCTAGGTGGATCACAACATAATTTGTCGGACACGTAAGAAAATGTTTCATTTCGAATTTGTTTATCCTTTCCTCTTCAGAGTATGTTAACATCTGATCATTTCATTATTCTATTACTCTTGTCACACCAGTCTTTAATCTATATGGTTTACATCAGTGCTATGTTCATCAACTATCTGAAGAATGTGAATTGTTGCATGTTCCGTAACTTCATTAATAGGTGATTTTCTTTTCTTTGAAATCGTTTATAGTTTGATACTGATACTCTTTTCAATTCAATTTGAAGGATATTATGGCCACCTTGAAAGCATTGGGAAGAAACATCATTTTCTCCAATGGCTTATTGGATTCTTGGTGTGGTGGTAGGTAACTGTTTGTTTTAAATATGATTTGGCAATTATAGCTGTCAAGGTAACTGTTTGTTTTAAATATGATTTGGCAATTATAGCCGTCGAACATTAATTATTTGAGTTCTAATGGCTGTGAATGATATCTATTACGGTGTCCTGCAGAACGTATGTGAAACCATCGTCGTTATTGTTGCTGAAGACGGTATCTTCTATACTTGACGGTTGGCTTTACAAAGCTAAACCATGCGCTGACCACTTGCCTCCTCGAGTGGTCAGACACGTCTGTTTTTAGTACTTGTCGTCTGGGCACTCAGAAAAACAAGAGACTGCTTGAAGCCTCAAACTGTTCTTGCAGTATTCGTCTACTAAAAGTACTATTCTTGTGCTTTTTGTTTCTCAGGTGCAAATCACTTAGATGTGCGTTTTTCAACAATCCTAAGTGGTTGATTGAGCAAAGAGAAGCGGAAATTAAGCTGATAGAAGGCTAGATAGAAAAATTCTACCAAGAACGGAAAGTAGATTTGACATGTAGCACCACCAATTCAACGTCCTTGAACGAGTTTCGTTTGATCGTGTCCAGGGAGACATGATGACCACAGACAAAATTTCCTGCAATAACAATGTTGTAAATACACGGTTAGTAAAACAAGCATACTGTAACAATTTCGTTCATGTTCTCATAGCAAATGTTGTGTAATGTCAGAAGACATTCTAACAAATACCCACAGACGTAATCACAGGAGTTGAATAACCAAATGGATGGGCTTTTTTACTCAACAATCCAACGGATTGCCTCTTCTAGATTGAGTGCATTTTTGGCAACACCATGCGAGACATTAAAAATAGATAGTTCAAACCACAACACAACTTTTCTTTATTTTCTTTCTCCAAAAACCTCCATAGGCTACATCCCAATGAAGCCCAAAACGTGGTTCCACCCACCCCCGCTTCACCACATTTTCATCTCGTTCCTCGTGTTTTCAATATATTTTTGGATAATACTTGCATCCCTTCCAATCAAAATATAAATACTTACATTCCTCTGTGCACATACTTTACTCATGAATATTGTATCTTCACCTTACAAATTTTATAATCGAAATCGTTCAATTCTTTAAATTTCATTTGAAGATCATGCTTATAAAAAAAATCATTTAAATAGGAAATCGTTTTGTCACCCAAATTCATTAAATACATAGATGGTTCATCATGAATATGCAGTGGCGGAGCTACTCGAACCCCAAACCCTAAATCCTAAACTTTCTGATTCAAATGGTTTTTTTTGCAGATGATACTCAGATAAAGATTAAGAGAAATTGAAAGGGTTTCGATTATAATTTTATACGTTGAAGATACGTGATTCACAAGTGTGTGAGATAATGTATTCCCATGAGTGAATACAAGTACTATCCTATTTTGTTTTCTTCTAGGTGTAGCGCGCAAAGAAAATATGAAAATTAAAAATAAGTTAACCTTCAAAGTTCAAAGAGTCACTAACTAAAAGTGACAACACGTAATTATGTTAATTAGTTTTCAGTTATAACGCACTAATATGTTAATTAGCACTAATATTGTTAATAAACTAATTAGCTAAAACCTTTCTAATATAATATAGGAAACCAATGAAAGAACTAGTCAGAAAAACAACTTAAGAGTTTTTTGTTATTTCAAAGGACCCTGATAGTCTTCTGATCAGCTTATTTATACGACTTACAAGTCGAGGCAAAGAGTACCAACAATTCGAAAGAACAATAACAGCAATGGGAAGCAGTGTAACAATTTTATTTACTTTCCTATGCATTAGCATATGTCTTGAGGTTGCAAAAAACTCGTCATCATCCTATCCTTCGTGCTCCGACAGCGACCCCTCAGGAAATTTTGAAGGTTCACAACAACATACGACGAAAAATTGGCCTACCGCCCTTGCAGTGGGACGAAAAACTAGCAGCGGTTGCTAGGGTTTACACAAAAACGAGAGCGACCGTAGACTGCAGGATGGTACACTCGATGGGCCGTTATGGGGAGAACATCTTCTGGGGTGGTGGGAAACAACCGTGGGGGGCGAGGTTCGCTGTGAATTTGTGGTCACATGAGAAGTTGTTCTATGATTACAAGACCAATAGTTGCAAACCCGGGCAAATGTGTGGGCATTACACGCAAATGGTGTGGAAGGACACGAAGCGTCTGGGTTGTGCACGAGAGGTTTGCAGCAATGGAGCAGGGGAGCTCGTCATATGCAACTATGATCCACCTGGAAATTGGGCTGGAGAGAAACCTTATTAGAAATTTAGGAGGTGCATGCATGAATTACTGCTAGCATTTTAAATTGGATTATTGTTTTGATGATTAATTAATCATTACCAATAGTCTAATTACTTAATTAGAGGTATAATGTAGGAATTAATTGTACATCAGGGGTAATGAGATGGTGTGCTATGTAAGAAAATTATGAATTGAGGTTGTCCATTGACCCCACCTTACAAAAGGGAAATGATTTTACACATAATTTTTTTCGTTTTTAGCTGTGTTCCCTGATTTTATTTGACTTGTCAACTAAAATAAACATAAGAAAAAAAAGAGTGAGGAAATCTCTTCCGTGCAAAAAATAAAAGAAAATAAAATGATTACCCCAAATATTTAGGACAACTCCATCCAAGATACAAAATGCACTTCTACAATTTTGTTTTCATATTTTCATTAAAATAAAAATCTGGCCAAATATGTACTTTTTTGCTGCAATGATTAGAAGCCCCTCAGATCTTGTAACGAACGACCCATAACTCTCAAGAATATTAATTTTTAGTTGTATGTTTACATAAACGACTTTAAATTTGAGGAATTTTTAGGGAAGTCTCTTTTTTTTTTCAAAATAAAGGGTAGAATTTAGAGGTTAAGGAGTAAATTACAAGGGTTTTAGTTGAAGGGCAGAGTTGGAAAAATACAACACTACCATTGATATTTACTTCTATTATATTCACCAAAAATTTAATAGTGCTCTGGAGTATAGGATATTTTAGACGTTTTAACCATTAGATCTTAATTGTTTGTTTTTAACCGAACAACCAACATTGAAAAGACCTTGAGTATCTAATACTTTGAAACATAGTTAAAAGCCTCCTATATTTACAATTCAAGTTAAATTGTTTATGTATTTCAGCATAACAATTCCAGTCTTTTAGATCTTATGATCTAAGGAAATTGTGACCATAGAATTTATGTGACCATAACAAAAAGATTTGGGGTTTTATCACAAATGGTCTCTAAAATTGACTCTCACCATCAAGATGATCCTTGAAATTGAAAATCAATCAATGTAGTCCCTGAAAATAGGTGTCGCAAATCAATGTGGTTATTCCATCACAATTTTGTTAAAAATTTCATTAAGTGTTGATGTGGCACATAAATGGGTCCCACAAGATTTACTAGTTTTTATCACAAATGGTCCCTAAAATTGACCCACACCTTCAAAATGGTTCCGGAAATTGACCCACACTATTAAGATAGTCTCTGAAATTGAAAATCGATCAATGTAGTCCTTGAAAATAGATGTCGCAAATCAATGTGATCATTCCGCCACAATTCTGTACAAAAAAATTGTTATGTGCTGATGTGGGTTTAATAATTAATTAAAATAATTGTCTAAATACCTTTTTGCACAATGAATTTTTTTTTTTCTTATAGTAGGACCTACCCCAACGAGAGATCCCTTCCATAAATTATCAAAGTCACAAGACTTAACCAAGGCCTAAGAAGGGGTGTGAAAATAGTTTTCAACCAACAATAGATGCACCTTGGGTATAACCTCATTATCTCAAGGCCGACCTCGCCGTTCTTGGCATCACCATACCATCAGGGAAGCGTCGAACAAGCTCTCCAAGATTAAGGTTGTGAGGATGTTAATCGCCTAAATATTAACAGTGATGTCCTAGAAGTCATTGCCACTCGGCCAAGCCGTCACTAAAGGTGATCTCGATCCAGGTTCAATTCAGTGAAGGGTGTCGAAGTGTGTAAAGATGGGTATATTGAAATATATATATATATATATATATATATATATATATATATATATATATATATTTAGAGAATAGAGAGCGAAGGAGGTAGAGAAATGTGGACTAGGATTAGAGGTGATTGCAAGACTGAGTTTTTGGGTTGACAACTTTTTTATTAACTATTAAATTATGAAGCCTATTTGTAATTCTTTTTTAAATTTAATTAGACTTGTATGACCTATTTATCTGTCACATCAGCACATACAGAACTTTTGAAAAAATTGTGGCAGAAGAACTACATTGATTTGAGACACTTGCAGGATTACATTGATCACTTTTCAATTTTAGGGACTATTTTGATGTCATGGGTCAATTTTAAGGACCATTTGTAAGAATAAATTACTTATGGGGCCCATTTATGTAGGGGTGGGTTCAAAAAACCGAAAACCGAAAAAAACCGAAAACCAAACCGAACCGAAACCGAAAAAACCGAACCGAATGAAAAAACCGAACAGAATTGAAAAAACTGAACCGAACCGAATTCTTTTGGTTCGGTTCGGTTTCGATGGTCTAGAAACCGAACCAAACCGAACCGAACCGAATTAATTAAATTAATATTTTTTAATTTTATTTATTTAATTATTTGTTTTGGGTATTATTTTTTAAACCCAATTTGTAATATTTTTAAACCCATTTTTTTTGTTTAATCATTTGTTTTGGGTACTATTTTTTAAACCCAATTTGTAAGCCTAATGTGTTGCCAAAAACTTACTACCCTTTTCTCATTTTTCTCACACTCCAATTTTACTTCTAATTTTTTTATGGTTTGTTTGTTTCATCACTAAACCAATTGCTTTCCATTTGTCTCTTGATCAATTATGTTCTTTTTTGTTTGTGTTTTTATTGTTTGAATTGAAATTTTGAGTGATTTGGAGTAATAGTCACATAGTAATCAAACAAGGATTAACCATGTGTATACTTTGTTTGTTTGCTTGATGTGAAAAAATAATAATACCAAGAAAAAGAGAATTTAAAATATCTTTATTTTTTAAACCCAATTTTTCAAGAACCAAATAAGGATTGACCTTGTGTATACTTTGTGTTTTTTTTTTAAACCCAACCGTGATGTGAAAAGAAAAAAACCGAAACCGAACCGAAACCGAACCGAAAAAAAACGAACCGAAAAAAACCGAAAAAAAAATGAACCGAACCGAACCGAACCGAACCGAAATTTCGGTTCGGTTTCGGTTTTGGCAAAAAACCGAACTGAATTAAACCGAACCCACCTCTACATTTATGTGCCACATCATCACTTAACAGAATTGTGATGGAATGACCACATTGATTTGCGACACTTATTTTCAGGGACTACATTGGTTGATTTTCAATTTCAGAGACCATCTTGATGGTGAGGGTCAATTTTAGGGACCATTTATGATAAAAACCCAAAAAAAATTGGTGGAGGAATTTGATTAGTATGTCAATTCTCGTACTAACATTATAATACATTGTGCAAAAAACAAGATGTGGTAGAGAGTCTATGAAAAGTCTCACATTTGAGAGAGTCCCCTTAACATTTCTCAAGAAGTATTGAGCTAGTTGGCTAGCATTACAAAATGAATTAATCAACTCAAGGGATTAATTTATTTGAAAGTGAACAAACATTTGGAATTTTAATTCAAAATTCAACTCCTACGCATATGTGGTGTATAGACATTATTTAGTGTACTATTTGACATGAAAACTGAAAATATGCTGCAGCCTCAAGTGGTAAATAGATTACAGGAAGAGAAAAATTAATTTGTTATAAAAGTGTTGTGGAATACCTTCTATTATTATTAATTGGTCAATTTGATTTTTTTTCTTTCTATTCTACTAAATGTTGCAAATGGAAACTACATATTAATATAATCTGGTTGTCAACTAAAACTCTAGAAAAATTACCATTCTAATTCTCTAATCAAAATTGAATAGAAATAAAAGCTATGAAAATTTAGTAATTATATGAACACAAATTTTACTATTCTTTACATAAACCTCACAATCATGTAATAATAACAAGCCATATTTTTCATTTTGTATGTTGTTTTTGCTTTTGTGGTTTTTCTGTGTTGTGCTATGATATTGACGGAATGTTACATCTGTCTGTTATCCTAGTGCGAAAGTAGTAGCTGCTTTAATACTATTAAAGTGTCATGGGATGCACTAGTAACCGAGGGCCATAAGGATAATGGCCTGCTGCAGCTGACAAAACATTCCGCTTGTGTCTGTAAGTAACATATGTTGCGTTAGTTTTTGTCAACTTAGTGGAGAGTGGAGATGGTCTTGTTTATACTTGAACTCTTCTCAACTGGCCACTGAGTTTCCGCTAATCAAAACCAATTTTCAGGAAATTAAAGAAGATAGATGATCTTGCAGACTGCAGACTGGTTGGACTCCGTATGTAGCTATTTGGCAATGGTATCATCATCATCACCGCCGTGAGTCTATGGCTATTGAACAAGTTATTTAATCTTGTTGGAATATGATTATGATAACTTGGTTTTCACAATATGTGTAATCATATGTGAAGGTACACCATGTACTAATATACATATGATTGTAGTGAAATAAGTTAATTAATTAATAAAGAAAATAATATAATATATTTAGGGGTGTGCCTTTTTACTTCTCACACACCCTTATTACTTTTTATCCGTTAGATCTTTTTCAATTCATCCGATCCGACGGCTGAAATCCAAAAAGGTGTGAGAGAAGTAAAAAAGGGTGTGTGGATATCACACCCCTATATTTATTTATTTATTAATTCTAAAAGTTATGAACAGTTGTATTTCAATGTGAAAAGTCGTAACTTCCCCTGAAGAGTACCACTCCTCCAGAAAGGTTATTTCCATCTTTATATATTTGTCAAGTTCTTTCTGTCAGATTCATTCAATTTCATACTCACTCTTTGTTCATACATTCACACTATATTGGCCTTAGAGCCTAGTTTTCATGAATCATAACAATTTGCCCAGTTTTCATCCGAGGACGTCTCGAACTACAGTTGAGACTTCCTCTTCATCAAGTAATGAATCTACCAGTGTTCTTACTAAGTTTCAACTTGAGAAGAAATTAGGGAAGAGGACGTTGGTGTATAAGGAAAATATTGAACCAATTTGATCGAAAGTTCGGAATCGGCATCTGAGAATTTTCTTGCAGAATCCAAAACAAACAAACATACCCAAACGTTCAAACATTATAGTCTGTTTGAAATCTCATCCTACAACCCGTTTGAACCCAAGCTTGAGTTAACCCAACAATTTGAACTATACTTACCCACCTCGTTTCGTTTGACAAAGAATAGCAACAATCAGAAATTTCAACATTCAAATTCATCAAGTTCACAACCAGAATATTACCATCAAGGAGAATTCTCCGCCATTTGTGAATATCCACCAAGGTGTGAACCAAGTTCCTTTTTAAAGAGACAAAAGTGATAAAAAGAGTCATTTTTGTAAAGTTTTCCAGAGGGCATCCTTTCCCAAATGAAAAGAAGAAGAAATTCTTGGATTTAGGGACTTTGGACGTGAGCAAAGTGTGAAAAAAAGGGGTCAATCTTGCAAGAAGCCCGGCAAGTTCAATCCATACGTCCTTTGAAGTTGGCTTTTCTTTTAGCAGGCCCAATTCGAGAAACCCCCTTCAGCCTTTTTTTACAACCATGGCTGCTCTGCTCAATTCAAACACAATCACAAAGACCAAAAGTGGAAGCAAATGTTTGATTTTAGAGATCCAAGAATTAGAGTGCTCAATCATTTGGATCAATATAATACTCGTTACGGTTTCATATATCTCAATTTGGCACAAAGAGAAATTTCAACTGCAAGAAATTAAAGGGGACCAAGGCCACTGAGAATTGAAAGAGAATCCACTAGACAAGAAGCGACTGATTTTGTGCACGAAAATAGTGAAAGAATTGATCAAGCCTGGCCAAGTAGACAAGTAAGAAATTCTTCAATCTTCTATCTACGTGATTGCCTGAACAAGTACTCTTCTTTCACTGATTGGATAAAGCCTCTATGAGTGCGCGCGGTATCTGCTACTAAAAATAAATAAGTTTCTATCTTTTATTTTATTTTTTAGTCTTTAATTTATTAAGAACATTTAGTATTTGTGGCTAAGTAATAATTAAAAGTACTAGTAGTATTTGTATTAGTATTCGTATTCAAGTTTGTATTAAGTATTGTGTTTTTTTTATAATTTTCTGAGCAATGGCAACTAAATATTCCAAATTCGAAGTACGTTAATTATCGAAAATGGAAGAGAATGATCACTTATCTTTTAAACCATGACAAATCTTTTAAATTGGTGGAAGATAATGAGTTGGCTAAGGCCACAATTCTCAATTACATGGTAGATAAATTAATACCTCTCTATGAAGAAAATGATTTGCCCAAAGAAATCATGGATGTACTTGAAAAGAAGTATGGCCCTAAATCTCAAACATACATTCAGTTATTGCTTGAGAAATACAATGGGACAAAAATGGAGGAAATTTTTTCTATGGCCACTCATATTACTAAAATAGAGGTAATGGCAAAACACTTAGCCTATTCTAGTCATCTAGTTTTCGATAAAATGCAAGCTAGTGTTCTTCTTGGTAGCCTCCCAAATTCTTGGGAAAATGTAGTTACTTCCATGGCTTCTAGTCAAGTGGAATTAACAATGGATACATTGCCTGCAATGTTGGCTATTGAAGAAGTTCTTAAAAATTATAGGAAAAAGAAAATTGGACAAAGCCAAGCCGACCTCTTCATAGCAGAAGATTCTCAGAAAAACAAGCAATACATGCCTAAGCCACATAGTAGTAACAAGTGCTTGAACTTCAAAAATTATGGACATCGTAGGCAGAACAAGCTCAAAGAAAAGGAGAGTGCATGTTACAACTGTGGAGAGACTGGTCACTATAGGTACAAGTGCCCAAAACGTTGCAAGAACAACAAAAATCCTAATGGACTGATTTTGACTATCTTCGAAGCACTCATTGCTGAAGATCAAGGACAGTGGTGGATAGACTCAGGAGTAACTTGTCATATATAAAAGACAAAAGTTGTTTCATTAACCACAAGGAGAAATCACTAGGAGAACATCGGTTCTATATGGGCAACAATACTTATGTCAATGTTTTGGGTGAAGGAGATTGCAAGATCAACAATAGTAAATCTTCCATTGTGCTTAAAAATATTCCGTTTGCACTAGATATTAGGAGGAATCTTGTCTATGTCTCTGTCCTAAAAAGAAAGGTGTTGAGACAAGGTTCATGAATGGTGATGTCACTATTGATAAAACGGGTTATATTTATGTAAGGGGAATAAGAGTCGATGATATGTACTCAGTTTGTATTAATAAAAGCATTTCTTCCAAGTATGCATTTGTCTCTACTATTCAAAATTTGTCATATTTATGGCATTTTCACATAAATAAAAATAAAATGATACGCATGAGCACTGTTCTAAAAATCCCCACCTAGGTGCTAAGCGGCTGGCCACTGCCCCAATTAATGCCTAGGCGTTTGAAAATTAAGAAATGACCCCTAACCTTGTTTAGGGCCCCCTAGACCGCCTAGACCCTGCCTAGGTTGAGACTCACTTAGATAGAAAATAGATAAGTTTCATTTTAAATTTTTTTTTTCAATAAATTGTAAGAGACTTGCAAACTTAAACGAACACACATTATATGCGTGTTCTCTATGTTTTCACTATGTTCCAATACTTCATAATATATATGTCATTCTATTTTGTAGTTTATAATGACATTATTTATATTTGAAGTATAAACTGACACTTATTTACAAGAAATATAATAGATTTACATAAATCCACCTAGTCCGCCTAGGCGCTAGGCCCCAGCCTATTGCCCGACTAGTGCCTAGCATCTTTTAGAACCTTGCGCATGAGTAAAAATGGCATGTTGCTTCAAGTAAATGCAAATGATTTTGATACATGTGAATTATGTATTAAAGGAAAAATGATTAGAAAATCATTTTCTCAACATTAGACTTTTACCAAGTTACTTGAGATAGTGCATACAGATTTATGTGGACCATTGAGAACTAAAACCCATAGAGGGATGAAATATTTTGTGACTTTCATCGATAATTATTTCCGCTATGGATATGTCTACTTCTTGAAGCATAAATTGATGCCTTAGACAGATTTAAAGAGTTCCAGGCAGAAGTAGATAACTAATTTGGAAGATCCATAAAGACCCTTAATGGTGATAGAGGTGAAGAATTTGAAGCCTTTGATGATTTCTGCAAAGAGAATGGTATAGGGCAATAATTATACTATGCCTTATACACGCGGAAAGAAGTAATCGAAGTCTAATAGATATGATGCGATGTATGATGTCTTCACTGACTCAATGTGAATTATGGCACATGTGAAAACCCGATTTATCAAACTTAAAAGTTAAGGGTTGTAAAATGCACATCAACATTCCAAAGCCATTAAGTGATAAATTACAAGAAAAAACTTTGGAATGTAAATTCATAGGAAATCCTTATAATAGTTTCGGGAATAGGTTTAACCATCCTGATAAAGGATTGATCAAAAGTAGAGATGCTTCTTTTATTGAAACTACTGATTTGGTTCATCCAATACAAGAATTGGAATCTTTAGAAGAAGAAAATTATCTTACGATAATCAAGATTTCCATCTTGATTTAGACTTGCCTCATGATCATGATACTTGTAATGATTAAGTAGGAGACGTAAACATGGGTTATCATAACAATGCCGATCATGACACACACATGGATAATGATCAAGATATTATCATGGAAGATATAAATAGTGGGAGAAACGATCAAATAAGTGGGAGTAAAAGAAAGAGCGAACCATCTAGAAGATTGAATGATCACTTTATTTTCAATCTTAAGGAGGTAGATCATTCAGTGAGAGATCCAGACCCAAGGAACTATAAAGAAGCAATGGATAGTTTTGAATCTAAACAATGGCAACAGGCCATGAATGAAAAACTAGACTCCATAAAGAAAAAAGAAGTTTGGAAATTGGTTGATCAACCTGATGGAAGAAAGACATCTATATGATTCAACCCGAAGGATATCATGTCAAAGGACATGAAAACAAAGTTTACAAATTAAGAAAGTTGTTGTATGGCCTTAAACAATCATCAAGACAACAGTATTTAAAGTTCCACCAAGCCATTATGGAAAAGGGTTTTAAAATAAATTCATTAGATTATTGTGTTTACTCATGGGAGTGCCAGGATAATTTCTCTATGTTGTCACTATATGTAGATGATATCGTACTTGTAGGTAACTCCATATATATTATTGAAAAGACTAAGTTAAATATGGGATCCAAATTTGAAGTGAAAGATATTGGTGAAGCATCTTATGTTCTAGGAACTCAAATTACTAGGAATAGAGATGTCAAAACACTATATTTATCTGGATAACATATTTAAAAGATTCAATATGCAAGATTGCAAGCTAGTTAGTACACATGTATGTAAAGGAATGATGCTTTCCAAAAATATGTGTCCGATACAGAAGCAAGACATTATTGACATGAAAAATGTTCTGTATGCCCAAGCAGTTAGAAGTTTGATGTATGCTATGATCAGCACAAGACCTGACATATGTTATGCAGTTAGATTGTTAAGTAGATATCAATCCAATCCCAGAAATCAACATTGGATGGCAGTAAAAAGAATTATTAGATATCTAAAAGGCACCCATGGTATGCAACTTTGTTTTGGATTAAATGATCTGGATTTAGTTTGTTATTGCGATGCAAATTTTGCCGGTGACTTGGATGACAGAAGTTAACAAGTGGTAACATTGTCTTGTTTGGTGGAATGACTGTTTCTTAGTTAAGTAAGAAACAGGGCTGCGTTGCAAAGTCTACCATGGAAGCAAAATATATATATCTTATAGCACAGCGGTAAGTACTATAGTATCGGCTAAATGCTTTATAGATGGTTTAAGGGGTGTGATATCCAACACACCCCTTTTTACTTCCTACACACCCTTTTAATTTTCGACCGTCGAATTGGATGAATTGAGAAAGATCAAAGGACAGAAATCTACAAGAGGTGTGTGGATAACACAACCCTAATTTAAATATAGGCATACTTAAAGAGCCCGTCAATGTGTCTTGTGATAATAATTCTGCCATCTTTCTGATAAAAAGTGGATCAAATAGTTCCAAAAGAAAGCACATTGATATTAAATATCACTATATGCAAGATATAGGTGGAGAGATGAGAGGTAAAGATTGACTACATACCCTTCGAAGAGATGTGGCTGATCCGATTACCAAAGGATTGTCTATGAAAAAATTCAGAAAGCATGTGACTACAATGGGTTTGCAAAACATCTAGATGTGTTGTAGTGTGAGACGTGTGGTGGGCATCGTTGTATGGTTTCAGGGACCCTTGAAACATGGACAAGTATATGCAACTCTATCTAGTTTTTTAGTACTTGGTCGGTTAAAGATAGAGGGCACTAGCGAGGTAACCATGTTATAATAAATTGTCATGAATGTAAAAGTCATTATAGGCTTCAAGAAATAATTTATATAACATTTTGGTGAGAAATAGATACATATTGTTTTTCCTAGTTACTTGGATATTATGATATTTTACTAAAGAGTAAAATGTTATCAGATAATGTGGAATGGTGCACACCAGGTCAAGAAGCCACATATTTAATGTTATATCAAATTTGTTTATGAGTAATACTTGTGAGAAACAAATCAGAATAGAAAACTATTTATGTCATCATAATTAAGTGGGAGATGTTGGAATATGATTATGATAACATGGTTTTCACAATATGTATAATCATATGCGAAGGTACACCATAACATTGGTGTACTAATATACATATGATTGTAGTGAAATAAATTAATAAAGAAAATAATATAATTATTTATTTATTTAATTAATTCTAAAGGATATGAACAGTTGTATTTCAACATGAAATGTTGTAACTTCCCCTGAAGAATACAACTCCTCTAGAAAGGTTATTTCTATCTCTATGTATTTGTCAAGTTTCTTTCTATCAGATTCATTCAATTCCATATTCATTCTCTGTTCATTCCCTCACACCATATTGTGATCGATAGTCTAAACGACATCCATTTTTGATCTGTGAACTACCCAATTTCTAGCAAGTCTCTGAACTCTAAGTTTGATATCAAATACTTAGGCCCCTTACACTATCTTTTGGGTATTCAAATTTCTAGAACTACAACTGGTTAAAATATGTGCATGATTTGTTGGTTAAAACAGAAATGGTTGACTCTAAACCTTGTGATACACCTTGCCTGCCTTATAATAGGCTTCTTAAAGATGATGGTGAACAATACAACAATCCTGCACTTTATAGGAGTGTTGTGTGCTCTGCAATATCTCACTTTTACCAGACCAAATATAACCTTCTCAATCCATCAAGTGTGCCACTTTATGCAGTGTTATGTGGTTTCACATTATACTGTAGTCAAGAGGATCCTCAGGTATCTAAAAGTTACTATGACTTATGGTCTGTCTTATTCTAGTATTGATTTGCACATCAAAGCTTTTAGTGATGCTGATTAGGTAGGGGATCCCAATGATAGAAGATCCACAACTGGGTTGGTTTTTTACTTGGGAACCTTAAACCCTAAATTCTCTAATTCAAATGGATTTTTGCAGATGATATTCAGATGAAGATAAAGAGAAATTGAAAGGGTTTCGATTATAATTTTATACGTTGAAGATACGCTATTCACAAGTGGGTGAGATAATGCATTCCCATGAGAGAATACAAGTACTATCCTATTTTTTTCTTCTAGGTGTAGCGCGCAAAGAAAAATATGAAAATTAAAAATAAATTGACATTCAAAGTTCAAACAATCACTAACTAAAATTGACAACACGTAATTATGTTAATTAGTTATAAGTTATAACGCATTAATATGTTAATTAGCTACAGCGCACTAATATTGTTAATAAACTAATTAGATAAAACCTTTCCAATATAATATAGGAAACCAATGAAAGAACCAATCAGAAAAACAACTTAACAGTTTTCTGTTATTTCAAAGGACCTTGAGATACTTTTGATTAACTTATTTATACAACTTACAAGTTGAGGCAAAGAGTACCTATAATTCGAAAGAACAACAATAGCAATGGGAAGCAGAGTAACAATTTTATTTACTTTCCTATGCATTAGCATATGTCTTGAGGCTGCAAAAGCTCGTCATCATCCTATCCCTCGTGCTCCGACAGCGAATCCTCAGGAATTTTTGAAGGTTCACAACAATGTACGACGGAAAATTGGCCTACCACCCTTGCAGTGGGATGAAAAACTAGCAGCGGTTGCTAAGGTTTACACGAAAACGAGAGCGACCATAGACTGCAGGATGGTACACTCGATGGGGCATTATGGGGAGAACATCTTCTGGGGTGGCGGGAAACAACCATGGGGGGCGAGGTTCGCGGTGAATTCGTGGTCACATGAGAAGTTGTTCTATGATTACAAGACCAATAGTTGCAAACCGGGGCAGGTGTGTGGGCATTATACACAAATGGTGTGGAAGGACACTAAGCGTCTGGGTTGTGCGCGAGAGGTTTGTAGCAATGGAGCAGGGGAACTCGTCATATGTAACTATGATCCACCTGGGAATTGGGCTGGAGAGAAACCCTATTAGAAATTTAGGAGATGCATGCATGAATGATAGCTAGCACTTGAAATTGGATTATTGTTTTGATGATTAATTGATCATTACCAATAGTCTAATTACTTTATTAGAGGTATAATGTAAGAATTAATTATTACAACGGGGGTATTGACATGCTTTGCCATGTAAGAATATTATGAATCAAGGTTGCCTGTTGACCCCACTTTATAAAAGATAAATGATTTTTATACATGATTTTTTTTTTTTGTTCCTTGAGTCTCACTCATTTGATTTGTTCAATTTAAAATTATAAAATTAATATATGATCTGTCACATCCCGGCCCTGGTAGATCACTTCCCGGGCCCGCTCCACCACCATAACACGATATTGTCCGCTTTGGACCCCGACCACGCCCTCACAGTTTTGTTTCTGGGAACTCACGAGCAACTTCCCAGTGGGTCACTCAACATGGGAGTGCTCTATCCCCCTTCTCGCTTAACTTCAGAGTTCCTACGGAACCCGAAGCCAGTGAGCTCCCAAAAAGCCTCGTTCTAGGCAGAGATGAGAATATACATTTAAGGATCACTCTCCTGGGCGATGTGGGATGTCACAATCCACCCCCCTTAGGGGCCCGACATCCTCGTCGGCACACCACGGCCAAGGTTTGGCTCTGATACCAATTGTCACATCCCGGCCCGGGGCAGATCACTTCCCGGGCCCGCTCCACCACCATAGCATGATATTGTCTGCTTTGGGCACCGACCACGCCCTCACGGTTTTGTTTATGGGAACTCACGAGCAACTTCCCAGTGGGTCACCCATCATGGGAGTGCTTTAGCCCCCTCCTCGCTTAACTTCGGAGTTCCTACAAAACCCAAAGCCAGTAAGCTTCCAAAAAGCCTCGTGCTGGGTAGGGATGAGAATATACATTTAAGGATCACTCCTCTGGGCGATGTGGAATGTCACATGATCCTTAGTTACAAATGTTCATTGATTCCTTATTAGTTTTTAAATTTTGATTGAAATTCCTAACATAAATGTATTAAAGAATTTACATGTCAGTTACATAATTTTTTTTCAATTAAATTTGATTTGTTTTAATACTCACACCCTTATAAAACTTTTAATTAATTTTCAATTCATAACATTTCAAAAAAAAAAATTCGAATAAGTTTGTACCCATTAATTTCTTTTATAAAAAGATTTTTGTCGTGGCCTATATTTAACTGATAGGAGAAAAGGGCCGGTGGCATAGAGAGAATAGAGAGAGGTGCTTGTAGGATTGTGTAGAGGAATGTGTGTGTTATTCCCCCTACGTAGTGCCTTTATTTATAGTAATAAGTGAGAGAATAAATCCTTCTCCTCCAAGGAATACAAGTCCATATAGGAAAGAATAATTAGAATCTAATCTAATCTAGGATTTACAAAATCACACTTAAATAAGATGTTTATAACACTCCCCCTTGAGTGTGTAAATAGTCAAGTAGATTTGGCATCATGTAGAGGTTGAGGAAGTCGACTCGTCGGCACTGATTCTGGGAACAAGCTATTCTCAATAAGGTAGGAACTTGCAGAAAAAAAGTAAGTCTCATAAAAAACACTATGGCTATGGTAACAACCTAAGTAGGGACAAAATCCATAATCTAAGGAAAAATGCGTAAGCAATGTAAAGTCAAATGAAACGTCTGCGGAACATCATCAATGATATGATCAACCTAAGGTGGGTGCCTTGTCAAATCCTTGTTAGGTAGCAAAAACCCAATGGGAAAAATGCTCCTAATAGTAGGGAAAAAGAGTACATTAAGATCAAGCAAGTATTCTTTAGGATACTCCCCCTGAGTTTGACACAATTCCAAAAAGAACTAGCAATGTTACAACTCATAAAGTTTACACATACCAATTCCTCGAACAGGCTTCTGAAACGTCACTTTCAGTAGTGATTTGGTGAAGAGGTCAGCCAGATTGTCTTGTGAACAGATTTGCGTGACTTCAATCTTTTGATGCTCTTGTTGTTGATGTGAGAAGAAGAACTTCGACGCAATGTGCTTGGTGTTGTCTCCTTTGATGTAACCCTTCTTGAGCTGTTTAATGCATGTTGCGTTGTCTTCATAGATCATCGTCAGGACATTAACGATGGGGTAAGATCACAGGAGCTTCAAATATGGCCCACAGTTGCTCTCAACCAAAAGCATTCCCGAGTTGCTTTATATAAGGTGAGAATTTCAGTATGGTTAGACAAAGTGGTAATTAAGGTCTGCTTAGTTGACCTCCAAGAGATTGCAGTACCTCAAATGGTAAAGAAATAACCCGTTTGAGAGTGCACCTTGGGTGGATCAGAGAAGTATCATGCATCAGCATAATCAACGAGGTGAGAATTGACTAGAGATAAGGAAGTGCAACTAAAGATAGAACAAGGCCAAATCCGTAGTACCCTTAGGTAACGGAAGATGTCTTTAACACCAATCCAGTGATTAGTCAAATACTCACTCAGATGGTTATACCACATTCTTCGGTATTGCTTCAAACCGTAGAGTGAACATCTCAGCTGAGTTGAGAGCGTGTGTGTTCGAGTTAGAATGAATGTCTCAGTCGAATTGAGAGCGTGCGTGTTTCGGGGTTTGGAAATATTTGATCTAGTCAATGTAAGTCATTCAAAAACTTTGATATAAATTTCCATATCAAGATCCCCATAGAGATACGCAGTTACTACATCCATCAGCTGCATACTCAGTTTTTCGGAAACTACCAAACTAATAAAGTAGCAAAAAGTAATCACATCCATAACAAGTGAATAAGTTTCATCATAGTTAATTCCAGAGCATAGTGAGAAGCGTTGCACAACAACATGAGCTTTGTAACACATAATTTTGTTCTTCTCATTATGCTTCCAAACTAAAACCCACTTGTAGCCAACAAGCTTCACATGTGGAGAAGTAGACGCTACAGGTCCAAACACTTTACGTTTAGAAAGAAAATTGAGTTAGACTTGGATTGCTTGTTTCCAGTTTGGCCAATCGGCTCTACGTCGACATTCATCAATGGAACAAGGTTCACTGGCATCGCTCAACATAATCTCAGTAGCTATTGCATATGCTAATGCGTCGTCGATGATCACCTTATTTCTACACTAAACATCATCTAACTAGCATAATAGACCGAAATTTCACGATTCTCAAGAGGTGGATTCGTCTCTTCAAGAACGCTTTCGTAATCTAGAATTTCCTTATGAGTTAGATATAACGAGTAGGCGACAGTCGAATTCACGGTAGGCTTTTCAGGTGCCTGCGTCGTGGGTTTCTTCTTCTGGGGTTGTGAATCCTTTGAACCAAGTAGTCTGTCATGCTTATGTGTAGGGGCAAATGATTGGCTAGCTGTTAATGTATGTGGATCAGCCAAAGTGGCGTCCTGGGCCTCCAAGAGGGAAGTCTGTTGTACATTTGGTACATCTATCTTTGCAGGCACATTCGCAACTGGAATATGTGATCTTGTCATTCGCGCTACATCGGTGAAAGCATCTGGCATACTCTGAGCTATTCTATTAAGATCTAATATGCGCTGCACTTCAGTTTTAGACTGAGTGGTGCGGAGATCTAAATGAGACAAAGTAGGAGTCGTTTACGATAATTCACGTCGTTCTTTAGGAATGTTGACATTCTTATCTCTCCTTAACGACGGGAAGACTATCTCATAGAAGTGACAATCTGTGAAACGAGCAGTAAACAAATCGCCTGTCAAAGATTCTAAGTAACGAATAATCGAAAGAGAATCATATTCAACATAGATTCTCATCATTCGTTGAGGCCCTATTTTTGTATGAAATGGCGGTGAAATCGGCACATAGACTGCACAACTAAAAATGCGCAGATGTGATATGTTGAGTTTGTATCTAGTAACCAATAGAATGGCTCTGTATGGGTAGGTCGCAACAGGCATTAGGCGGACCGACATAGCTGCGTGCAATATTGCATGGCCCCAAGCAGCGATCGAGAGCTTGGTACATATGACCAACGATCGAGTAATCATTTGTAAGAGCTTAATGAATGCCTCTGCCAGGCCGTTCTGGGTGTGAACATAGGCTACTGGATGTTCAACTTCAACCTCAACCGACATGTAATAGTCATCAAAAGTTTTAGGTGTGAATTCTTCAACATTATCCAATCGAATATATTTGATCGAATAATCAAGTGGTGAGACTTGAGCTTGATAACCGGAGCCAATAGTTTGGAGAATGCAGCGTTCCTTGTGGACAATAGCACACATGTGACCAACGTGTGGAAAAGTCAACCAAAACCATAAAATATCTAAATGGTTTGCAAAGAGGGTGAATCGATCCACAAATGTCCCCCTAAATCATTTGTAGAAAAATAGGAAGATTCGAGCAAATCTTGTCATATTGTCTCAAATAAGATAGGAACTTGCATAAGGAAGTAAGTCTCACTAAAAACCCAATAACTGGTAAACCCCGAGTAGGGACAAAAACCCATAGTCTAAAGAAAAATGCGTGAGAAATGCAAAGTCAAACGAAACATCTACGGGATGTCATCAAGGATATGATCAACCAAAGGTGGGTGCCTCGTCAAAACCTCGTTAGGTAGCAAAAATCCAGTGGAAAAAATGTTCCTAATCATAGGAAAAAAGAGTACATTAAGATCAAGCAAGCATATTTCAGGACACTCCCCTGAGTTTGACACAATTCCAAAAAGAACTAACAATGTTACAACTCAGAAAGTTTACGCATACCAATTCACTGAACAAGCTTCTGAAACGTCGCATTCGGTAGTGATTTAGTGAAGAGGTCGGCTAGATTGTCTTATGAATGGATTTGTATGACTTCAATCTTCTAATGCTCTTGTTGTTGATGTGAAAAGAAGAACTTTGGCTCAATGTGCTTGGTGTTGTCTCCTTTGCTGTAACCCTTATTGAGCTGTTTGATGCATGCTATGTTGTCATCATAGATCGTCGTCATGACGTCAACGACAAGGTGAAGCAGGAGCTTCGAATATAGCCTATAACCACTATCAACCAGAAGCACTCCCGAGTTACTTTTGTAGGGCGAGAATTTCAGCATGGTTAGACAAAGTGGCAACTAAGGTTTGTTTAGTTGACCTCTAAGAGATTGTAGTGCCTCTAACGGTAAAGACATAACCTGTTTAAGAACGTTCATTGTGTGGGTCAAATAAGTATCCTGCTTTGGCATAACCAATAAGGCGAGAATCGACTCGAGATAAGGAGGTGCGGCATCACTCGAGGGTTCGTAGGGATAGAACAAGCCCAAATCCGTGGTACCCTTAAGGTAGCGAAAAATATTTTTAACATTAGTCCAGTGTCTGCATGTTGGTGCATTACTGTATCTTGCCAAAAGACTAACAACGAATGAGATGTCGGGTCTACTGCATTGAGCTAAGTACAATAAAACGCCTATGGCATTTAGATAAGGAACTTCGGGCTCCAAAATCTCTTCATCATCTCCATTCAGATGGAGGGGATCTGTTTTGCATTTAGTGACCGAGCGACCATAGGAGTACTCGAAGACTTCGCTTTATCATTGTTAAAGCGGCACAACACCTTTCGGGTGTAGTTCGATAGATGTACTAAGATTTCATCCGAATGGTGCTCTATCTCGAGCCCGAGACAGTATAGAGTGTTTTCAAGATCTTTCATCTCAAATTCCGACTTCAGGTGCGTGGCAGTTCTTTAGAGCTCTTCAAGAGTTTTGATGAGATTCATGTCATCAACATATACTGCAACAATCGTAAAACCAGAATGTGACTTCTTAATGAACACATAAGGGCATAGTTTATTGTTCACATATCCCTAATTAGTTAAATACTCACTCAGACGGTTAGACCACATTCTTTCAGATTGCTTCAAACTGTAAACGCATCAACCGAATTGAAAGTGTGTTCTAGGGGTTTAGAAATATTTGACCCAGTCAATGTAAGTTCTTTCGGGAACTTTCATATAAATTTATGTATCAAGATTCTCATAGCGATATGCAGTTACTACGTCTATTAATTGCATACTCAGTTTTTCAGAAACTACCAAACTGATAAGGTAACGAAAAGTAATCACATCTATAAGGGGCGAATAAGTTCCGTCATAGTCAATCTCAGGGCGTTGTGAGAATCATTGCGCAACAAGACGAGCTTTGTAAAGCACAATTTCATTCTTCACATTACGGTTTCGAAAGAAAGCCTACTTAATGCCAACAGGCTTCACATGTGGAATAGTAAGAGTTACAGGTCCAAACACCTTACGTTTCACAAGCGAATCGAGTTGACTTGGATTGCTTGTTTCCAGTTTGACCAGTCGGTTCTACGTCAACATTCATCAACAGAACGAGGTTCAATGTCATCGTTCAACATGATCTCAATAGCTACTGCATATGCTAATGCATCGTCGACGATCATCTCATTTCTACACCAAACATCATCCGAGCTAGCATAATGGACCAAAATCTCATATTCTTGGGAGGTGGATTTGTCTCTTCAAGGACGCTTCCGTAATCTAGAATTTTCTCATGAGTTGGATATAATGAGTAAAAGAAAGTCAAATTCACTGTAAGTTCTCCAGAGGCTTGTGTCGTGGGTTTCCTCTTCCAGGGGTATGAATCACTTGAACCAAGTGGTTTGCCATGCTTGTGTTGTGGGCTTCCTCCTTCATGCGGAAAGCATGTCATACATTGGTACATCCATCTTTGCAGGTACATTTGCAGCTGGATTATGTGATCTTGTTGTAATACCTTGAAAATTTAAATATACGAATTATATATTCATAATTATGAATATGTGGAGAAAATAAAAAATTTATAATGAATAAAATAGAAACGAAAAAAGGTAGGGGCAGAGTGGTCATTTTGCTATGAATCTAGAAGGCTCCAAAAAGAATAAAGAAAGAGAAAAAAAAAACAAAGGTTTAGATTTTCTTTCAAATTTGACAAGTGGCAAGTTGCTATTGAGCTTTAAATCAAAGGGAATTGAAGCAGTGAGGCGGCATGGGATTAATCCCATGTTTATTCTTTCTTCATGGAGTGGCTGAAAACGGAAGAAAAAAAAAAGAGAAAATGGGGGAAGTTCTATTCATCTTCCAAGATTCATAACGTTTAATTTGGGAGTCCGATTTGAGGAATAGTTTTCACCTACATGATTAGTGAATCGAGCTCAATGCTCCGAGATAAGGTTACATGGTTGATATTAAGGTTTTGAATATTCATTTAGTTTGGTATTTTTGATTAATTAGGGCTAAATCTTCAATTTCAAGCTTGTTCTTGCACTTTTTGACGTCTTGGAGCTTAATTGAAGGCTAGAGAACAAATTTTGAGGCAATAAGGTAATGAAATTTATATGTTCATATGACTGCGATGGTTCTGCAGATTTAACGGTTATGAATTTTTTATGAAACTTGAGTTTGATTCAGAATTCATTTTAATTGGACATTTATGGAAGTTTATTTGGAAGAGGTGAGTTTGTATCCTTGAGGGATTGTGTTTTAGCCTGGAAGTTGGACTTGATTTTCTGGAAAAACAGGTATGATGCCGCTGTTTCATACTACTGACCTAAATGAAAAAGCAGTTTATGTTTTGGAACCAAATTATAATAAGGAATATAACATAACTATTATATAATGATTGTATAGCAACTATTTGTATTGTTATTGAACTAGGAACTTTAGTCCGGCAAGAAAAGGATATTGACACACTGTGACGGTGACATGGTAAATCATAGGAGCAGGCGAAGTTTTGAAATCTAGGTAGAGAATTATGTAGAATTCCTTTATTAAATTCTGTAAACTAGTATGTGATCTTATTGATTAGTTACCGTAGTGAAACATTAATATGGTGCATCTTTGATTCATGAAATTGGTTAATTGAAGTGATTGTGGAATGATGCTGGATATGATTGTTATTAATATGATTAGATTAGTTGATAACTAAGAGTAGACGATAATTTTGTGCTTTGTTGATTCTTTGATATGTTTCATGCTACGAACTGCGATTTTATGTTGAAAAGATAATGATTTATATGATGGTGGAATGAAAATCTTGAATGTCATGTGGATTTGTTATGTAGCTTGAATCAAATCATTCATGCTCGTCAAGTCCAAACAATTTGATTGAGGAATGCTACGCTTTCCTATTAGAACGTATTAGGATAAGTGTCGAGCGTAGTGAATGTGAACTACGAAAGGCTTGATTCCGCTCAAGGTTACGTAGCCAATCTAATAGTGTTAGATGCAGCCTTAGATAATCGGGAATTAATCTTTTGTTGAGAAGTTGTTTTAATAGAAGTAAATTGGGGATTAAATTGATAATTTAGTTGTATGCTTTTCATTTAAAATATGGTTATAATTTTGTAAGAAATTAAGAAATTGAAGTAAAGAATCATGATTAATGATAGCAAATTAAACAAGAGTTTTAAATTGGGCCTATCATCGGAATTATTTCCCGAAAATAAATATTTCGAGGGCACGTCGTTACAAATGGCATCAGAGCAAATGATCGCACTCTACAATATGCAATATTCTCGAGTTCTTGTTGGTGTGAATTATGATATGCTTTGTGGTTGCATCATCTCATAATTTTTGTTAATAAAGTGGCATTTATGTGATATATATATATATATATATATGTGTGTGTGTGTGTGTGTGTGTGTGTGTGAGATACATATATGATTTGCATTGTGTGTGGTGCAATTTCCATAGTGATTACGGAATTCCGTTAGTGGGAATTATGAGTTGCATTAATTCCTAAGATTATTCATATATATATATATATATATATATATATATATTGTGAATCATCATGAAATGAAGTGAATTGGATTGATATTATGTTATGCACTATGAAAAATTGAATATTAAGATGATGGTGAAATTGTGACAAGTAGTTGGGAAAGTTGTATTATACCTGTGCCATTGAGAAATGTTGAATTTGGGCATGCTAGCCCGTGGAATGGAAGGAATGTTGATTTGGGCGAAAAAAGGCCCGTGGATGTTGATTTGGGTGGAAAAGAAGCTCGTGGATGTTGATTGGGTGGAAAAGAAGCCCATGATTGTGGATTTGGGCAAAATGACCCATGGAATGTGGAAAATTGATTGAATGGGCACAAAGACCCAATGTTTCCGAAAAGAGCTCCATCAGTGGGCTGTGGAAAAAAAATGAGAAAATGAAATATTGAAGTGATAAAAGGTGTGATGTGTATCGGCCAAGTATATTACAATCTTTTCCAGCCTATTAGTCACTGATTGAAATAAAGAAAATGGTGGTGAAATCATTGTTTTGACAATGATAAGTGTGGCTATAAATTTTAAAATTTTGGCCAATGATAATTGTGGTTAGAAATTTTAGTATTTATTAAAGTCATGATGATTTATTGAATAGGAAAAAAAAATTATAAAATGTGGTTACGGTTGATCATTATAATTGGAATGGTGAAAAGATCATAAAGATTGCTTCATTTATTATTGGTGGACACAAATGAAAGTATGGAATTAGATTTTGAGTTTGTTAATATTAACGTTTTCTTGGCTGAGTTTTACGTTTGAGGAAGAGAATTGATGGGGAAAGTTTATAAATTTCAAATTTGGATGGTTTGGTTTGCCATTAACGAATTATGGCGTGAAACTCTGATATTTTGTTAGTCACGATAGTCATGACTTGGAATTTGACATTTGATTTTGTCAACATGAGAGAAAATAATTAGACCACTATTAGTTGAAAAGAGATTCATTGATGCTCCGTTTTCTACACAATTTATTACCTCTTGACATGCCAAAGTGCATTATGTGATGTCATGACAATTTTGGGTGCATGGAATCCCACAAGCCTTTTGCTCTTTTACTTCTTTTTATTTTCTTATCAACATGAAGGATATTTGACACTTTAATCAAATATGCATTACGAGAATGAAGATTTAAACTCGAATGTAGAAAGAAGAGCATTTGCTCTAATTAATATGATTGTGCCTACATGTGCATTGTTTGGATTTTGTTAGAGAATTATTTCGTATTATCTACACATATGGTTAATAACAAAACACATGTCATGTGTGTGTAATCCTGAATGCCTAAAGTTCAAATACAATAGATGAACATATTCTCAAGTTCAACCGGTACCCCTGATTGGTTGATGCATGTTTAATTTCAAGCTTTGGTTTCTCTATAATTAAGGCGTTTAGTTGTTCTTGAATAGCTTTTGGAGCTCTCTGTCTAGTTCATGCTCACGTGTGGGAGGCTCTTCTAGGAAGAGTTCAAGAACGTATACATATTTGGTTCCCATGCCCATTCATTAAACAACGGGAAGGAAAAGAAAATATAAAGTTTTTAATTTTGCTATGGGTAATTAAGTAAATTGCGGAGATCAAGGAAATCGTGGAATGAGATTTTGATTTCATTCCATGGTAACGGAAATTTGCGGATCTTTATTTTAATATAGTGGTGAGTAATGATGGTTGAAATTCCAATGATTTTGGTTGGAATTTTTGCTAATTAATCTGTCAATTTTAGTGGTTTGACTAGAAATTGTGATATTTACTTTGCCATTGACGATTATGGCTAGAATTTACGATATTTATTCTGTCAAGGTATGTGGCCAGAAGTTTTGGTATTTTTACTTATCAAAGAATGTGGTTGGAAAACTGAGAAAATTGTGCGAGAATCACGATGAATTCTTCAGTGATTATTCATTTCTAACTTGAATAAAATCGTAGACAGATGTTATAATTTTATTCACCATAAAAGAAATGGTGGAAATAGAGCTAGTTCATTCTCGTAACGCGATGGTTGAAATCTCGGGGACGAGATTTATTTTAACGGGGTGAATGTAATACCTTGAAAATTTAAACATACGAATTATACATTCATAATTATGAATATGTGGAGAAAATCGAAAATTTATAACGAATAAAATAGAAACGAACAAAGGTAGGCTCCAAAAAGAAGAAAAAAAAACAAAGGTTTAGATTTTCTTTCAAATTTGACAAGTGGCAAGCTGTTATTGGACTTTAAATCAAAGGGAATTGAAGCGGTGAGGTGGCATGGGATTAATCCTATGTTTATTCTTTCTTCATGGAGTGGCTGAAAACAGAAGAAAAAAAATGAGGGAAGTTCTAGTCATCTTCCAAGATTCGTAATGTTTAATTTGGGAGTCTGATTGAGGAACGGTTTTCGCCTACATGATAAGTGAATCGAGCTCAATGCTCTAAGGTAAGATTATAGGGCTGATATTAAGGTTTTGAATATTCGTTTAGTTTGGTATTTTTGATTAATTAGGGCTAAATCTTCAATTTCATGCTTGTTCTTGCACTTTTTGATGCTTGGAGCTTAATTGAAGGCTAGAGAACAAATTTTGAGGCATTAAGGTAATGAAGTTCATATGTTCAGATGGCTGTGATGCTTTTGCAGATTTAATGGTTATGAATTTTTGATGAAACTTGAGTTTGATTCAGAATTCATTTAAATTGGACATTTATGGAAGTTTATTTGGAAGAGGTGAGTTTGTATCCTTGAGGGATTGTGTTTTAGCCTGGAAGTTGGACTTAATTTTCTGAAAAAACAGGTATGATACCGTCGTTTCATACCAGGGACCTAAATGGAAAAGCAGTTTCTATTTTGGAACTAAATTATAATAAGGAATATAACATAATTACTATGTAATGATTGTATAGCAACTGTTTGTATTGTTATTGAACTCGGAACTTTAGTCGCGCAAGAAAAGGATATTGACACACTGTGACGATGACGTGGTAAATCATGGGAGTAGGCAAAGTTTTGGAATCCAGATAAGGAATTATGTAGAATTCCTTTATTAAATTCTGTAAACTGGTATGTGATCTTATTGATTAGTTACCCTGGTGAAACGTTAATGTGGTGCATCTTTGATTCATGAAATTGGTTAATTGAAGTGATTGTGGAATGATGCTGGATATGATTGTTATTAATATGATTAGATTAGTTGATCACTAAGACTAGAGGATAATTTTGTGCTTTGTTGATTCTTTGATATGTTTCATGCTATGAACTGCGATTTTATGTTGAAAACATAATGATTTATATGATGGTGGAATGAAAATCTTGAATGTCATGTGGATTTGTTATGTAGCTTGAATCAAATAATTCATGCTCCTCAAGTCCAAACAATTTGATTGAGAAATGCTACGCTTTCCTATTAGAACGTATTAGGATAAGTGTCATGTGAACTACGAAAGGCTTGATTTCGCTCAAGGATACGTAGGCAATCTAACAGTGTTAGATGCAACCTTAGATAATTGAGAATTAATCTTTTGTTGAGAAGTTGTTTTAATAGAAGTAAATTGGGGATTAAATTAATAATTTAGTTGTATGCTTTTCATTTAAAATATGGTTATAGTTTTGTAAGGAATTAAGAAATTGAAGTAAAGAATCATGATTAATGATAGTAAATTAAACAAGAGTTTTAAATTGGACCTATCATCTGAATTATTTCCCGAAAGTAAATATTCCGGGGGCGGGGCGTTACACTTGTTACTCGCGCTAGATTGGTGAAGCATCTGGCATGCTCTGAGCTATGCTCTGGAAATCTAATATGTGTTGCACTTTAGTTTCAGACTGAGCAGTGCGGGGATCTAAATGAGACAAAGTGGGAGTCATCCATGATAATTCGTGTTGTTCTTCAGGAACATTGATGTTCTTATCTCCACATAATGATGGGACGACTGTTTCATAGAAGTATCAATTCGCGAAGCGAGCGGTAAACAGATCGCCTGTCAAACGTTCAAAGTAACGAATAATTGAAGGAGAATCATATCTGACATAGGTTCCAATCCTTCGCTGAGGTCCTATTTTTGTGCTTAAGGGCCGCGAAATTGGTACATAGACCGCACAACAAAAAATGTGAAGATATGGTATGTCGAGTTCGTATCCGGCAACCAACTGAAAGGTGCTACATGGTTGGGTCACAACAGGCCATTTTGGGTGTGAACATGGGGTATTAGATGTTCAATTTCAACCCCAACCGACATGCAATTGTCATCAAAAGTTTTAGATGTGAATTCTCTAGCATTATCTAATCGAACAGATTTGATCGGATAAGGTGGTGAGCCTTGAGCTTGACAACCTGAGCCAATAGTTTGGAAAATCTAGTGTTCCTTATGGACAATAAGCACACGTGTGACCAACGTGTGGAAGCATCAACCAAAACCATAAAATATCTAAATGGTCTATAGGGAAGGTGAATTGGTCAACAAATGTCCCCCTAAATCCTTTGTAGAAAAATAAGAGGATTCGAATGAGTCTTGTCATAAGAATGCTTAATAATAAGTTTTCCCATGGAGCAGGTTTGACATGTGATTCCTTGTATCGAACCTAAACTTGAGGTTAGTGGATGCTTGTGTGATGATTTGAGGATACTGCGCATCGCTGTTCATTTAGGGTGTCCCAAACGATCATGCCAAAAGTGTAATTTCTTGCACGGTCCCTGAGGTAGGGCCAGCCACATAGTGGCTCTCTATAGAGCATATGGTTGTAGTATACAGACTAATCGGGATACGCTTCATCTTCTCTAGAATACGTTTATGGCCATATTCGTAAGAAGTGATGCACTTAAATTCAACTATGTTTTCTACATAGATTTCAGCATGGTAATTATTATCTCTAATATCCTTGAAAATCAACAACGTTCTTCCGGAACGTGGAGAATGAAGTGCCTAATTAATGGTCAATATTATACCATTGGACAACATTATACATGTTTTACTGTATCATTCAATCAGGTTGGATGGGCCTGAGAGGGTTATCAAAGGTGCATTCTTAGGTATGAAGTTAGTGAAATAGATGCGTTCACGTAAAACGGTGTGCGTAGTTGCACTATCTGCCAGACAACTAACTTTCCCACTAGTTGTACCTAGAAATAAATATTAATTTGAAACTGTCACATGTATTAAAGTTTTAAAAATAAATATACATTCAAAATAATTTAAGTATTCAAGGATGGTAATTAATAAAAACTTAATATCCAAAAACAAAACACCAATAAATAATCCAAACATAAAGAAAAAATGTTCAAAATTAAACCAAAAAAACAAAGGGGTTTTGGCCACTATGTGGAATTCGGCCCCTAGGGTTCTAAATTCAACTAAAAATAGTTCTTATCTAAGATTCTAATCTTCCATAAGGGTGGTATCCTCTTGAAAGTCAGAATCCTCCATCCTGGTACTCTTCGGTTCATCCACTTGCAAAAAGTTTGATTCAAACTTCTTACGACAAGAATGATATTTAGTTACAACCTTTTGGGGAGCACGGCAAACATGGGACCAATTGTCCTTTGAACGACAATGGTGGCACATGTCTGCATCCATGGTCTTAGTTGCTCTGCCTTTATTCTTGAAATTTGGGCTTTATGAACGAGTTTAGGGCGCTTCTGGGGAGTTTAGGGCGCTTCTGGGCTTAGTTTTCTCTCGTAGATGGGCCTTGGCTCAATTGACCTTGACGGGGGTGGCTTCTGTCTGCCCTTACCATGCATATGTTGGTGTTTTGGGCGTTGGTTTGTGGGATAATGTGCTTCAGGCACAACAGTCGCCGTAGTAGGTTGAGCTTCATGATTTTTCATCAACAGCTGATTCTACTTTTCAGCGAGAAATAAAATAGAGATCAAATCCGAAAACTTGGTGAGCTTCTAAGCCCTATATTGTTGCTGCATGACAATATTAGTGGCAGAGAAGGTCGAATAGATTTTCTCCAGGAGATCTTCTTCGGTTAAGTTCTCGTTGTAGATTTTGAGAAGTGATTGGATTCGACAAACTTCAGAATTATATTCATTCACGGACTTAAAGTCTTGGAAGCGCAGATGCTACCAATTATGTCTTGCTTCAGGCAAGAAGATGTCCTTTTGGTGGTCAAAATAATAAGCCAAAACGACCCAAAATGCTCGTGGATCTTCCTCAACAAGGTACTTGGTTTGCAGTGCATCATGAATATGTCTTCAGATGAAGATCATGGCAGTGGCTTTCTCAGCTTTGACAACTGAGTTGTTCGTCTCATCTTTAATGGCGGGATGCAAATTTTTTGCAATGAGATGGAGCTTCACATCTTAGACCCACTTGAGGTAGTTTTTTCCAGAGGCCTCTAAAGCGGTGAAGTCAAGTTTGTTCAAATTCGACATGTTCCTATCAAAAAATAAATGGACATGTTCTGGTTAGTGTAATGGAGAAAAAAAATCAATCCATTCACACAGGAGTAGAACATTCAGGTTCTAATAAAACTTCGAGTTTTCATAGGTGATGTTTTGAAAGAATACTTCAGGTTTTCAAATAAGCCATGTTTCTAGAAACTTTAGGTTTCGAAATAATTATAAGGCTCATATGTTCCTGCAGAAAAACACAAATATATACAGAAATATGCAACAAGAAAATATTCAAATAAAACTTCAGGTCTTGGAATTATAATAATTGAATTAATTATTTGGATGTCGGGTCAAAATTAAAGTGTGGGTGAAAAATTATAAAACCCAAATTGTCTAAAAAAATAAAAATAAATAAAGCTCAGGGCTCAAAAATATGGGCTGAGTAAATTAATATCGTGAGATCCAGGCCCAAATTTAGGCTGGAATGGGTTGATCTGGCCAAAAAGGCTTCAAGCCCAATGTAGCAAACGGGCTACCAAGGAAAGTCGGGCCCAAAATAAGCCCAGGCAAGGGCGTTGATCGTGTACGGTGGGGAGCACAGATGCACTAACGAGGCTGGGATCCTGTGTGTTGTAGCGTAGGAAATCCACAACAGCCGAGTGAGATGGTTTCCACTACAGTGGGGACATAGGGACACCAAGGCCTAATTGGGCTGGTGTCACAAGTGGGCCGAGATAAGGGTTTGGGCTTGCAGTAGTAAGCCCAAAAGATTGTTTTTTCTTTCAGCCCGAGTCGATGCCAAGCCCAAAAACTAGTATCGGGCTTGGACCAAGAAGTCCTAGCAAAGCTAAGGGTTTTTGCCAAAGAAGATGACCGTCGTTGCCATTGTAGGTGGCTAAATCTTAGACGGAAAGGCTCGGGGTACCTTTTTTGGGTGTTTTCGACCATGATTTTTTAAATATTTTTTTTTTTAGAGAAAAATGACTATATTAAAGAGAAAAGTCTATAGGGCATCCAATTTGGGTACAGTCAAATAGGAGAGCCTGACTGGCTTCAACATGAAAATTTTATCCTATACATGGAAATAATAGACCGAAAACCCACTATAGTAATAGCATCTGCCAAAAAAATTGCTTCCCAAAAAACATGCTTCCAGCAAATCTCCAAAAACGATTCTGAAAACCAGCGACTGTCCTCAAGAGTGGTCTTTAATCCCCAAGGAGGGTTATAACCACCTCTGATAGCCTCAATCACCAATTTTGAATCACCCTCCACCATGATATGGGACAAGACTTTGGCTTACAGACCATCTCGCAGAGCAAGGCATTCCGCAACCAAAATAGTGTTTTGGCCAATAAACCTAGTCCCTACAGCAATAGGTTCCCCATTCTCATTCCTAATCACAAAATCAGAAGTTGAACCCTGGTTCACCACAGAGCCATCAAAGTAAGTTTAACAAATCCCGCTTTTGGAGGTGTCCACCGGATAGAAAAAAGCTGGGACGAGTTGCTACCATTGTGATTTACAGAACTTACACTATTAGCATCAATGAATTCATTTCCAAGATTAAGGGCAGACTTAACAATCCATGCATTTGGGGCTTTATTTTGGAACACCACCAAATTTCTTTCCTTCTGGATCTGCCAAAGATGAGCAAAACTTTAATAAGGTCACACAATCCTGCATCAACCTTAACTGTTAAACTATTAAAACAATCATTAAACTAAACAGTTTGATTTAATCTTATGGTATTAAGTATGGCTTGACAATTTCAAACTAGCTTTACAAAGTTACAATTCAAGAATAAGTGAGCTTTGTTCTCTTCCTCAGCACTGCACATAGAGCGAGTGGACGAAACATTGTTGACTTACCTGGATAATCTATCTCTAGTATGCAGTCTTCCAATAATAAGTAGCCAACTAAACATCTTGACTTTATGAGGGAGTTTAATTTCCATATTTTTTCGAGAAGTTCACCAACATTATTATTGTTATTATTACTATTTTGAATCCAAGCTTTCAAGTTAATTGAAAAATTACCACTCACATTGGGACCCCAAAAAATGTGTCTCCATGCGGAGTTAAAAGGAGAGGAATGTTGCAAATTTTATCCACAATGTCATCTTTAACTAAATGGCTCAGTTGATTTCTATCACATTGTCCATTATTAATGAAGTGACTCACTTTCAAGGTTAAATCAATATCATTCATACTATTGTACAAACAGTGTTCTAAAAAATGCCCTAGGCGCTGGCCGCCTAGCAACCGAGGCGTTTTTGGGCAAATCGGGCGGAAAAATCGGATTGGGCCTAGGCGGCTAAGCGGTCCTAGGAGGTTTTTTTTATATTATTTGTGTGCTTTTTTCTTTTTTGGTTTCATGGTGGTATACTTATGGAAATGGGGTGTATCTAATTTGCAAATGATGGATTTACTACAAGTTCATCCAATACTTATGGAAATAGTGTACCTAAATTGTATTTTATCATTATTTTATTATCCATACAAGTATAATTTTTTTAGGTGTCAATATGCACTTATTTACAAGATATACAAGAAATTTACCTAAATCCGCCTAGGCGCTAGCCCGCCGCCCGACTATCGCCTAGCGTTTTTTAGAACCTTGTGTACGAACAAAGTTGGATAGAGAGAAAGGAAAATCCCAATTATAGGTTCAGAAACAAATGCTCTCACCATTTCCCACAACCCACCTCAAACCCAAATTAATAATATCCCAAGCCTTGAGGATACCTTTCCAGGCACACAAGTGATGCTACCTAACTTTAGCATTAAGGAAATCTTCTCTTTTTAGGTATTTATTCTTTACGATTTGAACCCACAAATTTTGGCTATCCGTTAAGACTTTCCATCCAAGCCTAGCTAAACAAGCATTATTGAAATGGTTACTTTTCCTAATACCCAATCCTCCACTTTCTTTAGGGCTACAAACTCTATTCTAAGCCACCGGGACAAGTTTACAATCCTTTCCCCACAAGAACTTCCGACTTTCCCTGTCTAAAGTATTTGTGATTTTCTCAGGGCATTTAAAACAAGACATAGTATAATTGGGCACACCAAGGAGGTTAGCCTTAATAAAAGTTAGTCTACCAGCTTTAGAGAAGAACTTGCCTTTTAGCCAGCTAAGTTATTCTTTATCTTGATCTCGTTTGTATTAACTTGATCCTTCTAGAAGATAATATTGTGAATGCCTAAATATCTGACAATAATGGTTTTATGTTGGATAGCAAGAATATTAACAATGTCATTTCTTGTATGGTTAGAAGTATTGTTTGAAAAATAAAGAGACAGTTTATGATAGTTTATCTTTTGGCTAAAGGCATGAGCAAACTTTTCAAGCACTTTAGCAATATTCCTGGCAGCAGTGCCAGTAGCATGAGCAAAAATCAAACAATCATCTGCAAACATCAAAGTAGAATTTTTGTAGCCTCTAGGCACAGTCAAGATACCAACATTACTTTTTGGAAACTTTCCAAACTTATCTAAATGTCTAATCAAGGGCTCCATACAAAGAATAAAAATGTAAGGAGATAGAGGATCCCTTTGTCTAATACCTCTAGATGGACAAAAATAACCATGAGACTTACCATTAATAAGAATAGATTAATGAATAGAGATTTTGAAGTCTTAACATTTCAACAAAAAAACCTTAGCAATTCAACCGAAAAATAACCATAAGAATAGATTATGAATAGAGACTTACCATGGACAAAAATAACCATAAGAATAGATTAGAATAGAGATTTTGAAGTCTTAACATTTCAACCAAAAAACCCTAGAAATTCAAATAGGAATTTCAAAAAGTCCGATGAGATTCGAAGGAATTTCAGTCAATCTTCGTCAGTGGACAACCTTCAGGCCATCGTAACGGTGACCCAAGGTCGAGGTTGGGCTGCAGGCCCACTTGGCCCACCTGTGATGGTGGAGACGCCATTGAAGGCGTTGGGTTTTTCTAGGTTTCAAAACTAGGAGCCCTCGGCTCCAGTTCTATGGACTCGCGGCTCGACTTAGCCACTCATGCTACGTGCCTAGGGTTGATGGCTCGACGGCTTGGCGGCTTGCCAGCCGCGGCTCACACGGTGGATGGGTTTAGAACGAAACCTAATCCATATTTTCATATTTTTTTTCAATTTCCAGATTAATTCAATGCATATTCCTATAAATAATTTAATGCATGGACATATATTTGATGCAGTTCATGGTATTATCAAATTCACATTATTCAATAACTATAAATATAACGCACACACAATTTATGTATAATCTAAAATTCAAACAACGTAAAGTTGGGTCATGCATTATGGTGAATGTTCATGCTATCAGGGTTGCAAAAATATCGAGATAAAAACCGTTGTTTGAAAAAACCTGATTGCTTAATGATATTAATGAACTGGTTTGATGCAGAAAACTTTCACGTCAGATCCCTAAGCACAGCAATAGGATCGTGCTGATAACGTGTTGCGGCCTATATTTAATTGACAAGGGAGAGAGATGTGTTTGTAAGGTTCTATAGAGGATGTGTCATTCCCCCTATGCAATGCCTTTATTTGTAGTAATAAGGGAAGGAAGAATCATTCTCCTCCAAGGAATTCAAGTTCTAATAGAGAAGAATAGCTAGAATAAAATCAAATCTAGGATTTACACAATCACACTTAAATAAGAAGTTTATAACACTTACTGATTTATTCTATAAACTTGTAAGCCATTATTGTGGAGCTAAAAATAATCGAGAAAAATATGGAGGTGACACATGGATTCTAGGGTAAAAAGGAAAAAATTTCCCTTGAGGCACACCGAAGCTTCTACACATAAGCAGCGGACAATCATGGCTTAATCAAGGTCAAAAGTGATCGAAATAGGTATTTATTCAAAACCTATTTCATCCATCTTCATCAAATCTCCCTCACAAGGTAACTCCCAAATTATTTCTCCTAAATTATATTAATTAGCTAATTAATTGATATTAATTTATTAATTAGCTAATGAATTGTAAATTACACATGAAAAACCACTAAAGAGGCTGGTTCCCATCTCTCCCTAAGGGGTCGGCCACACCCCTATAAATACCACCCCATTTTCTCCAAAAACCTAAGTTGAATCCCCTTGCAAAATTCTCTAAATTCTCCAAACATTTTCCCCTCAAAATTATAACTTTGGCTCAATGCGGCGGCAAGAAGAGCAACTTTGCAACCACAAAGCGCCACCACTATAGCAGCTACGGGGACCACCGTGGCAGTGAGGAATGGGCCAACTCTATGGCAGCAGACCATGGCCTTATGCGCTGCCATTACAGCAATCCTAACCCAGAACCAAGCCTAGGCCCAGACTCTGGTAGCAGCTGCGCAAGTAGCCCAACATGCGACCTAATTTGCAACCCATGCCGTAAGGCAGCCAAGCCAAACCCATCGCGACCAGGCTAAAACCGCTACCCCAAGAAGCATCGCATGCCCAAGCTACGCTGACCACTTAGTGATCCCAATTGGTCTAAGGCCAGTTTAACCATCCCAGATTCATATTTCTAGACTAACGATTGAACAAAAGGCATTTTCACCTCATTTTTCTGCAAATTTGACATTTCCCAATTTAAATCTATGTCCATTACACTTCCACTACTCAAGGAGACGTATATCATCCAAGCTCTTCCAACCCAAATGGCGAACAACAGTTGTCTAGACAAGTCATAGAGCTGACAAGCTCCCTTGCACAACAAATTACCTTGGTGAATCAGCTCTTACAGCATACCCTAGACGAGGTGTCCCGAAGTAAGACAAGGGCAGATGGTGAACCTCTCCAGCAGCGTCTCAGCAAGCATTCACTCGACCAGTCACGAACCGAATGTTCTGGCAGTGTATACTCCTGATTGGGCTCCCAAGATAACTTATACTTTCGTCTTAGCGCGTGGAGGAGCATGCACTCTTGATTAGGCCCATAGACGAGCATACATTCATGGTTGGGGCCACACTCTGATATTCAACGATGAGCAACCTTTCAGGCAAAGTATTCATTCGCAGCTAGGCCCGCAAGAAGCATCATCTTCCTTACATCATAGTAGGCAACACGATGAACGGAGAGAATCAATCACTCAATCCGGCTCAAGTTCAACTGGTAGCCTGCGAGTAATTCGCTCATCTGCCAAGAACGTACCATATGCACTGTAGTCATGACATAGACGAGATGAGCACAGGGAAGAGCAACCTAGATCAACAAGTCACGATTGGGGGCAGCCGAGAGCTCCACTATCCCAACAAAGGCATATTCAAGAAAAAGAAAGAGGCTCATGATTGAGCGATTACGTGACTTCAATGCAACAAAGCTACTTACGAGACATGACCAACATAAGTGGGTTAACTTTCATTAACAAGATCGAGTAGATGGAACTATCCCACATAGGTTGTCAAATACAAAGATTACTCATGTTATGACAAACGTAGTAGTTTAGGCTAACAGTGCGCGGGAAAGGAAGGCAGATGAGTACCTAAATGACACACCAGCCCAACTACTAACTGGGGGTAGGCTTTATTCTCAACACTCCAGATGATTCAATACTGAAGCAACACATCACCAATAGTCGAGCATCACAGACCTAGTGGTCCAATTCCTCTTACTGCGCACAACATGGCCCAAGCCAGCCTCAGCTCTGCATTCACAACTATGCCTACCTGCTCCATTGCTCCTGGCAGCCCTTGATCTGTCACCATTGCTTTAACTGTGCCGATTTTGCACCACAACACCCAACTATCCTAATCTGGCCATGTGGCTCGCATCGACTAAGCTAGGGCACTTCAAACTTCAAAGCATCCAACGATGGAGCAGAAAACAAGGCTTTATTAGCAGCATCTGCTAGCGAAAGACTTAGCGGTGAAGAATCTTGTAATCCATTCAGATTCTCAGCTGATCACCAACCAAGCCTCAAAATGGCACATGACGAAACATCTAATGATGGTGCAATACTTGAAGAAAGTTCGAGAGCAGCTCGATGCGCTTCCCACTTACACCCTTAAATGGGTTTCGCAAGCAGTTTAAAGTCTTAAGTAGATCACCAAACAAGGCCTAGCAGGTTGAGGATTATTTCAGTTGTCCAGCAGTTTAGCTTTCCTCAGCTGCACTCACGACAACGACTTCCATACTCTCCAGTGAGAGAGTGTAAACTAATTCCCTGACACCCATTTGGGTCTACTCTCTAGTGTGAGAGGATAAACTAATTGCTCTCTAGTGCTAGAGGGTAAACCAATTCCCCCGACACTCATCTGGGTCTGCTCCCTAGTGCGAGAGGATAAACTAATTTCTCTCTAGTGCGAGAGGGTAAACTAATTCATGGACACCTATCCGGGTCTGCTCTTCAGTGTGAAAGGATAAACTAATTACTCTCCAGTGCGAAAGGGTAAACTAATTTCCCGACACCTATTCGGGTCTGCTTTCCAGTGTGAGATGTTAAACTAATTGCTCTTTAGTGCGAGAGGGTAAACCAATTCCCTGACACCCATATGGGTCTGCTCTCTAGTGTGAGAGGTTAAATTAATTGCTTTCCAGTGCGAGAGGGTAAACCAATCCCCCGACGCCCATTTAGGTTTGTTCTCTAGTGTGAGAGGTTAAACTCATTGCTCTCCGGTGCGAGAGGGTAAACCAACTTCCCGACACCCATATGGGTCTGCTCTCTAGTGTGAGAGATTAAACTAATTGCTCTCTAGTGCAAGATGGTAAACTAATTCCCTGACACCCATATGGGCAAGCTCTCTAGTGGGAGAAGGTAAACTAATTCCCCGACACCCATATGAGCAAGCTCTCTAGTGCGAGAAGGCCACATAGCTCAATAGATCAAATGCTTGAAGACCAACTAGGCAACAAATGGTCAGAGGGCAGCAACCACTTTGCACTCCATAGTTCGTTCATCTGACACTTCATCTTCAGCAGCTCCGATCTTGGTAGCTCTATCGTTGACTGCTTCATCTACGGTAGCTGAGAAATTAAACTCAAGCAGTTTCCTTATTTTTGGCAAGCAGCCCAGACGAGGCAGCCCAAATCGTGACCCATGCCACGCCACTTCCTCGGTCCATGTCGAGCCAGTCTTTGGCTTCAGTCAAGCCGAGCAACACAAACAATAGCCCCTGCCACACCACCTCTTTGGCCCATGCCAAGTTGACTCCTGGCACCTATCAGCCCACGTGCCGCACCACCTTGACGGCTGCCTCGTGGCAACACTACCCAAGAAGAAGACAAGGAGAATCAAGTTTTTCTTACATTGGTGCGGTGCGAAGAAGACAAAGAAATCAACGTAAGACGGTTCTTTGCACGGGCAAGCAAAGAAGAGTGCTAGGGGAGGGGGAACAAATATCCTCTAGTTTTCTCTCTTTCTTGTAGGGATAAATAATTGCCCTCCAAAGTTGATTTAATCCTCTACTTAAGGTAGGTTTAAATAGGCTTTGGAGGAGATTTATTTCCCTTTCCTAGAAGAATCTAATTACAAATCCAGGTGAGAATCTACATCAAAGTTGGAGATCTCTACACCTGCTACCCTTTCTTATGAGTAGCCCAATAGGTGTGGGGGCATTTTTGGAGTAAAAAATAATCAAGAAAAATATGGAGGCGACGCGTGGATTCTAGGGTAAAAAAAGAAAAAAATTCCCTCGAGGCACACCAAAGCTTCTACACACATGCAGCGGACAATCAAGGTCAAAAGTGATCAAAATAGGTATTTATTCAAAACCTATTTCATCCATCCTCATCAAATCTGCCTCACAAGGTAACTCCCAAATTATTTCTCCTATATTATATTAATTAGCTAATGAATTGTAAATTACACCCAAAAAATCACTAAAGAGGTCGGTTCCCATCTCTCCCAAAGGGGCCGGTCACACTCCTATAAATACCACCTCATTTTCTCCAAAAACCTAATTTGAATCCTCTTGCAAAATTCTCTAAATTCTCCAAACACTTTTCCCTCAAAATTCTAACTTTGACATCGGAGGTTCTTCGGCCATAAACCCCCCACCCCCAATTATCGTGGGCGCGTGAGGCTCTTGGCCTTGACCTAAGGTGTTAATTGTTTTGCAGGTGCAATTTTTTCCAATAAGAAGACAGAAATTTTACATCCGCAACTGTCATGTTTTGTCCTAAAATTTTATCATAGACAATTATCATCATAGACAACACATGAGCTACTTAAGATGGTAAAAACGTTATTTTGTTGCACTTAGATGAGTTGTTGCTATATAGGGCTCGACAAATCACACTTGCACAATTTGGAGGAAAAGGAGAATTAGTTCTAGCATGTGGAATTTAGCAAGGAGCAAAAAGTCATTTTATCCTCTTAAGTGGCTTACGGACTATCCTTGTGAAAAATAGGAACAAAACGATGGATGAACAATTTGACAATCTGACCTTTAAAAGAGAGTTAGCTATTTATAAAAGTTTAGGTAGTAACTAAATTAAAAGTTGAAGTGAAAACTAATAGTGGCTTACAAGTTTAGGAATTAAATTAGTCAAAACCCCGTATCTCAAGTACAATCGTAATTGTAAAAGATGACATGTTGAGTAAGATAACAAGAGGGCCGGACGCAAGATTTCAAAGTCTCCTTGGCAAGGGTTGAATCTTTTGTAGTGGTAGAGTTTCAAGGTTAAAAAGAGGGGGATTGGATCCTCTCCTGAGCTTGGGCTCAGGATCCTCCTGACCGACACACAAGGGCCGTTGGATTTTGATCCAACGGCTACAATTATTATAACTTTTAGAGGGCCCATAATAATTGTAGCCGTTGGATCAAAATCCAACAGCCCTTGTGTGTCGGTCAGGAGGATCCTGAGCCCAAGCTCAGGAGAGGATCCAATCCCAAAAAGAGGTGACATTTCTTGAGCTACTCAACCGTGTATTAACACGTAGTCCACACATCTCATGTAGGGTTTGTCTATGTTCAGGGGAACTTCACTCCATATTAGCGCAACTACTAATAGGAAGTGCGACCTTATTTAATAGTCAGCTCGATCACAAGCCCAACTCCGAGAATTTGGGAGCTCTAGGTGAGCCTTCGAAGTAGGGCCCTAAATTTCTTTGACCTATGATTCTTTGTACATTGACATGTATAAAAAAGAATTCGCTAAATACATAAAACATTCTACTAATATCAAAAGAAAATAGATATGAAAACATTACTTAAATATTACACGTCTCACGTTTTTAGATGCATATGTACTAAATGTTTGCAGTCAAAAGTCTAAGATTGAGAGTGAAGAACAATAAAACTTGATCGGCGAGTATAATAAATTCAACATCACCAATTGTTTCTCGTGTTTTTTTTTCTTTTCTAAAATCAACATCACCCTAACGGATCGAATATTAAAATAATCCATTGAATACTAAATTGTTGAAAAGCAAAATATAAATTTAAAGTTTTAATTACCTTAAAGTACAATCTTTAAGACCATGTGATAATTGATTTAAACATTCGATAGAAATAGAGAGATTGAGAAGTTGAAAGAAAAAAAAAATTGCAAAGAGACTTGATGTTTATAACTTTATATGCATTTGGACAGATGGATTGAGAATAAATTTGAAACATAAGAAAAAACTAGTAACTAAAAAGGCAGTTCCATGTTTTGAACTCAACACTCTAAATAAAAAGGAACATTTCCTCTATAACAACAAATGAATTATGATATTTATTACTTTTTCCTGTATTTATATATTATTTATAGGATATATAAAAATTTTGGGGCCCCCTGAAAGGAGGCCTAGGCGGGCGCCTACATGGACTAATCTCAAGGCCGGCCTTGCCTGATCACATAAAGAAGCAATAGTAAAGTATTTTTACCAAAAGTATTTTTAACCATATTAAAAACACTTCTACACGAATTAGGTACGTGATTTTCACATATTCTTTTTATCGTTTCACACATATTTTTTATTATTTCTATCATTCATATTGAATAAATTGAACGCAAACAACAAATATGATTAAATAAGGGTGCATGAGAGGCTTAACAAGGGTGTGTTCATTATTATTTTCCAAACTCTTGTTAGAAAATATTCTGTTTTGGTTTCTTGTTTTCTATTTTTGGGTGTTTAGTTTACAGTGGGTGAGCCTTTTTCTAATGTTTATGAATCACATCTGCATATTCAACTCGACCAAAAAAAAAAAAAAGACAAACAAACATCAACATATTCCAATTTTACTTTTTTTAGTTGTCAAAACTTCCATTCTACTTAAATTGTTAATCATTTTTTTCAGTACAACTATATATTGGACAATTTAAAGTAAGTTGCACTATGTATATATTCTGATAACGTTATATCGAAATAAACACGCACCTCTACTTATTCATATACATTTTTTCTTTACTTTACTCAATGAAATAATCAGAAATAAATTTAGACGTACGAGAAATTTAAAAAAAAAAGTGAAAATCAATCACCTCTAAAATCGGTAAGAGCAAGCAGGACTGTAGCATATTGATTAATCATTTTTTTTGGTCAAGGAAATACAGCTTTCTCCATTGAATCCGTCTAAAGTGGAAATGGAAAGATAGTTATTTCAGTTGCCTAACAATCTGACTCGGCACACAAGCAGCCTCCCTGGCTCTTCTCTCTCTAGTATATTCACAACAACAGAGACGGAGGGGAAAGAGAGAGAGAGAGAGAGAGAGAAGTTTAGAGAGTTTTAGAGGTTAGAGAGAGATGGAGAGCAGCGCCGCCCTTGGAGGTCTTCAGCCAAATTACCTTCTTTGCCCCTCCCGCAATCCTTCTTCCTCTCTTCCCCTCCGCCCCTTCTCCATCGCCTCCCATTCCTCTTCTCTCTCCTTAAAGGTACACTCCATCCTCAACATTAATTTCTTATATATATATATATATATATATATATATATATATATATATATACATATATATACACATACATACACACATATATGTATATATATATTTTTTAATTTAATTTTGATTTGATTTACGAATGGGGTTTTGCTCACTATTTGTTTTGCAGCTTCAAAAGCAGCTTCCTTTGACTTCTCATGGAGCAGCCGCCGCAGCCGCCGCCTCTCCCATTGGCGGATATACCACATTGTCCGATACGTTCGTGTAAACTATCTTCCTTTCCATTTGGGTTGCTTTTAAATATTTATTGGTATTGTTGTGGAAATGGTGAATTTGATTGATTATTAACGCATCGTTTGCTTTGATTATGTTGTTTTTATCATACTTTAACATTGGTTAATCCCTGCTTTCGGATTTGATTTAGTTAACTTGTTCTGTTTTACTTAATTTTGATTTCGTTGTCCAATTCGTTTTTTCCGGTTTATGTGATTTGATATCTATGTTTACATGTTATTGTTGGGCTCGGCAGTGAAACAAGTGAGTTAGCGGACATCGATTGGGACAACCTTGGCTTTGCGTTTCTTTCTACCGACTACATGTACGTCATGAAATGTGCTCAAGGCGGAAACTTTCCCAAAGGTGAATTACAAAGTTTTGGGAACATCGAATTGAGCCCCTCAGCGGGAGTCTTGAATTATGGGCAGGTTCAATATTTAAAACCTTGCACCCTAATGTTACTTTATTCAACATAAAGTTTTGTATTTCTGTATTCTTACTTTTGGAGTAAATTACAAGCCCAAAACTATTATATGAGTTCTGTGTGTGTCGTCTAAACATTTTCTTTTTCGTTTTCTGATTTGGAGCATGTATGATAAAGTTTTCAGTCCAGTTGTTTACCGATGTGATGCTATGGTGTTTCCTCATGAAGTTTTTATTCTGTAACAGGGACTATTACCCTAGGGTGTAGAATTTCCTTGTACGATTTGTGTTGTAGAGTTTCACTCTCTTATTTGGATGTTAGCTCAAAGTTTGAGAATTAAACCCTAAAACCTAAGCCCTAAATAAGCGCATTTTAGGAAAATCATTGGTCCACTGTTTGAATTGTGCCATGTCTTTTACCAGACACCATTGAACCTTATAATTGTTGTATGATAAATTTTCTTATTCTGTTCTGTTTCAATGTTGGGAAAAATCATTGTTTCAATTTGGCTTGTGGTGTGATTTTTCCTGTTTGTTATTTTTGACCCTTTGCATATAGTGTTGGATGAGCTTTTAAAGTCAATTAAATATAGATAGTGTGATAACACACTTTGAATAAGTATCATGTTCTGCACCAGGTAGATGTTGTTCTGTTAATTAGTTTGGAGTTTGAGATATATACGAGTCTGAATCTTAAGGTATCATGTCTAAATCTTAAAGAATAGTTATGAACATGCTGAGGCTTGTAGTGCGGGTTTGTAACTGAGTAGGGCATTAAAGTGATTGGTTTCATATATGGAGGATAAGTCAAGGGGGTGAGAGATTCGTTATCGCCTCATGATGAGGTTAAACTGAAAGAAAAGTTTGGGAAATAAAATATTTTTAATTAAGTAATCTGAGTACTTGAATATTGACTAATCATAGTTTACTATTTCTCTTGTTCATCTCCTTAGGGATTGTTTGAAGGTTTGAAAGCCTACAGGAGAGAAGATGGTACTATACTCTTGTTTCGTCCTGAGGAAAATGCTTTGCGGATGAGGTTGGGTGCAGAGCGGATGTGTATGCCATCACCAACTGTCAAACAGTTTGTTGAAGCTGTAAAGGCTACTGTTTTAGCAAATAAACGCTGGGTAATAAAAACACACATAAGAATTTTTTATTTTGAATGTTAGCATGTGTAATGTTGTTAATGAGTTGTCAATCTTTTGTTTCAGGTTCCCCCTCCAGGCAAAGGTTCCCTATATATCAGGCCATTGCTAATGGGAAGTGGTGCTGTTCTTGGTCTTGCACCTGCTCCGGAGTACACATTTCTTATATATGTTTCACCCGTTGGAAACTATTTTAAGGTTTGTTGTCGTACTTGCATATTGCTACAAAGTTTAAAATACCATGTAACTGCCCTTGGTTTTCAGGAATTTTCTTCTAATTGTTTTTGCTTACCAAGTTTAATATTGGCATTTTATTTTATACTAATGCAGTCTTGTGTAATTCACTAACTAATGATTTATTTCGATTTAATGCATTGTTGGATGCTATCACCAAATTCAATATTGCCCATTGATTGTTCAACATGATTGAGTCACGATTGGTATGGGCATTTTGAAATCCTTTTAGTGAATCATAATCATGAAAAGTGCAAGTTACATTTTAAGTTTTTGCCTAAGTGTTGGGTGCATAAATGTATGATTTAGTTCATTATAGAGCAACGTTTCTTTCCTTTTTCCATTGGGTGTGTGGATTATCTCATTACTTTTAGCTTCAATGTTGTTGTCTAGTATTCCCTTGTCTTAATGTAAATAGGTCACTTGTTTGAATTTGGTTTTACCCTTTTGTTCTTGGATTCGTTGCTTGTTTAGTTGCATTTCTACCATCATTGAGTGGCTTATATCTGCATATCTGGTGGCAGGAAGGTGTTGCACCCATAAATTTGATTGTCGAATATGAATTGCATCGTGCAACTCCTGGTGGTACTGGAGGGGTCAAGACTATAGGGAATTATGCTGCGGTAAGCTAGTGCTTCTCTTATTATCTAGTTCTTAATTACTTAAATCTTTGCCCAATTCGTCTTTTTAAATTATTAATTGTCTGCTTCCTATGATTATGTTCTGTCTTTAGTTTTTTGGTGTAAAGTCATAAAACTGTCACCATAATATTTCCCCTCTGCATATGGTTCTAACTTCTTTAGTGGTTCAAGAACTAAAAGCAGCAACCCTTTATTTAGTTTCATAGATATTAATTGCATAGTGATTAAACTTTTATACTCTCTTTAAAATTTTAAATACGAGGCTCTGTCTGTGACTGTGTCCATCAATGAAAATCATATATTTGTTTCTTTAATGAATTAATTAATTTGTGTAATGTCACCGGCTAAACAAAGGCTCATTCCAACCATTTTCCTGTCGTTAGTATTTATCATTTCACTTTGTTAAACTTAAAATTGCAGTATTTAGCTGCTGACCTGTTAATCTTCAAAATGTTAAATGGTTTATCTGTAGGTTTTGAAGGCACAGTCTGCTGCAAAAGTGAAAGGCTATTCTGATGTTTTGTACCTTGATTGTGTTCACAAAAAATATCTAGAGGAGGTTTCCTCGAGCAATATTTTTGTTGTCAAGGTAATGTGATTGGAATTTTGTGGGTGCGCATGTCTTATTTTTATTTTTATTATCATTTACACTGTATATTATTATTGATTGGTGGTTGCCTAGTTGTTTGCTTTCTCAATGTGGTATGGTTTCATTGTGTTTGTGAGTACACAAAATTGCATGCTTAATAAAACCATCCACCTGCACTTACTGCAATCTCATGCTACCACTTGTACAAATGCAGCAGTACCCAAGCCAACACTTTTTCTTTTAAGAACCTTACCAAATAGACACTTTGGTTTGCACACCAGACCATACTATAGTAACAACACGAATGCATTGCTGGTGGTGCCACAAATTGCATCTAACATTTACCGATTGTTATCACTTGGCATGTCTGATAACCTTAAGCACTGAAATCCACTTTTATAATTGCAACCTTTCCTCAATACTGTTAACCATTACAGTAGATACTGTAGCATTTCCATGTCTCATAAAATTGAAGAAGAGATTTTACTCCCTTTAAGTTCTGGAACAAATTCTGATGTAATTTTCCTCAATACTTGAACAGCAGCATTGTTTCTTAAATTTAAATGCAGCCTAGAGCTTTCCAAGATACTGGCTTCTAATATAATTATTAATAATTTTTCTTAGTTTGAGATGGTCTGTCGTCTTCGACCCCATATGCAAGTACATTCTTTTCATGGAACTTAACGTTAGTTGCAACAATAAGCCCTTGCATCTGACATGTCATTTGCACTTTCACGAAGCATATATGTACAATGTTATAGTTTAAAGGTGGTCAAAGCTAAATTGTCCATGTTTATTGTGTTTCTAGGATAATGTTATCTCTACTCCGTCAATAAAAGGGACAATTTTACCTGGCATTACTCGAAAGAGTATAATTGATGTTGCTCGTAGCGAAGGATTCCAGGTATGAATATGGTATATGATTGGGGAGTTGGGGATGGGAAGACACTTCCTTAATGTTCTCTTGTTATTTACCTTTTATTTTGGTTTTTACAAGGTGCAAGGCATACTCTACTGGTTATGGAGCTAAAATAATAGCTTAAATGTTTTGTTTAGTAACTTAATTGCCGAATGCCATTTTATAATGTGCAGGTTGAGGAGCGCCAAGTGGCAGTGGATGAATTACTTGATGCTGATGAAGTCTTTTGCACCGGAACAGCTGTGGTTGTATCACCTGTTGGCAGCATAACGTATCTTGGCAAAAAGTAAGTTTTGTATGTCTAACACAGAGAAATGTTTCCTCAAAATGGGAAGCGGAGATTTCTTCCTTTGCCTTGTCTTGTTTGTTGGTGAAGAAATTAACGTAATCTTTGTTTATGTCATCCTCTTACAATGGGGAAATTGCCCGTTCAATTTTAAATTAGAAAATAATACCCCGGCAATTTTATACAAAAACACTTTGAGATATCTGTTGGGGAAAAAATCCTTCATCTGAACAATTTTTTTATATAAACTATTGGGTTTGAAGTCCTTCTCTAAAGTACAATGTTATCGCGAGCTTGTATGTGAAAAGCCGTAAAAATGCATATATGGCTATTACTTGTAGGAAACTAGGGTGAAAGTAAATTTCCATGCCAAACACGTCTCAGTAGCACTCGTGCTTATTAAAAAAGAAGATTGGGTTTATGTGGGAGCATCCATACCACAATCAAAGAAACATGATTGTGATCTTTTTCTTATGTAGGGTTTCTTATGGAGAAGGTGGTTTTGGAGTCGTGTCGGAAAAGCTCTACTCTGTGCTTACCAGATTACAAATGGGTCTTTCAGAGGACAAGATGGATTGGACTGTTGAGCTAGGGTAAAGCATACTAAAGTGAAAACTCAGCCACCCCGCTGAAGGTGCTGCAAACCACCGTTGATCGTATGGTACTTAAATCTTGTTTAGCTTTGTTGTTTTCTTATTCCCTAGGTTTGTGTATAGTAGGTTCTTGAACTGGTATTTGGCACTTTCGTTAGAATTTCTTATGTGCATCACTTGCCTCAATATCTATGTATGTGTTTTTGTCGTGTGCTGGCGAATTCAGCCCCGAAAGATAATAAACTGCCACATTATGGTAAGTCTAGATTTCTACATGGAAATGACTTCAGTTACTATATCTTTCATTAAATTCTTTAGTTATTATAAATCCGTTTATTTTCAAATTTTGAGAATTAAAAAGAATGTTAGTTCCAGTCATGGCTGCCACCTGAGGCACCGACGCCTCCGCAGTGGAGGTGTCCCATGAGCCATGATGGCGCCTCTGATCTCGAGGCATTGGCGGCATATCGGTTGGGAGAGGGGTTGGGGTGTGGGTGGTTGGGTTAGGAAGCAACTTCTTAAAAAGTTTGTAACCCAAGTCTTATTCAGTGGTGTAAATCCGGATCGGGTTACAACAAAGTTAGATGGTTCTGATTAAAAGAGTTTTAAACTAGTTGACATTAGTGAGCTAAAGATTTGTGGACTAAATTTTAGGTTAACTTCATTTTATAGCCTTTAAGTTCGGATGATTTTCAAAATAGGCCACGAAGATTCAGTTTTCTCATATTTCACTTCAGGTATTGAAATTGTATCAATTAGTGCCTTCGATCTAATTAATTGTTTGATAATATATTAAACTGATGATGTGCGCTCGAGACCTTTGATTATATGAGCTAATGTATAAGCTACATTTGCGTCACATTGACAAAAAAAAAAACTCATCAATTTAGTTGATGATTAAAATTTTGACAAGACAAAAGGTGTAAATTGATACATTTTCAACCTCATGTGCAATACATTTTGAACTGCTATTTGTATGTATGTAATCGTTTCTGTTTGGGTCTGATAACATTTGTATGGATTTTCTTCCTACAATATGGGTATACCATAAACTGATGAGCGTTCTGCCAAAGACCATAAAGCCACACCTCAAGTAGTGACCAATTTTTTTATTTTTTTATTTTTTTTTAAACTAGATCGAAATCAAGATTTTGGATGTAAATTAAATGCTCTAATCACTTGAGCTACGAGCTCTTTGCAACTTTTTGTCTTAAACTTTTGACCAACGACCGCCATTAAATCATTGTTTTGGATGATTGTCTTCGTGGTTCCAAATTGGATCTTAGTTCTTTTCTTTGTGTTGACATTGGTTAATTTAGGACACGTTCAATATTTGGGAGTAGATTTGATAACTCACTAGATATAATGTAAGTTAAAAAATAAAACCCAGATGCAATGTTCGAATTTTGTTCAATTAGTCATGAACGAAACTTACCCTTTCAATCCCCACCCTAGCCCATTGAGTGCTCTACCTCGAGTCATTGACATCATAAGCGATGCAACATCATAAGCGATGCTGATGTTACGCTATGAGATGGTTCTTAACTATAAAATTAGGGTTAGATAAGAGATTACGGAAAATTATTCTATATATGATAGTAGCACCATGAGGCATTTTGAGATCAAGTGTATGAGTTCTTTGTGACCATTGACCATTCAAGGAAAAATTCATTTTATTTTGGATAGTGTTATTCACACACCTTTGTTAATTTTTTGCCATTGATATCTTTGTTAAATGTCCGACATCCGTGGGTTCAAAGAAACCCAATGGGTTTAAATAAGATTATCCTACTCTAATTAATACTGAGGCTTTATGTGGTAAAATTTCACACCTGACGGATTGGGCATGTGGTAAAGTTGGGGACAGTATTGGTGTGGTTCGAGTAGGGTGAGCCCGGCGATTCAAAAATCCAACAATCTTTTCATTCATTTGATCCAATGACCGAAAATTAAAATATACGTGTGAGAAGTAAAAATGAGCATATTGAGATCAAATATTTACTAGAAAGTGATTTTTCCAGTTCTTTTCCCCTCCTTTTAATTATGGCCGTTAACTTTCATTTAATTTGTTGAATCCAATGATTAAAAAAAAATGTGAAACATATGAAAAAGGATGTTCCTAAATCCTTCCCATTGCAAGGGATGAGCAACTCAATTACTCAAAACCATGGCCTCTGCATAATTTGTTCCTTTTGGGAGAGTTTTTGGACAAATACTGATGTCCTTTTCAACTCCAGCAATCTGCTATATTTGTCGTTTGTCAAATTGCTTTCTGGTTTCCACTGTGTGGAAGATTTTAGCCTCCCCAGACCTAAACACAATCTCCGTTCCGCGATATATTAACACAACATGCAAAAGCTAAATCATACCACTGACGTTTAAAAGTAAATGCTAAAATATACGTAAAGTTTATCTACATTTTTGTCCTATCCATTTTTTTCCATGCCTCTGCACCTCCTTTTCCTCCTCCCAGAAAGAACGAGGAAGAAACCGCGTTGCTGACTTCCATTTTTAATGGAAAGTAAAGCAAGGTTGAGCAGATCAATGATTTTCGTAATAGAAAGCTTCAACGGCTTTCTTCGTGGAAAGTATTTTTTGTTGCGGTCAATTATGGGAATACTACCATTCTCCCTTTGTCACAAAGCATTCGAGATCTGTTGCTGTCCGTCTTTGTCGTCATTACAGAAATTATTGGATAGTTTCTCCATGATTGCAGACTTCTTTCTTTTTCCTGGAAAATTTTTATTTTACATTCCATGTTTGTATTTAGAAAGTAGACTGCAACCAAAAAAAAAAAAAAAGGGTGTCACACTGTCGATATTCTCACAAAATACAAAATGGGAACTATTTTGATTTTTTTTTTTTTTTTTTGTATACAAACGATAGTGTAGAGGGAGAAATCAAGCCTGAAATTTTAGGTGCAGAGATGGACACATGTATTAGGTAAACTAATACTTTTCGTGCATAAGAAAATTTTGTTGAGGGCATTAACTCCAAGGAAAAAAAAGAGACCCTTGCATTTGCTTATAAGTTCTTGAGCTACTTCTTATATTGCGGATTGATTTTATAGTGGAACCTCATCTTTTTTTATGACATCAAAGCAAGTTGTTCTATGTGTGAAGCTCAACAGGCACACATGATCTGTGTCACCTGATTTACGTTGTGTTAGGCTTGAAAGTTCGCCACATGTGAAGGAGCATGTTGAGAATGAATCTTACATGATAGGAGGAGGGTTGCATAGGTATAAGTAAGTTGGACTCATCTCCATACTGCCAATTGGATTTTTTATGAAATCTCAAAGTATAAATATTATTAAAGTAGGTTGGTCCACATACGAAGCCTAACAGCCACATGTACTTAATGTCGTCCAATTCAGTTTTCTAAGTGTTTGGCTTTAAAATTAATCACACATGTGAGGCGTGTGAAAAATGTAAACATAGAAAAGTCTTACATCAATTTAAGAAGAAACCTTGCACTAGATTATAAGATTGGGCAATAACTTTCTTGGTGAAATAAATTTAAATCTGTTTGTGATGGATCAGTATTCATTCTTTTTTTAATGAAGTGATAAAATCCTTGCGTAGACAGTTCAACTTCTAGAAATCCATTTTTTGGTTTAACTTTCCATGCATGGCTACGGGTCAAGATGCGATCAATATTGTCTCAGACTGTCGGTCTTCAGAATCCAAAGTGTTCTGGATTCTTCATCCTACTGTCGAATTGAGGATATCAGGTTAAATTTGTAGGTATTCGTATATCTTCATATAGTCACTTCAACATCATATTTGTCCTTTTTCCATTTCTATTCATGCGTTACAATAGAGTAATAATTTTTTTTAGATTAAATGACATGAAAGTTGATAAATAGATTTATTATTTAAGCGTTGATGAACGTGCTCATTTTCTGAAGATGACACATCATTTAGTTTGTAAATTTTATTTAACAAATTTAATCTCTCTATTTTACAATATAAATTAGTTATATAAAAAAATAATTATGTTATTTTCAGTGGTCTTCAATAACAGTACTTCTAGAAACAAATTAGACGATGAAAAAAACCGTGTTTATTATAGAATTTCTTCTCAGACTAAACTGACATTCTCCTATATATAATTCTCGCTCTCACTGCAAAGTCCAATGGTGGGAGCCTTCTATGCATTCACTTGCATTGGAAGCAAAAGTTTGGTTAAAGTCAAAATGATGCCGCAAATAACAATTTCAAAGCAATATTAAACCACAAATCAGTTGAATATTAGAGTACTGAACAAACAAACGAACTAACTGACTATAAAACTTTATTAAATGGAATTGTCAAGAAGGCTACATGAACTGAAGATACTACATCTTGACTGACTTGATTGAAATTAACTAATACAAGCACTACTATACATAGTGAAAACTAAAGCAAAACCCTAATCCTTAACGGGCAAGAAACTCTAATATCCTTGGCCCACAAGAAAACCATAAACAATAATAAAATAATAACTAATTTTCCAACACCCCTGTTAAACTCATGGCGGTACACGTCATGAGTTTGCCAACAAAAAGATGCGGATACAAGCTCCGTTAGGCGGACATAACAAGGCAAGTTCCGTTAGGCGAACACAACAAGACAAGTTATGTTAAGCGGACAAGGCAAGACAAGCGAGCAACGAGCACTTTAAACGAACAATTCAAACAAGCAATTCGAGCGAGTGAACAATCAATACCAGCAAAGTAGAAAGCAATTTCCAATCAACCAATCATCACTTAACAACAGATTCCAACGGCAAATTCAACACAGGAGCATGAATAAAAAGCATATGAATGAACTCCATCACTAAACGAATGGATTCCCATAATCCCAACAGCAACAACAAACATTAGGCACTCTAATTTATTAACATGCACACAACGTCACTCAAGCGATATGATCACCTGTCCAAGCACTCGTACGATCGTCATGGTAGGCAAGAACAATAGACTTTCCAATACAAGAGTGTAGGCTTCAACCAAAAAATGCAGACTTGGCCTAACACAGTAGGCCCGCGTAGGCCTCATGTCAAAACCAACCATCATTTTTCTTACTTTTGCCCTTTATTTTGGGGGCTTCCTTCAATCACGTAAAAACCTTTCTTCTTTTCTTCCTAGGGACTTCCTTCAACCACGGTGCAGATAGTGCAGGTCATTGATCAAGTGGTCTAGAGGTGTAGTGCGAGTACGAGACTGCAGCAAAGTGCAAGGCGAAGACGAACTCGATCTGAGTTTGTGGTTCTCGGGTTTGGGCTTCGTCAAACAAGTGATGGGTTCATGGATGTCGAGTAGCAGCGGTGGTGGATGTAAAAGACAATGAATGCAGGTGGTTCGAGAAGATGGTGGCGCAGTGGTTTAAGCAAGCGAGGTTTGAGACGAGATGATGCAGGTGGGATGATTCGGTCAGGCAAACGAGTCAACGACAGTTCGAAACCATGGGATCATACAACAGTAACCAATGGATTAAGGCTCCGATAGCTTGGTGCAACAACGAGTTCAATTTTGTCTGTGTGTGTGTGTTTTTTTTTTTTTTATATATTTTTTTTTTTATTTTTACGACAAAACCCTAATCTTGGTACAAAGACAAAACAAACTACAGCCGAACTGATATCCGGCGACTCAAATACAAATTAATACCACCAAGAACAGATCAACCCCAAAGAATCGAATCTGCTCTGATACCAAGTTGAATATCAGAGTACGCAACAAACAAACAAACAAACTGAATATAAAACTTTATTAAATGGAATTGCCAAGAAGGCTACATGAACCGAAGAGACTACATCTTGACTGACTTGATTGAAATTAACTTATACAATGTGTATAGTGAAAACTAAAGCAAAACCTTAAGTGTGCGTTTGGTACGCAGACGGGACGGGACGGGACGGGACGGAACAGGACGGGACGGATGTTGTAAATTTTGAAAAAGACAAGGGGCATTGTTGTCCTAAAATGTTAAAAATTTCTGTCCCACAGACGTGGAACAACCCAGTTCCATGGGGGGAGGTGGAACCAAAAATCATCCAAAACTTGTCCCGTGGAACGCCTCGTTCCACTCGTTTTAGGCGTACCAAACGCGGGACGGAACGCCTCGTCCCGTCCCGTCCCGCGTACCAAACGCACCCTAATTCTTAATGGGCAAGAAACTCTAATATTCTTGGCCCACAAGAAAACCATAAACAATAATAAAATAATAACTAATTTTCTAACAAAATCAAAATTCCTTTCAATCGTCCAAGAAGAAAACGAGGCATCTTTAAAACAATCTAGTTAAAAATTAGAGTACGTATGCGGAACAAATGAGTAAACAAACTACAAAATTACGAATATTCCTTAACTAACCAAAAACAAAGAACTGTTATAAATAGACAAAAATTATAGAAATAATCTTTGCTAGGTATATGAGCGAAGCAATTGCTAAAATACTAACACAAAAATGATTGCAGAGGAAGTGAAGAAAATTATTATCAATTGTTTTTCTCTCTTCTCTTATTGTTTTTCTATCTCCTTCTTGATCTTTCCTTATTGATTTTCAATCTCTTATTGCCTTTTGTGTAAACTTCACATTTGAACACTCATAATGCTCTTATTTATAGAGTAATTATCTTTGCTAAGATACAAAATACACTATTAAACATATGAGTTGTTACTATACACATGTGGGTATACAATCCCACTATTTATAACACTCCCCCTTTAGATACCCACATATCAACATTAGTTGCCTCGTTAAAACCTTGCTCGAAAAAACCCAGTGGGAAAAAACCATAGCGAAGGAAAAAGAGTACAACTTTACTTTGATTGTTGATATAGTGTTGAGTATGCTTATGTTGCCTCGTTAAAACCTTGATAGGAAAAACCCAGTGGGAACAATCCTAGTCGAAGGAAAAAGAGTACAACAATCATGTATCATGGATGCTCCCCTTGATTCTGTATTCTTCAAATTTAGCTGATTGGTAAGTTGACGTAATCCGATACTCTGCACTAACTTCTGAAACGTGCACTTTGGTAGAGACTTGGTGAACAGGTCTGCCAGATTTTCATTGGAACAGATTTGTCTGACTTCAATAACTTTAGCCTTCTGAAGCTCATATGCACTGAAAAACTTTGGAGATATGTGTTTAGTCTTATCGCCCTTAATGAATCATTCATTCATTTGGGCAACACAAGCTGCATTATCTTCATGGATGACAGTTGGATTGTCTGTCTTCGATGGTAGACCACATGAATCCCGGATGCGATGGATCATTGATCTCAACCAAGAACATTCACGACTTGCTCCATGCAAAGCAAGTATTTCCGAGTGATTGGAAGATGTAGCAACTACTGTTCGCTTTGTTGAGAGCCATGAGATTGTTTTATCTCCATTAATGAACACATATCTAGTTTATGAACGGGCTTTACGCGAATCAGAGAGAAAACCAGCAGCTGTATATCCAGCAAGGATCTGGTCATTTGTGGATTTATATGAGTAGAAGAGACCCATGTCTGTTGTCCCACGAAGCTATCGTAGAACATCTTTGACTCACTTCCAATGACGAATTGTTGGAGCAGAGCTATACCTGGCTAACAAGTTTACTGAAAAAGCTATATCTGGTTTAGTACATTGTGCCAAATACAATAAAGCACCTATTGCATGATGCGATGTAAACAACACTCAAATTAAACCCTCTTGTTAACAATTGTAGTAAAGATGTAAGTAGGGATCGTTCTAGGCCGGCGATTAGGAGGGATTGCTAATCTACTCAAAACTGACTTTAAAACACTAAACAAGACTAAAAAAAAAAAAACACAAAACTAAGCAAAAGACACTCAACTAGACTCAAATAACTAACTAGACACAAACTAGGACATATTCTAACTTAACTAAAAAAACCGAAAACAAACCAAATTAGACAGATTGGAACCAAAAGACACTAAATATAAGGAGGGATTGGGTTTTGGCGAATTTAAAGTAAAAACAAAACAAACTTTATAAAAATAGTTTCAAAAGACAGATTTGGCGAATTGAATGGATGATGGACTAGCTAGAGGGTTCTTCTCCACACATGACACACTTGTATACAAACCAATTTTCAGTTGTTCTTTCAATAAGCCATGAATCTCAACACCCCAGATTAACCGTGAACAACACTTTTTTAACCTTCAAGTTTTCCTTAAGTTATTGAATTGGACGAAAAAGTGCATACAACAATTCAAAACATTCTTCAAAAGTCCCCTACGTGAACAACACAATAGAGATACAATCAAAGATCATTAAGCTTTGTGAAAACTATAAGCATTGACGAGGCATTCGTAACTATGAACAGCATGATACTCTTGCCAAGAATTCACTTAACGCGATTGTGACTAGCAACCTCCACTACTTGTGAATATAAGTTCATAACGATTAGGTGAAACTCCCTTATATTCTAGCATCAAATTCATGCATGCAAACTAAGTATGCATCCTTAATCGACATACAAGAATAAGTTATAAATCAAGCAGTTAAGAAAATTGAATTTCACAACTCATGAAATCACAACTGAAGGTAATCAATTCATATTACAAATATGTTCATGGCTTTGAATCAACCTCTAGCCAAAACGAATTTAGTTCCACATATTTGCAATTAAACAACTATAATTGAATTTAAACATGATAAACAAAAGTAGAAGACACCTAGAACGCTCCAACAATCCAACGTCTTGAATGGTTAGCACAGCTCCAAGTCCTCCTCATTTCTTGCAAACATGCGGCACCAAGGTGGGTGTGGTGTTCGGATGGTCTAGGGGATGTGGCAGAGATTGGATAGGTTGAGAGAGTATGGAAGGGTGGTAGGGGATGGATAGGAAAAGAGGTGGATGGAAATGGATGGAGGAAGATGGAAACTTGCGGCAGAAATTGTGTTGTTTATGGAATGTGTTGTAGATGTGAATTGGTGTCTTTGGCCTTGATGGAGAAGCATATTTATAGGATTTGAGAATGAATCACTACCATCCATTTTCTTGGTGAGAATGAATCACCACCATCCATTTTTGTTGGTGAGAATGAATCACTACCATCCATTTTGTTGGTGAGAATGAATCACCACCATCGATTTTGTTGGTGAGAATGAATCACAACCATCCATTTTTTATGCTCCCCATGCATGCAATCCATTTCACCCCAAAATAGCTCCAAATTGCACCAAAATGCACTTCTTTGCTAACTTTGTTATTTAGAACCTACAAACACACGAAAATAACTTAAAACATTCTAATAAGATGAAACTAATTAAGTAAATGCAAGGAAACAAACTAATAAAATCACATAAATATGTTCCTATCAAACTCCCCCACACTTAGCTTTCGCTAGTCCTCTAGCAAAACAAAGAAACAAAAAGAAACAAAACACAATCTAAACCTTCCAACGTTACCTCAGGGATTTCCAATGCACATGTTAAAAATCATTACTTGCACAGATTTTGGTCATCAATATCCTTAAGCATACACTTAACCACAATCACCATTTACTAGTTCTCTTTTAATTGATTAAAACATCATTTTGAATGTAATAACATGCCTTAGAGAATTCCCTCAATTCCTTACTAGATATGCACTCATTTTTACTTTAGATTTTTAAACTACACTCCCTACACTAGGTATATGTGAGAAGATTGATGTACACATGAAAACTAAAACTCACATATGTTTAACAAAGAAAGCACTTTTCTAGAGTTATCAGTGAATATATGAATATGATCTCATGAAAGGAATGCTACTACTTAGATGCAAGAGCTAGTGACACCATATGCTCATACCAATCCCAAACTCCACATATTGAACACATAACACTCAAGATAGAAGTGTAAGGGTTGTAACGGGGCTAAAGGTGTTTGGTTAACAAAGAACGGATATGGAAAACAAAGGTTCTTAAAGACATAGTGAGCAAAGCAATGAAATCAACTTAGAATTCACTTTTGAATGCAAACTTAAATTTTGAACAAAAAGGGGAGAAGTCACACATTTTAGGGCCAGATTTGATTATTTGGACCCTTCTTTCAACAATCAATACTTTCAAACTCATTCTTTCTTCTTTTCTTTTCTGTTTTTCTTTTCATATGCTTTTCACATTTTTTTTTTGTAACCCAAAACGTACAAATGAGCTCAAAAACAACCATTCCCTCCCCCACACTTGTTTTCTTGCATAATGTAGATCAAAAGGAATTCATTTTATGTTATGCTTACTAGCCTTTAAGAACAAGGGTATGGAAAGTCCTAAACTAGGCTAGGTAAGGTTATTGTGGGTTAATAAAGAACATAGGCTAAACAATGCTCAAACGGGGTTTAATCTACAAAACAGATAATAATGGAGGGCACGGCTATTTGGCTACGGTGGAGACTACACCACTTCATCTTGATATGTGTTATGCATTACAATGTCATGCTTTGAATGAAACGGATACAAGTTCTAGCATTTAGTTCTATCAAAATGCATTCTAAATAGCAACCAATCAAAGAATAATGAGATCATGCAACGACTTTAGAAAACAAGAACTCACAGACTATAACTCTCCAAAGAAAGTAAAGGCTCGAGTCTCACAAGGATGTAGCGTTATATGAGTTCCTTCATTCAAGCATGTTATGAAAACTTATTTTATCCACTTTGTAATCAAATGTGAGTTCATAAACAAAAACTACAACTAAGCATAGGACAAGAGCATATCAAACTTCAATCCATGCTTGTAACTTTCTTTAACAGTTATGCAATTAAAAACTGAATCCTCATCATTGTGTTGGAAGGTACCTAAGACACAAATACACCAAAATGACTCTAAAACAACTCTTTTTGGTATTTTTCAAAACTTTTTCAAATTTTTATGTCATTTTCGTATGATTACCTCAAAACACAATAAAACACACCAAAACAGCTTAAAAACACTTAGAAATAGTGAGAAACAACTTAGCTTCATGTGGTAGATGATCTTTGGTCGTGCTTGTTGATTTTCCACAGCTTTGATCTTAAACTGGATAGGACTTTCCACAGCTTTCGAAGAAGTATCTTTCCACAGGTTGATTCTTGAACTGGGTTGGGGAGCTTTTTACTTGCAAGTGATCCTCAGCTTAGTTGAGGATGAATCAGCACGTTGTCTCCACATGCTTCAAGTAATCAGGTCTCCATGCAGGTGTGGCATCTTCTCGAGTTCTTGGATCAACTCAGACTCCTCCTGCATGTTCTATGAGATACTTTTGCTTTTGAAGAAGTATCTCTCCACAGGTTTATTTTTGAATTGGGCTGGAGGGGCTCGAAGATGAGTACTCGAGAGCAAAACTATGTAAGCAATCAGGATCTCTCTTTCTCCCTGTTCTTCATATGAAGGTGAGGAGAAAGCATGATATGAGATACTTTTGCTTTTAACCTTCATGATATGAAATACTTTTGCTCTTGATGACTTGTTCGCAGAGGTACACCAAGGGATGAGGAACACTGAGTAACTCGAGAGGTTTCTTTGGGAATACATTCTCGGAGATGAAGAAGTGTTGAGTAAGTCTGCCTTTGCTATGGAGGGTGAAGGTAGACACTTATAGGAATTTCTTCACAACCGGTACTATTCTCTTACTCTTGTCGGCAGCCGATGGATGATTGAACAGTAAGGTTTACGCGCTTTTTGACAAAGTTATCCGTAATTCCCGCAAAGCTGAGGGTACATGTGACAGGTGACGACAAGTCTGGAAAAGTTGATCTTTTGAAATTCGAGGGTCGGCTCGTGGTTTCTGAGCAGGCCTGGCTTTTGAGAGAGAATCGTCTCTTCGATTTGCGAGCAGGCGCCTCTTTGATTTACGAGCAGGCGCCTCTTCGATTTCTGAGTAGTGCCTCTTCGATTTCTTCTTTTTATAGAGGCACTAATTTTGTTCCACAACACACTTGAATTACCTTCTGTAAAAAACTCCCTTCTTGCACTTCTGAAATCTTAATCTGTCTGATCTCTTCTTTCTCAACACCTTCGAAAAATGTCTTGCCCCTCTGACCGTCGCCTTAACTTGAATGTCGGGGAAGATGATGACTTGTCTTCTCCAAACAACATTTGGCATCCGTCCTTCTTATCCCCCAATGGTTCTCTTACAGTTGGGGACTCTATGATGAAGAATGATACAACTGCTACGGTGGTTGCTAGAAACCTTCTCACTCCAGGAAACAATAGGTTGCTTTCCAAGCGGTCCGACGAGCTTGCTGTTCAGGACTCTCTGGCGCTTAGCCTCCAGTGTGCAGGCTCAGTCTCAAACATGGGCTAACGCCTTCTTGCACGATCTCGTCAGGTTGAGTCTTTGATGGCTGAGGTGGCTAGTCTTTGGCAATAGGTCAGAGGACTCAGGCACGAGAATAAGGAGTTGCACATGCTCGCAACTAGTTACTCAACAAGTATGAAGAGGAAGCTTGACCAGCTGTAGGAGTCCGAAGTGCGGATTCAGAGTGGTCATCAAAGGTTTGTGGCGTTACTGCAGAGGCATCTTCTGCCTTCGTCATCTGGAGTTGCACCAAGTGTTGAGGCTCTGGAGGATCAAACTCTAGCGCTTCGTCTTTCTGGAGCTCCGTCGACTGCTGAGGCACCACCTGACCAATGAATGCTATTAGTTTACACATTATTGTAAAATATTTTTGCTTTTATTTTTATTTTATTTGATTTTGTTTTGTTTTGTTTTTTTTTTGTTTTTAAAGCAATGTAAAATATGTAAATCAATGTAAAAAGACTTTGTTTACCCTCCCCCACACTTAAACTAAACATTGCCCTCAATGTTTTAAACATAGGTTCACACTTTATCAAACAAACAATTAGTGAACTAAGCAAGGCAAGATAAATGCAGTAAAGAGAAGGGTTTAGGAGTGCAAATCTGATTTGTTGAACAATTCCAAAGTCTCCCTTCGTTGAATGCTTGGGTTGCCTCCCAAGAAGCGCTTGTTTTAACATCTTGCAGCCAGACAAGACTTTCCATTAAACTCCCCTAGGTTCCACGGCATGGAATTTATCTTTGAATGGGAGGTGATACTTGAAATGATCCGGCAATGGTTTAAATTCAAGAGTGGGTGCCTGAATCATCAAAATCAACATGTTAGTATAAAACAAAATTAAAATTAGAGAAGATGGCTTACTTTCTTTCTCCGACACAAACTCAATGACAAATACTACATCTTCAAAAGTTTCAGGGACTTTGAACTTGGCCAGATTTACTATGATGGTTGTGGCTTGTCCCGTGTCATCAGTCTCAACTTCTTTGGCCTCTGTTTCCTCAAAAACAACCTCTTTGATGCATTCAACATATTCTCCATCCACTTCCTTTTCTTGAATCATTCTTCTTGGTGTACAAGTTTCTTTAAACAATTCAACACAATTTGGAACTTGATTTGGTGCACCAAGAATTGGGGTATCACCTTGCACCTTTGGAAGAGCTTCTACAATGTCTTTTTCACTCTCTTCGTCATTAAGAATCAAAAACCTGCGAGGAAAAGGGACATTTGGTGGAATAATGTTAGAATGAATTGAATTTGGAACAACATTACTAGAGTTGGACATCATAAGGACTTGAGGGGCTTGCGACAAGAGTTCTTCTAAACTGCACATGTCGTCCTCCTCATCTTCTTCTTGCAGTAGCAATTCATCTATGTTCGGGCTATGTTTGGATGGTTCTGGGACAGCTTCATCCTCCATATCACTTTCCAAAGTGATGGCTTCATCGATTTCAACTTCTCCCTTTGAATTTGCCATGTTGGAATTGGAGAGTTCACGTTCTGTCCAACTTGCGCCATGAATTCCACAATCTGTCCAACTTGTTTCTCTAATTCGTCCACTCTTTTGACTCGGTCTTGCATCTCCTTGTTTTGATTTTCTACTCCCTGTGTCAAAGAGGTGATTAATTGAATAATATTATTATTATCCACCGACGAACCTGAAATTAGTTGGGAAGATTGTGGTGGAGGCTGTGGTGGTGCATATGGCCATTGATAGAACTCCTCCGATGGTTGTAATTGTTCCTTTTGTGAGCCCTGCGTCAAAGAGATTAGTCCTTCAAGAATTTCATTATAACTCATGGGCATACTTGAATTTGATTGGAATTGTTGTGGGGGAAGTTGTGGTGGCTGCATATATCTTGAATAGAACTCATCTTCTTGCTGCCAATATCCACCTTGTTGAAATTGTTGAGGTTCATCCCACATATAATCTAAATAATCTCTCCAATCCGAATTGTAAGCGTTGGAAAACATGTTGTTGCTTGGTTGATCATAGCCTTGATAACCCCAAGCATCTCCGTTTGCAGCAAATTGAGGACATTGATGAGTTTGATATCCTTGCTCATAGGGCACATCAAATGTAGGGACACTTGGCATTGTGGTCCTTTCGGCATTATGAGTCAATTGAGAAGTGAGATGCGCCAATTGAGCTTGAATGGTCGCAAGTGCCATGTCTTGCTCCATTTGAACCTAAAATCAAAGAAAGAAAACTAAATCAAATGTCAAAAGTAAAAGACACAAACACAAACATAAACATAAACACATACAGAAACAAAGGGATTAGCAAATTTGCTAATCCCTGGCAACGACGCCAAAATTTGATGCGATGTAAATAACACTCAAATTAAACCCTCTTGTTGACAATTGTAGTAAAGATGTAAGTAGGGATCGTTCTAGGCCGGGATTAGGAGAGATTGCTAATCTACTCAAAACTGACTTTAAAACACTAAACAAGACTAAAAAAAAAAAACACAAAACTAAGCAAAAGACACTCAACTAGACTCAAATAACTAACTAGACACAAACTAGGACATATTCTAACTTAACTAAAAACAACGAAAACAAACCAAATTGGACAGATTGGAACCAAAATACACTAAACATAAGGAGGGATTGGGTTTTGATGAATTTAAAGTAAAAACAAAACAAACTTTATAAAAATACTTTTAAAAGACAGATTTGACGAATTGAATGGATGATGGACTAGCTAGAGGGTTCTTCTCCACACATTACACACTCGCATACAAACCAATTTTCAGTTGTTCGTTCAATAAACCATGAATCTCAACACCCCAGATTAACCGTGAACAACACTTTTTTAACCTTCAAGTTTTCCTTAAGTTATTGAATTGGACGAAAAAGCGCATACAACAATTCAAAACATTCTTCAAAAGTCCCCTACGTGAACAGCACAATAGAGATACAATCAAAGATCATTAAGCTATGAAAACTATAAGCATTGACGAGGCATTCGTAACTATGAACAACATGATACTCTTGCCAAGAATTCACTTAACGCGATTGTGACTAGCAACCTCCACTACTTGTGAATATAAGTTCATAACGATCAGGTGAAACTCCCTTATATTCTAGCATCAAATTCATGCATGCAAACTAAGTATGCATCCTTAATCGACATACAAGAATAAGTTATAAATCAAGCAGTTAAGCAAATTGAATTAACAACTCATGAAATCACAACTGAAGGTAATCAATTCATATTACAAATATGTTCCTGGCTTTGAATCAACCTCTAGCCAAAACGAATTTAGTTCCACATATTTGCAATTAAACAACTATAATTGAATTTAAACATGATAAACAAAAGTAGAAGACACCTAGAACGCTCCAACAATCCAACGTCTTGAATGGTTAGCACAGCTCCAAGTCCTCCTCATTTCTTGCAAACATGCGGCACCAAGGTGGGTGTGGTGTTCGGATGGTCTAGGGGATGTGGCAGAGATTGGATAGGTTCAGAGAGTATGGAAGGGTGGTAGGGGATGGATAGGAAAAGAGGTGGATGGAAATGGATGGAGGTAGAAGGAAACTTGCGGCAGAAATTGTGTTGTTTATAGAATGTGTTGTAGATGTGAATTGGTGTCTTTGGCCTTGATGGAGAAGCATATTTATAAGCTTTGAGAATGAATCACTACCATCCATTTTCTTGGTGAGAATGAATCACCACCATCCATTTTGTTGGTGAGAATGAATCACCACCATCCATTTTGTTGGTGAGGATGAATCACAACCATCCATTTTTATGCTCCCCATGCATGCAATCCATTTCACCCCAAAATAGCTCCAAATTGCACCAAAATATACTTCTTTGCTAACTTTGTTATTTAGAACCTACAAACACACGAAAATAGCTTAAAACATTCTAATAAGATGAAACTAATTAAATAAATGTAAGGAAACAAACTAATAAAGTCACATAAATATGTTCCTATCATTGCACTAAGGTATGGTACTTCTGGACCAAGGACCATTTCATCATCTTCTTTTGGACGGAATGGATCTTTCTTAATGTCCAAAGAACGAACGACCATTGGCGTGTTGAGTGGATAATCCTTGTCCATGCCAAATCGCTTTAGGATTTTTTCAATGTAAGTTGATTGGTGGACCAAAATTCCATTAGCACACTGCTCGATCTGCAGGCCGAGACTATCTTTTTTCCCCAAGGTCTTTCATTTCATATCCACTTTTCAGATATTCAGTAGTTTTATTAAGCTCTTCAAGAGTTCCAACTAGGTTTATATCATCAACATACACTGCCACTATAGCAAATACAGAATTGGATTTCTTAATGAACACACAAGGGCAAATAACATTGTTGATATATCCTTCTTTGATCAAATATTCACTGAGGCGATTATACCACATTCGTCCAGATTGTTTCAGCCCATACAATGATCACCTTAATTTGATCGAGAGCATATCTCGTGGTTTGTTAGTTGTTTCAGGCAACTTAAGTCCTTCTGGGACCTTCATGTATATGTCAGTATCTAATTCTCCATATAGATACGCAGTGATGACATCCATAAGTCGCATGTCAAGCTTTTCTGAAACCACTAAACTTATTAAGTAATAGAATGTAATTGCGTCCATTACAGGAGAGTATGTATCCTCATAATCAATTCCAGGTCTTTGTGAAAAACTTTGAGCAACAAGTCGTGCTTTGTATCTTGCAATCTCGTTTTCTCATTGCGTTTTCTTGTGAATACCCATTTGTAACCTATGGGTTTTACATCAAGCGGAGTTTGGACTACTGGTCCAAAAACACATCGCCTTTCCAAGGAATTTAATTCTGCCTGGATTGCATCTTTCCACTTAGGCCAACTTGTCTCTGTTTGCATTCATCAACAAAGCGGGGCTCAATATCATCACTTAACATGATTTCAGTGGCTACTGCGAATGCGAACATATCATCAATGATTATTTCATTCCGATCCCACAATTCATTTGTACATGCATAATTTATGGAGATTTCTTTGCTTTCATGTACTACTGTATCTTCAGGGACATGTGTCTCATCAAGGACATTTTCTTTTTCTGGAAGTACAAAATCATGAATTGTGGATTTGTCATTCATTTTCTCTTCTTGAATGATTTCACTTGGATTCAGCGGTGCCCTTGTCTTTCTCTTTCGAGGGGCTGAATCTTTTGAACCTGGGGGTCTACCACGCTTAAGGCGTGCACCAGATGAATCATTCGCTGCCGCTTTATTTTGTCGAACAGGGACATCAATTCTTGCAGGTGCATTTGTAGCTGGTATATGAGATTTTGTCACTTTCATAGCATCATTAAATGCATCTGGCATTTGATTGGCAATACTTTGAAGATGAACGATTCTTTTCACTTCATTTTCACATTGAGTACTACATGGATCAAAATGAGACAAGGTGGGTACAACCCATGTTAGCTCTTTCCGTTCTTTTAGAACGGTCTTTTCTCCCCCTAACAACAGGAAGACTGTCTCATCAAAGTGACAATCAGAAAAACGAGCTGTAAACATATCACATGTCAGGGGTTCCAAATATCTAATGATAGATGGTGAATCAAAACCCACATAAATTCCCAATCTACGCTGAGGTCCCATTTTAGTGCGTTGCGGTGGTGCAATAGGCACATAAACAGCACAACCAAAAACTCGTAAATGTGAAATATTTAGTTGATGCCCAAACATGAGTTGTACTAAAGAGTATTGGTGGTTGTCTATAGGTCTCAATCGAACCGATGATGTAGCATGTAAGATGGCATGTCCCCATGCAGAAACTGGCAATTTTGTTTTCATGAGCAGAGTGCGAGCTATTAACTGAAGCCGCTTGATCAATGCTTCTGCTAAACTATTTTGAGTATGGACATGAGGAACATGCTATTCAACATCAATGCCCAATGTCATGCAGTAATCATCAAAGGTTTGAGACGTAAATCCACCAGTGTTATCAAGTCAAATTGACTTAGTGGGGTAATCTGGGAATTGTGCTCGCAACTTAATTATCTGAGCAAGAAGTCTCGCAAAAGCTACATTCCGAGTAGACAAGAGACAAACATGTGACCATCTGGTAGATGCATCAACCAAAACCATTAAATATCGAAATGGTCCACAAGATGGTTGAATAGGTCCACAAATATCCCCCTGAATTCTTTGAAAAAATGATGGGGATTCAGCATCAACCTTTAGTTGTGATGGTCTAATTACCAACTTCCCTTGAGAACAAGCCTTGCAAGGGTTATCATTTGAGATAGTAACGTCTCTGCTCAATAATGGATGTCCATTAGAGTTGGTAATGATCCTACGCATCATGGTGGATCCTGGATGACCTAGACGGTCATGCCAAAGCATGTAAACCTTTGAATTAATGAACTTCTGGTTCATGACAGTATGTGATTCAATTGTCTTTATGTATGTATAATACAATCCACTCGACAAACCATGCAACTTCTCCAATATACGCTTCTGGGTATCATTAGAGGTAATGCATAGATACTCCACATTTTCTGCACTTTTCGTTTCAATGTGGTATCCATTTAAACGTATGTCTTTGAAACTCAACAAATTTCGAGTAGATCGAGTAGCATACAACGCATTTTGTATGGACAATTTTGTTCCATTTGGTAACATAATTTGAGCTTTCCCTGAGCCTTCAATTATATCTGATTTGCCTGATATTGTTGTTACCCTTACTCTTTTAAGCATCAAGCTTAAGAAATACTTTCGATCACGAAGTATTGTATGTGTGGTTGCGCTGTTTGCAAGACAAATATCTCCGCTATAGTTTTTATCCATACTTTCTGAGTAAAGGGGATCACAGTTAAAAAAAACTTATAACGGGAAATTTACATGCCACTTTTATTGAATTGAAATGCTAGTTTTACAAGTTCAGAATAATAAAAATACATCAAATATAAATGATTCATTCAGACCGATACACTTCATTCCCCCTTTCCTCAATGAAGTCCAAGACATCTAGGTGGGTTGTATTTAACTGCCCTGATAAGTCCCGCACTGGATCAGGTATATCCATTGGCCTAGCCTGGTCGAGGAAATTAGTCTCGACACTATTCTCCTTGAGGGAGGCTTGATATAGATCCACCAGATGTTTTGGGGTACGACAGGTACGCGCCCAGTGCCCATTGCCACGAGACCTATGGCAGGCTCCATCTGAGTTTCTAGGAGCATTGTTCATACGAGCTTTACCTTTGTGGTGATTCCCATTTTTAAAGCTCGGGCTTGAATTTTGCCTTGGAAACTGGTTGTGAAACTGACCACCATGATTCTTGCCTTTTCTATTCCACCGGCCTCGCTTGTGGTCACGTCCTCGTTTATGATTATCGCAACCAGAGGATGTGGCGTTCACTTTGAGGGAAGCAGCATTCACTTATGGGAATTGTGCAGATCCAGTAGGTCGGGACTGATGATTCTTCAGTAGAAGCTCATTGTTTTGTTCTGCTACCAGGAGCACAGATATCAGCTGGTTATATTCAGTGTAGCCTCGCTCTCTATATTGCTGCTGCAGGAGCACGTTAGAGGCATGAAATGTGCTGAAGGTCTTTTCCAGCATGGCTTCCTCAATAATGATATCCTCACAAAGCTTCATCTGGGAGGTAATTCTGAACATCGCAAAATTATATTTAGCCACTGACTTGAAATCCTGGATCCATAAGTGAGTCCATTCATAGCGAGCCATTGGAAGAATCACCGTTGTCTGGTGATTGTATCTGTTTCTTAATGCCTTCCAGAGAGCTAACGGATCTTCAACCGTCAAGTACTCAATCTTTAGTGCCCTATCAAGGTGGCGACGAATAAAGATCATAGCCTTCGCCCGATCTTGAGAGGATGAGCTATTTTCTTCCCTTATGGTATCTCCAAGATTCCCTGCTTCTAGATGGATCTTGGTATCCAGTACCCAGGTAAGGTAATTTTTCCCAGTAATGTCCAGGGCAGCAAAATCAAGCTTTGCCAAGTTCGCCATTTTTTTTTCTGAAAGAAAAAAATGAGATGTGTAAGAACTTGCAATAATATGTATTCTTGGAGGAATATAGTGTTAGAACTTCTGGTTCTTACAATTTTTTTTTTTTCATTTTGATCTTCAGGTCAAAAATGATAAGCATTCGAAACTTCAGGCTCGAGATTTTTATGATTAATGAGAAAGGCAATTGTACCGCACCATTCTTATCGATTATACTGCAAAATTAAATTGCAGTAAAATTAAATTGCATAAAATTTAAATATGCAAAGCAGGGTGGACGATTATACCGCACCACCTAAAATTGCAGTAAAATTAAATTGCATAAAATTTAAATATTCAAAGCATGGTGGACGATTATACCGCACCACCTAAGATTGCAGTAAAATTAAATTGCAGAAAATTTAAATATGCAGTTCAAGATGGACGATTATACCGCACCATCTTTGATTACAGTAAACTTAACATAATTAAATACTGGGTTAGTAATCAAGATCTATATCAAACAAGAAATCAAAGATATATGTAACTGTTAGTTGGAGAATTAGAAGCAGGCATGGTGCAAATAATTCTTCGCGGGGGTATACCCAGCAGTTGAGGTAGAGGGAGAAGAAGAACCTTAAAGGAAGCTTTTTTTTTTCTTTCTTTCGGTGAAGAGGGATTGGAATTATTTAAGGTTAGAGTGTCGTGCTGATAACATGTTATAAATAGAAAAAAATTAGAGAAATAACCTTTGCTAGGTATATGAGTGAAGCAGTTGCTAAAATACTAACACAAAAATGATTGCAGAGGAAGTGAAGAAAATTATTATCAATTGTTTTTCGCTCTTCTCTTATTGTTTTTCTATCTCCTTCTTGATCTCTCATTCTTATTGATTTTCAATCTCTTATTGCCTTTTGTGTAAACTTCACATTTGAACACTCATAATGCTCTTATTTATAGAGCAATTATCTTTGCTAAGATACAAAATACACTATTAAACATAGGAGTTGTTACTATACACATGTGGGTATACAATCCCACTATTTAGAACAAGAACTTTATAAATTTCGTAAAAAGCTATATATCCCAAAAATAATAATAAGCAAAAAAGGCTGACTAATTATCTTTTCCAACAATACTTGTATTCTTGCATGAGTGCACCTCCTTGTTCACCAACCCAAAGTGAACAATGGATTAATCTAATCATACAAAATAATGTCACAATTAGAATAGCTTATTTTCTTAACCGTCATTCAAATATCATATATATATTTGTAAAAAGTCAATTAATTTAAGATTATTTAGTTATCCACATGTATAGAAAAAATTGACAATTTTAATCACAACTAGCATGAAAGTGCATCCGTGAAGTAGATGCAAAGTATTATGTGCTTTTACGTGCTAATATGTGCATATCCTAACCTTATTACTTTTTTCGGGAAAGGTTAGTTCCATTTGATTGTTGTAGTTTCATTTGATTGTTGGTGGCAAATAAACTTACTCATTTGCGGTTGCCATTAATAAGTTGATTAAATTGCAGCAATTCATAAAAATTAGCTCACACACGGCACATGAAGAACAGTTTTGTCTCCATTTGTCAAATGTACTTGTGCTGTGTTCCATTGGTTTGGTTAGAAAAATGCCTCGAGAAGGAAGTGGCCTTGAGCTGTACTGCGCTTTGAACCCTGTCAAAATAGCCCTTTCACACTAAGTAGATCTACGATCACACAGAAAGAAAAAAAGATATCAAAAGATTAAATAAGAAAAAAACATGAGAGAGAAAGAGGGAGAGAGAGGGTCAGTTTACTTGGCCTACCAAGAAGACCGTTTCCTTCATTTTAATTATAAATACTACTTTCCTTCAACCATACTTTACTACTAGGTACCCTTTTCTTAACCATGAGAGAGAGAGGGAGAGAGAGGTTCAGTTTACTTGGCCTACCAAGAAGACCGTTTCCTTCATTTTAATTAAAAATACTACTTTCCTTCAACCATATTTTACTACTAGGTACCCTTTTCTTTCATTATAAACTTTATATACTTTTATTTTTTTTTTCAAAAACTTTCGTGTGCTTGTTGAAAATCAAGGCACAATAAAAAAAGAAAATCAAGGCAAATCTAAGCATTGTTAAAAATCAACAACCATTTTGTATAAGCCTACCTTTGACTTTTACCCTTTCATACCGAGTCAAGTCAGCCAATATTTTCTTCCTTGGTGTCCATTTTCTGTTTTTCTATTTTCTCTCCCTTCAATAATTAAGATGGGCCTCTCATGCAGAAATTACAGAATAATTTTATAATCTAAAGACATGATGAATGTGATTGACTGCTTTGGTGGTTAAAGTTTTTCTTTCAAGTCACCATATTTTGAGTTTAAGTCATTGCCTCTTCTTTTGGTGTAAATTAGTACAAAATATCAAGTGTGATAATAATTTTAAAAAAATCTATAATGTGACGCAGCAAGAAATGGGATAGGTAGGATCGATCATCGTTAAATCCTAGAACATAAGCTGAAAAGCGTCAGCAATCCAAAATCCACTCGAAAATAGTGAAAAATCTAAAGTTTAATGGATAATAATATGAAACCTTAAAATTTGTTTATATAGTCTAAGCAAACCCTAGATACAAAAAGAAAATTAAAATATGAACGATAATCTAGAATGGTCACAAGACTGATAATCCAGAAATTTAGGTGCAAGTTTCTGGAAAACAAATCTTGACACTAAAGACCTGGAGATTTGATAAAATAACTCAATTTCAAAGCCTACAGCATGATGAATTCTAACTTAATAGTATGATCTTGTATTCATTTCTATTTAAAGTTAGAGACTTTAAGTTCAATTCATATGATTGGTGAGTCGAAACTAAATCAGTATATTTGATTCACCATATGAATTAGTCCAAATCCCTTTAATTGTTGTATGAAAAAAAAGACTCCACAATAAAATTATAATCAGACCGATAAACGACATGCAAGAAGGTCTAAGATGTGATATAATGGAATTGACAGTGGGATTCCTGTATGCGTGACTGGCTGCTAATATAAACAAGTACACTTGTCTCTTAAAGTCTTTGATATATTTTTGCCAATTGGGTTCAAAAATGGCATCTGTCATTAGCGTAATTGGTTGCTTTATAAATTACAATGGCCCATGATGTTTAATTAATTAATTAATCAAACCCTTGTTATATCTTGTTTTGTTATCTATAAAAAGCAACCCGGGCCATTATTGGTGCCAAATTTGTTATATGTGGTGTGTGCGAGAAATTCTTGAAATCTTTGAAAGCAATGTTGTCCCACGACAGATGTATAATCCCTTGGTCATATCTCACCTTCACATCACAGTTTCTGACTTAATCTCATGGTTCTTCTAGTGATTAGTTCACCTACCATAACGAAAAACCTCCCATTATATTCCACAAATAATAATACATGTTGGCGTCTCTTGACTTCTCGATCTTTCAGAATATATATTACATAATGCAAAAATGATTAGAGTATAAACATATTCATTTCTTAACCTCATAATACTTCAAAGTTTATGAGAAAAGATTATCACATTTTTTTTACAACATTAGCAACGCGTTCAGTTGATCTATTTTTCAACATGTAGTCGCAATAATTGATGCAATATTATGTACGTGTCACAAATATGCATTATGTGACTAGTTAAATAATTTGAAAAATATTTTCTTGTCAAATTTGAGAAGGTAAATTTAAATTACCGTTCACACATAGTTTTTCATACATGCATTGTCCATACTTACGGACTTACGGTCTAAAATCATAAGTATTTATATGTTGGTAACGTGTAAGTATAACAAGAAAACATTATATACAAGATGTAAAAGTTAGAAATGAGTGTCCATATATAATTCTAGGCAAGAAAGAATTATCCACTTGTTCTACCCTAGCCTGTTACCTCCATAGCCGTCAGCCTCTAGCTATGGCTAAGGACCAGTGACAACTTCTCCCTTTCTCCTCCTAGCATTTTCTCCCTTTCTCTCGTACCCTTCTCCGCATCCTAGCCTTCTCTCCCCTCCTTTCCCATTCGCGATTCTGCCCTCTGACCTCGAACCGCCCACCCTTTCTTGGCTTGCATGTACCTTCTCTCTCCCTCATTTATTTCTCTCTCACCATTTTGTGGCAATTGTTTCATGGATTTCAGTCTCATACCTATAGGTCATGCTCTCTCAACGTTCTTTGAGTTGGCTCTCGATTTCATGGTATGGGTTGGATTTGTGGCTACAGATAGGTCGGATCTACCGTCGTTGGCTCATTTTCCATAGTGGTGACACTTTCCTCGACTCATTTTGTGGATGCACCGACTAATGCGCTAAGATCAGGCGGCTCTGGTGCTTTGTGCGTTCCATTTTTGTGGCTCTGCTACCTCGTGCGTTTTTATGATCTGGCAGCTCCACCACATGGTGCCATCGGATTTGGTGGCTGAGATGAGCTCATCAGTGGTTCCCTTCTCAGGGTAGTGTAGTTTTGTTTTGTCTTACCTTGCGATCACTGTGGTCATGATGTTGTGATCGCTAGGTTTGTCTTCGTCTTTGAGTGATGAGTTATGTGGTCTCGTCTGTCATCGAGACTTGATGTGGTCTCGCTTTATTATGATGAGTTTATGTGGCCTCGTTAGTTAGTGATGATTGATGTGGTTGCCAGTATAACTTTGTTGTGTCTATCGTTTATTGTGACAGATCAATATTGATGGCAATTGTGTGTTTGTGGTTGTTGTTGCCATTTAGGGGTTTACTCTTGTTTGTTTATCTGCGAAAATTATTTCCAGATCATTTTATTGGTCATTAGAGCAATGTACCCAATAACACTCTTATATTTGTTTGTGATGTTTAATAGAATATCCCTCTGTAGTTTTTTTATTAAAATAAATAAATTTAAAAAAAAAAAAAAAAAAAAAAGGCTCCAATTGAGAATGTCATGTAATTTCCGCTCTATCATATTACAAGATTCGTCCCTTTTCTTTACCTTCTATGTTATCAGGTGAACCGAATACATAATAATTGATAAAGAGTTTGCCCTTGTCAAATAAAATATATTTTAGTTGTTTGTTCCCTTTTTAGATGGAAGGCTAAATTTTCTTTTAGAAAAGTATATAGGGACTGTTATTGCTTCATCCACTATGGAGGTCTGACATTGTGGTGTGTTCCTTCACAAGAAATTGCCCCTAATTAATATCTCATCACCCTCTTGGTATTTTCGTCGAAAACCAACCCCGACGACTCCAAAACCAGAGAAATGAAAAGAAAAAAAAAAGATATAAAGAAGATTAAGACTTGAAAATGGTCATTTAACCATATATATATATATATATATATATATATATATATATATATATAAAATACCTTAACTCATGCTTAAAAATGATCCTTAGTTGAGATCATTTTTTTTTAAAGGAAAACTAATGAAAATGGCTTGAAAACTTTTTTTTAACGAAAAGCCACTTTTAAAGGTATAGTGAATAGTGACAGTTAAAGGTAAAAAAAACAATTTTTCGTTAAAAATAAACAGTACCGGAAGTGTTTTATTAAACCTTCCTTTTTTAATGTGTATTGGAACCGTCATATATGTAGTATTCTCATTTCACGTGTTATCGAATAAGTGTGTGACATGATTGATATGTCCTATTTTTAAGTTAGATTATCAAGAAATGACTAGTCCCTTATGTTTACATATCAAGATCATGACAATGGCTGCATGGATGAATCGTTCTTATTAAAGGCTTGAGGAATCATTCACGGTCATAAACTAGTGGAAGAGTTCAAACCAAGCTGATGTTTGCTTTGTTTGCTTCAACTCTTTAAAGCTTCTAGTTGCGTCACTTATTTCTTGATCATCATCATCATCCACTAGCTATATTATGTTTCTTAGAGAGAGGGAGAGAGAGATTCTGAAGAAAGAAAGACAATGAGATAAAACCCTGGTTTCCTGTTCTGGCATTTCCAATTTCTCTAATATTCTATACATAAAGGCTCATCCTTTTTTTCAATTTACCTTTTCGAATTTCTGTGACCCTTTCCATGTCCTCAGCCCTCTCCCCAGCTCTCCAGCCATTATACTCCCTCTCTGATATATTTTATTAACATTATCATAAACTTTATCAAATTTTCATCAAGTGGTGATCTTAAAGGGGAGCTAGCTGATACACACACACACATATATAGTGAAACCAGGCTCATCACAACATAACCCACACAATCAGAAGAAAAAAAAGCCAAGTTAAAGTAAAAGCCATGGGGAGAGCTCCTTGCTGTGACAAAGCCAACGTCAAGAAAGGCCCTTGGTCACCTGAAGAAGATGCCACCCTCAAGGCTTACATCGAGAAGCAGGGCACTGGAGGCAACTGGATTGCCTTGCCCCAGAAGATAGGTCAGGAGCTAATCACTTCAAATTCTCCTCACCCTAGTTATTAACAAAATTATTGATCATGATCTAACCTATATTTTTTTAATCTAATATTATTGTACCACTTCTCATGATCAACAGGCTTAAGAAGGTGCGGCAAAAGCTGTCGACTTAGATGGTTGAATTATCTCCGGCCTAATATCAAGCATGGCGGGTTCTCAGAGGAAGAAGATAACATCATCTGCAGCCTCTACATGAGTATTGGAAGCAGGTATATATATTAAAAAATTTCAAGGCCATACATATAATATATCTCTCTCTTAATTTTCTTTATCATGCTCTATGAACTTGGAAGTTAATCATGTTATGGAATTTAAGTAGTACTTTCTGTTTTCCTTTTGGATAGGTGGTCTATCATTGCAGCCCAGTTACAAGGGCGAACGGACAACGATATTAAGAACTACTGGAACACAAGGCTGAAGAAAAAGCTTTTGGGCAGGCAGCGCAAACAACAACAGGTCCAGCAAAGTCGCCGCACCGTCAGCTTTAAGCAAGAGATGATCAAAAGATCAGAAAATATTGCAAATTTCATTAATATCCCTGCTGGGTTTGACAACCAAAACCCTTACGACTTGCCAGAGCTACCAGTAGTCCCAGTGGCTAATTATCAAACACATAACCCTCAACTCATCAAGGATCAGGCTTCCATTAAGAATATGCTCATCAATCTTAGAGGAAGATTTTCCCATGATTCTGACACTAGCAATACAAGTTTTCAGTACCCTATCGATATTTTGTCAACCTCACCCTCAGATCAACAATTTTATCAGAGCTCCATTAATGTACTCAGTTGTACTTCAGCAGCCAACAGCAATAACTATTCTCAATTTCCAAGCACACACTGTGATGCTAGTAACGGTACTGGGGGTTCAAGTAGTCCAACCATGTTTCACGGGCTCAACGATCAGAGCAACAACCTACAGGTTGATCATCTTCACCAGCTAAGTGAACTGGAGGTTTACGACAACAATTTTGCTCACCAACATCAACAATTGGGGGGCTTTTATTATCAAGCCACCACGGAGACGTTGAACAATGGTAACACTGCAGGGACTAGTACTGCTTCTGCAGAGAGTGAAATTAGTTGGGGAGGCATAAATTCCCTGGTTTATAGTACTCAAATGGTTGCAGGCTATGAAACCAGCTGCCCACAAACAGTCACAGTACCACCAGGTCTTCATACTGTTGATGCAGAGTCGACCTAATTGGGCCTCAAATAACACTAATGTACATGCATGGTAATTGGGGTTAGAGGGTTGTAAATTAATTTGGCGTCTGAATTCAGTAGGATTTCTTTCCTTTTCAGTCATACTTCTGTCTTTCTTAATTGTTTTTTGGTAATTCATGAATGATGATTCAACTGAGTGCTAGTGGAACCCAATACCTGCATGACCTTTAACTGTACCACTAAGCCAATAAATTACAAGGGGACCGACAATATATTTCTCAATTTTTTGATTTATGGATTATAAGCTTCAATTTCTTTCCCAGTTCAAATTTGAATTACTTGTGGACGGTGTTGATTGTTGAGTTTAATTAACGTTGGAACTTGAAGTCTTGAACATAGAACAATGTGGTCTTGTGCATCTGCATGCAGTGAGTTCAGTTGGGATACCACACATATTCTATTGACTAGTTTGATCTGCAGGTGCCGTTTGAGCAACTTTTTGATTTATTTCTTAGTCACAACTTTTACATGGTAAAAAGTACTAGACTACTTGTACTTCTCTTCATTCCAATCACATGGGTTGAATTCCATGTGGCAGAAAGTACCTCCGAACCCTCCCCATGACAATAAAGTTAGTGCTTTGACGTTTTGGCCATAACTGGCTCGCCTCTAGCATGCAGGGAATCACAATGGCTGCATTCCTTTATACTTTTCTTCATGTCTTCGATGGCAACAAGAGCTGTAAAAACACATTGTCTTGTCCATCTTATGTGTATTTCCGACTAAAAAGTGAATATATATATATATATATATTCTAAGAGAATAGAGAGGGAGGGGCCAGTGGTAGCAAGAGAGAAGAGAGAGATTTAATTGTGAGGTGTGTGTTGTATCACCCCCATTGAGCCTTTATTTATAGTAGTAGGCTAGGTAAAATCGTTACCCTTTTAGGATTACAACTCTTAATAGGTAATCAACTCCTAATAGGAATATAAGATATATTCCTAGATCCACTAGGATTTACAAAATCACATTCTTATTGTAAATATGACTGCAACACTCTCATTTGAGTATGTAAATACTCAACAAACCATCGCATCAAATCTTCAGCATATAAGGTAGAATAGTTGATGAAGTCATCGGCACAACAGGTGAATGCGAGTCTCAAATATAAAGAAAGTATGCATTAGTAGTAAAACTCACAAAACCTCGTTATGGTAAAACCCAAGGCACGGGGAAAACCCATAGACTAAGGAGAAAAGTGAGAAGTATGCACAATGTCTCAAACAAATGTCAAACAGGAAGAAAGTAGTGAACTCAACGGAGTATGATCATGCCAGGATGGATGCCTCATCAAAACCTCGTTAGGTAGCAAAAACCCAGTGGGAAAAATGCTCCTAATCATAGGAAAAACAGTACATTAAGATCAAGTGAGTGAGTATGCTTCATGATGCTTCCTCTGAGTTGGACATAATTTCCAAATAAGAGAACTACAAGTGATTCAACTTAGATAATTTACGCATACCAATTCCTTGGACGAGCTGCTGAAAAGTAAACTTGGGCAATGACTTGGTGAAGAGATCAGCCAGGTTATTCTGAGAATGGATTTGCTTGACTTCAATGTTCTGATGTTGTTATTGCTGGTGAGAGTAAAAGAACTTCGGTGCTATGTGCTTGGTGTTGTCTTCCTTGATGTATCCCTTCTTTAACTGCTCGATACATGCTACATTGTCTTCAAAGATCGCCGTCAGAAGGTCAACGACGGAAGTAAGACAACTAGTGCTTCGAATATGTTCCATAACTGCTCTCAACAAAAAACACTCACGCAATGCTTCATGCAGGGCCAGAGAATCTTAGCATGGTTCGAAAAAGTCGCAACTAGCATTTGCTTAATAGACCTCCAAGATATAGCGGTGTCTCCAATGGTAAAGACATAGCTCGTTTGAGAACGTGCTCTATGTGGGGCAGACAGATATCCAGCATTTGCATAACTACCAAGGCGAGAATCAATTCGAGAATCAAGGAGACGGCAACACTCGAAGATTCACTGGTATAGAACAAGCCCAAATCCGTCGTACCCTTGAGGTAGCAAAAAATATCTTTAACACCATTCTAGTGCCTACGTGTGGATGCATTGTTATATCTAGCTAAAAAATTAACAGTGAAGGAGATGTCGGGTTTAGTGCATTGAGCCAAGTACAATAAAGCCCTAATTGCACTTAGGTATAGAACTTCGGGTTCCAAAATCTCTTCCTCATCCTCATTTGGATGGAAATGATCTCGTTTAGCATCTAAAGTCTGAATGACCATAGGTGTACTCGAAGGCTTCGCTTTATCCTCATTAAAATGTTGTAACACTTCAAATCCCGATTTCAAGTGTGCATCAATCTCCTCAAGCTCTGCGAGAGTTTCATGAGGTTCATGTCATCGACATAAACTACAAAGATTGCATATCCAAAATGTGACTTTTTTATGAACACGCATGGGCATAATTCGTTGTTCACATAACCCTAACTTGTCAAATATTCACTCTGATGGTTATACCACATCCGCCCGCATTGTTTCAGTCCTTAGAGTGACTTTCTCAATCTAATTGAGAGAGTGTTCCGTGGTCTAGAACTATTTGAACAAGTCAATGGAAGTCCTTCTAGAACTTTCATGTATATTTTCGTATCTAGATCCCTATAAAGATATGCGGTTACCACGTCCATAAGCTGCATGTTCAGTTTTTCAAAACTACCAAACTGATTAGGTAGTGGAACGTTATAACGTCCATTACGAGGGAATACATCTCCTCGTAATCAATCCCAGGCATGCTGAGAGAAACCTTATGCTACTATACGTGCATTGTATCGTACTATTTCATTCTTCTCATTACGCTTTCTCATGAAAACCCACTTCTAGCCAACGGGCTTCACGCATGGTGGTGTAGGAACAATAGGTCCAAACACTTTACATTTCACAAGCGAATCAAGTTTGGCCTAGATTGCTTGTTTCCAGTTTGACCAATCAATTCTACGTTGGCATTCATCAATGGAACGTGGTTCAATGTCATCGCTAAGCATAACGTTAGTAGCTACTGTGCATGTAAATAGTGAACAATTGATGTAACCCACTGCAAATGCAAACACACATATACTTTTAATAACTGGAAGACTAGAAGACTGTCTTCCAGTTTGGTCAAACGCAAATATACTTTTAACGACTGGAAGATTACAATGGCATGCTTATCTCCCCCTAACGACTGGAAAACTGTCTCATCAAAGTGACAATCTAAAAAATGTGTGGTAAAGAGATCTTCTGTCAAGGGTTCTAAATAGCAAACAATTGATGGTGAATCATAACCAATATAGATTCCCATTTTTCTCTGAGGACCCATTTTGGTACGTAGTGGCGGCGCTATTGGCACATAAATCATGCATCCAAACACACATAAATGCGAGATGTTAGGCTCATATCCAGTAACCAACTATAATAGTGAATGACGTTGGGTAGCGGTAGGCCTCAATCGGACCAACATGGTTGTGCATAATATTGCATAACCCTAGGCAGATACCGGTAATTTGGTTCTCATAACCAAAGTCCGAGCTATCAATTGAAGGCGCTTATGAAAGCTTCTGCCAGGGCGTTTTAGGTGTGAACATGGGGTACAGATGTCCACATTAATTCCTACTAACATGTAATAATCGTCAAAAGTTTGTGACGTAAACTCTCCATCATGATCCAGCCGAATCAACATAATTGGATAATCAGAGTGGTGAGCCCTTAGCTTAATAATTTGTGCTAGAAGTTTCGCAAATGCAGCGTTGCGTGGGGACAACAGGCAAACATTTGACCATCATGCCGATGCATCAACCAATACCATAAAGTATTTAAATGGTCCGAATGTTGGTTGGATAAGTCCACAAATATCCCCTTGAATCATCTGAAGAAACTTAGGGGGTTGTGAATAATATTTGTAATCAAGGGTAGAGTATTCAACTTCCCTAAAGAACACGATTTGCATGGCGGGAATCCAACATAGGGAGGTAACTGATGTCCATGAGATGTTTTGAGGATACGGTGCATTATGTCACGTCTGGGATGTCCAAAATGGTCATGCCAAAGTTACAAAGTGCTCTAAAACTTAGGCATAGGGCCGGCCACATAATTGGCTTCTATGCCATGAATGGTTGTATGTACAACCCACTCAAGAGACGTTCTAACTTATGGTGAATATGCTTCTGGCCATATTTGTACGACGTGATACAAAGAAATTCAAAACCATTATCTTTAGTGGTTTCAACATGATATTGATTATCTTGAATATCTCTAAAACTTAGCAGCATTCTTCCGGAATATGGAGAATAGAGTGCCTCTTTAATGGTTAAGGCTATATCATTGGACGACATGATAAGGGCCTTTCTGTACCTTTCAATCAAGTTGGATGGGCCTAAGAAAGTTGTCAGAGTGCTTTCTTGGGTATACAGTTAGTAAAATAGTATCGTTCACGCAAGATGGTGTCCATGGTTGCACTATCAGCCAGACAACTAACTTCCCTCTAGGCATACATAGAAATAAATTGATTGAATTGGTCACATGCATAAATATAATTCAATTCATTCAATTAAGCAATTCGAGAAATAATATCGATAAAATAACAATCCATAATTCAAAACAAACCAAAACCAAACAAATTATTACAAAGACTTAGAAAAATTGTTCAAAATTAAACCATAAACTTAGAAAAATAGGGGAGAAGGGCCAGCCACTCCTAATGGGTTAGGCCACTAGGGATAAAAACACCCTAAAAACATGCCTAATTTATTCATACATCACCTCTTGAAAATCGGATATCTCTCCATGGATGTAGTAGCATCTTCTGGATGATCCACATGTGCAAAGTTAGACTCACGACGGGAATGATACTCGGCAATAGCCTCGGAGTTAACTCGGAATACGTGTGACCAATGATCTTTTGATCCACATCGATAACACATGTCCATTTCAATGGAAACCGGTTGAACGGGAGCTTGTCCTTTGTTCTTGAAGTTTGGAGCCTTAGGTGCAAGGGGTGGACGCGGCTGGGTCACATTTTCTTCCTTGGGTGGGCCTTGACTCTGTGGACCTTGGGCCCATTGTGGGGCTTGCTGCCCATTACCATGACCATAATGATTTTTTTTTTAGTTTGTGGTTACTAGAATTGGTCGCATGTGCTTCATGCGCGGCGTTCAAGTAGTCGATCGATCTTGATGATTCTTCATCAAAAGCTGGTTTTTCTTTTCAATCAAATCCTAAAATTTAGTGAATTTATGTGCCCTATATTGTTGTTGCAGGACAATATTGGTGGCATGGAAGGTCGAATAGATCTTCTCTAGGAGGTCTGATTCGGTTAGTTCCACTTTACAGAACTTCAGCAGTGATAAGATTCCACAAACTTTAGAGTTGTATTCATTCAATGACTTAAAGTCTTGGAAGTGAAGATCCTGCCAATCGTGTCTTTCTCCAGGCAAGTATATGTTTTTCTAGTAATCGAAACAGTAGGCCAGAGCAAGCCAGAGGGTGCGTGGGTCTTCCTTAGCGAGGTACTCGGTCTGCAAAGCATCATGGATGTGTCTTTGAATGAATATCATTGCAGTAGCTTTCTGAGCTTCATTGACAAGTTTTTTGTCAGTAAATGCCTCGATGGTGGATTTAATACCCTTTGCAGAAAGATGGAACTTGACATCTTGAACCTACTTTAGGTAGTTTCTTTTAGATATTTCTAGAGCAGTGAAATTCGACATGTCCCTAAAATGGAGGGTACAACAAAAACGTAATTAGTCATATGGTAATCCATAAACATACATCGTAGAACATTCAGGTTCTATAGACATGTATTGGTTTAATTTATGCATGAAAGCTACATGTTTCAAGTGGTAAGTTTTGAATGAAAACTTCGGGTTTCAAAGGCACTAAATATGAAACTACAGGTTCAATTTAGTTTTATGAACGATTAGTTCATAAAGGAGAGGTTCCTACAAGAATCACATAATGTAATATGCTGATTTAAGTGTAGTGGATTTGAGCTTCTTCGGGAACTCAAGTGTGAGAGCTTCATTACTACAAAAGCATGTCAACGGTTCAAAGTTTAAAAATAAATTATTGAATCAATAATGTCCAAAAGTGATCTTCAGGTTAATAATTTTACATTTAATTATCAAATTTATGGACTGCATGTCACTTTTAATCAATTCAATAGATTGAGACCATTCAGGGTCGACCGTAGAAGTAAAATAATGCCAAAAATTAGGATTGGATTCGAAAAATCATAGCCCAAACACTGTAGGCATGGGTGCCGTGAATAAGGCAAGGCTCTATAGGGTTTATTAGGCTAAGGTGGCTGCTAGGAGCAACCCAATTCATGGCTACATGTCACAAACCGATCTGGGTAAGCCCAGCCGTAAGGTACCGTTTGGTACGTGGGACGGGACGGAACGGAATGGGACGAGGCGTTCCATCCCACGTTTGGTGCGCCTAAAGCCGGTGGAACGCGCTGTTCCACGAGACAAGTTTTGGGTGAATTTTCATTCTGCCTCACCCCCTAGAACGACTCGTTCCACATTCGTGGAACACAAAATTATAACCTCTCCATCTCTTTCTTCTTCCTCCTCGTTTCCATCCGAGGGCATTTTTGCTCCCTCTCCGTTCCGTCCCATCTTGTCCCGTTCTATCCCGTCCCATTCCGTTTCGTCCCGTCCCGTCTGTATACCAAACGGTACCTAAAGGCTGGCATTTTGTGGGTCGGGTCAAATGCACGAGGCAAGCCCAAAGGCTTGTGGGTGTGCAAAGAAACCGTAGTCGCAGCTGGGTTTTAGGTGTGGGCTGCAGGGACAAGCCCAACCCCATGGGTTGGTTGATGGTATTGTGGATCATGGCTAAGGCTAAGCCCAGTAGCAAAGCTGCTGGCATGGGCCGAGACTAAAAACTAGTCCAGTAAGCCAAGAAGGCTACTGTAAACGGGCCAGGGTTTCAGGCCCCGTGTCAGGGACAAGCCTATCATGCTTTTGACATGCGAGTTTGGGTCGGATTTGGATTGGGGCTACATGCCCATGTGGTAGCCAACCCAGGCTGAGGTCTGGTTGAGTTTCGAGAGAAGTAGCAAGCCCAAAGGGCTGCGCACAAAGTCCAGGATGTTGGAGTGACGTCGTCCCAATGTTTGTCACCACACGGATGGGCTTCAGGCCAGCACAGTGGTGCTGCGGCGGTGCCGCAAAAGACCCAGATTTGTTTTTTTTTTTTTTTGAATTTTTTTAGGGTTTGAAATAGCCCTAACATGCTTATAATTTATTTATATGCTTTGACTCACAATTCCACATATCAATTTAATTGCGTAATGCATGAAATATATTTATATATATATATATATATTGACAATTATATGAAACATATACAATATATATATATATATATATATATATATATCGTAAGGAAAATATAAACATAGATGAGTTCATGCATCATGGGGAATGTTTTCATGCTTCGTGGACGTTTCAAATATCTTCCTTTATTTTAAGCGTACCTGATTGGTAGAAAACAAATAAGAGCCTTTGAATTTTGTGGAAGACAGCTTCCTCTTATGAACCATCAATTCTTCAGCTTCTGGCAAGTGCGTGCTGATAACGTGTTGTAGGCCTATTTGACTAAGTTATTCTAAGGGAATAGAAAGGAGAGACATTTAATTGTGAGGTGTGTGATATATCACCCCCATTGTGTCTTTATTTATAGTAGTAGGATAGGTAAATCCTTACCCTTTTATTATTATAACTCTGAATAGGTAATCAACTCCTAATAAGAATATAAGAGCTATTCCTAGATCCACTAAGATTTACACAATCACATTCCTATTCTAAAAATGACTACAACATATATATATATATATATATATATAAAATGAATACTTATTTGTCTGATAATGGAATAATATTGTTCCTTTGTTAATTGGGAACTTTAACAAAAAGTTTCTGATACTGTTCATTTTAATGAAAAACCACATTTTTACACTGAAAAGTCAATCATGATACTATTCACTTTGCCCTTTATTTTGTCATTTTCGTTAAAACTCAAAGTTTTCAAGTCATTTTTATTAGTTTTCCCTTGTACATTGTCCTCAACTATTGTGAATTATATATGTATATGTATTATACATAAGTCGTAGCCCTATTTGTTAAATCATACACTTTCCTTTTAATAGAACATGATTAGGGATTACTTGTAGACATAGTTAATTTTATGGTTTTTCTAATTCCGAGATCTCTGAAGAAAGTTGAGGTTCCATCATAAAAGCAATTGATAATAATACTTATAAGCACATGCAAAGTCTATTCTTTTCCTGATTTGGAATTCACTCTCAACTCTTCCCCTCAAGTGTGGTGAAATTTTAAAGCCTAACGCATGAAAAACACAAACGAGGTAACGCGAAGCAAGTTTGATTGCTAGGTTTTAGCAGTGGGACAACTTGCTCTGATACCATGAAGAAAGTTGAGGTGTAATCATAAAATATATTTATAGTATGGGCAATAGGTCAACTTTTTATAAGCACATAAAAGGTCATCTCTTTCCTCGATGCAAGATTCACTCTCAACACTCTCATAGTACGTTTTTTTTAAAATTTTTTTTTATCAGTATAAGAGAGAAATTTGAACTTGAGAGACCTCATCAAATATTGGGAAGAATATTACTCACGATAATAACTTATTCTTTTGTTGAAAAGTCTTAAGTTTAAGTTTTATTAACACTAAAGGTATAGAGTAGAACTTCCATTTGTACGTATTAAATTTTTCCAAGTCCGTACATAATAGTTTCAGAAATCTTGACATCTAAATTTCATTATTTTTTTTTACCCTAATACTCTGGACGATTTTCAATCTATCGAGACAGAAATGGTACTTTCATGTCCTATATATAATTTGTTGGATGCAGCTGCATTCCTACGTCGAAGTCTCTAGGATTCTACAATACTACATCTTTAAATTGTGAGTATCAGTTGTTTCTTGAGAGAGTAGAATGCAGTGGAATCAAGTGTGCCCATCTAACCAAATTTCTTTACAATATTGGAGAAGCATTTGCATCTAAGTGATCTTTATTATAACTTTGTCCTTGTGAGTTAGTTTTTAATTAGAAATGTAGCTCTAATTTATTTTTATATAGATATGAATCATGAAGCATATTGAGCGAATCTCTTATGGAAGGACATAGGTTTATGCAGAGAGGATGTCAAAAGAATGAACGACAAGATTAAATTTGTGGAGACAGATAGAGAGAAGATCAGATTTGTCCTCTGCTCCGCAGGTCAAAAGGGCATAAAAGCAGACCGCACTAATAGCAAAATTAAACAAAATTGACCAAGTCATGAACAGCTAGCCTAAGCAGAACTCAAGCTCACAGTGTTTACTCAGTACTAATCTATTCAGCATAAATATTGAGCAACTTCTGTTCACAGTTCACATTGCCTAATCGTGATTATGCATCTTATTTAATTAGGATATGTTAGGGTGACCAAATTTTAAAACTAAATTTGTAAACTATTTAATTTTAACTAATAAGAAATAAGCACATTAACCGACACTTAATTAATAATCTAATCATGAACAAATACATTTTTTTTGTTTACAAATTTCGGTTTTAAAAATTTAATCTCCTCTGATATTACCCTTTTAGTTAACTCTGATAAAGATTGTAGTATGAAGTATGAATACTCCGTGATGCCAAAAGTTATGAATCCTAGGTGGCATACAGGCTGTAAATCTAGGTCCTAATAATTGGAAAGGAATCCTCTCCTGATATTTTCCACAAAATTCACTAAGTTCAAGGATTTAGATTGTTGAAATTTAATCTAACGGCTACACTTATTATACCATTTAAGGGAACTCCCCTTTTTGTAGCCGTTGGATTAAATTTCAACGGTCCGGATTTCCGAACTTGGTGAATTTAGTGGAAGGGATCCGGAGAGAATCTATTTCCCTAATAATTAATTAGATTTTTGAATAATATTAAGAAAACTAAATTTTATAAACTAATTTTTTTTGTGCAAACTTCGCTATTAAGCTGACCACAACCTTAGAAAGTTCATAACTGATCCCTTAGCTTCAACTTCGACGACGGATCAACAGGCAAATGTCACCGGCGTAAGTTAGTTGTAAGCCACAAACGGGCTGGATTTTGAGAACGCTTGGAGAGTGAACAATGTTTGAGATTTGAATTGGTTTTGGAACCTTTTTCACGTTGTGCCAATATACAACTCTATGAGTATTTGTGTGACATCCCACATCGTCCAGGGGAGTGATCCTTAAATGTATATTCTCATCCCTACCTAGCATGAGGCCTTTTGGGAGCTCACTGATTTCGGGTTCCGTAGGAACTCTAAAGTTAAGCCAGAAGGGGGCTAGAGCACTCCTATGATGGGTGACCCACTGAGAAGTTGCTCGTGAGTTCCCAAAAACAAAACCGTGAGGGCGTGGTTGGGGCCCAAAGCGGACAATATCGTGCTACGGTGGTAGAGCAGGCCCAGGAAGTGGTCTCACCCGGGCCGGGATGTAACAATTGGTATCAGAGCCAAACTCTGGCCGTGGTGTGCCGACAAGGACATCGGGCCCCTAAGGGAGGTGGATTGTGACATCCCACATTGCCCAGGGGAGTGATCCTTAAATGTATATTCTCATCCCCTACCTAGCACGAGGTTTTTTGGGAGCTCACTGGCTTCGGGTTCCGTAGGAACTCTGAAGTTAAGCGAGAAGGGGGCTAGAGCACTCCCATGATGGGTGACCCACTGAGAAGTTGCTCGTGAGTTCCCGGAAACAAAACCGTGAGGGCGTGGTTGGGGCCGAAAGCGGACAATATTGTGTTACGGTGGTGGAGAGGGCTCGAAAAGTGGTCTCGCCCGGGCCAGGATGTGACAATTTGATTACTTGATTTTTTTGGGAAATATTATGAGTATTAAATTACGCAGTCGCAGTCAATAAATCCATGACACTTCTCACATTGTTGATCTAAAAAATCCATGACATTTCCCGAACCGAATTTCATCATCATTGATCCCAAATCAGGTGCTGCCTAAGCCATGATGTCATGCACAATTATTTTCTTGTTAAGAACATATTTGATTAGTTTTTATGTATCATATAATTTCATCTAAAATTATTAGAGCAGCTAAAGGCCTTACGGTGGTGACATGTTCAAATGATATGTGCTGTGTTGGTAATACAAAAATCATTATATGAAATTCAATCAATAATATATGGATAAACTTGGATTCCCCTCTTTGTAGATGAGTTCATTCCCCATTTTGGGATGAGCACATTCCCGCTTACAAATAACGTACCCTGACCATACAAATTTCTTAATCGAAACTGTTTAATTTCTTAATCTTTAATTCATTCGAAGATCAACCCTACAAAAAATCATTTCAATCGAAGATTATTTAATCATTCAAATGATTAGAACAAATCGACGGAATAGGTACTGAGTAATATGTTCATGATAAACTTTCCATTTATTAGATATGTTTGGGTGATTATATGATATCGAATTCGAATGATTTTTTGTAGGAGTAATTTTCCAATGAAGATTAATAAATTGAACAATTCCGATTGTTGATTTTATTCGGTCAAGATAAGGTATTCGCAAGGAGAATGATATGTAGGCATCTACCACAATGGGGAATGCATGTATTATCCATAACATATTATACGATTCATTTTTAATTAGGCCTTTCACCTTTTCTGATTATGCGTTGCTTGCTAAAAATTTAGAATCGAGTATCGCATTCCTTATAGCTAGCTTGCTGTAAAAGAGCAAAGAAATTAGGGTTATTATTGAACTACATTACCGACACTCTTATCCCTGCCATCAACTTACCGTAAACATTTTTGACATATTATGGTGTTGACTCTAAAAACTACTTAGCCTACACGGCGTGCAGGCTGAGTAATTAATAAGCTAACTACGTCATTCAGTTGTGTGCGGGGCGTGCCAACTCGTCGGCCGAGCTCGACCGGGGAGTAAAATGTGCTGCTGTGCTGCGTTGACGTGTGCGGCTGACTTCTATGTCCTGCGATTGCAGCCGAGGAAGGAACACGCCTCGGCCTCTGGATTCTCGAGCCTAAAGATAAGGCTACTAATTACAAAGTTCACAAGCCGTCGTCGCTGGCTTCGCTCATGGTGACAGTATTCGTTAGAGTAAACTCACGCCGAATTGACACCAAAATATATGGGCACAGATACTCAAAGCGGATGAAAGTTTAGATGGTGAATCTGATTTGATCGTCCGAATGCCGAACTCTAAACCCCACTTGTGAGTATGCGATCATAAAACAACTCGACGTTTGATGCGTCGAGCCTAACAATCAGTAACACCTCACCTCGCCGAGAAGGCTGATGAGATGACCTCTATTGACAGTAACACTTCATCCCACTTGTGAGTATCGCATTTCCATCTCACCGAGACTCCTTGCTACACTAGAACTTTACTTCCTTGTCCATTTAACCATAGGACTCCCTCCTTTATCTCTATCTGGACGACTCATTTTCTTATCAGGACTTGGCCGACCCCAGTTAGTCGGCCCATAAACCAGATCCCCCACAACACCTTTCAAACTAAGCCTCTGGGACGAGAAACACTCCACGCTCGGCCCAAACCATTATTTTGGGCCCAAACATTGCCCCCTCGCTTCTGAGGTCGTCAACTTCCAATTATTGGTCAAGCCTCGGCCTTGAAAAAGCGAAACCACTTTAATCACCTCGAAACTCTTAACCATGCATATTTATGAAGCACGGTCGCCTGTCTTTATTCTCATTAACTTCTTGCCACATGGTAATACCCTAGCGTTCTCAGCAGCTCTAATGATGTTTCTCGAAACACGCAGTCACTAAAATGTTTCTCCATTATTGCTTACCGCCACACGCAATCGTGCGTTTTCAATTTGCGAGACGTTCGGTCTTTTCACCTAGATTCCCTCAAATATTCGTAATGATTGACGTCTTTCCCGGTTGATTTTATCTCAATTTTGAAAATCAAACGTTTGATCTTCCCACCAAAACATCTATAAATACCCAGTTCTCTTTCAAATGCACTCTTACGCTTTCAAAACTTCTGAATTTCTTTCTACCTTGCTCTCCAAAAAACTAGAACTCCTTCAAGCTTTCTGCTAGAAATCCTTCTAGTTTTCATCTAAAATTCCTTTAAATTTCTCTTTAGAACTCCCAGAATCTCTCCAATGGCCCCTTTCATTTCCCAGCTTTCTGAAGAATGGAACAAATGCAAGAACACCATCGACCGATTCTCCATCAAAACTTCGCGCTTCGAGAGTGACATGAGTGTTACCAACCAGATTCTCGGACCACTCTTCTTGGATGCGGTTCCTTCATCCATCACCAACCTCTGCAAGGACCACTGCCTATCACCCTTGCTGTAAGGGTTTGAATGGTCGAAGTGGGATTCGGCCAAACCCCAAGGCTCTGGCTTTCGACCACTGCAACCTGGGTTGCCCGAATGGAGAAACTCTTCGGCGAGCAATGGAAGACTCTTGGCATTTACGATGCGATCAGACTTTCATCCATAGAAATCGCCATGGACAAGGAGCACCTTATGGCAGCCCTGAATTTCTGGTGCTCGGCCACCAACACCTTGGTTTTTTTGCTTGGCCTCGTTAGCCCTACCGTCCTCGATGTTACCGTCATCCTGAGGACCTCCCCTTCTAGCACCCCAATTGATGCCGCCCTTTTTGGGTATTCGTCGAAGCTAGACCTAAAGACACTCTTCGATGAACGGGCCATCGAATCCCTAAACCAGGAAGGCCACGAGCCTTCAAAAGAAGAAGTCTAGAAGCGGCACAAAAACTTCATCAACTACAACACTTTCACCTACCACTTTGCTGGTCAAGGAGAGTCAAGCCCTTGAAAAGGAGAGCATGAGGCCTTTCTCTTCTATTGGTACAACAAATAAATGCCTGGTTGAGAACATGCCAGTGGCTCAGGCATTGGCCAGCGGTCGCATCCTGGTATTCAGCCCAACTATTCTTGCTAACTTGCTACGCTGCCTGGCCGAGGCGACCCTTCACAAGATTGACCCACACCAGAACAGACCCCTCTGGGTATTCCAACTCTGGCTGCAGGGCCGAAGAAGTTTTCAAATACTTATTCAGTCTCGACGCCCTCTCTGATGACGAATTGTTGATCTGTCTTCGTTGAGAGTACCCCAAATCGATCCAACTTCTGACATCATCATGGAGTGAAGATGTTGATGCCGCCCTTCGCCAAGCCTGGGGATCGTTCGTGCTTTCTCGCGACCTTCCCCTTGGCTGTGACGCTCACCGAGCGAGCTGGGAGGTCTACCACCCTCACTTTATTGCCCGGCAGCTTGGCTACATCCAAGGTTCTTCAGTGCCTCTTCTCTCCTCCAACTCCCTCCTAAGCCGAGGATGCCTTTCCGGCTCTCTTGAGAGGGAATGCAAATACGCTAAGAAGGACTTTCACGAGCGGTGCAGGAAGTTCCGCCTTCAACCAGCCATCCCCAAAACTCTAAACACTGACACTTTTGGTGATTGGTGGGAGGAATACACCAAGGATTTCTTCGACGCACCAGTTGAAGATGTCGTCAGCAAGATCTTCGGCGACAGACCCAGAAGGGCTTCTACCCTCCACATCAAAGAAACGACCCAGTGTATATATCTCTTAGAACCTTTCCTTTAAATACTCAACTTCATTCTGTCTAACATGGTTTTATTTATCTAGGTGGTCGTGTGCCAAAGCCGACAGATGTGACTATTGCGGCTGCGGCCAAAAAGAAACTCGTCCTTTTCTCCAAAAAGGTTACGGTCGTTGTGGCGGCCTTGCAGAAGAAACAGTCGTGCCCGGAGGTCGAGGCGGCTGGTGAATCTCCCCTCCTCCAAAAGCGCACTACTGCTGACGTGCTGGCGCCGCCGAACAAATGGCTACGTCAAGAGGCAGAGACAGCAGACAAAACTCCCCAACCTCCAAAACGCGTCAAGAAATTGGCAAAGAAAGGGAAGCGGGAGATTCATGTCATCTCCAGCCAGTCGACAGGAGCAACTACTCCCACTGTTTCTTCTCCTACCTCTGTCATCCAGGCTCTAACGGCGAAACGGTTGACCTCAGCTGGTCCAGGAATTAAGATCTGTACTGCTCGACCATCACTCACCATTCGACCTGTTTCTCAGGTCGTGGTCGAGCCAACAGCTGCTCCACAAGTCGAGGCTCCTACAGTTCAGGGGTCGTCTGCCACCCCCATCTTGGAGGATGCGTCTTTTCCGATCGCAAAATCTCATCCCAAGCATCCAAAACAAGCAAGAGTCATCTTAGAAAAGGAAGAGGTATAACTATGTTGTTGGTAATTCTTCTAATTTTCATTTTGATTTTCCCAGTACTAACAAACTCTATCTTAGGGTAATGACATCGACGAGACTCCGTTGACAAGCCGTCCTCGACCACCTTCACCAAATCCTCATCTAGTGGTCAAAGATATCCCGGTTGATCTTCCTGTGGTGGACAGGGAAAGAGGGCCTTTATCAAGCCTGAAGCATCGGCGGAATCATCGGTCCATCTCCAGGATGAGGGCTTTGTGATCCCACCTCAGGAAGCTACTTCGACCTTTGTAAGTTCCTATCGCTTTCTCCCTTTTCTGCTCATCTTCTACCTCAGAGTTCTGAATCAAGAAAATATTAATGTCAGGTGCCTATTTCCTCATACCACCAAAAAAAATTATGCGCCGAAGGGCGTTATCTATATCTCCTGGCCACCTCAGTGGCCATCGAACATAGATAACCTTCATCGGCCGTGTGAATTAAAGGAAAGTCTTAAATACTGGGCTCGGCCATTAAGCTCTTTAGGCTCGAGCAACGAGCTAGCAGATATGGCCAATGTTTCTTCTTGGCAGGTCTAATATTCTTTCTAACCTTAACCATTCGCATTCGAAATTTGCCCTAATCAATTTTTTGTGTGCAGTCCTCCTGGCAGGCCGAGCTTGACACCCTGGTTTCAACTACCTCTGGCGTGGCTGGTCCATCTTCTACCATGACCAAGCCTACCCATGCAGCTACTGAATCTTCTATTTTTGCCCAGCTGGAAGACCTCATTTCTCTTTTGGCCTCAGAAATCCTAAAGCACAACGACCTTGACTCTGTTGGGGAATGCTTGAACGCTCTTGCTTCTGAAGGTCAATTGGATAATGAACGTCTTGATTTTTAATCTTTTCATTTTAATGAAATGAAACACCTTTATTCTTACATTTCCCAAGTTGTCGGATTGTGTTTCTTTAAAACTTTTCCATTGATTGGCAATTTGTGAACTAAACCAGTCTGATCCTTGAGATGATATGCCCCCTTGCCGAGAGCCTTGTGAATAACAAACGGCCCTTCCTAATTCGGAGACCATTTTCCGAACCTAGGGCCTTTAATCCTTAATGGTAGAATGGTTTGCCAAACCAATTCGCCCTCGCCGAACGTTTTTTGCTTAACTTTCTTATTATAGGCTCATTCGGCAATTTTCTTTTGTGCGACTAAAAGGTTATAAGCGTCAAGCCGAGCTTCCTCTAAATCTTCTAACTCTTGTCTCATAGCCTAACTGTAGTCGGCACTGAGCAGACTACTTTGCTCAATCATTCTTGGTGAATTTATACTTAGCTCGACGGGCAACATTGCATCGTGTCCATAAGTCAATGCGTATGGAGTCATCCCAGTGGCTGACCAGAGTGAGGTTTGATAGGCCCACAACGCTTCATTTAACTTTAAATGCCACATACCAGGCCTCTCTCTTACCATCTTTTAAAGGATGCCGATAAAAACCTTATTACTTGCTTCAGCTTGCCCATTCGCTTGGGGGTAATACGGTGTAGACTGTTCAAGTCGAATTTTAAGGTTTTCCATATATTCCTTAAACCTGTCAGATGTAAGACTGTACCATTATCTGTTATAATCGTCTCTGGCACACCGAATCTGGTTACGATGTTTTCCTCAACGAAATCACAAACCTCTTTAGTCGTGAATTCGGCAAACGATTTTGCTTCAACCCATTTGGTGAAGTAATCCATCGCGACGAGTATCCATGCGTGCTTCACCGATTCGGAAGACGGTGTACTTTTGTCGATTATATCTATGGCCCATCTTCTAAACGGTCATGGTTTGGTGGCTAAATGCAACGATTCGACTGTGACTCTCTATATAGAACCATGAATCTGGAACTGCACACATCCCCGCACAAACTCGATACAATCCTTTAAAATGCTTGGCCAAAAGTAACCGTGTTGGCGAAGCAACCATTGCATCTTTCGACCAGATTGATGAGCTCCGCATATTCCTTCATGAACCTCGGCAATTGCCTAGGCGGCCTCTTCAGGGCCAAGGCATAGTAACAACAAGCCTTCCTCACCTTTACTGTAGAACACGTAATTCGTGGAGTGAACCCTTGTCTTACAATCGTGTTTACCATTAGGGTTATCCAGGTACCGCATGATCGTTCTTCTATAATCATCTGGAAACGCCTCAACCATGCAAACTTCGACAGGATCTTCTCGTTCTAACACGAAGGCAAGGACATGACTCGCGTTCGGATTACATGATCTTGTTCGAGAACTTGTTGATTAACTAGGGCCGGGTATGATTATCGTATTACGGGTATCGCCCGGCCTATCTTGCCCCCCATAAGTTGCGCGCTGGAGGCTATTTGGGTCAACTCATCTGTAGTAGAATTATGGACTCGAGAAATATGTGTGAACATAATGCCTTCAAAGGACTCGGCCAAATAGCTGGCGACCATGTGATAGGGAGCCAGAGTGCAACTCATGCAACGAAAAGTGCCATTGAGTTGGTTAATCACCAGTTCTGAGTCACTAAGGACAAGGGCGCGAGGTGCCCGTAAGTCGTGAAGGATACTGAGACCGATGATAAGGGCTTAATACTCGGCCTGGTTATTCGAATAGTCGAAGTCTAGCTTTAGAGAGAAATACCACCGACAGTGCTCTGGAGACTGAATGACTATTCCAACCCCAGCCGAAATGGAAGTACTTGAACCATTAAAGTACATTGTCCAATAATTGTCTCGGGTCTCCACCATGCCGATTTTGACGTCGTTGCCCCCAAAGTCATATGGGGACAGGTGCTGGGCCAAGAAATCGGCCAGTGCCTGGCCCTTGACAGCCTTCTAGGGTACGTATTGCAAACTGAACTCAGACAATGCCATTGTCCATTTCCTAATTCGGCCTTTGACAATCTTCTGAGTGAGCATATAACATATGACATCGGTTTAGGCAATGATTTGAGTGACGGATAGGAGCATATAATGCCTGAGTTTAGACGCGGCAAAAAAGAAACTAAACAGAGTTTTTCGACGGCTGAATAGTTGATCTCAGGAGCATTGAGGTTGCAACTAAGGTAAAAGATAGTCTGCTCGTGCCCAGCATCATTGTCTTGTGCTAGAAGACAACCGATGGACTCTTCGGCCGCAGAGATATACAATTTAAGAGGTCTACCTCGTCGAGGCGGGACAAGGACAGGTGGAGTCGAAAGAGCCACCTTGATCTGTGTAAAGGCCTCGCGATGCTCAATGTGCCACTCAAACTTGTTAAAGTCTTTGAGCTTTAGCTGTGTGGAAAAGGCTCGCATTTTCCTACCGAATTCGCAATGAATCAGCGGAGAAAGTTAATCTTACCAAGCAATGATTGTAACTGCTTTTTTGTCGTCGGAGGCAGCGCTTTAATGATTGCTTGAGCCTTGTTCTCGTCAACTTCGATACCCTGGTAATGTACTAAGAAACCTAAGAAATTGCCGGTAGATACACCGAAAGCACACTTAGCAAGGTTCATTTTGAGGTTATGCCGGCGCATGCGTAAGAAAGCTTGGCGTAGGTCTTCCAAGTGTGTTTGTCGACGTTTTGACTTTATTACAACATTGTTAATGTATACTTCGACTGTAGTCCCAATTAGATTGTGGAAAATAGCATTCATCGCTCATTTGTACGTGGTGCCGGCATTCTTTAGGCCGAATGGCATAACGACCCACTCGTATGTGTCGAGTGCCCCCGGGCATCGAAAAGCAGTTTTGTGAACATCGGCCACGGCGATGAAAATCTGGTTATAACCAGCATGTCCATCCATAAAGGATAAAATTTCGTGGTTTGCTACTGCATCGATTAATAGATCCGAAATCGGCATCGTATATTCATCTTTGGGAGTCGCCAGATTTAGATTTCAAAAATCAATACAAATTCTCAAGGCACTATTTTTCTTTAGAACTAGGACGATATTTGCCAACCATTCGACGTATAAAGCTGTCCGAATGAAACTGGCATTTAAAAGTCGAACAATCTCGTCTTTTATGTCGAGTTGCACTTCGATTAAGAATCGTCGAGGTGGTTGACGAAACGGTTTGCATCCAAGCTTAATACGCAACTCATGTTCAACGAGCTTTCGATCTAGACCAAGCATCTCATGGTAACTCCAAGCAAAACAATCTTTAAATTCCTTGTGTAAATTACAAAGCTCTTTTTTCATAGGTTGGGGTAACAAAGCACTAATAAATAAAGGTCATGGGCCTTCGGCCGTCCCAAAATTTATTTCTTCCAAAGGGTCCTTGACCAAAGGCCCACTATTTTCGAGTTCGGCCGATGCAACCTAAACTTTATCCAACGGAAAAACTGGGCCGTTGTCTCCTTCGGCCAGGAATTCAATTAGATTTATGCCCGAATTTGGTTGTTTGGAAATAGCGTACCAATGGGCCAGTAGTCTTTCCATGGTTAATGAAACCATAGCCAGTACCTTTCTTGGCTGGTGTTAGTCATCGGTATCGGTAAGTAGATTGGCCAATCCGACGAGTCTCACCGAATCCTGATGTACAGTCTCGGCAGCAACCTCGATGGCCTTCTGCACTGAAATCCAAGCCAGTCGTCCTTCCTCATTGAAGCCTTGAATAATGATGTTGCCGACGTGATCGTCATAATAACGGGCTTGAATCATGTTAGCCTTGAACGTTTGGTTATCGGCCGGATGTACTACAAGGACTTGGTATAATGACGATGGAATGCAGCCGGTCTAATGAATCCAATGGCGATTGAGCAGCGCATTGTACTCGATATTTGAGTCCAATATGAAGAACGCGATCATGTGGTTATGGCCGGCGACGATCACCTCCAGAGGAAACAGCCCTTTCATCTGGGATTTGTCACCCACGAAGCTGCACATGGTTATTCCAAGTGGGATGAGCTCGTCATTTGACCGTCGTAGGGCTTGCATGATGGAAACGGGCATAACATTAACTGTTGCCCCACAATCGACGAATACCTTGGAAATTGGGTATCCTTCGATATGAGCCGTAACATATAACGGTTTCAGATGTTACAAATTAGTGGTGGGAGATCGGGGAAACAACTCAGGGAGGGCTGCTGTAAGCTTGTCTTGCTTACTTTCTGATCCATCTTCTTCAGTAGTGACAAAGTCAACTTATGTTGCCTCATCGGCAACTACATTGCCATCCAAGAACATTGGTAGGGAAGTAGTCGTCTGAAATTCGATAGGTAAAATGTGAACCACATTGATCTCCATATTGTGAAGGATAGAATGGCCTATCGAGTCATGATCGTCTTCTCCTAGGTTATCAGCCGAAGCATTTTGTCCCTAAGCATCCTCGACTTGAATAGTTGTTGTATTAATAACGAGTTGCTGATCATCCTTTTGTGCTTAGTCATCGCGGGTGTCACCCTCGAGCTCACTCGTTGTTGGGACTTGTGCCGCTTTACGGGTTTGCTCTTGATAAACGATTCGAGCATTTCTTGTATCAAGGTACGCATCTAGTCACGCCACGCGTTCTTTCTCATCAGCCGTAAAGCTGAAGAGAGCCACTGCTGAGAAGACTTTGAAATGGTACCTTAAATATTGAAGGTCTTCCAAAGAAAAGAGAAGCTCGGCGGGGTCTATATCAGTGTATGGATCGACCTCAAAGTTGAGTACCCGAGCTTCGCATATATGTTGGAATCTGGCACCCATTACTGGATCTGTGGTCTTCTGGATAATTTGCTCGGCGTCTCGGGAAGTTAAGGCCAAGTCGAAGGCCTCTTGACACTTATTTGGTAAACCGTTTAAATCATTGGCCGAATGTGTCTTATGAAATTCCCGCATGTATTCTAGGGCTTCGCCGAGGAAATGAGGGTGGAGATTCTGTCGTATCTTGATTAATGGTTCTGGTGATGGCAATGGAGAGAGTTTACTTTCCGATTTCTTTCTGAATTATTCAAAACGAGCTTTCATTTCTCCAGGTCGAAGAAGGAGTTTGATCCGCTTCTCAGATTCTTCAAAGGTAGTTTCGATATCATGATCAGTCGCCTTCTTCCCTTAAAATAATTCATTCATGATTGCTGGGGGCCGTCGATTATCTCCACTCTCCACTGTTTCTTTCAGCTACCACTTAGGAGCCGAATAAGCTTAGGCTTCTTGTCGATGAGCCATGCAATCTATCCGCTGGCGACGACACTTTTGAGACTTTGACAGTGCAGTATACACACTGGTTGGAGAATTGTAAGTGTACCATTATTGGTCGTGTGGTTCCGGCGATTTGAATGTCTTTTGGTTCACCAACGAGCCAAAACTGCTAGAGTTTTGCGCATAGTAATCCTCATTATAAAATGGGGCGTTGAAGTCAAGTCGCTGCCTAGCCGAAAACGGTTCATCGGCTCGTGGTTGGGGTCCAAGCTTGTCAAACACCTTTTGGCACTGGCCCGCGCTGAGTACCTATGGTGGCGTTGCCGCGACAATGGGTGGTTGTCGGGATGTTGCCATGTTTATAGGTAGCTGCCGTGGTGTCGGTACTTGAGGTGGGTTTTCTTTTGACTTGGTTAAGACCACTTGTGTCTTACAATGGCTACACAAAATCATCGGCTCATTAGACTCATCTTCGCTAGATCCAGACATAGCTTCAACTATCGCAGGTCCTATCAATTCTGCCGGTGGCTCATTAGAAAATAAGTCGATCTTGAGCCGTGGCCGAGAATTCTGTTTTACAACATGCTGCATTGGCACGAACTCGCCCTTTATTTACGGTTATTTTTGGGCAGATTGGCACCTACCATGCCAATTGTCGCCGAGGGGAAAGGATTACCATCGATGACCATCTATTTTTTGGGAAACTTTAGTTTGCCCTTGTCGATCCAGCTTTGAATAGCATCACGGAACACCACGCAGTTGTTGGTCGTATGCTTACTCAAGTTATGGTATTTGTAGTATATTTTATCTTTCAACTCTTCGGCCTTAGGGATGTTATGTCTTGGCCGAAGCTTGATAATCTTTGCTAACAATAGCTAGTCGAAGATTGTGTCGGCCTTAGTAATGTCAAAGGTATAAACCTTCGATGTTTTGGCTGGAGCCTCCTTAGGGGCCGCGCAAGTTGTGGCATCATTGGATTGAGCCAAAGACTTGCAAATGTACGGCTTATCAATTACAATCTCAGCAGCGTCTATACTGGCATACTGGGAGTCGTTTCTTCGGTCGACGTGTAACTAACTGAAGGGTTTTTGTATATGGTTCCTCGGGCCGGGGATTTTGATATCTTCTCTTCTGGGAGTAAGTATTCGTACTTCTTAAAATGTTGAGCCAATTCATACATATATCAAAAAATTTCCCCTAGAAACTTCTTTTTATACTCCAAGTCTAAACCATTCAGAGCAATTCTCACGAATTCGACTTCGGGGAGAGGTACTTGGCACCAATTCCTAGCCGACTTAAACCTCATTTGGTACTCCATTGGTGACTCATCAAAAGCCTAAGCCATCCCAGCCAACGAAGATACTGACATATCCATTCCTGGCTGATAGAATTGTTTGTGAAATTTCTCGACCAACTTTTCCCAACTTTGAATGGAGTTTGGGGAAAAATTAATATATCATGCAAATGCCGGGCTTGTTAGCAAGAAGTTGAATAATCGTAACTTGTGATAGTCACTGTTAACGTCCCCACATTACGCGGTAAAATGAGCCACGTGTTCTAGAGAAGATAGGAACGACTCCCCCACAAATAGGCTGAAGTCTGGGATTTTAAAACCCTTCGGATACTTAATGTGCTCGACGTACTCTGGGTACGAATGAATGAATTTAGGGAATTTCGGCCCCTTTTTCAAGGTCGAATCAATCATTCGTTGAATCTCTGCTACACCCACCGCAGGTGTTTTGGGCTCGAATTCATTTGTTTTACTGGTCGATCCGCTTTTTTTCTCTAGATCGATCGATTTAAGCTGAGCGGATCCCGCTTCGACCGTTGACTCTGGTACTACATTATGCTTAGGTAGGGATTGCCTTGACCAATCAGTGAATCCCAAATTATGGGTATTGTTAATCAAGACTTCGAGTAATCTGGTATATACAGCATTGTACCCGCGTACGTCTTTGAGTATCCCTCTTATTTCTCAGCCAATTGTTTGCTCGAATTGCTGAGATTGTTCCTCCAGTCGTCTTCTGAAAAAAAGACCTAGATAGTGGATCAGAAGCTTCACCACCGTCCTCATCACAATCTTCTACCGTCCCCTCGGCAAAACATTCTTTTGTGACTTTAGTAAGGACTCATGTATTATGGGGTGGCTCTCGCCGAGGATAACTTCCCTCTCTCGGCGTGAGTCTGGTGTCACGGCAACAGTGCTTTGTGCCTGTGACAGGCCTTCAGGACCTGTATTCTGGATTGTCGATGTGGTAGTAGACTTTCCCATCCTTGTCTTCTTCTTCACCGACCGTGTTTCAATGGGCATAAACTTCATAGTTTTAGCACTGGGTCCTACCGGGCGTGCCAAAATATTGACTCTAAAAACTATTAAGCCTACACGGCGTGCAAGCCGAGTAATTAATAAGCTAACTACGTCCTTTAGTTGTGTGCGGGGCGTGCCAACTCGTCAGCCGAGCTCGACCGGGAAGTAAAATGTACTGATGTGCTGCATTGACGTGCGCGGCTGACTTCTATGTCATGCAATTGCGGCCGAGGAAGGAACACGCCTCGGTCTCTGGATTCTCGAGCCTGAAGACAAGGTTACTAATTACAAAGTTCACAAGCCGTGGTCGCTGGCTTCGGTCACGGTGACAGTATTCGTCAGAGTAAACTCACGTCGAATTGACACTCAAAGTGATTCAAAGTTTTGATGGTGAATTTGGTTCAGCCGTCTGAATGCCGAACTTTAAATCCCACGTGTGAGTATGCGATCATAAAATAACTCGGCGTTTGACGTGCCGAGCCTAACAATCAGTAACACCTCACCTGGCCGAGAAGACTGATGAGATAACCTCTATTAACAGGGATCCAAAAACCATTATCAATTGTGACTTGGATAGATACCTAGTCGGCCTCGACGTAGTGCTGTTTGTCTAAACGGAAGGTGCTTCAAGGTCGACCAAACTGAAGGTATCACCGGTTACCTTCACATTGTTGTTTATCCAAACTGAAGATGTGAAGGCGGAAAAAGAAAACAAAAATCGCAAGGGTGTTGAGAGGTTTCACGTAGAGCGAGAATTTGCACAGGGTAGATTTGTGTGTTTAGTTGGAGGTCCCTTTCCCGTTGCCATTGCATCTGTATTTATAGTAGATGAACCTCCTCCGATTGAATCACAACCTTACTCGGGCTATGACTCCTTACGCCAATCTAACTCTATCTCGGCCATTCCTTCTTCCGTTAGGACTTTGATCCTGCCCCTTTATCAGGCCACATCCATATCTCCTCGCCGAGACTCTTTGCTACACTAGGACTTTACTTCCTTGTCCATTTAACCATAGGACTCCCTCATTTATCTCTATCTGGATGACTCATTTTCTTATCAGGACTTGGCCGACCCCAGTTAGTCAGCCAATAAACCAGATCCCCCACAACACCTTTCAAACTAAGCCTCTGGGCCGAGAAACACTCCACGCTCGGCCCAAACCATTATTTTGGGCCCAAACATATGGTTACAGTCCTCAAAACATGCCACTAATACATTTTGACCTGCGCTAGTATTCTAATGCGAAAGCAACTCAAAGATCATGTAAACAAAGTCAAAGAAGCAACTTTTCAATTCATCCGAACAGAAAAACCAAAACTTTTAATGAACAAATCAATTAAAAACCTTAGTTCTTTACCGCATATCTATATCGGAGGTTCAAACTCGAGAAGATTCGGCTAACTGAGAAAGATCTCCTTGTAGTCTGAGCAAAACTGCCGTATTTGTATGTATACAAGTCTTTTCTAAGACTACACTTCAGATAAATAACAAAAAAAAAAAAAACTTGAAACGTAATAATTTAGATGGACATTCTAGCTTTGCAAGCCGGATTTCTTAAGACGAGGCTGAAAGTGAAGGGAAACAAAATCTGGCCACTGAACACAGCAAATCGATGATTCAGAAGAAAGGAATCAACGAAATTTTGCAATTGAGAATCAATTCGAACATAACAAATGAATTGAGAGATTTTTTTTCCCTCCAATTGAACTCTTCAAGTGTTACTTTTAAGTAAAATTGTAGTATTTTTGTATTGTAACTATAATATGGTGCAGAGGGGGCATGGGAGGAGGGGGAAGCGAAATGTGCAGTCGCATAAGACTTCAAATTTGAAGGGCCCTTAAAAAAAATTTCATCTAATATTATGTAATAATGTTCTATATTTAAAAAAAAAATCTTTTGTTAGCACTTTAAAATCTCATTGTGCATTCTTTACAAAAGTTTTTTTTTTCCTTTCTAAATATAAAAGGGTAATGCTGTATAGACTAAAATTTTAAACTAAATAATGTCATCAATAGTAAATGACCACGTTTATCAACGTTTAAGCAATAATCCAATCATCAACTTACATGTCATTTAATTTACAAAATTTTGTCTACATATTTAGTCTCCTTAGCATTAGTCAATATAAAAATTTGGAGTACAATGAGATATTCTAATTGTCATGAATAATAACACCCTAAAAACGATGGTTTTTCAAATTTATTATATAAAATGTTATATATTCAAGTGAAATTTTAAAGTTAGAGTTTTGAAGTTTTTTTTTCTTCATGTTTGGTTGTTAAAGATCGAACTGCTTTTGATTATTTAGTTAAGGTTATGTTTGTAGCTTTTTACTTGTAATTAATGACATTTGTAAACTTGCAATTAGTGAGTGTTAAAGTTTGTTTTGATTTAAGTGATTGTTTTCTAACATCAATACTTTGTTAAAACTCTCTTTAAGAAAAGCTAACGAAAAGTCCAAAAAAAACTTTAGTTTTAATGAAAAGCCTTTTTAAAGATGTAGTGAATAGTACCAGAAAAGATAAAAACGTGGTTTTTCATTAAAAGTAAACAGTATCGAGAATGTTTCGTTAAAACTCCATTTTTAAAACAATCTTAAGGATGAGCTCTTTTATAATTTTTGCACAAAATTCCCAAAATCTCAAAGACGGTCCTGATATGGTGCCGCTCTTACCTAACTTTTTTTTGTATCTAACATACATTAGATCACAAAAAAAGTTGGGATAATATTGTCGGTATTACTATACTCCGCAATAACAGTAGAATATTTTTCTTCTTCAATTATTGGGCTTTTCTTTATTAATTGATCATGAGGATATAGGATCTTCGATTATTCATCCATATATGAGAATTTTGTTTGCTCTTTCCTTAGGGTAAATTAAAGTCTCGCTTGTAATAAAAAAACAAAGATGACTGAGGAACAATTCGTAGTTGAGAATTTTTCTTATTCAAAATACAAAAAACGAGTAGACCAAGTAGTTGGTGCATACAGAGTGTTATATCATATATATAATATTTTTTTTATTTTCTCAGATTAATTTTGTTCTGGTAAGAAATAAGATAGTTGAGTCGGTCCCTCACTCTATCTATGCAGGTCATTTCACGCTATATATATGGTTGCCATAATATTGTCGATCATAACAAGAAAAACATGAGTCTTCAATGAAAAAGTAACAAATAATTTGTGCCCAATCTTTTTCTCGACAAACTGCCAACTTTAAATTCTTTTAAGGTCAAATCGGGCCGACTCAAATAATAGGTGGGTTATATATCACCTGCAGTTGTTTAAAAATGGTTCAGCTTGACTTCTGCTTCTTGTTTGGTTGGCTAATTAGTAATTTTCATTTTTCTAATCAGACGTTGTTGACATAGTTTGAAAACTGTGACTTGATTTGTCAATACACTGAGAAATTAGCAATCAATATAAAATGCCCACCTATGTTACATGTTGATGGCTTGAGTTGTATCGGTTGTTTCATATATATATATATATATATATATAGAGAAAAAAATGAAAATCCCTCCCCTTAAGCAATTCCTACATATATATACACACACACATACACACACATATATATATATATAACTAGAGTGATGTTATTATTTTTTACTTTACACACGTTTTTTTTATTTTCAGTTATAAAATCGAATAAATTAAAAAAATTAAATGACAGAAATTAACATAATGAATGTGAAAAATAAAAAATAATGTGTCGATAGCACCACTCTATTCCTATACATATCTCAGCTATATTTTCAAAGAAAATGACGACTACATGAAAGCATAAGAAATAAAAGTCCACGCAATTTTGGCGTTGTATTCTTATCAAGATTTAGAGCTTCCTAAAGTACTTCCATATGCCAGAGTTGGTCGATCTGTATCTTCATGTAAGTCGTCAAAACGTTCTTGAAAGAAAATTTGCTACGGAAAAAGAAAAAAAAAATTGAATAGAAGATTGGGGAGAATGGATTTTAATTTCTACCGGAGTAGGCAAGGCAGGTTAGGCCATATTAATTCATCAAAGTTGAAAATTTGTCACGTAAAGATTTCGGATGTGTTTATGTTGACCTCAAGAAGAAGATGAGGTGATGAATCTGTCACCCCTTCACAATAACTTTTATCATACAACCAATTAGTTTTATCTCCTAATTTCGCTGTGTATTCTTTATTGACTAATTATATTTTGCACCCTTCATGTTTGCAATGATTTTTAAAATGAGTCTTGAAGTTCTACTTTTATTACATTGTACCTTGAAGTTTTGAAATTGAACACTTTTCATCTTCAGTCTTTTTGAACATCTAATCCTTCATTTAATTGGTGAGTTTTCTTTTTCTATTTTTAATCAATGTAGTGCAGATGTGGTTTACACTTTAGGTCCATGTAAGAGTCTCACGCTCATCATGTTATCAATTTAATAAAGATCAAATAATCAATCTGGCCAAATGCATAAATTGATACTATGGCGGGAACTAATTCCACACAAGTGTAGAATTATTATGGTATCCCTACAACCAAAAAGGAAAAGACAACTGAGACCTTATCACACCGGTATGGTGTGAACCAAAAACTCTCTAATGCCTAAGTTAGATTTAACTATAGGAAGAATGAATCTCAAGCTAATAGTTGCATTTTCATGTAAATGATCATGCCTTTATATAACATCAAACATGGGATTGAAGATGAATCACTACGGCATGCGTAGTGCTCCCTTAGTGATTAGTTTCACGCAATTTCACGTATTTAGCCAACACTTCTTGACCATACAGAGACGTGATGAAGGGCACCAATTATGAGTCCATTTAAAATTAGTTGAATATCAGAGTGCACGACGAACAAGATTACAAAATAATAAGAATTTTATTGAACAAACGAAAATGCCAAAACAGCTACAAAATCCCAAGAGGCTACATTGCAAATAATTTGATTGATAAAAATACTAAATACAAAGAGGCCTTTATATGGAGAAAGACTAAAGCAAACCCTAGACTAAAGCACTAAAACAAACCCTAGATAAAAACAAATACTTAATGGGCAAGTAACTAATCCTTGGCCCGCAAGATAACTAATAACAATCTAAAACTCCAACAAAATTAACTCTTAACTACATCGGTGATTGTGGCATATGTATGGATGGTTTGGAAATCATGTCGAAGCTTCCTTGTTCAACCCTTCTAGGCTAACCTTATACGTGGGTCCAACTGGGCTCACGAGATCCATTTTGGGCAATGCATGTCCAATTGAGCCCGTCCACTTTGTTGTATGGTTGTGGCCAAGGTTCTAAAAGATGCTAGGCGATAGTCGGGCAATAGGCTGGGGCCTAGTGCCTAGGCGGCTAGGCGGGGTCTAGGCGGGCGCCTAGGCAGACTAGGTGGATTTAAGTAAATCCATTATATTTTGTGTAAATAAGTGTCTGTTTATACTTAAAACATATATAATTTCATCATAAACTACAAAATAGAATGACATATGTATTATGAAGTATTGGAAGATAATGAAAACATGAGGAACAAGCATATAATGTGTGCTCATTTAAGTAATCAACAAGTCTCTTAAAATTTACTGAAAAAATTAAATGCAAATTGAAAGTTATCTATTTTTTATCCAAGTAAGTTGCAACCTAGGTAGGTGCCTAGGAAAGTCTGGGCGAACTAGGCGGTGCCTAGGCAGTCTAGGCGGGCGCCTAGGTGGTCTAGGCGGGCGCCTCAGCTGGTTTAGGCACCTTTTCTTAATTTTCAAATGCCTAGACATTAATCAAGGCGGTGACCAGCCGCCTAGCGCCTAGGTGGGGATTTTTAGAACAGTGTTTGTGGCTCAACGCATCATTTTATGTGAGTCAATCACATGTGGTGTGGAGAATGAGAGATATTTTAATGTACTCAAAACAAAAGTCGATAAATTACATGTCATAATAAAATTGGAGAGAAGATAAATTTTTTAGGGGTTTTTTAGACCTGGCATTCGTGTCGTGTTTCTCGTATTCGTATCGTTTTCGTGTCATACCCGATAGCTTAACGGGTCATGTCGTGTAATACCCGTTAAAGTAAACAGGTAATATGACCCGACCTGTTAATATTATCAGGTAATATGACCTGACCTATTACCCGTTAAGAAAAATATATTTTAAATCAATAAAAATGAAAATGAAAAACATAATTTGACCCAAAAAATATGTAAAACATAATACTAAATTTCAGGGTTGACCCTTTCATGAAAGTTGTAAAGTTTTTCATTACGAGTGATTACATTTTTCACACTTCTACACTAATTACTATTAATTTTGCACTAAAAAAAACAATGTTCATGAGATTTGGACGTTTTATAAATTTAAATAACCATGTAACCATCGTCTAAGCGTCAAGGATGCAATTATGAACGTTTATTATGCTTTCACATCTTTCAGACTTATACATTAATGATTATAAATTTTATTTATTTTGAACTCCCTTAAAAATACTATTCATGAGAGTTTGTATGGTTTTAAAAATTCAAAAGATCATATACCCATCCTCAAAGTCAAACAGTAGAGGATGTGACTACGAGCGTTTGCATATTTTTTTCATATTTTTCGCACATATAAATTAATTATTATAATTTTTTAATTGTGTTTGTATTTTTAAATTACTTGATATTTTTATTTGTAATGTGTTTTACGATTTTTAATCTCAATCTTTGCCTATAATATACTATAAAAATAAATAAATAAATAAAAGTTAAATTTTAAAATTTATTTAGAATAATAATTAATAAACAATATATACATATTTATTATATCTATTTTATTTTATAGTAATTTTTTTTTAGTAATTTACAAAATTAAAATCATCAAAATAATTTTTCTTATTGCGTCGAAACAGGTTACCCGCATGTCACTATCGTGTAAACCCGTTAAGGACCCGTTATTAATGGATTATTATCGTGTGACCCGATAATGACCCAATTAGTTATCGTGTTGACCCGAAACCCGTTATTTTCGTGTCGTTTACGTGTCGTGTAAGAAATTGTCAGGTCTAGTTTTACTTGTATTATGACATTTGATATACCATCTTGTATTTTCTGAGTAAACTGAAAAATCTCTAGTGGAAAACAGGCTAGCTTGGCAGAGGTATCACCTCGGCCAGGCGTGATTTTGTGGGAGACATCTTCTCATTGCATTAATTCTTAACCTATGTGAGGGTTGGGTACTGGTGTAACCCTAGGGCTTATTTTGTCATCCTCACTCGCTTAGTTAATGTGGCGTTCTCTCTAAAGCCGGTGAAATTTAGTTACTAAGAAAAAAATTAAAACTTCATAGTCCATTGTGAAAATCACTCCAAACCTTAAAGGTGTGCAATATAATTAGCTATATTCTTTTTATTCTTTGATAATACAATTACTCACCCCTATGTTGTTATTTTTCTTTTGTCTTCTCTATGGTCCTTAGTTTTGATTTCGTTGTTATGAAGCTATATTACCATTCACATGTTTTTACCCCATTATTTTGTACTCGTTTTCTCAAAGTGGTTTATGAACATTACCAAAATAGTGGTTTATGAATTCTTTTATTAAGTTTGCTCCTACGCTCTAGGTAAATTACATATCTGATGCACCTGCACTACATTCCAAGTAAAACACAAATTCAAAAACCGTTATATACCAAACCAATTAGGACAGCTCTATTCCAGCTATTTAAACCCAAATTGTATCTTTTGAGCAGGTAATAAACTAGCATAAGCAATGCCCATCTACTGAGCTGGTAGAGAAGGTGATATTTTAGGTGTATTATTTATGAGATAAGAATTTACTTTTACGACTCATAGAGAAGGTACAATTTTGCTTTCTATATGATATATGAAATTAGCTAAAATAGAAAGATTTGAATCTTCGGTGGCTGGAATAGAAAGATATGGAAGACATGAATGACAAAGTATTGAAAGAGTGAAATATCCAAAGTACCCCTATGTAGATATGCTATCGAGATAACATAGATATCATAGATACATAGTCTTTAATGAAATGGATCCTCATTTCTTTAAATGGGGATTAGTTGTGGGGCCCATACCACTTCGAACTTCAAATGATCCGAACCATTCATTTTTTTAAGTTGTACCTCATTGATCATTCTTACAAAATCTTGGCCAAATCGGAAATATTTGAGGCATCTATTTCATAACAGTTTAGCAATAAATATAGGGATTTGAGAATTGAGATTGAAGAATGTAAGAAAGAACAAGGAGATGAATGATTTCTGTTATTTCACAAGCTAAAGGAATACATTGAGTTATCTGCTATTTATAGAAACTATCTAGCTTGCACATTAAGCAACCTCCTAACTAACCAATACACAAGATGATGCCATTTGACCTTACTAACTAACAACACAAGATGATGACATCTGTCATTACTCCCCCTCAATCTCAATTGGGGAACCCTAGCTTGAGATTGGAACAATGCTGAAAGAATGAAGGTCCATGTAGGCTTTTTGTAAACACATCAGCTAATTGATCACCAATTGGAATATACTGCACTTGTATATCTCCTTTCTGAACCCATCCTCAAACACAGTGAAAGTCAATTTTCAAGTGCTTAATCCATGTATGAAACACTAGATTTGAATATAATGCTAAAGTAGAGATATTATCACAATGCAATGTTGGAGGTGAAGGCAAAAACACTTGCAAATCTTTCAATATCAACTTGTTCCACGCAACATCAGCAGTTGCATTGGCGCTAGAGCCTTATACTCTGCCTCAATGGAACTTCTTTATGTAAGATATTTTTGAAATCATAAGAAGAACAACAACATGACATTAGGATCACGGATTTGATAAAATAAAATTACAATAAATCAATTACAATTTACTTATCTTTGGAACAGAAGACATGACTCTTGCGGATAACAAAGGAGTCTTCTACTTTCAACAAGCGGAAGTGTTCCAGCAATAATAGGGTTTGCTCGAAATGGAACGTGTATCTTGTGAAAGCGGGGACACCCTTAATATATAGTGATTAGGGTTCCTCCAATTCCACCTATTATAGTAATTAAAGGAATACACCAAATCACCATTTATTCTTAATGTTGTCCCACCAAGGCATGTACAATGTCTTACTTAATTAGGGTTTCAATTAGTCAACTAAATATATCATGGTTCCATGATTCTTGCTAACCAATATTCAATCACGTTAAAAGCCAAATATCTTGAAGATCAAGTTATTTGTCTTTCAAGTAATTTGATTCATAATAATTGACAACTCAACATGAGTCTTACACTTTAAACATACCCTTGCTTTTTGGATTGCCAAGACAGAGGATTTGATCCCAGAAAAACTACATAGCCAATAGTTGATCACCTTGTATTAATATCTGATATCAGCCAGCATCACTATAAGATTGGAGATCCATTGTTGGTGTAGTAGTATAATGAAGACCACATTCTAGTCTCTTGCAAATATCTCATAATTCGTTTCACCAAATGAAAATGAACGTCGGTATAAACTATCAAGCATATTTAACAGCATATGCAATATCTAGCCTAATGAAGGTTAGATATTGCAAAGCTCCTACCAAACTCCTAGAAAATGTAGGATCATCCATTGGCACGCCTTCATCTTTGAGTAACTAAGCGTGGGGTTTACATGGTGTAGGAGAAGATTTGCAAGTTTCCATCCCTACCTTTTTTAATAAATCTTTCACATACTTTGCTTGAGAAACAAAAAGATCTCCATTTGGTTTATAAGTAATTTGAAGTCCCAAAAAGAATATAAGTGGTCCCATATCCTTCATTTCAAACACTTCGCTGAGATCATCAATCACTTGTTGAATTAAAACAGTATTTGAGCCTATGATAATAATGTCATCTACTATAATAGTAGAATGACCACATTAGAACCATGTGTTTTCACAAATAGACTAGTATCTGAATCTGTGACATTGAACCCCAAATTAGGTAGATATCAGTGAACATTGAATTCTAAGCCCTTGGTGCTTGTTTAAGAACATAAAGGGACTTCACCAATTTGCAAACATAGTTAGGATGTGTGGAACCATGAAATCCTTGTGGCTATTTCATAAAAGCCTCCTCTTGTAAGTCTCTATGAAGAAAGGCATTTTTTTTTTACATCAGATTGCCTTAAGAACCATTTCTGTGAAGTTGTCAAGGCCAAAACAATTCTCGCAATGCTGTGTTGAACTACTAGGCTAAATGTATCATCATAGTCCAATCCATGTTCTTGACTGAAACCTTGAGCTACAAGCCTAGCTTTGTATCTAAAAATAGCTCCATTATGATCCTTTTTTATTTTATAAACCTACTTACTCCCTATAATGTTTCTGTGAGAGGGTGGAGAAACCGATTCTTATGTTCCTTGTCTCTAAAGTGCCAAGAACTCTTCAGTCATAACTTCTCTCCACTTATAGATGAAACAACTACCTTGTATAAATTAGGCTCAGAAAGTTCACATATATTGAGCAATGCAATATAACCTTTATAACTGATACCACTTGAATTTTCAGGTGAACATGCAAAGACTGCACTATAATCCTTTCTTTTAATTAGCACCTGATCTTAATCTAGTATTCATAGAATGTAGAGAAGATGAAACTAGAGAATTCTAAGCTGTAACATCATTAGTTGCACTAGGAGAATCAAGTGAGAGAAGTATCTCTAGTTGTGCAAGGTTATGGATAAACAACAAAGTATGAGTTGATTAGAGATGAGTGTTGAGTGGAACGGTCTATATTTAAGAACATGGAGCACTATTCTGAGAAGAACTGGATCTCAACCGTACTAAATTAATATCACTACTCTGCATTTGAACCCAGCTGAGATGAATCTGATGAACTGACTATCTGAGATGACTGAAATGAAAGAGTATGTATTTCAGTTGTTGAATGTATTTCCCTTGAGTTTTAAGCCCTCTCTGTATCATTATGCTGATGATGTGATAATATAATGGGAACATTCATAGGGTGTCTCTGAGAAGCCTTATATAAACTATTCAAAACTGACCCACAACTATCACTGTTTTTGAAAGGGAAAATAGTCTCATCATGAATTACATCTTTGGAGATGAATAATTTCTTTTTCAATCTATGATAACATTGTACCCTTTTATACCCCAAATAATAACCAACAAACACACATTGATCAGCTCTAGCTTTTATCTTGCTAGAATTGTATGGTCTCAAGTATGGATAGACTATTGTTCCAAATACTTCAAAGTTTTCAACTCAAGATGATGCCCAAACAATCTAAAAAATGGTGATTACATAGATAAAGACTTGCAAAGCATTCTATTTATAAAAAAGACAGCATGAGCACATGCATGATACCAAAAATTATGAGGCATTAATGCTGTAGAAATCAATGTAATAGTTGTCTCTAAGATATGCCTATGTTTTCTCTCAGCCATTCCATTCTATTGAGGTATATAAGGACAGGTAACAAGATGAATAATTCATTTTGTAGCCAAGAACTTCTTAAATGCACCATTCATATATTCACCACCACCATCATATTAAAAATACTTTACTTTAGCTTGGAAGTGATTCATAATACATGCATAAAATTTCTCAAACACAGAAAACACCTGAGATTTATAAACCAAAGGAAAGATCCATGTAAACCTTGTATTTTCATCAACAAAACTAACATAGTATTCATACCCTTCCACTGATACAACTGAACATGGTCCCCAAACATCATTGCTTATTCTTTCAAATGAATTCGCAATGGTGTGTGTTCTAGGAGTGAACACTTGCCTTGACATCTTGCCACTAAGACAAAACTTACAAACATGCTTGACAACATCAAGTTTATACAAAACCTTAGAATAGGAAAGCATATTATTTAAAACTTCATTAGTTAGATGTCCTAGCTTATGATGCCACAGAAAAGCCTTCACAACTTGTCCCCAAAAAAGCTCTTTGAGATGAACGCAACAGATCCTTGTGATTGAAAAACAACTACTTTGGAATGTAATACAAGCCTCCTACTCCATTTCATTAGAATTATCTTTGTTTTGTCCTACACCCAAAAACTAAATTCATCTCAAATTACACAATAGTTATTGTCTTTACACAAGGTATTAACAGATAATAAACTTGTCGCAAGTTGAGGAACATGTAACATAGTAAGGAGATTTAATGTTTTTAAAGAAGTGAAAATAGAGGATGATCCAATATTTTTCAATAAAAGGCATTCTCCACTGCCCACAATGATTTTCTAATCTCCTTCAAATGGTGTTAGTATGTTGAGACTGTTCAAACCTCCTGTCGTATGATGAGTAATTCTTGTATCCATGATCTAAGCTTGGTTGGGATTGAAATCATTTGCAGATTGAGCTGTCATTGTAGTGAGGGATGTAGGTGGATTGGATCCTAGAAATGCACAATTACAACTATGATAACAGTTGAGAGCAATTTGGCCTTTTTTCCTACATATTTGACTCTCAGGTATAAGTCCAAGAGATGTAGGTTGTTGCTCATTCCTATAGTAGCAATTTGGGGTTGTATGGCCTCTCTTATTACAAATCTGACACTTAGGGATCACAGTAGACTTTTGACCATTGTTGCCATACCAATTACTCCATGATTAATTGCTCCTATTTCTAGAAGAGCCATTGAATCCTCCATTACTCTTGTTGTTGAAACCACCATTATTGCAATTGAATCTTGGTTTTAAGTTGTACCAAGACCCATTGAACCCTTCATTGTTTCTATCATTATATTGTTCATTGCTTCTGTTTAGATGAAACTGATGTGGAAAATTTCCTTGTGTGAATTGCCCTCTATAAGGACCAGTACCATTTCATCTCTGATTTGGGCCCACAAAACCAAAGTAGTTGTTGTTTTACTGTCCAGCATGTGAATTCTAGCTTGATGAATTTGATGATTCTCTAGAGAAATATTATCTGTTTGCACCAGCTTCTGATGACTCTCCACTGCAATACATGGTTGACATTGGAAGCTGTCCAAATAAAGGTGTTTCTTCAGCTATTTTCTCAGCACTCAACAACTGAGCTCGAAATTCTTTAAGAGTTATGGAAAAATCCCTTGCCACAATTACAATTCGAATTATGTTGTCCTCTGGTGGAAGACCAGCCAAATCTGCCACAAGAAAATCATTATCAGATATGGTTTCCCCTGCAGCAAGTAATTGATCTTTAAGATGTTTGAGCCTCAACAAATACTTATCAATCGAATATGCGCTTTTTCTAATAGTATGAAGTTTAGTTTTGAGGTGATTAATCCTTGTTCTTGAAACAGTGGCATATCTATCAGTTAAATGTGTCCAAGCTTCATGAGCTATCTTATTTCCCACAACATATTCAATAGCTTCATCACCTAGTGTAGCAATCAGTAGACTTCAATTTCTGGCCATGGCATCTCCTTCGTCGGAATCGGCCTCTCTCATTCATCCTATTCTGAATGAATCTTCAAACCCTAATTCTTTGAATTCAGTCTCCGTCATGATCCAAAACATCTGATCCATGGTGCCAATCAAGCTCACCACTACAAATTACTTGACCTAGAGTGCTCTCTTTGCTCCAATTTTTCGTCATTACAACATTACTAGTCACATTGACGATTCTATAGCGGCGCCATCTCATTTTCTTCTTGATTCTTTGGGCAACCGCACTGTCAATCCTGAATTTGTTTCATGGTATGAGAATGATCAAAATATTCTCATCTGGCTCAACTTTACACTCTTAGTCTCACATTCATAAGCTTCAATCTCGTCTTCAAAATCTTACCAGAGGAGATTCTACTGCTGCTCAGTATCTTCAGCAAATTGAGGCAATTGTTGATGCCCTTGCCAGTGCCGGCTCTCCGGTTGAAGATTCTGATTTTATTTATGTCACTCTTCATGGTCTACCCCTAAGTATGATTCATTTATTGATGTCATTCAATTTCATCTCGGATCGACCACTATTGATGAGCTTCATGGTCTGTTACTTAGCAAAGAGATCCAATTGGTCAATCGTAAGAAAACCACCTCAGAATCTTCTACATTTCAAGCTCTCCATAGCTCTGTTGGTATTGTTCCCCTTCCATCATCAAACCCTAACTCTTAAGCGTTTGTTGCTCAATCTCCTTTTATCTTCAATACTCAAGGTCGTGGACTAGATCATAACTATAATCGTGGCAACTCTAATCGAGGCAATTTCAGATCTTATAATCATCCAATATTGTGCAATAATAATCGCTCCAACACCAACAATCATCGTTATAATCGTGTAGGTCGCCAATATTTCTCTTCCTACACTAAGAAGAATTCATGTCATCAATTTGATCATGGGGCATGTGATTGTCCTCGTCGCATGAATCTAGCTTATGGTGGCAAGTCTTCTTACTCAGTTATGGTGGCAAACAGCTCATCCAACACCTTATATGACAAACTCTTCTGTAGCCTTACAAAATCCTGAAGCATATACTGGTCCAAAACAAGTATACATTGGTGATGGCAAAGGTTTGTCCATCACTCACTCTGGTTCTATTACTTTGAACACATCTACTAGTATTTTTGAGCTTAATAAAGTACTATATGTGCCTGCATTGAAACATAATCTTCTATCTACCAATCAATTTCTTATTGATAACAACTGTTCTCTACATCTTTATCCTGCTTACTTCACTGTGAATGATCTTTCTTCGGGGAAGATGCTTTTTAAAGGACCTGTCCAGCCAGGTTTCTATCCTTTTCATTTTTACTCTTCCGCAACTGATCATCCTCATGCTCTCACTGCATCTGTCAAGGCTTCCAAAGATGTGTGGCACCAAAGATTGAGTCATCCTTATGTCAAGATCATAGATAAACTTGCATCACGGTCTTGTATTTCAGTTTTATCTCATTCAAATAAGTCTTTTTGCTCAGATTGTGCATTAGGAAAATGTTCTCGACTTTCTTTTGCTTCTACAGCTTGTACAACTAGCAAGCCAATAGAAATTGTACACACGGATGTTTGGGGACCATCACTCATAGCCTCTTGTCACGGTTTTAGATATATGTCCTCTTTGTAGATGACTTTACTTGATATTGTGGGTTCTATCCCTTGAAATACAAGTCTAATGTACCGTCCATTTTTATGCAATACAAGTCTCTAGTTGAAAACACTTTGTGTACAAAGATTATTACTTTACACTCTGACTCTAGTGGTGAATACTTGAAAACTCAGTTTTCAAAGTTTTTAGCTATAAATTGTATTTAGCATCAACTCATTTGCCCTCACACTTCTAAACAAAATAGATGTGTAGAACGCAAGCGTCGACATCTAGTTGAAACTGCTCGTACTATGTTAGCAGCTTCTAAGGTCCCTCACATATAATGGGTTGAAGCTTTTCACACAGCCATCTATCTTATCAACAGATTGCCAACTGCATCACGATCATCTCCTTAGGAATCTCTATATCATCGGGTACCTAATTATAATTCCCTAAAGGTCTTCGGCTATGCTTGTTTCCCATGGTTAAAGCTTTACAACTCTTCCAAGTTGGATTGTAAAAGCAAAGCCTGTGTTTTCCTTCGTTACAATTTAAATCATAAGGGCTATAAGTGCCTTGATCTTGTCACCAACAAATTATACATCTCACGACATGTTCTCTTCAATGAATCTACTTTTCCTTTTCACGATATCTCATCTTCTCCACCTTCAATCCTATATACCACTTCTAGATCACCTATTCCTTCAACTCTTATCTTTACACTTCCTCCACACTCACATCCACCTACCATGTCTCCCTCCTCTCAGACTACCATTTCACCCACTCGTATCCTGTCTTATTCACTCAATCAAATTTCTCATTCTTCTGTGGTAGTTACAGAACATTCTCCCGTTCCCTATCTCAATATTCATCTAATGCAAACACGATCCAAATCTGGCATTTTCAAGCCGAGAGCTCTTACTGCCACTAAACACCCTCTCCCATCTCATCTATCTCTTGATTATATTCCTAATACATATCTTCAAGCCTCAAAGTCTTCTCGTTGGCGCCAAGCTATGCAAGAAGAGGTTAATGCCCTCATCAACACTAGCACATGGTCTCTTGTCCCTAAATCTACATCTCAGAACATTGTAGGCTGCAAATGGGTTTTTAGAATTAAAAGAAAGCTAGATGGTACTATCGATAGGTACAAGGCTCGACTTGTGGCCAAGGGATTCAATCAACAGGAAGGTTTAGATTACACATAAACCTTCAGTCCAATAGCTAAACCGGTTACTATTCGACTTCTTCTTACCCTCGCAGCTCAATATGATTGGTTTTTAAACCAACTCGATGTTAGCAATGTTTTTCTACACAGGACACTCACTGAATCAGTTTTCATGCATCAGCCTCCCGGCTTTGACGATCCTACAAAGCCATCTTATGTCTGCCACTTGCACAAATCATTATATGGTTTGAAACAAGCTCTAAAAGCTTGGTATAAGAAACTTCATGGTGCTCTTCAATCTCTTGGTTTTACAGGGTCTCCCAATGATCATTCTTTGTTCATTAAAAAGACTTCAAATTATGCTGTTGTTTTCATTCTTGTGTATGTTGATGACATCTTAGTAACTGGGCCAAATTCTGCAGAATGTCAAATAGTTATTCAACAACTTCGTTCTATGTTTCCCATTAAAGATCTCGGACCTTTTCATTACTTCCTTGGTCTTGAAGTCAAAAGATCTTCATCTGGCCTTTTCATCTCTCAAACAGTATATCGTGGATTTGTTATCCAAAGCCAACATGACTGGTGCAAAACCTTGTAGTACACCCCTGAACACCTCTAAACTTGATCATGACTCTCCTTTGTGTGACAATGTCTCTAAGTATCGATCTTGGTTAGTGCTCTCCAATATCTTACGTGGACACGATCGGATCTCAGTTTTGCAGTGAATCTTGTCAATATATGCATCAACCCAGAATTTCCTACTTTCAGGCTGTCAAGTGAATTCTTAGGTATCTTAAGGGATCGATTGATCTTGGCTTATGGTTTTCCAAGAGTTCTACACCTCCCACGATCATTGCATTCTCAGATGCCAATTGGGCTAGCTGTGCCCTTGATCACAGATCTACTAGAGGCTATTGTGTTTTTTTGGGTAATTCCTTGATTAGTTGGAGTGCTAAAAAGCAACCAACTGTTGCACGATCTTCAACAGAGGCAGAGTATTGTTCTCTTGCCAACACTGCTTCTAAAATCACTTGGGTTTGTCAGTTGTTAGTGGATATTGGTTATTGTTTGCCTCACTCTCCCCAAATCTAGTGTGATAATATTTCTGCCATCTCTCTTACCAAGAATCCTATTTTTCATGCTCGAACCAAGCATGTAGAAATAGACTATCATTATATTTGAGAGAAAGTCTTGGCCAAACATATTTCTGTGCATTTTGTCTGTACCCAAGATCAGGTTGCTAATGCACAAAGTCTCTGTCCAAATCCAGATTTCATCTTCTTCGTGACAAACTTCAACTTCGGGCTCCCCACTTTTGTTTGAGGGGGGATATAAAGGGCAATATTGTAACTACACTATCTAGAGATATTACTTAGTGATTAAGAAATCTATTAGTTAGTTGTAGTTTGTTGTATTTTGCTTACCTTAGTGGTTACAAGATACTAGTATATATATATACTCAAAGTGTAACTTTATTGAGTTGGATAAATGAAATCATTTTTACCAAACACAAACCACTTGCAGTAAAGCCTTTTAATTACTAAATTGAAGGGACATGCAATGATGCAAACAATGCCAAATACAGTAATTTTCTTAAGTATCAGTAGTGGCAAAGTTTACAACCTAAGTGAATAACTTGTGTACAGTTAAGAGGAATAATCCTCGACTAGGAGAAATGCAGAAAAGAAACATCCTCCTAGCATACAACCAAAAGCACTTGAATTTGATAGCTACTTTTAAGGGCATTCACACTCTCCCTCTCTCACACGCCATGACCATAACTAAAATAATAATTAACAACAATAAGTACTTGATTAACAACCAAAGGAACCTTGATTGAAGCCTTGTTGCTGGTAACCCCCATGATAGGACAAAAAGCCCCCGACGACCTGCTTGTAAACTTTTCCTTATTATATTGGACTGAAATTACGTAAATTATTAAACCACAGTTCCTTTGTTTAATTATTTAGTGAATTGACACGCACTAGCATGAGAATATAATTTTTTTAATTAATCTCAATTTGTTTTCATCTTTAAAGTTAGCAATACTTGTTTGCACTTGCTTAAACAATCAATAATTCCTGTGACAATTAAAGTCTCCATTATTCTATTTCCAAGGAGAAGATGTTCGCAAATATTTGATATTGAATTAGCGGTGGAAGTTGCTACAGAGGGATGATGGTGTTAATGCGGGATCCTTTCCAATCTCTAAACACTCAAAAGGAACACAGGCCCAAAGAAAGCAAGATCAAGGCCCAACGAAATTGGGAAAGATTATCACGAGCAATACAGACGACCTCTACGTGGTCTGTTTTGCCTGCCAGAAAGTCTACAGAGACAAACCTACTCAGACATTAACTTCAGGACACGTGGCGTCTATAAAAAACAACAGAAGCCTATGAAAAGGCATAAAGGCTGACATATATAAGCACTTAGATATCGATTCCCACCAACCCTTGGGCCGCTCAGTAGCGTTGTCCCAAGTAAACATGCAAGTGTACTTGAACAGATGTCACTTCGTTACTACATGTGTCCAAAGAACAGATGGGCAGCTAACAGATCAAATTTACGTATTTGGCGCATTAAATGAACAGGTAGTGGAAGGCTCGAGCCCGAAGAGACTTGTGGCTCATTAAGGCCCTATATAAGGACAATTAGGGCCTATATAAGGACAATGAGTACTCCTTATAATGGGTCAGAAGAATTAAGTGAGAAAATTTTTATTGAGCCGAGCACTATTTGTAATCTCTTATTGAACATATATAAGAGACTCAGAGGACGTAACCCAGTTTTGAGGGTTGAACCACTTTAGTTCTTATCAATTCATCCCCCGAGTCTAGGCCTGACAATTTCTGACACAACTCGGTAACCCGACACGACACAACACGAAATTAACAGATTTTCAAGTGACACGATAACGAATCGGGTCGTTATCGGGTAACCTGATAAGTAGTTGTTAAGATAACAGGTTAGTCCAGGTATACACGTGCGTAACCCATTACGCAATAAGAAACATATTAATTTAATAATTTTATACCACTAAAAAGAAATACTATAATTAACAATAGTAGGATTTGATCCCGAACTGAACTGAAAGTTTATAAATATATATTAGTAAATTACACAAAACTACCTCAATTATAAGTTGAACCACAATTTCATTTAAATATTGCAATGTCATACCTCATCTTACGAATTCGCTGCAATGTCAACCCTCTGTTAGTCAATCCGTCAGATTAACTGTTAAATGATGATGTGACATATATAGATTTCATATATTTGCTTACATGGCTATAATAAAAAATGCCATGTGGCAAAAATAAAAATAAAAATTAATTGTTTAAAATGTTAAAACAATTATATTAACCAACATATTAAAAACAAAAGAAAACTAATGGAAATGACTTGAAAACTTCGAGTTTTAACAATAAAAATAAAATAAAAGGTCAAGTGAATAGTACTAGGATTGATTTTTTAATGTAAAAATATAATTTTTTATTAGAATAAATAGTACCGAGAGTTTTTCGTTAAAATTGTCTAAAAATAATTATATTAACTAAAATTCAATTGTTTAATGTTTATAGATTGGTGTTGACCCTGAAGCTTTCATCATCATCCCTTTTCTTCTTCATTGTCGCTGACCATGAAGCGTAGGCTTCCAATTTCAAATTTGGCAGCCAAGTAAACCTGACATTCGTGTCGTGTTTCTCCTATTCGTATCATTTTCATGTCATACCCGATAATTTAACAGGTCGTGTCGTGTAACACCCGTTAAAATAAACAGGTAATATGACCCAACCCGAAATCGACCCGTTAATATTATCAGGTAATATGACCCGACCCATTACCAGTTAAGAAAAATATATTTTAAATCAATAAATAATGAAAATGAAAAACATAATTTGACCCCAAAAAATGTAAAACATAATACTAAATTAGTATATATATACCACATTATCACATAAATACTACTTCAAAACATTAATAATAAATAAATAAAATAAATAAATAAAACATTTTCCTTTCAAGTTTACATACCCCAAAATAAGAGCCTAATGAAAAAATATTAGTGCATACTACAAAATACAAATATTCAAAAATATGCAAAATAAAGAGAGTTACGTTTCAAGATTGAGGAACCTTGCACGTTTTTTACAATAAAACCCTTTAAGTTTTATCAATCACAAAGGGAAATTGTATTGAAACTTTGGCTTGATATATTGTCTTCAAGGGTTATATTGACGATATTTTCACTAAGGTTTTCCATAATCCATAAACTATAAATTTAAATTTAACTGTTGATTATCGTTTACATTTACGTTCCATTCTTCTCACCAAATTTTTTTTTTTTTCGGATTTCTTTTTTGAAAACATATCTCTTAGAGGATGCAGAAAGATGAAGGGTTTGAATCGTTGATATTACGTTAAGAGTTTACCATTAGTGAAAATATAGCTCGAAGTTTATAAACTCTTTAGAAACTATATAACATGAACTCGTATTTTAATTAACCGTAAATAGCGAAATGTTATATCAACGATCCGAACGGTTCATTTTTATACATACGTTAAAAGATCACTTTTCAAAAAGAAAATCTAAAAAAAAAAAAAGAAATTTGGTGAGTAGAATAAAGTGTAAACGATAATGGATGGTTAAATTTAAATCTAATATTTACATTTTTTCACACTTCTACAATAATTATTATTAATTTTGCACTCAAAAAATATTAGTCATGAGATTTGGAGGGTTTTAAAAATCTAACGAGTAGGTAACCATCGTCTAAACTTAGATGATGCAATCATGAGCGTTTATATATGCTTTCACATTTTTTAGACTTATACATTAATGATTATAAATTTTAGGGTTTATTCACAAATGGTCCCTGACATTGATCAAACACATCATTTTGGTCCCTGACATTGAAAATCAATAGAAATGGCCCCTGAGATTGTCCACCATCCATCATTTTGGTCCTTCTATTAAAAGTCCCGGAGCTCTTGGCCAGAAGTTTGGGCAATTTTCAAAGCTTCGTAACTCAATCGTTTCTTAACCAAATTCGACCCATATATATCAAAATGAAGATAGGAAAGTGTAGAATAAGATTATACCTATTTGGAAGCCCAATGGTTTTGGGAGATGGCCAGAAAATACCCTCAAATTTGACTGGTCCGAGTGAAAACTTGAAAACTCACCAGAAACTGGTAAACTTTAAGTTCATAACTTCTTCAATACTCAACGAAATCAAGTGATTCAAAAACAAAAATCATACTTCTCAATGAGAAGAAGAATCACACTCGCTGTGGTTTGGCCAAAAATGGATCAAAAGTGGCTAACTCGAGACCAAGACGGCCGTTTTCGAGCCGTTTTCCTGCCAAACCATGGCAAGTTAGCCGTTGAAAAGTACCATTCTCTTCGTCTCATCGAGAAGTATGATTTTTATTTTTGAATCACTTGATTTTGTTGAGTATTGAAGAAGTTATGAATGTTTAAAGTTTACCCAGTTTCCGGCGAGTTTTCAAGTTTTCACTCGGACCAGTCAACTTTGAGGCTATTTTCTGGCCATCTTTGGAAATCATTGGGCTTCCAAATAGGTATAATCTTATTCTACACTTTCCTATCTTTATTTTGATATATTACAGGTCGAATTTGGTTAAGAAACAATTGAGTTACGAAGCTTTGAAAATTGCCCAAACTTCTGTCCAAGAGCTCCAGGACACTTAACGGAGTTTTTAACGAAATGACCAAAATGATGGATGGTGGACAATCTCAGGGACCATTTCTATTGATTTTCAATGTCAAGGACCAAAATGATGTGTTTGATTAATGTCAGGGACCATTTGTGATTAATACCCTAAATTTTATTTATTTTGAACTCCCTTAATAATACATGAGGCTTTGTATGGTTTTAAGAATTCATGTACCCACCTTTAAAGCGTAGAGGTTGCGATTACGAGCGTTTTTATATTTTTGCACATTTTTCACACTTGTAAATTAATTATTATAATTTTTAATGTATTTGAAATAATAATACAATAATAATTAATAAAATATATATTTTATATATCCACTATATCTATTGTATTTTATAGTAAGATTTTTTAGTAGTTTAAAAAATTAAAATCATCAAACTAACTTTTTCTGTTTCATGTCGAAACAGGTTACCCGCTTGTCACTCTCGTGTAAATCTAACTGGTTCTTATCGTATGACCCAATAACGACCATATTAGTTATCGTGTTGATCTGAAACCCGTTATTTTCGTGTCGTTTACGTGTCGTATTAACGAGTTGTGTAAGAAATTGCCAGATCTACAACCAAGGTTGTTGTCCTCTTGCTGCTCTTTCAGTACCATGCATATCAAGCTTAGATAATCAAACTCAACAATCCCCGTTCTAAATCTCTCCTCTATGCACACCAGCATCAAATCTTTCGACAGGGCTGAGAAATTCCTCGTCTAGATCGACATCAGCAAACTCTCCGACGCCGCTTTGAACTCGATTAGAGTGCTTCTCGGGTTTGGGCATCGTCAAAAACCAATTTTGTGGTCTTGCCGTCGACATCTAAGAGAGCCTCTCTTTCCTCTCCCTCTGTCTCTGACCTGTGCAAATTTCGGTGAGCTATTTTCTCTTTCCTTTCTCAAAGAAAACCCACGTCCACAGATTATTTTTCTTGCTTCGCTAGAGATCTCGCGATTGCAACGTTGATTTAGAACTATTCGATTGCATCTTTTATCGTCGTTAATCTCACTGCGACGGACTTAGTGGTTGATTGAGGGATTAAGGATGGGAGTGGGTTCGACAGCTGACAGAGTTTGGAAGATGGTGGCTGTGTTTAAGGAGGACGATGAAGAAGGGGAATGGAGGAGGAAGGGGAGGACGAAGGGGGCGATATCTGAGTAGGAAGGAGGAGAGAGTATTTTTTTTAATTAATTTTAATTGTTAATAAAAAGTAATAATTAATAAAAAAAATTATTCTAAAGGAGTGGGTCTGTTCCTGCCATGTCATCATTTAACAGTTAAATTGATAGAAAACTTAAAAAATGTTTGACATTGCAACAAATTTATAAGTTGAGGTATAACATTGTAATATTTAAAACATTAGGTATAAGATTGTGGTTCGATCTATAATTAAGGTAGTGTTGTGTAATTTACTATATATATGTATAAATATATATATATATATATATATATATATATATATTAATTAAATTTAGAAAATTGATGATCGTTGGATTGATTGAGATTTAATGTAGGCCATCCAACATTGTTCTCGGCCCTAACTTGATGCGATGTTTAACAACACACAAATTAAACCCTCTTTTTGACAATTGTAGTATAGATGTAAGTAAGGAGGGATTAGGAGGGATTGCTAATCTACTCTAAACTGACTTAAAAACACTAAACAAGACTCAAAACACACAACACTAAGCTAAAGACACTTAACTAAACTTTAATGACTCAAAACAAACTAGATTGACTCAATTCAACTCAAAACAATCAAATTGACCCAAATTACACACTAGGGACTGATTTAGACGAAAATAAACTCAAAAGACTAACTAAACACAAATCTAAACAGATTCTAGCTAAATTAATATAACTTAAAGATGGGGGATTGGTTTTTGACGAAAATTAATAGACAAAGTAAATAACTTGCAGATTCTAAACAAAGACATAAAACTAAGTGAATTGATGGATAGATGGACTAGCTAGAGGGTTCTTCTCCACACATGACACACTTGCATACAAACCAATTTTCAGTTGTTCTTTCAATAAACCATGAATCTCAACACCCCAGATTAACCGTGAACAACACTTTTTTAACCTTCAAGTTTTCCTTAAGTTATTGAATTGGACGGAAAAGCACATACAACAATTCAAAACATTCTTCAAAAGTCCCCTACGTGAACAGCACAATAGAGATACAATCAAAGATCATTAAGCTTTGTGAAAACTATAAGCATTGACGAGGCATTCGTAACTATGAACAACATGATACTTTTGCCAAGAATTCACTTAACGCGATTGTGACTAGCAACCTCCACTACTTGTGAATATAAGTTCATAACGATTAGGTGAAACTCCCTTATACTCTAGCATCAAATTCATGCATGCATACTAAGTATGCATCCTTAATCGACATACAGGAATAAGTTATAAATCAAGCAGTTAAGCAAATTGAATTCACAACTCATGAAATCACAACTGAAGGTAATCAATTCATATTACAAATATGTTCATGTCTTTGAATCAACCTCTAGCCAAAACGAATTTAGTTCCACATATTTGCAATTAAACAACTATAATTGAATTTAAACATGATAAACAAAAGTAGAAGACACCTAGAACGCTCCAGCAATCAAACGTCTTGAATGGTTAGCACAGCTCCAAGTCCTCCTTCTTTCTTGCAAACATACGGCACCAAGGTGGGTGTGGTGTTTGGATGGTCTAGGGGATGTGGCAGAGATTGGATAGGTTGAGAGAGTATGGAAGGGTGGTAGGGGATGGATAGGAAAAGAGGTGGATGGAAATGGATAGAGGAAGAAGGAAACTTGCAGCAGAAATTATGTTGTTTATGGAATGTGTTGTAGATGTGAATTGGTCTTGTGATGGAGAAACCTATTTATAGATTTTGAAAATGAATCACCACCACAAAATTTCTTGGTGAAGTAAGTGGATGTTGTAGGTGAAGTGGGTGTGGATGTTGTAGGTGAAGTGAGTGGATGTTGTAGGTGGAATAAGTGGATGTTGTAGGTGAAATAAGTGGATGTTGTAGGTGAAGTGGGTGTGGATGTTGTAGGTAAAGTGAGTGGATGTTGTAGGTGGGATAAGTGGATGTTGTAGGTGAAATAAGTGAGTGTGATGTGTTTTTGGGTCAGAAAATAGGAAAGGAGAGGATCCCTTAATCTTCAATTTCATCCCTCCACTTGGCTCCAAGCATAAGCTAACCATCCAATGCCCAAAAATGCTCCAAAATGCTCCAAATTGCACTTTCTTGCATACTTTGTCATTTGGACCTACAAACACACGAAAATAGCTTAAAATACTAAAATAACTAAGGACTAACAATCTAAATGCAAGGAAACAAGCTAACTAAGTTGTATAAATATACTCCTATCAAATACCCCCACACTTAGCTTTTTGCTAGTCCTCGAGCAAAACAAAACAAACAAAAGAGACAAAACACAATCTTGACCTTCCAACATTTGCCTTAGGGATTTCCAATGGACATGACATATTAAAAATCATCACTTACACATATTTTGGTCATCCATACCCTTAAGCATATACTTAATCACAATCATAATTTACTAGCTCGCATTTAATCAATTAAAACAACATTTTGAATGTAGTAACATGCCTTAGAGAATTCCCTCAATTTCTTACCAGATAAACACTCTATTTTCACTCAGATTTTCTGACTACACTCCCTACACTAGGTATATGTGAGAAGATTGATGTAAACATGAAAACTAGTACTCACATATGTTATAACAAGGAAAACATTTTCTGAAGTTATTAATGCATATATGAATATGATCTCATGAACAGAATGCTACTACTTAGATGCGAGAACTAGTGACACCATATGCTCATACCAATCCCAAACTCCACATATTGAACACATAACACTCAAGATAGAAGTGTAAGGGTTGTAACGGGGCTCAAGGTGTTTGGTTAACAAAGAACGGATATAGAAAACAAAGGTTCTTAAAGACATAGTGAGCAAAGCAATGAAATCAACTTAGAATTCACTTTTGAATGCAAACTCAAATTTTGAACAAAAATGGGAGAAGTCACACATTTTAGGGCCAGATTTGATGATTTGGACCCTTCCTTCAACAATCAATACTTTCAAACACATTCTTTCTTCTTCTTTTTTCTGTTTTTCTTTTCATATGTTTTTCACTTTTTTTTTTTTTTTGTAACCCAAAACGTACAAATGAGCTCAAAAACAACCATTCCCTCCCCCACACTTGTTTTCTTGCATAATGTAGATCAAAAGGAATTCATTTTATGTTATGCTTACTAGCCTTTAAGAACAAGGGTATGGAAAGTCCTAAACTAGGCTAGGTAAGGTTATTGGGGTTAACAAAGAACATATGCTAAACAAGGCTCGAAAGGGGTTAAACCTACAATACATATGACAAAGGGGTACAGCTATTTGGCTTTGGTTCACTAAACAACTTCATCTTGTTATGTGTTATGCAATTCAATGTCACGCTTTGAATGAAATGGATATGAGTTCTAGTATTTGGAACTAAGATGATAAAATGCCTTCTAAGTAGCAACCGAGCAAAGAATAATAAGATCATGCAATTACTTTAGGAAAAAAAAACATCAAGATTAATAACTCTCCAAAGAAGGTATAAGCTCAAGTCTCACAGGGATGTAGCATTAGTTTGAGTTCTTTCCTTCAAGCATGTTACAAAAACTGATTTTATCCTTTTATGATCAAATTTGAATTCGTAAACAACAACTACAACTAAGCATAAACCAAGAGCATATCAAACTTCCATCCATGTTCATAACTTTCTTTAACAGTCATGCAATTAAAAACCAAATCCTCATCATTGTGTTGGAAGGTACCTAAGACAATAAAACACACCAAAACAACTTAAAAACACTTAGAAATAGTGAGAAACAACTTAGCTTCATGTGGTAGATGGTCTTTGGTTGCTTGTTGATTTTCCACAACTTTGATCTTGAACTAGATGGGACTTTCCACAACTTTCGAAGAAGTATCTTTCCACAGGTTGATTCTTGAACTGGGTTGGGGAGCTTTTTACTTGCAAGTGATCCTCAGCTTAGTTGAGGATGAATCAGCACGTTGTCTCTACATGCTTCAAGTAATCAGGTCTCCATGCAGGTGTGGCATCTTCTCGAGTTCTTGGATCAACTCAGACTCCTCATGCATCTTCTATGAGATACTTTTTCTTTTGAAGAAGTATCTCTCCACAGGTTTATTTTTGAATTGGGCTGGAGGGGCTCGAAGATAAGTACTCGAGAGCAAGACTAGGTAAGCAATCAGGATCTCTCTTTCTCCCTGTTCTTCAGATGAAGGTGAGGAGAAAACATGATATGAGATACTTTTGCTTTTAACCTTCATGATATGAAATACTTTTGCTCTTGATGACTTGTTTGCAGAGGTACTCCAGGGGAAGAGGAACACTGAGTAACTCGAGAAGTTTATTTGGGAATACATTCTCGGAGATGAAGAAGTGTTGAGTAAGTCTGCCTTTGCTATGGAGGGCGAAGGTAGACACTTATAGGAATTTCTTCACAACCGGTACTATTCTCTTACTCTTGTCGGCAGCCGGTGGATGATTGAACAGTAAGGTTTACGCGCTTTCTGACAAAGTTACCCGTAATTCTCGCAAAGCTGAGGGTGCATGTGACAGGTGACGACAAGTCTGGAAAAGTTGATTTTTTGAAATCCGGGGGTCGGTTCATGGTTTATGAGCAAGCCCGGCTTTTGAGAGAGGAGCGTCTCTTTGATTTGCGAGCAGGCGCCTCTTTGATTTGCGAGCAGACGCCTCTTCGATTTCTGAGTAGTGCCTCTTCGATTTCTTCTTTTTATAGAGGCACTAATTTTGTTCCACAGCACACTTGAATTACCTCCTGTAAAAACTCAATGTCTTGCCCCTCTGACCGTCGCCTTAACTTGAATGTTGGGGAAGATGATGACTTGTCTTCTCCAAACAACATTTGGCATCCGTCCTTCTTATCCCCCAATGGTCCTCTTACAGTTGGGGACTCTATGATGAAGAACGATACAACTGCTACGGTGGTTGCTAGAAACCTTCTCACTCCAAGAGACAATAGGCTGCTTTCCAAGTGGTCCGACGAGCTCGCTGTTCAGGACTCTCTGGCACTTAGCATCCAGTGTGCAGGCTCAGTCTCAAACATGAGCCAACGCCTTCTTGCACGATCTCGTCAGGTTGAGTCTTTGATGGATGAGGTGGCTAGTCTTCGGCAAGAGGTCAGAGGACTCAGGCACGAGAATAAGGAGTTGCACATGCTTGCAACTAGTTACTCAACAAGTATGAAGAGGAAGCTTGACCAGCTGCAGGAGTCTGAAGTGCGAATTCAAAGTGATCACCAAAGGTTTGTGGCGTTACTGCAGAGGCATCTTCTGCCTTCGTCATCTGGAGTTGCACCAAGTGTTGAGGTTTCGGAGGATCAAACTCTGGCGCTTCGTCTTTCTGGAGCTCCTTCGACTGCTGAGGCACCACCTGACCAATGAATGCTATTAGTTCACACATTATTGTAAAATATTTTTGCTTTTATTTTTATTTTATTTGATTTTTTTTAAATCAATGTAAAAAGACTTTGTTTACCCTCCCCCACACTTAAACTAAACATTGCCATCAATGTTTTAAACATAGGTTCACACTTAAGCAAACAAACAATTAATGAACTAAGCAAGGCAAGATAAATGTAGTAAAGAGAAGGGTTTAGGAGTGCAAATCTGATTTGTTGAGCAATTCCAAAGTCTCCCTTCGTTGAATGCTTGGGTTGCCTCCCAAGAAGCGCTTGCTTTAACGTCTTGCAGCCGGACGAGACCTCCAATTATGCTCCCCTAGGTTCCACGGCATGGAATTTATCTTTCAATGGGAGGTGATACTTGAAATGATCCGGCAGTGGTCTAAATTCTAGGGTGGGTGCCTGAATCATCAACAACATGTAAGTATAAAACAAAATTGAAATTGGAGAAGATGGTTTACTTGCTTTCTCCGACACAAACTGAATGACAAACACCACGTCCTTGAACGTTTCAGGGACTTTGAACTTGGCCAGATTTACTATGATGGTTGTGGCTTGTCCCGTGTCATCAAACTCAACTTCTTTGGCATTGGTTGTCTCAACTACATCATCTTTGATGCATTCAACATATTCTCTGGCCACTTCCTTTTCTTGAATCGTTCTTCTTGGTGTACAAGTCTTTTTAAACAATTCAACACAATCTGGAACATGATTTGGTGCACCAAGAATTGGGGTATCACTTTGCACCTTTGGAAGAGCTTCCATAATGTCTTTTTCACTCTCTTCGTCATTGGGAATCAAAAACCTACGAGGAAAAGGGACATTTGGTGGAATAATGTTAGAATGAATTGAATTTGGAACAACATTACTGGAGTTGGACATCATAGGGACTTGAGGGGCTTGCGGCAAGAGTTCTTCTAAATTACACATGTCGTTCTCCTCATCTTCTTCTTGCAGCAGCAATTCATCCACATTCGGGCTATGTTTGGATGGTTCTAGGATAGCTTCATCCTCCATAATACTTCCCAAAGTGATGTCTTCATTGATTTCAACTTCTCCCTTTGAATTTGCAATGTTTGAGTTGGAGAGTTCACGTTGCTCTTGAATCTGCGCCATGAATTCCACAATCTGCCCAACTTGCTTCTCCAATTCGTCCACTCTTTTGACTCGGTCTTGCATCTCCTTGTTTTGATTTTCTACTCCCTGTGTCAAAGATGTGATTAATTGAATAATATTATCATTATCCACCGACGAACCTAAAATTGGTTGGGAAGATTGTGGTGGAGGCTGTGGTGGTGCATATGGCATTTGATAGAACTCCTCCGATGGCTGCAATTGTTCTTTTTGTGAGTCTGCGTCAAAGAGATTAGTCCTTCAAGAATTTCATTATAACTCATGTGCATACTTGAATTCGATTGGAATTGTTGTGGGAGATGTTGTAGTGGCTGCATAGATCTTGAGTAGAACTCCTCTTCTTGCTGCCAATATCCATCTTGTTGAAATTGTTGAGGTTCATCCCACATATAATCTGAATAATCTCTCCAATCCGAATTGTAAGCGTTGGAAAACATGTTGTTACTTAGTTGATCATAGCCTTGATAACCCCAAGCATCTCCGTTTGCAGCAAATTGAGGACATTAATGAATTTGATATCCTTGCTCATAGGGCATATCAAATGTAGGGACACTTGGCATTGTGGTCCTTTCGGCATTATAAGTCAACTGAGAAGTTAGATGCGCCAATTGAGCTTGAATGGTCGCAAGTGCCATGTCTTGCTCCATTTGTACCTAAAATCAAAGAAAGAAAACTAAATCAAATATCAAAAGTAAAAGACACTAACACAAACATAAACATAAACACAAACAGAAACAAAGGGATTAGTAAATTTGCTAATCCCCGGCAACGGTGCCAAAAATTTGATGCGATGTTTAACAACACACAAATTAATCCCTCTTTTTGACAATTGTAGTATAGATATAAGTAGGGATCATTCTAGGCCGGGGATTAGGAGGGATTGCTAATCTATTCTAAATTGACTTAAAAACACTAAACAAGACTCAAAACACACAAAACTAAGCTAAAGACACTTAACTAAACTTTAATGACTCAAAACAAACTAGATTGACTCAATTCAACTCAAAACAATCAAATTGACCCAAATTACACACTAGGGACTGATTTGGATGAAAATAAACTCAAAAGACTAACTAAACACAAATCTAAACAGATTCTAGCTAAATTAATATAACTTAAAGATGGGGGATTGGTTTTTGACGAAAATTAATAGACAAAGTAAATAACTTGCAGATTCTAAACAAAGACATAAAACTAAGTGAATTGATGGATAGATGGACTAGCTAGAGGGTTCTTCTCCACACATGACACACTTGCATACAAACCAATTTTCAGTTGTTCTTTCAATAAACCATGAATCTCAACACCCCAGATTAACCGTGAACAACACTTTTTTAACCTTCAAGTTTTCCTTAAGTTATTGAATTGGACGGAAAAGCACATACAACAATTCAAAACATTCTTCAAAAGTCCCCTACGTGAACAGCACAATAGAGATACAATCAAAGATCATTAAGCTTTGTGAAAACTATAAGCATTGACGAGGCATTCGTAACTATGAACAACATGATACTTTTGCCAAGAATTCACTTAACGCGATTGTGACTAGCAACCTCCACTACTTGTGAATATAAGTTCATAACGATTAGGTGAAACTCCCTTATATTCTATCATCAAATTCATGCATGCAAACTAAGTATGCATCCTTAATCGACATACAGGAATAAGTTATAAATCAAGCAGTTAAGCAAATTGAATTCACAACTCATGAAATCACAACTGAAGGTAATCAATTCATATTACAAATATGTTCATGTCTTTGAATCAACCTCTAGCCAAAACGAATTTAGTTCCACATATTTGCAATTAAACAACTATAATTGAATTTAAACATGATAAACAAAAGTAGAAGACACCTAGAAGGCTCCAGCAATCCAACGTCTTGAATGGTTAGCACAGCTCCAAGTCCTCCTCCTTTCTTGCAAACATGCGGCACCAAGGTGGGTGTGGTGTTTGGATGGTCTAGGGGATGTGGCAGAGATTGGATAGGTTGAGAGAGTATGGGAGGGTGGTAGGGATGGATAGGAAAAGAGGTGGATGGAAATGGATAGAGGAAGAAGGAAACTTGCGGCAGAAATTGTGTTGTTTATGGAATGTGTTGTAGATGTGAATTGGTCTTGTGATGGAGAAACCTATTTATAGAGTTTGAAAATGAATCACCACCACAAAATTTCTTGGTGAAGTAAGTGGATGTTGTAGGTGAAGTGGGTGTGGATGTTGTAGGTGAAGTGAGTGGATGTTGTAGGTGGAATAAGTGGATGTTGTAGGTGAAATAAGTGGATGTTGTAGGTGAAGTGGGTGTGGATGTTGTAGATAAAGTGAGTGGATGTTGTAGGTGGAATAAGTGGATGTTGTAGGTGAAATAAGTGAGTGTGATGTGTTTTTGGGTCAGAAAATAGGAAATGAGAGGATCCCTTAATCTTCAATTTCATCCCTCCACTTGGCTCCAAGCATAAGCTAACCATCCAATGCCCAAAAATCCTCCAAAATGCTCCAAATTGCACTTTCTTGCATACTTTGTCATTTGGACCTACAAACACACGAAAATAGCTTAAAATACTAAAATAACTAAGGACTAACAATCTAAATGCAAGGAAACAAGCTAACTAAGTTGTATAAATATACTCTTATCATAAATTAGACTTTCTCTCATTCTTGATGGCTTAAATCGAAGCAGCCGCTCTCTCTCCCTCTAACTGAACTCTTGAATCTGAGTCTTGAACCTCAACCTCGGCCAACCACAAGTCCACGACCACCCTTTCTAGTCTCCCCCACCACGCCACTATCACCACATACGACCTAGTAACCCACCACCAGTCAATCTACTACAGCTCTAATCGAGGTAATTGTTGATTTTTTCGAATTACCTTCAAAATATAGGGTTTTTCTTCGAATTAGTTTTTGAATTAAGATTGTTTTGTTTCTTCAATTTGGGGTTTTTCATTTCTAGGGTTTGTAAAAATTGGGGTTTTTCGTTTCGAATTAGTTTTCGAAGTAATATTATGTGGTAATGTGGTATGTGTAAATTTAGAAAAAAAAAAAAATTTCTTAACGGGTCATAATGGGTTTGGTCATTTTACTTGTTGGGTAAAATGACTCGACCTGTTAAGAACCCGTTAAGAATTGGTGTGACATGACATAACTTGTTAAGATAACAGGTGTTACACGAACACAACAAACACAATTTGTTTTCTAGGCCTACCCGAGCCCACCAAGTGTTGACACACTGTTGGAAATGTGCCCTAAAACCAATCATATGATGATAATTTGCGGACATTTCACATGTTAAACTAATCTGGTTTAATATAAAGGGCAAAGGTTATTGTTTTAAGCTATCTCATATAAATGTTATATGCTTAAACGATAAGTCCAAGGAATATGTGATTAGGAGAATGTAATCTAAAGAAGTTAGATTCATGAGACCATTCTCTTTCGTATACATATCCTAAACGTTCCTGATCATAGGATTGCCAATTGGGCATTGACAGTCCGTTAAGATCAGTATGTACTATGTCTTCTCTTAAGGAGAGTGATTGGTCTCGAGTCATTGGTGTGACTGACACCAAGACAAGCATGTAGGTGCTCAATAGAGAATGAGTCCACTGAACACGATCAACGAGGAGTTCTCATACTCATGTCACATGAGAACTAATGGTTGGGATAATGCAAAGTAGTCCTTTGACCTGAGGCATCATAGTTGTCTTGTGGTTAAGTCCTTGATCTTTGACTATGTCAATGTCACTCTATCAGAGGGTGTCCACAGCGTAGTTGGGGTTAAGTCACTTAGCCATGGAGGCAAGTGAATGCGCAACAAGGGATCTCTAACCTTCAAACTGTTTGAGGGAGAATACTCTATGATATGATTTAGAATCTCTGGCCAGAGTATGAATGAGATTTGGAAAGACGTTCCGAATCACATTCAAAGTAATCATATAAGTAAATGAATCGCATTGGATAGTAGACATGAATAAACTATCAAACCAAACAATGTGGTTAAGAGTGTTGTATTAGAGAATGATCGTATTGCATTGTAATCCTAAACTGAATAGGTTCTCTACCTCTTCTGATTAGTTTGGGTAGCCATGACATACTGCTAGGTGTCACTCATGGTTTGTGGAAGCCCTAAAGGTGAGTAATCACTAAAGGGAGAATTGAAAGTAAGTTTCAATTCATAATCGATTTGAAAGAGTTCTAATCGCCCACTGCCTCGCTAAAAGGAACCTAATGGATCGTACACCGTGTAAGGTAGAGATTGAAGAAACAACGGAGATGAGTAAGAATAATTAAATGGTTTAATTATTTATGGCTAGGATTAATTAATATGTTAATTAATCAAACGAATAAGTTCGTTATAGACCTCGGGTTAGTTTTGGGCTTCAAGGCCCAATGGGCTTCGAACGTCAAGCCCATTGACTTAAGTTGTATGACAACTTAATGAATAAAGATTCAAGAGGGCCCAAAACAGCCCAAAGACCCTAAGAGGCCGGCCACATAGAGGATGGAGTGGTTTTTGGAATTATTACAAGTTTGCCACTCCAATGAAGGTAGGTATAAATATGACTTTATAGCCTTTTCTTCATTAGGGTTTTCTTTAGGAGAAAAGATGAGAACACTTCTCTCCCTTTTCTCTCTAAGTGGCCGCCCCCCTTGGAGGGGATTAACTAGCATCTAATCCTCCTCCAAGGCTACTCATCTCTTCTAAATGCTCACCTTGGTGTGGAGACTTAGAGGTTCCCTTTCTTGGGAACTTGGAGAATCCATTCCACTATCCTCCTCCAAGAAATCCATGGAGCCAAGAAGCAAGGAATGAAGGCCCCCTCCTTGGGTGATTAGCCTTTGCTTATGCAAAGAGGAATCAACAAAGGTATAAGATTTCTCAACTCACTTTATTTTGAGTTAAGTCTTGGTTCACCTATCTACTAGGCTTTGAATTTCATGGGTTAAGTTTTGTTTTTGAGTGCATATAAACATGATTCCGCCTTTAAATGTTAATTGCATGTTGTTGATGTTGCTCAAATGAACTTGTTTTTCACAAATTTTCCTTCACACACAACTATAATTGTCTTTGTTAGCCTCACCAGTTTTAAGAGTTAATAGATGGGATGGGGATAGTAAATGTAACTAATAATCCATGTTTATCATAAAGGTTGTTGCAATCCTAATTTAGTTAGGAATGTGATTGTTTAAATCATAGTAGATTATGTATAGGAATCCTATGAGATCGAGAAAATCTTTCCTTGTACAACTTTTATTGCTCGGAGAGCAAGTTTCTCGCTCTCTTATTAGTATAAATAAAGGTACAAGGCATGATGAATAAATCACAGAATTCCTTAAGCCCTTCGCTCCTATCTCTTATCTTCAACTAGTCTCCCTGTTTCTTCCTTCACTAAATTTTTACAACAACAAGTTATCAGCAAGCTTCCATTATTGTGCTTAAGGAACCGAATAATTTTGGAGATGGGTCTTCTACAACCAACTTTCAAAGGCCTTCATTGTTTCCATCCAATCTAGTTTCTATTAAAACACGGAAATTTATAAGCCTTAATAACATAAAAACGTTCACCATGATGCATGAACCTCAAATTTATTGTTGTTTTATATATTGCCTATACTACATAAATTGCTCAATTATACATATTGTTCTTACATATGCAATATCTTATTATTTTAATTTTGCTACACAAAATTGTGTTTTATTTTGTTATTTGATATTGCTATGCTAAATTGTGTGAGTACAAAGAAAAACAAGGAAATAGAAGAAAAATTCGATTTTTTTTAGAGTAAAAAAAAAAAAAAAAAAAACCTTGCCCAAGCCAAGTCGCAGCTTGAAGCCGCTGAGCTGAGCCGCCATGCTACGCCGAAGCCACCTATAATATGACATCGTTTAAAGTCTAGGCTAGGAGTTGGGCTATCATTTTTCTCGGCTTATGCTAGCTTTTTGCTGGGCTTTCTTTTCTCGGCCTGCATGGACTTCTATTGGGTTCCCTGCTGCTGCAGAATACAGCCAGATAGTTGTTGGGATACATTTATCTCGACCCAAGCACCATGTTGAACTGCTATCTATTTTCAGCCTACAGTCAGCTTCTATTAGGGTGCACTGCTCATGGCCCACGTTAATTTGGGCTTTCTACCTGTTTAGCTCATAGCCATCCAATAACAATATGGCATAAACCAATATATTTTCTTGCTTCCACAGCCGACCCCTATATGAGCCTGACATATTGAATTAATTTAGTGACCTACAGTCCATAAATTCGATTAAAAAAATATTTTTGGCCAACATTCCACTTTTATAAATTAAGGTCCAATATTTTGTTTTTTTTTTCTTTGCACCGTCAGCACCCATTCATAATTTTGAAGCTACTCACATTGGGTTCCCGAAGCAACCCAAATTCAAGTCACTAGTTGTATATTGTATCTTGTGTTCTCGCATATACTATTTTTTAAAATGCAAAAGTTGATCAAAATTGAACGTGAAGTTTTGAAATAGTACCTTTGAAACTCGAAGCTTTCATAAAACAATACATCCATGTAAAACCGACAGTTTTTCATGCCAAATTGAATCAAACATGTCTTAGAACCTGAATATTTTAATGTTGTTGCTTATGTATTTTTATCTTTCATAGAATCAACCATAATCTTGTTTCCTCCATTTAGTGGATTGTCAAAAAGTAATAAGTTCAATTCTACTGACATGGAAGATTTTGACAAAAAATTACATTATGTGGGTACAAGACGTGAAGTTCCACTTGACTATCAAGTTGAGAATCCATTGAAGCCAACAATGGTGTGGAAGAGCTGAATAAGTCACCAACATGATTTTCATTCAAAGACTTATGCCTGAAGCATTATAAACGGAAGTACCTAGCTAAAGAGGAATCCAAGGCTTTGGCTTACTCTACAAGTCATTCAATCATGAAAGATGATCTTGTCTGAAGCAAGACATGATTGAAACATTTACGTCCATGGATAGGTAAAATTCTGAAGTTTATAGAATCCGATTGAGTTTTGACTAGAGAAGATTTTTCTCGTCTTTGTATGTCTCTAACTTGATCTTGAAGTAGTAATGTAGAAAGTAAAAATTTACTAAATTCTCGAATTTGAATACTACCACAACTATGAGAGAAAGGTACCCAGTGATTCGGCTGGGAGGTACCGAATGGTATAAACCTAGATTCAACAAGAGTTTACCAAATGGTCTAACCCAGTTGCAGTTAGAGTCACCGAATGACATGCCCTACTTCGGCAAAGATTTAACAAAATACATGTATTGCTTTGTCAGAGTTGTACAGAACAGAAGACTCTATTTCAACAGACGCCTATCGAATATGCTCATCCAGCTTCGACTAGAGATTATCGAATAGGCTCGCCATCTTTGGCTGGAATTTTCTTAACCCAAATCTGGTATATCGTTCTCTTTCATCCAATTTAAGGTTTGTTTTACAGCATTAGTAGAAGCAAGGCTTGCCAAGGGGTGACATCACTTCCAAAAGCGTGGTCCTTGGCACCTATGATCCAAAACTTCAAGAATAATAGGTAATATTCTTGAATCTCAACCCTACAAAATATACTTCTGTTTTGATGGAAGAGATCATTGGTTATGCATTTGTTTATATCCCTACTAGTGTGGTGGAGGAGTACCATTCCCATAGTAAATCTTTGAGACTAATTTTGCTTCACCTAACACATATAGAAGAGAAAAATTTTAACATGGAATGGCCATGTTGGTCGAACCCCCTAAGTAAATTTGGTTTACTTTGTGCACAATTTCCTATGTTTCTGGAATCAAGTTTAGTGCTTATTTTACTTATGGATGACATTATGGATATTGTCCTTGAATATAAGTTAAATAAATCATATTTCTTGTATATATGTGATTTTTTTTCAATTAACACAGGAAAATGTATAAACGTGGGAAAGTTAGTTGTCTAGATAAATGTGATATTATGCACAATAACTTCATACTTAAATCAGCCTTCAACAACTAATCTAGGTATATCTAACTTTATTAAGGGCTTTGGCACCGCTCCTTTTTGTATGAATGGTATTGAATTACCAACAAGGGAACAATGACTATGAATGAAACCACCGAAGAAAGTATAATGGAATATCTTTGCATCACCTTCTATGATTACATCCTGAAGCATATTTAAGATTAATACACCCTGTATGAGGTGCACAACGTAACATATGGCCAGCCAGAAGTTGGGTGATTTGAGCAGTTGCTTAAACATGACCATTAGGACACTTAAGTCAAACAATGATGCCACGTATTATAAAACATATCTCCTTACACAAAATAAGGATCTTGTTCATACAAGATCACTTCGCCAAATTTATTTGTTAGGGAGATTAAATTTCTATATAACCATTAGCAAAGATACTAAATGAACCTCTTTTCACAGTGGATTCAAGAAATAATTGTGAACTAACTCAACCGCAATGTGGACCATGTAAATAGTTATGGTTTTAGTTGATGTATCGACAAATTGGTTATGTGTTTGTCCATACACATTGTGGCTAACCTCATGGTTGATTTTACCCTAAAGTATCAGCACCTTAATTATACCATAAAATCTAGAAGACTAGACATGCCAAAGAGTTTCTATCGAAGATTTTTTGTATATGTATTGCATATCTTTTGGGTTTGAAATTAGACATCGAATCTTCATGTTCACTCCAAAACAACCTTGAAAAGTGATCATAATGCGTAATTAAATTCATTGCCTGGACCTTGGTGAATTTATCAAGCTTTCAATTTCTACCTTGGGCTATGTCTTGTATGCAGCTATATTAGTCTATCTGAGGTCTATGGCCACTTAACGATTTTTGACATTATAGTTGGTTACTAGGAACAAACCTAGTGGATCGTTTATGATTGGGGTGTCATGCGAACATATTTCGTAGTCCAAGAAAGCAATTTTTTTTTTCTTTTCGTATTTATGCATTTTGGGTGTGCACCCTACGTGCCATATTGCGCTGCTGCAATATACCAATGTTTGTCCTCACATCAGGATTTGAATTTATGTCAATTACAAGTCTCCTTCAAGCTTTGTAAAGCCTTTGCAAGTGATCTCTTTATAGCTCATTTGAAGATTACTCCTTCGATGAGATAGTCTTCCCGTTATTAAAGAAAGATAAGAACGTCAACGTGCCAGAAAAACAGTTTAAATTAGCGTGGACATTGCCCACTATGTCTCATCTTGATCCATATATAGCACAAGTATGATAAGCAAGTGCGATGTATTATAGCTTTCAAAATGGTGCTTCAGATCCATTTCTCTGAACTAGCTTAAATGACGACACCATATACTAGATGCAAACATGTATGCAAGGATAAACGTACCTAACAGAGGTTGAGTTAACATTCTTGAAAGGTGTACCGCCCCTCAAAGACAATTGGCTACCCTCTGTTGGATGACTCGATACACTAACAGCTAATTAATCATCTGTCCTCATCTAGATGCATGATAGATTAGTTAGTGTGTAAGATTTATTTCCATGAAAGAGGGAAAATATGGTACAAAATGAATCCATACTCGATTGATGTCTCAACCATTTCTATTTCATGACACCAATCTAGATTATCATGAGACTTAAAGTTCTTGATCCAGTATACTAGTTTGGGTGGGATATAGAATTGGAATAAGATATCATCGATGATGTTTCACTTATATGGTAGCTACCGACCTAAATAAAAAGCAAAGATATCGAACCATATTCCGTTGATTAGCGGCAATGTAGAATTGATTGGTGAAATTACAATCCAGGTTGAATTAGATACCAAATAGTGTTTAGGCCTATTGTTCCTACACTACCCAAGGTAACCTTGTTGTGTTACAAGTGGAATAGGAAGCGTAATGGAGATGAATGAAATAGTGTGATGTAATGCATGCCTTATGGTGCAAGGTTTCTCTCAAGCACTATGCGATTGATTGCAGAATTAGGAATGTGTTTATAACATCTCCGTGGGGATATTGATATGGAGATTTACAAATAAGCTTTCAAAGAATTAGATGGACTAGTTCAAATAGTTCCATATCACAAAACATACTTTCAATTCAAATGAGTTGCTCACTTTACGGATTAAAGCAATTCGACGTATGTAGTATACCTATATAAGTGATTATTGATCAGTCAAGGATATGATAACAAATTATGCCCTTGCCTACTAAGAAGTATTTTGACTTGCTAAATTTGCAGTTTATGTGAAGGACATAAATCTCACTAAAACTCTGGAAGAGTTTGAGAAAACTGCTTCACACGTGAATACAAAATTTGAGATGAATGATCTTAGGAAAACTCGTTTATGCCTTGATTTAAGTTGTTTTGATAGTAATCGGTCCACTAGTTGAACTACACCCTAAATGTGTTACTTTTTTAGTACCTATGATTATCCACACACTGGATGCAAATGAGACCTTTAAGGAGACTGTGGAACCTGAAATCTCATATTTGAGTTCAACTTTGCACTTAGCTTATTACATTAAACAGGACATCTCCTCCTTTATTGATTTGTTGGCAAAGTTACAGCACTGGGGCTACATGCCTCCACTAAATTGGCATTAAAGGCATTTTTTCACTACCATGAAAGTACTACAGGTTTAGGCTTATCCCTATGCAACCCGAGCGGACCCAACCTCTCTCATCCTTAAAATAATGCTTACCTTGTTTGTTATGTTGATGCCGGTTATTTATCAAGCCCACACAAGGCATATTCCTATATAGTTATGTCTATCATTAGGGATACTGCAACATCTTTGAAGTGCATGAAATAAACCTTAGTTAAGAAATCTTCAAATCGTTCCAAGCTCACTGCAACTTACTATGCCACACATCAGAGTTATGTTTGAAAGGTCTTATTTAGCATAGTCAAAGTACCATCGGTTTTTCATCCCACCATTAAGTTCCAATTACAACCCATAAAGACAATGCCCCATGTATTGACTAGACCAAAACATGATACATCAACCAAGCCTACGTCAAGCACATTGCACCCTCATCACATCAGCAAAGCATCAGAAGATTGAAGTTAAGAAAATCTGATTCAAGATAAGTTTGCTGAACTCTTTAAGAAGTCATTACTGAAGCCAACCTTTCATAAGCTTGTCCGAGGAATTAGTATGCAAAACTATCTATTTACAATGCTTGTAGTTCTTGTTTGGAAAGTTTTGTTAAACTCAAAGGAAATATCTAGTAGTTTACTCACTTAACCTTAATGTACTATGTTTCCCTACAATTATGAGCATTTTGGAAAGTCAAAATGGGTGTCCCCCAATTTAATGGCGTAATGGTTTTGGATTTGTCTTATTTTTTGTAAGCATGATCTATGAATGATGAATTGAAAGAGACGATTCAGATCCTTGAAAAAAAAAGTTACGAAATAAACCCTACAAGATGAATGTCAAAATGTAGATAAAAAAACATGTGTCCTTCAATCCTTACCCTTATCCAATTTAGGTACATTTGAAGTGCCACTCCGTAAATGTTTTATTTGTCCATATATTATTACAGAGTCATTCTCCCATGCGCATATGGGTCATGTGCATTGACTGCGCATGTGGGTAATGAGCAGTGACTGCGCATGACTTAGTAACGACATGAACTATGATACTAGAATTGAATATTAACACCTTAATGATTTAGTAACGACATTAACTATGATATTGGAATTGAATATTAACACCTTATTAACAACGATATATTAACGTATTAGTTTCAAATATTGATTTATATCAACAATATCTATCAAATGCCTATAAAATATCAATTTAAAATGTACGTTGTTTATATTAATTGATATTTGTTGTAGGCATAATTTACTGAACAATTATGGAGGTTAGAGAGAGGGGGTGCATCACATAGAAAGAGAAGAGAGAGATGTGTAATTATGGGGTGTGTTATCTCACCCCATTGTGCCTTTATTTATAGTAGTGGGGAAGGTTAAATCCTTACCTTAATAGGATTACAACTCTAATAGGATAATATCTAACCCTAGAGAATATTCCAAGATATCCCTAGATACACTAGGATTTACACAATCTAATAGGAATGCAACACTCCCCCTTGAGTGTGTAAATACTCAACCAAATGGCAGCGATTAAGTAAGTACAGTTGATGAAGTCATCGGCACAATGAGCAATGCGAGCTTTAGATCAACGGAAGAATGCATAAAAAGGTAAAACTCATAAAACCTCGCTATGGTAAAACCCAAGGTGGGAGAAAAACTCATAGACTAAGGAGAAAAGTGAAAAGTTGCATTAAGTCAAAACTATACATCTTCTAGATGCAAGTAGAAGAGTTCACAAGGGTATGATCAACTCAGGATGGGTGCCTCATCAAAACCTAGTTAGGTAGCAAAAACCCAGTGGGAAAAATGCTCCTAATTGTAGGGAAAAAAGTGCATTAAGATTAAGTGAGTATACTTCTGGATACTCCCCTTGAGTTTGACAAAACTTTCAAATGAGAACTACAAGCATTGGATACGAATAGTTAGGCATACAAATTCCTTGGACAAGCTTATGGAAGGTTAACTTCGGGAATGACGTCGTGTAGAGGTCGACAACGTTGTCTGGGATTGGCTTGCATGACTTCAATCTCTTGATGCTTTGCTAATAGGATGTAGACGCAATATGTCTTGGTGTTGACTTCGTTGATGTAACATGTCTTGGTCGGGTTGATACATGTGCCATAGTTTTCATGTATCGTCGTTGGAACTCAACGATGGATGAAGACAGCAAGTATTTCGAACATGCTTAACAAGAACTCCTAACCATGTCTCACATGTGGCATAGTGAAGTGAAGTGAGTCTTGGAACGAGCCAAAGATTTCACAACTAAGGTCATATCGTGGACCTCCAAGATAGTGCCATATCCCTTAATGGTAAAGACATAACCATTTAGGGATTTGCCTTATACGGGTTTAATAAGTAACCAGCGTTAGTATAACAAACAAGGCAAGTATCATTTCGAGGATCGAGGGGGTTGGATTTGCTTGAGATGCGTGGGGATTAGCCTAAATCTGTAGTACCTTTCAGGGTAGCAGATAAATGTCTTTAATACCAATTCAATGGTTACATGTAGGTGCGGTGCTGCATCCTTACCAATAGATCAACAGCGAAGGAGATGTCTTATCTAATACAATGAGCTAAGTGTAACAAAGTACAAATTTGAACTCAAATATGGAATTTCGGATTCCATAATCTCTTCAAGGGTCTCATTTGCATATAACGTATGGAAGATCATAGGTATACTTAAAGGTAACACCTTCAAGGTGTATTTCGACTAGTAGACCAAAGTACCATTAGAACAATGCTTCAACTTCAAGTTAAGGCATAAACGAGTTTTCCCTTCATCTTAAATTCCGTTTCTAGGTGCGATGCCGTTTTCTCAAGCTTTTCTAGAGTCTTAGTGAGATTCATGTCAACAACATAAATTGTAACTCTAGCAATTTGGAAGAAGACTTCATAGTTTAACACGTAATGGCATAATTCATCCATAACTGATCAAATAATCACTAGACGGGTATACCACATCCGCTTGATTGCTTCAATCCATAAGTGAACTCCTCAAACAAGTTAAGAGGGTGTTTCGTGGTTTGAAACTATTTGAACTAGTCCATTTAATTCTTTGGGAACTTATATGTAAATCTATGTATTACTATCCCCATGGAGAAACATTAACCACATTTCATAATGCTACAATCAATTATAGGGCTTTTGAGAGAAACCTTGCGCTATTAGACGTATATCATATCGTACTATTTCATTCATCTCATTACCCTTCATTTCCCACTTGTAAAACAACAAGGTTACCTTGGGCAATGTAGGAACGATAGGTCCAAAACAACAAGCTTTCATTTAAGTTAGTGGCTACCATATAAGTGAAAACATCATCAATGATAATCTCATTTCAACTCCATTAACTTATCCAAACTAGTATGCTAGACCAAGAACTTCAAGTCTTAGGAGTAATTCAGATTAATCTTATGAGATGAAAATGATTTGAGAAATCGATCAAGTATAGATTCATTTTGTACCATGTCTTCCCCTTCTAGGGAAGTTAATCTTATGAACCGAGTAATCTGTGCTGAGACAGATTGATTGGCTATCCATCAGTGTACTGGATCGTCCAACAGGGACGGCACATCCTTTGGGGATGTTGACTCGACGTCCGTTAAGTATGTCTATCCTTGCAGGCATATTTGCAGTTGGTATATGATCTCATCACTTTAGCTAGATCAGAGGAATGCGTATGGAGTAATATTCTGAAAACTAGAATTCATCGCACTTGCTTATCACACGTGTGTGGTATGGGGATCAAGATGAGACATAGTGGGTGACGTCTATACAAATTCGTGTCGTTCTACAAGAATGTTGACGCTCTTATTTACCCCTAAAAGCGGGAAGACTATCTCATTGAAGTGATAATTTGCAAATGAGCGGTAAAGAGATTGCATACAAGGGCTCTAAGAGAGCTAGTGTGAAGGAGAATCATAATCAACAAAGATTCACATCCTTCTTTTGAGAACCCGTATTGGTGCGTTGCGGTAGCGAAACTTGGCACATGGAATACATGCCCAAATATGTAAATACGAAGCGTTAAGTTCGTACCCAGTAACTAACTATAACGTCAAAATGGTCGGGTGGCAATATAACTCAAGCCAGACCAATATAGTTGCATACAAGATTGCATAGCCCTAACAAAAACCAAAAACTTGGTACGTTCACCAAAGTTCGGGCAATCGTTTAAATTACGTTTTATGATCACTAAGCAAGGCTATTAGGGTGAACATGGGAATTCGATGTTCAATTATAAACAAAAAAGACATGCAATACTTATTGAAAACCATCGATATAAACTCTTCGGCATTATCCAGTCTCCCATACTTTATGGGATAAGTAGAGTGGTGAACCCTTAAAATTGGCCAGAAGGTTTAGCAGCAATGTGTGTGGACAAACATGTGACCAGATTGTCGATTCATCAACCAAAACCATAAGTCTTTTTATAGTCCACATTTTGGTTGGATTAGTCCACATATATTCTCTTGAATCCACTGTGAAAATAGGGTGATTTCGTATCTTTGCGAGGGATGATTTAGGAAATCAATTTCTCCAACAAGCAGACTTAGCATCATTGTTAGACCTAAGTGTCCCAAAAGGTTTTGCTAAGGCAAGTAAACTGCTCGAATCACCAGGTTCCAGGGCGGCCACATGTGGCGTGTTCCCTAGTTGAAAGACAGCCCATTGGCACCAAAGTAAAGGTTTAGGCTCCTTTTTAGAGGTGGTGCAAAGATATTCCGCTCTATTTTTTGCAGTGGTTTCATTCATGATCATTGTTCTCTCCAATATCCTTAAGACTTAACGGCGTTCTTCCTGAACGGGGAGAATATAAGATCTCTTACATGGTAATTTAGTATCATTTATACAATGAGGAGCATGCATGGACCTAAAGTCATTGCTAGAGATGTGATTTAGGCATAAAGTTAGTGTGCGTGGTATCACATGCATCCAGACAACTAACTTTCCGACATTCATACCTAATCACATGTTTAATTGAATTTGGTCACATGTATACAAGAAACATGATTCAATTAACTCATATTCAAGGACAATATCAATAAGATTATTTATAAGTAAAACAAACACCAAATGTGAATCCAAGAATATGGAAAAAAAGTTCACAAAGTAAATGGTTTACTGAAGAGATTCGGCCAACAAGGCCATCCATGTCAAAATTATGCTCTTCCAACGATATTCGATTGAGCAAAATTAGTTTCACATATTGACTACGAGAATGGTACTCCTTAACAACATTGGTATATGCATGAATAGGTGCATAACCAATGATCTATTCCATCGAGATGAAAGTAGATTCTGCAAGGTTAAAGTTTGAAAATATTATCCCTTATTCTTGAAGTTGTAGGTCTTAGGTGCCAAGGATCACGCTTCGGGCATGATGCCACACCTTGGCAGGCCCTAATTCTACTATAGGTTGTAAAAACAAACTCGAAATTGGATTGTGAGAGAGATAGACCTAGACTTAAGTTCGGTAGGCTCCAATTGAAGCTAGAAGGGTCTATTCAGTAGGCATCTGCCCTTCGGTGCATCCCTACCGAAGCAGGGCACCACCATTCAGTATGCTTTGACCAAACAAGGTTAAGCCATTGGTAGACTCCAGCTAAGCTGGGTCTATACCGTTCAGTAGACTCCAGTCGAAGTTGGGTCTATACCTTTCTCTCACATTTGTCATAGTAATTAGATCCAAAAATTTGGTAAACTTTCGCTTTCTACATTGCTGCCTCATGAGCGAGTCAGAAACAAGGAAGGACAAGAAAAGTATTCTTGAGTCGAAATTATATCGCATGATCAAATGGTTCGTAAGACCGAGCCAAAGAGCTATGGAATCCTCGTTCATGAGGTATTTCCGTTTGTAATGCTTCTGGTATAAGTCTTCCAATGAAGAGCATAGCGGGGGCTTATTCACTCTTGCATGCCATTGTTGGCTTCAATTGTTTATCAACTTCTTGATGGTCAAGTAGATATTCATGTCTTGTACCCATATAAAGTGGTTTCAGTTAAGAAACGTCCAAATCAATGAAATCAAACTTGTTACGGTTCGACAAGCTATTGAATGGAGGGAACCAAATTGTGATTGGTGCTATGAAAAATAAAATATCCATAAGCGTCAAAGTTAGAACATTTGGGTTCTAAGACATGGTTTACATGAAAATTTTGAGTTTTCATGAGGGTATTGTTTTATGAAAACTACGAGTTTTAAAGGCACTAAATTTGAAACTACAGGTTTGAGTTTAGTTATGAACTTCCAGTTCATAAAATGAGGTATGTATAGAACACATAATACAATATAAAAACTAAGTGTAATGGATTTGGGTTGATTCAGGAACTCAAGTGTGAGTGTTTCGGGACTATGAAAGATAGTCAACGGTTCAAAAAAAAATATATTGAATCGTTAATATCCAAAAGTGAGCTTCAGGCCAATAATTTTAGATTTCTTGTCAGATTAATGGATTGCCGGTCACTTTTAATTAATTCAATAGATCGTAGAAGCGAAATAATGACTTTAGGTCGTATTCACTTTAGATGGCTTCAACCCAAATGATTAAGAAAATATAGCCTAAATGAGGCTTAACGTAGGCACCCTAACCTAGTTGGGTGTGGGCTAAAAGTAGAATAGGCCAAAAAAAATGATTAGGATCGTGAAGATCATGGTAGCCCCGCAAAAAATTGATGGCTGCTGTCCAAGAAAAGAATAGCCTGCAGCAAAGTTGCAGGTTGGGCTCGGGTCATGGCTACAAGTAGTAGCCCAGATAGGTTGCAAGTGGCCGAGGGGACGAAGCCCAACAAGCTTTTGCTGGCTTTTGGTGTGGGCTAAGGGTTACGGCCCAACTAGCAGAAAATCTTCACAGGTCGAATGCCTAGTGGTCTCGCACACCTCTAGCAAAGCCCATGGGGCTGCTGCGGTCCAGGGAAAGCGGGCCTGAGCTGCTGGTTTGACTTGGCTTCGGCTTAGCAGTGGTGCGGTTTCAGGCCGCGACTCAGCCACCAAACAGCCCTTTTGTTTTTTGAAAAATCTAGAGTTTGATAAAAACCCTAGTTGTGACTCATAAATTCTGCATAGCGATTTATAAATGCATAATGCATGAACGTATATATATTGACAAATATATGAACATATACAATATATATCAGAAGGTAAATATAAATGTAGGGGGTTCATGCATCATTGAGAATGTTTTCATGCTTCATGGTCGTTTTAAATATCTTCCTTTATTTTAAGCGTACCTGATTGACAAAAAATAACAAAAGTCTTTGCATTTGTAGAAGATTTTTCTCGAAAAGCCAGAATTGCATCTCCAATGCGTTGTATCATGTTCAACAAAGAAAAATTAAATTGAATCAATAGCATGCTGATCAATTAATAAAAGAATTAATCATAAAAATGATTAAAATGTAATAATCCTTTGATTGAAGAATAAACTTTATTTAGTGCAATGACAAGAGCGTGTTGATAATGTGTTGTAAGCAAAATTTACTGAACAATTACGGAGGCCAGAGAGAGGGGGTGCGGCAAATAAAAAGAGAAGAGAAAAATGTGTAATTGTGGGGTGTGTTATCTCATCCCATTGTGCCTTTATTTATAGTAGTAAGGAAGGTTAAATCTTTACCCTAATATGATTACAATTCTAATAGAATAATATCTACCCTAAAGAAAATTACAGGATATTCCTAGATACAATAAAATTTACAAAATCATATTCTTAATCTAATAAGACTGCAACAATATTAAGTTATAATATCATCGTTCACCAAACACAAAAAAATTGAATTGTCGCATACTGCTAAAAGCCCCTAATTTTTATTGGGCTATCCATCTTCACATGGGCCGGACCAATCTTGAGATTGATAGAATTTGGGCGATACTTCAATCCTCCCTTGTAGGATATTGGATTACACCAACCCCTTTCGGTGGATGGACTAGAATTTGGTGAGCTCAACTCCAAATTCTTTAAGACTAATTCAAAAGTTATTGGACTTTTTCGTTCCTTCTTTCTTTCCTTTTTTTTTTTTTTTTGATTTATTTATTTACTAGTATATCTTCACACACAAATTGTGTGTGAATTTTTTTTTCTTTTTATTTTTAAAATTGGAGGGAGGAAGATAATGAGAGAGAACATGGGAGTGGGGAGAAGGAGAGAGGTTTATTTTTATCTTTATATATATATATTAGAGATGTTAAAATCACTTGTTGCCGTACGTCACTCAGTCTATAATCCCTCAGTCACACTTATTGCATGGTACTAAAACACAATTATGTGCTATAATTAATTTGTGTTCTAAAATAGGCGGACAACTTCTTTTTTTTTTTTATAATTACTTTAGAGTCTAATGTTAGGGTATGATATATAGTGAGTTAATTGACTGGCTAGTTTTTTTTTTTTTGTCCAAACACAAATTACTTTATACTAAGTGCCTAGTATTTGTGTACTTGTCTTGATTGACCTGAACTAAAATTTGCTTTTAAGTGTGGCCCACTAAAGACACAGTCACACTAGAGAGGTTATGTTGAAAAATTCTACATCATAAATTTGACAAAACAAATTGCATATATAATACATGGTTCCATTCCCAATTACACAACCTCCTTTTATGATAAAAGACAATCTTGTTGGACAAGCAAGAGATTAAGTTGATAACAATATCAGTATTTGACCATTTGACCGTTAATTTGAAGTTTGGCATGAAATCATAGTGAGTTTATTGAATTGGATCTTTACTTTGACCAGACCCACATTACTAAGATTATACCAAATACGTAGTATTCAGTTGCTTGTCTTGACTGATCCGATGTGAAATTTGCTTCTAAGTGTGGCTCGTCTCTTTGAAATTTAACCATTGTTCCATCTCCCTAAAATTTACATTTTCTTTCTATTTTAACACCAAGCACGTTAAGTATGACCACAAATTTGAGAATAATGACCGGAGTCTACTGCTAATATCTTGGGTTTTACTAAAGTCTAAAGTTAAGCCAAGCCTACTAGTGCACCATCTTGGGCCCTTGGGATTTGTCGGTTGGGAACACAAAACCCGGTTTAGACTTCCTCCTTCAACGGCTTTTTATAGGCCCAAAGTAGCAATACTTGACTGCTCAATGATGAGTAATAAATTTTTATTCAAATTATTTGTGTTTTATTCATAGAATTCGTGCTTAATTATAATTGAAACTATTCTCAGTAAAGATCGTATATGCAAAAAATAAACTAATGTTGTTTTGTCAATCAACTGTATCAAAAAGATAGATGATTTGTAGCGAATAGATATATAGTTCGTAATGCTTTCACTATTTTCATTCGTGTATTTTTATACAGTTCGATGACTGAACAACCTTAATTTCAATTGATTTTTTGTAGAAAATCTTTATCTAGTGATTTATGATATGAATTGTCCTGATCATAAAGACAAAGTATTATTCCAAGTAAGCAAAAAGTTATTGGCAAAAAGAAAAGAAAGAAGAAGCAAAAGGTGCTATTGAGTACCACCAAATTAAAAGCAACTAAACATGTACGTTCATGGAAAAATTAAAATTAGAAAACTTTATTTTAATCATTGGCAAAAATGACTTTTAAATTAAAATCATGAATAAGATTAAAATCTAATTTTAGTCATTTGATACATTAATAACCTCATTTATTAATTATATTTTGATTTTTTAATTATTTCTCTTTTTCTTCCTAATTTTTAATGTATTAATTTTCATTTTCATTTCATTTATCATAATATATTTTGTTGTAAATATTTAGATAAATTAATTTTTCTTATACTATACATTTTGATGTACTTTGTTCTTCATTTAGATACGTTAAATTCATTATAATACATTTTGGTGTATACATTTAGGTACACACATTTCGGTAAATACATTTCGATACAAACATTTAGGTACATTAATTCAATATAATATATTTCGGTACTAACATTTCGGTGCATACATTTCGGTACACACATGTAAGTACATTAATTTAATATAATACATTTCGGTGCATATATTTCGGTACATACATTTCGGTACTAACATTTCAGTGCATACATTTTGGCACACACATTTAGGTACATTAATTTAATATAATACATGTTGGTACATATATTTTGGTACATACATTTCGGTATTAACATTTAAATATATTAGTTCAATATAATACATTTCGGTACACACATTTAAGTACATTAATTGAGTCTTTCAAGTTTGAAGAATTTTAAATAAAATTAATAAATTTAAAAACTCTTTTTTGGTCAAAAAATAAATTTAAATTTGTATGTTATATTTAATGAGAGACATTAAATAAAATGCACATTAATTCTTTTGAATTAAGGACACATCAAGGGATTATTATCAATATGTAATCTAACACTAAATTTATTTTAAATTTCAATGAAGGATTAAAGTTAAAAAAAACCCCAATGAAAATTGCAGTACTACACCAAATACTTTGCTCCGCATATTCAGCATCGTTCTTGATCGGCAAGACAACAACAATTTGTTAGAGTAAAACGAAAATGTTAATCACTCCTTATATGTCTAACAAATATACAAATTGTTGAAAGAACAATAACAAAAAACTTGTTCTTATTACATGCTAAGATCTGATTTGTTTGTAAATAAGAATGACTCATCCTCAATACGCAGCCAACTAATAAGCATTTCATTTGAACTTCTTTGGATCACCATATTCCAAGCGGCCCCATCCTGAAGTGGCAGTCCTCTTGCAAAATTTGGCTTTTGAATACAAAATTTGAAGGTTGATACCTTATGTAAGGACAATTGGAGACCATCGTACTTCAGCTGTGACCCTCACCAATTCTTGCTCTTTTAAAAACGAGCATGCAATAGTACTATATCCAAAATTATCTCCACATACAAAACAGCTTAGACTTTAGGCCAGATTTATTTACTTTGGACATGCATGAGCTTTCATGGAAGGTGCCCTGCTGATAAAAGTTTATGGGGGTGACCAAATCACAGTACACCACTACTTGAGCGGGATATCAGGGATATCTCAGCCACACTGGGAGGCAATATGGAAAGCTAAAATTTGTATGTGTTACAAAAGGAATACACCGCCCTTGACATTGTCTTGGAATCAATCAACACCTTTGTTGATACAATAGAGAGTGGGGGAATCAAACTCGGACCTTTGCAGCCAGTGAATGCTTCTAAATCAACTGATCTAAAACCCCCTTGCAAACAACACCTTCTAAGTGCAAGAAGAGATTAATTTTGTAGGAACCCAACTAGAGAAAAGAAAAACAGAAATTAAGAAGAACAATTAATTTGTACTATAAAAAAAAATCAATGCTTAACATCGATTGTTGATTTGTTATGTTGTGCAACATTTATAATTAGAACCATACGTACATAAAAAATACAATTCATCAAATCAATAGTTGTAAGGAATAGTCTGATAAAATGACATGTCATTGTTTGGTAAAAGAAATTCCTTTACTGTCGTACATGACATTTTCACACAAAGTCGCCATGAAGAAATCGGTTAGCTGGCTATTATGCCTACAACCAAACAAGAAAGTGATGGTATCCTGTCCCAGTTGATTCATTAATCGATAATGACCTATACTGAACTCTCAAACGAAATAGTCATCGGTCAAGAACATATCCTGTAAATTGATCCTTTTGAAAAGAAGGCTATTGAAGAAAACGCATCTGCACGTAGAAACTTAAAATATCACTCGTTTCGTTCATTCCTGTTGGCCCCTTCAAGCTTCACTACAAAAAGCTCATCTAACTTTCTATATACATGTAATAAAAGTTTGTGCACGGAGAAAAAAAAGCTGCGTGTGCACGTAGAAAGAAAGCTTTTTTCTTTTCTGTATTATGATTCTCAAACATCTAATTATACTTAATTTATAATGTAACCTTCAAAGTCCTTGTACTAACTAATATTAAATAAAATCTGCATGCTAAACAAGAGAACACAAATTAAACAACCAGAGACCAAGAAATAACAAAACATGTCTATCATATTCTGTAGTGAAGACAAACCTCTCGTTTGCTCAATCATTTTCACCAAAATTTCAACAGAGAAACTAATCCATCTGTGGAGCCTTATAGGGCCTAATGTAGGATACACAAAATTTCTTGGTATGGGAAGTGGGTTAGGAGGCACCGGTGTGATATCAAGCAATAAGCTATTTTCATGTGATGTGGCCCTCCTTTGTCCCCCTCCATGTATTCATGACCTACGGGAGGGCATATCAGGTTGCTTTTTTCACTGAGATTCGAGAGAAACCCTAAAACCCTACCCTCCCTTCAATATTCATACGCCTGCAAAATTCATTTATTTTGATCTATACATGCAGGTGTTTTATGTTCCCCTCACATGTGATACCCTAGGGCTTGCTCATGTGTAACCCACATGTTACCCATACCTACGTAATTAAAAATTTCATATGCCTGCTGCCAACCGAAAAAACTACCTTGAATAATGGCAATTTAGATATATTTACTTCTAATTAACATTTTTGAATACTTAATTTTTTTTTTCTACCTTTCTTGTCAATGTCACTATATGATGATGATGGTTGTAAAGTAGAGACATTGTAGGGTTAATTTAGGTCTAATGGTAATGGGAAATGTTTGGTGTCTGTTTCTTTGTCGAGGAACATCTGTCAAAAGGTTTTCATGTCTGAATTTTTCTCTCTTCGTGTCTGCATGAAAAGCCAATTAATTAGCTGTTTCCTGATCACTTAGACACTGCTCTGTTAAAGTACTTAGCCTACTCATCATTCCATAAAGGTGTTAATTAAGTACTCTAACTTTGTGGATCATACTAAATTAATCTAAGAGAAAAATCTTTTTCTATTATATAAAAATAAAATATCTCTATTTGTACTATCTCAGTTGATCATGTGTGATACTAAGAGAGATAACACAAATGAATTGTTTGGTAATATTGTAACAATCCATATATGAAGGAGAGATTGAACAAAAATGAAAATAGAACGTACAGATCTCCGCTTAATTACCTACAGTACTAACAGAGAGACGATTAAACTGTTTGTTTCTTTATAATTAAGAGATTTGATTAAGTAATATATAATTTTAGGACTCCAAAGTTTTAATGGAAATATTTTTACATCTGCCTCCTGAGATCTTATTGGCTGTCCTAGTTTGACCCGTGACTACAAGCAATGGAGATAATTAAATATGGTGTATGGTAGACCTGCCTGAGATCTTCAATTTTAATGCACCTCAGTCTTACTAACACACTGATGAGTTATATAAACCCAGAATATTTGTACATCAAAAACCAGGTTTTATTGAGGAACACATGCACAGAGTCAACAAAGAACATGGAAATCGACCAAAATTCTGACTTCTATATTTTAATTGGTATTTGATAGGAAAAATATTTTAATTGGTATTTGATAGGAAAAATATTTTAATTGATACGTATGAATTATAACTTATTATTAATGAGAACTAACACATTAAATCCTACCACATGCAAAGATCATGGGCCGTTTGGGAGGTTACTTATCAGAAATTTGTCGTAATAATCGAACAACCAGACTGAAACATCTTAAATCTGATTTAAATTGAAATTATAATATGGATGGTAGGTGAATTATTTAAATTGAAATATGTCCAACCAATTTTTTATTTTAATTTTTAATATTTCCCTTTTCTTTATGGAAGATAATATTTCTTTCACTTTCTAATTGATACAGGTCAACGAGGGGTGGCAGCATTTTGTTCTCGTCACATGGCATCGAAATGGCTGTTACTTGGAGTTATTGCATAATAAGATGAAGAAAGCTGATCTAAATTATGAATTAATCCGAAGTTCATATTAAACAACACAAATTAGGGAGTCGCGGCTTGGATTGATGTGTTGCCTATCAGTATGTTCTATATTTTCAGAAAATAAAAATAGAAATGCTACAACACCTTATTTTTAAGAAAGAAAAAAAAAGTGTTGGTACCTACTGTTTTATTAAAAGTTACATTATAATAGTCAAAGTTTATTGTTCAATGATACATAATTATAGTTAATTTATTAAAAAAAATATTGTTTATAACACTGCAATGTTGATGGTGGACATCATATTACATTAGCAAAATATGATGTTATGTGTAACATGATTACGTTACAAAAATATCATTAATTTAAAAAGTATTTGTTGTTTTTAAGTGTACCATAAACTAATCCTTTCAGAAATTGTGGCGTAAAGAGTGATATTTGATTCTCGATGTTTGAAACTAACTAATTAATTAAATTTACTTCTACTATAACTTGTATAATGTCAAAAATTGCTTTGCAACTATCATATGATATACTTATAATAATCACTTAAATTGTGTAGGTTGCGAGGAACACAGGTTAGGGTTGTTAGGGCAAGCATGCGGAACCTAAAATGGCTATTAACCAAATTTAGGGTCGGATCAATTTGTTAACCTAGTAGAAAGAGCAAACATCAACAGTTTTTCTCCCAATAGAGAAAAAGAATTATCTCTTCTTCTTTTTTTTTTTTTTTTTTTTAGTTTTTATCTTTTTCTCGAATATTCTCTTTTGCATTCTGATTTGTCTCCATGCATAAAGCGAATTACATTTGAGAGCAGAGTCCTTAATGGACGAAACCGCGTAAGCTATCAACAGAGACATGAACTTTGTAAGCACTCATCACTCCCAGAAAGTTCAAGACTTTTTTAGCTTTCTTGCAAATAACTCTTCTCCATCAGCGTGCGTAGTTGCTGACGATCAATTTTGAATATCCACAACAGTTCCAACTTTAGTTACATTATTATTCCATTCTCGCTTTCCTTTTCAGTTCAACATGCATTATCATATAAAATGAAGTTCGTGAGTCTCCAGGGCTTTAATTATCTCCTAATTAAATTGGTCCACATAAGCTTAAGCTCTACAGATTAGTGGTATTCTTTTGGGGCTGATATTATACAATGGAATGTCATCATGAACTAGGTTCCAGGGACTTTTTCGGATGAGCAGCCCCTGAGCGGGTTAAGTATTTTCCTGTTTAGTGCTACTCCGGACTAAAAACTAGACAGTAAAATCGATGATGACCTACATTTTGGTGTTGTATCAGATTAAAAAACAATTAGTTTAATACTTAAATAGTAAACTGTAATATATATAGTTTAAGATCTTAAATATTCCCTGGCTATCCAAAATTAAAATAATTTAATAGTAGTACTCAATCTAAGATATAAAAAATTTACTTTTTCTAATACGATCATTTATTTACAGAAAACGGTGGAGGATTGAGCTGAGTCGCACAATTGATCAACTTACTAACCACCTCATCGATCTACTTGTGACAATTGGCTTTTTTTAGTGTTTGTTTTACTTTTTTGTTTTAATTTTACTATTTTGGATTTTTTTTATTAGAATATGTTAAAAAAAAAAGAGGTAAAAAAGAGAAGAGGTATTTGTCAATTTGCTCCTTGAACGTGTATAGAGGTGCCAATTTTTCCCTTGAACTTTAATTTTAGCCGATTACCCCCTTGAACATTTATAATTTGCCAATTTCCCCCCAATTTCCCCCAAGCGTTAGATTTTAAATTTTTCATTCAATTTTCATCCATCCAATTTTCCCTTCTTTTTGCTCCCATATAGTTGTCACGTGTTGTCCGCATGATCAAAATGAATAAAAAAATTGGATGAATTTTTTTAAAATCTAGCGTCAAGAGGGAAAATCGACAAATATGTCTTTGAAAAATAATGAACTTACTAACCACCATACATGGTTTTTTTAAATTATTATTATTTTTCTAATTCTAAATAGGAGAAGGGCAATTTGGGTATTATGAAAGCTTCACCTTTTTCATCTTCTCTCTTAAAAAAGTTTGTACCATTAAAATTCATGAATTAATTATGACTTTAAAGAGCAAGAGTTGATGAGATCCCATGAGGCAAACACTTAGTGACATAGATAAAGTGAGCATGGTAAAAATGTCCCATAGTCATAGTCGTTACTCTATGTGTTGACATGGGAGCAAGGTATAAAATATCGATGATATCGGAAATATCGGTAGTCCGGAAACACGGAAATATCGACGGAAATATCGGAATAATATCGATATCGATAAAAATTCAATGGAAACCACGGAAATTGTAAGAAAAAGTTGGAAATTTTTATTGAAACTTTGCATGATGTTTATTTAGTCAATTATCTATTAGTTTATCACAAAAAATTGGAAGGAAATGCATTGCATGATGGATTTAACTTATTTAAGTTGATTATACAACGAGCTGACAAACATTGTGAGTAGAAAATATGTAATAATTAATAAAAAAAAGACTAAACTTTTTAAATATATAATTGATAATTTATGTAACATTTATATATATATATATATATATCCCAAACTTTTTAAATATATAAAAAAACCCACGCAAGTGGGTGTGGATAATTTCAATTAAAACCATCTGATGACCCACCCCCTTGTCCACCTTACCTGTTCACATCATTCACTTCACCCAAGGCTGTCTAGTCCTTACCATTTCTTCTTCTTTTGCCCTTTTAGATTCCCAAAATTTATTTTACCCTCTCTCTCTCTCTCTGTGTTTCTCTTTCCGCACCCTCTTCCTCCCACACACAGAGAAAACTCTCTCTTCTCCTTCTCTCTTCTCGGTCTCTCTCTTGAGACCCACACACACATGCACACCACCATCGCACCTGCAGCCTGCTTTGGAGAAAGAAAACCCCTTCGCCACGATGATCACGGTTCAGGGAGAGGCTCGTCAGCAGGCGGCGGTTGTCGGAGCTTCTAGGGCTCACTTCGGCGTCGCTCGCGATGACTCCTTTGGGATCAATCCGGAGCCGTCGTCACTCAACTTGGTCCCTTTCAAGCCTCATCATGATGCTCATGAAAGTTCCATTTTCTGATCCCAATTTTGTCTAATTTCGTTTTTTGTAATCAGAAGAGGATGGATTCGGTCGAACTCGGGAATCTGGATGAGCAGATTGCTCAACTCATGCAGTGCAAGCCCTCGGCTGCAGTTTTCCGACGACGGAGCCTCAGCCATTTCGATAATATCGAAAATATCGCGATATTATGACGATTATTATGTGTATATGTGTAAAAATATCGTCATGTGAAAAAAACGAAATTATCGGCGATATTTCGCCGATAATTTCGATATTTTAGACTGTGCATGGGAGAAATTACTTTAGAATACCAAATCTTATATGTTTGGCATCAGAAAATCCAATTTTTCTTTAATAATTAGGACTGTTCAGTGCTACAAAAAATGAACGGTCAGGATTGAATTGAGAAAATAATATGTTTGCTTACTTGTCAATCTAATAGATATAAAACCGAAATATTAAAGACTTACCCTAGAAAATCATTTTTTTTATTTGGTCAAACCGTAGAAACTCATCAAAACCCACTAGAAAGCATGGTTTGCTAGTGAAAATTTGGACATTAGTTAAGGGAATTTTGGTAAAATAAGAGGCATGCGCCCCTACTTCCTTTCATACCTCCACCCCTGCTCGTGGATGTCACTATATGCTAGACAAGTTAACGAGTTGTTTCGCAAAGAATAGGGACCGGATATTCCCATTTAATTGAGCCCAAAATCACATAAACGCAGGTTATAAGTCTTTTTTGAAACATGCCATGTTAAGAAGATGTACCAAATGATACCGCACTCGGTATCACATACTAATGTTGGTTGATCGTTACATATCGTTTAAAGATTATAACATGTTCACTTAGAAAAAAAGAGTCCACTCCACCTCATGGGATCTTTCAACCTGGAAAAAAAAAACAAAATTATAGCCCCTTTATATATGATACAGTTCGTGGCCCTGCTCTTGATGGAGAAACTTTTTGGTGTATTTGGACTATTGTAGTGTTGTTATCTCACTCATATATCCTAGAATTGGAATATTCAACCATGCACATATCCATATTATAACACAGGAAATGATCTTCTCTTCATGGCAAAAGGGCTAGCTACAATTTTAACTTAAAAGATGGAATGTTATTTGAAACCCTAGCACAATATTTGGCTTTCTTTTCCCACAGTACGGCCTGAACGCACACAAATACTTGATTGAAGCAAATCATAATCTTAAATATATTAAAGTTTGACTTTCCTACACACACGGCTTTGAGAATGTAGAGGCCATTCAAGCATTAGTGGAGATCTGCCGGCCAACGTCGGCAGCGTATATATGATATGAGTCAGTCACCTTCTCAAGCCGCAAACTACGGTGGCGCCATTACGTATGCTATATGGCAATTGGCAAGGAACATATGATTATGGGAGTTCACACTAGGATACAGAATATAAAAGATACACTAATCACGTTGTATTGAATTAATAATACATCATAATCACAATGGATTAATTATAGTTTTCGAAGACATTAAGGAAATTTGGTGCCCACGCCAATGACTGGAACTAGTTTTACAAATGAAGCTAAAGCCACTTCACATCCACAACACGGACCGAGTGCACTTCTCTACATTCGAAAAAAAAATAACTAAAACGGAAAATAAAAATTCAACCAATTAACTTTAGGCAAAAACAAAAAAACAAAAAATTGTTTGGTCTTAAATGTAATTTTAATTTTTGGCGGTTTCTTGTACTTAGACCAGGCTACCTCTCATCGACCGGGAAGAGGGCTGCGGTCGTCGAAGGATAGCCGGAAAACCCACTTGGTGAGTGACCGTCTTCTCGAGTGGCTTAATTGGCTGCGGCCAGTGACGTCAGGGACGTTGTAATATTCCCCCACAAAGGCCTTCAGTCTCTGCATTGCCAAGTCCAGCGTTTCCTCGGACAAGTTTGCAAAGCAGACACGAAACCAACCAGGTTCCGTGCAATGACATGACGATCCAGGAGAGATATTGAGGCGAACTTCGTATACAATCTTTTTCCAAAGCTCCATTTCGGCTTCGAAGGTGTTGGACCTAAGCAAGTGGCTCATATCCACCCAACAGAATAAGCCAGCATTGCCCTTGAGGCAGCTAATGCCGGCTTTCTGAAGGCCGGAGACAAGCTTTTTCTGACGTTGTTTGAGTCTTTTTTGGTTCTCGGCTATGTAGTTCTTAGTAAGTTTCTTGTCGGATAGCATGGCGGAGAGAAGGTGCTGAGTTTGAGAAGAGACAAGTCCAAAGCTTGACATTTTTGTAGCAGCGGCCACAACCATGTCGTCGTTGGAGTAAATCGCCCCGACTCGAAAACCCGGAAGACCAAGATCCTTAGAGAGGCTATAGACAACGTGAACTCGCTGCCGAACTTCGGAATTCTCGTCACATTTTCTGTCTTTGAGAACTTCCATGACGCTTATAAAGGATGCGGAGCTAAAAGCTGTGCCGGAGTAAATTTCGTCGCTAATAAGGTGGATGCCTTTGTCTTCAACAAAGGAAAGGAGGAGGTTGAGTTCGTTTCTGGTCATTGTGGTCCCCAATGGGTTTGATGGGTTCGTGACCAATACGCCTTTGACTCTGAGATTGCGTTTTTCGGCTTCTTGGTAGGCTTCTTGTAAAGCGGATTCAGTAATTTGGAAGCCATTGGAGCTTGTGCAGTGAATGGGTACAATCTCGACTCCAGTTCGCCACTTGAGGTCTCTATCAAATCTGTAAGAAACGTAATAAAATATTTTTAGGGAAGAATTAATGTTTAGTTATTTCTTATCATGAAATGAAGTTCACGAGTCACTTCGGAATACTAAAAAATTGGTAGGTCTCGAGTTCAAATAGTTTGTAAAACAAGAAAAAACAAAGAGAAGGATAATCAACTGATTATTAAGATACGTACCCTGGGTAGTATGGTGTAGGAATAAGAACAGCTTCACCGGGGTCAGCGAGGCAGAAGATGAGGGTCTCATTGGCTGAAGTTGCACCGGCGGTGAGGACTAAGTGATTGGGATCAAAGGTCACTTTGTTCCCTCGGATTTCTGCCATGAAATCTACCAATGCCTGTAAGAAGAATGATCAAAAGCTGAGTCAGACATGCAGTTGGCTAGAAGTTACTTGTTAGAGTAGTACCTTTGAATTGCATTAACGAAAAGTGAGCATTATATTATATATACATAAGTTTACCTTTTTGAACGCGGGAAGGCCGTGATAATCTTGGAAGAGTGCAAGCTCTGCAAATACGGATTCTCCATTTTTCTTAAATGCAGCTGCGTCTGGATTCTTAGCGAGCCATGACTCCAGAAGATCAAAGCAGAGCTGGACAAAATTGAAATAATGAGGACAAAGTTTATGTATATGCTAAATATTACTATATGTAGCAGCATTTATGCATTTTGTTCAATTAATTAAGCTAGTAAATTATAATAATTATTTACCTGATTTTCTGCAAGACCCATCTGAATAATCCCGTTTGTGTTGTGCACCTCATGGTAGGGGTTCTTCTCATACTCTTGCCAGCCTAAGAAGTAGGAGGAGTCTTGGCCGTGAGAGTTGAACGTAGCGTTTCTGGATAACATGCGCATTTTGGTAACAAGCTATAACACAAAAGTGTGAAAACGAAGAGATAGCAAAAGAAGAGAGAGAGAGAGAGAGAGAGAGAGAGAGAGAGAGAGAGCTTGAGGTTTTTGTTTTGGTTTTGGATTACAAGTTTGAAGTGGGATATTGGATGGTGTTGGAGTGGAGAGGTCTATATATAGCGAAAAAATAATCATTATATTTTAAACATATATAAAGGATTTGTCTAACAAAGGAATGCCACGTCACACTGAGTAACCAAACAATTAAGACAAACAAGGGGAACATTTTTCTCTATAACTATGGTGTAGGCTCACCATACACTTAATTATTTGTCATGTGTCTTTTTCACCTAATTCTAGCTAACTTTCGTAGTAAATGTTACATTTTCAAATTTGAAAAATACTAACCAAGGTTAAGTGAAATGGCACGTATCAGATGATTAGGTGTATGGTGAGCATACACTAAAGTTTAGGGTGGTGAGCAAAAATATCTCTCTCTCTCTCTCCCCCCCCCCCACCACAACAGTAAACAAACGTTCATTATTTTTCTTAAGAAAAATGTTAGGGAGATCATGTTATTAGACCATATTTTGTTGAAAGAAAATTCATCGTTCAAAGGGACGTAGGCTACTCAAGAATATCACATTTCATTTATTTTCTATCAAAATTGAATAAAAGATTTCAAAAATATCTAATGAAATAAAAAGAATAATGTATCAATGAAATGTTGCTTAATCTTCTTTGGGAACTTGAGTAAGGCATAGTTGTGTTTAATAGAATACCCCTCTTTCTCTTTATTTGGTGTAACTATTTGAGCTTGATGAGAGAAAATTTTTACGTTCATATTTAAACAAGGAATTCAATCATCATCAACCACGTCATGCGGTTTACAAAACAGGATTCAAATAAATGACATCCCTAACATCACCCTTTACTTAATATTTGTGATTCATGAATTTTGGTCAGGTAAAATCATGAATTTTGATCAAGTAAAATATCAAAGATAACACGATAATTCTACGCGCTTTTATATCCACCGTCCAAAGCAAAGATATTGATCAAGCAGGACCTCCACATTCCCAAAACCCAAAAACCAATGAAGTTTAGTGTTTACTAATCAACATTAATTAATTAATTTTTGTCACAATTTTCTTGAACTGGGAAGTGTGTTCCACCACCTACAAACTTGGGTGGGGATTACGAGTGTACAATGAAGCATTAATCAGATTGTAACTGAAAAAACAAAGAAACAAGAATTAAGACTGGGGTCTAATTTTGTTAGAAAGCCTTACCGACAGCGAGTATCATAGAAAATGGCTAGAGTGACCCACAAGGTCCTTGAAAATTTCGACCTACGACTGTGCCCCCTGGTCCATATGCTTCTTGACTCTAGTAGCCACAACTAATTTTGTCGGCCATTTTTCTCCTCTATTTTTCTTTCTTTGTTTTTTTTAACCTTTAAGTTCGTACAAGTTCTTGCGTCTGATCAGTCCATTACCCTAGTAGCCAAACAATGTTTTGATTTGAGTCAACCTCGAAAAATCCGGTAGGAACATAAAGGGCGTCTCTCTTTTTTCTTCATTTAACATCATCACTCTAATCTCCTTTATAATTAGGTATACAAACAGGGAAAACACTAGAATCATTTGTTATAAAGTTTTCCCTTCATTTAGAGGAGAAATTGGATTTGCCATTAGACTAATAACTATTAATTAGGGAGCCTAAAAATTTCTCTTCAGGTTAAGTTAATTTTTGTTAAGATTCCATGAAATTATATGCACTATATATATATATATATATATATATATATATATATGTTTCGAAAGATTTAATATAAGATTATTTAAGAATAATCAAAACGGGTGCTTAAAATTGCCTTCTATTATGGCAAACTATTATCCTATAAATTAAAGAGAAGAGTTTTAGAAGGACTCAATTATATATGTCACCAACTTATACCCATCGTTAGAATATGCATGCAACTATAATTTTTTCAGCAATTAACATAAAGAAAGCACACAAACCAGTCAGAAAAATCCAGAGACACCGATTACTGATAAACTTTTGCAAAAATAAAAATACATTAAACAAAAACAAATGAAGAACAAATATGTACAAATTAAACAACTAATCTCCATACGCTAAAACGAAATAACTAATCTCCATCACCCAACTCATAATTATATATAATTTTAATAACAAAAAGAAACAGATACTAGATCTAGAAGCCAAATTCTTTATTTTGGGGTCCATTTTTTGTTTTTTCAAAATCAAATATTTTAATGAAGGATAATACTTGTGTTCCTCTTTGGGGGAATAAGCTCATTTCCCCACATGCAAATAAAGTATCTTCACTATAGAAATTTCATAATCTGAACCACTGAATTTTTTAATCTTCATCTAAAGATCATTCCTACAAAAAATCATTCAAATCGAAGTTCGTTTAATCATCCAAATATACTAATAAATGGATGGTTCATCATGAATATGTTATTTGGTACATACATTGTTAATTTATTTGATAAAATTGGATGATTTTTAAATGAATCTTAAAGAATTGAAAGGTTCTGATTATAATTTTTGTACAGTTAAGATATGTTATTTGCAAGTGGAGGAGGAATGAGTTCATCCCCAGAGGAGGAATGCAAACATTATATATTAACAACATGGTCGGTTGATTATAAATGATTTTATTACCAAATACCTTAAATGGTTTTCTTTTCAGTTATTCCAACTAACTTAGTATATGTTTGCATAAAAAAAAATATAAAAAAAGCCAAATATTGTTGCCAAAATCTAAACCGTCTTTCAAATCCTTTCATCCAATGAATATTTTAGTTTTTTTCTCCTAATACATGGCCCATTGGTTGGGATTTGGATCATCTCCTGAGCTCAGCCTGTTGAGCTTCTGAGCAAATCACACGAGCTGTTGGATTTTGATCCAACGGGTATAAACAGAGAGCCTTTCTAAAAGTTATAATAATTATAATCGTTGGATCAAAATCCAATGGTCCGTGTCATTTACTCAAGAGGCTCAGCAGGTTAAGTGCAGGAGAGGATCCAAATCCCATTGGTTGGGCCTCCAAAAGTTGAGTTGCAAATCGTGATTGAACAACTGAAAATTGATCAATTTTTTTTAAGGGAACTTTAACGAAAAACTCTTGGTATTGTTCACTTTAAGGAAAAACCACATTTTTGTACTAAAACGTCAATCTTGGTACTATTCACTTTATCTTTTATTTTGTTCTTATCATTAAAACTTAAAGTTTTCATGTTATTTTCATTAGTTTTTTTTAATCATGAGTCGGGGCATCCTAATTGAACTATTGAACTTGAGCAGCAGATCTTTGGTATTCATATTTTCATGATAGGAATTGGATCCCCTCCGAGGCAAAGCCTGGGGATCCTGCTGAGCAAACAACACGGGTCGTTGGATTTTGATCCAACTGCTACAAATAGGGGGGCCTCTAAAGTTATAATAATTGTAGCCGTTAGATCAAAATCCAACGGCCTGTGTTGTGTGGCTAGTAGGATCCTGAGGCTTTGCCTCGAAGGGGATCCAATTCCTTCACGATAATGTCTTGCCTTGCCATTTGGACAGCAGTGACTCGACGTTTGCTATTAAAACTTTGAAATGCATTGATGAAGCTATAACATAAAAGTACTAAGGGATGTGATATTCACACACCCCTTTTTATTTCTCTCACACCTTTTTAGATTTCGGCCGTCGGATCAGATGAATTGAAGAAGATCTAACGGTCAAAAAGTAATAGGGGTGTGTGAGAAGTAAAAAGGGGTGTGTGGATAGCACACCCCAAGTACTAAATATCACTTAGTACTACGGTCTAATTGTATTTCTCTTTTTTTTGTAAGTGTTGTATTTCTCCTCACTTGTAAGTGAGAGATCTTAGGTTCAAATTCGCTCAATTCTCGCAAAGGTGAATTTGAACCACATTATCACTAACTCATTGTGAGACTTAGCTTATTCATATCACTCTCTTAGTGTAGATTATAATATCGTTTGTTAAAAGAAAGTAACAAACAAATGTAAATAATATAATTAATTAGGCTGAAAATATGTAAGTGATGGTTTGATTGGGATGTTATTAAAGCAAACAACAATTATTCTTCGTAACAACTTCTAACCCATAGTCCGCCCTTTGTTTCTGCTAGCTGGTTTCTAAGCCTTCCCATTGTAATTAACATAGATTATTAGTCCCTACTCCCTATAGTTGCCGCTTTTCAGGAAAGATATAAATTGAGTTAAAAAAAACTTCATACATGAAGTCACCATTAACAAATGCATTTATGGGTTTAAAAAGTGATTAACAGACAGTTGTTCGTTGTTTTTCAATTTGTATTTGATGGAAGCAATTAATTAGTTATAAGGCCGAGCAAGGCGATGGTGACGGTGATGGGTCGTTTCACTCACTGCTAGCTCCCAGATTTCCTTCGCTTGGCATATACTTTTAGGGGTGTGATATCCACACACCCATTTTTACTTCTCTCACACCTTTTTGGATTTCAGCCGTCGGATCGGATGAATTAAAGAAGATCTAAAGGACAGAAAGTAATAGGGGTGTGTGAGAAGTAAAAAGGGGTGTGTGGATAGCACACCCTTATTTTTATGGGTGGTGTTATACACAGCTCATTTTACTTGTCACACATCTTTTTAATTTTCGACCGTCGGATCGGATAAATTGAAGAATATCAACAGACAGAAATTATCAAGATGTGTGTGAGAAGTAAAATAAGGAACGTGGATAGCACACCCCTATTTTATTTGCTTCTTAGGATTTGACACCTCATTCTCACTGTGGTATATAGCTGCATTGATCCTCTCTGGCGTTGATGTCTTGCTATTGGAAGAGTAGGTGGGTCTGTCAGTATCAAAGAAATTAACAACCATGAGGTAACCCTAATATTGACTATACTATGTATCTATATATATATATATATATATATATATATATAGTTTGAACAAAAATAAAATATGAATCTATATATATAGATCCTTTAATAAGAAGGATCTCTATTTTTAAAAAAAGAAAGATGGGGACACTCTCTATTGGCGTGAGTCTATATTTTAGGAGAAAATGAATATAAATATTTTGTAATTATTAGAGTCATGTTTTAGGAAGGATATTGTGTCCTTTATTTTTTGTTTCCTTTTGTAACAAGGATTATATGCACTTTTATTTAGGATTATGGAATATAGAAAAGTTAAGCCGTAAAATTCTACAGGAACAAATCATGTCAACACTTGGAGAGACGAAAGTCCACAACCCGGGATGGCATACGGTTAATCACATACACGATATAGGTAACGGCTTTAGGCCAAAACTGTTTAGGCACGGATGCACCAATAAGCAAGGCACGAGCAGTTTCCAAGATATGACAATTTTTTCCTCTTAGCAACCCCATTTTGTTGCAGAGTATACGGACAGGTAGTTTGATGAATAATTCCACGATCTTGTAGAAACCGCGATAACTCAAAATTTATGTACTCTCCACCATTGTCAGAACGCAAAACTTTAATATCAAAATACTGAGTTTTAATCATCTGTTGAAACAGACGAAACACATCCCAAACCTCACTTTTATTTTTCAACACATACAACCATGTCATACGAGTGAAATCATCCACGAAAGTAACAAATCACCTAATTCCTGTAGTAGTACTAACAAGGGAAGGCCCCCACACATTAGAGTGTACCAGCGCAAACAGAGAAGATCTTCTATTCATACTTGGAGGGAATGTAGCACGATGACTTTTGGCTAAAATACATACTTACACATTTCAGTTCTGAGTCTTCAATACCACTGAATAGATTGGGTAATATATGTTTCAAATAACCAAACAATTATGCCCCAAACGACTATGCAATAACAATACTTTTTGTATATTACTATTATGTGACACGTGAACCAAATTAGCTCTTAGGAACCACGTCATCCACATAATATGGCCCCTCTATCTTAGTGCCACGCCCAATGATTTCCTTTGTCTGAATATCCTGAAGCAAGCAAAATGAAGGATATATTAATACAACACAATCCAATTGTTCAGTGACTTGAGCTACAAACAATAAGTGATGGGACAATGACGAAAATAATAAACAATTATGTAAGAGAATAGAGGGTGTAAGAGACACTGTTCCCGTTCCAACAACAGCAGCAGTAGTACCATTGCCAGTTGCCACACACTTTTTATAAGGATCTTTCATGGATTGAAATAAAGTTCTATCATACGTCATATGATCCATTGCACCGGAATCTAAAATCCAACCGGTATTGGATTTTCGTACACCTATCCAAGTGTTGACAGAATTTGTTCTCGTAGTGTCCACTAATACTCTCATTCCTTGTGTGTTTGGATCTGTAGCCTATGTTTATATTCATAAGATTCATCGTAATATATTAGATCCATGAGCTCTCCAGTGTGTCTTTCTTGGGTTTGCTCCTCAACAGAAAAGGTATAAATGCTACCACCCCGAAACTCGCCATATGTATGGGACTATGGATGTTACTTTCTCGGAATTCAAGTATTTTTACGCTTCAATTCCATCACATTCTGATCACCAGGGGGAGAATACTAGTGGTGATCTTGGGTGGTTAGAGATACCAGACAATGTAATATGTAGCTTAAGGGGAGCGTGTGTTGAAAATGAAAGTTGTGCAGGCTCTCGGCAAGACACTGCCGAGAATGAAGATAGTGAGGGCTCCCGGCAATAGCCTGTGGAAAATTGGACTACTGTTCAGCTGTCGAGCACTAAAACAGTTGATGTTTGTCAGTAATAGTCTACCGAGTATGATGCAGAGTATAGGCAAGAGTTTGTCGAACCAGCAGCTACCGAACCGGTACCCCCTCTGTCTCGAGCTCAATAGTGTCACCCAATGTGTCTTCTCTAAATATTCCTGAGGTAAATACAACTGATGCTCATGTAACTAATCCAGATAATATTATGAGTATGTACAAGTTGCCGCCAAGGTAAAATCATGGTGTTCTTCTTGATAGGTTTTCTCCTGAAGGAAAAGTGAAGTATCCAATAGCTAATTATGTGTCATGCTCAAACCTTGCACCAAAACGTCAAGCCTGGGTAAATAATGTAGAAGCAATCTAAGCACCGACCCCAGTTGAGGAGGCCTTAAATGATCCTAAATGGGCTGCTGTAATGGATGAAGAAATGATGGCACTGCATAAGAATGATACATGGGAGGTAACAAAGCTACCAAAAGGAAAAAAACTGATTGGTTATAGATGGGTCTTTACAATCAAATACAAGGCAGATGGATCAGTGGACAAGTATAAGGCAAGGTTAGTAGCAAAGAGTTATACACAAACTTATGGTGTTGATTATTAGGAAACTTTTTCACCAGTAGCAAAGATGAATACAATATGAGTTCTTATTTCTTTAGCTACAAATTTGAATTGGCTGCTGAAACAGCTTGATGAAAAAATTGCTTTTCTTCATGGGCATCTGGAAGAAGAAGTATACATGGATTTTCCTCCGGGGTATAATGCCAGAGGGAAAACTAGAGTATGTAGCTTGCAAAAGTCACTTTACAGGCTTAAGCAATCACCTCGTGCGTGGTTTGGTAGATTCACTCAAGTTATGAGGAGGATTCGGGATTATCAAAGTCACTCTGATCACACGTTATTTATGAAATGGAGAAGTGGTAAAGTGACAACCTTAATTATTTATGTGGATGACATGATAATAACGGGTGATGATTCAGAGGAGATGATGAAATTAGAACAAAGTCTTGCTGCTGAATTTGAGATGAAGAATTTGGGAGATTTGAAATATTTCCTTGGAGTGGAAGTCGCCAGGTCATCTAGAGGTATTTTCTTGTTTCAACGTAAATATGTTCTGGATTTATTAAAGGAAACAGGCATGCTGGAATGTAAGCATGTCAACATTCCCATCACAGAGAAACATTATTTGGGGATTTACCCAGATCAAGAACTGGATGACAACGGTAGATATCAAAAGCTAGTGGGGAAAGGAAATTTTGTATGAACATCATGGACATATGAGGATTGAGGGATTTACTGATGCTGATTGGGTAGGTGATGTGATTGACAGAAAATCTACATCTGGGTATTTCACATTTGTTGGAATTAATTTAGTTACGTGGCTGAGCAAGAAGTAGAATGTAGTATCGCGATTGAAACGCCCCGACCCAAAAAGTTATTTTCGGAAATTTCATTTAGTAGTAGGCCCAAAAAAAAAACCAAAAATAAATTTTTTAGGTTGGGGCGTTACAACGATCTTCTGCTGAAGCCGAGTTTAGGGGTATGGCACATGGTGTGTGTGAGATCCTTTGGCTATGAAAGTTGCTTTGGGGTCTTGGTTTTAAATAGAAGGAGGAGACGAAATTGTATTGTGACAATAAGTCTAATAGAGAAATAGCTGAGAATTTGGTACAGCATGACAAGACTAAGCATGTTGAGGTTGATAGACATTTTATCAAAGAAAAGCTAGAAAAGAAGATTCTGTCAATGTCGTTCGTGAACTTAGAGGAACAACTTGCATATATCCCTACTCATGCCGTGTGTAGTAGGAGATTCGATGACTCATTTATCAAGTTGGGCATGTGTAACATCTATGCTCCAACTTGAGGGGAGTATTGGCGTGAGTCTATATTTTAGGAGAAAAGGAATGTAAATATTTTGTAATTATTAGAGTCATGTTTTAGGAAGGATATTGTATCCTTTATTTTTTGTTTCCTTTTGTAACAAGGATTATATGCGCTTTTATTCAGGATTATGGAATACATAAAAGTTAAGCCGTAAAATTCTATTCCATCTTGACCGTTAGATTTGACTTTAATGAAATTGTGCGGCTTGTGATTTAATTTCAACCATTCCATTTCATCAAAGTCAATCCAACTATCAAAAGGGTGTCCCCATTTTTTTTTAAAAAGGGGATCCCTCTTGTTAAAGGATCCATGTGTGTGTGTGTGTGTGTGTGTGTGAAGCTGTAGTTGGTAATCTGAAACCAACGTTTCACAGCCCTAAGAACATTTGCAGTCTTGGATGTGTAAGAATATTTTAATACTCTAAAGTGGTCCACATGACATGGTCCATGTAATATGTAGGGTTTAATAGATATTATTATTAAATAATCTTGTTGGTCAAATTATGAGAAAATGCTTCCTACCGAATTACCGTGATGGGTGGTATTTGATTAGGCTTTAAATGGAAACAGGTCCTCTCTCTGCCTCACTTATATATTTGGCATATACCCATCTAATATGTACTTGATAGAAAAAAGTGCAAATAGAGGCAAGAGAGAACACCTATTTCCTCCGCCACCGACAAAATCCGATTGGGATCTCATAACGTTCGTTGTCATGGATCAAGGTACACTTGGTTGTTTAAATGTATTTCCACATTTCATTTATATGTGAAAATCATGAAGTTTGATGATCTTGGCTGAATTGATTTATGTTTTACATGTGGTATCAAAGCCTAGTTGAGAGCTCTCATGATTTTCCATTTACGATTATGAACTTTAACTAAATCGACTTGATTAAGGTTTTGTTTCGAAATAAATTATGATTTGATGTGCTATTTTGAAATAACCTAATCGCTGTTTTTGAATTGTGAATGTTCTTTATATTTTATTTGCATGTATCAATTACATTTTTGCCGAATTGCATATTTGGGTATGGAAATTATGATGCAATCTGGGCAATTCTTTTAATTGGAATTAGTTAAAGTAATTTGAATACCTATGACTGATCATTACGATTATAAACGTCATTCATTTAATTTGTAATTTGTCTTACAAAATTATTTGTTAGTCACCAAAGTGGCCAAACTAGAAAGATCACATGGATTCAAATTAAATGATGATTAATCAATTACTCATGGTAGGATGAAGCATATGAACGAACAAAACCTTATTATGTTTTAAAGGTTTCTACTTGAGTAATATGATTTTCATTTGTCATAAGTTTTTAAGGGTCACCCAAAGGTAGACTAATTGCTCCTATGATTGATGATATGAATATGGTGAGAATTGTACATTTCTTTTTTTTATTTGTTCGGATATCCAAAGATAACGAAACCTGTCTTGTTAGAGATGTACAATTATCAATAAGGTATTATGCATCGATGATTATTTGTATTGTTGTAGTAGATACCCAAAGGAGAATATGATAATACACTTATTGTTATTACACATGTTTTTTTTATTACTCAAAGCATTAATGTTGTGAGCACTTTTGAATTGCAGTGTCAGTGCCTGTTTCTTTTCATTCGCTTGCTCCATTTATTCCCTCACTTAATGGAACAAATTTCTCAGATTGGAGTGAACAAGTTCAGTTTCACCTTGGTGTCCTAGATCTTGATTTAGCACTCCGAACTGATAAACCTGCTGCTCTTACGAATACAAGTAGCACTGGGGAAAAATCTCTCTATAATGCATGTGAGAGATCGAATAGATTGAGCATGATGTTTATGCGAATGACTATAGCGAGAAACATAAAGACTGACCTTCCTCAAGCTGAAATTGCTAAGGAATACTTGAAAAATATTGAGACTCATTTCAAGACTGCTGACAAGTCTCTTGCTGGGACATTAATGGCTGAGCTTACCACCAAGAAATTTGATGGTATGCGAAGCATGCATGAGCATGTCCTTGAAATGACTAATATAGCAGCAAAGCTAAAGACTCTTGGAATGAATGTGGATGACTCCTCTCTTGTTCAATTTATTTTGAACTCCTTGCCTCCTTAGTATGGGTCATTTCAAATCAACTATAATGTTATTAAAGACGAGTGGAATGTTGATGAATTGGCCACTAAACTCGTTCAAGATGAGGGAAGGTTTAAGCAGCAAAGAGAACATTCCGTTCATTTAGTAAGTTAAGGAGCTGAAAGAAAATTTGGAAGAAAGCTTGGAAAAGGCAAGAAAAGAGGACCACCCAAGGTGAATGGACTTGCTAATGCTACTCAGGCTCATGATAAGCAACAGAAAAGTGATTTATGTCGCTTCTGGAAGAAGCCTGGATATTATCAAAGAAATTGCCAGAAACGCTAAGAATGGTTCGAAAAGAAAGGTGAGCCATTGGCTTATGTAAGTTTTGAATCATATTTAACTAAAGTTCCTTATAATACCTGGTGGGTTGATTCTGGTGCTACGGCTCATATTTCTAATTTGATGCAGGGATTCCTTACGATCCTAACTTTAAATCCAAATGAAAATTTCATTTTCATGGGGAATCGAGTCAAAGCTCCAGTTGAAGCTGTTGGAACCTTTCATTTAATTATAGATACTGGATATTGTTTGGATTTATTTCAGACACTTTATGTTCCTAGTTGTTCCAGAAATTTGGTTTCAGTTTCGAAGCTTGATCGTAATGGATTTTTTATAAAGTTTGGTAATGAATGTTTCAGTTTATATAAGAATACCTCTTTTGTTGGTTCTGGTATTCTAATATGTGAGCTGTATAATTTAAAGCTTAATAATCGTTTTGTTGAAACATTTTTGACCTTGCATCATAATGTTGGAACTAAGCGTAGCCTAAATATTGAAAATTCTTCATTCTTGGGGCATAAACGACTGGGTCATATATCCAAAGAAAGGTTAGAAAGATTAGTAAAGAATGAGATTCTTCCGACCTAGATTTTACTGATCTCGATGTAGGTGTGGATTGTATTAAGGGAAAACAAACCAAACACACCAAGAAATGAGCCACAAGAAGTTCAGAGCTTCTTGTACAAACATATGTGGACCTTTTGATGCTCCATCCTTTGGTGGAGAAAAATATTTTATCACCTTTATAGACGATTATTCATGTTATGGCTATATTTATCTATTAAAAGAAAAGTCTGAAGTAGTGAATGCCCTTCAGGTGTTCATTACTGAAGTTGAAAGACAATTAGATAAAAAGGTGAAGATTGTCAGGTCGGATAGAGGTGGTGAATTTTATGGAAAATATGATGAATCATGACAATGTCTTGATCCATTTGCAAAACTCCTTGAAAAGCATGGCATATGTGCCCAATACACTATGCCAGGTACACCATAACAGAATGGTGTTGCTGAAAGGCGTAATCGTACTCTTATGGACATGGTTAGGAGTATGTTAAGTAATGCATCTTTGCTTATATCATTGTGGATATATGCTCTTAGGATTGCTGTATATTTATTAAACCGGATTCCTAGTAAGGCAGTTTCCAAAACACCATTTGAACTGTGGACATGCAGGAAGCCTAGTTTAAGGCACCTACATGTTTGGGGTTGCCTAGCAAAAATAAGAATTTATAATCCGCATGAAAAGAAGTTGGATTTTAGAACTATTAGTGGTTACTTTATTGGTTACCCAGAAAAATCCAAAGGATATAGGTTTTACTGTCCTAATCATAGTACGAGAATTGTTGAAACCGGCAATGCCAGATTCATTGAAAGTGGTGAAATCAGTGGGAGCGAAAAACCTAAAGAATTGGTCATTAATGAAGTTAGGGTGCAGATTCCTACACCTATAATTTCTAAGCAAGTTGTTGTTCCTACACATGTTGAACCGTTAGACAATGTTGAACAACAAATTAATGATCATCCACTCCAGAATGAGATTATCACAAATGAAAATGTAGTAGAAGTACCACAAGAAATAGCATTAAAGAGATCTCAAAGAGAACAAAAACGTCCTATTTCGGATGATTATGTGGTATATCTAAAAGAGTCTGACATTGATGTAGGAATAAATATAAATCCGGTTTCGTTTTCACAAGCCATTAACTGTATTGATTCTAGTAAATGGATTGATGCCATGGATGATGAGTTAAAATCAATGGACCAAAATGGAGTCTGGGATCTCATTGAATTGCCTAAAGGTTGCAAGAGAGTTGGGTGTAAGTGGGTTTTTAAGACCAAACGCGACCCTAATGGCAATATAGAACGATATAAAGCGAGATTGGTGGCTAAATGTTTTACTCAAAAAGAAGGCGTTGATTACAATGAGACTTTCTCACCAGTTTCAAAGAAAAACTCTTTTAGAATCATTATGGCATTAGTAGCTCATTATGATTTAGAGTTACATCAAATGGATGTGAAAACATCATTTTTGAATGGGAGTTTGGAAGAAGAAGTCTACATGGATCAACTTGAAGGCTTCACATTAAAAGGAAAAGAACACATGGTCTGTAAACTAAAGAAGTCAATATACGGACTTAAACAAGCTTCACGACAATGGTCTCTTAAGTTTGATAATATCATTGTATCCTTTGGTTTTAAAGCAAACATCGCTGCTCGATGTACATATCTGAAGGTCTGTGGCAGCAAGTTTATCTTTATGATTCTGTATGTTGATGACATGTTGCTTGCTAGTAGTGATCTTGGTCTATTACATGAGACCAAGCAGTTTCTTTCGGAGAACTTTGAAATGAAAGATATGGGTGAGGCGGCCTATGTGATAGGAATTGAAATATTTTGAGATAGATCATGTAGAGTGTTGGGCCTGTCTCAGAAAGCATATATTGAGAGAGTTTTAGAGAGATTCGGTATGGAAAAATGTTCATCCAGTGTTGCTCCAATTCAGAAAGAGGATAAGTTTAGCCTTATGCAATGCCCACAAAATGAATTGGAGCGTGCACAGATGGAAAGTATTCCTTATGCATCTATTGTAGGAAGTCTGATGTATGCACAAACTTGTACCAGACTAGACATCATTTTTGCAATTGGAATGTTAGGTAGATACCAAAACAACCCATGAATGGATCACTGGAAAGCTACAAAGAAAGTGATGTGGCATTTGCAAGGAACGAAAGACTATATGCTCACGTATAGAAAATCTAATAACCTAGAAGTTATTGGTTATTCAGATTCAGATTTTGCTGGATGTATTGATAGCAGAAGATCAACTCTTGTTTACTTGTTCCTTTTAGCTGGAGGAGCAATTTCCTGAAAGAGTGCAAAGCAAGATGCTATTGCTATATCCAACATGGAACAATTAAAATTTACAAAGTAAGATGCTATTGCTATATCCAACATGGAACAATTAAAATTTACAAAGCAAGATGCTATTGCTATATCCACCATGGAACAATTAAAACATATTTTTTTTATATAAATTTAAATTTACATCTCAACCATCAGACCAAAAATCATATTTACGTCTCTTGAAAAAAAAAAAATGAAATAATATGTTTTTAACTTCTCAAGTTTTGCATATTTTCATTGGAAATTTTCTAAGATTCACAAAACTGGGGAAGATCTAGTTGGAGAAATATGCTATAATTAGATTAGAATAAGGATTCACGCATAAAAAACCATTTCAATCACATGAAGAACTATAGACTTCGATTCTTATATATAAAATATATTGTGTGATCGATTTCGGATTTTGTTTTAGTAAATCCAAATGTAAATGTATTGTTATTCTTTATTCGAAGGTCATTCTTGTAAGAAAAAAGGTCAAATTTAAACTACTAAACCATTTAGTCATTCTTGTAGAAAAAAGTTAAATTTGAAACTATATATTAAACCATTTAGTTATAGCAAAAAAAAAAAAAAAAAAAAAGCCTAACATGGAATATCAAGAAAACCAACAACAGTTAAATTGAGAGGTTCGAATTTGATTAGAAAAAAATTTCAATATCTTTAAGAGACCAAAAAATTACTAAAAAACAGTCGGGGAACTAGAAAGTACATGGGCATACCCTTATTAGATCATCAAATAATTGAGGTCCTTTTAATGAAAGAGTTATTCACACTCCTCCGTGCATTCACCTTTCACAGACGATGAATATCTAGGGAAACAGGATGTTAAGATTTGACTTAGCTACCTCAGTCTTTCACTCAAAGCTCCATTTTTTTTTATTTTTTATTTTAAAACAAAGTTGAAATTTTACTTATCTTAAACAAACTTTGTCGGATTCTAATACCAATGTGGTGAGATTTATTATTTTTTCTTCATTAGAGTCTAATGTACTTAATGCTCTGAAATGGAATGTAATCAATTATCCTTGCATTATATACTCATAGTCCAGGTTAATTAAGATATTTATCCATGCATTTAAAACCATACCTGAAGTCCGGCCGGTCTGTCATTTGGCTAGAATGATCTGATTGATGCAAATATATGTGACAACTAGGGTTGGGCCACTTTGCTGGATTTAAGTATGTTTATGGGACGACAAGTAAGACACGATTAGATCCTTCGATTCCCAAAATCAACTATTACTGTTTTAAACAACCAAATCAATTCATGCTAATCTCGTATTAGCCATAGCTAGCTGAACACAGATAGAATATGATGAAGAGGGAATTAGTTAAAGAATGATAGGAGCCACGTGGTTTGTAGTGGAGAGGGGGTTATTAGGGCATGTGAAATCCTCGTTTAAGTGCCCCCCACCACACCCAGCGAGCTATATATAAGCTAAAAATACATTAACAGTTGGGGGACCATGAGACGCCTGGTCCATGTTGACAACTAACATGATGCTCACGTTAGAGCATTTCCAGGAGACATTGCCATGGACCATTTGCCCCCTTTTCTTCAATTGCGTAGGTCCCTTAATTATTCATAATTTCGTAATTCTTATATTAACTTGGGGTACTCTTCTTCTCCTAGAATCTAAGGTCCAAAAAATTGTGATCATTTACTGTTCGATACTAATCCAATCGTAGAGCAGAAAGTGCAATGAAAAAGTTAGATGGTCACCTAACTACCATTGAATTAAGAGCAAACAGTGGGTAAACAGAATATGTCTGTGTGCTGTTACATTCCAATCCAATTTTTCATTTGCCTGTATATATCATCCATTTTATTATATGTTATAGTTTTATAATATTAACCATTTGAAGGTCAACGAAAGCAACGCAGATCTGCCATGTGACTACACGAAGCAGAATGTGCGTAATTCAACCCTAATGCGTACTTTGACACCAAAAAAAAAAACAAAAAAAAAAAAAACCCCCTAATGCGTACCTAAATTAAGTAGAGGCGGCCAAACTGAACAGCCCAAGTCTTCTCCACAAATCAGGAAAGGAAAGAAAACAAAGTGATCAAAGTTTTCTTGCTCTTGGGACCATTGACTTTAGCCAAAGTCATCAGCAATTGAAGGAGATGAACTGTTCTCAAAATTCAACCCGTTTTGATGTTAGATGCGATGAGTGTAACCGCTTCAAAAGCACAACTTATCCGTTCATTAGCGCTCATAGTTGGGAAGTAAGGAATTGTTTTTAGGAGAAAAATTTCTATGGATTATATTCACTGTCACTATAGCATTCTAGCTAGTTTAACAATGTAATGCCATGTAGAAAGAAAGTTATGTATGACATAATATTAGTGACTCAAGATGTCATGGTGCGGCATTGAAACATGTTCCATATAAGTTCTTGTTTATTGGGGTTCAGTTAATATATGAAATATTAATTTTTACAACTCATAATTTTTTTTTTGGTCAAAAGACAAAATTTTATTAAAATCTAATTAGAATGTTTACATCGTCTGCTAAAATATTGAAAAGAAAATTAGGATCAATAGAGTCTCATGTATGAGAACCATCATACTTGTCAAATATAGAATTTATTAGATTCTAAGTCTGAGTTGTGGTTCTCGATATGTGAATTCTGATAAGCACAACTCATAACTTAGAATGGTTAATTAGTGCATGCATGTTATTGTGTACGGATGACTTTGCCGGCAAATTTGAGTTAATTAGATTCAAGTAATTAAGGCTGACTATTTCCGTTTTGACCATTGATTGCTACTTATCTAATTGGGTATGCATGACCCGAGCTAGTCAAATTAATCATCTGCTGTTGGTATAATCTAAATGCTGATCTTATCCCCAAAAAATGTTGATTCAACTTACTGAGAAATTCAGGGAATCAAGGAAAAATATTTTCGGCTGCGAGAGGAGATCACATTGACTTTCACACATTCATGAATTAATAGTCCTCTTGATATATCTTTGTTACAACGTTAACGTATATATATGGTTAGCTAATTATCTCAGTTACAGGAGATCATATTCACATTCATGAATCCTCTTCGTTAACAACACACATATAGTTAGCTAATTATCCTCCCATGCATGGCTTGGACGTACGTACGTGTTCATACTCTTACCTTGCATGTGCATGCAATGTGATATACAGATAGAATGGCGAGAAGGCAATTAATTATATGTTTACAATTTTTCAAGTCGACGGGCCGAGGACCCACTCCAACAACACTGATATTGTCCCCACTTAACTACATGCACAATCCTCAAGTGTGGGGTTTTATCACAAAAGGCCTCGGTGTTAGTTAGAGTGGGGTAATTCTATATAAACTGCTCTTTCTTCTTCCCTCTATCCGATGTGGGACAAGATCGCACGGGGCCAAATGGGGACCCACCCAATCACGTGATAGTACGGCCCACCTCCTGACTCTGATACCATGTAAAAAATTTCATGTCGACGGGCCAAGGGTCTATTCCAACAACACCGATACTGTCCCCACTTAACCACCTACACAATCCTCAGGTGTGGGGGTGTTAGTTAGAGTGGGGTAATTCTATATAAACTGTTCTTTCTTCTTCCCTCTGTACGATGTGGGACAAGAGGAGTTTTCAACAATATGGTATGTGTGTCGCTACCTATTTTCATGTATGGTTCTCATTCTCTTCACCTGCATATAACCTATATACGGTAGAACCTCAACCACTTACATATGTTCACAATTACTGAGTGCGTATTGAACTACCTACCATCTTGAGGAGAATCGTGTTCAGAGTATATCTCACTTACGTATGTTCAAGAATATACGATGGGTTGCTGATTGATATTGGAATATATGCTCTAAGATACAATAACCACAGAGATTTCCACGTCATCAGATATAAATAAATTAAAGAGTGACAATAGTTGTCAATATTCCCTAATAGTTATAGGGTTTGAAAGTAAAGTTGAAAATGACTTGCACACTGATTTTCTCTTTCTCCGCACTCTCTTTATTCATATTCTTTGTTTTTTATTTGATTTATTCAATTTAAAGACTATATAAAGGTGTACAAATGGACTAATAGCGTGTGCCAAAATTATTTTTCAATAAGAGATGTGTGAATCATTTTAACGTTTTACCGGATTAAAGGGATATACAGAACAAAAAAGGATTACATGAAAGCAAAGAAGAAATAATTAAAAAAAAAAAATAAAGGAATCAATTACGCCTCATTTAATATAGAAAAACAGGACTGAAATTCCTCTAAATTCAAGGTATATTAAATGTAGAGACTAACAATTTTTATATTGAGGTGATTAAACATGAAGGAAAATTTTTCCTTGTAAAGTGTTATCCTCCCATTATAGAAAGGATTCGTACGGATAAGTTTTCTTCTTTTATAATCAGTTTCTTGTTGGAGATATATCAACAATTTGTGATAAAATTATATATGCTAATAAATAATAAATGCGTATAGAAAATTTAACAGAGTATGAACATAACAAAAATATAAAAACAAACAACTTCAAGATCGAAGCTTACGTACCGCAATGTCATTGAAACAGAAATTTCGTCCATACTCAGTGCTTGTAGTTCTATGAAAATCTGCTTCACTAGGATTCAACGATCAAGTTAGAATTCTAGCACTGGAAACCTTAACTTCTAGCGAATTTCTGTATGGTTCTCTCAGTAAGAATGTTTAGGAATGTAGAAGAAGAATTTGATATTTTTGTTTTCTAAATGCCAGCAGATGGATGCATATATAGTGTGTGGATGCCTGTTCGCAACAAGTATGAGAATTGGGTGACTGTTGGGAGACATCTCTTCAATGGGGTGCTGTGCTCTCTGCATTTTTTCATTCACTACAAACGTCATCTGAAAAGATGAGTCTGTTCAAAAAATAATTTAATTAAATTTGAAATTAATTAAAAATAATTAATTAAATCCAAAAATAAATAATTAAATAATTAAATTATTAGAACTCGAGCCCCAGGACCAATCTTTTGATATATAATTAATTATAATTAATTATATATCAATTAGTACACCCCAAGGCCCAACTCCAAGAGTGAGCCTAATTTTAGTCTCCAATGTCCATTACTCCAATCACTTTTTATAAGGGACAAAGTCTTACAAAATGATGAAACCTTTTGAGAATGGTCAATGTGGGACAATGAAATTTCTACTCAAAACTCAAAATTTCCTACCTTTAAGTTGGCGATAATTTTTCATTTCTTTCAGAAAAATTTGTAACTGTACAATTGCTATTGCTTTTGGGCACGCTTTATTGTGCCTACTGGGGCTAGGCGGAACAAGAACTTGTGTTTTTCTAGTGGTTTTTTTTTCAGTTCTCTTTCATTTCTTTTATGTACCTTAAAACTAGTGGTTTTTTTCATTCCAATAGAATCCTCTATGCCAAACAAGACCTTGTGTTTTTCTAAATCCAGTATACACTTTTTGCCACTTTGAAGGTGTGTGAACATTAGAGTTATGGTATTAACAAAAACTTTACAGTTATATGACTTCAATGTTAAGATATTTAGCTCACACATTAGGACTGTCATGAGTGTGGGATAGAATTATGATTTCCTAGTTGACATAATACTGGTCATCTTAGCTAAACAATAACAAAACTAGATAATAGTTTTTTTTTTTTAAATATCAATCATGATGTATATGTATTCCTCTATGTCAATGTTGACTTATTTATCATAACTGACGTGTCGATATATGGATTTCAACTAATTGTGAGCCAGAAAGCAACTTATATATACGCGGTTGACAAAAACAAATTAATCAGTAAGCATAGCAGGTATCATCCTTCATCCTCCTTGCTATATTAATTGACTCAAATCAAGTTATTCGAAGTCACACCCCACTAGCAATAGCCTACATCGAACAAGAAGCAACTTATGATTTATGAACGGGGACCACTTCATTTATGCTATGTAGTCTCAGTCGTTCATGGTTCCTTCAGACCAGGTCAAGTTTTGTCTTGTTAATTATTGGCCAAGTGGGTCACTGAAGGTAGCAGTCAAGCATGGAGTGTGCCTCAATCCCACATCAAAAAGTCAAGTTTCATGAACAAGTTTTTTTGTAATTATTTGCTATATAGCTGCAAAAATCCAAAGCATCCAAATAACCAGTAATCCCAGCGGCCCAGCCGAGTAATGCATGCAGTTTTCTCCTTATTGCCTTTCAGATGGGGACTCTTCCAGCCGAGTTTTGAGAGTGAGAGTTGCTTACTTTGTTTTTTCCATTACTTCAATGTTTTGATAGCGTGGCTAGCTAGATCGTACGTGTATATCCGCTCTTTTAATTTCTCTGACTTTGAAATTGGACTATTGCACATTCTCCTCTTATGTATATGAAGTACTGAATTAAAATTCGTGAACAAAAATTGTTGAATAACAAAAAAGAAATTGACATTGTATATCGAGCTATTACTCTCTAGTTGGACATGTGTTGAAAGATGTTAATCTCACGCAGATGCTTTCGCTTCATTGGGGCATTTAACGGAGTCGAATCAACCTTTGGAGCCACTCGCTTTTGTTTGCGGTTGTTTCAACTTTTTGATACAACGATAATTTACATGGAAAGAGTGAGAAGTTTGGACTAAGTCACACAATAAAGGGTCAATCTAGTGGCGAAGCTAGGAATTGGCGGGGAGAAGGGCGGAATTTTAAAAATTAAAGGTCCCAACAAATATCGACAACCACATCATTTTAGATAGTAGATAGTATTAATGTCATTCATAATTTATCAATATAAACATGTTACAATGTCGTTCACATTAACATCATTCATATTTTGTGGTACTTTCCCTAATAACTTGGCATCATTTCTTTGGAACTTAGAAAACTCATCCAAATATGAACATGAATGCAATTAATTAGCCAATTATAGATGTGTCCTAGCATGCGATCCATTTGTGAGTGATGGTGGCCGTGTCAGCTGCGGTGTGGGGTTGGTCATGCGAGTTGGTGGGGGCAGTGTTTTGGTGTTTAACGGCAACTCTCTAATAGAGGTACGCATGCGAGTCATTTCTCTATTAGAGAGATGGTATAAATACAAGTTATAGTTCAAGTAGAAAGAAATAATATCTTTTTTTGTTAAGTGTGGTATTCTTAAAAAAATTAAACGTTTATACTTTTTAGAGGAATGTATACGTAACTACTAATTAATATATTCATTTGATTAACATTGTCAAAATTATGGTTCTTAAGTGAATTATCTACATTCATATTTATCTATTTATTAAATAATTATTAGATGACCAAAAAATTTCAAATTTGATTAATTTTGTTTTCAAGTTGGCTTTTAACGAATGACTGAAAAGTAGACATTACAGATTTAAATTTAACTCTAACATGGCTAAAGTTATTTCATAAAACTATCATTAAATTCATGAAGTAGCTTAAGATGATCTAACAAAAAGACACAATAATCAACTTGACAAAATTAAAACAACTAAAAAAATGAAATCGAGGGATAATCGTATCGCAACACCAAAATGCCTTCATTTTAAATAAAATATTAAATGAAATAAAACGAAAAACGAAAAAGAACCCAAAAATTGGGCCAAACCAGTTTCCTGCAAAGTATAGATATGACTAAGTCAAAAGCCTGTACCCAAAACGGCACTGTTGCAATTAAAGCCAATAAACTTAATGGCACCGAACCTATTCAAGCCTATAAATTGAAATATGCTACAATACTTCTTCCTCGCGAGAAGATGTCTAAAAATTTCACTGTTTCATTGTAGGTTTAGAGGAACCAGAGGTTCAGAAGGGCGGATTCTCGCTCTTCGAGTCGAGTTCCAATGACCAGAGGTGCGGCCACACCTTCTTGCATCTCTGTGGCTTGCTACTACACCCGCAACAGCAGCAAAAAACAGGGCTTCAATTCCGATGAGAGGAGGGGCTAGTACTCGCTCCTGAGCTTTATTTTCAACGAGGGGAGAGGCAGCCACCCCTCATTGGCCCTCTGTAGCTTCGCTAGTGGGTCAATCACAAGAATGTGATATTGAACTCGTGTTGAACTGAAGATCTTTCATGTGGCAATGGAGAAGATAGCCACAAAAACATAGCGCTAGTGGCCTCTGTTTTCAGGTTTAATTTTGATCATTTTGGAGATGTTGGTGGCCTAAGTTTATCTAGTAAGTTTCTCCTTCAAGAAAAATAGTTAAAAAATAAAAAATAAAAAACTTTGGGCTAATGATGATATGCTTGAAGTCCCCTTAATATACACTCTGGATTGCTAACGGGGGGACACTAGTGTATGTTGTATAGACAAGTAACCCTGAAATATATTCACAGGATAAGACCCCATCGACAACACTGGACCTCCATAATAATAAGTTTCCATTTCATGCTCCACAGGTGGTATGTTGAGGACAATTGTTCCAGTTGGGAAATTGAAAGATGTAGACACTGATAACAAGATTTAATTTTCTTTGATATTCACCCATTCAATTTTCTATACAAAGTAAAACTGAGGGGATATATTGAAACATCCAATTAGTTTAGCAACTAGATATCCAAGGCCCCCTATTATTTAAATCAAAATTAAACCAGGATATTGTCTTGCCATGAATATCATCATCTTGAGTCTGCAAGAGATTAGAAACCTCAAGTGCTCGTATCGTAAAATGTTAAGGCCCGTTTGATTACCGTTAGCATGTGATCACGTAGGCCCGTTTGATGAGTATTAGCACGCAATCACGTTGGTGTAAAGTAAAATGAAACATAAAGCACAAAAAACAAGGTTGTATTGTAGGCTTATTTGATTGAACAATCTAAAGGTTTAGAGAGAGAGAGAGAGGGGGGGGGGGGGGGCGGCGACAATTAGAGAGATGAGAGAGTGATTTAATTGTGAGATGTGTTTGATTCACCCCATTATGCCTTTATTTATAGTAGTAGGATAGACAAAAACCTTTTCCTTTAGGATTACAACATTTAATAGGTATCAACTCCTAATAGGAATATAAGATACATTCCCATATCTACTAGAATTTACACAATCACATTCCTATTCTAAATATGACTGCAACACTCCCCCTTAAGTGTGTAAATACTCAACAAACCATCGCATCAGATCTTCAGCAGATAAGGTAGAATAGTTGATAAAGTCATTGACAGAACGGGTGAACGTGAGTCTCAAATTTAAGAAAGTATACATTTGTAGTAAAACTCATAAAACCTTGCTATGGGGAAAACCCATAGACTAAGGAAAAAAGTGAGAAGTATGCATAATGTCTAAAACAAACATCAAGCAGGACGAAAGTAGTGAACTCAATGGAGTATGATCATCCCAGAATGGGTGCCTCGTCAAAACCTCATTAGGTAGCAAAAACCTAGTGGGAAAAATGCTCCTAATTATAGGAAAAATAGTACATTAAGGTCATGTGAGTATGCTTCTAGATACTCCCCCCTTGAGTTGGACATAACTTCTAAATAAGAGAACTACAAGCGATTCAACTCAGATAATTTATGCATACCGATTTCTTGGACGAGCTTCTAAAAAGTAGACTTGGGCAATGACCTAGTGAAGAGATCAGCCAGGTTATCCTGGGAACGGATTTGCTTGACTTCAATGTTTTGATGTTGTTGCTGCTAATGTGAGTAAAAGAACTTTGGTGCTATGTACTTGGTGTTGTCTCCTTTGATGTATCCCTTCTTTAACTGCTTGATGCATGCTGCATTGTCTTTATAGATTGTCGTAGGAAGGTCAACGACTGATGTAAAACCACTAGTGCTTCGAATATGTTCCATAACGTTTATCAGCCAAAAGCATTCACGCGATACTTCATGTAGGGAAAGAATCTTAGCATGGTTCAATGAAGTTGCAATTAGCGTTTACTTGGTAGACTTCGAAGATATATCGGTGTCTCTAATGGTCGTTTGGTTGACATGACACCTTTTGGGTGTAGTTTGATTGATGTACTAGGATTCTATCTGAATAGTACTCGATCTCCAGGCTAAGACAGTATCGAGTTTTCCCAAGATCCTTCATCTCAAATTCTGATTTCATGTGTGCAGCAATTTTCTCAAGCTTTGCGGGAGTCTCGATGAGGTTCGTGTCGTCGACATAAATTGCACGATTGTAAATCTGGAATGTGACTTCTTTGTGAACATGCATGGGCATAATTCGTTGTTCATATAACCCTAACTTGTCAAATATTCATTCAAAAGATTATACCACATCCACTTGGATTGTTTCAATCCGTACAGTGACCTCCTCAACCTAATTGTGAGAGTGTTCCGTGGTCTAGAACTATTTGAACCAGTCAATGGAAGTCCTTATGGAACTTTCATGTATATTTCCATATCTAGATGCCCATAGAGATACGCGGTTACCACATCCATAAGCTGCATATTCAGGCTTTCATAAACTACCAAACTGATAAGGTAGCGGAACGTTATTACGTCCATTATAAGGGAATACATCTCCTCGTAATCCATCCCAACGCGCTGAGAGAAGCCTTACGCTATGAGGCGTGCTTTGTATCGTAATATTTTATTCTTCTCATTACGCTTTGATAGGAACATATTTATGTAACTTTATTAGTTTGTTTCCTTGCATTTACTTAATTAGTTTCATCTTATTAGAATGTTTTAAGCTATTTTCGTGTGTTTGTAGGTTCTAAATAACAAACTTAGCAAAGAAGTGCATTTTGGTGCAATTTGGAGCTATTTTGGGGTGAAATGGATTGCATGCATAGGGAGCATAAAAAATGGATAGTTGTGATTCATTCCCACCAACAAAAATGGATGGTGGTGATTCATTCTCACCAAGAAAATGGATGGTAGTGATTCATTCTCAAAACCTATAAATAGGCTTCTCCATCAAGGACAAAGACACCAATTCACACAACACTTCCATTCTACACTCCCTAAACTATCCTAGCCGCAACTCCTTTTTCTTTCTTCCAAAAATCTGGTTCTAACCTATCCTAGCCTTACCCCTCCCTATGTTGGAAGTATGCCCACAAAGCCACTCATTTGATGTAATAGCTTTTTGGAATACTTATTGTATTAAACTTTTATATGTTTAATAGAGGGCAAAGCTTATTGTTAATCACTGTTTATTGTATCTTGTGTTTAAACAATAAGGGAATCCAAGGAATGTATTTGATCTAAGAGATAAGTGATCTAAGTAAGTTAGATTTTCGAGACCTTTCTCTTATGCTTATTCCTAAAACGTTCCTAGCCATAGGGTTGCCAATTGGGCATTGACAATCCGCTAAGGTTAGTATGTGTTATGTCGACTCAAGCGTGGATATGACAAGTCTCAAGTCATTTAGTGTTGGACACTAAGACAAACACATAGGTGCTTGAAAGAGTAATCGAGTACACTGAACTACGATCAAAAGAGAGTTCAAACATACATGTCATGTAAGAACTCAAGGTTACAATATGCAAAGTAGTCCTTTGACCTGAGGCATCATTGATGTCTAATGGTTAGGTCCTTGATCTTTGATCGTGTCAAATGGCGTTCCTTTGGAATGTCCACGGCATGGTTGGGGTCAAGCTATCTAGTCATGTAGACATATGAATGCACAACAAGGGATCTCTAACCTTATGGAAGGATAATACTCTAAGATATGATTCGAGAGTCTTTGGCCAAAGCATATGAATATGACTAAGGAAGTTTGTTCCAAATCTTATTCAAGCGAATCATATAGAGAAGTATCACATTAGATAGTAGACATGAAACAAACTATCACTTAAACGATGTGATTAAGAGTATTGTATTAGAGAAGGACCGTATTGCATTGTAGTTATAACTGGATAGGTTCTCCAACCACTTCTACTTAGCTTGGGTAACCATGACATGCTGCTAGGTGTCACTCATGGTTTGTGGAAGCCCTAAAGATTGGCAAACACTAATCTTAAGGGGGGAATTGAAATATGGTTTCAATTCACAATCGATAGTTAAGAGTAACATCGCCCACTGCCTCGCTAAATGGAACCTAATGGATCGTACACCGAGTAAAGATGAAAGTGAAGTAATTAAATGAAATGGATAAGCAATTAAATAGTTAATTGAAGAATGGTCAAAATTAATTAATTAGTTAATTAATTATACGAAACGTTCGTATTGGGCTTCTAAGTTGGTTTTGGATTTCGGGGCCCAAAAGTGTTTTGGTCCACAAGGCCCATTATGTTTAAGTTGTATGACAACTAAAACAAATTGGGCAATTAGCCCAAAGACAAAGTAAGGCCGGCCATATGTGGTGAGGGGTAACAAACTTGTGTTAATTACAAGTTTGCCACTCACAAGAAATGAAGTATAAATTCAAAGTTATAGCTTTATTTCATTTTAGGGTTTTTCCTTAAGAAATTTGGGTGAAACTTTTCTCTCTATTTTCTACAAGGAGGCCGGCCACCTTAGGGAGGAAATCTAGCAATTTCTTCACCCCTAAGTCATCCATTTCATCTTCACATTTTATCTTTGGTGTAGAGACTTGGAGACATCAAATCTTTGGTGTTTTGGAGAACCAATCCTCAAGGAAGCAAGGAGGTGACTTGAAGGCCCTCCACTTGGGTGAATCCCTTGTGTAATCAAGGATGAGCTTCAAGGGTAATGATTCTCTAAATCCTTAATCTCTTTAATGTTGTTAAAGAGTCATGGTTCACCATCTACTAGGCTTTGAAAGTCATGGGTTTTATGAATTGATTTTGGATGCATGTTTAATTTAATTTGTTAATATTATGCATATGTATTCAAATGTTCTTTAATGTTCTTCACTAGGACATAAATTTTCCTTCAAGTGGTATCAGAGCCTAGGCCTAGTTTATGGTGAATCCTTTTGGGTTTTGTGATTTTTCATAACTTGTGATTTATGTGTTGTAAATGTTACAAGCTTTGTTCTTACATTGAATATAAATTTTGCTTGAAAAATTAGCATCTCAAATGTTGTAGATGTAGTTCATAAAAGCATGAATATTGGAACTAAAATTGGTGCCAAATAATTTTGGGATTTTCGGCCAAATTAAAAGGGTGACTTTTTGGGTTCAAATTAGTCTTGTTGAAATGGTTTTAATGTGTTCTTTGGAACCCCTAAGTACCCTAGAATATTAACCCCCTTTTGAGTTGTGAAAAATTGAGTTTTGGTAAGTGAAAACATTCATGGAGCTATTATGAGTTTTCATGAGTGTTCTTCAATGTTCTTGAAGTTCTTGCCAAGAACAAAAAGTTTTGAAGTTTTGATTCAAAGATTTTATGTTTTTTCATAAAGTTTTGGTTTGTTAAAATTGGGAGAAGACTTCATTGTGAAGTAAAAGAAATATCTTTTAAGTTTGACAAAACAAATTTAATGTTAGACAAAATTTCTTCTCACTTAAAAGATATTTGATTTTAAAACATTATCATACTTTATAGATATTTGTCTTTGAAATCAACTTGCAAAAATTTTGAAATTTTTTCACTTGTTGACTCTTAAGGCCGGCCAACCCCCCCACCCCCCCCCCCCCAAGTGGGATATTTTTGGGCATTTTGTGCAATTACATAAAGTTTTGATACTTTTGTGTATTTGCATTTTGGCCCAAAAGTTTACGTATTTTGCGTAATGGTCCAAAACCATTAAAGGATAAATTGTTTTGTTCCTTTAAGGAAGTTTTAGCAATTGTTAAAAATTTTGGGTTCTAGTTGCAATTACATGAAGTTGTGGACTTTTGTGTTTTTGCAAAGTGACCCCAAAAGTTTTTTGTTTTTGCATAATGACCCAAATAGTTGTGGTCATTGTTTTTGGCCCAAAACAAAATGAGAACAAAAATGGTTTTGTCTCTTTAAATGAGAATTGGATTTTCATTTTATTTAGTTCCATTTAAATCAATTTTATGGATCCAAAAACCAATTGTTTAAAAGTTGCTTTCTTAGTTAATTTTGATTAATTAAGAAAAGGGGTGATTATGAACCAAGCCACGATAGTGGAGCTATGTGATTGGCCGCTTGACATTATGAATGTATGGGTTTATTAGAGTAGATATGAATGTAATTTGATTAATTCAATTTGTTGTAAAGGACATAAGTCCTCCAATGTGTTGTAAAAGGGCATAAGCCCTTCTCTTTATTTCATGTATTCCTATTTGTTTAATTGTATGCAAATTGGAATAGTTGGGTCCAATGCCCAATAGGAAATAACGGTTTAATTAGATTAAACGCGTAATTAAAATCAACAAACAATCTACCTTAAACCCAAGGTCCAACACAAGGCTCGTGTTGGATCAAATCAAACGGTTCATAATCATCCTAAAACCTAAAACGACTATATAGTCCATATGAGGATGCAATGCATTCGTTAGTAGTTCCATATAGTCTCGCTTGTTTCAACGAAACAGTGGGAGTATTATATGCTACTAATTCATATAAACTTGGACCAATAGTTGTGATAGGCCCTTGTTCTTTTAATGTGATTAAAATGTTTTGATGTAGCCCAAAACTACTCCCTCAAAAATGAATATTAAGTTGATAAGCGAGAGATGCTTTGAATGTCTCTTCGTAGGCCTTCCACCATGATGGGTTTCAATCATTTGTGACTCATACATCGTATTCGTCCAGTTCTGGGGTTGCAAAGTATGTGCTTACATTCAGGAGAAGCCTATAAACATATGATGAAGTGAAAGTAGGCAACGAGTATGGCCAATAAGATATTCTTCTGAGGCTATTCTTGAAACCCTACTTAAACTAGCATGGTGGGAATGACTTAACTAAGTGCAATGGTGCCAATAAGATATTCTTCTGAGGCACCATTCTCTAGAGGCCAAACGAGATGGGTAATTACAAACGTTGTAAATGAGTAAAGCGTTATTCTCTCATCATTATTTTTGCTAACCAATAAGATATTCTTCTGAGGTGGGCTTGGTAATGGTGAGTCTCCCATAACCCACTAAGAGTTCAACATAACTCTCGGATTCTATTGAGGGATGTGGAATTTGCCAAAAATAGTGGGTGGTACTATTTGATTCAAGACCCAATCAATTAGTTTATCAACAATCTAATGCGATTTATGTTATGTTATGTAGTGAACGATATGCCTAAAATAATACCCACCATTATACTTGACAAAAGGGGCCTTAGGGGTCAACGTTTCCTTGCTTGGTATCGCCACATTGAGAATGTCTCAAAGGTGAGAGACATATTGTATGTGCTTAAGCAATCCCCTCCTCATGTACCTCCTAAGAAACTAGCTTCAAAGGAGGAGTGTTATGATTATGCAAAACACTATGAGGATGACTTACAAGCCAAATGCTTAATCCTCACTTTACTTAGTGAGGAGCTTATGAAGCTACATAAGCACATGGACACTTCATGTGCCATGGTTGAAAGTTTGCATGAGATGCATGACATAGAGACTAGTAATGTACGATTCTCAAATGTTTGTAGTCTATTAAATGCCAAAGGGGGCATCGGTCCATAAACATGGACAAAAGATGGAAAGGATCTTTCAAGATCTTGAAAGTTTAGGAACTTCCATCGATGGGAAAATGGCCCAAGATTTTTTCCTTGCATCTCTCTCGGATGATTTCACTAAGTTTATTGTAAACTATAAAATGAATAGATTCAATCATACTTTTAACGAGATGATTGACATGTGCTGTAAATTTGAAAAAGGTTTCAAAAGGGACAGTAGGAGTGAGAATGCAAACATAAGGAAAAGATTACAAAAGAAGAAGGCAATAAAATCCAAAGGAACATGCTTTCATTGTGGAAATGATGAACGTTGGAAGAAGAAATACAGGGTGCGCATTGCGAGCCTTATGACACGAACTTTTGAAGAGACTATTTCTGTCATAGAGAGTGCTTTTACAGTGAGCTCCAATTCCTGGATATTTGATTCAGGCGCTAGTCAACATATCTGTAATACGATGCAGAGACTAGCAGGGAGCAAGACACTGCGCAATGGGGAGATGGTTGTGCGAGTTGGGAACGGCACTAAAATCTCTGCAAAAGCAATAGGCACCTACATGCTTAACCTACCCTCTGGGGAAGTCCTGGAACTTAAAAATTGTTTATATTTTCCTTCATGTATAAAGAATTTGATTTCTATCTCTAAGCTTTTACGAGATGGGCACTCAGTATTGTTTGACAAAATGAGTTGCACTTTATACTTGAACGGTCGTATTATCTCTCATGGTAATATGATAAAGGGACTTTTTCACCTAGAGACGAATAGTGGGATGCACTGTATTGAAAGCGGGAATACCTCAAAACCCAAAAGGGCTAGAGAAGAAGTTAACCAAGAAAAGATGTGGCATCTTAAACTTGGACATGTGAACCTTGAAAAGATTCGCAGGATGTCGAAAGACGGATATTTCCACCCATTAGGTAATGACCGGATGGGTACTTGTGAATGTTGCTTGAAAGGTAAGATGACCAAATCTCCATTCACTGGGAAAGGAGAGCGTGCCACTGAAATTTTAGGGTTAATCCACACTGACTTATGAAGTACAAGTCAGAATCCTTTGAAAAGTTTAAAGAATTCAAGAATGAAGTTGAGAAGCAAACTGGGAAACAGATAAAGATCCTAAGATCAGATCGAGGGGGAGAGTATCTGAGTAACGAGTTCCTAGATTATCTCAAAGAGTGTGGAATAGTGTCATAGTGGACTCCACCAGGAACTCCTCAGCATAACGGAGTTTCTGAGAGGAGAAACCGAACCTTGATGAACATGGTTCGTTCTATGATGAGTTCCGCTGATCTACCAGTTACATTCTGGGGATACGCTCTATATACAGCAGCTTACTTGCTTAATAGAGTACCTTCCAAGTCAGTTTCACAAACGCCATATGAGATATGGCATGGCAAAAGAACAAATCTTAATCATATTAGGATTTGGGGTTGTCCGGCTTACGTTAAAAGGCTTGAAGGTGACAAGCTTGAAGCAAGGTCTGTTAAGTGCTATTTTGTGGGGTATTCCAAACAGACTTTGGGATACGAGTTCTACCATCCTGACGACCAGAAAGTCTTTGTTGCCAAAACTGCTAAGTTTCTAGAGGACGAATTTGTTCTCAAAGAAACTATAAGTAAAGAGATGGAAATTAATGAGATTAATGATGAACCACAAACAAGCACTCAACAAGTTGACAACCCTGTTCCTGGACCCCAAGCTCCACGTAGATCTGAAAGGGTTAGTAAGCCACCTAAGAGGTATGGCTTAGACAATGACTTTGTGGAATTGTACCTTCTGGGTGACAATGACACAAAGGAGGACCCTAGCGACTACAAAGAAGCAATGTCCGACATTGATTCAAAGAGATGGCAAGAGGCCATGAAATCCGAGATGGATTCCATGTATCAAAATCAGGTCTGGACTCTTGTAGACCCTCCAGAAGATATAGTACCTGTTGGAAACAAATGGGTCTTCAAGAGGAAGATAGGCGTTGATGGGAACGTGGAGACTTATAAGGCTAGACTAGTAGCCAAGGGTTACAGGCAAAGAGAAGGGATTGACTATGAAGAAACTTTCTCTCCTGTAGCCATGATTAAGTCCATTTGGATTTTGCTTGTTATAGCTGCGTACCATGATTATGAAATCTGGCAAATGGACGTGAAGACGGCCTTTCTGAACGGCTACCTAGATGAAGAGCTTTATATGGCTCAACCCGAAGGTTTCGTGTCCAAGTCTGAAAAGACTAAGGTATGCAAGCTTCTTAGGTCCATTTATGGACTTAAGCAAGCCTCCAGGAGCTAGAACATCCGTTTTGATACTGAAATCAAATCGTTCGGTTTTACTCAAAACGAAGACGAAAATTGTGTTTATCAAAAGATCGTAGGGGATGCAGTTGTATTCCTAGTGTTATATGTAGATGACATATTACTATTCGGGAATGACACTGCAGTACTTTCTTCTGTAAAAGTGTGGTTGTCCAAAACCTTCCACATGAAAGATTTAGGAGATGCATCTTATGTACTTGGGATAAAGCTCTATCGTGATAGATCCAGAAGACTAATTGGATTATCCCAATCTATGTACATTGATAAGGTGCTAAGTAGGTTCCAGATGGAACAATCTAAGAAAGGTTTTCTTCCTGTGAGACATGGAATTCACCTTTCTAAGTCCATGGGACCTAAGACTCCTGAAGAGATACGGCAAATGAATATTATTCCTTATGCTTCCGCCATAGGAAGTCTCATGTATACCATGATATGCACAAGGCCTGATATCGCATATGCTGTGAGCATTACTAGTCGATATCAATCTAACCCAGGATCAGAACACTGGACAGCTGTCAAGACAGTCCTTAAGTACTTAAGAAGAACTAAGGACATGTTCCTCGTTTATGGAGGAGCGACAGAGTTGCGAGTGGAAGGCTATACAGACGCAGATTTCCAATCTGACGTCGATGATAGAAGGTCCAACTCCGGATATGTATTCACTCTGAATGGTGGGGCTGTCAGCTGGAAAAGCAAGAAACAAAGTGTAATTGCTGATTCCACGACAGAGGCTGAATATGTCGCTGCAGCTGAAGCCGGCAAAGAAGCGTTCTGGATGAAGAAATTCATCACTGAACTTGGAGTGGTTCCAACCATTACATCACCAGTAACTTTGTACTGTGATAATAGTGGGGCGATAGCTCAAGCCAAGGAGCCCAGGGCACATCAAAAGAACAAGCATTTTGACAGGCGCTTTAATATCATTAGAAGATATGCTGCCGAGGGGAAAGTCAACATTCTCAAAGTTGCTTCAGCCAATAACGTAGCAGATCCACTTACGAAGCCAATGTCTCAAGTCCAACTTGACCGCCATATGGAAAAGATGGGTATTAGATACATAGGAGGATGACTTTGAGTGCAAGTGGGAGATTGTTGGAAGTATGCCCACAAAGCCACTCATTTGATGTAATAGCTTTTTGGAATACTTATTGTATTAAACTTTTATATGTTTAATAGAGGGCAAAGCTTATTGTTAATCACTGTTTATTGTATCTTGTGTTTAAACAATAAGGGAATCCAAGGAATGTATTTGATCTAAGAGATAAGTGATCTAAGTAAGTTAGATTTTCGAGACCTTTCTCTTATGCTCATTCGATAAGTGATCTAAATAAGTGATCTAAAGATTGGCAAACACTAATCTTAAGGGGGGAATTGAAATGTGGTTTCAATTCACAATCGATAGTTAAGAGTAACATCGCCCACTGCCTCGCTAAATGGAACCTAATGGATCGTACACCGAGTAAAGATGAAAGTGAAGTAATTAAATGAAATGGATAAGCAATTAAATAGTTAATTGAAGAATGGTCAAAATTAATTAATTAGTTAATTAATTATACGAAACGTTCGTATTGGGCTTCTAAGTTGGTTTTGGATTTCGGGGCCCAAAAGTGTTTTGGTCCACAAGGCCCATTATGTTTAAGTTGTATGACAACTAAAACAAATTGGGCAATTATCCCAAAGACAAAGTAAGGCCGGCCATATGTGGTGAGGGGTAACAAACTTGTGTTAATTACAAGTTTGCCACTCACAAGAAATGAAGTATAAATTCAAAGTTATAGCTTTATTTCATTTTAGGGTTTTTCCTTAAGAAATTTGGGTGAAACTTTTCTCTCTATTTTCTACAAGGAGGCCGGCCACCTTAGGGAGGAAATCTAGCAATTTCTTCACCCCTAAGTCATCCATTTCATCTTCACATTTTATCTTTGGTGTAGAGACTTGGAGACATCAAATCTTTGGTGTTTTGGAGAACCAATCCTCAAGGAAGCAAGGAGGTGACTTGAAGGCCCTCCACTTGGGTGAATCCCTTGTGTAATCAAGGATGAGCTTCAAGGGTAATGATTCTCTAAATCCTTAATCTCTTTAATGTTGTTAAAGAGTCATGGTTCACCATCTACTAGGCTTTGAAAGTCATGGGTTTTATGAATTGATTTTGGATGCATGTTTAATTTAATTTGTTAATATTATGCATATGTATTCAAATGTTCTTTAATGTTTGATAAGCTCATATTTTTATATATTTTTAGATCAAATTCACTCGTCTTTTCTTAGTTAGTTCCTCATATTTTTGTGCTATTTACTTTGTTTTTGTGTTTTATGTGATTTTCCTAGCTAAGTAAATAAATAGAGCATAAGTGCAGATTTTAAGTAATAAAATCGTCATTTCTACCTTATTCACTTAATTACTATATTTGGTTAATAAAATAAGAAAGTATTATAAATATATTTATATATTTATATATATATATTTATATATATATATATATATATATATATATATATAAATAAACAAAAGGATAATGGAAGCATGCTCTCGGTGGAAGGCAGAGAGCAGAAGGGGGAATCATAAGCTCCCATGTGAGGTGCAGCGCCTATTTGAAGAGGAAAGCTTCGGAAAAAATAGGAGGGGGGAGAACTGCCTTAGAGCAGCGAGAAAAAGAAAAAAAGAAAAAAATAAAAATCAGAGGAGAAAACAGAGGCCAAGCCTCGGGGAAGGGGGAATTTAGAAGACGCCAAGCAGCTGGCGTCGGTGAGGGCAGCTTGGGGGGAGCTAGGCTTACCAGGCAGTTTGAACAGGAAGCAGAAGCTTGGAGCGTTGCCTTAGGCAACTGCGAGGGGCCTCGGGAGACGAGAGCTGCGCAAGCAGCTTAAAAAACAGAAATCAGAGGCGCAAGCCTCGGGGGGGGGGGAGCCTCGGAAAAACAGAAGAAAAGTCAAAGGGAAGGGAAAAGAAACGGAAGCTGAAGTCGGGGGAGGTGCAGGCCTTTGGCAGCTTTGAGAAGGGGCTGCGCACGCAGCCAAAGAAAGAAGCAAAGCTGCGTTGGCAGCTTAAGAGCTCCTCGGAGACAGCAGCTGTTTTGGAGTTCTTAAGAGATCCTTCAGGCAGCGATACCGAGGGACTAAGCCACGGGGAAGCCAAGAATTAGGCAGTCAGAGGGCACGGTGCAAACCAAAATTGCACAGAAAACCTTTTCACCCTAATTTGGTTTATTCCTCCAAACTCTTATTTTTATTTCTGTTTTTAATTTCTGTTTTAATAATGTGTAATTAATTTATTTTGGCTAGAGGTTAATTCGAAACCATGATTATATTTGTAATTTTAATTTGATTTACTCCAGTTATGAATTTATGAATGTTTGGATGTGGTTTACTATTCTGATTTGATTAATAACTTGTTTATGTATGTGGGTTAAGGGTCGATACTTAATTTGCATGCTTAAACTTGATGCTAGAATATAAGTGAATTTCACCTAATCGTTATGAACTTATATTCATGAGTAGTAAAAATCGCTAGTCACGATTGTGTTTAGTAAACCCTAGGTTGGATTAACATGCGTATTCCATAGTTATGAAAGCCTAGTCGATGTTTATGATTTCCATTGAACTTAATGATCTTTGATATGTCTCTCTATCATGCGTATTCCATAGTTAGGGAACTTGATAAGAATACTTTGGTTGTGATGCGTATTCCGTCCAATTCAATGAATCTAGGGAAATCTGAAAGTTAATTTAAGCAAACCTAATTAACTTGGAACATTGTCATTATTCGTTTGTTGAATTCATAACTGGGAATTAATTTAGGTTGCATTTGTGTCATGTGTGGAGAAAAACCCTCTAGCCAATCCGTCGCCTATCATTTCACTTTTATTTTATGTTTTTGTCAATTTTGTAATTTATTTAAGTTTAATTTACGTTTCATCAAAAATCAATCCCCCCATTAAAATATTATTATTTAGTTAATTTTTATTAGTTTTTATCTTTTAATTTAATTTCCATCTAATTAATTTCCTAGTTTTTATTTTAAATTATTTTCATTATTTTGAGTCATTTTTAGTGTGTTTCGAGTTTTTAGCTTATTTTGTATTTTCTAGAGTCTTGAGTTGTTTTGAGTCTTTTGATTTGTTTTAGTTTATTTGTTAGTTTTATTTTGAGTTATTTTAGTTAAGTGTTTTTATTTTAGTTTAGTGTTTTTAAACTTTGTTTTTACGTTTTAAAATTATTTTAGAGGTTTTAGCAAGCCCTCCTAATCCCCGGCCTAGAACGATACCCTACTTACATCTATACTACATCTGTCAAAAAGAGGGTTAAATTTGTGCGGTTTAAAAACCCGTCAATGTTCTTCACTAGGACATAAATTTTCCTTCACCCCACCCATCCTAAACACCACCATACATCCCCCTATCCATTCCTCCATACAATCAACCCTTCAACCCACAACCACTCCTTGTGCCGTAGCAAAGGAAGGGAAGGAAAGTGCTTGGATGTGCTTGCCACTTAATGAGGATCGTTGGAGCGTTTAGGTGTTTTCTTTTTTTTATTTTCAATGTATAAATCTATTTACCTTTGTTTTTATGATTATGAGGAACTAAACCCCCCTCCTTTTGCTAGGGGGATTCAAAGCCATGATTACATTTGCATTATGAATTAATTACTTTTGGTTGTGATTTAATAATTTGTGATTTCAATTCACTTAACTATTTGATTGATAACTTATTTATGTATGTTGATTAAGAGTGCACGCTTAGTTCTCATGCTTAAGTTTGATGCTAGAATATAAGGGAATTTCACCTAATAGTTATGAACTTATATTCATGAGTAGTAAAGGTTGCTATCCACAATCGTGTTAAGTGAATTCTTGGCAAGAGTATCATGCTTTTCATAGTTACGAATGCCTCGTCAATACTTATAGTTCTCATGAATCTTAATGATCTTTGATTGTATCTCTATTGTTCTTTTCACGTATGAAACTTTTGAAGAATGTTTTGAATTGTTATATGCGCTATCCCATTCAATTCATTAACTTAAGGAGAACTTGAAGGTTAAAAAAGTGCTATCACGGTTAACCCGAAGTATTGAGTTTCATAAGTTATCGAAAGAACAACTAAAAATTGGTTTATATACAGTGTATCATGTGTGGAGGAGAACCCTCTAGAGCTAATCCATCATCCATTCAAATAACCATATTTTGTGCTTAAATCTGTCTAGTTTACAATTTGTTTGTTTTCAAGTTATTCTCATCAAGACCCAATCCCTTTTTTACAATTTGTGTCTTTTGATTTGAATCTACCTTATTTGATTTCTTTTGAGTTCTTTGAGTTAATTTAGTTTAGAGTTGGTTAATTTTCATAGCTTGAATCTTTTAAATTCATTCGCGAATCTGTTTTAGTTTATTTGTTAGTTTTATTTTGAGTTATTCTAGTTTAGTTGGAATCATTTGAATCTAGTTAAGTGTTTTGATTTTAGATTTGTGTTTTTAAAGTTTTATTTAGTGTTTCTAAGTTTATTTTATATAGATTAGCAATCCCTCCTAATCCCCGGTTTAGAACGATCCCTACTTGCATATATACTACAATTGTCAACAAGAGGGTTTAATTTGCGTGTTATCTTATTTTCGCATCATGCTTCCTCACGAAAACCCACTTGTAGCCAACAGGCTTCACGCATGGTGGTGTAGGAATGATAGGTCCAAGCACTTCACATTTCGCAAGTGAATCGAGTTCGACTTGGATTGCTTGTTTCCAGTTTGACCAATCGGTTCTACGTCGGCATTTATTGATGGAACGTGGTTCAATGTCCTCACAAAGCATGATGTTAATAGCTACTAAGTACGCAAATGAGTGAGCGATGGAATCTGCAACCTCCCTACCTTTAGGGACGGTCTGGCTTTCCCAAGCGAGTTGTTGACGTACACGGGGTACATCTATCCTTGCAAATGCATTTTCAGCAGGTATATGTGGTCTTGTCACATTTGCTAGATCATTAAAAGCATATGGCATGCTTTGAGCAATGCTCTAAAGATTTATAATTCGTCACACCTCAGTTTTAGACTGGGCAGTGCGGGGATCTAAACGAGACATAGTGGGAGCATACCACGACAATTCGCAACATTCTACAAGAACGTTAGCATGCTTATCTCCCCTTAACGACGGGAAGACTGTCTCAACAAAGTGACAATCTGTAAAACATGTAGTAAAGAGATCTCCTGTCAAGGGTTCTAAGTAGTGGACAATTGATGGTGAATCATAACTGACATAGATTCCTATTTTTCTTTAAGGACCCATTTTGGTACGTAGTGGCGGTGATATTGGCACATAAATGGCGCACCCAAACACCTGTAAATGCAAGACGTCAGGCTTATATCTAGTGACCAACTGTAATAGTGAATGCGGTTGAGTATTGGTGGGCCTCAGGCGGACCAACATAGCTGCGTGCAATATTGCATAGCCCTAGGCAGATACCGGCAGTTAGGTTCTCATAACCAAAGTCTGAGTTATCAATTGAAGGTGCTTTATGAAAGCTTCTGCCAAGATATTTTGGGTGCGAACATGGGGTACAGGATATTTCACATTAATCCCTACTGACATGCAATAATCGTCAAAACTCTCTAGCGTTATGTAGTCGAATCGACTTAATTGGATAATCAGGGTGGTGAGCCCTTAACTTAATGATTTGAGCTAGGAGTTTAGCAAATGCGGCGTTGTGTGTGGATAGCAGGCAAACATATGACCATCGTGTCGATGCATCAACCAACACCATAAAGTATCTAAATGGTTCGTATGTTAGTTGGATAGGTCCACAAATGTCCCCTTGAATCCTCTGAAGATATTTAGGGGGGTTGTGAATAATATTTGTATGTGAGGGTTGAGTATTCAACTTCCCTAAAGAACACGCTTTACATGACAGAACTCCAACATAGGGATGTAACTTATGCTCATATGAAGATTTGAGGATATAGCGCATCATATCACGTCCACGATGTCCCAAACGGTCATGCCAAAGCAACAAAGTGTCTTGCAACTCAGGCATAAGGCCGGCCACACTGTGGGCTTCTATGCCGCGAATGGTTGTGATGTACAACCCACTCAGTAGACGTTCCAACTTCTTGTGAACACCCTTCTGGCCATACTTGTACGAAGTGATACAAACAAATTCAGAACCATTATCTTCAATGGTTTCAATATGATATTGATTATCTCAAATATCTGTAAAACTCAACAACATTCTTCCAAAAAGTGGAGAATAGAGTGCCTTCTTAATGGTTAAGATAGTACAATTGGACAACATGATATTTGCCTTTCCATATCCTACAATCAGGTTGGATGGGCTTAAGAGTGTTGGAAGTATGCCCACAAAGCCACTCATTTGATGTAATAGCTTTTGGAATACTTATTGTATTAAACTTTTATATGTTTAATGAAGGGCAAAGCTTATTGTCAATCACTATTTATTGTATCTTGTGTTTAAGCAATAAGGGAATCCAAGGAATGTATTTGATCTAAGAGATAAGTGATTTAAGTAAGTTAGATTAACGAGACATTTCTTTTATGTTCATTCCTAAAACGTTCCTAGCCATAGGATTGCCAATTGGGCATTGACAATCTGCTAAGGTTAGTATGTGTTATGTCGACTCAAGCGCGAGTATGACAAGTCTCAAGTCATTTAGTGTTGGACACTAAGACAAACACATAGGTGCTCGAAGGAGTAATCGAGTACACTGAACAACGATCAAAAGAAAGTTCAAACATACATGTCATGTAAGAACTCGAGAGTTACAATATGCAAAGTAGTCATTTGACCTGAGGCATCATAGATGTCTAATGGTTAGGTCCTTGATCTTTGATTATGTCAAAGACATTCCATTGGAGTGTCCATGGCATTGTTGTGGTCAAGCTACCTAGTCATGTAGGCATATGAATGCACAACAAGGGATCTCTAACCTTCCATGGTGGAAGGAGAATACTCTAAGATATGATTCGAGAGTCTTTGGCCAAAGCATATGAATATGACTTAGGAAGTTTGTTCCAAATCATATTCAATTGAATCATATAGATAAGTATCACATTGGATAGTAGACATGAACCAAACTATCACTTAAACAATGTGATTAAGAGTATTGTATTAGAGAAGGACCGTATTGCATTGTAGTTGTAACTGGATAGGTTCTCCAACTATTTCTACTTAGCTTGGGTAACCATGATATGCTGCTAGGTGTCACTCATGGTTTGTGGAAGCCCTAATGATTAGCAAACGTTAATTTCAAGGGAGAATTGAAATGTGGTTTCAATTCACAATCGATCGTTAAGAGTAACAATCGCCCACTGCCTCGCTAATTGGAACCTAATGGATCGTACACCGCATAAGGATGAAAGTGAAGAAATTAAATGAAATGGATATGCAATTAAATGGTTTAATTGAAAAATGGTCAAGGTTAATTAATTGGTTAATTAATTATACGAAATGTTCGTATTAGGGCTTATACGTTGGTTTTGGGTTTCGGAGCACAAAAGCGTTTTGGTCCACAAGGCCCATTATGTTTAAGTTGTATGACAACTAAAACAAAATGGGCAAATAGCCCAATAACATTAATATGGCCGGCCATTAGAGTGAAAAATGCAAACTTGGATTAATTACAAGTTTGCCACTCACAATTGATGAAGTATAAATTCAACTTTATAGCTTTATTTTCATTTTTAGGGTTTTTCTAAGAGCAAAAGAGGTGAAACACTTTCTCTCCTTTTCTCCCATAGAGGCCAGCCACTTAGAGAAGAAAAAGCTAGCACTCTCTTCTTCTCTAAGTCATCCATTTCATCTTCACTACTAATTCTTGGTGAAGAGACTTAGAGACATCAAGCCTTTGGTGTTTTGGAGAACATATCCTCAAATCCTCTAAGAAGCAAGGAGGTGACTTGAAGGCCCTCCACTTGGGTGAATCCCTTGTGTAAACAAGGATGAGCTTCAAGGGTAATGAAATCTAAATCCTTCATTCCTTTAAATGTTGTTAAAGAGTTTTGGTTCACCATATACTAGGCTTTGAAAGTCATGGGTTTTATGAATTGTTTTTGGATGCATGCCTACTTTAATGTGTTAATAGTTTGCATATGTATTCAAATATTCTTACATGTTCTTAGCTAGGACAAAATTTTTCCTTCAAAGAGAGTTGTCAAAAAAGATTTCTTGGGTATTAAGTTAGTAAAAATAGTGTTGTTCATACAATATAGTGTGCGTGGTTACACTATCTGCCAGGCAACTAACTTCCCTACTAGACATACTTGGAAATAAATAGATTGAATTGGTTACGTGCATAAATATAAGTCCATTCATTCAATTAAGCAATCTGAGAAAATAATATTCATTCAATCAACAATCCATAATTCAAAACAAACCAAAACCAAACAAATTATTCCAAATACTTAGAAAAATTGTTCAAAATTAAACCATAAACCTAGAAAAATAGGGGGTAGGGGCTGGCCACTCCTAGTGGGTTAGGCCACTAAGGTTAAACACCCTAAAAACATGTCTAATTTATTCATCCATAGAAGCTGACACCTCCTGAAAATTCGATATCTCTATTGATGTAGTAGAATCTTCCGGATGATCCATATGTGCAAAGTTAGACTCAAGACAAGAATGGTACTTGGTAATAGCCTCAGTGAGAGCTTTACATACACATGACCAATGATCCCTTGATCCACATCGGTAGCATATGTCCAGTTCAGTAGAAGCATGATGAACGAGAGATGTGCCATTATTCTTGAAGTTTTGGGCCTTAGGGGGTAGACGCTGCTGGGTCACATTTTCTCCATTAGGTGCGACACTTTTTTGACCTTAGGCCCATGGTAGGGCTTGTCGCCTATTTCCATGGCTACAACAATTCTTTCATCATTTATGGCTACTAGAATTGGTCGCATACACGACGTTTGAGCCAGTAGGTTAAGCTTGATGATTCTTCATCATAAGCTAGTTATGGTTTTCAATAAGAAGTAAAACAGAGATCAAATTTGAAAACTTGGTGAATTTCTATGCCCTATATTGTTGATGCAGGACAATATTGGTGGCATGGAAGGTCAAATAAGTCTTCTTTAGAAGATCTGATTCGGTTAGTTCCACTTTGCACAATTTTAACAGTGAATGGATTCTACAAAATTCAGACTTGTATTCATTCACGAACTTAACATTCTGGAAGCAAAGATGTTGCCAGTCGTGTTTTGCTTCAGGCAAGTATATGTCTTTCTGGTGATCAAAATGGTCAGCCAGAGTGTGCGTGGGTCCCTTTTTCAACGAGGTACTCGGTCTGCAGTGCATCATGAATGTGTCTTCGAATAAAGATCATTGCATTAGCCTTCTGAGCTTCATCAAAAGGTTTGTCGGTGATAGGTGCCTCGATGGTGGCTCTAATACCCTTTGCAGTTAGATGAAGCTTAACGTCTTGAACCCACTTTAGATAGTTTCTTCCGGAGACTTTTAGAGCGGAGAAATCAAGCTTGTTCAAGTTTGAAATGTCCCTAAAATGGAGGGAGAAAAAAATGTGATTAGTCATATGGTAAGCCATAGACATATATAATAGAAATATAGTTCTATAGACATGTATTGGTTTAATTTATGCCTGAAAACTACAGGTTTCGTGTGGTATGTTTTGAATGAAAACTTCGGGTTTCAAATGCACTAAATTTGAAACTGCAGGCTCAGTTTAGTTTTATGAATAATTAGTTCATAATCAGAGGTTTCTGCAACAAACACAGAATGCAATATAATAATTTAAATATAGTAGATTTGAGGTTATCCGGGAACTCAAGTGTGAGAGCTTCAATACTACGAAAGTATGTCAATGGTTCAAAGTATAAAAAATAAATTATTGAATCGTTAATGTCCAAAAGTAACTCCAACTGTGTAAGTTTATCTAACATTGCCGGTCCTAAGCCCGGATAAAGGAGGAGGAGGAGGGCGTAAGGTAGTCGATAGTCGGCACTCCTAGGTTATATCAAATCCTTATGATATTGCACTAAAGCTAGGGCGTCACTCATAAGTGGCGCGCTGTGTGGCTCGAGCACAATGATAAATGAGCAAGGGTCGCTGTATCTCTATCAGTGTCTGGATACAGTGTTAAATGAGCAAGGGGGCCATATGAACTTCTTTTTGAATGACTCCACTCAAAGTTGTTTAGAAGCATCTGGTCCTATCAACTTTACACAGGACACACAAAAGAAGTACTTTGATCGTATTAGATGGGGAAGGGTGAAGAAGCTAGGACAGAAAGGTAGAGTTCAAGAGAATATAATGCGTTTAGGAACGTGGAATATAGGAACCTTAACGGGAAAATCTAGTAGTGGAAGTTGTGATGTGGAGAAGGATAAATATTATGTGCCTACAAGAAACTAAGTGGGTTGGTCTTAAGGAAAATGATCTAGAAAACTTAGGTTTTAAACTTTGGAATTCGGGCATAAATAGGACGAGAAATGGTGTTGGCATCATCGTTGACAAGACCTTGACATAAGATGTTGTAGATGTCAAGAGGGTAGAAGATATAATTATGGCAATCAAGATTGTAATAGGACAAGAACTCATCAATGTGATTAGTGCGTACACACCTCAAGTAAGGTTGGACACGAGTTTGAAGGAGAAATTTTGGGAAGATCTTGGAAACGGTGCAAGGAATCGCTTAGACGGAGAAGGTATTTATAGGAGGAGATTTAAATGGACACGTGGGCAAGGAGACAGGTAACTATAGAGGTTTTCATGGTGGCCATGGTTTTGGGAAGAGAAACAAGGATGGGGAAGCCATCTTGGACTTTGCGATGGTATATGATCTCTTCTTAGCCAACACATTCTTTAAGAAAAGAGAAGAACATGTGATCACTTACAAGAGTAGGTCATCAAAAACACAAATAGATTTTCTTCTAATGAGGAAGAGGGATTGTATAACTTGTAAGGATTGCAAAGTTATACCAGGAGAGAGATTGGCTAATCAACATCGCTTATTGGTGATGGACGTACATATCAAAAGAGGGAGAAAAAAGAACAAGACCTTGAAGAGCCCTAGGACTAAATGGTGAGAAAAACAAGCCATTTTCAAAGAGAAGGTAATCACCCAATGCATGTGGGATAGAGAGGGGGAAGCTAGCCAAATGTAGGATTCCATGGCTAGTTGTATCCGCAAAGTAGCAAAAGGGGTATTAAGAGAGTCCAAAGGCTTTGCTCCATACCAAAAGGAATCTTAGTGGTGGAATGAGGAGGTACAAACAAAGGCTAAGGCTAAGAAGGAATGCTGTAAAGCCATATACAAGGATAAGACCAATGCAAATGATGAAAGATATAGAGTAGTGAAGCAGGAGGCGAAAAAAACTGTGAGAGAAGCTAAGCTAGCGACTTGTGACGATATGTATAAGCGACTAGATACCAAAGAAGGAAAGTTTGATATCTATAAACTAGCTAGAGGAAAGGAAAAGAAGACAAGGGACCTAAACCAAGTGAGGTGCATTAAGGATGAGAATGGAAAGGTTCTGGCTACAGAGAACGAGATCAAAGTTAGATAGAAAGGCTATTTTCATAATCTTTTCAATGAAGGACATGATATGAGTACTTCTTTGGGGAAGTTAAGTAACTCAGAAGAGTGTAAAACTACTCATTTTACCACCGAATTAGGAAGGAAGAAGTGGTTGTAGCTTTGAAAAAGATGAAGCATAGAAAAACAGCTGACCCAGATAATATACCAATCGAAATGTGGAAAATCTTAGGAGAAACGGGTATAACATGGCTCACAAACCTTTTCAATAGAATTTTGAAAATGAAAAAGATGCCAAATGAGTGGCAAAAGAGAACTTTGGTGCTTATCTACAAGAATAAGGGCAACATACAAAATTGAATGAACTATAAGAGTATTAAGCTAATGAGTCATACAATGAAGCTCTGGGAGAGAGTCAGGTGTCTTGGACAACCAATTCAGGTTTATGTCAAGGCACTCAACCATAGAGGCAATCTATCTCTTACGAAAATTAATGGAAAGAAATAGAGATATGCAAAAGGATTTACACATAGTCTTTATAGATTTGGAAAAAGTGTATGATAGGGTCCCAAGAGACATTCATTGGAGGATTTTAGAGAAGAAAGGAGTACAAGTAGCATATATCCAAGCTATAAAGGATATGTATGATGGTGCAAAATGTGTCGTAAGAATTGATGAAGGACAAACCGAAAGCTTTCCCACAACTGTAGGGTTACATCAAGGCTCATCTTTAAGTCCTTACCTTTTTGCATTGGTATTGGATGAGTTAACGAGACATATTCAAGATGATATTCCTTGGTGTATGCTTTTTACAGACGATATAGTGTTGATAGATGAAACTTAGGAAGGGGTAAATGCGAAACTTAACCTTTGGATAGAAGTGTTGGAATCTAAAGGTCTTCACCTAAGTCGGTTAAAGACAGAATATATGGAGTGCAAGTTCAGTGTAGATAGAGGCCCAAATGAGTTAGGGGTGAGGATCAGAGATCAAGAAGTATCAAAGAGCGACCATTTTCGCTACCTAGGATCTATCTTCCAAAAGAACAGAAATTTAGATAGAGACCTCAACCATAAAATACAAGTTGGATGGATAAAATGGAAGAGTGCATCCGGTGTGTTGTGTGACCATTATAAGCCATAAAAGCTCAAGGGAAAGTTTTATAGGACGACAATAAGGCCGACGATGCTGTATGGCACGGAATATTGGGCAGTAAAGCATCAACATGTACATAAAATGGGTGTAACGGAGATGAAGATGCTCCTTTGGATGTGTAGGCACAATAGAAAGGATAAGATTAGGAATAAAGATATCTAAGGTAAAGTAGGAGTAGCCGAAATTGAAGGAAAGATGAGAGAAAATTGGTTACGGTGGTTTTGACATGTGAAACGAAGGCCTACTGATGCTTCGGTTAGAAGACGTGACTACATAACAGAGATCCAGGGCCGAAGGCGTAAAGGAAAATCTAGGCAGACTTTGGAAGAAACTCTAAGAAAAGACTTAGAGTACTTGGATCTAACGGAATACTTGACACATGACTGAGCGTAATGGCATTCTAAGATTGATATCGCCGACCCCACTTAGTGGGAAAAGGCTTTGTTGTTGTTGTTGTTATTGTTAATGTCCAAAAGTAATCTTCAAGTCAATAATTTTGGATTCATTAACAAATAAATGGAATGTAGGTCATTTTTAATTAATTCAATAAATTGGGCCACACGGGGTCGATTGTAGAAGCATAATAATAATACTAGATGCGAAAATATAGCCCCAAAATTATTTGGGCTGGGTGCCATAAGTAGGCACAGCCCTAGGGGGTATATTGTCTCTGGGGTAAAGCTGCAAAAGCAGCCTACATTTGGTTGCAGGCCACGGGCCGAGGGATAATAAGCCTAGTAGCCAAGGCTGCTGGTATTGGGCTAAGGAAAGGCACAGGAACAAAAGGCTTACGGGTTACGATGGAAACCCCAGCCGCAGTTGGGTTTCGGTTTTAGGTCGCAGAAACTAAGCCCAGTGCCATGTGTTAACTAATAGAGACTCAGACCATGGCAGGGACTATACCTAGCAGCACAATTGCTGTCGTGGGTCGAGACGTGAGGACCAGCCTAGCATGCGCTGGTGTGGGTTGGGGCTACGGGCCCGTAAACAGAAACTGGACTAAGCACACAGCTTGGTTATGCACAGAGGCAGCGAAGCCCAAGGGCTTCGTTGTAGGTCCAAGACGTTAAACGACGTCGTCTCAAGGGTAGTCTCCACATGGCTAGGCTTCAACCCAGAATGGTGGTCTTTGTGGTGGTGACACTGTAGTGGTGCTGTAAAATCCCAAATTCTTATCTTTTTTTTTAATTTTACTAGGGTTTGAAAAAAAACCCTAGTTGCTTCTAATTTATTTGATGTACATTAACTCACATTTTCTAGATAGCAAATATAATTGCGTAATGCATGAAACAAATATATATATATATATTGACAAATATATGAACATATACAATATATATATAGTAAGGAAAATGTAAACATAGAGGGGTTAATGCATCATGGGGAATGTTTTCATGCTTCGTGGATGTTTCAAATATCTTCTTTTATTTTAAGCGTACCTGATTAGCAGAAAACAAATATAAGCCTTTGAATTTTTATTGATGACAGCCTCCTTCTACGATCCGTCAATTCCTTAGCTTCTGGCATTGGGAGCAAATTTGGGCTTGAACTTAGGTTTGGGCTTAGGGGTGTTATGATTATATATATATTTGATTATAAAAGATGGACCTTGGGGTGTCATAATTTATATATATTAATATATAATTAATATAAATATGTTCAATAATTAATTTTTAAATTAATTTCAGATTTGATTAATCTTTTTATATTTTAACAGACTCATCATTTTATATGAAGTCTGAGAGCATTTGAGAACGTATGAAAAAGTCTGAGGAAAAGATGAAGCCACACACCTTTTGCATTGAATAGTCGCCTCCCAAAAACATGCATGTTGTGAACATGCATATGATTACTATAAATACATGTATCCACATATCATTCAAACCATTAAAAATCATCTACCTACAAAGCATACTAAAAGAACCACAAAGATATTTGCTAGACTAGTTTTTCAGTGCTCGAATCTCAACTTAGATCGTTGAATCCTGGTGAAGCAAATGTCCATCGAACTATAAACACAAAGTAGGGACGAAATCTTGTTTCAAGAACATTGCGGTATGTAAGCCTCGATCATTGATTGTTGATAAGTATCCAACAAATGGTTGATGCTGTAGGGTTTCTATTTCAGTTAGATCCGCTTCTTTTAGACCTTCTTCGAAGTCATTGATAGCATTATTTTTAAAACCTTCATCCTTAGACTTGCTCACAATGGTATCGTGCATGTATTCCTCTCTATAAAAAATAAGCACTACAGTTGAAGGATCATGAGGAGGTGCCACATCCACAGACACATCAGAGTCAGGCATATGTGAAAGCATTTGAAGAGCAGATTGGGAAGTAGACCAAAAAATACGATCAGTGAGTTTAGCTAACTTATAGTGCCTGACCTTGCTCTTAAGAAATTTTTTCTGTTCCTACGCTATGAGTTAGCTAAACCAAAGAGAGCTACAAATATCTACAAAGCACAAAAACATAGATCTTAAAAATGAAAGAGGAAATTGTAGCAATGGTCCCTTAACTTTAACCCAGTTGGAGTAATGGTCCCTCAACTAAAAATCCATAAACATTGGTCCCTTAACTCAACAAAACATGCAGCTATAGTCATTTTCATCAACTCTGTTAGAACTTTTGTCAAAATGAGTAACGTGCCACGCACGTGAGGTTGAATCATGGGACAAATATGAAAAACCAAACCAGAAAATTGATAGCAATGGTCCCTCAACTTTAACCCAATTAAAGAAGTAGTCTCTCAACTTTAACCCAATTGTAGCAATGGTCCCTCAACTTTAACCCAATTAAAGAAGTAGTTCCTCCACTTTAACCCAATTTTAGCAATGGTCTCTCAACTTTAATCTAACTATAGCAATGGTCCTTCCAACATGACTCATTGTGAAAAAAACTCTAACGAAGTTGACGAAAATGACCATAGCACATTTTGATGAGCTATAGGACCAATGATAATGAATATTTAGTTAAGGGACCACTGCTACATATGCAGGCTATGTCATTTGGGATGCCTAAAATTGCAACCCATTTCATATTTTCCATAAACTTGCTCTTGCATCCGTACATTTCAAATCCTTCACATAATTCAACCAAAAGCATAAATATACTTTTAGAATGTGTAGTGCCCTCAATCCCAGAGTAATCTTCTACACCAATGGGCCCGAATTCAAATCTCTAGAAGTGAAGACACTATGGTTTAAGGCATTGTAAAAAAGTCCACATGCCCATTTAAGTAACTAGATGAGTCCATCTTCTTAATCAGCTCCTGCAATGGCTTGATTTGTCTAGCCCTTTCTCTTTATGATGAACATTGGAAGTTTTATATCTTGAATACTACAAATGGATTTTTCAAGAAACTCCTTAAACTGGATTTTGGGTTGGAAAGAATTGATGAACTTTACAGTGATTTTGTCTACAACTAAAGAGTACAAGCTTGTTGTATGGGCCGATTATTAGTATGAAGGAACAACGACAGAACCTACCTTGATGTTCTTATACAAAGCCAGTTCTTAGAAGAGAATTCAAGCTAACCCGAATAAAGAACTTGATGTCGCAGGTGTTTTGTCAAATGAGGAACTCCATTGGAACCTGGACAACTATATCCTTGCTTCCGATTTGGTAGAAAAATACCGTGAAAATCCTTTTCCTGCTTATGAGAACGAAGCTGATAATTCTGTCTATTTCCCCCGTCTCAAGCCATTTTTAGGAAGGTAATTGTGTATAAAGGGTGTTAAGAGCGATCGCGTTGAATTTTGGGTCATGAAAGAATATGGAGTAAGTGAATCGAGACTAAGTTCTTTAAGTTTATGGCTAATGAATATTTATTTCCCGTTTATATGGAAAGTGTAAAGTCTAGCTTTAAGTGTTTGACTTTCTTTGTCAAATATTGTAATTGAACAATCACACATGCTCAATCTAGCTTTAGAATATACTCAGATTATGGGATGTTGCTACTAGAGTAAATGTTCAAGAAGTGGCACATTTTAACTCAAGGGTTTGATCATGCCTGTTCATTTCATATCTATATTTATGTTGCATTTTGTCTAGTTTGATTGTCTAGTCAGTTTTGCATGTTGACTTCTAGGTGTCTAGGCACACAGATTAAGACAACCCCTATGGGCTGACTGACACCTCTCTGATGGCAGTCAGTTTTTGGCCATTGATCTGCCTATATCTCTTTTGCAGCTGACAAGTGGCCTAGGGACATGTTGGCTGAAGAATATTCTAATCTCATTTGGGTTTATTTGTTTCCTAGGGTTTCAGTTTGTTCTTGGGGGTTTTAGAATTTAGTTTTAAAGAGAGAAAGTTGCCTTAAAGGCTTGAAGCTTGCATCTTCTCCATTTATGGACCCTAACTTCCAAACCTTCCTTATGCATTAAACACCCAATCATTGTCTATTAAGGTTGCATTGTTAAGGTTTTGCATTTAAGTCTTGGTCTGATTTTAATCTTTAAATTTGGTTTTAGACCAAGCTTCTAGATTCAAGTTAAATTTTTCCTTCAACTGTTTGATTGGAGAATCTGACTTGTCATTTGAATATAGATTTCATGTCATATCATAAAATCATATCACATCATTAATTGTGTTGATCTCTATGCCACAAGGTGATGAGCTCAAAAGGAGCTACCACTTCTTGAAGACCGAATGAGTCCATCTCTTGTAAGACAAGGTTGCACAAAGGTAAAGTTGCTCCATAGATAAGGATCTAGGAATGAGTTTGTGTGGTCCTTGTATGAACTTTTGTTTACACTAGTGGATTAGACTTAATGGAGAGTCCCTAGTTTTATAACCCAGAGGTAGGCTTTTCTGGCTAAAAATATCTTGTAGTCAAGTTATGTTTATTGTGTCACACATCCCACATACATATACATGGTACATATATCTATTGAACATTTAAATAGCATATGCTCACTGTCATGCTCACTTGACACATTAATATCTTGCAACGATCTACAGCTTTACTGATTAGGATAGTTTTTTAGGAATTGAAATTGGTATTTGAATCTCAAATTTATCGACTAACAAATCTATCTTAGTTGACTAGCGGGCTTGACTAGTCAGTCCAACGGATTATAAATTTTATGTACAGGATATGTACCAATTTTAATTGGTATCAGAGCCTTGCTCTAGATATGCATAGAATGATCTCTGATATTTGCTGGTATTGGGTGGAATCTCACCATGGATCATGATCCTATCATTAGCTCATGTAATACACAATTCTTTGATGGTACAAATTATGCTACTTGGAACGAGAAATTCCAAATATTTCTTAAGGCATAAGATCTTATAGTTGTTGATTATCTCACCCTTGAGTGGAAGGCTCCATCGAGGCTAGTTAATGGAAAATCTGTTATGAATTCAAAAGGTGATTGGACTCACGGAGAAATTGTTATAGCCATGGCTAATAGGAAAGCCAAAAATGCTATTGTTTCTACCATTTCATTTAATCAGTTTGCTCATGGTCGATATTGCACAACAGCAAAGCATGCTTGTGATCGGACCATATTTATATATATTTTTATATCAAATTCACTCGTCTTTTCTTAGTTAGTTCGTTATATTTTGAGTTATTTACGTTATTTTTATGTTTTATAAGATTTTCAAGAAAAGAAAATAAAAATAGAATAAGTAAAATGTTAAGTAATAAATTCGTCTAAACTATCTTACCTGTTGAATTGAACTTATCATTTGGAAAATAATATATATATATATATATATATATATATATATATTTTTTTTATTTATATATGTGATGATTGTGTTGTGTGTGTGTGATAATAGGGCAGCAGCATGAGGAGCCCTCGGGGAAATAATGGGGAGCAGCTGGAAAGCTGCTTTGGCAGTTTAAAGGGCAAGCACCGAAAGGGAATAAAATAGAAGAGACCAGCTGGAGCTCAGGGGGAACAAAGAGAAGGAAGCTGCGAGGCAGCTGTAAAAGAAAATAAAAAAAAACAAATAATAAGGAAGAATAAGAAGTGGCCAGGGGCAATCAGTAAACGGGGAATTGGGAGGAAAGGACAGAAAACAGAGGCGTGAGCCTCGAAGCCTTGGCGTCAGCGAGCAGAATAAAAAGAAAAAAAAATAAAAATAAAAAAGGAGGACAGCTGCCCTCTGGCAGTCAAGCATCGGAGGAATAAGGGGCGTGAGAAAAGGGCGCCCATTGGGCAGCCATTTGGAGGGTGAGCCTCGGAAGCACCGAGAAGAAATCACAAGGCAGGCCTTGAGGGAGTGCACGGGGAAGGTTCAGAAAGAAGGGCAGCGAGGAAAACGGAGCTGAAACAAAGAAAGGCAGAAGGAGGCGCCCATTTGCTGCCCAAGGCAGCGTTGAAATCAGAGGGAGATCGTGGGAGCTCCTTGGAGGCTGCGAGAAAGCTTCCTGGGCAGCAGCCATTCACGGACAGGCAGGCGCAAGCCTGCGGAAGAGAACAGAAGAAAATAAAAAAAAAATGAAATAAAAGGGAGAACAGAGGGCAGCGGCAGTTTAGAGGTGGATAAGCTGCCTTTAAGGCAGCTGCGCAGGAGCATAAAAAAGGAGGAAGGCAGCTTGTCAACCAATAGACAAGCGAGCAGCAGAAGCTGCCAATCACGGATCAGCAAGCCTCGGAGGCAGCTGGGCTGGCGTGGAGGAGAGGACAGAAACAAGCACAGTGCACATAAAGTTCTTACACTCTCCTTATTTCGGTTTAATCCTCCAAACTCTGTTTTTATTTATGTTTTAATTTATAAATGTTGTGTAATTAATTTGTGTTGGCTAGAGGTTAATTTGAAGCCATGATTATATTTGTAATTTAAATTGGTAACTTCAGTTGTGATTTCTGAGTTGTGATTTAATTTGCTTAACTGCTTGATTGATAACTTATTTGTGTATGTTGATTAAGAATGCATACTTAATTTACATGCATGAATTTGATGCTAGAATATAAGTGAATTTCACCTAATCGTTATGAACTTATATTCATGAGTAGTGAAGGTTGTTATCCACAATCGCGTTAAGTAAATTCTTGGCAGGAGTATCATGCTTTTCATAGTTACGAATGCCTCGTCAGTATTTATAGTTTTCACAAAGTTTAATGATCTTTGATTGTATCTCTATTGTGCTTTTCACGTAGGGGACTTTTAGAGAATGTGTTGAATTGTTGTATGCTGTTCATCCAATTTAATAACATAAGGAAAACTTGAAGATTAAAAAAGTGCTGTTCACGGTTAATCTGGAGTATTGAGATTTACAACTTATTGAAAGAACAACTGAAGGTCAATTTAGATTGCATATGTGTCATGTGTGGAGAAAAACCCTCTAGCCAGTCCGTCGCCTATCCGTTTACTTTTATTTTATGTTTTTATCAATTCTGTAATTTATTTAATTTTAATTACTTCTTGTCCAAACCAAACCCCCCCCCCCATTATTAATTTATATTATTTAGTTAGTTTTCGTTATTTTTAATCTTTTAATTCGATTTCCGTCCATTTTAGTTCCTAGTGTTTATTTAATTTGTTTTCTTTGTTTTGAGTCATTTTAGTGTGTTTTGAATTATTAGAGTTTTTAGCCTAATTTTGTATCCTTGAGTCTTGTTTAACATTTTTAAATTAATTTAGAGTAGATTAGCAATCCCTCCTAATCCCCGGCCTAGAACGATACCCTACTTACATCTATACTACATCTGTCAAAAAGAGGGTTAAATTTGTGTGGATTTAAAATCCCGTCAAATTTTTGGCGCCGTTGCCGGGGATTAGTAAATTTGCTAATCTCTTTATTTTTGTTTGTGTTTATTTTTATATTTGTGTTTTTGTTTGTGTTTTTATTTATATTTGTGTTTGTGTGTTTTATTTTTGATATTTGATTTATTTTTCTTTCTTTGATTGTAGGTTTAATTGGAGCAAGACATGGATAGTATTCAAGCTCAATTGGCGCAGCTCACTGCTCAATTGACTAATAATGCCGAAAGGACCTCAATGCCAAATGTCTCTACATTTGATGTGCCCTATGGGCAAGGATATCAAACTCAGCAATATCCTCAATTTTCTGCATATGAAGATGATTGGGGATATCAAGGCCACAGCCAATCAAGGGGCAACATGTATTCCAACGCTTGCAATTCGGATTGGAGAGGTTATTCAGATCAGATGTGGGATGAACCTCATCAATTTCAACAAAGTGGATATTGGCAGCAAGACGAGTTCTATTCCAGACCTATGCAGCCAGCACAGCATCAACCACAACAATTCCAATCGAATTCAAGTACGGCCGTAAATTATAATGAAATTCTTGAAGGACTAATTTCTTTGACGCAGGGCTCACAAAAAGAAGAACAATTGCCGTCATCGGAAGAGTTCTATCAATGGCCATGTCAACCGTCACAGCCACCACAAGAATATGCCCAATTCGATTCAGGTACATCTCTGGATAATGATACGTTTAATAAGTTACTCTCCTCCTTGAATCAGGGAGTGGAAAATCGAATCCAGGAGATGCAAGACCGGACCAACAAGGTGGATGAATTGGAGAGGCAAGTTGGGGAGATTATGAAGATCATGGCACAAATTCAAGATCAAAATGAACTCTCCAACTCACCTATTAAAAATTCAAAAGGAAATCGATGAAGCCACCACTTTGGAAGGTGAGATGGAGGATGAGGCTGTTCCAGAACCATCCATACACAGCCCAAACTTGGACGAATCGCCTCTGCAAGAAAAAGATGAGGATGACGACTTGGGCAGTTTAGACGAATTCTTGTCTCAAACCCCTCAAGTCCCTATGTCGTCCAACTATGGTGAGGTTGTTCCAAGTTCAATTCATTCTAACAGTCTTCCACTGAATGTCCTTTTTCCTTGCAGAATTTTGATTCCAAATATCGAAGAAAGTGAAAAAGACATTGTGGAAGCCCTTCCAGAGATCCAAAGTGATATCCCAATTCTTGGTGCACCAAAACAAGTTCCCGAACCTTGCACACCAAGAAAAGGGATTCAAGAAATCGAAGTGGGTGAAGAATCTGTAAATTGCATCAAAGAGGCTGTGCAGGAAACAAAGGCCCAAGAAATTGAGTTTGATGACACGGGCAAGGCCACAACCATCATAGTAAACCTGGCCAAGTTCAAAATCCCGGAAATATCCAAAAATGTGGTTTTTGTAATTGAATTTATGTCGGAGAAGGACAGTAAGCCATCTTCTCCAATTTTAATTTTCATTTTATTTTTTACTAACATGTTTCTCATTTTGATGATTCAGGCACCCGCTCTTGAATTCAGACCACTGCCGAATCATTTCAAGTATCACCTCCCATTAAAAGATAAATTCCATGCTATGGAGCCGAGGGGAGGATAATGGAAAGATTCGTCCGGCTAAAGACGTTAAATCAAGCGCTTCTTGGGAGGCAACCCAAGCAACCAGATTTGCATTTCTTAACCCTTCTTTTTATTGCCTTTACTTTCATTTTTGTTTTGTTTAGTTAGTTGTTTTATTTGGTTGATTTTTGTTTAGTTGTGTTTAAATAAATTAAGGGCATTGTTTATTTTAAGTGCGGGTAAATAAAATCTTTTTGCATTAATTTACATATTTTGCATTACATATTTTATATTGCTTAAATTAATCTAAAAAAAAAATATTTATTATTAATAATAATAATATTAGTAATATATATATATATATATATATATATATATATATATATATTTTTTATTTATTTAAATAAACATTAAAAGCATAAATAAATTTACATATTTTATGGGCCTTATTTATTTTACGTACGGATAAATAAAGTCTTTTTACATTAATTTACATATTTTGATTTACATATTTTATTTTGCTTAAAATAAACCTAAAAAAAAAATTTATAATAATAAAAATAATATATATATATAGATATATATATATATATATATTTAAAAAAAATTACAATAATGCGAAAAACTAATAGAAATCTTTGGTCATTGGTTAGGTGGCGCCTCAGAGGTCGACGGAGCTCCGGGAAGACGAAGAGCCAGAGTTGGAATCTCCGGAGCCGGAACGCTTGGTGCAACTCCCGAGGACGAAGGCAACATAAACCTCGGGAGTAGCGCCATGAACCTTTCATGATCGCTCTGAATCCGACCGTCCGACTCTTGCAGCTGGTCCAGCTTCCTCTTCATGCTGGTCAAGTAACTAGTTGCAAGCATGTGCAACTCCTTGTTCTCGTGCCTGAGTCCTCTGACCTCCTGCCGAAGACTGGCCACCTCCGCCATCAGCGACTCCACCTGGCGAGATCTCGCAAGCAGGCGCTGGCCCATGTTTCAAACTGAGCCTGCACTTTGGACGCTGAGAGCCAGAGATTCCTGAACGGCCAGCTCGTCCGACCGCCTAGATAGCATCCTATTGTCCCTTGGAGTGAGCAGATTTCTGGCAATCACCGTAGCGGTGATTTCATTCCTCATCATTGTGTCCCCGACTGTAAGAGGACCATTGGGGGATATGAAGGACGGATTCCAAATGTTGTTCGGAGAAGATGAGTCATCGTCTTCCCCGACATTCAAGTTTAGGCGACGGTCGGAAGGGCAAGACATTTTTAGAGGGGGTTGAGGAAGAAAAGAGTTCGGAAAGATTAAGATTGCTGAAGCGGAAGAAGAGAGCGGAAAGATTAAGAGTGCAAAAGTGCAAGAAGAGTTCGGAAGGATTATGAGTGTTTACAGAAGGGAGTATTTTCAGAAGGAAGTGTTTGAGGGAGTTCAAGTGTGAGGTGGAGCAGAATTAGCGCCTCTATAAAAAGAAGAAAATGAAGAAGCGCCCGCTCCTCAGAGGTTGAAGACGCGTCCTCACCCAATTCGGAAAAGCTGGACGCTCCTTTCTCAAAAGAGCCGTTTCCTTTCTCAAAAGCTGGGCTTGACTCAGCAATCACGTGGCTTCAGCTTTTCCAGTTTTGTCGTCGCTCTCACATGCGGCTTGGAGCTTTTTGAAAACCACGGGCCTCACCCGGATTTGAACCCCGGTTTTCAAAAGATCATCATTCCAGTTTGTCGTCACTCGTCGCATGCGCAGTCAGCTTCGCGGAAATTACGGACGCGTTGTCAGAAAGCGCATAACGGGCACTGTTCATCCATCCACTGGCTGCCGACAAATAGTGCGGGAATAGTTCCGGTTGAGGAAGAAAAATTTCTATAAGTTCGACCTTCGCCTTCCACATCAAAGGCACACCCTCTCCACCTCTAAACCTCTCAACCTCTCTTCATCTCCGATAATGTCTTCCCAAAGAATGCTTTCGAGTTACTCAGTGTTCTTCATCCCTTGGATCACCCCAGAAAACAAATCATCCAGAGCAAAAGTATTTCATATCAAAAAGGTTAAAAGCAAAAGTATCTCATATCATGCTTTCTCCTCTCCTTCATCTGAGGAACGTGGAGAAAGTGAGATCCTGATTGCTTACCTAGTCTTGCTCTCGAGTACTCATCTCAGACCCCTCCCAGCCCACTTCAAAAATAAACCTGTGTTGAGGTACTTCTTCAAAAACAAAAGTACCTCACAGACGAAGCAGGAGGAGTCTGAGTTACTTCGAGGAGCAGATGAGTCTGGGTTGATCCAAGAGTTCAAGAAGATGCCACACCTGCGTGGAGACCGGACTACTTGAAGCATGTGGAGACAACGTGCTGATTCATCCTCAACTAAGCTGAGGATCACTTGCAAGAAGAAGGCCCATCCAGTTCAAGATGAAAGCTGTGGAAAATCAACAATCATGACCAATGACCACCTATTAGTTCTTTTCATTGTCTTTTATTTTCATTTTCTATTTTTCGTTTGCATTTTTCTATATTTTCTTGCGTGCTTAACTGATTTATTTCTTTTCTTTGCAGGAACTTTCGGTTATTTCCACCCTTGAAGTTGATTGCAGAAATTTACGCTTGGGGGTCATCGCTTGGTTTTCTGCAAATTAGAGAAGTTTTCAGTCCCTATTGCTTTATTTTATTTTTTTTATATTTATTTATTTATTTTATTTTTAATTGCTTATTAATGTTTTTCTGACATTGGGGACAATGTCTAGTTTAAGTGTGGGGGTATCATGAGTATAAAAAATGACCAAATTGAAAATTTTTGTACCTTCGACTTTGAACTGTTTCATTTGTTTCCGTGTTTTTGCTTTGTGTTTTCTTAATTAGTTTTGTTTTATTTAATTTTTTTCGGAAAATTTAAAAAAAAATCCAAAAATATTGTCTTGTTTTCCTTATTGTTTTAATTTAGATTTTTATTAGTTTCCCGACCCAATGATATAATTGGATTAAATTTGAACCATGATTATCAAGAACTTAGTTAACATGTGTTGTATGAAATTCCTTATTCTCTTGTTAGTATTGTACATGTTTGATCATCTTTGAAAAAAAAAAAAAAAACCAAATGCACATAGCCTTGTTGATGTGAAACTAAAGCATGAATTAAAGCTTCATATGTGAATTTAGTGACCATATACATCCTATGTGAGTTTTTGAGCCTATTGAAAGTGTGTGCATTTTTCATACACTACTATTCTTTTATGTGTGATGAACTTATGTGAGATGCATCTCTAGAACTTGCATAACGATCTTTCGAAATATTTGTCATTGATTGCATGAACTTGAAAATGATAGAGGCATTAGGTTTACCACCATGGCCCAAATAACCATATTTTCCAAAGAAAAAAAAAATGATATCATTAGATTGCCTATTTGAGCCATTTATGTTGAACCTTTTATTTCTTATCACCAGATATGTCTACCCTTATACCTCAAAACATGTTTCCTTAACCTTTCCAAGCGAGCAATTTGAGATTGTCTTGTAAGAAATGTTTGTGAAGTACTTGGAAGGTTTGGCAAAAGAATAAGTGTGGGGGTATTTCATGTTTGTATTATTTAAAAAAAAAATGAGAAAAGAGAAGAAAAGAAAAAGAAAAAGAAAGATTGTATACGAAGAAAATAAAAAAAAAGTTTTTAAAGTTTCAGTTTAAGGATGTGGTTGGAAGTGCTAGAATAATCGCTGGAGAACTTGAGTTCTTATAAATCTCAACTAAAAGAATTGCTTGCAATGTAGCTTGGAACTTGTGTTTTCCTATTCTTTCGTTTCAATAGCCCTATCCCTAAGCCTCATTACATCCAATAAAAGTCCTCTTGATTTAAGTTTTGTAATTATGATTGTGGAGAAGTGATCTTTATGCAAGCTTATGGTAGAACTCTCACATTTGTTTCTTTGAGCGAAACACATTAAAACTAAACACATGTGTGATTGAGTGCATATCCCGTGAGAAGGTTGCTAGTTTGCATATGATGATTTTGAAAATAAAAACTTGAAATTGCATTAGCATGGCTATCTCACACACTACACTTCAAGGATGATTTAAAGATTACTGCTAATATTTGAATAAGGAAGATGAGCTTGAATTAGCTTGTTTGGTGCTAGCTATGGTTCTTGCTGATTTATGTTCTCGAATGAAATTCTATGAGGGTCACATAGGGGGAAGCTAATGTTTTTCATGTTATTACTTGTTCTTGTTTTCTTTGTTTTGCTCGAGGACTAGCAAAAGCTAAGTGTGGGGATATTTGATCGGACCATATTTATATATATTTTTATATCAAATTCACTCGTCTTTTCTTAGTTAGTTCGTTATATTTTGAGTTATTTACGTTATTTTTATGTTTTATAAGATTTTCAAGAAAAGAAAATAAAAATAGAATAAGTAAAATGTTAAGTAATAAATTCGTCTAAACTATCTTACCTGTTGAATTGAACTTATCATTTGGAAAATAATATATATATATATATATATATATATATATATATTTATATATTTTTATTTATATATGTGATGATTGTGTTGTGTGTGTGTGATAATAGGGCAGCAGCATGAGGAGCCCTCGGGGAAATAATGGGGAGCAGCTGGAAAGCTGCTTTGGCAGTTTAAAGGGCAAGCACCGAAAGGGAATAAAATAGAAGAGACCAGCTGGAGCTCAGGGGGAACAAAGAGAAGGAAGCTGCGAGGCAGCTGTAAAAGAAAATAAAAAAAAACAAATAATAAGGAAGAATAAGAAGTGGCCAGGGGCAATCAGTAAACGGGGAATTGGGAGGAAAGGACAGAAAACAGAGTCGTGAGCCTCGGAGCCTTGGCGTCAGCGAGCAGAATAAAAAGGAAAAAAAATAAAAATAAAAAAGGAGGACAGCTGCTCTCTGGCAGTCAAGCATCGGAGGAATAAGGGGCGTGAGAAAAGGGCGCCCATTGGGCAGCCATTTGGAGGGTGAGCCTCGGAAGCACCGAGAAGAAATCACAAGGCAGGCCTTGAGGGAGTGCACGGGGAAGGTTCGGAAAGAAGGGCGGCGAGGAAAACGGAGCTGAAACAAAGAAAGGCAGAAGGAGGCGCCCATTTGCTGCCCAAGGCAGCGTTGAAATCAGAGGGAGATCGTGGGAGCTCCTTGGAGGCTGCGAGAAAGCTTCCTGGGCAGCAGCCATTCACGGACAGGCAGGTGCAAGCCTGCGGAAGAGAACAGAAGAAAATAAAAAAAAAAAATTAAATAAAAGGGAGAACAGAGGGCAGCGGCAGTTTAGAGGTGGATAAGCTGCCTTTAAGGCAGCTGCGCAGGAGCATAAAAAAGGAGGAAGGCAGCTTGTCAACCAATAGACAAGCGAGCAGCAGAAGCTGCCAATCACGGATCAGCAAGCCTCGGAGGCAGCTGGGCTGGCGTGGAGGAGAGGACAGAAACAAGCACAGTGCACAGAAAGTTCTTACACTCTCCTTATTTCGGTTTAATCCTCCAAACTCTGTTTTTATTTATGTTTTAATTTATAAATGTTGTGTAATTAATTTGTGTTGGCTAGAGGTTAATTTGAAGCCATGATTATATTTGTAATTTAAATTGGTAACTTCAGTTGTGATTTCTGAGTTGTGATTTAATTTGCTTAACTGCTTGATTGATAACTTATTTGTGTATGTTGATTAAGAATGCATACTTAATTTACATGCATGAATTTGATGCTAGAATATAAGTGAATTTCACCTAATCGTTATGAACTTATATTCATGAGTAGTGAAGGTTGTTATCCACAATCGCGTTAAGTAAATTCTTGGCAGGAGTATCATGCTTTTCATAGTTACGAATGCCTCGTCAGTATTTATAGTTTTCACAAAGTTTAATGATCTTTGATTGTATCTCTATTGTGCTTTTCACGTAGGGGACTTTTAGAGAATGTGTTGAATTGTTGTATGCTGTTCATCCAATTTAATAACATAAGGAAAACTTGAAGATTAAAAAAGTGCTGTTCACGGTTAATCTGGAGTATTGAGATTTACAACTTATTGAAAGAACAACTGAAGGTCAATTTAGATTGCATATGTGTCATGTGTGGAGAAAAACCCTCTAGCCAGTCCGTCGCCTATCCGTTTACTTTTATTTTATGTTTTTATCAATTCTGTAATTTATTTAAGTTTAATTACTTCTTGTCCAAACCAAACCCCCCCCCCCCATTATTAATTTATATTATTTAGTTAGTTTTCGTTATTTTTAATCTTTTAATTCGATTTCCGTCCATTTTAGTTCCTAGTGTTTATTTAATTTGTTTTCTTTGTTTTGAGTCATTTTAGTGTGTTTTGAATTATTAGAGTTTTTAGCCTAATTTTGTATCCTTGAGTCTTGTTTAATATTTTTAAATTAAGTTAGAGTAGATTAGCAATCCCTCCTAATCCCCGGCCTAGAACGATACCCTACTTACATCTATACTACATCTGTCAAAAAGAGGGTTAAATTTGTGTGGATTTAAAATCCCGTCAGCTTGTGACAAACTCCGAATTCTTCATGAGGTGATAAACAAGTAAGATATTTAAAGCTTCATATGACCCTTTCGAAATTTGAGGATTTGATAATGATTGAGTCTGAGACTTTCTCAATCTTCTTTAAAAAAGTTGAAATGTTAACAAGTAAAGCCTTGGGGTTAGGGAAGCCTATTGATGAAACAATAGTTGTTCAAAAGATTTTGAGATGCTTGCTTAAGAGATTTCAAGCAAAAAAAGGTTGTCATTCAAGAGTTTTAGGACCTAAATGAGATCAAGCTTGGAAAAATTGTTAGGAAACTTATTACCTATGAGATGGAGCTTGACATGGATGAAAGTGACTCCAAGAAAAGACGAGAAGTAGCCTTTCAAAGTGTAGAAAATTGTGAGGTTGTGCAAGTCAACAATTTAAAAGAATTCTCAAAAACAAAGGAAAGAATTCTAAATGGTTTGGTGAGTCAACAAATAGTCGGGAGAAATAATCTAATATAGTGAAATACAAAGGGTTTGGTAGAAAAAAGAGACAGAGATTTGTCAAAGGTACCTAGTCTCTGCTTTACATGTGGAGGTAGTGGACATCGTGCTGCTGATTGTGCTAACACCAAACTCCTTGGCAAAAAACGTGAAAAGGCAATGATGGTTGCTTAGAGTGATATCGATAAACAAGATTTTGTGCGTCTTGATGAGTCAGGTTGTTGCTTTTGTTGCTCTAATTAAGGAAATGTTTCTAAATGATGATGATGATGACGATGATGATGATTCTATTGTGAATGGAAATGAGGAGATGACTTATGATGAACTGTGCCCTAAGTATGACACACCCTCAAGAAGTTGTCCAAACATGAGGTTGTGAAAGGGCTACTACCTCTTTCTGTTTCTGACTCATATATTTATGGACCATGTCAATTGGGAAAGCAATCTAGAGTGGCACACAAGAAAATGACTGACATCAAAACAACTAAGCTTATTCAATTGATTCATATGGATCTTGTTAGATCAATTCAGACCTTATCTCTTGGTGGCAAGAAGTACATCTTGGTAATTGTGGATAACTACTCTAGGTTCACTTGGGTATGTTTTTTAAGGAAAAAATCGGGTACCTTTCAATAGTTCCTTATTGTGTAAAAAGTAATGTTGAATGAATCTATGTCTAGCCATCCTGCTCTAGTTAGAATCAGAATTGATCATGGAACCGAATTCGATAATGCTCAATTTGATGATTTCGGTTCAACCAACGGCATCAAGCATGATTTTTTCGCTCCAGTCACCCCTCAACAAAATGGTGTAGTGGAAAGGGAAAATAGTGTTTTGATTGAGATGACTAGGTTGCTACTTAATAGCAAAAACTTGGCAAAACACTTTTGGGCCGAGGCAATGAACACTGCTTGCTACATCTCAAATCGTGTGTTCCTCAATCATGGCACTAATATGGCTCCTTATGAACTATGGAGGGGTAAGAAGCCAATGGTAAAGTATTCCAAAGTCTTTGGGAATGTGTGCTACTTTCTATGTGATCGAGAACATCTTGCAAAGTTTAATACTAAGAGTGATGAAGGAATCCTCTTGGGGTACTTCAACACAAGTCAGGCCTATAGAGTTTACAATCTGAGGACAAAGACCAAAATGGAGTCCATAAATGTCAAGATTGATGACACTGATGTCCCTCTTTCTGATAACTGAAAATGACGATGTGTTATTTCCCTCTTCTAAAGATAACGGTGATGCTTCTATGAGTCAAATGTGGTGTCAAAAAGTGACAATGAGAGTGAATCAAGCACTGATTAAGATTCTCGTGTCCTATTCAAGGATAAACCAAAGCGGGCTAGAGGTCATCGTGATGAGGGAATTGTAGGTCTAGTTGACAAATGCGTCATTACTCGAAGACAAATAGCTAATGAAGTTGCAAATGTTTATTATTTCTCCCAGGTTAAGCCTAAGAATATCAAAGATTCTTTAATTGATGAAGAATGGATCCTAGCCATGTAGGAAAAGCTAAATCTGTTTAAGAGGAATTAAGTTTGGCCCCTTATTAATCGTCCATCGAACACTAATGTTATTGGCACAAAATGGATTTAGAAGAACAAGTTTGATGAGTCAGGGAATGTAATCAGAAATAAAGCCAGGCTTGTTGATCAAGGATACTCTTAACTTGAAGGTGTTGGTTTTGACGAAACCTTCGCTTTTGTTGCTTGTCTTGAATTAGTCAAACTTCTTTGTGCCATTGCATGCCACTTAAAGTTTAAACTTTTTTAAATGGATGTCAAAATCGCATTCCTTAATGGATATCTTAATAAGTAGAATAAGGAGGTCTACATGGAACAACCAAAAGGCTTTGAGAATCCTCAAAAGCCCGATGGGGTGGACAAACTAGGGAAAATTCTCTACTGTCTTAAACAAATCCCTCGTGCTTGGTATGACAGGTTGTCTTCCCATCTTCTTACTTATGGTTATACTTATGGCTCTGTTGATAGAACTTTGTTAAGAAGGTTAAATCTCATGTTGTGATTGCTCAAGTGTACTTCTGATTCTCTTGTGAAATAATTTATCAATATAATGACAAGTGAATTTGAGATGAGCTTGGTTGGTGAATTAAACTACGTCCTTGGACTTCAAGTGAAACAAGAAAATGATGGCATCTTCATCTCTCAAACAAAGTATGCCAAGAACTTAGTGAAGAAGTTTGGCCTAGAAGGTTCAAAAGCTGCTAGATCTCTTATAAGCATAGGTGCCAAAATTCACAGACTCAAATGGCAAGGATGTTGATCAAACTCTATATAGAAGCATGATTGGAAACTTACTCTACCTGACTGCTAGTCAACCGTACATCACATTTTATGTTCAGGTATGTGCACGGTTTCAAAGCTACCCCAAAGTGTCTCACTTACAAGCAATCAAGATGGTAATCAAGTGTGTGAGTGGAACCACTAAATATGGACTTCAATATACTCATGACACCAACACAAACCTGGTTGGGTTCAGTGATGTTGATTGGGCTAGGTGCATTGATGATCGAAAAAGTACCTCAGGGGGAGCTTTCTATGTTAGGAACAATTTGGTTGCTTGGCACAGTAAAAAGCAAAATTGTGTCTCTTTATCTACTGTCGAGGCAAATTATGTGGCTGCCGGGGACTATTGTACTCCACTGATGTGGATGAAACAAATGCTCAATGACTACAGTATATCTCATTCCACTTTTCTTGTTTATTGTGATAATATGAGTCCAATTAATATCTCTAAGAACCCTGTCCAACATTCGAGAACCAAAACGATTGACATGAGGCATCACTTCATTAGAGAACTAGTGGAAGCTAAGATTCTTACATGAAACTTTATGTCAATTGAAAAACAACTAGTTGACATATTCACTAAAGCCCTAGATAATCGAAGGTACGAAGATCTTCGACTTTCTATTGGCCTTTCTACTATGAACTGAATTGTTTGAATAGTGCTTCTAGTTTGTGTTTGTCTTGTCAGTATGCTCATCAGATACGTACATTTTATCTTTGTATATGCTTATCTTAACTGTCATACATTCATGATATTTTTTGGATTACCATTGGTTAATTATTCACTATGATGTCAAAGGTTCTCCCTATTATCTTGATGGCCTTTGAAAAATCATTTTTCCAACCATCCAAATCTAGTGATGTTCTTGAATTTAATGTTGATTTGGTCCTAATTGAGTGGTAGTGACTTTACTTACTCTATAATCTGGACAATGTGCCAATTCTTTTTTTTTTTTTTTTTTTGTCCTCTCCCCAAAATAAAAAAAAAAAATCGAATGGGAGAGTGTTTTATGAAAGGGGTATCTTCAAAAGAAAGTATATATTATCAAATGGAAAAATCCCTTCATTTAGCCTTCCATGCAATGTCATGAGTAGTGCCTCAAGACCCCCCTCCACATGTATGCAATTCTCTCAAATATCAATGGTGATTCATCAAAATTTCAGCTTCATTCAAATGACCTTGGCACTTCTCAAATTGGTGCCTCAATCAAAGTTCCTCACCAAAGTTGGCTTTCCTTCAAGGCTTATGCCTTGCTTTTTGCAAGTCTTGTCCATTGTCTATATTATGTAGGAAGTGTTGTCTCTTAAGGTCAATGGATTATTAAAAGCTTGGTTAACTTTGAAAATTCTTTTGAGATTAAATGCTTGGTTATATGGTTTTAAGATGGCTATCCAAAATTCTTTCTCCCATACATTGACACATCACTGCAGGATTATGAGCTTGCATTAATCTCATTATTAATGTTTGTGTATGCCTTTAAAGATTTGTCCATTGAGAACTGCATGGCACGTCTACTTTTTATGTTCTTCAAATTACATATCTCTTGGAAGCATAGATATTCAAGCTATATCGTAGTTCATTCTCATCTAGTGGTATGTTGTTGGTTGTCTATTGGTGCAAATTTCAAATTTTGTTCAAGAGCTTGTTCATATTGCAAGCATCATTTTTGGGAGAGTTTTTATTATGGGAGAGTTCAATCACAACGCATGCATCTTTTCGTGCTTATTTGTTGAACGTCTCATTGTTGCATATCAACATGTCCACATGTTCTATTTCAAATTTGTATCCGTTATGCTCTTGTTGGTCTTATCATGTTTATTTGCAGCAAATTTGACGTTTTGTGTGCTTTTCCATCATTTCTTTGTCTTACCATGACAAAATGGGGGAGAAAATTTTTGGTGTGCTTTATATTTTGCAAGCCTTTACCCATGATAAATTTCACTTTTTCTTGTCAAGAGTTGTTCTTTTGCAGGAGTTGTTACTTGGTCTTCTTCTGTTGCTTGTTGTTATCTTGGGTATGGGTTTTTAGTGAAATTAGGTATCGGCTTAGGATATTTTTTTTCAAGGAAAGCCAAAGGGGGATATTGTAAAGCCTAGCTTTAAGTGTTTGGCTTTCCATGCCAAATATTGTAATTGAACCATCACACATGCTCAATCTAGCTTTAAAATATACTTAGATTATCGGTTGTTGCTGCTAGAGTAAATGTTCAAGAAGAGGCACATTTCAACTCAAAGGTTTCTTCATGCATATGCATTTCATATCTCTATTTGTGTCGCATTTTGTCTAGTTTGATTATCTAATCAGTTTTACGCGCTGACTTCCAGCTGTCTAGGCACATAGATTAAGATAACCCACATGGGTTGACTAATACCTTTATGATGGTATTCATTTTCTGGCCATTGATATGCCTATATCTTTTATAGCTGACAAGTGTCTTGGAGACAAATTGGCTGATGGAAATTCTGATTTCCTTTGGGTGTATTTGTTCCCTAGGGTTTCAGTTTATTCTTAAAGGTTTAGAACTTAGTTTTAAAGAGAGCGAGAGTTGCCTTAAAGGCTTGAAGCTTGCATCTTCTCTATTTTTGAACTCTAACGGCCAAACCTTCCTCATGCATTAAACATCCAATCATTGTCTATCGGGGTTCCATTGTTTTATGGTTTTGCATTTAAGTCTTGGTATGGTTTTAAGCTTTAAATTCGGTTTTAGACCAAGCTTCTAGATTCAAGTTAAATTTTTTCCTTCAACTGTTTGACTGGAGAATCTGACTAGTTATTTGAATCCAGATTTTATGTGCATATCATAAAATTATATCACATCATTGATCATGTTGATCTCACTGTCACAAGGTGATGAGCCCAGGAGGAGCTGCCACTTCGTGAAGGCCGAAGGAGTCCATCTCGTGTAAGGCAAGGTTGCATAAAGGTAAAGCTGCTCCATAGATAGGGATCTAGGAATTGAGCTTGTGTGGTCTTTGTATGAACTTTTGTTTACACTAGTGGATTAGACTCAGTGGAGAGTCCTTAGTTTTTTAACCCAAAGGTGGGTTTTTCCGACAAAAAATAATTTGTGTTCAAGTTATGTTTATTGTGTCACACATCCCACATACACATGCATGGTACATATATCTATTGAACATTTAAATGGTATGTGCTCACTTGACACATTAATAACTTGCAACAATCTATACCCTTGCTAACTAGGATAGTTTTTTGGGAATTGAAATTGGTATTTAAATCTCAGATTTATCAACTAAAAAATTTTAGTTGACTAGCAGGCTTCACTAGTTAGTCCAACAAATTATAATTTTTATATGCAGGATATTCCACCTAATACCAATTTTAAGAAGAGGTAGAGTTGTGGGCCACCATGTTGCCGAATTGTTGGCAAGGCTTGATCAGCGGGTCGAAAGGATACTTGATAGCAATATCATTCGCACTAGACAATATAGTCTTGAGCACGTAAAATCCGTAGTTAATAAGTTTCATGGGACTTTACTTGATTTTAACAATCAAAAGACTTGATAAGATCTTATGATGCAAATATTCTCGTTTGCTCTCGTTATTTATATTCTTAATCAGAACCATTAATTTTTTTCTTAATATTTATTAGTACAACGTTTCTTTTTCTTTAGATTGGTAATTAGTTTTAGATTGTTTATTTTATGTTATATTTTTATTTGTATCATACCTGTAGCAATTAGCTAATGCATTATAGTGTTTACTTTATGTTATTTTTTTATTGATGTCATACCTGTAGAAATCATATTTTGAAATAATGCAGTAGGTATCAAAAATATAGCATCCACGTCATTGAGTCGCTCCCTGCAGGTTTATGTTAGAGAACAGTTTGCTCTTCTAAGTTTTCATTTGTGACTGGAAGTGTGACAAACGTCCACATAAGTAAACACACAAAAACTAATTACCAAATGAAAACCTAGAAGAGAAAATTGTTATTTGAACATAAACCTATCAAAAGTGTTTCCTAAATGTGAATGAAACCATTTCAATAGCTAGTGCATCATTACAAAAGATAACGGCTACATGTATGACACCAATCTGAGGAATAACAAGAACTAAGCACACTAAAACCAATTACCAATTGAAAAAAGAAAATGTTGCACTAAAAAGAGATTAAAGAAAACTCAATGGTTCTAATTACAAACATAAATAACAAGAGTAAACGGGAATATTTGCATTATACAATCTTCTTGAGTCTTTTGATCGTTAAGATCAAGTGAAGTCTCCTCAAACTTAATAACATCATATATTGGATGCTCGAGACTACATTGGCTAGTGCGAACGATATTGCTGTCAATGTTCATTCCACCCGTTGATCAAGCCTTACCAACAGATCCGCAACAACATGGTGGCCCACAACTCTTTCTTTTTTTCATATAGACAGAACATAAAGATTTGATTGTGTTATCGGTAGCATTAGCCACAACCTTAAAAAACTTTGTCTATGATTCATTCAAATTCAACGCAATCGTTCTTAACGCCTTATACACATAAGTACCATCCAGAGCCTGAGTGGGGGAAATGGATAGCATATCAACTTCATTCTCATAAGCAGGAAATAGGATTTCATGATACTTATCATTCGCCAAATCAAAAGCAAGGATATAGTTGTCTATAATAGAGTTCCTCATTTGACAGCATACTTCCAGCTTCGACTTCCTATTCTTTATTCGGATTGGCTTGAATTCTCTTTCAAAAAATGGTTTTGTTTGAGAACATCAAAGTAGGTTCTGTCTTCATTTCATCATACCAAGAACAAGCACATACAAAACCTTGTAGTCCTCAGTTGTAGACAAATCCCAAAACCATAGTTGTAAAGATCATCATGTATTTCTGACCCAAAATCTGATTCAGGCAGTTTCTTGAAAAATCCAATTGTAGGGCCCCAGATATAAAACTTCCAATGTTAATCATCATAAAGAGTGAAAAGCTCTAATTACTGCAACTCTATGGGTTTGAATGTGGATAGGTACAATTGATATAATGATATATATTCATTACCCTTAAATGAATGTGATATTGTCTTAGGTGTTTAGTGGTTATCATCAATGTGTCTAGTGCTATGGGACTTCCAGCTACATTCACAAAAGGCAATCAACATTTTAAGTTATCCCACGGTCCTCTAAAAGTCTCACTTACTCAAGAAATCTCTCTACAGCATCTTGATAAGAAAATCTATAACTCCAATCTGGGTTTATGCTTGTACTCGGTGGAAGATAAAAAATTAAAGACACATGACCTCAATTCACAGCAATTGCAAGAATTGCAACACTTACTGGGAGATTTTGAAGGATTTTTTTTTCCTCTAAGCCACCATCCTTTAAAGCTCATGACCATCTTATTCCTTGTAGTGCCTAGAGCTAAACCTTCAAATATAAGGCCTTATCACTATGGCATTTGCAAAAAAAAAAAAAAAAAAAAAAAATAGAGATAAAAAAAAAGTTGTCCAAGAATTGATAGATGCAAGATTCATAAGGGCAAGTCACATTCCTTTCTTCTTTCCAGTCTTACTAGTCAAGAAAAAAAGGGTACATGGACAATGTGCATTGATTACAAGGAGTTGAATGCTCTCAGTACCAAGGACAAATACCACATTCCTTTGATGGATGATTTGTTGGATGAACGCTATGGTGCACTTTACTTCTCTAAGCTAGACTTAAGGTTTGGTTACATCTAATTCTTATGAAGCAAAATGACATGTGTAAAACAGCTTTCAGAACTCATGATGGACCCTATGAGTTCTTGGTACTGCCTTTTAGGCTTATTAATGCTCTTATGACCTTCCAAAATTTGATGAATGACTTGTTTAAGACCTATCTCAAAAAAATTGTCCTTGCTTTCTTTGATGATATCTAAATCCTGGAACATAATCAACTTTACCTTAAGAAGTCTAAGTGCCCATTTGATCATAATAGTGTAAAATATATGGGGTACATTGTATCCAAGGATGGTGTTGCTACAAAACCATCCAAACTTTAGGCAAGCTTTGTGTCCCATAAACCAAGCTCTTTCTACTTATAAGAGGAACTCATTGCAACAATACATGCAGTAGAACTATCTCTAAGGTAGGCATTTTGTGATTAAAATTGTCCATAATTTCAAATACTTCTTGGGACAAAAAGCTAATACACCCTTCCAGCAAAAATGCGTTTTCAAGCTGTTGGGGTTTTATTATGAAATCCAATACAACAGTGGTGTTAAGAATTTAGTAGCGCACTCTTTATTTAGAATTCTTGAGACAATCCAAGTTCCTCTATGGAGTTCACTTGCTCTTTTATAGATTTGGCAGCCATATCATATCCATACTTAGGGTGGCTGGATAAGCTCAAAAGGTATAACGAGTCTGATGATTAGATCACTGCAAAAACCACTAAAGTAACAGATGACGTTCACAAAGGCATCCTCTATCCTGTACTTGACAAATATTTTATTGACAATAGCTTCCTATGTTACAAGATGATGATAGTTTTGAGTTCTTCACCTCAGTGGAGGTTTACAATAATGGAAGAGCATCACAACACTCCAACTGTAGACCATCAAGGAGTGGTTAAGACTTATTAGAAGATAACAGAGGTTTTTATAGGCAATGAATGAAAAGAGACATTAAAAGTTTTGTAGCTGAACGTAATATGTGCCAACATAACAAGTTTGAAACAATTACACCGCTTGGATTACTGCAACCATTGCCCATTCCACAAAAGGTACGGTCAGACATTAGTATGGATTTTATAGTGGGTTTGCCTAATTGCAAATGGAGATCATTCATTATGGTGATTGGTTGTTGATAGGTTGTCTAAGTATGCACACTTTGTTCTGTTCACACATCCATATAATGTTGCCACTATTGCCCACTCATTCATTGAAAATGTATTTAAACTTCATGGAATGCTAAGCTCAATTGTCAATGGTAGAGATCTAGTGTTTATAAGTACTTTTTGGAGAGAATTTTTCAAGATTCAAGACTCTCAGTTGTGTACGAGCTTTGATTATCATCCCTAGAGTGATGGGTAAACTGAGGTCATAAATACATGCCTTGAAACCTACCTGAGATGTTTTACAAGTGGGTAACCAAGGAAATGTGTGTAGTGGTTACCATGGGATGAATGGTGTTTTAATAGTGCTTACCACACTTTTTTAAAGTACACCCCATTTGAGTTAGTACATGGTAATAAGTTTTAGAGAGATGATGTGCAGGTAATAAGTTTTTGAATGATGTTTTAGAGAGACGATGTGCAGGTAATAAGTTTTTGAATGATCAGTTGTGTGAATATTTCAAAAATTGTGCATATGCATGTAGTGTTGAAGATTTTGATAGGAATATTGAGAAAATGAGAAGTGTCGGCGGAGATATGTCTAATTCATTTTTAGATGATCTTCCAAAAGATTATTATTCTATTATACATTTTCGAGGAAATTGGTAGGGCGAAATGAGTAATGCAACTACAGAATCATTTAACGCAATGATTTCTGAAGAGCGTCGGATGCCTATTCATGATTTGATTGAATCAATTAGGGGGAGATTGATGGTCATGATGTCTAACAAGAGGCGTGTTTCAAAAAAGTGGTTTTCTTTATTATGTCCAAAAAAATAAGATGATCTTAGAGGTTTGTTCAAGAAGGTAGTCATTGGATTGTTAGTAGGTCATCTGATGATGTGTTTGAGGTTTAGAGAGATAGGAACTCTTTTGTTATTATGTTGGATCAACACCATTGTTCATGTGCTCAATGGAAGCATAAAGGATTTCCTTGTGCTTATGCTTTGCAAATTATTCTGCATGATTATCATGGGATATTAAGGATTTTGTGGATGACTATTGGAAAGTTTCTTCTTATAAGCTAAGCTATAAATTTCCTATTTTTCCAATTTCTGACTTGAACAAGCCCACTTTTGATCTACTAAATGATTATGTTAAGCCCCCTTTACTTCAGCTGCTTGTTTTTGCTCCTCAAACTTCATGTTCCCGCTCAATCTATGATATATTATTTCAAATTCAATATCACATCGCACATAGTTGACTTTCCGCTTGGTTAAAAACCTTTTCATCTTTCCACTTTTTGATATATTTTGGATCTAGTCCAGCACAAATACACCATAATTAGCATGCAGTATCAGTTAAATCAGACTGATGTAGCCTTAGTTAGGGAAGAATAGAATTAGCAAGCAGTATCAGTTAAAGCATACTAAGTATACAGCTTGAGTTATGGAGGAATATAGCTTCAGTATGCATCATTAGTTATAGTAAACTCATTCAGTGTGCAGAATTATTATTTTATATGGAATCTAATGATTGGTGTAGAATCATTTTATCACTGAGCATCAGTTATACCAAACTTAGTATGCAGCATCATTTTACTATCTTATTCATTGCAAAAATTAGTTTAACATTAAATATGTAACCAAGAATAGTAATTCAATTAAAACAATCAAAATGCACAATTATACTTATGATCCAAGTTGAATAGGACCTTGTTTGTCTTCATCCATCTCAAAAGTTGTATTTGTAGGGCTCATTTGGATGTAGTCATTTGTTGAACTTTCCCTTTCATTCAATGAAAAATGGAATAATCTGTCTTTGTTGTTGTACCATTCTTCAACCATTTTGACCTATATATAAATTAAACGTATGTTTGAAAAATGTACTAGGAAATCACTGAAAATATAAACGATAATAAATTTAGACATACCACTTTATATGCATTGTCATTGTCGATGTTTGTCTCACCTTCTTGGAGGTTTTTTCTATTAGAGTTGTAAAAATTGAAATGTCTCTCCTCTGTGTCGAGCACAAGCAATGTGTAGTGTTCATGATTTAGAAGAGGTATAAAGATTTTTTGCGCAACTACCATTTGTTCTTTTAATTGCTCCCCCAAAACTATTCTTTAATTCTTTCATTTTGGCTTCGTCATTTTCATAGTTGGTGAAGTTCATCTGTTTATCTAGAACATAATTAGTATATGGACAATCAATATGCAACATCAGTATGAATCATCAGTGTGGACATGTGTATGAAACATCAATATGCAGTTTCAATGACATTGATGGAGGATTATTTTGAGAATATATGTTCATTTAAGCAACATCATTAGCATGCAATTAACAAATTAAAGGCGGAATCATGCTTGCATGTACTTAAAAACAAAACATCAACCATGAATGTTCAAAGCCTAGTAGTTTGGTGAACCAATAAACAACTCAAAACATAATGAGTTGAAATTTATACCTTTGTAGATTCCTCTTTGCGTATGCAAAAGCTAATCACCCAAAGAGAGGGCCTTCATTCGTTGCATCTTAAATCTATGGATTTGGTTGGATGAAAAGGTTTCTCTAAGTTCCCAAAATTGGGAACCTCTAAGTCTCCACACCAAGGTTAGATGAAGAAGAAAATGAGTGACCTTGGAGGAGTAGGATTGCTAGCTTATCCCTCCAAGGGGGCCGGCCGCTTTAGAGAGAAATGGAGTTTGTGTTTCTCCAATTTCCCCCAAAAGGAACCCTTAATGAATTTAGGCTATAAAGTCATACTTATACCTTAATTCATTTGAGTGGCAAACTTGTAAATAAGTCCAAAACCACTCCTTCACTAACATGGCCGGCCATGTGGGATTTATTGGGCTCTTTGGGCCTTTGTGAATCATTATTCATTAAGTTGTCATACAACTTAAGTCAATGGACTTGACGTTCGAAACCCATTGGGCCTTAAGGTCCAAAACCATCCCGAGGTCTTTAACGAACTTATTCGTTTGATTAATAATCATATTCATTAATCCTTGCCATTAATAATTAAACCATTTAATTATTCTTACTCATCTCCGTTGAATCTTCAATCTCTACCTTACACGGTGTACGATCCATTAGGTTCCTTTTAGCGAGGCAGTGGGCGATTCAAACTCTTTCAAATCGATTGTGAATTTGAAACTTACTTTCAATTCTCCCTTTAGTGTTTATACACGTTTAGGGCTTCCACAAACCATGAGTGACACCTAGCAGCATATCATGGTTACCCAAGCTAATCAGAAGAGGTGGAGAACCTATTCAGTTTACGATTACAAATGCAATACGGTCCTTCTCTAATACAATACTCTTGACCACATTGTTTGGTTTGATAGTTTATTCATGTCTACTATCCAATGTGAATCTTGTACTTATATGATTACTTTGAATGTGATCTGGAACGCATTCCAACATCTCATTCATACTCTGGCCAGAGATTCTAAATCATATCATAGAGTATTCTCCCTCAACGGTTTGAAGGTTAGAGATCCCTTGTTGCGCATTCACTTGTCTCCATGGCTAAGTGGCTTAACCCCGACGACGCCGTGGACACACCAGATGGAGTGACATTTGACATAATCAAAGATTAAGTACCTAACCACAAGACAACTATGATGCCTCAGGTCAAAGGACTAATTTGCATTATCCTAACCATGAGTTCTCATGTGACATAAGTATGAGAACTCCTCGTTGATCGTGTTCAGTGAACTCATTCTCTATTGAGCACCTACATGCTTGTCTTGGTGTCACTCACACCAATGACTCGAGACTAGTCACTCTCCCTGAGAGAAGACATAGCACGTACTAATCTTAACGGACTGTCAATGCCCAATTGGCAATCCTATGATCAGGAACGTTTAGGATGTGTCTACGAAAGAATGGTCTCATGAATCTAACTTCTTTAGATCGCATTCTCCCAATCACATATTCCTTGGACTTTATCGTTTAAGCATATAACATTTATATGAGACCGCTCAAACAATAATCTTTGCCCTTTATATTAAACTAGATTAGTTTAACATGTGAAATGTCCGTAAAGTATCATCATATGATTGGTTTTAGGGCACATTTCCAACAATTGAATAGATTTTGTTTAAATTCAATATTTATAACTTACAAAGAGATTGACTGAGAAGTAGAAGTTATGATGATCCAAACTACTTTCTTGGCCCCAGAGAATGTAGTTGTGTGCACCAATGACAGTTGATGACCAATATATGTCCTTGAAATACAATATACATAGAAATATGTTAATGCAGAATCAATATTTTGAAATATAACAGAAATTATGGATTTCATTGTAAATTTTTCTTACACTAGCGTTTTTTCTAGAAAAGGTTGATGGCTTTTTTGTCCATTGTGGGTAGGTGAAAGTATGCTGGATGGTCTTTCCACTCATTTGATTCTCTTGTTTTCTTAATGGCAGTGTAATAAAATTGCATATTTCTCTTCTTTTTTTCTAGCTTTTTGCTTGATGTGTCTGACCATTGTTCGAGTCTGAGGTTGAATAGGTGTTTTAGATTATGTTGGTACTTGTTCTAGAGTTTGCAGAACCTATTTTGATTGGATATCTACCTCTTGATCAAAAGCGATTACAATTTTGTCCTTAGTTTTAACATATTCGCTTTCAGTTACAGAATCAGTAGCAGAATCTTGATGAACAGGTTTCTCAGTTTTCTCTTCTTTTTCTGGTTCAACCTTATTGATGAAACACAAGGTCTTATTTAGCCCAGAAATTTCTTATTATTGCTTCTTCACCAATTCTTCAAGAGAAATTTTCTCAGCTTTTAGAATTTAAAATTTCTCTCTTATTTTTTCCATTTTTTCTTTGTTTATTGCATTGAGTTCAAACTGCTTCTTGTAGGACTTTTCTTGCTGCCATTCAAGGTCATTCTTCTCCTTCAGCAGTCCCTTATTCTTTTCCAGCAACTCATTCTTTTCTTCTTCCCATTTTTTCTTTTGTTGCTCGAATGCAATGTTCTTCTTCTTGAGTTCACTTTTTTGTTTTTCTAATTTTTTCTTCTTTTTTTCCAACTTCTTGTTTTCTTTTTGCAAGTCCTTATTATCGTTTTGCAAAGCATCATTCTCTTCAACTATTTTCTCAATAACAGAATTCTTGAAGTGGCATGTGTTGATAGCATTATTCAACATCTAAAGCCGAAGTTTTGCCTTCCTTTTCTAATACTCTGCAACATCTGTTTGGCTTTGAGAGAGCACTTCTTGTGTTAACTCCTCTTCTGAATTTTCACATTCCCATTTTTCTTCACCCGTAAGAGGAGCAAGAAGCCATTCATAGAATGTTTGTTGCTTCATTGTCTTGATTGTCGACTCTTCGGAGTGAACTAGCAGTTGAGAAATAGATGTTGCATTTCCTTTTTGTTCCTTAGCTTGAACTGGCAGTGGTGGGACTGAGATGCTTAGACCCACTATTTTCACTGCCTCTTCTTGCAATATAGGAATTGATTCTTGGATTAAAGTACTTGGAGACTCTTTTTACACTGCCACTTCTTGCACTAAAGGAATTGATTCTTCAATTGATGTACCTAGAGCCTTTTTTTGTACTGCCTCTTCTACTTGGAAATTAACCACATTATTGATCAGCATATCAATTTCAGTCGCGTCCATATATGTGATGTCCACATTTTTTTCTTCATTTTCAACACTTTGATAGGCAGAATCGTGTGCAATATTTTGGTCATCTTGGACTTGTTCATTTGGAATTTTGGTGCCAAAGATACTCTAACTATCAACCAGTGTGTCAAAGTGATCTTCATTTTCATTTTGTTCTCCACCTTCTTCCTCCTGACTGTATTCAAAATAAAAAATTAAATGACAAGAATTTGATATGCAGCATCAGTTATGGATTATTACTTATACAAAGTATAGAATGCAGCATCAGTTATACCAGAATTAGTATGCAACATCAGTTATACTAGAATTAATATGCAGCATCAATTGTACCATAATTAGTATGTAGCATTAGTTATGCCAAAATCATTCAATTGATGGCATTTGTTTTTATGGCAAACTCATGATTTTATATAAAATATAAACACAAATTTTAAGCCAAATTAGCTTGTTTTTGGATTTACCATTTTGTCTGATGGGTCATCGTCTTCACTTTTTAGCCTATCTTGGCTTTGTGTTTTTATCATCTACACAGACAATGTCATTTGAAATTCTTCATCATCTGTTTGTTCATTGTCTTTTTCTACCATATTTGAAGCAGTTCTTTCATCATCATGCTCTTCTTGTTGTTGAACGTCAATCATCTCATCATCAGCATCACTTTGTAGAAGTTTAGGTGCCACTACAGTTTCATCCTTCTTGGCTACTTGCTTGGTCCCACTACCGTTTCAACTTCTTAAGGATCTTCATGTTGAAGCACTAATTTTTTTGACACTTTAGCTATCTTGGCTTTTGGTCCCTTCTTAGCTATTTGTTTTTCCATTTTCCTTTTTTTGTGCAAGTGGAAGATTGACAAAGTCGTCGTCGTCGTCGTCGTCGTCATCTTCTGAGCACTGTTCAATTGACTCCTCAATTTGTTTGCATTGTCCATCTGTGAAAGGTTAAAGAGTTATGTTTTTTGATACTTTATTTGAAAACAACACACAACAGGCACATGCAGAATATCTTTTCACACAAAGTACATATACAATCATGTTTTACATAAAAGTATATGCAGTATTAGTTTTACCTCAAAATTTTCATTTGCTTCTTTATAGATTTTTTCATGTAGATTTGCCAAATTCCATTTCACTACTGTTGGCAAGCGTTTCTCATTTCCTTCTATTGGGTTGATGATTGTGGTGTTATCACAAATCCAATAATGTAGACAAAATAAAAGTTAGAGATTTGTATATTTTTGTAAAATAAGACAAAAACTTTTTTTTTTTATTAGTTTTTGTTTGCTTACCAGTAAAAGTACAACAGCACCACTGACGGTTGGTTGTTTGTCTCTTTTTCTCTTATGTGTTCTATCGATTGATTCCATTAAGTATCTTGTTGTTTCCTTGGCCCAGTTGTATTGATTTATGTTATCAATGGAGTTGCAATTCTTAGCCAAACTCCAAGGGAGTTTCCCCGCTGGGCTCCCAAGCAGATTTGTGTTAAGCAAATATAGAATTATAAGGCAAGCTGCATCTTGATCCCCTTTTGTTATCCTAGTACCAATTCGGCTTTGGGATTCTTGAATCTCTTGTTGATTGAAGTGCATCTCTGCCTCGGTTTAGGATCCCAAATATGTGTTGGACATCATCATCATTTACTTTGCAATATCTGTTTTTGAATTTGAACAGTCTCATTCAGTGTCATACCAGTTCACTATATGTATGACATTCCAGTCTGATTTCTGATGTGGAATTAGATTGCACACAAACTTAAAACCCTATCAATGTAGTATGTGTAAGTAGGGATCGTTCTAGGCCGGGGATTAAAAGGGATGCTAATCTACACAATTTAAACTTTAAAACACTAAACTAAACTCAAAAACAGAAAACTGGACTCTAGACTACTCAAAACAAGCTAATTAGACTTAAAACACACAAAACAGGTTACTAAGACTCAAAACTGACACCTAAGAATGAATGGGACGAAATTAAGACTTGACTTGACTCAAAATACTAGAAAACACAAGTTCTTACGAATTTAGACTAAACTAACACAATTAAACAGCAAGGGATTGGTTTTGAACGAATTTAAATTTAAACAAACAGAATTAAAGACTCTAAACTACTTTGGACGAAATTGGGTGAATTGGAATGGGTGAAAGACTAGCTAGAGGGTCCTTCTCCACACATGACACATATGCAACACAAATCGATTTCCAGTTGTTCTTTCTATAAACCATGAACCTCAATGCCCCAAATTAACCATGACAGCACACATTAACCCCTCAGATTTTCCTACATTCATTGAATTGGAAGTAGCGCCGCAAACCAAATTATTCTTATCAAGTTCCCTATATGACAGCATACTAGAGATACATATCAAATATCATTAAGCTTTGTGAAAATCATAAGCATTGACAAGGCATTCGTGACTATGATAGCATGACACTCCTACCAAGAATTCACTTAACGCGATTGTGACTAGCAACCTCCACTACTTGTAAATATAAGTTTGTAACGATTAGGTGAAACTCCCTTATATTTTAGCATGCAAACTAAGTTGGCCACCTTAATCAACACACAAGAATAAGTTATCAATCAAACAGTTAAGCAAATTACATTCACGATTTATGAAATCACAAATGGATGTAATCAATTCATGTCACATATATAATCATGGCTTTGAATTCTCCCCTAGCTAAAAACAAATTAGTTCCTCATGATTGCAAATAAACAAAGAAAACTAAATTTAAACATTAAAAACAAAGATAGAATACACCTAGAATCGCTCCAACAATCCAACGTCTTGAATGGCAAACACGGCTCCAAATGGCTCCTTCTCCTGCCTTCCTTTGCAAAGTTGCGGCACAAGAGGTGTGAATGGTGTGGATGGAATGGTGGATGGTGTAGGTGGTTTGATGGTCTAAGGGGTGGTGTATTAAATGGTGCGGCTGGGTGGTGTATTTATAGGGCAAAATCACACCCAAATCTGCAAGGTAAAGGACTTAGTGTCTAAGGAGAACAAGGAAATCCAAACCCACAAGGAAAAGGCTTCCTAGAAGGCCAAAATCTGGAGGGATAAGGATATAAGGTGTGGCTGGAACTTAGGCTTCTAGAAAGAATAAAAACTACAAGGAAATAGGAGAGATTTCAGGTTTCTAGAAAGAATGGATGCGGCATGGTTTTGGGGGTTTCTAGAAAGAATTTAGGTGCATATTCTTAGCTTCTAGATGGAACATCTAGGGGATCATGTGCCATGTTTTTAGGGTCAGAAAATTGGCTTTCTAGAACATATTAGGCACCACTTTTGTAGGAAAATAGGATGAGGTTTTCTAGAAACAAGATTTAAGTGTCAGATTTGTAGGGAAAAAGGATAAGGGTGCGGCACCTAAGTAGGAGAGGCTTAGGGCTTCTAGAAACCTACTTTAAATGTCCTCCAATCAGAAAATAAACCTTCTTTGCAGCTGGAAATAAATTAGGGTAGGATTAGGATAGGATAAAGCTAGTTAAGATAGGATAAGGATTGGATAAGATAAGGATAAGATAAGGTTGTTTTAGATAATGTTTTGGATAATTGTCCTTCTTTTGAGCTGATTCCTTATCTTCTTTGACTTGAATCTATTTCTCCAACCTTGAAACATATTCCTATCTCCATTTGAACTCCAAATTCGTCCGTCTTCTTGCCCATTTCTTGTGCTATCCATTCCAAGCCCAGATTTGCACCAAAATACTCCAAAATGCATCTTTTTGACCACTTTGCTTCTTGGACCTAAAAACACACGAAAATGAATTAAGACACTATAATAAACAGCAAATAACTAAATAAATGCAAGAAAACACACTAACTAAGTAGCATAAATATGCTCCAATCAATTTCTTCATTTGCAATTCACCTTTTAGGTAAGCATTTCACTAGTTTGCCAAAATGTGACTTATATATGAATGCCAAAACTTCTGGTTTTTCTTCAAGTTTTGGCTTGAGCTCGTGTATTAGTTCTACAAAAGCCAAGATATTCAATCTTATTTAAGCATAGTTCTCATTTGTTGCCTGACATTTTACGGCAAGAGATTTTAAAGCTGATTTCTTTTTTATTACAAAATGTTTTACTTTTGTCACCATCTTCATAAAAAAAAATGAAACAATCATGAGTATAATAAATTATCAAATAATAAGAAGTCATATAAATGAAAAACTAGATACAAAGGACAGATGCTTAGCACACAAGCTAGATGTAGCATCACTAAGCACACAAGTTATATGTATCATCACTTAGCACGCAAGCTATATGCAACATCACTTAGCAAATAAATAGATGTAGCATCACTTAGCGCACAAGTAGATGCAACATCACTTAGCAAATAAGGTAGATGCAGAATTGGTTGTTAACGCACAATGTAAATGCATAATTGTGCATAAACAATTTACAAACAGAAAGTAGAACCATAATTAATTTACAAAGTGCAGCATCGAAGCTAGACGGTTAATGTTTTCGCTCACAAAATTTAAATGCATATTCATTTTCTTTTTCAGATGTTTAAGAATCAATTTAGAAATAGAAAGTAGAACCACAATTAATTTACAAGTGCAACATTAGTACAAAATGCACTATCAGTCCAAAGTGCAGTGTCACATCCCGCCCCGGGGTGGAGCACTTCCCGGGCCTGCTTCACCACCGTAGCACGATATTGTCCGCTTTGGGCCCCGACCACGCCCTCACGGTTTTGTTTTTGGGAACTCACAAGCAACTTCCCAGGAGGTCACCCATCCTGGGATTGCTTTAGCCCCATTCTAACTTCGGAGTTCCTACGGAACCCGAAGCCAGTGAGCTCCCAAAAGGCCTCGTGCTAGGTAGGGATGGGAATATACATTTAAGGATCACTCATCTGGGCGATGTGGGATTCACAATCCACCCCCCTTAGGGGCCCGATGTCCTCGTCGGCACACACGCGGCTAGGGTTAGGCTCTGATACCAATTTGTCACATCCCGGCCTAGGGTGGACCACTTCCCAGGCCCGCTCCACCATCGTAGCACGATATTGTCCGCTTTGGGCTCCGACCACGCCCTCATGGTTTTGTTTCTGGGAACTCACGAGCAACGTCCCAGGAAGTCACCCATCCTGGGATTGCTCTAGCCCCCTTCTCGCTTAACTTCGGAGTTCCTACAGAATCCGAAGCTAGTGAGCTCCCAAAAGGCCTCGTGCTAGGTAGGGATGGGAATATACATTTAAGGATCACTCCCTTGGGCGATGTGGGATGTCACAGCAGCATCGAAGCTAGACGATTAATGTTTGTACTCACAAAATTTAGACACATATTCATTTTATTTTTCAAATGTTTAAGAATCAATTTACAAATAGATAGAACCAGAATTAATTTACAAAGTGCAGTATTAGTACAAAGTGCAGCATTGATGCTAGACGGTTAATGTTTTTACTCACAAAATTTAGACGCATATTCTTTTTCTTTTTTAGATGTTTAAGAATCGGTATACATATAAACTAAAAACGCGAAACTGAAACATCTAAAATACTGAAATTGCTTTTTCACGAGCTATAACACTTAATTTTTTTTGTAAAATCAAGTGCAAAAAACACTTGATAATGCATGCATTTTTTTACAGCTTTCTTTTGCAAAAACAAGTGCAAAAACACTTGACAATGCATCCAAAACTTTGATAATGCATTTGTTTGTGACAAAGTTCGAATTATAATGATGCAAAAGGACGATTTTGAGCAGTAGGAAAACCTTTGAAACACTGATCTTTCAGGAAATCCGGCTGAACTTTGTGAATCACTTATTGAAAAACTGGCTTAAAAGTGTCAGAAACTATGGAGATTTTAGGGTTTATTTTCTTCTGGGGAAGTATCTTTTGCATGAGAAGGAATTTGAAATGATATGTTTGGGGATGAGGAATGCAGGTATTAAATAAGGGAAAAGGGGAAGGAACCGGTTAGTTGTTATGATTTTTGTTGTGTAGTGGTTAACGTGGCTGTTTATTAACGGTTATAGTTGAGTCGCATAGGCCATAATTTTAGTCGATCTGTTTCTTTCTGGGTTGGGCTTGGTTTTTTGTTATTGGGTTTTTTGTCCCTCTTTCTAATGTTTTAAAAGATGTGGAGTTGTGTGAGATATGGTATATATTTGTGTCTCTATAAGTAAGGCTCCCTATTTTCTATATAGCCCCGTGTATTCGTTTTTTGTTTGTATTCTGAAGTTTCTATGATAATTACTTACAGATGATAATGCTTTGGTCAATTCATGATATTTTCTTTTTTGTGATGCACGGGGCTTAACCCCAATGCCAAAAATTTGCTGAAATCATTTGTGTTACTATAAATTACCTTCATTCATAATAGTACAAAATATCGTCTGCAAACTATTATTTCAATTATTGATAAAGATTAAAATACGAAAATGCATGCTAAATGTACCTATAACTGTGTTTAATTGTTAGAGAAAGAAAATTATGACAAATTTTTCTTTTTAACTTTCAAGTTGTTAAAAAAATGTAGACAAGTAAAAAAAAAGGTAAATGGGTAAAAAGGGGTAAAGGGGTAAAGGGGTTAAAAATGGATAAACGGGTAAATGGTTACGGTTAAATGAGTATGGTTAACCATTAATAAACGGTTATGGGTATGGATACAACCATTTAGGAAATTACCCAACAGATTAACGGTTATGCGGGTAAAAATTTAAATGGTTATGGGTAAATAACTGCGGTTACTCGCCTGCCATAACCGTTGCCCATCACTAGTCATGTGTGAAATGGAAAGGGAAAGTCTTTCTTTCTTGTTAGAGCCAAGGTCCAAGAACAACAGAGTCATTTGTGGTCTTCTATGTGTTCCTCTTTATTTGAAATTAGATATTTTTTCTTGGTTCAAAGTTTTTGCGCAAAACATATGCACAACCATGGTGGTTTTCTCTCTTCCACCACCTGCCCAGGCCGTTGTATAGTCCTCCAAGGTCCTCACAAGCCCTTCTTCAGACTTTTGGGTGGTCCTGAGACCATCCAAATCCATGAAAGGATGCCCCCTAGTTGTGGGTCTCACACTACATCGAACTTCACCAATCTGAACCGTCTATTTTTTTAGTTGATCCTCGTATGTCATCCTTGCAAAATATTAGCCAAATCAGGAATATTTGAGGCATCTAATTGAGTTTAAAGAAATTAACGAATATTATGTTTCAAGAAACATTGAAATTTATTGTGACGAATAAATAGGCAAATTGTTTCGAATTGAATTGAATGTTTGCATGCATAATCTATGAATCAAGACTTACAAAATAGATGGTTTAGATAGTTGAAATTATATGTGGAGTGAGTCCCACGACTAATCCCTTTTTTTTCAAAAAATAAAGATCCCTCTTCTTAAAGGGCTGTGTATCTGCAATCAATTCCCATGATTTAATTAAAAAGTGGGTTACAATGTAGTTACGACCCTACCAATGAATTTAATTAGATATATACCCATCCCACTGCATATTTTTGTATACCTAAATAACGAACGGTTAGGATTAGTATGTGTAGTTTTTCTTCAATAATCCGGACTACTCCATTGTACAAAAAATGAATGGTCATGATTGAATTGACGAAATATTATTCAATCGAATGGATATAAAACCGGATTACCAAGTAGTCTGGACTATTAATGACCAAAGTTCTAAAAGATGCTGGGCACTAGTTAGGCAGCGAGTTGGGGCCTAGCGCCTAGGCGGACTAGACAGATTTAATTAAATCTATTATATTTCATGTAAATAAGAATATGTTTATACTTAAAATATATATAATTTTCTTATAAACTACAAAATAGAATCCCATATATATTAGGAAGTATTGAAACATAGTGAAAACATGGAAAACATGCATATAATGTGTATTCATTTAAGTATTCAACAAGTCTCTTACAATTTATTGAAAAAAATAAAATAAAATGCAAAATGAAAGTTATATATTTTTTGTCTAAGTGAGTCACAACCTAGGCGGATGCCTAGGTGGGTCTGGGCAAGCTAGGCAGGCGCCTCAGCAGGTTTAGGCGCCCTTTCTTAATTTTCAAACGCCTAGGCATTAATCAGGGCGGTGGCCAACCGCCTAGCGCCTAGGCGACGCCAAGCGGGGATGTTTAGAATAATGTTAAAGACTTTACGCTAGTATGCGACAACTTCTTTTCAAATGATTACAACTCGAAGAAGGAACTCCTATCATTCTCTCATCCTTAAGGCCATCTCCAATCGAAGGGGTTATGTTTAGCCCTCGTCCAGATTATAGCCCTACAAGAAATTATTTTATAACAAATAGCGTCAGGCCATATTTATATACCAACTCCAACCAAATGAGGCTATTTTTTAGTCTCCTCAATAATTTATTATTTTAAGTTTGTTCTTTGATTTTATTGATTAATTGAATTAAACTACTGCATTAAAATAAGGTTTCTGGACATATTATAAGTGCCACTTGAAAATTATTGAAAAAATTAAAGGAAAGATTATTGGAAGAGGTAAGAGAGGGGTTGTATGAAAAGAGTTTCTAAGGTGAATAGAATTTGAAGAATTGAATAAAATGAGATCGATAGTATGGAATGGTGAAAATGATATGAGAAATTAGGTAAGAATGTCTTAGGTATTTACAGGTAAAAAAATTAGAATTTAAATTTTTTTTAATTTTATCTTAAAAATAAAATAAATAAAAAAATCAAGTTAGGCCCAACTGAACGAGCTGGCTAAGGACGGTCAACCTGCTAGCCATATGGTTATATTTTGGCTCAGTGGGTCCTAAAGTTTTTTTGCTCGGACCTCCATCGATTATGAGTTTTGTGTAAAAAAAAGACTATCATTTAGCCTATGACCCTATAGCCAGTCTAGTTAGAGATGGCTAAAGTCTCTGAGACAAGGTGCTAATCACTTTGGTCGTTTCCTTGCAAGTCAATTTATTTTATGAATACTAGCCTTCATGCACGTGCTCATGAGCCTGCAGAATGTATTTTTGGAATCACGGCGTACTATGCACAATTTGCACGTTTTAAATATATTTAGCGTAAATTAACAAAGAGAAAGTCAAATATTTGAAGTAAATGAATACTCTTAGATCATGCTAAAAGAAATCCCTCATAAATCAATTAAAGCAACTGAATTCACATAATAAAATCAGTCTCTGTGGAATTTACATTAAGAATAGAGAAAATAATATTTAACAAACAATTGATTGAATCACATTATTGTTAGCTCATTATGAGGCTAACCTTACCCCATCCCCCTCAGTGTAAATAATATCGTTTATTTAAAAAAAAATCATTTGACAGCTAATTTAATCACATTATTATCCGCGTGCGAAAGACCTTTTTTATAACCTGCATTATACACTTCTTAATATGTGTTAAACGTGTTTAAAAATAGAGAAAATAATATTTAATAAATAACTGATTGAATCACATTATTGCTAGCCCATTATGGGGCTAGGCCCACCCTTCCCCCTTAGTATAGATAATATCGTTTGTTAAAAAAATCATTTGACAGCTAATTTAATCACATTATTATTCATGAAAGACCTTTTTATAAACAGCATTGCACGTATCTTAAGATGTGTACAAAGTAATAAACTGATTTTGAACAAAGTAACAAACTGACTCTTTACAAATTAATAAACTAATTTTGCAGAAAGTAATAAAAGTATAAAACTAATCTAATAATAGCTTCCAAAAAATTGAAAATAATCCATGTAATCCATGACATCCAAGCCCTGTGTGTCTAATATTTCCTAAATCTAAGTTTCTGTCGAAACTCGAAAGTGAGGTACTAATTATTAAAAAAAAAACGGTGTGCTATGATGGATTTACACGTTTTAAATGTTTTTATATAAAAAAAATATACAAAAAGAATAAATTATGCGTTATGCGCATGTGAAAGACTTTTTTTAATAGCGAGCCAGTACTACACGCCTCTTAAAATATTTTGAACTTGTTTAAAAATAAAGAAAATAATATTTAATAAACAACTGATCGAATCACATTATTGCTAACCTAATGTGAGGTACTAATTATTAAAAAAATGTACAGGAAAAAGTTAAATATTAAAAAACTGTTTAACACTGTACATTAAATAGTAAAATATTAAAACATTGTTTATCACTGTATTGACAAAAGAAAAGTCAAATATTTAAAATAAATGAATAATTTTAGAAAATGCTAGAAGTAACCTCTCATAAACTAATTAAAGCATTTGAATTCACATAATAAAACCGGTCTCTATAGAATTTACATTAAGAATAAAGAAAATAATATTTGATAAATAACTAATTGAATCACATTATTCTTAGCCGTTGTGATGCCAAGCTAACTCCCTCCTCCTTATTGTAGATAATATCGTGTGTTAAAAATAAATCATTTGACAATTAATTTAATCACATTATTATCCGCGTACGAAAGACCTTTTTTATAACCGGCATTACACGCTTCTTACGATGTTTTGAACGTATTTAAAAATAGAGAGTATAATATTTAATAAACAATTGATCGAATCACATTATTGTTAGCCTATTGTGAGGTAAAACCCACCCCTCCCCTTAGTATAGATAATATCATTTTTTATATCACGTGAGCACCGTCAATTTTGTCATTTGTTTATTATTTTCTCTCTCCACTTTCATTTTTTTATTCTTTTCTCTGATGAACAGTGCATGACCCCAAACTTTTTGTCAGCATGCAACACTGTTCATCACACTGCGACACTGTGCATCACACTACCCCAGCAGAGATCAACCCCACAACATTTTTTATGATCAAATTATTAAAATGTAAATTTACAAAATTACCCTTGTATTATCTTATGCATTCATTTTTGCAGTTTAAATTTTTTTTGGCGTAGGGGCATTTTGGTCCAAACAAATTGTCGAAGCCTATAACACCAAAATTCACTGTTCACCAACCCGCAATTGGATCACAGTATTCTTAGCCATTGTGAGGCCAAGCTAAGCCGCTCCTCCTTATTGTAGATAATATCGTGTGTTAAAAATAAATCATTTGACAATTAATTTAATCACATTATTATTCTCGTGTGAAAGACTTTTTTTATAATCAGCATTACACGCTTCATACGATGTTTTGAACATGTTTAAAATAGAGAAAATAATATTTAATAAACAACTGATCGAAACACATTATTGTTAGCCCACTTTGAGGCAAAGCCCACACCCTCTTTTTAGTGTAGATAATATCATTTTTTATATCACGTGAACACCATCAATTATGTCATTTGTTTATTATTTTCTCTCTCCCCTTTTATTTTTTTATTCTTTTCTCTGATGAACAATGCATGAACCCAAACTTTTTGTCAGCATGCATACTGTTCATCACACTGCTACACTGTGCATCACACTACCCAGCAGAGATCAACCCAACAACATATTTTATGATAAAATTATTAAAATGTAAATTTACAAAATTACCCTTGTATTATCTTATGCATTCATTTTTGCAATGTAGTTTTTTTGGCGTAGGGGCATTTTGGTCCAAAGATTTTTGTCGAAGCCACCAACCCGCTCGCTTTATATATAGATATAGGGTGGTTTTGGTACATTACCGTACCAAAACCTCTGTACCGATTACCATACCAAATATTTGGTACGACAAAATCTATTATCATTACAAACCAAACTTTCGGTATACCGAATATCGGTATACCAAATAGTTTGGTTGGTATGGTATGCTAATGGTAATTGCCATTTTGTTTTATGCCACTTAGTTTGCCCAAAATCTAATATTTTTCTAACCTAATTCAAAGCCTATAAAATAAGGAAAACTAACGAAAAGGGCTTGAAAACTTTCCTTTTAACGAAAAGTCACTTTTAAAGGTATAGTGAATAGTGACAGTTAAAGGTAAAAAAGCGGTTTTTCGTTAAAAGTAAACAGTACCAGAGGTGTTTTATTAAACCTCCCTATAAAATATACACAGTTTGACATATATACACAATTTAACCTAATTCAAGATTTTTTACTATTGTATGTCAAAGTGGTAGAAACTTAATAAATCATAAGACAAGATTTCTATATCATGCTGAGACTCAAATGAACTAGAAACATAAGACAGCAAATCACAAAAAAGTAAATATCCATAGCTGTGCTCGACGACTAGCTTGCTGATTTGAACCCACAATCCAAGGTGGTAATACTCAATGCATATGATGTGCCCTCACTTAGAAGTGTTGTTGTTGGGGACACAGACCAGAGTGAGAGACTGAGAGTGTTTGGTTTATGTGGATATTTTAGGAAAAATGAGTCAAACGACATAATATAATATTACATAATACATAGTACATAATTATATATATATATATATATGAATAAATACATAATATATTATTAATAATATTGGTAACCGGTAGGTATGTTATACCACCGGTACTAGTTTTGAGTACCAATACTGTACCGAAACAGTATGGTATGGTACAAATACCATACCATTACCAGTGGTACAAATTTTTTTGCACAACTTTGCTATGGTACGATTGGTAATACGGTAGGTGTAGTAATGTGGTAAAAAATTCCACCCTAGATATAGATATATAGAAGATTTTGGAAGTAGCATGAGTTGTTGCATGGAACTGAATACAATTGTCCTAACACTACGCTTTTGGAATTGACATGTTAGATGAACCAATTTTCTTGTAATTTGCAAAGCTTTCGCCACCTTCTGAAAACATGTATTGCCGACAGAGACCTCCTTACAGGCAAAGCCCTCCACGCACTCTACGTCAAGTCCCTCCTTCCTCCTTCCACATACCTTTCCAACCACTTCATCCTCCTTTACTCCAAATGCGGCCGTCTCTCCGCCGCTCGCAGCGCCTTCGACCAAACCCAGGACCCCAATGTCTTCTCCTTCAACGCTATCATTAATGCTTACGCGAAAGAGTCGCACGCCCACATTGCACACCACCTGTTTGATAAAATTCCTCTACCGGACTTGGTCTCTTATAACACTCTCATTTCTGCTTATGCCGATAGGGGGGAGACTGAGCCGGCGTTGAGCTTGTTCGCTGGGATGAGAAGAATGGGTCTCGACATGGATGGGTTTACCATCTCTGCTGTGATCACGGGTTGTGGTGATGATGTCGGTTTGCTTAGGCAATTGCATTGTGTGGTGGTGTCGGGTGGCTTTGATTCATATGTTTCAGTGAACAATTCGCTTGTAACTTACTATAGTAAAAATGGGTTTCTGGAGGAGGCAAAACGGGTGTTCTTGGTGATGGGAGAGGTGAGAGATGAAGTGTCTTGGAATTCGATGATTGTGGCGTATGGCCAGCACCGCCAAGGGTTGAAAGCGCTGGGGTTGTTTCAGGAAATGGTAAGGAGGGGGTTCAATGTCGACATGTTTACATTGGCAAGTGTTTTGACTGCATTTACGTGTGTGGAAGACTTGTTGGGTGGACTTCAGTTTCATGCTAAGTTGATCAAAACTGGTTTCCACCAGAATTCGCATGTTGGGAGTGGCTTAATTGATTTGTATTCAAAGTGTGCTGGTGGCATGGCAGAATGTGGGAAAGTGTTTCAAGAGATCCCTTTTCCAGATTTGGTTCTTTGGAACACGATGATTTCTGGGTATTCTCAAAATGATGAGTTCTCTGAAGACGCTCTTCATTGTTTCCGGAAAATGCAACGTGTTGGTCACAGCCCTGATGATTGCAGCTTTGTCTGTGTGATTAGTGCATGCTCTAATTTGTCATCCCCCTCTCAGGGGAAGCAGATTCATGCCTTAGTAATCAAATCTGACATCCCTTCAAATAAAATTTCGGTGAATAATGCTCTTGTTGCAATGTACTCGAAATGCGGAAATCTTCATAATGCAAGAAGGTTATTTGATAGAATGCCAGAGCATAACACTGTCTCTTTAAATTCAATGATTGCAGGTTATGCACAGCATGGGATTGGAATAGAATCGCTACGGCTTTTTGAACATATGCTTCAGATGGATACTGTTCCTACACGAGTAACCTTTATCTCTGTCCTTTCTGCTTGTGCTCACACTGGAAAAGTAGAGGAGGGTCAGAAGTATTTCTATATGATGAAGGAGAAGTTTGGGATTGAACCAGAAGCAGAGCACTATTCATGCATGATTGATCTTTTAGGTCGAGCGGGCAAACTGGATGAAGCTGAGAGACTCATTGAGACGATGCCATTCTGCCCTGGCTCCATTGGCTGGGCTACATTACTCGGTGCCTGTAGAACGCATGGAAATATTGAACTAGCAGTAAAGGCATCCAATCAGCTTCTTCAGCTGGAACCTCTAAATGCTGCTCCATACGTGGTGCTGTCTAATATGTTTGCTAGAGCAGGCAAATGGGAAGAGGTGTCAACAATTAGAAAGCATATGCGAGATAGAGGAGTGAAGAAGAAACCAGGTTGTAGTTGGATCGAGGTGAATAAGAGGGTACACGTTTTTGTGGCTGAAGAAATTTCCCACCCGAGGATTAAAGAAATTCATGAATACTTGGGGGAGATGTCGAGGAAGATGAAGCAAGCAGGGTATGTGCCTGATTTAAGATGGACCTTGGTAAAGGACGATGAATCAGTGCAAGGAGAGAGGGAGATTAGGTTAGGGCATCACAGTGAAAAGCTAGCGGTTGCATTTGGGTTGCTCTCAACGAGAGAGGGAGAGCCTTTACTTGTGGTGAAGAACCTGAGGATTTGTGGGGACTGCCACAATGCAATCAAGTTCATCTCTGCCATTGCTGGGAGAGAAATCACCGTGAGAGATGCCCACAGGTTTCATTGCTTTAAGGACGGACATTGCTCTTGTGGGGATTATTGGTGACAATGTGTTAACTCCAGTTCTCTTGCTCCAGAAGATGAAGTTCCGGCTTCTGCAAACACGATGTCTTTGAATTTTCTTACAAAACGACGTAGCGCATCAATAGAGGATGATTCTTGGTCCTGATTTCCGTGTAACAAGCCAGATTTTTACGAGATAGAAAGTTACATTCAGAGTCAAGGTCTTTTGGAAGGGATTCGGTATCCCCCTTTTGGGGTTAAATGTAGCTACAATTGTGGTTGCTTCTACTTATACTGGAATTACTTTAATTTTTCGCTACCACCACATTGTATTTGTCATAACAGTTGCATTCTTATACAGCTATAGAACGGACCATTACTCAAGCCAGACTAACAAAATTGCTGGAGGCCGAATCCAAATCACCCTATGTGTTCAATCAAGTATGTCAATCAATGGTGACTATATCGTTCACAACAAAAGTTGATGTCCTTAACGACATGTCTTATAAAAACAAAAACAAAAACAAAAAAATTTGACCCAGTAGAGGGGTTGCTTTTATACGACAGCTAAAACAAATTTTCCCTTTATCAGCCAATGTTGCATACCAAAACTTATGAATAAATGATGCTATGATATGTATTAGTGGTATGAGTTAAGGTGAAACACTTGGCAGCTTGGCTGGTACGATTCCTTTGATGTGGCCTGCTCGAACTTCTTGGTGGCAGCTTCGTTTTCTTCTAAGCTGGTCTGGACAAAATAGCGTATCCACCAAGAGGAGCTCCGCATTTTGGCCTAAAAGAAAAACAAAGATATATTGGTCATAAGGTCAATCGGGCAATAAAATGTCACGACTAAACAACCCAAAACAGAACAGAACTTATGTGCGTGGAACAATTATTAAAGCTCGTTGTAATAACTCAAAACCCAAAGTGATCATGAATGCTCTCTCCCCAACATCTCCTTTAATTATTTCAAGTTAGAAAGAAGGATCATGCGTAAAATTTTAAACTCAAGCAAATAATAAGCATAATGAGTAATGACCATCCAATACAAACGGTAAGTGACAACATCCTATAGAGTAGTAGTCCAACAGTTATAAAGTAGCATGGTGCCATTATACAGGCAGCATATGTTCACTTACTGGACGTCCGAATTTGGATAACTCAGAAACCTTTGCTTTCTGTTGTCCAGGGAAACCTAAACATTAAAGTAAATGACAATGAAATTAGAAATTATTATTACCAAACGTAAAATATCAACAAATGTTTATTAGTGTCTACGGGAATATAAAAATAAAAAGGTTAAGGAACACTGAGTCAACATTATGGTCAGAAACACTTTGGTGTCAAGTGTATTTCTGATCCAGTATCTTTACTGGAATCTAAAGACAAGGGATGTAGAAAAGTTAATATGTTGACTGGGGATGTTCATGTGTCTCCAAGAGTACAACTGCTAAATATCTCTAAATCCGTTGTGAGTCGATGCACCAACCAAAACAGGAATACTAGAGGGGACCAAATGAATGTGAATCTTTTGACTGAAATGAAATTTATTACGTGAAAATCTAATCAGTTATGAACATAAATTCCTACCACCAAACTATATGAAGCTTTTATATCATTAACACAGAACAGGCAATATGAACAATAAAGGTAAGTACCTGCAAAAATAACAAGACCATCAGAAGACACCCTTGCCAATTCTGGAAGAGTCCTGTTCAGATATTTCGGAGAAAGGTAATCTAAAGCATCTGACACAATCACAAGAGAAAAAGACTTTGCTTTATAGGGTAGAGGGAACTTTATATCGGCCACCCGCACAATGCCTTTGTGCACAAGACTCCTGCAAGTCCTATCAGCATCCTCTATCTCATATGGTTCCACACCCCATGCTTCTATTTCCACATCTTTCAACAATGCGGATACAACCGAACAAGTATCCGGGCCAATATGCAAAACTTTGTGCATGCTGCCACTATACGCTTTCTTTAGGAAAGGTATTGCTCTCTGAACTTCTAGCGTGCATAAGAAGTCACCTGATTACAGAAGCAAATGACAAAATGTTATTATTACAAGTATGTGAGAGGTAATTGCTAAACACTTGTAAAAATACAAAAATCATCAAACAAAAGAAGCGCACCTCACGCCAACAAATAAAGTCCAACGTCAGAAGTGATAAAATGTACAACACAACGTGAAAAGACAAGCAGAAAAGGCCCCAAACTCACCTTCAATCCTACTAACTATGTTGGCACCCCCGCGGACACCTGAATTTTAAGAACAAACATTTCAATCAGCATATTCATATGTAAGTATCAAAATCTTAAAATAGAAAGCAATTAAATTCCGAGAATCAACGACCTCTATATAATGATTGCAGAGATAGCAGATCAAAATTAACAAATTCACATCATTAAATGTAAATGGGGTAATTAATAACTTAATACATTCAATATAACACAAACCTGATCCCTTGTAAACATAGCCGATAAGAAGAATGGCTCCCTGAAAATTCAACCAAAACCCAACAAAAAAACACAATTACAACGCGAAAATCGTAATCATTCGCATTCTTCATCATAATTTAAACATGATTTTCTGAACAATGTAGGAGCTACCCACTGAACAGAAACTTAATTACAATGAATTGGCATACAAGGAAATCAAAAAAAAAAAAAAAAAAGTTACCACGACTACAAGGCCAATGGATAACAAAGGCGACGACTTCGATTTGGAATTGAAGGCTCCGGAAAACGGAAAGCTCCCATTCCGGCGTGTGGATCCCACCGCCCTCCTCGACATGAATGCTGCTTCTTTAAAAGGAAACGAATCCGAAAATTACTGCACAAAGACAACATTAATTAAACATTGTAGATTAGATCCATGTCCACTATTATGAACGTGAATCGAAGCTCCAATTCGTTTAGGTTCTTGTCATATTTTTCCGCGAAACAAACAGAAGGTCGAATTTTACAAATAATGGAGAAATTGAATTGGGTTTTGGAGGTACCTCAGATTCAGATCGACGAACGAGAGCAGCACACTGGGGATTTGATCAGCGGCAATGGATTTGGATCTTAGATCTGCGGATTCTTTTTCTTTCGGAAAACAAAATTGTTTTGCTTTTGGCTGGAGAGAGAGAAAGAGAGAGTAGGAAGTGAGTGGGAATGTATCTAAAAATTTTATGGCTGTATGGCACGCGGCTTTGGCATCGTGTGTCGGCGGGGATCTTGTTTCTGTGCCTGCAAATGGTTAGGGATACTTTTGACCTTTTATTCTAAATGTGGATTTGTTTACATTATAATTTGAGCGATATTTTAATTTAGGAGCGTGATATGCACACATCTCATTTTATTTCTCACATACTTTTTAATTTTCAGCTGTTGGATTAGATGAATTGAAGAAGATCAACGGAAAAAAATTATTAAAGGGTGTATGAGAAGTAAAATGAGGTATGTGAATAGCACACCCCTTAATTTAATATAAATTATGAAAGGAAGAATTTTGGACTTAGGTGCACGCATTCACGGATGAAGGTGTAATTTAGTCCCAATTGTCAATAAACTCATGCGTAGGAGGATGGGATTAATGGGAGTGTAAATGAATTCAGATTAAACTGCCTACATATCTCCAAGATTATAGAATCAAATCACTAGTATAGTTTTAGAGGAGGAGTGGTGATGTGTGCAACACTGTGAACCATCCTTGTCGACTAGCCTATGACGATATGTGTAGAAAATGCTTCCTCATGTCTATGCGTATACAAACAACGTGCATGAGAGAATATGAGACAATCCTTGGCAAAGAGTATTGGATCATAAGAGACCTTTTGGATGATTAAAGACACACAGAGATAAATTAGGGTCAGTGTTCTAAAAATCGGCCTAGGCGGCGCCTAGGCGCTCCACGGTGGCCACCCGCGGCGATTAATCCATAGTCGGAAGAAAAATCGGCAAAGAGATTAGGCGGGCGCCGAGACTGCCTAGGCGGTGCTTGGGCGGCCTAGGCGGGCGACTAGGCGGCCTAGGTGGTGGTCTGGGCGTTTCAGATATTTTTTGGGCAGTAGCTGGTTCTCTTTCTGGGTTCTGGTTCTGCATTTCATACTCCTTTCTATCGAAGAAGACGATAGGAGGAAGAAGAAGTGAGTTTCTCTCTCTTCCCATGCACACCCACGTGAAGGACAAGACTTATCACTACTGACTACCCAACCTCTTTGTTTAAATGTATTTTAAATTGATTCAATGGAATTGGGAAATGCAATTGACATAAATATATATTAAAAATTCAAGTGGGGCGCCCCACCTTCCTTTTGCATATTATCTCACTTAAATTTTTCAACAGACTACAAATTTACACTACATATTTTGGCTTTTCTTTTAAGTTCACTATATATTTATAATCTTTGAAAATATTTAGTAAGTACTACAAACTTATAATCCTTTAAACTTTCATCTCATATTATCAAATTCACCAAAATATTAATAATATAAAATAATTTATTCAAATTCGCCTTGTTTGTCTGGACCCCCACCTGGGAGCTAGACCTCAACCCACTGCCCTACTAGCACCTAACGTCTTTTAAAACCTTACTTTTTACATTTTATCATTATTTTATTATCTTATTTATGGATTTCATACAAGTATAATTTTTTGTAAGTGTCAATATGCACTTATTTGCAAAATATACAAGAAATTTACCTAAATCCGCCTAGGCCGCCTAGGCGCCCGCCTAGACCCCGCCTAGCCGCCTAGGCGCTAGGCGCTAGCCCGCCGCCCGACTAGCGCCTAGCGTTTTTTAGAACCTTGATTAGGGTATTTATAGAAATCTTGAGATAGAGTAATCCCAAGTCAAGCGATAGACTATATAAGACGGAAGTTAAGATAAGATATTCAATCTTCTTAAGATTATGATTACGTTGCTTAATCCCTAAGTAATCTTAATTTGACTTAATTAGACTTCCTTACTTGGGAGACAAGTAATATTCTTTAATGGGCTTCAAGCTAATGGAGTCATGCCGGACTACCATGACATGTAGAAGTCCAATCTGGAATACCTATATAGCTTTTATCTCACTTTGAGGGCTTTCCAGTCATTCTAACCACCCTGGTCAACATTTTGGATGAACCAAAATTCATTCCTTTTCTACGATACCAGCCTTTGAACCAAAATTCATTCCTTTTATACGATACCAGCTTTCTACAAAACAATGCTTGACTTAACCACATTATATACACACACACACACACACACACACACACACACACCAACAAATGTGAATAGTTTTTTTGTGATCTTATGGTTGCAAAACTTACAAATGCTTGAAAACTATGAAACTAATGGATCCCAAAAGAATATGGGATATAAAAATGACGTTCAAAAAGCGAGAACAATGTTGACATATAAACCTACTTGTAGATCATTTGGAGTTGAAGTTTGTTTTTAATTAAATTCTAGATGATGCAATGTGAGTCATTGGATCATAGTCCATGTGCATCACTTAGATTTTGTTTTAGTGAGTTATAGCTCATGCCATGTGTAAGCATCTCATAGGGTGACTTATTTCGATGGTTGGATTTGTTTGTTGTTGATGTAAGATAGAGAATGCTCTCACTTTTTAAAGGTATCATTTGCTCATACATTTCGTGTGAAGAATCAATGAATCACCATATTCTTTGAATTCTCTATGCACGCAGTTTCAGACTAGATCTTACCTAGAATTTCCAATGAACACACCTTGAAGGAATCTTGGGATATTTTGCAATAAAAATTCAAAGGAGACAAACAAGTTAGAAGTGTAAAATTGCAAGTTTGTAGTTTCTTTGAAACGGTTTAAGCAAAAGTTTGATAGGCGTGCTAAGAAATCCATTGAAAGACATATTCTATACTAAATGTAACTTACAAGCATCTCAAATCTAGTAGGCCTTCTAGAAATCAAACAATTCAGAAGAACTAGAAAAACAAGGGAAATAAGTGGGATTATAAGTCTAACTTTGTTTACAAGCAACTGCTACTCAAGACAACCAAGATTGCATTATGGAAAATGTTGGTTTGAATGAAAACCAAATGCATAAATTGTGGGAAGTTTGGCCATATGTCTAGAGATTGTAATTAGAAAAAAAGGAATACAGAAGTTGAACTATGCCAATCAACTTGAGAATACTGGAACACTTTTTTATGTCAGCAATGCTGTGACTGAGATAAAAGTGAACATCTACTAGTACATTGACATTGGGGGTAGCAACCATATGACAAAAGATGAAGTTTGTTGATTAATGTGAAGAGAAATCTCACTTCCAAGGTGAAAACGGGAACTAGAGATATTGTAAAAGTTGCTAGAAAAGGCACTCTATTGATTGAAACCAAACTTCGCAAAAAAACACATTCAAGAAGTGATGCTTGTTCCTAGATTAGAAGAAAATCTACTCAGTGTTGGTCAAATGATGAAGCATGGCTATTATTTGTTCTTTGGAAGAAATGTAGTGAACGCTTTTATGGGTGCTTTTTAGATAATATTGTGGTTAGAGTAAAAATGAGTGGAAATATATGCTTTCCTCTAAAAATGATGCCTGTAATTCAAATGGTATTGAGAGCTAGTATGACACATTGCTTTTAAACTTGGCACAAACAATTGGGTCACTTAAATGATACAAGTCTCAGATTGCTTCAGAAAGAAGAAATAGTTCATAGATTGCCACAATTGGAGGAATGAAAGGGTGTATGTGAAGGGTGCATGCTTGGCAAGCAACACAGAAATACATTCCCAACTGAATCCACATGGAGAGTTAAGTTCCCTCTAAAATTGGTTCACACAGACATATATAGACCAATGCAAAATGAATCAAATTATGAGAATAAATACTTCTTGGTGTGAAGATGACTACCCAAGAATGACATGTGTCGATTTTGTGAGACACAAGTCAAATATCTTTGAGTACTTAAAGAATTTCAAAGCAATGATAGAATTGCAATGTAGCTACAAAGTGAAGTGTCTCAGAAGTGATAGAGCTAGAGTTCATGTCAAATAGTTTTATAAGGTTCTACAATGAAATGGGAATTCAAAGGAAATTGACAATAAGATAAACATCGGAGCAAAATGGAGTTGTTGAAAGGAAAAACAAAATTGTTGTGGAAATGGCAAAGCCAATGCTGCATTAGGAAAATCTGCCATACCAGTTTTGGGCATAAGCTATAAACACAACAGTACATCTTCTTAATAGGTGTCTGATGCGATGATTATGCAAACACACAAATTAAACCCTCTTGTTGACAATTGTAGTATAGATGTAAGTAGGGATCGTTCTAGGCCGGGGATTAGGAGGGATTGCTAATCTACTCTAAATTGATTTAAAAACACTAAATAAGACTAAAAAACACAAAACTAGGCAAAAGACACTTAACTAAACTCTAATAACTCAAAACACACTAGAATGACTCAAAACAACTCAAAACAACCAAATTGACTCAAACTAGACAATAGGGACTGATTTGGACGAAAATAGACTCAAGGAACTAACTAAACACAAATTGGGACAGATTCTAACTAAATTGACACTACTTAATGATGAGGGGTTTGGTTTGCACGAAAATTGAAACTAAAACTAAACAAACTTGTAGAATTAAACAAAGACATAAAATTAAGGTGAATGGATGGGTGATGGACTAGCTAGAGGGTTCTTCTCCACACATGACACACTTGCATACAAACCAATTTTCAGTTGTTCTTTCAATAAACCATGAATCTCAACACCCCAAATTAACCGTGAACAGCACTTTTTTAACCTTCAAGTTTTCCTTAAGTTATTGAATTAGACGGAAAAGCGCATACAACAATTCAAAACATTCTTCAAAAGTCCCCTACGTGAATAGCACTATAGAGATACAATCAAATATCATTAAGCTTTGTGAAAACTATAAGCATTGACGAGGCATTCGTAACTATGAACAGCATGATACTCTTGCCAAGAATTCACTTAACGCGATTGTGACTAACAACCTCCACTACTTGTGAATATAAGTTCATAACGATTAGGTGAAACTCCCTTATATTCTAGCATCAAATTCATGCATGCAAACTAAGTATGCATCCTTAATCGACATACAAGAATGAGTTATAAATCAAGCAGTTAAGCAAATTGAATTCACAACTCATGAAATTACAACTGAAGGTAATCAATTCATATTACAAATATGTTCATGGCTTTGAATCAACCTCTAGCCAAAACGAATTTAGTTCCATATATTTGCAATTAAACAACTATAATTGAATTTAAACATGATAAACAAAAGTAGAAGACACTTAGAACGCTCCAGCAATCCAACGTCTTGAATGGTTAGCACAGCTCCAAGTCCTCCTCCTTTCTTGCAAACATGCGGCACCAAGGTGGGTGTGGTGTTTGGATGGTCTAGGGGATGTGGCAGAGATTGGATAGGTTGAGAGAGTATAGAAGGGTGGTAGGGGATGAATAGGAAAAGAGGTGGATGGAAATGGATGGAGGAAGAAGGAAACTTGCGACAGAAATTGTGTTGTTTATGGAATGTGTTGTAAATGTGAATTGGTTTCTTTGGCCTTAATGGAGAAGCCTATTTATAGGCTTTGAGAATGAATCACTACCATCCATTTTCTTGGTGAAAATGAATCACCACCATCCATTTTTGTTGGTGAGAATGAATCACAACCATCCATTTTTTATGCTCCCCATGCATGCAATCCATTTCACCCCAAAATAGCTCCAAAATGCACCAAAATGCACTTCTTTGCTAACTTTGTTATTTAGAACCTACAAACACACAAAAATAGCTTAAAACATTCTAATAAGATGAAACTAATTAAGTAAATGCAAGGAAACAAACTAATAAAGTCACATTAATATGTTCCTATCAGTGTCTCACTAAGGCACTTGATAAGATGAGTTTTTTTTGAAGCCTGTAGTGGAAGAAAACCAAAAAATAGCTATCTCAAAATCTTTAGTTTTTTGTGCTATGTTAATGTTCCGTCAAACTTAACACATACTTGAAAGAAATATAGAATCTAGGTGAGAGGCTACAAATTATAGAATCCAATCACTAAGAAGATTATCCAATCAAGAGATACACCATAAATTTTTACTTGGATTGGAATCATGAGAATGAAATAAATGTCAATGTTCCAATGATTGGTGAAATTGAAAGAGAAAGAGGTAATAAGTTGAAGAATGTTAGAAACTACGTAATCTCTAGACACATTGTTGACTACACCACAGACATGTCAACAAAGTGGCTCTATTCCATTTGTTAATGGTTCTATCTTACAATCCAAATCAAGGATCTCTCATAGCTATGATCACACTCCATTGAAGTGGAGGAGTTTGAGTGATGCGCTAGCTCAGTGAAATGTGTGTGTTATGGAACCTGATAACTATGAAGCAGCAGCACAAGATGACTTTTGGAAGAAAGCTATGCAGTATGACATATAAATGATTGAGAAGAATCACACATAGAAGCTAGTTGATAGACCATCTGATAAGCCTATCATTAATGTCAAATGGGGCTACAAGACAAAGCTTAACTTGGATGGATCAATACAGAAGAACAAGCTTGATTAGTGCAAAAGGCTATTCTCATAAGCTATCATCTCAAAAAGTCCAAAAAAAAATCAACTTATTTTTCTTCAAGCTCTTCATTGAATCAAATATAAAACAACATACAAACATTACCAAACAAGTGGCCTATAGCTACTATCGTAATGCTCACATTTTAGTACTAACTAGATGCTACTATCTCTGTTTCGTGTACTTATTTTATTTTATTTTATCAAAAACAACAAAATTTCCTTCAAAATTCAGAGGCTAATCCAATACATTAGAGAGAAGACTCCCCTAAAATCTCAAATAGTATCAAGAGGTTCCTTGAATCAAGTACAAACACCATTGTTAATGACAGCTACTCTTGCAATGCGATGAGCAACTTTATTTGTTTGGTGGCGTACATAGGACAAAGAAGCTCCAATGATCGAACACATGAGGCTGTTCAATTTATTTGGTCATAAACTAAGGATTTGGATCCCATCCGGATCCAAATTGTGGGGATTCTAGGGATCTTCACATCGTAGCCATTCATCGTGCATCGTGCGGTCAGAAATTATTTGACTTTTTTATATTTAGAATTAAACACAAACTGTACTTGAAAAAAACTAGCCGCACGATGTACGATAAACGGTTAGGGTATGGATCCCCACAAAGTAGATCCGGAGAGAATTCTCTTCCATAAACTAATTCATTGCTTACAAAAATAGTGATTCTCCCAATGTTAGGCAAATAGAATAATCAACAAAAGAGATATGTACTTAGTTTAAGGGTAAATTACACTTTACCACATTAGGTTTGAGGTCTATTGCAACCTTATACAACATCTTTGAAACATTTCATTTTCATACCTAAAGTACTATTTTATTTCAATATAATACATCCATTACATTTTTCATCCATTGGTCCGTTAAGAGCTTACGTGGCTGCCACATTTATACTGACTTGCCTGCCAAATTTGTGCCATGTGAAAAATGATAATTTTTTATGCATTTAAAATATTATAATAATTTACCCTATTAAAAAATGAAAACAAATTATAAAAAAATAAAAAAAAATAAAACCCATCTGCACACCCAGATCCCCTTCCTTCCCCCTCATCTCTCTGCAACTCCTTCATCTCTTCCTCTATCTCCACCTCCCTCCTATGACGCTCCTCCCCCTCCCCCTCTTTAGACCTGACATTCGTGTCGTGTTTCCTATGTTCGTGTTGTTTTCATGTCATACCCGATATCTTAACGGGTCGCGTCGTGTAACACCTGTTAAAATAAATGGGTAAAATGACCCGACCCGATAATATTAACAGGTAATATGACCCGACATGTTACCCATTAATGAAAATATATTTTAAACCAATAAATAATCAAATGAAAAATATAATACTAAATAAGTATATGCATACCATATTATCACATTCAAAACATAAAAACACATTTGTCTTTCAAGTATTACATATTTACATACCTGAAATAAGAGCACAATAAAAAAAATTAAAAAAAAACATTAGAACATTACAAAATATCAAATGTTCAAAAGATTTGCAAAATTAAGGGAGTTATGTTTCAAGGTTTGAAACCTTGCACATTTTCTTACAATCAAACTCTTCAATTTTCATCAATCACCATGGGAAATGGTATTGGAACTTTGGCTTGATATATCGTCTTCAAGAGTTATATTGATAATATTTTCAGTGAGGCTTTCTACATTAGCACTCTCTTCTCATTTATCATATGGTTATTGTTTAAATAAAGTCTTTAATAGTTTTTAATTAATGTAGAAGTGTGAAAAATACAGAAAAATATATATAAACACTCGTAATGACAAGCTTCACAATTTTCATGAAGGGCTTAACTTTGAAATGTGCCACTATAATCATATAAATCATAGATCAAAATTTAACCGTCGATTGTTGTTTACATTTATGCTTCATTTTTCTCACCAAATTTTATTTTTCAGATTTTATTTTTTGAAAACATGATCTATTAAAGGATACAGGAAGATGAACGGTTCGGATTATTGATATTATGTTCAGAGTTTTACTGTTAGTGAAAATATTGTTTGGTGTTTATAAAGTCTCTACAAACTATATAACATCGACTCATATTTCAATTAATCGTAAATATTAGAACGTGATATCAAAAATCCGAACCGTTCATCTTCCTACATCTCCTAGAAGATCATGTTTTCAAAAAACAAAATTTCAAAAATGAAATTCAATATAAAGAATAAAGCCCAAACGACAATCGATGGTTAAATACAAATTTAAGGTTTATGGATTATAGTGTCGGATTTCGAAGTTAACCCCTTCACGAAAGTTGTAAAGCCTGTCACTACGAGTGATTGTATATAATATTTTTTACATTTCTTACTCTTCTACAATAATTATTATTAATTTTATTATTTTTACACTCAAAATAAAAAACACTATTCATGATGGTTTGGAGGGTTTTAAAAATCTAAACGATAATCTAAGTGTAATCATTGTCTACTCGTGGAGAATGATGAATCACGAGTGTTTATATATTCTTTCACATTTTTCATACTTGTAGGGATGTCTTATTGCCTATATTAATACAATACTAGTTGATTTTAATTTTGGACAACAACATGTTAAGTAAAATTTATCCTATTAATGCTAATAAGAAACTCTCATAATAAAAATAAATAAATGAATAAAACTTAACTTTTTAACTTATATAGAATAATAATACTAAAATATATATTTAATATAGAATATACTAATATATACAATATGGCTATTGTGTTTTATAATAAATTTTTTGGAGATTATATTCACACACCCCAAATTACTTCTCCCACACCCTTTTAATTTTTTAATTATTTTCTATCAAGTGTTAGTGTTGTGTAGAAAATATTAAAAAATTAAAGGGGTGAGGGAGAAGTAATTTGGGGTGTGTGAGTATAATCTCTCATTTTTTAGTAATTAAACTTTAAAATTATAATTTATTTTTCTTAACGGGTCAAAACGGGTTACCCATGGGTTTACCGCGTGTATACCTGTTAAGAACCTGTTATTAACGTGTTCTTAATAGGTCATCGATAATGACCAAATTAGTTATCGTGTTGACCCGAAACCCGTTACTTTCATGTTGTTTTCGTGTCGTGTCACCATGTCATGTAAGAAACTACCGGGTCAACCCCTCCTACACACCCATCACCTTTTCTCCCTTCTCCGTCCACCTTCTTCGTCTGATATCCCTACCCATCTTCCCCATCCATTGCCATCATGGTCTTCCTCCTAGCGTGCTCAGTGTAGGTCACGGATCACATTCTCCAAGAAGATCTTGAGCACTCCACGGGTCTACGAGGAAACCCAAATCTCGTCAAACTGCAAGACGATCGCCCAGATCTCGTCGGCCGGGTTCACGATGGCATGGGGGGTTACGAGGGCGTTGGCTATGGAAAGAGAAGGAATGAAGGGTTGTTTGGGGGTTGCATGTTGGGAGAAGGGTTGTGTTTGATTTCGATTGGGGGTGTGCTTGGTTAGGGATAAGGGGTGAGCAAGACGAACTTGGTTTTGGCTTTTCTTTTTTTTTTCTTTTTTTAATTAATTATTTTAATATTTTTAATTTTTTATTAAGTGTTTAGCCACGTGACATAAATGCGGCAGCCACGTCAGCACAAATTGGGACCTTTTATTTACCAGGTCATCACTTAACGATTTACTTAACAGTTTTTTTAAAGGATATATAAAACACTACTACGAAACCATTTATTAGTGTTGCTATGATAACCGACAAGAAACGTATATTACTATCGAATTTTAAGCAAAAACTGACATAAAATGGATGCAGTGGGCGGATATAATACGCGATAGAATTACCAGCGTCAGGAAATGAATTTTCTGACAGAAAATACTCTAAAATCGACAGAAATTGTGTCAGATATAACCGACAGAGAATATATTAATAATGAATAATTAAGAACATTTCTGTCAGCTAAAACTGATAGAAAATACTAAAACCGACAGAACTTGTGTTGAATATAACTGATAGAGAATTTATTAATAAGAATAAATAAAAGAATTCTTGTCAGATAAAACTGACAGAAAATATATTAATAAAAAAATAAAAACCACTTTCTACATTTTCCATATTCACTACACTTTCTGCATTTTCCATATCCCTTGCATTCACTGCATTTTCCATATTCACTGTAGTTTATAATCCTTCATCTCTGATGACAACATGTTTGACAGGGAAAGAATTTGTATGGGCACACCAAAACTGTCACGGTTACTAGAATTCAAACTAATAAATTTCGTCATCGGAACGAAGAGAAGGAAATGAGGAAACTAACACCTACAAATTTATACACAACAAAAATTTACTAACCATAATTTATATTTCATAAGCATCAGCTCCTGTATAGCCCATCGACTTCACTAGAGGAACTAACACCTACAAATTTATACACAAATTTTTTTTTACTAACCATGTAAAATCACCAAGAAATAAACCATATATTTATCTCACGATTCACGGCAAAAATTAGGCCATGTCGAATGATCATATCATGCCATTCGATTTTCATCTGAAACCGCGAAATTGCACAAAACCCATTAAATTTGAACAAAACCTATTAAAATTTGAACAAAACCCATTAAATTGAGCCGAAATTGAATAAATATTTTAAAGAGAGAATACGGACAGAGTGATAAAGGCCCATCTTGCTCATGGGGAGGATGTCGCCTGGCCTGTAAGCGACAGGAGATTGCGGGTGTGTAAACACGAAAATTTCCCAAAGATGGGGAACAACGCATACAAAATAATATTTGTATTTGATGAATTTTGGGTTACAATCTCTTTGAACTTGATCCTCTGATTTGATCTCCGTAAGATGTTGATTTGGGGATTTTATTGATCCAAGGATTGTCGATGCTTGATCTTGGATGAACATGGGGACTTTCTTCAAGGGCCTTTGGGCTTGATCTTGAAGGTCGGCGGAAGTTTCTTCAAGGGCCTTTGGGTTTGATCTTGAAGGTGGGATGAATGTTTCTTCAAGGGCCGTCAGGGCTTAATCTTGAAGGTTGGATGAATGTTTCTTCAAGGACCGTCGGGGCTTGATCTCGAAGAACGATGAATGAAGAACAAAGAGAGTTTTCTTGATTCTTCGGGAACCTAGATGCTTGAGAGCTTTAAAACTTTAAAGCTTCAAGGATTTGAGAATTCTCTTCCAATTTGAGAGTAGAGAAATGTATTTGTGAATTGGTCCCTTTTTCTTATGATGGAGAAGCCTATTTATATATTTTGAGAATGAATAACCACTACAAAATTTCTTGGTGAAGTAAGTGAATGTTGTAGGTGAGTGAGTGTGGTTGTTGTAGGTAAAAAAAAAAAAAGGTTGTAGGTGAAGTGAGGTGAAAAAGTTTGTAGGTGAAGTGAGTGTGGTTGTTGTAGGTGAAAAAGTTTGTAGGTGAAGTGAGTGTGGTTGTTGTAGGTAAAAAAAAAGGTTGTAATTTTAAGGCATTGGTCAACATTTATTTTATTGAAATTTCGACGTCTATAAATGCCCCCACTTCAAGACGCATCGTATACATGTGCTTGTCACATGTAGAAGATGTGTTTTGAAGACCCTTAATGTAGACGTCGATCCAATGGCCATCGAGGCTTGATCTTGGATTAGACTGGAATTTTCTTCAACTGTGTTGGGGATGTATTTGTTGTGCTTGTTGACTTTCCACAGGCTTAATCTTGAACTGGATTTGATTCAAGGGTGTTGGACACTGTATTTTGAATCAGACTTGTGATGTCTTCAAAGGGCCATTGATGGCTTGATCTTGAATGATTTGATTCAAGGGTGTTGACACTTGATCTTGAATCGGGCGGTTGGGATTTCTTCAAGGTTGCTGGGGACAAATCTTGAAGGACTTGATTCAAGGGCATTGGACACTTGATCTTGAATCGGCCTTTTGATTTCTTTAAGGGCCGTTGGTGGCTTGATCTTGAAAGATTTGACCACGAGCGATTTCAAATGGCGAGTGATCTTCGACTTAGTTGGGGATGAATCAGCACGTGCAGTTGTAAGGGGCGAGGCTTTGCTCTTCAATGACGGTGCTAGTGAGAGGCTGTTGAAACTTCTCAAGCTATTTGATTAGAGCAATGAAGTCGAGCTTGGATTTGACTTAGACTCTTCCATCTGGATTACGCAATTCTGCAAGGAAGGGCATCATGCTATAATAACCTGTTACAGCTCACCATGCTGCATTATTCTCTGCTTGTCTCTTTTGCACGGCAGGAAAACATGAGGTGGAGGTGATGGTCTGTTTCTTTGTTCAATCTTTTCAAGTGCCAACCAATTACTCTCCTTCCCAGTGCCAACCAGTTGCTCTCTTTCCCAATGCCGACTGATTGTTTTAGACTCTGATGATATGAGATACTTTTGCTTTTGAAGAAGTAGCTGATGAACCGACACATGTTTTGTGGTACTTGTCTCTACATGCTTCAATGTATCATTTTCCCTTGCCTTATCTGTTCCCCTTGCAAATGTAGTATTTTCCCTAATTTTCCACCATGCATGTGTAGCATCTTCTCTTGTTGTATTTGTCTGTCGATGCAGGAGTGGAATGCAAACCTTGCATTTGAATGGTTCTTCAAATCATCACTTCTCAGTGACTCGTCATGCTTGGCACTTCCAATCATCATATCAGTAGTTGAAAATGAATATTCGAGAATCAAGAGCAATGCTAGGTAAGCAATCAAGGAAGAGGTTTCAAGCAGTCGGTTCCAGATCTGAAAGTTGATTCCAAATGCTGCCTGATTGCTCTCTTTCTCCTTGTCCTGCAGGTGAGAACAAGGACAAAGAAAAGGAAAATGAGAAAGCATGATATGAGATACTCTTGCTTTTGAAGAAGTGGTGACAATTTGACAGCTTTGCACGACGAAGCTTTGCTCTTCGGCGATGGTTAGACCTGGCAATTTCTTACACGACCCGTTAACACAACACATAAATGACACGAAAATAACAAGTTTCGAGTCAACACGGTAACTAATCGGGTCATTATCGGCTCACACGATAATAACCCGTTAATAACAAGTCCTTAATAGGTTTACACGAGAGTGACACGCGGGTAACCTATTTCGACACGATAAGAAAAAAGTTATTTTGATGATTTTAAAATTTTAAACTACTAAAAAAAACTTATTATAAAATACAATAGATATAATGAATATGTATATATTGCTTATTAATTATTATTCTATATAAATTTTAAAAATTAAGTTTTATTTATTTATTTTTATAGTATATTATAGACAAATATTGAGATTAAAAATAAAAATATTAAGTAATTTAAAAATACCAAACGCATTAAAAAATTATAATAATTAATTTACATGTGCGAAAAATATGAAAAAAATATTCAAACGCTCGTAGTCGCATCCTCTACATTTTGAGGATGGGTTTATGATTGTTTGAATTTTTAAAACCATACAAACTCTCATGAATGGTAGTTTTAAAAGAGTTCAAAATAAACAAAATTTATAATCATTAATGTATAAGTCTAAAAGATGTGAAAGCATTATAAACATTCATAATTGCATCCTCAATGCTTAGATGATAGTTACATGGTTGTTTAGATTTTAAAATCCTCCAATCTCATGAACGGTGTTTTTTTTAGTGCAAAATTAATAATAATTATTGTAGAAGTGTGAAAAATGTAATCACTCGTAATGAAATGCTTTACAACTTTCATGAAGGGGTCAACTCTGAAATTTAGTGTGTATATACTAATTTAGTATTATGTTTTACATTTTCTAGGGTCAAATTATATTTTTCATTTTCATTTTTATTGATTTAAAATATAATTTTCTTAACGGGTAACGGGTCGGGTCATATTACTTGATAATATTAACGGGTTGATTTCGGATCGGATCATATTACCCGTTTACTTTAACGGGTATTACACAACACAACCCGTTAAGCTATTGGGTATGACATGAAAACGACACGAACACGAGAAACACGACACGAATGCCAGGTCTAGCAACGGTGCTAGCTCATCATTAATCCTTCTGCTTTAGTCTCTTGCAGTATTTGTCCCCGATGCAGGAGCAGGATGCAAACCTTTGCATTTAAATGATCCTTCAAAACATTACTTCTCAACGACGATGAGTACTCGAGAGCAATGCAAGATAAGCAACCAGGCAAAGGTTCTGGGTAATCAGTTCCAAATCAGAAGTTTGATTTCAGATTCTGACCGATTGCTTTCTTTCTCCTTGTCCTGCAAGTGAGAACAAAGACAAGGAAAATGACAGGGAGAAAGCATGATATGAGATACTGTTGCTTTCGACCCTGATGATATGAGATACTTTTGTTCTGGTGTGATTTATTTACAAAGGTACTCCAAGGGATGAGGAATATTGAGTATTTCGAGAGGCTTCGTTGGAAATGTATTCTCAAAGATAAGGAAGAGCTTGGCATTTTTTGTAGGTATGCCTTGCCATAGAGGATGAAGGTTGACATATATAGAGATTTCCCTATAGCAAGTAGTAGTACTATTCTTTTACTCTTGTCGGCAACCATTTGGTAATTGAAACAGTAAGATTCACATGTTTTCAACTTTGTCAGAAATCTTTGACAAAGTTGCCAGTGACGTCCGCAAAGTTGAGGTTGCGTGTGACAGGTACTGACAAATTCTAATCCAGAAAATCTGGCTTTGGAAATTTGGAGAATGGTGCCTCTTTGATCTCTAAACAAATGGCTCGACTTTTAAAATTTGGAGAGAGTTGCCTCTTCGATTTCTAAACTAGTGGCCCTGTTGTCTCTTAAATTTCTGAACAACTGGCCTGGCTTTTGAAATTTGGGGAAAGTTGCCTCTTCGATTTCTGAACAAGCGGCCCGGCTTTTAAGGTCTGGAAAGAGATGACAAGCCCCCTCTGATTTTTTCCGTGACTTTGGCAAAACTAAGATCACGTGTGAAAGGTGCTGGCAAATTGATCCAGGAAATCCAGCTTTTTAAAAGGTGGTGCTTTTTCGGCTTCTGAACGAGTGCCTCTTCGATTTCTGACTGAGCGCCTCTTCGATTTCCAGACAAACAACCTTGCTGCCTCTTCTTTTTATGGCGACATCGATTGCGTTCCAAAGCACAGTCAAGAGTCACTGCCTATAGAAGCTCCCCCCTTGAACTTCTGAGATCTTGATTTATCCGACCTCTTCTTTTCATTCATTATCTTTGGAAATGGCTTGCCCATCTAACCGTCGCCTTGATTTGAACACCAGGGAAGGATCTGACATGTCTTCTGTAGACAATATATGGCACCCATCCTTCTCATCCCCTAACGGTCCTTTTACAATTGAGGACTCTGTGATGAAGAACGACATAACCGCTACGGTGGTAGTGAAGAATCTTCTCACCCCCAAGGATAACAGGATTATTTCCAAGCGGTCTGATGAGCTGGCTATCCAGGACTTTTTGGCCTTCAGCATCCAGTGTGCGAGCTCTGTATCCAATATGGGCCAACGCTTTATTGCTCAAACTCATCAAGTTGAGTCGCTGATGGCTGAGGTGGCGAGTCTTAAGTAGGAGATCAGAGGGCTTAAGCACGAAAATATAGAGTTACACATGCTTACCAATAGTTACTCGACGAGCATGAAAAGAAAACTTGACCAGTTGCAGAAGTCTGAAAGTCAAATTCAAAGTGACCATCCGAGGTTTATGGCTTTGTTCCAGAGGCATCTTTTGCCTTCGCCGTCTGGAGCTTCGCTAAGTGTTGAGGCTCCGGATAATCAACTTCCGGTGCTTCGTCTTTTTGGAGCTCCGCCGAGTACTGAAGCTTCTCATGATCAATGAAGACTCCCTGTTTGTTTGCACATTTTTTTTGTAATTTTATATATTTGTTTTGGCATGTAGAATGCAAATTTATGTAATTTTCAGAGAAATAAATAAAATGGCTTTATTTCACTAAATACATTTCTTTTTGTACAAAATATATTTGTTTTTTTTATTTATAATTGAAATGACTTTCTTTAATAAAACATTAATTTTTTTATGTGACTGAACTCGAAGTTTGAATATTTAAGCTGGCTACGTACCCTTCCAAAGAAGAGATCAAGTCAAAACGTAGTTCAAATACATACTTTCTTTTTTCTTTGCATTTTCTTTTAGTGTTGTTTGCAGTTTCAACTCGTGCAGGCAAAGAGCATTGGTGTTGCCTTTTATGCTCGTGCAGACCAGGAGCGTTGAGTGTTGCCTTTTAAGCTCGTGGGAACAAAGAGCATGGCTTCTTCTCAGGCATAGTACCGCTTCAAGAACTTGCCATATATAGGGCCAATCCTCAAGCCATCTTTTTCCACGATCTTGTAAGCACCATTCGTGTAGACTTTTTGTACTACATAAGGTCCATCCCACTTTGAGGTGAATTTGCTTCTTGTCTTGTGTGTCATGATGATAGGCCTACGCTATGCACGGACGAGATCTCTTACTTTAAATGAACGAGGGTGAACTTTCTTGTTGAAAGCCTTGGAGAGTCGTGCTTGATAACACTCCAAATGCTATTGAGCTTCAAGCCTTCTTTCATCTAGCGCTTCCAACTCTTGAAGACGCAATTTTGCATTCTCTTCATCAGTTAGACTTTCTTGTATGTCCATCCTTAGTGAAGGAATTTGGCTTTCCAGCAGCAAAACAGCCTCCACACTATGCACGAGCGAATATGGCGTAGCTTGAGTAGGCGTCCGGTGCGTCGTCCTGTAAGCCCAAAGTGCTTCGCCTATTCTCTTATGCCAGTCTCTCTTGGTCTTACCAACGACCTTCTTCAAGAGGTTGTATAGAGTTTTGTTGAATGCTTCTGCGAGGCCATTGGCTGGGGCATGATACATGGAAGACCTGTGCTATTTGAACTTGTATTTCTCACAAAGCTCGTCTATGAGTCGGTTGGAGAACTGTTTTCCATTGTCTGTGATGATGTAGCGAGGCACATCATATCGGTGGATGATATGCTCCTTGATGAAACAGACGACAGTTTCCTTCTTGACTTCCCTTAGGCGCGATTGGTCATGTGACGTCCAATCCCCATGCATTAAACGGTCATAAAGCCATTGTAGGGTGTAATGGTTCAGGCGGTTGATGTATGAAGTTGGCATAGAATTGGCAGGCTTGGCCCATTTTGGCGTGTTCCAGACAATCCTTTACTATACTCGGCCAGTAGTAACCCATTCTTTTGAGTTGGAAATGTAGTGTTGGCCCAGACTAATGTGCCCCGCATACACTTGAGTGTGCTTCTTCCATTGCTTGATTGGTTTCTTCTTCACCTAGGCATCTCAGAAGTACTCATTCAAAAGATCATCGGTAAAGTGTTCCTTTGTAGTAGAGGAAACTAGGTGCCCGTCGACGTATTTCAGAGCGATGCCGATGATCATCCAGAAGCTTTCCATGCTCCAAGTAGTCGATCAACGGCTGTCTCCACTCCTCAGCGTCGACTAGAAGTACTGAGATGACATTTATATCATCCAGTAACATTTCGGTGACTAGTGGAATCACCTATCTTTGGCAAATTGGAACGTCTACAACTTTGCCTTCTCCCAATGTCATACTCGAGGCTAGGTTGGCGAGAGCATCTTTCATTTGATTTTCTTTTCTTGGCTTATGTTCTAGCGTCACAGCCTCGAACTTTTGTAGTAGTTGAGTTGCCAGCCGGAAGTATGGGACGAGATGGTCTTTCTTCACCTCGCATTCAGTTAGGAGTTGATTAATTATAAGCTTGGAGTCGCCATATACCTTAAGGGCTGTGATTTCCATATTGATCGCCATTTGGAGCCCAATGATCAGTGCTTGATATTCAGCGACGTTGTTGGAGCATAGTTTGCTTAGTTGGAAGGAATAAGGTAGTATTTGCCTTTGTGGCGACATGAATACTACTCATGCCCTCGCTCAATCTGCTCGTGCGGATCTGTCCAAGAACATTGTCCATGTCTGGAAAATGTCGATGTAAAACACCTCATCGTCAGGCAAGTCATCTGAGATTTTCCAATCGGCTGGGATTGGATGATCAGCAAGGAAGTCGGCTAACGCTTGTCCTTTGATGGCTTTAGTTGGCACGTAGATGATCTCGTATTGGTTGAGAAGTAACACTCATTTAGCTAGTCGTCCTATCAAAACTAGTTTGGACATGACGTATTTGACCGAGTCAGCTCTAGCAACCAAATGAATGGTGTAAGCATGCATTTAATGTTTGAGCTTCTAAATGGCGAACACCAAGGCAAGGCACATTTTTTCTATCGGGGAGTAGTTCAACTCAGCACCGGTGAGAGTTCGACTGAAGTAGTAAAGCACTCATTCTTTCTGGGATTCATTTTCTTATGCTAATAGTGCTTCTATTGAACTTTCATGAGCGGCAATATATAATATGAGCGGCTTCCCGAGCACAGGTGCCCCCATGACTAGTGGACTTGACAAATACCTTTTTATGCTTTCAAAGGCATTGTGGCATGCTTCGTCCCATACAAACGGAACATCCTTCTTTATGAGTTGGCTAAATAGTTGACAACGTCCTGCCAAATTAGAGATGAACTGTCTAATGAAAGCAAGTCGTCCTTGCAGACTTTTCAGCTCGTGTAGATTTCTTGGCTCAGGCATGCTTTGAATGGCCTTGATCTTTGATTGGTCCACTTCGATGCCACGGTGCTTGACAATGAAGCCGAGGAACTTTTCGGATGTGACGCCAAATGCGCACTTCAAGGGGTTCATCTTAAGGTTGTTTTTTTGCAGCCTTTTGAACACTATTCGCAAATCTTTTAAGTGATCTGATCTCTTTTTTGTCGTGACCACCACATCATCTACGTAACATTCTACGTTCTTATGTAGCATTTCATTGAAGATTTTATGCATTGCACGTTGATATGTGGCTCTAGCATTTTTAGACCAACGGGCATCACTTTGTAGCAGTAGCCTTTTGGAGTGCGGAAGGCTGTTAGTTCCTCATCTTCAAGAGCCATGCGAATTTGATTCTATCCAGATGAGCCGTCCATGAATAATAGTGCATCATGGCTAGTGGTTGCATCCACCATGATTTCGATGATTGGCAGAGGAAAGTCGTCATTCGGGCAATCATCGTTGAAGTCTCGGAAATCTACGCAAACACGTATTTATCCAAATTTCTTAAGAACAATGACGATGTTGGAGATTTACTTGGGGTATTGCACCTCTCAAATGAAGCATGTTTCGATTAGCTTGTCAATCTCGGCCTTAATTTATGGGATGAGCTCGGATCGATATCGCCTTTGAGTTTGCTTTATCGGCCGCGTTCCAAGCTTGACTACAAGACGATGCACAACGATGATAGGGTCAAGGTCAGACATTTCCTTGTATGTCCAGGCAAAGACATCTTTATACTCTAATAACAGTTGGTAGTACTCTTCTATCTCGTCCACACTTAGCAGCGCACTTACGAAGATAGGTTTGGACTCTTCTTTCATTCCTAAGTTGAGTTCCTTGAGCTCATCAACTGTGGCTTGCCCCTCGTCTTCGAGTTGTGGTGGTGCAGCAGTGACATATTCCTCGGGAATTTCGTGTTCTCTGTCTTCTTGGATTGTGATGTGGAAGACGTCTTGGACTTCCCCTTTAGTGACATCATTTTGGGCTTGTTGGCGTGAAAATTGGCCGGTGTGGATGATGGTGCGCCTTCTTTCTTTTAGTGGTTTATTTGTGTCAACCTCCAAGATTGCTTGGCGCTTCATCCTTGAAGGATTTGAGCTTCGAACATTGCCTTTTTTGCTAACCCGTCGTGCTTTTCTTCATTTGATGTTATCTCGATATTCTTAGAAAGCTTCTTGTTGTCTTCAAGTCTTTCCAAAGATGACCGACGAAGAGGAGAGCTAGCCGTGTTGCTTTGCTTCTTAGGTTTTGACAACCTTTCAAAAACAAAGCTTTAGGATGTTGGCATGTTAAGCCTCTTAAAGACGGAGGATCGATTTTGACCACCAATGCGATTAAGTGCTGACACCCTTGGTTTTGAACAATTCATCCTATCGAAGACTGACAGCTAAGGGGCAGGTTTAAGCTCCTCTTGGTCTTGTTCAATGTTCACGGTGATGTGTTGAGCGGTAGCATTTTTCGCTTTGCTTGAAATCTTCACGGGTGCATTTGGTGTGAAGCTAAGTCCAACTTTGTTGTTATCAACCCCGTCATCATGCTCTCTCCACTTTTTTTGAGTCTCGGTGAGGTCACGTTCTTTGTTATTGACAGTGTTTGAAACCTTCTTCCCAGGATTCGACAAAGAAGCGAAGTCATACTCGACCTTCGACATGAGTTTATAGACGTTTGGATCAAAACCTTCTTCAGTCCTCTTGGTTGGAAGAAAACTTGGTTCCACCTCTTTTGGCAGAGCTTTTATGAAGCCTTGTGGAAGTCTTGCAACCTTAGCATCGCCTAGCCGTGTCAGAGGTAAAACTGCATTCGTCTTGAGCAACTTTATATCATCTTTGTGCCGTTCGAATGAGGATTGACCATTCTTTCTTCTCGACATCGGGATGTATCGAAAAATGGGTGTGTTCGGTCCTTTTGAGGGCGTCTTACTTCTTTCTATTATTGCAGGTTTAGCAGGCTCATCATCATATTTGCTTGAAGATGGCACGGCTTCTCTTTCTTGCTTTTTGTGCACGACTTGCCATTCCTGCCTTTTAGGTGTTTTTTTGCTTGTAGATTTGATTTCTTTTAGAAGAGCTTCGGGCACCATGTCTTCTTCCATGTAGAACTTGGCGTCTGCAAAGTGTGATTCAGCTTCGTTGAATGGCTTGGTATCACCTTGGATCACCTTCACTCATTCTCGGTAGAATTTTAAACACTGGTGGGGGGGGTGGATGGCACTACCCCATTCTTGTGGATCCAAGGTCTTCCTAAGAACAAGCTGTATGAAGTTTTTACATCAATCACGTGGAATATCATGCTTGATTTAAGTTCACCAATAATCATCTCCACTCGGACCATGCATATCGCCCTTTGTCCTCCTCGATTAAAACCTTGGATTAGCATATGGCTTAGGGATAGTTCATCCATCTTAATCTCGATTATGGCCATTGTTGACTTTGGCATGATGTTTATAACCGATCCACCATCCACAAGCATGCAGTTGACTTTATGCTCCCTTATGTACCCCGAGACGAAGAGAGGGCGGTTGTGAGGCCTTGATCCTAGCAGTAAGTCTTCATCAGTGAAGTTAATTGCGTCGCAGACGGCACAACACGTGGCATATTCATGTAGTCAAAGCCTCAAGCCTTCGTCCTTGCTTTCTTGCACCTTGTGGTCATCGGGCCTCACCAAGATTGCTACTAGTGCTTTCTCCATCTCCTTGGGCGATCGTAGTGCCTCATCAATGTTAGAGTGTGCTGGCAAGCTTTCTTTGGGCATGAGGGTATTGTCTCTCTCGATGGAGATAGCTTTGCCTTTTGGATGTTCTTGCACTTCTATTTTGACCATGTGACATGCAGCAGTAGTGCATTGTTGAAAGAAGTCACTTGGGAAGTACTCGTGCAAAGAGATAGGAATGCGTGGCTCTTGCTCCATAAGTTCCCCAGCGAACGTTGGCTTAGTGGCTCTCGCGCTTCTTTTGGGTTTCCTATTGTTGCGGCGGTGGTACTTTCTCCCTTCCTCCACCTTTGGCCTTGTGGCTTGTGGTTTTGGCTTCCTTGTCCTTTTGTAGGTCACCAAGGTCCACCCTTCATCATCATCAGTAGGTGCATCTTGGTTGCTTGCTCCCAATGATGGTTGTGCAAAAGGTGCTGTGTGATTTAAGCGTTGACTAGGGTAGTCGTGTTTTACCTGAAGAGGTACGGGATCAAAGGATCCAAACATGATCGTAGTAGTATGTGTTTCAGCCGTGTCTTCTAGGTCAAGTTCAATTTGCCCTTGTTGTGCTAGCTTCATGATAAGTTTCTTGAGGATGAAGCACTTGCCAATAGGATGACTCACGATACGATGGTACTTGCAGTATCTGGGATCGTCAATGCGATTCATCTCTTCAGGATGCTTGCACTCAGGCAACTCGATTACCTTTTTCTCCAACAAGTCGTCTAGCATTGCGACCATGTTAGAGTCCGGAAAAGGGTACGTCTTCTGCCCTAGCTTCCTCAAGGTATTTTTGTACCTATCTTGGGTGTGAGAAGGCTCACCTCTTTTTATCTCTTTTGCTTTGTTCTTGGATGAGATTTTGATGGGTGCAAAAAAGGTCTTGGTGGGGGTAGTGTTGATGGTAAAAGCTTCATTGGCGGGCTTCTTCCCATGATTGTCCACCTTTGGAGCAAACACCTTATCCTTCTTGAAGTTAGTGATTGGCTCATTTTTTCCGTGGTTGGCGATGCTCAACTCCAGGTCATGGGCTCGGGTGGCTAACTCTTTGAAGGTCCGTGGTTTGATGCCTTGAAGGATGTAGTGTAACCCCCATTGCATGCCTTAGACGCACATCTCGATCGAAGAAATCTCCGTGAGTCTGTCTTTGCAGTCGAGGCTCAGAGTGCGCCATCGGTTGATGTAGTCAACGACTGGCTCATCCTTCCATTGCTTCGTACTTGTCAATTCTAACATACTTATAGTGCAACGAGTGTTGTAGAAGCAGTTCAAGAACTCCCACTCTAATTGCTCCCAAATGTTGATAGATTCAGGCCCTAGGTCCATGTACCAGTCAAATGCATTTCCCTTCAGAGAGCGGATAAACTGCTTCACAAAATAGTCTCCTTCCATCCTCGCATTGTTGCAAGTTTCAATGAAATAGGCAACGTGCTGCTTTGGGTTTCCCTTTCCATCGAACTGCATGAACTTTGGTGGTTGATAACCCCTTGGCATCTTCAAGACGTCAATTTTCTTGGAGTAAGGCTTCGAGTACAACATAGAGGTATGTGAGCTTTCTTTGTACTGCGTCTTGATGGTGTTGGCGATCATCTGTTGCAGCTGCTGGATAGACAGAGATCACATGAGTGTCGTTGCTTGGTCTAATTTCTCTTCTACTTTTTATGTCGGAGGTTCCTCATCCTCCCAGTCTTTCTTCTTTAAAGGACCGACCTTTGGTTCGATTTTCACGTCGTTCTTCATTCCCAGTTGGTTGACAAGTGCGGCAATTTGTAAGTCTTTCTCTTTTGCATTCCTTGTGAGCATTGCAATCTTTCTCTTTCATTTGAGCCAGCTACTCCTCGATTGAAGTTGCCCCGATAGTCATAACTTGCATAGCTGAGCTGTTGTTCGAGTCAGCATTGAAAAGTAAGGACTCAGAGTACCTTTTTGGGATATCCTCCATTGGCACACTTAGCGAGGCCAAGGTGATGACGGGTTCGTACTTCGGGTGTTCATGATCCTTTGGTGGAGTTGATGTAGAGGTGGAAGATACGGCAGAAAGAGCTCTTGCCTTACTTCGAGTTGTGATGCCAAATGTGCCACCACTTATGAGACGCTCTTGTTCTTCGCATTAGTTGCGGGAACAACTTGAACCTTCCTTGATGCTATATGTGTGGATTTGAAAATAGAGATGAGAGGTAGAGAATGTCCCACTGGGCATGCCAAATCTGTGAACACGAAAAATTCTTGAGACAGGGAACAACGCGTTCAAAATAATATTTGTATTTGATGAATTTTGGGTTACAATCTATTTGAACTTAATCCTCTGATTCGATCTCCGTAAGATGTTGACTTGGGGGTTTTGTTGATCCAAAGGCTGTCGAGGCTTGATCTTGGATGAACAGGGGGAGTTTCTTCAAGGGCCTTTGGGCTTGATCTTGAAGGTCGGCGGAAGTTTCTTCAAGGGCCTTTGGGTTTGATCTTGAAGGTTGGATGAATGTTTCTTCAAGGGCCGTCAGGGCTTGATCTCGAAGATCGATGAATGAAGAATGAAGAGAGCTTTCTTGATTCTTCAGGAACCTGGATGCTTGAGAGCTTTAGAACTTCAAAGCTTCAAGGATTTGAGAATTCTCTTCCAATTTGGGAGTAGAGAAATGTATTTGTGAATTGGTCCCTTTGTCTTGTGATGGAGAAGCCTATTTATAGATTTTGAGAATGAATCACCACCATAAATTTTCTTGGTGAAGTAAGTGAATGTTGTAGGTGAAGTGAGTATGGTTGTTGTAGGTGAAAAAAAGGTTGTAGGTGCAGTGAGTGTGGTTATTGTAGGTGAAAAAGTTTGTAGGTGAAATGAGTGTGGTTGTTGTAGGTAAAAAAAAGGTTGTAATTTTAAGGCATTGGTCAACATTTATTTTATCGAAATTTCGATGTCTACAAGGTAATGCAGTCGACAGGAAGAAATGTGAAGGAATTATTATTTTAGGTTTGGAGTTTGGAGAAAAGGGGTAGGAAAGGGGAAGGGAGAAGACACTGGCGCAAGAAAGAGATTGAGGGGTTTTATTCTGGGAAATTTCATTACTGTCGATTAAAACTGAAAGAAACATTTTTTTTTAAAATATAAACCGACAGAAAATTCTCATTACTTTCGGTTATAACCGACAAAAAAAAAATAAATCCCCCAAAATTCCCTCCCAAAATTTTTATTCCCTCCCAAAACTGTGTATGATTATCGTTTGAAGGGAAATGACGGAAAGGACTATAGGTCCTGCAGATTAGTATCGCACAGGTCCATGAGTGAAAAAATATATATATTTAAACATTTTTAATCAATATAATATTTTAAAATAATAAAATAGTTAATTTTTGTTGGTTATAATTTCCAGAAAATTAAAATAATAACCGCCAGAAACTCAAATAATAAAATAGTTAATTTTTGTCGGTTATAACCGCCACAATTAACTTAAAAAGCGCCGGAATATGTCAAAAAAAATTAATAAAAAATAATCCAAAAATACTAGCAGTTATAATAATTTTATGGCGGTTGTATCAGACACTAAATATCCGCCAAGAATTTATGTCAAATATAACCAACAGGATTTCATTGTTATCCAACACTAACTGAATGATTTGTTTGATATCTTTTATCCGACTACTGACTTATTAAACCGCCACCATCATGCGACACCTAAAGCTAATATTGTAGTAGTGAAATTGAAATAAAATGATAAGTAAATGTATGAAATTGAAATGTTTTAAAAATGTTGTAAGGAATTGAAATCAACCCCAAACCTGATGGGGTAAAATGTAATTGACCCTTAGTTTAATCATGTCAAATTGATCGATCTTGTAACAGGCCGTCCCTAAAAGTTATAATTTTATAATTTTAATAAGTGAGTTTATGAAAATGCCCTTTGAAGCAAGTGCGTTGACTATTGTGGACCGTCTTGTGGTGTCACGTAAGATTTATTTTATTGGCATATCCTAGTAGTACTTGTCGCTACGGACGGGTGGGTGTGAACGGAGCATAAATCGGAGTTATAACAAATAAGATATTAACATTTAAAGTTGGGGACAAAATGGTAATGTTATTGTTTTATTTGTTGGAAGGCTCCGGGAATTTGGGAGCCTTCTCACCACGTTTTAAGCCATGTGGAAGACTGTCAAAGGGCAGGAGGAAACTGCCCAACCAGAGAAGAGAGTAAGGAGGGAGGAGAAGAATGAGAGGAACCAGTGGGTTCCCCAGTGACTCGCGACCCGCAACCCGATTCCGCCACTTTTCCAGGAGTTTCAGTCAGTTTTTCTCTCAAATTGTCGCCATCCACCACCTGAGAAAACTCCCATGATCTCCCATCTTCCATTTCCAATCAAATTTCACTAGAATTAGCCTTGATTTTGGGTAAAACCGTGCAAAAGGTGGCGCACGGGTTGGGTTCAATTCCATCACGATTTGAAGCTACCTCCTCCAATTACCACCACCAATAGACTCCCATCAACCTCAGGAACAAAGCCCAAGCACTTGTGGAGGCGTCAGAGTGAGGATTGAGGTTGAATTGGAACACACCCATAATAGGTTTTGACAGGTTTTGATGAAATTGGAGCCTTTCTAGGCCAAATTGGCCTTGGTCATAGGTATGAAAGCTGTTCTGCTCATTGAGATCTTCATTTATGAAACTTTTGAGAATTTTTGGAGAAAGTTGAATTTTTCGACAAGTCGGGGCGGCCGACTGCCACCCACGGCGGCACGTGGCCAGTGGGCTACCAATGTTATTTTTAGGCTATATTAAATACCTTGAGTTCATTTTGAGAATGGATTGACGTAGATTGATCGTTAGAACCTAAACTATCTATGATACGTTAATAGGCGATTATATGAACCGACGATCCAACCATTGGATCATCACCAAATTTAATAGATTGTTATTCATAATATTTGAGGAATATAAGAATTTACGGATCGGAAATTTTTTGTACGGATCTTCCCGAATTGAAATTGTAAGTTCATAAATAAAATGTTAACCGCCACTTGGTTTTGGCAATTGGCAGAGATCCAACCGTTGGATCGTAATGAAACTTTAGGGTATTGTTCTAGAAGCATAATGTGGATCCTTAGAAGTTACGGATCAGAAATCTGATATGTGGATCTTACAAATCGAATTATGTAGACTCATGTTCTATGTAAGTTATGTATTTTATGGACAAAAATTCTGAGATGTGATTTGATGATTATTCTAGGCGTCGATCATTCGTGACGCCTCAATGTTTGTGCTAGGAAGTTGTAGCGCGGACTCCAGGTGAGTGGATCTTTTCTTGCTTATCATATTTATATGTTATGAAATACTATGAGATGGTTGAGTTTATAGTATATCACAATATATCCATACGCTATTACCTACAAATAATTATTGTGAACTACGATTGGTTTGATCCCTGTTTAGGGTACATAGGCAGTCTAACAAGACGTTAGATGCAGTCATGCGATGAATGAGATTAAATAATCGAGGCAAAAGCTTTGTTTAAAAAATTGAGCAATGTGAAGGAATCAGATGAAAATATATGAGATTTTAACCTTATGATTTGGTGAGTTAGTATTGGTTATAAATTCTTGTGTGAGAAAATGTGAAATGGTGGTTTTATGTTTTATAAATGCTAGGCCATAATTGGTTTATATTTTAATGTGTGATTAGTACAGCTTTGCACAGTGATGCGCAACAATACGAAGGCCAAGGTAAGATCATGTGAGTATATAATGTTGTTATGATCGAATGGCAATTAGTGATAAATGGATATGAGGAGAATTCATTGTCCTGCACCCCGGTGTTAGTACTCGGCCCGAGGCCGGAGCCAGCCTTCACGTGATCGTTCACCTCCCACACCCTACGCTCACCTTGGATTCCAAGGTAGGTGCCAACTTTTCATACAGACCACTTTAGGTGGTTCCGACTCGTAGGTGACTTGCGATACTTCGCACAGCCTTCATGTGATCGTAGCACTTGAGCATATTTATTTACACCCAGCCCGTCGTACAGACCACTTTATGTGGTTCCGACTCGTGTGCAAGACCTGATTAATGAGATGTGGGTGAGTCGTACAGGTCACTATAGGTGACTTTGACTCATGTTCTAACACCTGATTGCTGTGATATGATTGATGAGATATGTGTCAGCACTTGATTGATGTGATATGATTGATGAGACGTGGGTGAGTCATACAGGTCACTATAGGTGACTCCGACTCACATGCTAGCACCTGATTGATGTGATATGATTGATGAGATGTGGGTGAGTCGTATGGGTCACTATAGATGACTCCGACTCACGTGCTAGCACCTGATTGATGTGATATGGATAAGTCGTACAGGTCACTATAGGTGACTCCGACTGACATTCATTTTATATTGATTTATTTCATCTTGCTTATATGGTTGTTGCTGAGATACTCGACATGGTTTACCTTGGTTTTACCATTCTTCAGCATGATTGTTATATACTTATGTATTGGTATTATTTGGGGAATTATACGGATTTCAACGAGGGGTTATTGTATTGCTAAAAAGAAAGATGTTTTCAAAGTTTTATTTTTGTCTACTCACATGTCTGTTTTGTGCCCCTCCAGGTTTTAGCTGAAGAGGTTCATATCGACGAGGATTCTTGGCAAATCTCAGGATTGGTGGCTACTTCTACGAGTATAATTCTTACCCGCTTTACTGTACTTTACTTATGCTCTGCAGTCACGTGTGAGATGGGTTTGCTTCCGCTCACCAGCACAATCTGGTGTTTAGGCACTTTTAGGGTTAAATTTATTCACATTTTCCACCTCACTACACTTTATGGCTTCATCACCTTTCAGGTGTCGGCCAGCACAGCTCGACTTAGGAATCTTAGTGGACACTTCGGGTCTGGGTGTGTCAGATCTTCTGTTGGCGTTTCGAATTTGATCAATGCTTTTAAATTTCTTTTCCATTATCCCTGGCAATCAAGATTTTATAGTTTACACGCATATATATAATTTAAATTTGTAAGCCAATTTGAGCATAAACGTTCATTCTATAACCAGTTAATAATTTGAGTTTGACTTATAATGTAAATCATCATCTTTGTTGTGATATTAGATCAAGCTTACAATTTTAAAAGTGTACTCGGAACATATTGACAAAGAATTTTTTATTTTTTATTTTTATTTTTTTTGAAAAACGATAGCTTTAGAGGGTTAAGTTTGTTCAATATTAGAGGAAAATAGATGGTGGGATCGAACCCACACTAGAGTCTCCATAAATATTATTACTTTCTATTATTATTTTCATAAGCACCAAGTGCATAGGCATTAAATAGAAAGAACAATAAGTTGCATGTGAGAAAAAGTGTGAGAATATTTAAAAACTTGTAAAAATGAGTCGAACAACAGAGGTGGAGCTGTACTGATTATCCGAGACGCGACTGGGGATTTTATTGCTGCCATGGCGTTGCAACCGGAGGGGATTAGGTCGGCTTTAATGGCTGAAATGGCTGCTGCCCGTGAGGCTGCTCTAGTTCTTCTAAAATGGGGTGGGCAGAAGATAATGTTGGATGGAGATGCATTACTGGTTAGAGCTGCTATACAAAATAACGTGGAGGATAATTATGGTCCCCTTGGCCATATATTAAATGATACAAAGAGGTTATTACAATCTGCTCAACAATGGAAGGCAACTTTTGTGCGACGAGGTGCTAATGCAGTGGCACACAGACTCGCTCGTTATGGTCTTACTCTGGCACATCCAGTTTTGTGGTTTGAAGCACCTCCTGATGTAATCTCTGATCTTGTTTTGGAGGATAATTTATAATCTTAATTTCGTTGGTGCGAGACACTCTTTTTCCCTTCATTCTGCTTTTACATGGGAAAGTTTTTATTGAGGCTCATTGCTAGCACCATTTTCCTTTGTTTGTACGTTGTTCCCTTATGAAATGAATATCGTACTTGATTTCAAACCTATAAAAAAATAAAATAATAAATAATAAAATAATAAAATAATAAATAATAAAAAAATTAAAAAAAAAACTATTTTATTAATTATCCGTTGTATTTCTTGCCCCACAAGTAATACACTCATAAATGGATGACATCTTCATGTATCCTAAATAGAATCTACTAATAATTTTACACAATCACATATGTGCTATAATTAATACTACAACATTTTTGAAATGTTTGAGATTACTCTGATTCTAAAAATTACAAACTTAAGAATAATATTAGCAACTTTGTTTCCAAGATTATTAATATATATAACCCCACTATATGTTTGTGGTGTGCTATCCACACACCATTTTTTACTTCTCACACCTCTTGTTAATTTTTGTCCGTTGATCTTCTTCAATTCATCCGATTCGACAACTGAAAACCAAAAATGTGTGGAATAAGTAAAACATGGTGTGTGGATATCACACCCCTTGTCAATAATAAATATATTTATATTTTTTTACTACAGATGTCCAAGATTGTTGATTTTTTAGTTTCAGTGATGAGTTTTTTTTGCTCGAATTTCAGTGGTGAGTTTGTTAAAGGAAGTCTCCCGTTTCACTAATATAGGTATGACGATGATAAATATTTATCGTGAATTCGAAAATAATTTACCTGTTGGCCCATTATTATCGTGCATGTTAATTTGTTGTGGTAAAAATATTTATACATATTTTTCCATTAAAAAGCACAAGAGAAATCAGGCTACACAATAATTAAAATTTTAAAAAAATGCCTATTAAAAACAAGACGCCCAAAAAAATGTGCCAATAAAAAAATGGCTACACATCATCACTTAAACTATAGCTCCTAATCCTTATGCTAATAGTTGGTCTTTGAGTTTTTCTTGTTAGTGAAACAATTTACCTAATAAATGTTTTATCGTTTTTGGATTAAATTTATTTTATTTGGATTCAATATCCTTTATCCTATCATTCTGTCAAATTTATTTTAACTACAGCTTAATCCGCTCATGTATATAAATTTAGCACGTGGATATGACCAAAATTTTGACCTTTGTCATTTAAAAAAAAGAGTAATATTATTCATACCATGTTTTTGTACCACATTTTCATACCGTGGCATTTGATGTGGACAGCCACATCATTTGAATTAATTAGATTTTTAAATTTACTTCATTATTTAATAAACTAATAATTAAGAAAAGCTAGTTAATTAAATGATGATTGTGGTATACGAGGAGTCTTTCTTCTTCTTTTTTTTGGGTTTTGCAAATTTTTAAAATGATGTGGTTGTCCACGTCAGATGCCACCTGTATGAATAGCATTACTCAAAAAAAAAAACCTCAACCAGCTTAAGTAGTTAAATTAGATACAAAGTAGGAGAGTCAAACTGAAAGTCCAACCCAGTTACAATTTCAAATGATTTTAAGTAGCAAAACCTTCAACGAAGTTGTTATATTGGCCACAGATTCAGAGATCAGTTAAACTCAAACTCAAACTCTAATCAAATCCTTTTATCCTTATTCTCCTTATCTAATTTAACAACTTAGGGTTTTGTAAGTCTGCGGAGGGTTATAAATATTACCTCTCATCTACCACTCTTTCACGTTGTTGTATATCTCTGAGTTTTCTCTTTTGTTTTCGTTATTTCCAGTTAGCTTTTGCTTTTTAAGTCAGTTTTGAGTAGATAGTAAAAGGGAAGCAGGCTACAATGGCTGGAGACGGTATAGCTACGACAACGAAAGGTGGAAAAGAATACCCCGGCAAACTCACTGGTAGGGTTCTTCTCACATGTATGGTGGCAGCTACCGGTGGTTTGATTTTTGGCTACGATCTCGGAGTCTCAGGTACATATATAACATGTTTTATGTTTATGAATCCTTTAACTTCCAGATTATATATCACGCCATTGTTATATAATATGAGCTATTGATTTTAAGTTTATGCAGCAACGTTTTAGCGTCCTGTTATCAACGTTTCGAATTATCATATTGGAATATATTTTTTCTTCAGCTTCAACCATAAAAGATACCAACAATGCGCTATACGAGAAAAACTTTTTAAACAAATTAAACACAATCAAACGAAATCACAGATAGCTTCAAAAAGTTTAGAACTGTATGCCCTGAATTGTTCAATTGGAAAATTAGGCGACTGTACCTATATATCCACACTCAAACTTGTCCGCATATAGTTTTGATTTTTTGTTCGTATAAATTAATTGAAGTATCTGACATTGATCATTATGCAGGTGGTGTGACATCGATGGATTCATTCCTGAAAAAGTTTTTTCCAGCGGTTTATAACAAAGAATCCACGGTCAAGCCTTCCGACAATCAGTACTGCAAGTTTGACAGCCAGATGCTGACGCTCTTCACATCGTCACTGTATGTAGCTGCTCTGGTTTCATGTGTTTGTGCATCAACTATAACCAGAAAGTTTGGTAGGAGACGTACAATGTTTTTGGGTGGAGTTCTCTTCTTGATTGGTGCACTCCTCAATGCCGGCGCTCAATACCTTTGGATGCTTGTTGTTGGTCGAATACTCCTCGGTTTTGGCATTGGATGTGCCAATCAGGTACATTATGAATCATGCTTTAATTTTTTCTTTCTAAGTTTAGTATGATCGAGGTCCTAAATGTGGTCTAAATTCAATGTTTTTTTTTTAATGTTACTTAATTTTATCTTAAGTTTTATTTAATTGTTTCAATTTTCGTGTGCAGTCTGTGCCGATCTATGTCTCTGAGGTAGCCCCATACAAATACCGTGGTGCTTTAAACATGATGTTCCAATTGTCAATCACTATTGGAATACTTGCTGCGGGTGTCATAAACTATTTCTTTTCTGAGATTAAAGGAGGTTGGGGATGGCGTTTGAGTTTGGGCGGTGCTGCAGTCCCTGCAGTTATGATCATGATAGGCGCATTAGTTTTACCGGAAACTCCAAACTCTTTGGTTGAGCGTGGTAAGAATGAGGAAGCCAAAACTCAGCTCCTCAGAATCAGAGGCGTTGACAATGTTGACGAGGAGTTTGATGACCTAGTTGCGGCCAGTGGTGCATCCAAGTTGGTAAAAAACCCCTGGAGAACCTTGTTGACCAAGAAATATAGACCTCAGCTTGTCTTTGCACTTGCAATTCCTGCCTTTCAGCAACTCACCGGCATGAATGTGATCACATTTTATGCCCCCGTCTTGTTCAAAACAATGGGATTTGGTGGTAGCGCTTCTCTCATGTCCACCGTGATTACCAACGCTGTTAATGCCCTAGCCACCCTCGTTTCGATTTTCACTGTCGATAAGGTTGGAAGGAGGGCCCTTTTCATTGAGGGTGGTGCTCAAATGTTCATCACTCAGGTTAGTTCCTTTTCTCTATGTTGTTCATATTTTTTTCTTTTCTACTTTTCAGACAAAATAATTTAGCTGTGTTCTATTCTTTTTCTGGCATTAATAGGTGATTATTGGAATTGTAATTGCTCTTAAATTTGGGATTAGTGGCAACCCTGGTGTATTGTCTAAGGGGTTTGCTGATGGCTTGGTGGCCTGCATCTGTATATATGTTGCTGGATTTGCTTGGTCTTGGGGACCTCTAGGATGGTTGGTGCCAAGTGAAATCTTCCCCCTTGAAGTAAGGTCAGCTGCTCAATCCATCAACGTCGCTACCAACATGATCTTCACCTTTGCCATCGCTCAAGTTTTCACTACAATGCTTTGTCACTTAAAGTTTGGTTTGTTCTTTTTCTTTGCATTTTGGGTCGTGATCATGAACGTTTTCATTTACAAGTTATTGCCAGAAACTAAAGGTGTTCCGATTGAAGAAATGCACACTATTTGGCAAAAGCACCCCTTTTGGAAAAAGTATGTCATTGAAGACGAAGGTATTGCCATGGTCAAGGGAGGACATCACGTCTAGATGTTTATTTTTAAATTTTTGTTTAGTATGAGGTTTAATTTCACTTTGGAACATTTTTTTGGATATTTATTGGGTCTATTTTCTGTAAGTTTTTTTCTAGTGAAATAATATTGGTTACTTATTAGAGAAGTTCTTCAATTGATGGTTCAAATGGTCGAACATTATGAGGACTACGCAATTCTCTTCGTAAAACAATCAGAGTATGTGCAAAAATTGTTTCTCTGTTTGATTAACAAGTGGTTAAAATTTTGATTAATACATTTAGCTCATTGGTTAACGATGTGATTAATGGTAAATTTTGGGTTTAGTTGGCTTTCACTGGATTGACCACAAACTGATCCTTTTAACTATTCATCTAAGTTCAATCCGTTAAGCTCTAAATTCAATCCGTTAAGCTTATGGGTATAATGATTGCACGCGAAATGACATGTTCTATTAACGAGTTAACCATTTCACCCGTTAAAAACAATTTGTCAATTTAATCAAAATATTTGAATACAAGCTTATGCTACTTATATTACTGAAGAGATAAACGATGAGCACGATGAGCTTCGCATTCAAAATCAAGGAACTGAGAGGTTCGTGGAGGGAGGTGAGGGATCATGTAGACGTTGAAGCTAAAAGTCCAAGGAGGGATCGGGGTTTTCATGTTGACGAAATTACAAAGTCACCTTTGTTAACAGATATAGAACAGTTAATAATTTTAGCGGGTGAATTGGTTTGGTTGACGGACTGGTGCAAATTGTTACCTCTAATTAATGGTACATTACCCCCACATGTACCACCCAGTAATTTATTGAAACAAAAATCAGTCATTTCCATAATAAAAAATCATATACGCATTGTTAATGTTTGGGACAAAAACTGACTGTAAACTGTTGCATTTTTTTTTAATGACCGTAAATAATTTATACTAAATTTATCTAAACTGTGAAGAGGACAGGAGTTGAACCGAGATTGCAGTGAGTTGAAGAAAGAAAACCCTATCTAAAATAATCTCAACCAAGTCATTGTATTTTTTGACTAAGATTCTAACAGTTAAAAATCCTATAGCGCCATAGAAAATCACCCAAGGGACGTAGTCTGTCTAGAGTCTAATTGTCCCAAGAAAAAAGAAGAAATAAACATTATCAAACAACTATATACATGTGAAATTTTGGTTAACTCAAGATGCTTGCAAAACCTTCTGAAACTTAGAATCTTCTCATTTTATTCTCCCATCGGGTCCAATATTGCTTTTGCTTCATGAGAAATTCCTCTATAGTTTTCGAATACCCGTCAGCTATATATAGCCTATGCTTTGCTCGAAGATAGCATCAATGAGGGAAAGAGTACCTTAACATTTATTATTGTTCAACTGATAAGGCGGCCTCCTCTGTACGAGAGGGCCTCCATTTCCGATCAAATGTACCCCTTTCCACAACATTTTCCTTTGGGAGCTTCTTCAGCTTCTCATCAATGAGCTCCAACAACTCTTGCAAGCCAACTCCCATTAAGGCAGATGTTCTTACATGTGGACCGGACTGAACTGGTGATTGCACTTGCTTTTCTGTTCCCCAGTCCTTAGGATATTCACTTTGTTGGTCATCCGTAGTTTTCAAGGCTCCCCAAGGATCTTCGACATCTTCTGATGCCAACCAACCATCAGAGTAATCACCTTCTTGGTCATCCATAGCTTCAAGATTCTCCGATGACAGATCGTTTTCTGATCCTGAGAACTCACATTCCATATCTTCTTCTCCTGAGAATTTGCTAGTCTCACCATCTTCACCATCAAAAAGACACTCATTAAAATCTGCGCCGTCCTCCTCATGGTCAATCTGAGGAATTCCAAAGGATACAGATAAATGCATCAGCGAATTTTTTTTTTTTACTTTTAGTTCCATTTTGGTAATTTTACAAGTGGAGAGACCAACAATACCTTATTCCAAACTTCTATCATGTTTTCCAGCTTTTCCTTGGACACACCAATTTGGTCAAGAACTTGTAATACAGTTGATCGATGCTCATCAAGATTAGGTGCCGTACAATCCAACACATGCTGAAAGGATAACATTTATTAGATGTGACAGTATTAATTAGCCCAAACCCGAAATGTTAATCTCTCTGCTACTGTGTATTATCTCTATTGCATATCATATCTGATGATGTACGATACCACACAGAAGCTCAGAAACACATCATTAGCGGGAAGTTGATCACATCGTATTAATTTGTATCATAAAATTTATTTCAAATGTACATGTGGAAAAACCTGAAATGAAAGGACAAGTAATTAATCGTACCACAAGCAGATCAGCTTCCACAACTTCTTCTAAAGTTGCATGAAATGCTTCCACTAGCTACAAAAGTAGTTTCTATGAGCAACGAACAGCATTAGTGATAAGACACAAAATAAGTAAAGTAGTTTGGACATGCTTCTGTATACCTGCACTGGCAAATCTGATATAAATCCGACTGTGTCACTCACGAGCACTTTCTTCCTGAAGATTAGATACTCAGAATAAGAGCAAAAGTTGTTCTAGAAAATCATCCAAGAAACAACACATTATCAAAATTCCAAAATACAATGAACGAGAAGTAAAGTTATCATTGCCGGTTACCCTGAAGGAAGAACAACACTTCTCAATTTTGGATCAACTGTAGCAAACAATCTGCAAACAGAACACATCTTCGTCAAGATATTAAAAACTAACATCGAGGCTTAAAATACATATGGTTATACATGAATAACATGTTGTGTGAGTGGAATATATTACCGAGAATCACTGTACAGATCACTATTTGAGATGGCACTTACTAATGTAGATTTCCCCTATCACAAGAAGTGAGAATTAAATGTTTAGATAATTGGTGCAAATTGAACAAGAAACAAATACAGTTGGTTAGACCACATACAGCATTTGTATACCCAACAACAGCAACAGTAGGTAAACCTTGACCATAAGATCCTCCATGATTCTTGCGACCAGCGCGTTGCACAGCTCGAGTACGACGAACATCTTGAATTTGCGATAACAGACTATTCCTCCTTTCTGAAATTCTGAGATTATAGTCCAGTTAAGTGGAAGCACATACGCAATAATAGTCATCTAGACTCCAGACCTAGATCAATAGCACTCTTATTTATATACAAGAAAAGAAGAGTAGCGACAAAACTTTGAGCTTTAATTTAGAAAAGAAAAGAGGTACCGAAATGAAACAGGTCAAAAAGAAAAGAAAAAAGGAATAAGTAAAAAGAAAGAAAATTGTATTAGTTGGAATCTAGTGGTTGATATAGGCATAAGACCGTTTGATAATGAATTGGCTGAAAAGCTAGTGCTTTTTCTTCATAAGCTTAAAGAAATAGCCACTTGCAGTGAAACTTCCGTAAAACCAGAGCATCCAGAAATAAAGAAACAGAACATATTAGAGTCAAGGAATGAACCTTCGTCGTTGAAGCTGAAGTTCAGTTTCTCCTGCTCCACTAATGAAACCACGTCCCCCACTTCCTCTCCTGCAATCAAGACCTATCTAGTCAAAACCTTCTCTAAGTATGGACCGAACAACTAAGTAAATTCTTTGGTCTACTTAATTTTTTCAAATTTAGACAAAACATTACCCTCGGGCACTAACAACTTCAGCTTCTCCATCCATTCCAAAAGTAGAGCGTCCAGCTTTGCCACGCAGTCGTACAAGTCTTGTTTTCTTATACATTAGAGCCGCTAATTCAGCCTGTAAAATAAAGTAAAGAAAGTGCCACAGATCCTTCAAAGCTCTTCACCTTCACTAAAATACTATCTCCTTAACCAAAGATAACACCAATACCTGTAGCTTTCCCTCCTTTGTGCAGGCATTAGAATTGAATTTCACTAAAATACTATCCTTAACCAAAGATAACACCAATACCTGTAGCTTTCCCTCCCTTGTGCAGGCATGAGAATTGAATATCTCTATTATAAGACCCACGCGGTCCAACACCGCCTTTCCCAAAAATTTCTGCCATTCAAAACAGCATTACTAAAGTTAATACCATTTTTCAATTTTCATCATATAAACTTTGGTGTGGGACAAATAAGATCCAATTTTTCTCAGGCACGAAGAAAAACTGAATATGCATAATTCACTTGCCTCCAAATTCCTCTGCTGAATCCCAGACAGAATTGTATTTATAAATACAGCATCTACTTCACCCTGTTAAGATTACACAAATTTAGAGCGATAGTCTACACTAAATTAATGTAAACTACAGGAGAAATAAATAACTTCTCCAACATTCCACAAATACATATGTGATAAAAAATGATCAGAAAAACAAAACAAAACAAAAAGAAAGCTCTTACCTTTTGCTCCACAGCATTCAGATGGCATTTCACAACATCCAAAGTCCCTTTTCCAAAATATGTATCTGCAAAATCCAAAATTTAATCCAATGGGGTTTACCATTTACATCAAAAATTGAAAAAATAAATACATTGAAAAAATAAAATTAAAAATAAGGACAGACCTGCGCGGGTTTGGCGTCGAACAATGGGGTTTTGAACAACAACATGGGGAGGAATTTCCTTATCGAAAAAATCGATATCGAAATACCCATCTCGTTGTTCTTCAAGAGAATTGGCGAGGCAGAGAGCTTCGTTGAGCTTGGCCTGCAAGAAGGTATCGGGGCGGAGGCGGGGCTGGACGACGAAGAGCTTGGGAGGGACCGTTGGATCTCTGTTGAAAACCGAAACGGCCTCGTTTGTGTCCACCTTGTCTTGCTTCGACGAGGAGGAGGAGGAGCCGAAGGAGTGGGAAGTCGGAACCGAAGGCGGTGGTGGGGTTTGGTTTGGGGTGGAAGTTGAAGTGAGATGGGTTAGGGTTTGGGAGAATGACCTCAGAGGATTCCGCGAGAGAGAGATGGTTCTCAGCATTTGAACCCTGTGAATTTTTCCAGCTGCAGCTTCTTCTTCGATTGGAAAAAACCGGTGTGTTTTGAGTTTGATCTGCAGAAGTAAGCTCTGGTGAGGAAGACGGTAGTTGGGCCTATTATTTGGGCCAAGAAAAACAACATAGGAAAGGAAGTTGGGCTCTTTATAATTGTTTCATCTCTCATTGTTGCTAAACATAAACTTTCCAAGCTCAACCATGCCAAGCAGAAGCTCAAGTTCGATTTACCAAGGAGCTGAGTTTGGTTATATGTTTTATGAGCTTGGCCAAGCTTGAGCACCAATAATATCATCTTATCAACATTGGCGTAACATAGCACAGTTGAATCTATTTGACATATCTTTGTTCGGCAGACGCTTAACATAATATAGAGCAACAAATTATCCAAACCAGAAATTGTTAGCCATTGGTTAAAGTTGTCTTAATTTTACCTTTTCACTTAATAACATGGTTTTGCTCGACGAATTCCTAATATTTTGTCACCTAAACCTTATTTTTATTTTCTTTTTTGTTCCATTTTATATTTTGAATTGTACAAGAAAATCAATACATATTTATATATTTAAAATAAAAAAATAAAAAAAGACCTTTGCGCATTGCAATGCCAACATTTCACCCGACCCAAAATCGAGGCGTGCTAGCCGCCACGTGAGGGTGACATAGCCAAGAGCGCTATGCAGAAGTCCTAGAGTGAACAATGTGAGGAATTAAAAACCGAACGAAATAATTTACAATAAGAAGATAAGTAAGTGAGAGCGATAAAAACGAAAGCATAAAACACATTATCAGAGTTCGAGTAACCTAGGTGCAATCCAGAACCAAGTGGTACTAAATAAACGATAGACAAAAAGTCCTACATGGACGGTGCCCTGTCAAAATTGCAACTATGCCTCGTTCGGTTTGCACGACCTAGGTGATATTTGATCGTGCAGTCGTAATTAATCAGCAGTTTTATCCACCTTCGCTGACAAAAGTTCAAATCTCTCTAAGTAAACAGATACTGGAGACCCTTATGATCTGTAAAGATCCTACATCTCTCACCATAAAGATAGTGCCTCCAGATTTTCAATGCAAACACAATCGCTGCTAACTCAAGATCGTGAGTAGGATAGTTCATCTCATGAGGCTTCAACTGTCTCGAAGTATAAGCGATCACTCTGTCGTGTTGCATTAATACGCAACCTAAACCATTCAACGAAGCATCGCTGTAGATCTCAAAGTTACCACTATCGTCCGGAAGTGCCAACACCGATGCATGAGTGAGACAATACTTTAATTGCTGAAAGCTCTGCTTGCAATTATCATCCCACTCGAATCTAACACTCTTTATGGTTAGCCTCGTAAGCGATAACGCAATAACTGAGAAGTCTTGAACAAACCGTCTATAGTAGCCTACTAAACCAAGGAAAATCCATATGGTTCGTGGCTACTCCCAATTTTCCACAGTCGCTATTTTTTAAGGATCCACTGGATACCTTGAGCTGAAATAACGTGTCCCAAGAATGCCACTTTATCTAACCAAAATTGACATTTGCTAAACTTTGCATATAACCGATGTTCCCTCAGCTTTTTCAGCACCGACGTAAGATGTCGCACATGCTCTGCTTTCGATTTAGAGTAGACTAAAATGCCGTCGATGAAGAAAGGACAAACTGGTCCAAGTACTACTGAAATACTCGGTTCATCAAATCCATGAAGGCAGCAGGTGCATTAATCAACCTAAACGGAATCACTAAGAACTCATAATGACCATATCGGGTTCTAAACGCCATCTTAGGGACATCCTCACTCTTAATCTTCAGCTGATAGTAGCCAGACCGCAAGTCGATCTTCGAGAACACACAAGCTTCTCGCAGATGATTAAACAAATCATCAATACGTGACAACGAATAAAAGGTTCTTAATCGTCACCTGATTCAGCTACTAGTAGTCTATACACAACCTTAAGATACCATCATTCTTTCGCACGAATAAGACTGGAGCTCACCAAGGGAAAGTACTAGGCTGTATAAAACCTTTATCCACTAACTCCTGTAACTGAATTTTCAACTCTCGCAACTGAGCAAGAGCCATCTAATAGGGAGTCAATGATTGATAGGAGCATATTTATGCACCTTGGTTTAGCTTGTTCTTGTGCATTTAGAGTGTTTTTCCTTAGTAAAGTAGTCTTTTAAGCTAGTTTTATGTATTTTCAGGTTTTAAGGGCAAAGTAAGCAAAATGATGCATTTTGGAGCCTTTTGGAGCAATTTAGAGCTTGGAATGGATATCATATGCTTGGAGCCAAGAGGATGGACGAAATTGATGACTTGAAGATGATGATTCCTACTTAAGCAAGGTTTCCTAGTTGAAGTAGGAAAATCCCTAATGGAAGTGGAATCCTAGTTGAATTAGGATTCCTAGTTGAAATTGGTTTCCTAGTTGAATTAGGATTCCTAGTTGAATTGGGATTCCTAGAAGATTGAAGTTTCCTACTCAAACAAGGTTTCCTACTTGAAGTAGGAAAGGCAAATCCCAATGGCCTCAAGTTGCAACAACAAGAAAGTTTTCCAAGTTCAAGAAGGAGAATAATTCCCAGATGAAGAAGGATTAATTTTCCTAGTGCATGAAGGTCTCCTAAACATTGTTGGACACAAGGGAAGGTTCTAGAATACCTTATCCCTTCTAGTAGCCTTATCCCCTTCTTGCCGCGGGTTTCACCTAGTTCCCTTAGGTTTTGGGTCTTCTAGAACACCTTATCCCTCCTTGCCGCACCTAGCTTCTAGAAAACCTGATTTCCTTGCCTTGTGTTTGTTTTCCAGAAGCTCTTATCCTAATCCTACAAAGGTGGCGCCTATTTCCTTAGGTGTAGCTTCTAGAAACCTGATTTGGTGCCTTGCATTTACACTCTAGAAACTTAAAAGAACCTGCACCTAATTCCTTCTAGAAAACCCTAAATAGGTGGCGCCTAAACCCTTCTAGAAACCTTGCAAATCTGCCGCAAGTCTCCCTTGTCCTTTGGGGTTTCCTACCTTCTAGATGGCCTATTCCTATGGGGTTTAGATGATGTATTCCTTCTCTGATTCCTAAGCCTAAAACCTGCACCCTAAACCCTATAAATAGACCCCATTGCCGCACCATTTAATTCATTCACTCCTCCACATTCAGAAATTCACAATTCACTCTCCCTTTGCCGCAGAAATCAACCACCATTCTCCATATTTTCCAAGCCTTTGCCGCACCCCCCATCCCTCCTAAACACTACCATACCATCCCACATCCATTCATCCATACACATACTATCCAAAACCTGTCCCTAGACCTTGTGCCGCAACAAAGAGGAGGAGAAGAGGGCTTGGACGTTCATGCAATTCAAGTTCGAGTCACTGGAATTTTTAGGTGTTTTATCTCCTTTGATTTCAATGTTTAAATTTAATTCTCTTTGTCTTGTACGTATGAGGAACTAAACCCCCCCTTGGCTAGGGGGGATTCGAAACCATGATCATGTTTGCTATATGATTTGATTACCTCTAATTGCGTTTCATAAGTTGTGAATTCAATTTACTTATCTATTTGAATTAAATTGATTTGTGTGTGTTGGTTGAGAGTGCACGCTTAATTGTCATGCATAAATCTAATGCTAGGATATAAGGAAGTTTCACCTAATCGTTACAAACTTATCTTCACAAGTGGTAAAGGTTGATGATCTCAATCGTGTTAAGTAAATTCTTGGCATAAGTTTCATGCAATTCATAGTAACGAGTGCTTCGTCAATGCTTATGGTTTTCAAAGAACTTAATGATTCTTGCTTGTATCTCAATTATGCAATTCATGTAGGGAACTTGTGGGGAATGCTTTGGGTTGTCGTATGCAATCATCCAATTCAATAACGTTAGGAAAATCTGAGGGTTAATTAGTGCAATTCACGGTTAATCTGGAGCGTTGAGGATTCATGGTTTATTGAAAAGCAATTAGAAATCGTTTTGTATGCAAGTATGGCATGTGTGGAGATGAACCCCTTAGCTATCCTTCCATCCATTGATTTAAACCAATTTCGTTTTAAAATTTGTTCGTTTTACAAAGTTTTAAGTTTTGTTTTCAAATTCGTCAAAACCAAAATCCCCCTTTACTTTCTTGTTTAAAAGTGCTTAGAATCTGTTTAGTTTGTGTTTTTAAAGTGTCTCGAGTCAAGTTATAACAATTTTCGTCCAAATTCTTCTTTAGTGTTCAAAACTGCCCAGAAAGTGGTTTTAAGGCAGTTTTGAGTGTTTTCTTGCTGTTTTGAGTCTTTTGGTTTGTTTTAGTGTTTTAAAGTTTGATTTTGCATTCTTTGAGTCTAGTTTAGTGGTTTATACTTTGTTTTTACGTTTTTGAGTCAAATCCAAGTGATTAACAATCTCTCGTAATCCCCGGTCCAGAACGATCCCTACTTACATTCTTCACTACAATTGATAAAAAGAGGGTTTAATTTGTGTGCTTATATATTTCACATCAATGATATATGGTTCGTACTTGGCAATAAATCGATGGCGAACTCTACGTCTCGATCCGGCGGCAATCCCGGTAAATCGTGAGGGAATACATCAGGAAAATGCCTAACCACCCTAACATTCTCCACACTACTAAGAGCACTATCATTCAGTACGACATGTGCCACGTACCTCTGACAACCTTTCTTTAGCAACTTCTTAGCTCTCACAGAAGAAATGATGCCATGTCTCACGCCGCTACGCTCGCGGACAAATGTAACCATAGGTAGCCCCAGACGATGAAATGTAACTTTCTTCTCATAGTAATCAATATTGGCTTGATTATAATGTAGCCAATCAATGCCCAAGATGACATCAAACTCAACAATATCCAACGAGATGGGGTTAGCTAGCATAACCACATCCTCCACTAACACGAGGCACCCTGGGTACATCCAACTAACCTGACACGTCTCTCATCTAGGCATCGAAAACTCTAACTCAAACCCGAGAGGTGTGGGACTAGGTTGCGTTAATTAAGCAAATGTATGAGAGATAACCGAATGAGTAGCACCATAATCAATCAACACTCTAGCAAAGTGACCAAGAATGTTTAACGTTATCAAATCAGGATTGTTTTGAGCATCATTCACTGAGAGGTTATGAATACAGCCTTGAGGCTGCTGCCGTCCACCTCGACCTCTACTCGACTAACCAGGTGTACTACGGCCCTATCCAGTATAATTAGGCTGTCTGGATGACCCGGTACTGCTAGAAGCAACCTCTCCATGCTGGGACTGTCCTCCAGAATACCATTGTGATCCACCGGCTGGATAAGGAAGATATGGGGTATACCTTCCAGGGTACTGAGGATACCTGCTCGGGTAACTACTTGGGTAATATGGATCTTGAGGATATGGGTACGGCGCGGCAGAATAAGGGGCGACATCACCCTGATAATTGTAAGTACCCCCACAACTCGTCTGACCATAGCCACTCAGTGCTGGAGTCTGCTGACTTGGAACTGGCGATGGTAAAGAAGGCATATGGGGCCTCTGCTAACTCTGTGGATAATTCGCTACCCGATGTCTAATCTGTCCATAAGTAAAACATCCTCAACTGCCCTATCTACACTCGCCAACATGTCGACTGTTACACCTCCGACAATACGATCCTACTGAACCACTAGAACCGCTAGCATCTTGCTGCCTCTGAAAACATGGGCCTCCGGTGAACCTGCCCCCTCTCCTCTCACATGTGGAACTTATGCCCCCACTAGACGAACTTGAACTAGCCCCACTTTTTTTTTAAACTCTGAGTCTTCTGGAGTCCCTGCGATGACTAACCTTTGCCTTTATCATTTTTCTTTGGATCTTTTTTCTTCTCTTCTTCCTCGCTGTCACTAGGCATATTCTTAGAATCCTCAATCTGTAATAAAATCTCGTAGAACTCATGGTAGGTACTTCAGGGGGTCGTGGTCGCCATCAAGCGCCACTTCTTACAAGTACCTAACTTGAATCGACGAAGCATCTCCGCTGGGTTTGCCACAACCTCTGGATGATAACGGGACAAATCTGTGAACTTCCTATAGTACTCATTAGCCGTCATCTTCTTTTGCCTCCAACTCGTAAATTCCTGTTTCTTGTTGTCAATGTACGCGGGAGGAATAAATCTTTTATAGAACAACTGTTTAAATACCTCCCAATCTTTAGCTTCCTCCTGAGGTAATTCATCGGCCTGCTGCTCCCACCATGATGCCGGTTCCTTGCCCAGGAACCAAGTGGTCGTCTCTAACCACCTGTTTGCGGCCAGACTCCCCTGACTCTGCATCAATCTGAAAGTCTTCTCAAGGTGAATCAACCATTTCTAGGCACCCTCGTGCCCCTCATTGCCCATAAAAGTGTTTATCTTCAAATTATAAATAGACTCTAGAGGGGTCCTCTGGGGAAGACGAAGCGTCGACTTAATAACATTAGCTATAGCTTCCCTTAACTAAGATATACCAGGGAAGCTAAGCTCAAAAGAAGGACGTGGCTCTCGACCAGGTGGCAAGGTTCTGACGAAAGACACCAAAATAATTAGAATATTCACAAGATATACACGACTGCCAAACCTAGGCTCTGATACCAAACTGACATACCTCAACCCAAAATCAAGGCGTGCTGGCCATCACGTGAGGGTGACATAGCCAATAGCGCAGTGCGAAAGTACTAGAGTGAACAATGTGAGGAATTAAAAACCGAACGAAATAATTTATAATAAGAAGATAAGTAAGTGAAAGCGATAAAAACAAAAGCATAAAACACATTATCAGAGTTTGAGTAACCTAGGTGCAGTCCAGAACCAAGTGGTATTAAATAAACAATAGCCAGAAAGTAATACATAGACGGTGCCCTGTCAGAATTGCCTCGATGCCTCATTCGTCACCAACGTTACCGCTACCTAAAACCTGGAGGGGTGCAAAACAGAAAATGTGAGTGGGCAAAAACAAAGCTTTTCCAAAATCATTTCAATATCAAAGTAATAACCCCTTTCTGTAAAACCTGTATACTTTCCCAGAAAATACCATACATACTGATATATCAAATCATGCTGGAAAATGATAAATCTCAAATATATCATCCTAGAATACGCCATGTCGAATATCCAATCCAACAGTATAAGCATCAAGCAGGTGAGATAAATCAAATCATAAAATGCCAGCAATATCAATACGTCAACTGGAGTCACCTAACGTGACCTGTACAGCTGAATCTATAGCTCCTCAACCAAATCATGCACATGGGTCAGAACCACCTATAATGGTCTATACGACAGGCTGGGTGTATAAATACGCTCAGTGCTACGATCACGTGAAGCCTGTGCGATGAATCGCAAGTCACCTACGAGTCGGAACCACCTATAGTAGTCTGTACGACAGGTTGGCATCTGCCTTAGATCCAAGGTGAGCGTATAGTGCTGGAGGTGAACGATCACGTGAAGGTTAGGCCCTACTCTGGCGGAGCACAAACACCGGGGTGTAGGAATATGAGTTATATGCCAATCTCATCGTCATCACAACTATCACTAATAAGTATACTCACCTGACTTACCTGATCGTCTGCAGCACCAAAGCATAACCAACACAATCATAATAATAATATCAACGATATACGACATGGCATTTCAATTTATAAACCATTTAAAAACGTAATTTTTGGGAAAATACCATTGATATATATATATATATATATATATATATATATATACCGAAAACAAAAGCCCACTCACTGATACGTAGAAGTGTCGTAGCCTCAGAGCCTGGCGTGGCTGTACTTGTCCTCTGGATAGGCTTTACCTATATGCGAAACAACTATAAAACCGTCAATTACACGCACATGACCAACATTAGGTAATAACTTCTTATACATTGCTCAATTAGGGTGTTTGAATATACCAACACACTCTACTCAAACCCACGAACACCCCCATATTTTTAGAAAAACTTTCTGATGCTCCACGCGCCGGTCAAGGCACGGCCACACGCGCTACCCACGTGCCTGGCACACGGATAGAATCCCTAACGTTGTTAAGGAATATTTCGTCAGATTTAACCTAACTTTGTTAGGAATATTCCATCAACTTTGACGGAATATTCCGTCATCTCCTATCTCAGTTCACCAGAATCTGGGCCCGGCAACCGCTGCGTCGCCAGATTCTGGAAAAATGTCAAACTTGAATTTCTTGCTTATTTTTCGACCAATTTCCACGATTCTTTCACTAAAATGAAGTTTAGAACTAGAAGAAGAGTTTTATACCTCTTTAAAGCACAAAACATGACGAAAACTCGCCGGAGAAAAACCATGAAACTCGCTAAATCTCGAACTCACGATCCCGACGTCCAAAAACAGCCACACTTGCTCTCCGAGCTTTGTGAGAAGGTTCTAAGACTCCATGTGATCTTAGAATCCCTCAAAACTCCCTGAGTTGCGAGCACATGAACATTGCCATTAATTGTGCACTTGGGTTTCAAGGGTTTTTACCAATGAACTCACTAGGTTGCAAGGAACATGAAGGAGGTACTAGTAACCTCGATTCGTGACTGGGTTGGGTGATGGAGGTGAGTCCATACAGATATGGTGAAACGGGTAGAATCCTCGAGAAGAAGAGAGAAAATGATAGAAATGGAAATGGGTGTGCACATGTGCATGTGGGTGTGTGTGTGTGTGTGTGTGTTTGTGTGTGTGTGTGTGTCTGTTTAATCCAATCACAACTAAACAAACCCAAGTTCTTATTGGTCCAAAAACATGGGAAGACAAGGAAAATGTCCAAGGATATGGGAAGAAATCCAATGGGCCCAAGACATGGCCCAATCACACACACACACGTCCACTAACGAGTAAGGGCAAAACGTCATTTCACGCCGTCAATAAAAGTGTTCCGGGACAGGCTGTCACAGCCGCGTAAACCTCTTTTTAATACTAAATATATTTTTTTTCCTTTTCTTATTTCTTCGAAAAAGTACTTTGTGCAGCGAAATATACTTCATTAGCTAAACCCTATTTATTTTGTATTTCTTAAATTGTAAAAATATATTTTCTTTAAAAAAAGATTAAAAAAAAACTTCGTGCGACGAAATCCTATTTATTTCCTTTTTTTATTTCAATTTATATTTTAAATTATAAATGCGATGACATTCCAATATTCTGTTGCCTAAACCCTATTTATTTATTTTTTGTTTGATTTTATATTTTAAATTGCAAAAACAATCATTTTCTATTTTATATTTTGAAAACCTTTTATTTTTTTATTAATTTATATTTTAAATTTAGAAAGAAATTATTTTTATTTTTAATTTTTTTTAACTTTGAGCGACAATATCATAATATTTCGTCTCTAAGTCCTATTTATTTTCTTTCTTATTTAATTTCATTTGTTAAATTGCAAACGGAAATTATTTTATTATTTTAAACCTTTCCTCGGTGAAATTCCAATATTTTTGTCACTCGGAACTTATGAGAATGAAAAAGATGAAAAAATAATCATATTTTCTAAAGTTCATCACATTTTTGCATAGACGATCTTAAGGAAAATACAAGTGCATATTAGAAGGGACATGGATGATGTAATTCTAATTTTGATTTACAAAATTCTAGTACGTATAAGTGATAAAATGTAATTCAATTAATTAATGATTGACATTTACACATAGTTCAACCAACACTTGTAGTTTGCCAATTAACTTATTCACAATTTTCTCAATGTATTTCTCTATTCTCTCACCTCTCCTCTTTCTTTCCCTCTCTCCAAATTTGACCATCTCCCTCTCTATCATTCTCTATCACATTTACTGTCTCCTCTCACTCACACTCAATCTCTCATCTCTCACTCTCACTAACTCACTTTCTCCTCTCTCTCTCTCTCTCTCTCGCCAAAAGGTATTTTCTCCCTAAATTTTAATTTTTTTCATTAATATGAGTTTTTGAGTTGATTTTGAGTTTAGGGGTAGTGTGAGATCTCACATCGACCAACAAAGAGGGGGTGATGTGCCTTATATGTACATACTCCCCTCCCTATAGCATGAGGCCTTTTGGGGACTCACTGGCTTCAGATTCAGTGGGAACTCCGAAGTTAAGCGAGTTTGGGCGAGAGTATTCCTATGATGGGTGACTCATTAGGAAGTTCTCGTGCCGAGTCCCCAAAAACAAAACCGTGCGGGTTGGGCCCAAAACGGACAATATCGTCCTATGGCGAAGCCGGTTTAGGATGTGACAAAATGGTATCAGAGCCACTCTGCCATTCGGTACGAATGTGCCAACGAGGACGTCGGGTCCCTGAGGGGGGGTGGATTGTGAGATCCCACATTGACCAACAAATGCCTTATATGTACATGCTCCCCTCCCTATAGCATGAGATCTTTTGGGGACTCACTGGCTTCAGATTTGATGAGAACTCCGAAGTCAAGCGAGTTTGGGCAAGATCATTCATAGGATGGGTAACCCACTGGGAAGTTCTCATGCCTAGTCTCTAGAAACAAAATCGTGCGGGCCAAGCCCAAAGCGGACAATATCGTGCTACGGTGGAGTCGGTCTGGGATGTGACATGTAGGGTTTGGGATTGGGTCTAAGGTGAAGGGTGGAGTTTAGGGTTGGATTTTAGGTGGGGGTGGGGTGGTTGTAAGCTTTAGGTTCAAGTTTGGGGGTAGGGGTGGGGGTGGGCTCTCGGCTTGGGTTAGCTTCGGGCCTTGAAGGGTTGTGTTCTACGTAAGTTTTTTGTTTTCAAAGTATAGTTGCTTAGGTTCTTCAAAACAAAAAAAAATAGTTGCTTAGTAAAATTAAGTTTTGATTATAATTTGTTTGTTCTTGTAAATGTTGGTTGGTTGCTTGAAATAAGTTGATATAAATATTCACAACTTATGATGAATGTTATATTTTGGGGTGTGATATCCACACACCTTTTTTTACTTCTCCCACACTTTTTTAGTTTCCGACCGTCTGATTAGATGAATTGAAGAAGATCAATAGACAGAAATTAACATGGGGTGTGTGAGAAGTAAAAAGGGGTGTGTGGATAGCACACCCGTATATTTTTAGGGAAGGTTTTACCATTTTTATTTTATTTTATAATTTTATGTTGGTTCTTGGTTATTTGATCATGTTTGTTTTCGCAGGGAATCGTCGAGACTTTGAAGGTGGAAGTTGAGGAGTTGAGGATCAGGATGCTATCGCACCATATCGCCTGCCGCCGCCACCAGAGTATTTGTAATAGGATTTTACTATATTATGTTTCTATGCACACTATTAATATAATATATTATTGAGAAGTTGACCACTATTTCTTATATGTAATTTTATTTTAAATATGTTAATTAAATTAAATTAATTTAAAAATTATATCCATACAATTATATTGACACACCCCGACCCGAAAGTGGGGCGTGCTGGCCGTCACGTGAGCGTGACGTAACCATGTGCACAGTGCGGAAGCGAGATTCATAAGAAGAATACAAACGAATTAAAACCAGGCCACTAGCAACCTAAGAACATAGTGCGCTAAAGTGCGAAGTTTAAGAGTTTATACAAAACCAGAGCATACTAAGTCAATGCAGTCAAGCATGAAATAATAAATTCAAATAACACCAAAGGGTGTCCTACATAATGAGAAGTCTGTCAGAACTGCCGAACGATCCTCGTTAGCCACCAACGATACTCTAGCTACCTAGAACCTGGAAGGTGAAAAACAAAGTTGAGTGGGTCAGCAAAACAAATCTTTTCAAAATCATTCTTTTCTCAAAAGTATAACCACTCTCCGTAAAACCTGTATAATTTCCCAGAATCAAAGTATATACTCGTATATAAGTAAATCTCGAAATCATGATGGAAATATGAATGTATGCCATGCCAAAGGATTACAACTGAAATCTAAATCATAACTCTGTGGATGTGATTAAATGTCAAGTATTCATCTCGGCCCTCGGCCGTATATATATCTCATAATCAATCTCAATAATCAACTCAGCCCTCGGCTGTATAACATCTCATAATCAACTCATCATATCATGTATATCAATCCTGCACACAAATCAATACCACCTCTAGTGGTCTACACATCATCACTGAATATAGAATAATTATGCTCTAGTGCTACAATCACGTGAAGACTATGCAAAGGATTCGCGGGTCACCTACGAGTCGAACCCACTTATAATGGTCTATATGACAAGACTGTGCACCTAACTTGGATCCAAGGCGAGCATGCGGTGCGGGAGGTGAACATCACATGAAAGACTGTGCCCCTAACTCTGGGCGGGAGCACTAATATCTAGGTGCAGGTGTATGAGCTATAATCACATCACATCATTCATTCTCATTCTCATTATAACCATTATATAACCTTACCTGACACTTACCTGTGCATCCGCAGCACCATCATATATATATGCAATCATTAATGCATCATTTAAAATAAATAAATACTTTGCATGACACTTCAAAACGTATAATCATTTAAGTTCATTTTCTGGGAAAAGTAGTAATATATAGGTATATACGGAAAAACAACTGCCCACTCACTGATAAGTAGCCGAGTCATAGCCCTCACGCTTAACCTGGCTACGATCGTCCTCGGGATATGTCTCACCTATATGAGAATTTACTGAAATAACGTTATTTAAGCACATATACAGAACTACGGGAATAACTTCTCATACATAGCTCAATTATGGTATTTGAATATACCAACGTGACCTACTCGACGTCACGAACGTCATGATATTTTTAGAAAAAAATTTCTAGGGCCCACGCGCCTGGAGGGGCACGGTGCCATGTGCCCCCACGCGCATCGTCTTCAACCTCCAGACGCTGGGAAATCTCGTCGGCACTGGAAACTAGGCAGAATTTCAAATCACCATATCTACTTCATTTTGGCACCATTTTCAACATAATTGGTACCATTTTAAAGATCTCAACAAGACTAACAAAACCGTACATTCCCCGACCTCTAACTCATGGGGAATTCACCGGAAAAAGCTTCGATATTCCTGTCAAACCTGCAACTCGTCATTTCCCGACGTCCAAAATCTTCAAACGAATGTCCCCGAGTTTCGTGGAGACGTCAAGAAGCTTGCTATAAGCTTAGAATCCCCTAAAAATCACGTATATGAAAATGCATGAACAGTGATAATCTCGGAGTTAAGTGGTGCGACGTGAAAACGATACTATCCTTACCTGCAATTTATATGGATGAACTCGTATTGACGAGATGAAGATGATGGTGGTCTTTGTTTCCTCGATCTGTGAGGTTTAGGGTGAGTTCGAGTGATGTCCGTACGATGAGGAGGAGAGAGAGGGTGAGTTCGAGAGAAAGAGAATCTAAGAGTTTGAGAGAGAGAGAGAGAGAGAGAGATAGAGAGTGATGACACGAGAGTGAGGATTGGAGGATGAGTGGTTATGTGGTCTAAAAGCCACCAATCACAAAAATATCTTCCCTAGTTCTCATAGGTTCCCAAAGTGTAGGAAATTATGCAATTGGACCACGATTTTAGCTTAAAATACAATGCACCCCAACGCTCAAGGGTAAAATTGTCAATTCACATTTACGTTATAAAATGTGTCGGGATGGGCTGTCACATATATTATATTAAAAATTAAACTAAAAAAACTCTTGCACTAACAAATGTTTCATCGTGTAAACATTTAATATAACTAAACTAAAATAAAAAATATAGTAAAATAAAATTTTGAAAAACCTTGAGCGACAAACTATTTCGTCGCACAACAGGTTAATATAATTAAATTTAAATAAAATTGTAAGAAATAAAATTTCGAAAAACTTGGAGCAAAAACATGTTTTGTTGCACAAACAATTAATTTTTTGTCACGCAAAATATTAATATGATTATATTAAAAAAAATCCAAAACTTGGTGCGATTAAATATTTTGTCAGATAAAGTGCCTTTACGAGACGGAGTCTAAAATTTTGTTATGCAAAGCTTTGCTTCTCGACTTTTGCCTAACCAATTATGCGCCACAAATATTTCGTCGCGCAAAACCTTGAGCGACGAATTTTGACTTTTGTGAGATGAGTCATTGGGCAACATGTTTTTTTAGTAGTGAATTTTGAAATTTTGTCATGCAAAACTTTGCTCCTCCACCTTTGCCAAACCAACTATGAGCGACAAATATTTTGTCAGGCAAAGTGTTTATTTTTTTTTTGGTGATAGTGTATTGCAGAATTTGGGTTGCATTCGTAAATGTTTATTAACTATTAATGCCCCAATTAACTAGTGCTATGCCTTAGTGATATTTCTTATCATTTGTGAGTATGAGGTCTCGAACTTTAATCAAATATCAAATAACTTGCTATATGGTTTAGACCAAATCTCCCCTAAATAGAATATTTTTGTATAAAAGCAAATTAAAATAGACTATTTGCGCTGCAGCCTCCTAGCATTTTTTTTTTCTTACTTAATGATTTACCCTTTTTTAAATGGGATATTCGAATTTGTATAAAAAGATGAGTTCTCTGATTTTTGGAAGGAAAAAAAATTCTGAAGTTTCCCAAACTGAGCGTGCAGTAGCGTTTTAAGAGCTAGCCCATTTAATGGGATAAGGCTTACTTCTTGTTCTCTATTCTTTTTCAAAAAAAAAAAGATATAAGTTAAAACTGTTTTAAATTATTTCTGTGAAAGTACCACATACGAACAAAATAATTATAATCTGTCCAAGTTCAAGATTATCCCTCCATATGTAAAATATTATGTGTCATGCAACAGCATGATTAATGACTTACCATATCTATTATCAGCAAGAAAGTTAAAATTAATGTGTATATAGTATGAAAAAAATTTATTAGAGTATGAAAAAAATTTGGAAGCCAAAAGAAGAATGCTGATTAATTCGTTAAGATTTTGGTTTCTATTTTCAGCCAAAAACATTGTATAAAGAACTTAACATTTGTGTTCTTTTATTTGTAATAAGATGGAGAATTTCATATATATTCTTATGCCAATCTGAGAAGCCTTAATTACGATATTGCATGCAATATGGAGTCTCTTATGGCGGCAACCATATTTACTCTGTTCTTTTTACCGAGAACATTGGATGCACGTTACAGACCACAAGATATTGTTTCAACTACCATCACAGTCGATCACAGGGGCAAAGGAAATTTTCTCACAGTGCAACAAGCCATTGATTCTGTACCACCAAATAATGCAGTATGGACTCGTATCCTTATTAGCCCAGGTGTCTACTTGTAAGTAATAGTTTTTCATAGTTTTTGTTTCCAATTTGTTTAATAAATCACACTGTGATAATATGCTATTGATCGAAAAAGAAAAGAAAAGAACAGACTTTGATATGCTTTCTTTGCATGCAGTGAAAAAGTTGAGATTCCAAGGGAGAAACCATATATTATTCTTGAAGGAAACCCTAGACATCTTACCACGATTGAATTTGGTGATGCTGGCAGTAGCGCTACCAGTTCTACGTTTGAGCTGTCCGCAGATAATTTTGTGGCGCGTAATATAGTATTCAAGGTTAAACGTCTATCCTGAAATCTTATAATTTCCTAGCACTCAAATGAATCGAAAAATAATCAACGATAAAAGTTATGCCTTTTCTAGTATAAGGTTGTTGTAATTGGTGCTTCAAAAAGTTATTATGCTCTTTTTAAATATGGAAAATTTAGATCATGCAATATTTTTAGGAGATGGACTCTCTACTCTCCCACTTTCCATACACTTCCATCTTCCCCTGCTTGTGCGATCACAGTTAAGTCACATCAATATTTTATATTAATTTTTTTATAGAGATAATAAGATAAAAAGCAATGGTAATATAAAATGTTGACGTGATTTAACCGTAACCGCATAAATAGGAGAGCATGAAAGTGTATGGAAAGTGGGAGAGTAGAGAATCCATCTCCATATTTTTAGTATCAATATTATTAGAAAATTCTTTCATGCTACGTAGCATTAAATTCTAAGAGCATTGGATAACCTAAATTGGCTTGGATTGTTTTTATTGTAGTGTCGTAAATCCAGGTTGTCAAAGACTCATAATATTTAATCCTACATAGCACCGAAGTGAATTCACTTCTGGCAACCAATAAGACAATGTTAGGGAGGCCAAAATTTTAAATTAAATTTTGTAAACCAAATGATGTGGTTGTTGATAATTGAATTATTATTTAAGTGTTTATTATCGTGCTTATTTCTTATTGGTGACACATCATTTTATTTGCAAATTTAATTTAAAATTTTGGTCTACCAATCATTACTCTTATTAGATTACTAATTTTTAGCGTTATACATGCTGGTTGTGCATATGTAGTTTTTGAAGTCTCTCTGTTTAACTCAACCTTGAATTCACAACAGAATGTATATGACCACCTGATCGAACCGGAAGCCGCTAAGAGAACAACCTGGGCACCTGCGGCTTTAATTCAATCAGACAAAGCAAGTTTCTATCAATGTTCTTTCATCAGCTTGCAAGATACATTGACTGATTTCAAAGGTCGTCACTACTTTTATAATTGCTTTATTGAAGGGGCTATGGACTTTATTTGGGGCAATGGCCAGTCAATTTATGAGGTTAAATATCTAATCCTTTTTACTCTTTCTCACATTCCTTTATTTAATATCACATTTTAGTTTGCATATAAGTTGATTAAGAACATTATACATTTAAGGTTGACACTCCAAATTTTTTTTTTCTCTGAATATTGCGTATAAACAAAATTCTGTATAGAAATTTAGTATATTACAAAACATGTATGCATTTACTGATTTACTCTCCATCAAATTATTTTGCAGAAATGCCAGATAAATACACTCTCAGACAAAATAGGTGGTGGTGGTTGTATTACTGCTCAAGGTCGCGACAGCCCTAACGATACGACAGGTTTTGTATTCAAAGATTGCAATATATTTGGCACAGGTCCTATACTTTTAGGGAGAGCCTACAGACAATTTGCGAGAGTGTTGTTTGCCTCGACCAACATGGAAAATAATATTAACCCAGAGGGTTGGTCAGCATGGCATTATTCTGGTTCTGAGTAAGTTTTCTTTTGTTTTGAACAACTTATTTTTCTTCATGATAAATAAAAACTCAATACTGTTTAGGGCACGTAAAATTAACATCGTTAATGACACGCTCTAATACATAAGGGTTATCTCCATTAGATGAATAATGTCAATTATAAAGTCATTTTTATGTGTCAATTATTACACATGGAATCTATACTTCAACTAAAAGAACACACTGTGTCAACCTCTTCAGTAAAGTTTCAAAATTGGCCGTAGCATTATAATATTAAACTATTGTTGATAATGCAATACTAAACTTTAATTCTTGTGTTTTTTTTTTTGTTACATTTTTTTAACAGGAATTTAATCACATTCTCAGAGGTGCGTTGCACAGGACGAGGAGCAGATATGAGACATCGTGTTAAATGGGAGAAGCAGTTACCTCCTGAGCAGGGGCGGAGCCACCAAGGGACTAGGGTAGTCCCAGGCCCATCCTGACTTCAGCCGAGGTGTGAACCTCACGAAAGAAGATGAAGCAAACGACGTCGTTAAGCTGTTAGATTTTAAATTTTTTCGGCTGTTTAATGAAACGATAAGTTTGGCAGGGAAGTTTTTAAAAGAGATGTGCAATTTTAAATAGAAAAAGCAACCCCACTTCTGGTTCGATTCTCTCACTTAACAGTAATATACACCCTATAATTTTCTAAAGCAACCCACCTTCTTTATTTGCAGACCTCTCCCCCTTTTCCTTCTTTTTCTACTTCTTTGTATTTTCTTTAGCCTTCCACAACCTACCTCTTACTTGGTTGTTTGGGTTTTTACATTTTTTTCTTCTTAGTATTGCATTTAAGAGAATTTTTTCAGTTTTGTGAGGATTACACAAATTGCATATGTCAACATGTTATATATTTGTGAAAGGCCCCTCCTCATTCAAAATCTTGGCTCCGCCACTGCTCCTGAGGAAGTGGCATTTTTAACGAATACAGCTTCTTTCATTGACGAAGATGGATGGTTGGGAAGACAACCACAATAAGCAAGCCTTAAGCAAAACTAAAACCTAGAGGTCCTTCTACCAAATAACGTTCAATGCTTCATTTCTTCTTGGTGTGTTATTAATAATCAAGGGAGTTTTAATAAAAATGACCTTTTATTGTTCATTTTTAATCAAAAGGACATTTTAGGTATGAAAAGTTCATAATGGGTCAAGCTCTCTTCTTTAATTACTCTTATGCCATTATTTCATTATTATAACGGGTTCCACAATGATGTTGACTTTTCTGTCTGGAAATACATTATTTTACAAGATGGTATTCAACTTACGCTAATTTACTACCAGCTCTTCATGCTTCCATCATGTTGTCGATGTTAAGCAGCTTTTCTTCTATCAAATTGTTACAGTACTATTCATTGCCTTTTACTAGCTCGGCGTCTCTTTCTCCATCTTCTTTCACCTTGTAATACATATTTGTTGTTTCTTCTTTGAAAATCTGAGGCTTCCAGTAAGGTTGAAGATTGAGTTTTGTCTTACTATAAATATGCATTTCTTCTTCTTTTGCTACTAGTAACATATCATACCTAAAATCTTCAAACTCCTCTAAGGCTAGCATTTGGATCCCTTGAAATTTTAGAATATTTTTGTATGAAAGAGTCCACATGTGTGGAGAGATAGAGGATATTCTAAAAGACTCTTATTAATCATGGCTATGAGCCTAACTTTCTTTTTATGCATATATGGATACCGACCGATCTGAAGGACTACTGATAAAACTTATGCAAATTTCTTTCCACTGTTCTAGATAATCTTCTACTACTTTTATAAGCTTTTCAGGAAATAAGTCTAGTTGGGAAATATGGTTGATGAATATTTTATCAAGATAGCAAACCTCTAATAATAAGGTTGGGGTAACTTCTACTACATTATACTTTTTCTTATGCTCATAACTAAAATGGCATGGTCTAAAATCTCTCATGTTAATCCTGGCTATAACTTTGCTAACCTCTAGTTTACAAATACAATTCTTTTGTACTATCACAAAGACATGGTGGATATATTTTTATAATAATATCCATCCCTGGTTTTGGATTAAAGAATGACTGATACAAAGCACATTGTAATTGTAATTGTAACTCTTTCATGGACTGTGATGCTCTGCTTAGGATCTCATTTTGCATATCTGGTGGCATTATTCTTAATTTTGCTTTTAAAATTTCTTCTAATAGGATATCGTCTATTATTAAGTCTAAAGATATATTCCTAAGAAAACTTTCATATCTTTCTTATTTTTCTTTATCACTCGATTGCTGATGTTGCTCATTATTTTTTATGCTAATCCATTTCAATGTCTTCTTCTAAGAGTTCAATCTTAATTTCTTCTATGGGCTCATTAGCCACTTGTTCTATGGGTTCAATAACCTCTTTTTCTTTATTCTTATACAGATCAGTTTCCAAACCTATTTTCAATTCTCTTTTCAAGGCATCACTTGCCTTTTGCTGCATTCTAAGAGATTGGAGTTCTTGGTTCAGTTTGGTAAACTTACTAAGTAATGACTCATGGCCTCTAGAAATGACTTGAAGATTGTGCTGAAGATAATGAATATGATGTTGGCTTTGATGGAAATTAAAATTAAAACTATCAAACTCTTGTTCTAAGGCTCTAATTAGTTTTCATGACCTAACCTCATGCTTGGCTGTTTGATTTGGATATTCTAAAAATTATCTAAGACAGCATGTTGCCTATTAGAGAGTTTTGGCACCCTTGTCCTATACCTCAGAGTTGGATTTCTGATTCATTCAACAATATTGCCATTAAAGTTGAAAGTGGGTACTGGTGGTGATATTGGTCTGCTTATGCTATTTTGAAATTCAGTGAATGGTGGAGGTCCATGATGCATCATTATGCTATTGAAAGGTGCTCTTCTGCCTTGTAATCTTGTGCTATTTAAGGATGATAGTCCACGATATTCCATTCATGTTCAACAAATTAATCTTGATAAGATATCAGCTAATATGTTATCACTACCTTTTATATGTTCAAAAATTGGTTTAAAACCATTTCCTGTAATTGAATCAATAAAATTAACCCATCTTCAGGCTGCCTATTTATTAGCATGTATCTTGTTATAATGAGAAATTATATTTTGGCAATCTGTTCTAATATTAAGTACTTCATTATATAAAAATAAAGAGAATGCCTCAAGTGAGTTAATTATTCCTAAAAATTCTAAATCTGTTGAAGGTAATCTCGATTGTACATCACTAAATTTTCCTGATGAATATCTACAAACTTGTTCGTCGGACTTTGGTGATTCCTTATGTTTTTTTTGGTATAGTATACTTGTCCATCCTCATTACAAAGCATCTATTTCAACTATTTTGTAACTATCATCTAATGGTAATATTAATGGCTTAGGTTAAGTAATTTCTTCCTTTATATTTTGAACTAATTTAATATCTTCACTATTAAAATATTTTTGTCATGTTTTGCTAGTTTTACTATGTAATACTGCTATTTTTCTTCCTAAATCAGGAATAAAATTCCTTGCATAATTTAACAATCATAAAAATGCTTGTAACTGTTTTTTGTCTTCTAACTTATTTGAAAATTCTAAGACTTTTTTAACTATATGATCTTGTAATTGTACTTGATATACATTCCTAAGAATTCTATATCTTGCGTTTTTAATGCTATTTTATTTTTTCTAATAACAATTCCATTATTGATAAATTCTTGTAAAACTATCTCTAAGTGCATCCTATGTTCATTCCTATTTTTACTATGTACGAAAACATCATCTACATAAACACTACAAAATTTATCATATTTTAAAATTTTGATCCATTTTTCTTTGAAAGATCGATGGAGCATTTTTAGGTCCAAATGGCATAACAAGCCACTCAAAATGTCTTTCTGGACAAGTAAAAGTTATCCGTTCAATTGATTCTTCTGCTAATCTTATTTGCCAAAATCCTTGTTTACAATCAAATTTACTAAAATGTTTACTCTCTTGAATTTTATTTATAAGCTCATTCTTATTTGGTAACTTACAACTATCTTCATATGTATTATCATTTAATCTCTTGTAATTATAAACTAGTCTAACCTTACCTCTCTTTAGCTCTAAATGTTTTCTCACAACAAATGTTGTTGATCTATGTCTAGACTTAGAGGGTCTAATTACTTTTAAATTTAACAACTCTTTTATTTGCTACTCAAACTCTTGTTTATCTAATAAATTACAAGGCATATCAGCTATCTTAATGGATAAATCTGGATTAATTATATCCAATTTTGCTAATATTTTATTTTTACTCCAATGTAATTGTGGGTCTTCTCCTATGATTCTAGTTTGTTTTGCTAATTGTAATAATTCTTCTAAACTCTTTGGTCTATCTAACTGTAATATTTCTATACGGGTTCCTTCTTCTAAAATCAGATATTCATGTTCAAATATTTCTTCATCAAACTCTTCTATATTATTATGCTCATCATATTCCTTTGAATTTTCTAAATAATGACTATCTTGGCCATTAGACTCTTCTATACTTATACTTTTGTATGCTTCTACAATATTACTTTGGTCAGTTATTGTAATACCTCTTTTAAAAAATGTTATGTTAGGATTCATAAATAAAAAACCTTGTAAACTTTTCAAAAAGTCTAAACTTAAAATGAATGGGTATGTTTCTACTGGTCAAACAAATGCTAATGATAAATTAAATTGTGTTGTAGGCCTAATTGAGTGAGCGATCTAGGAAGAGAGAGAGAGGGGTGGTACGGCAAGCTTAGGAGAGAAGAGAGATTGATTTGATTGTGAAGTGTGTTTTAATTCACCCCATTGTGCCTCTATTTATAGTGGTAGAAAGGACAAACCCTTTCCTATAAGGATTACAATACTTAATGAGTAATCTACTCCTAATAGGAATATAAGATACATTCCTAATCTATTAGGATTTACACAATCACATTCCTATACTAAATAGGACTGCAACACTCCCCCTTGAGTGTGTAAATACTCAAAGCACCATCGCATCAGATCTTCAGCAGATAAGGTTGAATAGTTGATGAAGTCATCGGCACAACGGGTATTCGCGAGTCTCAAATTTATGTTGAAGTATGCATTTGTAAAAACTCACAAAAACCTCGCTATGGTAAAACCCATGATAGGCAAAACCCATAGACTAAGGAGAAAAGTAAGAAAGTATGCATAATGTCTAAACATTCGTCGAACTGGACGAAGGTAGTGAACTCAACGGAGTATGATCATCCCAAGATGGGTGCCTCGTTAAAACCTAGTTAGGTAGCAAAAACCCAGTGGGAAAAATGCTCCTAATCGTAGGGAAAAAGAGTACATTAAGATCATGTGAGTATACTTCTAGATACTCCCCCTGAGTTAGACATAACTTCTAAATAAGAGAACTACAAGCGATTTAACTCAGATAATTTACGCATACCGATTCCTTGGACGAGCTTCTGGAAAGTAGACTTGGGCAATGATTTGGTGAAGAGATCGGCCAAGTTGTCTTGGGAACGGATTTGCTTAACTTCAATGTTCTGATGCTGCTGCTGCTGGTGTGAGTAAAAGAACTTTGGCGCTATGTGCTTGGTGTTGTCTCCCTTGATGTATCCCTTCTTTAACTGCTCGATACATGCGGCATTGTCTTCAAAGATCGTCGTAGGAAGGTCAACGACTGATGTAAGACCACTAGTACTTCGGATATGTTCCATAACTTCTCTCAGCCAAAAGCATTCACGCGTTGCTTCATGTAGGGCGAGAATCTCAGCATGGTTCGACGAAGTAGCCACTAGTGTTTGCTTGGTAGACCTCCAAGATATAGCGGTGTCTCCAACGGTAAAGACATAACCCGTTTGAGAACGTGCTCTATGTGGGTCAGACAGATATCCAGCATCTGCATAACCAACAAGGTGAGAACCATCCCGAGGACCGTAAGGGGCGGCAACACTCGGTGATTCGTGGGTATAGAACAAGCCCAAATCCGTTGTACCCTTGAGGTAGCGGAAAACGTCTTTAACACCATTCGAGTGCCTGCGTGTGGGCGCATTGCTGTATCTTGCCAAAAGATTAACAGCGAAGGAGATGTCGGGTCTAGTGCACTGAGCCAAGTACAATAAAGCCCCAATTACACTCAGGTAAGGAACTTCGGGTTCCAAAATCTCTTCCTCATCCTCCTTTGGACGGAATGGATCTCGTTTAGCATCTAGAGTCCGAACGACCATTGGTGTACTCGAAGGCTTCGCTTTATCCTCATTAAAACGACGCAACACCTTTTGGGTGTAGTTCGATTGATGTACTAGGATTCCATCCGAACAATGCTCGATCTCCAGGCCGAGACAGTATCGAGTTTTTCCAAGATCCTTCATCTCAAATTCCGATTTCAAGTGTGCAGCAATTCCCTCAAGCTCTGCAGGAGTCCCAATGAGGTTCATGTTGTCGACATCAACTGCAACGATTGCAAATCCGGAATGTGACTTCTTTATGAACACGCATGGGCATAGTTCATTGTTCACATAACCCTGACTTGTCAAATATTCACTCAGACGGTTATACCACATCCGCCTGGATTGTTTCAATCCGTAGAGTGACCTCCTCAACCTTATTGAGAGAGTGTTCCGTGGTCTAGAACTATTTGAGCCAGTCAATGGAAGTCCTTCTGGAACTTTCATATATATTTCCGTATCTAGATCCCCATAGAGATACGCGGTTACCACATCCATAAGCTGCATATTCAGTTTTTCGGAAACTACCAAACTGATTAGGTAGCGGAACGTTATGACGTCCATTACGGGAGAATACGTCTCCTCGTAATCAATTCCAGGGCGTTGAGAGAAGCCTTGCGCTACGAGACGTGCTTTGTATCGCACTATTTCATTCTTCTCATTACGCTTCCTCACGAAAACCCACTTGTAGCCAACGGGCTTCACACGTGGTAGTGTAGGAGCGACTGGTCCAAACACCTTACGTTTCGCGAGCGAATCGAGTTCGACCTGGATTGCTTGTTTCCAGTTTGACCAATCGGTTCTAGGTCGGCATTCATCGACGGAACGTGGTTCAATGTCATCGCTAAGCATGATGTCAGTAGCTACTGAATCCGAGAATGCGTCGTCGACGATCATCTCATTCCTATTCCAAACCTCATCCAATACTGTGTAATGGACCGAAATCTCGCGATTCTCGGGAGGCAGGCATGTTTCATCTGAAGCATCACCGTAATCTAGAATAACCTCATGCGTTGAAACGGATGAGTGAGCGATGGTCGGATTCAAACTAAGGTCACTAGTTGGTGCCATTTTCGTCTTCCGGGGTTGTGAATCCTTTGAACCAGGTGGTCTGCCACGCTTCAGGGTCGGAGCAGATGATTGGTTAGCCGCCAATGTACCATGCCGCGTGGAAGTTGCGGCCTCCCCTCATTCGGGGACGGTCCGGCCTTCCCAGGCGGGTTGTTGACGTACACGGGGTACATCTATCCTTGCAGGTGTGTTTGCAGCAGGTATATGTGATCTTGTCACTTTAGCTAGATCATTAAAAGCATCTGGCATGCTTTGAGCAATGCTCTGAAGATCTATAATTCGACGCACTTCAGTTTCAGACTTAGCAGTGCGGGGATCTAGATGAGACATAGTGGGAGCATACCACGACAATTCGCGGCGTTCTACGGGAACGTTAGCATGCTTATCTCCCCCTAACGCCGGGAAGACTGTCTCATCAAAGTGACAATCCGCAAAACGTGCGGTGAAAAGATCTCCTGTCAAGGGTTCTATGTATCGAACAATTGATGGCGAATCATAACCGACATAGATTCCCATTTTTCTCTGAGGACCCATTTTGGTACGTAGCGGTGGCGCTATTGGCACATAAATGGCGCACCCAAACACCCGTAAATGCGAGACATCAGGCTCATATCCAGTGACCAACTGTAACGGTGAATGTGGTTGGGTAACGGTGGGCCTCAGGCGGACCAACATGGCTGCGTGCAATATTGCATAGCCCCAGGCAGATACCGGCAGTTTGGTTCTCATAACCAAAGTCCGAGCTATCATTTGAAGGCGCTTTATGAAAGCTTCTGCCAGGCCGTTTTGGGTGTGAACATGGGGTACAGGATGTTCCACATCAATCCCTACGGACATGCAATAATCGTCAAAGGTCTGTGACGTAAACTCTCCAGCGTTATCCAATCGAATCGACTTAATCGGATAATCAGGGTGGTGAGCCCTTAGCTTAATGATTTGAGCTAGGAGTTTAGCAAACGCGGCGTTGCGTGTGGACAACAAGCAAACATGTGACCATCGTGTCGATGCATCAACCAACACCATAAAATATTTAAATGGTCCGCAAGTTGGTTGGATTGGTCCACAAATGTCCCCTTGAATCCTCTGAAGAAATTTAGGGGGGTCATGAATAATCTTTGTATATGAGGGCTGAGTATTCAACTTCCCCAAAGAACACGCTTTGCATGGTGGGAGTCCTACATGAGGATGTAACTTGTGCCCGTGCGATGATTTGAGGATACGGCGCATCATGTCACATCCAGGATGTCCCAAACGGTCATGCCAAAGCAACAAAGTGTCCTGGAACTCAAGCATAGGGCCGGCCACACTGTGGGCTTCTATGCCCCGAATGGTTGTGATGTACAACCCATTCGACAGACGTTACAACTTCTCGTGAATACGCTTCTGGCCATATTCGTATGAAGTGATACAAAGAAATTCAGAACCATGATCTTCAGTGGTTTCAATATGATATTTATTATCTCGAATATCTCTAAAACTCAGCAACGTTCTTCCAGAACGTGGAGAATAGAGTGCCTCCTTAATGGTCAAGATAGTACCATTAGACAACATGATACGTGCCTTTCCGTATCCTTCAACCAGGTTGGATGAACCTGCGAGGGTTGTCAAAGGAGATTTCTGGGGTATTAAGTTACTAAAATAGTGTTTTTCACGCAAGATGGTGTGCGTGGTTGCACTATCTGCCAGACAACTAACTTCCCCACTAGACATACCTAGAAATAAATTGATTGAATTGGTCACATGCATAAATATAATTCCATTCATTCAATTAAGCAATTCGAGAAAATAATATCCATTCAAATAATAATCCATAATTCAAAACAAATCAAAACCAAACAAATTATTCCAAATACTTAGAAAAATTGTTCAAAAATTTAAACCATAAACCTGGATAAATAGGGGGTAGGGCCGGCCACTCCTAGTGGGTTCGGCCACTAGGGGTAAACACCCTAAAAACATGTCTAATTTATTCTTCCATAGGGGCTGACGCCTCCTGAAAATCCGATATCTCCATGGATGTGGTTGCATCTTCCGGACGATCCACAGCTGCAAAGTTAGACTCACGATGTGAATGATACTTGGCAATAGCCTCAGGGGAAGCTCGGCATACGCGTGACCAATGATCCTTTGATCCACAACGATAGCACATGTCCAGTTCAGTAGAAGCAGATTGACCGGGAGCTTTGCCCTTGTTCTTGAAGTTTGGGACCTTAGAGGCGAGTGGTGGACGTTGCTGGGTCGCAATCCTTCCCTTAGGTGCGGCTCTCTGTTGACCTTGGGCTCGTGGTGGAGCTTATTACTTATTACCACGACCACGACGATTCGTACGTCGTTTATGGCTACGAGAAAATATGGCATGTGCTTCAGGCACAGCGTTCGAGCCAGTCGGTCGAGCTTGATGATTTCTCATCAAAAGCTGGTTCTGCTTTTCAGCGAGAAGTAAAACAGAGATTAGATCCAAAAACTTGGTGAATTTCTGTGCCCTATATTGTTGCTGCAGGACAATATTGGTGGCATGGAAGGTCAAATAGGTCTTCTCCAGGAGATCTGATTTGGTGAGTTCCACTTTGCAGAATTTCAACAAAGAACGGATCCTACAAACTGCAGAGTTGTATTCATTCACGGACTTAAAGTCCTGGAAGCGAAGATGCTGCCAATCGTGTCTTGCTTCAGGCAAGTAGATGTCTTTCTGGTGATCGAAACGGTCGGCCAGAGCAAGCCAGAGGGTGCGTGGGTCCTCCTCAGCGAGGTACTCGGTCTGCAGTGCATCATGGATGTGTCTTCGAATGAAGATCATTGCAGTAGCCTTCCGAGCTTCGTCAACAGGTTTGTCAGTGACGGGTGCCTCGATGGTGGCTCTAATACCCTTTGCAGTTAGATGGAGCTTCACGTCTTGAACCCACTTTAGATAGTTTCTTCCAGAGACTTCTAGAGCGGAGAAATTGAGCTTGTTCAAGTTCGACATGTCCCTAAAACAGAGGGAGAAAAACGTGAGTAGTCATATGGTAAGCCATAGACATATATATCGTAGAACATACAGGTTCTTTTAGACATGTAGTGGTTTAAATCATGCATGAAAACTACAGGTTTCATGTGGTATGTTTTGAATGAAAACTTCAGGTTTCAAAGGCACTAAATTTGAAACTACAGGTTCAATTTAGTTTTATGAACAATTAGTTCATAATGAGAGGTTCCTGCAAGAAACACAGAATACAATATACAAATATACATATAGTGGATTTGAGGTTCTTCGGGAACTCAAGTGTGTGAGCTTCGTTACTACGAAAGTATGTGACGGTTCAAAGTATAAAAATAAATTATTGAATCGTTAATGTCCAAAAAATGAGCTTCAGGTCAATAATTTTGGATTTATAATCAGATTAATGAACTGCAGGTCAATTTTAATTAATTCAATAAATCGGGCCATACGGGGTCGATTGTAGAAGCAAAATAATATTAACATCCGGGTTAAATTATTTTATATTACTAAAAAAAATAGCATGTGGATTTGAAAAATATGCCCCAAAATAATGTGGGCATGGTTTTGGGTGTCTTAAGTATAAAACAAGTCCCCAAAAACATTGGATGGTGGCTGCAGGCCACGGGTAGGGAGGAAGGCCCCCAGCCGCAGCTGGGTTTGGGTTTTAGGCCTCAAAGGGGGCACGGCAATGGCCCAGCAAAGGTTGGCCGTGTGGTGTAGGAATGCCCAGCCGCATGGGCTGGCAGTTTGGGTGCAGGCCGAGAAGACCGTGGGCTGCAGGCCCAGTTGGAAAGGTCCAGGCCGAAGCCTGGTGTCCAGTTTGCACTGTGGGGGTGCGGTGCCGCACCAAATCATGCCCCTTGTAGTTTTTTTTTTTTTTCAAATCCCTTAGGGTTTAGGAAACCCTAGTTTGCTTCTAATTTAAATTTATAATTTGACTCACAAATTCCACATAGCAATTTAATTTTGCGATGCATGAAACAAATATATATATTGACAAATATATGAATATATACAATATATATATCGAAAGGAAAATATAAACATAGAGGGGTTCATGCATCATGGGGAATGTTTTCATGCTTCGTGGACGTTTCAAATATCTTCATTTATTTTAAGCGTACCTGATTAGCAGAAAAACGAATAAGCCTTTGAATATTTGGTGGATGAAAGCCTCCTCCAACGATGCGTCAATTCCTTAGCTTCTGGCAAGAGCGTGCTGATAACGTGTTGTAGGCCTAATTGAGTGAGCGATCTAGGAAGAGAGAGAGAGGGGTGGTGCGGCAAGCTTAGGAGAGAAGAGAGATTGATTTGATTATGAGGTGTGTTTTTAATTCACCCCATTGTGCCTCTATTTATAGTGGTAGAAAGGACAAACCCTTTCCCATAAGGATTACAATACTTAATGAGTAATCTACTCCTAATAGGAATATAAGATACATTCCTAATCTATTAGGATTTACACAATCACATTCCTATACTAAATAGGACTGCAACAAATTGTTGTTTTTCTACTTTAATAGACTCATTATTAATGCAATGTGTTAAATAAACTGGTCTCTCATCAAACTGTGTTATTCTCACTGGTTTTGCTAATTTTTGTCTATATTTTTCTGGTACTAATTTTTGTTTTATGACACTCTTTGTGCTTCCTACATCTATCATACATGTTGTTTGTATTTTGTGTTCTTTTGCTATTTCTATTTCATAGTTTATAGTAATTAAGGAACTATTTTTTGGCTTTTCTATACCATAAACAATATTTCCTAATATTTCAGTATTTTCTTGTGATTCTGCTAAATTAATTTCTAATAATTTATTACTATAACACTTTTCAAACAATATTGAATATGTATTATAATATTTATTTGCAACTAACTTGCTACGCTTATGACATTTTTCTGGCAAACCTAAATTTATATATTTGTACTCTTCTTCATGTTGCTCTTCTATGAATGGACACATATTCTTCTAACTCACTATTTGATATCTTCATCCTCTTCTAACTTAAACAACTCCATCAAATATACTTTATCTCTAGGCTGTTTTCCTAATTTTGGACATTTAGGTCTAATGTGTCCAACTTCTCCACATGAATAACATTTACAACTACTCTTATCTTTTGGTGCTTTATATTTTCTAATCCAAGGTCTACCACTTTGTTTCCTAAATTGTTTTGAAATATATTTTCTCTTCCTATATGTTCTTGAAGGTCTTATGCTGAAATTCTTATGCTATTTTTATGGTTTGTATATTTCTTTTTGTATATTTTCTTATGTTTATTCTTCTTATGACAACTATACTGTTGTGGTAAATTTATATTTTTACAGCTCATGTAAAATTGTTTCCTAATCTTACGTTTTTATAAATTTTAAAAGCATGATTTTACAAAAATGCCCTTAGAGGTAAGGGTATTGACTTTCATTAACCAACATATAGTGAGACGTATGAAATATTCTTTTAGTGTATTCGTGAAGTACTCGACGATATGGACGGTTAGGCGCGATTGGATTTGAATTCAGAGTTATTACGAAATTTTTACGAAATTTTGAACGTAAGGGCATTGTGGTAATTTCACAAGTAGATATTTTTTATCCCACCTTCGAACCACTCAAGGGTTACCACGTGGCAGACCTCTCCCTACTTTTCTAGAGAGTTCCTTCCATCCCGTGACCCATTTTTCCCCTACCTATTTCTTTTTTTCTGTCATTCAAACACACGCACATATCATATATTTTTCCCTTTTAGTCGACAACACCTCACCCTCTATCTCCCTCATCTTCTTCTTCTATGCCGTGACCATTCCCTCACCCCAGCTCTCATTCCTCATTCTTTATGCAGCCAAAACAAACACATAAAACTACCCTCTCAGCTCTCATTTTTCTCTCCCCGTGCAACCATTAACCATCACCACAGCCGCCTTATCACTCCACCGAGCACACGCTCAAGAAACCATCATTGTAGGTCCTAAAATAAGTAAGAAAAACTTTTCTTCTCCTTCACATGGCACGGCACAGTTACTGTGCATCCATTTCCGACAATGTATCGCATTCTCTGGTGAAGGTGAGCTTCGAAACTTCTTCTATCTTCCTCCCTTGTAGGCTAGATCACTTTATTGACGATTAAACGTGACTTTAGTGAAGGTTTTAACACGAAAATCAACTCGGGAGGGGGGCATTTTCCAGAAATCTGGAAATTCAAAATCATGAATGTTTGGCCATATTTTAGATAGTTTTCCGACTAACCCCGTATTCCGTTGAGCCATCCAAGGGTATGAATCTCATCTCCACATTCCTAACTACAGTTTGACTTTTGAATCACTCGATTTGGGCTTGTATTAAGTTCGGAATGAGCTCTCAAAGTTGGACGAAAAATATGAAAAAATTCCAGAAAATTCAAAGTGGCGAGTACGAGTTTTACTAAATGGTTCATAATTGTGTTTAGGCGCGTTGGCGGGAAGTGATCACATTCTCAATAGTTCGAGCGGCTTTCGAGCAACGAAAAACTTGTCAGTGGGACTTTCCCTTTTTATAATATATATAAACTTTACATTTTCCAGAAACGTTTTTTTTTTAAATGGAATTATGCTTTGCTTGCCATGTCATAAATAAGTTACATTTAAATATTGCATTGTTATACTTGTGAATTGTATTGTGTGATGCTGCGAGGCTTAGGTAAGCTTCAGGTGAGTATTATGTGATTGAATTGGTTGTATTTCATTGGCATGCATACATTTATTTAGAGCTTATCATGGCTGCACCCCGGTGTTAGTGCTCCCGCCCGGGGCCAGGGCACAACCTTCACGTGACCGTTCAGTTCCCACACCGCACCGCACGCTCACCTTGGATCCAAGTCTGGTGCCAACCTGTCGTACAAACCACAATAGGTGGTTCCAACTCGTAGGCAACCTGAAATTTATTGCACAGCCTTCATGTGATCGTAGCACTTGAGCGTATATATATATATATGTTTACACTCAACCTGTCATACATGTTACATTAGGTGACTCCAACTCGTGTGCTAGCCTAGATTGATGAGATATAGGTCCAATCGTACAGGTCACGTTAGGTGACTCCGACTGGCATACTATTTTATATTGATTTCACACTTGACTTACATCTTTTAGTGTTGAAATGTTATGACATGGCATACTTCAGTTTTTACTGGCCTTGTGCATTGGTTTTCGTATATATACATAGTATTATTTTCTGGAAACTATACGTTTTACGGTGAGGGGTTATAACGTTTTCAAAAGGTTTTTATTAAAACTTTATTTTCAGGCCTACTCACCTTTATTTTTCGCGCCTCCAGGTTCTAGTAGCGGAGTTTTCATACCAACGAGGATTATTGGTAAATCTTGGTGTAGACGATTACCATCGATGGTATAATTCTCACCCTATTTTATTATACTGTACTTATGCTATGTCATCACGTGTGAATTGGGTTCATTCTCGCTCATAGCGCACTTTTGTATTTAGGCACTTTTAGGTTAAATTTATTCACATTTTCCACATCACTACATTTTATGGCTTTGTCACCTTCCAGGTGTCGGCCAGTACAACTCGATTCAAAATCCTAGTGGACATTCCGGGTTAGGGTGTGTCAAAGTATGTCATATACGTGTTGAATTCTAGGTCCAATTGCAATATCATTTTTCTTTGGATACTTTTGTCATTCATTCCAAATCTTTTCTCCTATTGGTCCTTTTATTTTTGTCATATAAGTATCTAATAAATTAATATTACTCATTCTACCTGTTCTCCCTAAATATTTTAAGAAATCTGTAGTATACTCAGCTATATATTGTAAATCACAAATTTGTAATTGTTCCTACTTGGGCCTACTTGTGCTCTGGTTCATCCTGTTATTCCAATTAATATTGTTCCTATATGAATCTGACTAAAATGTGATTTTCTCAAATGAGTAACTGCTTCTTTACTAATTAAATTAAGTGTAACTTCTTTATCAATACAGCTAACTTCATGTTGACTGATGTTACTTACAATTCTACTTCTATTTTCAAATAAACCTAATTGGTACAAATTATATTTATTTTTTTGTGTTCTCTCAAAACCTCTTTGAATAAATTATTGTGCTTCTTCTTCATTTAGATAAATATATTCAGCTCTAACTGCTTCTTTTCCTTTTCTCCTAAAGAGTTCCATTTTCTGTTATCAAAAGGATTTATCTTAGGTCTTCTAATATGATTATTTGTACTTAAGGTTAAATTTTCTAATTTTTCTAACAAAGATGGTGGAAGTGATGAAGATGCGTTATGTAAAACTTGGTTTATTTCTGCTATTTGTTCTTCAACTTGATCTAATTTTTCAGCCAAACTTAAAATTAATTGAATAATTAAATTATTTTGCCTAATGAGAATATTATTAATAGCTACTTGTGTTGAAAAATCTGTTAAACCTACTGGTTCTTTATCTAACTTACTAATTTATTTCAAAGCTTGAATATATTTTTTGCTAGTTCTAGAATTAGTCATTAAACTAATAATCTATCTATTTTATTTTGCAACGTATTTCCTTGTCCACTCAACTCCTTTTGCATTAGTTGAATTTTTTTTTTTAACTTCTAATTTTAACTGCTCAACTATTTGTAATGATATAAGTTCTACTTGCTTAGGCTTACTATCTATGAGGTCAATAAGCTCTTTTATCTCTCTTTTGCTAGGAAACCTTTGAATATTTTTATTATTATCTTCTAACTAAGATGTAATATAATCTAAATTTTGTCTAATTATTTTTATGGAATTTTTCTGAAAATGCTCTAACAACTGGTTTAACAAATGATTATACTTATTATTTTGTCATTTTATATTTTCTGTTGACTAATAATAAGATCTACAATACTATTGGCTTGTGGATTTTCTTCACAATGCAAAATATGATTATGCTTTCTCAATGAAAATGAACAAACTAAACTATTTTGGTCTAAGGTTATTTTTCTTTTTTGTGGTTCACTAATTTCTAAATTAAGGTAATCTATCATAAACTACAGTCTACTTTTCTCTAAAGTTACTGCTAATTGGTTTCTTAGAAATAGAAATTCTTTTCTTCTCTCAAGGTCTCTAAAACTTGGTATGTTGCTCTTTTTACTTCTAAAACTTTATGCTGCACTTCTGTGTTGTTATATTTACTAATAAATGAAGGATGTTCAAGATAACCAAGATAAAACTTTTGGTTCTTCAAAGTCCTGCTAATTCTTTTGAATATATATACTAATCTCCTATTTATGCTAATTATGGTTGGGTGTCTAGGACAATAAATACATGGTGGTTGTGGTTGACAAGGTCTACAAGGACAATAATATTTGCTATTCATACAAAATAAAAGAGTGTGGTATCAGTTGCGTTTAGGGCTGGGCAAACGGGTCCTGGACCCGTGGGTCGGGGCGGGTAATGCTGGTACGGGGCGGGTACCGGCCGGTTCTTAATTTTGTAAAAACAGATCGGGCGGGTAATTGAAGTTTTCGATTCGGGCCGGTTCCAAAAGTATAGGAACCGCGGGTACCCGGGCCGGCCCGTTTGTGTTACAATGGATGGGCGAGATTTAAGATATCATCCCTAGCCAATCTCAACCGTCGGTTTCAACCCTAGCCAATTCCACCTCCTGAGTTCCAGAAGCACCTTCAGACTTTTAGTTTCTCGGATTCTTGGATTCTCAGACTCTCCTTCGACTCCCTATCCCTATCCCTTCCCTCGACTCGCTGTGCTCACCGCCGTCGGGACCAACACAACAGCACCACCAACTCTGTCGTCGCGACCACCATCACTCACCCCATCACCACAGACGATCTCCAACTCTCAGACTCTCACAGCGCTGTCGCGACCAACACAACGGCACCACATCCGCCATCGCGACCACCATCATCACCCTATCACCACCGTCGAGGACACTGCTACTACCAGTACCAACCATCATCCCTCTAAAATTTAGGTAATTTTGAATTAGGTTTTATTATTAATGTGAATTTCTAGTGTAGGGATTTTTAGGGGTTTTAAGTTAGAGTTTGTAGATTGATGATTGAGCTGTAAAAATGTTTCAGGATCTGGAATATGATCTGGGAGAAGTAGAATTTGTAGATTGATGATTGAACTGTAAAAAATATTCCTCTTTTGATTTTTTTTCTTCAGATGGAGTGTTTTCTTTAAGAAATTATTTAAGATGGCACATAAAAGCTTAACTGCTAAGAACCCTCTTATGATTTTTAGATGGAGTGTTTTCTTTAAGAAATTATTTCAGATGGAGTGTTTTTTTTCATATGGATTTTTAGGCCTTTTTGTTTTTAAGTATCTATGTGTTTTTAAGTTTATTTGGTTTTGTGTGTAAGAATGTTTACGACTCTCTTACGATTACAGAGCTAAGAGGAAATAAGTCTATACTGAAATTGAATAAGAAGAGAAGAATAGGAAGCCTTGCAATTGTTGTTGTAATTTGAGTTTGAGATGATTCATTTCTGTGTAGAATTTTGAATAACATGGTTAGAAATTGGAATTATGTAAATTTCATTGTTTCTGAATTACGACTTAGTTTTTTAATAACACGAGTGGTTTCTGAGTTTGAGATGATTTCTTTCTGTAATTTGAGATGATTTCTCTTACGATTTGGCCAATATTTGAATTCTGATGCTTAGATGTTTTTAAACGCTTTTCAGGCGAAAGAATATCGTAAATAGAATTTTGTTGGCCTGATATATGGTCCTGGAAGTGATAACCATAAACAATTAGAAAAGGTAAGAGTTTTGTGTATGATTATGACGGTTATGGCAAACACTTGTGATTACCATGTGCTTTTCTGATGATCTTTGTGTCGTTGTGTTTTCTCTATATTTCTTTTTGATCAGTCAATGCAAATAAGGCGAGTTACTTGGAAAATTTCTCTGTCACGCTTCCCTATCTTGGAAAATTTCTCAAGGTATACTTTTTAAAGCACATGTGGGAATTCCATTTAATTAGATTACAATTAACATTGGTGTTAAATTCATGACCCGATTGATGGTGAAATTCGATGGATAAGCGCTTCTACGGTGCAAAAGATATGAACTGCATTTGTGTTTTCCACCGGCTTAAGCAGATAAGAGAATAGCATTTCGTTATGTGAGTTAGAATAGGTAGAATAAAACTTATACCATTCAACACTGAGAGTTCAATCGTAACCCAGTTCCCATAGAGAAAACAGGCAATGACTCTGTTTTTCTAATAAAAATTTACGAATATGCAAGTAGCTTCTTGTGTGCACTGCCTACTCATATGTGCTTTGTTTTCAGTAATTTGCCACTATGTTGGGCTGTCACCATTGATTTGATCTTTAGATGTTGGCCGATGCAATGTTATTTTGGATGTATTGAATTTGTGCAATTGCAATCTGTGCTTTTTTTTTTCTTCAATCTATGCAATATGTGCACTGCAAAATGCAAACTGCAAACTGCAATCTGTGTAATCTGTGCAAACTGTGTAAACTGCAATCTGTGTAAACTAGAATCTGTGCAGTTTTTTCATTTGTGCAATATGTGCAATTTTTTTCAAACTGCAATCTGTGATTTTTTCCATACTGGAATCTGTGTAAACTGTAAACTAGAATCTGTGTAGTTTTTTCAAACTGCAATTTGTGTAGCAAACATTTTTAAACAGCAAAAAAAAAAAAAAAAAAAGGACCCGTGTACCTGGACTGAATCGGCAAATTTCAACCGGGCCGGGTAAGGTCCGGTTCCTATTTTCAAAATTGTAATGCCCGGCCCGGCCCGCCCCGTCTCCTTTAATTTCGGGTCCGGTCCGGTCCGGTCCCTTCAAAAATGGGCCCGGCCCGGCCCGTGCCCAGCCCTAGTTGCGTTAATGACTTCCGTCCTCAAGGTACTTTACTATTATAATTATACTATTAAAATGCTAAACTTGGCTCTGATACCAAATTTGCACAGCAAGCCCGGTTAGTCGGATGGCCATTATAACAACTAGACATAAAACCTTGCACATTGAACTCGACATGTTTCAGCATGACGACCACTTACAATGTAGGTATAAGGCCTTAACGGCTGAGCTCAGAGGTATCCTGGTTAATGTCCAGTTATTTGTAGGGCTAGAAAAAAATCCCAAAATTCCCAAACCAAACCGAAAAAATCCCGATCCCAAACCAAAATTCCCAAAATTTTCGAGATATCATCCCAAACCAAACCGAAATTTTCGGTATGGGATCAGTTTTGCATTTCCATTGTTTCGGTATTCCCATACCGAACTGAAAAAATATTATATATATATATAATTTTTTTAATTATAATAAATGATTACAACCGTTCATTTTAAAGATTGAATCTATGCCATTCATGTTTTAGGTTTGATAACAGTCAATCAAACTCTCTCTCTCACGCCTCCATTTCCCATTTCACACTTTCCATTTCCTTTCCTCCATCGAAGAACAAGAAGAAGAGCAGCGCCGCACCACCGCAACGCTCATCTCCTCCAGCTCCCTGAGCCTCTCGTCGTCACTCTCCAGTCTTCCTTCACCACACAACCACCACCACCACACCACCGCAGCGCTCTCGCTCGCGATCTCTCTCTCTCTCTCTGGCGATTTTCTCTCACATATACAAGTCACAGAGTTGTTGATCCCCCAAATTAGGTAATTAATTTAGTGTTTTGAAATCAGCCACTTGAATTTATGGGTCGTATTTTATACATTGAGCAGTCGGAAGTACTTTGATTGTCGTTCTCAGATCCATACACTCAGCCTTTTTGCTATTCTATTAGTAATCTGGCTGCTTTTTATGTGTGATTTACGTGGTGTGTTTTATATTTGTTGGATCCTACTCCCTGTCATTTTAGCTTTGTTTTATCCGACTGTGTTTCGTTCTGATATTTCGATTCATTTTACTTCTCAAGGCAATCAGTTCAACTGGAATCAGGAAGGGTGAACTGTATCTTGGGGATGTGAGCACTCAGCTGAAGAACAAGAACATCACAATTGACGTGAAAGTTGACACCAACTCTAACGTAAGTCAGCAGAGCTAATTGTATCTGCATTAGCTTTTTTTTCTTCTCATGTAAAGAACAATAGGTCTATGGTGAAAATTTGACATCAGCCATGTACCCTCCTATCCATCTCTACAGTGCATGTGGGTATGTGTATTCCCATGTGTCAAAACGATTTTGATATGCGATGAGGTGTACTGGGGATCTGCGAGCATCTAAATCCAACCCTTTTGTTTTAATATTAATTATATTAGTTTATGACGTTTTTTTATTTCAGTTTCAGTTACTAACTTACTATAGTTTGATTCTCTGATGCTAATCATGTCAAATCGGAGAAAATTGAATCTTAGATTTATCCTTTCCTTTTAAAAGAATTGATGTATTCCAATAATACAGATGTGAGGGAACTTTTTATAGATGTTCACGCATGGTGATGATGTGAAGGATGAAATTGAAGTGCACTATGTTAATGACTTTTTTTGTTAATTTATTGAGCCATTACATCATTTGTACGATCAAATGGAATTCCTATTTGTCAACAATAAGCCATCATGAATACGAACACTGTTTATATTGATATGAATAGTTTTATCGATAACATTGAAATGCAACGCATGCCATACGTAATATTTTTCAGGGCATGTCTCGGGCTTTATATTTTTCTGTGGCATAAATACGTAATATTTTGTAGGTTTATAGATCCATATAAGTTTAATTTAATATTTCCCTTCCTTAGTTTTGTACCTAATATGATTTTAATTGTCTTCAGAGATATCCGGAAGAGAAATATCTTACAAAGTCACTGCTGAGGTATGCCGAAACTAACCTGCTGATATGTATATATATATATATATATATATATATATAGATTGTAGGCTATTGATATAAGTCTAAATCTATGTGGATAATCATTCTAGTCATCATAATTGTGTACTTATGAATGCTCAGATTTCAGATTCTAGTCATAATCATTCTAGTCCCTTCATATTTGCTTTCTAGTTTTTATTTTTCTATGTTGAATGCTCAGATTTTTGAATGATCAGAATATTGATTGGAATTTGGATATATGCTGAACTGTGGTTGTGATATATATTAATGTGCATTGTTATTTTATTTGTTTGTTAGGATGGATGGGTCTAGTAGCCAATCTAGTACACCTATGGTCTCGGTATTAGGAAAACGAAAACAAAACCAACCTAGTGGTACCCTTCAACTAGGCACTCCCTCACCTCAAGATTATTTGCATAATGATTATTATGATGATTGTTGGGATGATGATCCGGATCCCGAGGATATTGCATTAGAACAAATAGAAGAAGAGGGGGAAGAGGAAGTAGAAGAAGAAGTAGTAAGACAATGGGAGGGTCCTTCTCTGAAAAAGGGCAATAGAAGAAACGGTCCAAGTCCGGTGTGGAATGAAGCTAAAAGGGTAACGATCACCGATAATAATGGGGAGAAATCGTTCACGGCCGAATGCAAGCATTGCAAACTCTTACTACCGGCACACCCTCGAACTCATGGGACGGCGGGAATTCTTAAGCATTTGAGGAAATGCCCGGGTTCTAGTCTCTTTGAGAATGTGGATCCAAACCAACCTACATTGACACAAGTAAGGATGGGAGGTCCGGTTGTCACTCACACTTTCAATCAAAAAAGACTTGATAGGAGATGTGTGAGGTGGATTATAATAGCGGAGATGCCTTTTAGGGTGGTTGATCAAAAGGACTTTCGAGCTTTTATTCGTGACTTGAATCCAAAGTACAAACTTCCTAATAGGCATAAGGTGGCGGCGGCGGTTTTGGAGTTGTAGAGTGAGTATCACAACTGATACTTAGACCTCAATTCAAATGATAAACTACATGGTCATCACGGCACATTTTTTGGACACTAATTGGGGGTTGCATAAGAGGATCCTAAACTTTGTCCAAGTTACTTCTCACAAGGGTGATGATATTGGAAGATGTCTAGAGGTTTGCTTGAATGATTGGGGCATAGACAAGGTGTATAGCATTACCGTTGATAATGCTAGTGCAAATGACACCGCTATTGCATACATGAAAATAAGACTCAAGTCAAATGGTACTCTTTTACTTGACGGGGCTCACTTGCACATGAGGTGCGCTTGTCACATCCTCAATTTGATAGTTAAGGATAGAATGGCGGAGCGTAGTAGTGAGATTAATGCCATAAGAAATTGTGTGAAGTTTATACACTCATCCCCGGCAAGGTTGGAGACTTTTAGGGAATATTGTGTATTGTTGAGATTTGATAGGATGTCAAGTATCCCTTTTGATGTTGTCACAAGGTGGAATGCCACATATCAAATGCTTAATAGTGCTTTCAAGTTTAAAGAAGTGTTCTCTAAGATGGCCTTTGAGTGTGACTCTTTTATTGCCTACTTTAAAGAGGAGGTCTCGAAAGAGGTTGATGGGGTGACAACAAAGGCCAAGCGGGTGGGCCCTCCGGAGGTGGATGATTGGGAAAGGTCGGTGAGTTTTGCTCACTTTCTCAAAAAATTCTATGATGCCACCTTGACATTGAGTGCAACCTTTACTCCAACGTCACACTTAATACTTAGCACGGTGATTGCCTTGCAAGTGGAGATAAATGAACAAATTTTAAATGCCTCTAATGCTACTTTGCAAAGTGTGGCTACCTCAATGAAGCTCAAGTTTGACAAATATTGGGGTGACTTTGAAAAGGTGAATCCTATTCTCTTTGTGGCCCAATCACTCGACCCGAGGTACAAATTTGATATGTTGGAGACAAATCTAGAATAGCTCGGCTATGGATGGGACAAAATAAGGGAGGAGAAAGTAAGGGTTAAGGGCTATGTAACCGAGTTGTATAATGCATATAAGGAGGAAGTGGTCCTTAGTAGTAGTAGTACTAGTAGTACTAGTAGTAGTGCAACCTCAAATGTGGAGCAAAGATCAAGTGTTGTACTAGATGATGGGGGAGGGGGTGTGATAGTAGATATTGATGTTGCTTCAAGGATGGCAAAGAAGATCCAAAGAAAGAGAGCAGAGGCACAACAAAATGAGATAGCCAATGAAGTGGATATGTACTTCAATGATCCACATCAAAGCCTAACATATGAGGGTTTCAATCTTTTGGATTGGTGGAAAGGAAATTGTGGTCAATATCCAATTCTTAGTAAAGTTGCTAAGGATGTATTAGCCCTTCCTAGTAGCACCGTTGCTAGTGAGAATGCCTTTAGTCTTGGTGGGAGAGTTGTTGATCCTTTTAGAGCTTCCTTAAAACCTAAAACGGTTGAGGCTTTAGTGTGTACTAGTGATTGGTTTAGAGGAAAAGAATTTTGTTTCTACAAGGAGCCTACACTTGACGAATTATATTTCTACGAGGAGCTTGAACGCTTAGAAAAAAGTAAGTAAACAATTTAATTTCCTCTTTTATTTTCTTAGTATTTATTATCTACTAGACTATAATTCAATCTAAATGATTTGTGAATTATTGTTTTAGGCATGGCTAATTTGGGAGGTGAGGAGAATACAACACACGAAAATGAAATGCCACCTCCACCTCCTCGACCACCTCAAGTTGAAGTTCAACGTCAAAATCAAATTAATCAATCACTACCTCCACGACCACCCATTTTGAGGGGAATGACTCAACCATCAATATGAAGGGGAAGGGCTCAACCATCTACATTAAGGGGAAGAGTACAAGTACAAACAAGAAGGGATCAACCACAAGCATCAACAAGATCAAGGGGCCGAAGGAGCCGAAGGGGCCAACAATCTTCATAAACTTTAATCTTTGCTTTTTTTGCTTTTGGTTTGTAACTTAATTATTTTGAAACTTTGTCTTGTAACTAATTTTTTTGTTTTTGGGTTTGTTACTTTATTTATTTTAAAACCTTGGCTTGTAACTAATTTTTGTTGCTTTTGGATTTGTCACTTAATTTATTTTTATTGCATGCATGTGTAGTAGAAATTGAATAGGCAGATTAAGGATGCTATTGTGCACAGATTTGTGCATAGATTTTAGCCATTTTGCACAGATTTCAGATTGGTAGATTATTGGCAAATTTGTGTAGATTCAAGTTTTAGTGTAGATTGGCAGATTTTTGTGTAGATAGGCAGATTTTTGGCAAATTTTAGATTTTCAATATGGTTATCTACAATCTCTATATCAGGAAGTTCTCCCAATAGTTTAATAGTTTTATGAACTAGCAAGTCAATCTCATGTTGCTTATCCTCTTCATAGTCTCTATTGTCAGCTTCCAGAGTTTTTTTCCTTGGGTGTCATACACCTTTTGCACAATGAAACCAGGATGCTGTTTACGACTTGGCAGCTGTTTGTTTAACGGAACAAAATACACCAAACATTTATGCATTACAGATTCTACAGGAACCTCATCACGATGGAAACTATAAAACAACTCCCTTCTATCAGTTGACTGCCAGTTTCCCCCAGCTTTTTTCTCTGCCTCTTCAGGACAATAAAACCACTGTCCTAATACCATCATGCTCCCACCTCCGGTCCTACTTATATCCTAATTAATCCCTAGTTCCAGCAGTCAAAAAATTAAAGATAAAGTCATTGTGAATATGAAGGAGATGAAAGAGAATAACTGCTTATAAAGAAAAAAACAGAAAGCACATCTGCTGCCCATAACTTCACAATAACAAGATGCCCACCAAAAAGCTTAATAGAACACAGACCACCATGCCAAGAATTTCAAGGCAAAATATTTGAGCAAAAGGTATATATTTAAATGGTCACCAAAAGCATAATATGTTAAATTTAGTCCAAAAACTCAAAAGCCCAAAACTATTTTGGGATTCCTGAAAAATTGGTTTGGGATCGGTATTGAAATTGGGATTCCCGAAAATTTTGGTTTGGGAATCGGGACAAGTATTTTGGTTTGGTATCCCATACCGAACCACCCCTACTTATTTGTATGGAAAGCATTTAACTATAACAGAGTGCTTGAACAAAATATAATCGTCAATTTAGCAGGTTAATAATATAACTACAATAGTGTTTCCCTGTTTTGAACTAGAAGTCTAATTAAACAAACACACTAAAGAAAGAAAATAAAACTTACTTAAGACTTGGAGATTGCTTGAATCTGTACACTTGAACTTTTATTGATATATAGAATGTTTACAAAGGATGCTAGGAAGGTTTCGGATACTTGAGTGTATGAGGATTGAAGTATGGTGCGTATCTAGTGTTGAGGTGTTTTTAGATGTTGAGGGGTGTGTTTTGCATAGGAGGAAAAGCTCCCTTATATACAAAACCTAAGACAGAATAACGTTTTAACTATTTACAACTTTTTGAATAGTGACAGTACACTGTTTCTGAAAGCTGTCAGTACTGTTTCTGAAAGCTAGCTGACTTGTCTTTACTTTAATGAAGGTCATGTGAATCCATATTGGCTTGGCTACTGCAATGTTTGCCACCTTATCTTTTGCATTCAAATGTTATCTAAAAGTGTCAGTTATTCTTTCTCTTCTTTTGGATGTATTCTTTGGTGAAGACCACATGAACTTTGCTAAATACTAGGCCTTTTTTTTTGTATAGATGTTTGAAGGGTAGCATAGGCAATTTTGAAAACTTATGTCCTGATGATTAAAAGGAAACTTTTTTGGGTGTTTCCATTAGTTTTCCCAATAATCAATCCTTGTATGAGCAAGTAGTTCACCACAACTGTAAACGGCATAATTAGATTATCATCCTTGAAAAAGATCCGTTTCTCGTTAAAACGGGGTGTAAGATTGAATATTGACTTTCGTCTTTTGAATTAAATGCCCTTTTTCTTTGTTTTAGTTGATTATTATTGACTTTTATTTTTCATTACAAAGAAAACACTCATTATCAATCAAAAGAGCGTAAAAATATATCTTCTATCACAATATAAAATTATGAACAGTAATGTAGTGTCGCCTAAACCAAATTCTTTTTTTTTCTCCCTCACCCACATGTCATTATATCATATCTTTACACTACTATTAAATAATGTTTTCCAACAAAAAACAATTTGCGCACAAAGTATAAATTCGTCACTAAATACTTTAGGTGACAAAATTTTCATCGCGTAGCTGTACTTGGGCAAAGTTCAAGACAAAAGGCTTGCATGACGAAATATACAGTTCGTCGTGCAGGAAATTTTACGCGATGAAGTTTACTCTACTACAAAAAAGTGTTTTCCGGACGAAATGCAATTCTTAGCACCACGTGAAAATTTGTCATTAAAAATTTTGGACGACCAAATCTTTGTCACCCAGTTGTAATTGGGCAAAGTTCGAGATGCAAATGTTTGCTCAATGAACAATCAAGCTTCGTCGTTCAAGAAGTTTATGCGACGAAATTAGGTTCGAAATGCAATGAAATACTTTGTCACGTGAAACTTTTCGCATTAAGCTGTTCCTTGGACTCATCCCTATCACTAACGTACATTCCTAATCCGCTATTAGGGAACCCGCTCAACTTACGAATGTTATCACTTGCCCCTTGATGTCAATGACTCAACTTTGAGTTGCCACGAATAACCAATTACGTGTTTGCCATGTCAATTGCTTTTCGAGCATTACTCCAACAATCTCCCACTTGCATGAAAGGTAACTAATGCACACAACAATCCGTACTCTTACCATCTCCTTCCAGTTATATCCATCAATCACTCTTTTGAGTAATGGTGTACACTACGCTTATTTCGATTATCACCTCTGAAAATGCTTATGCTCATATCACACTTGGATATGGATTAGAAGCTGACAGAAATCACTCTATGAAACCTATCAGTTCTTATAGCTTGAGCTATTGCACCATCAAGTACACAATTAAGGGAAGCTTGGGCACTCTTGATTGGTCTAGAACTTCAAATTCAACTTTTGAATTATGGAGTACCTTTTCAACTTACTTGAAGATTCTAAAGTATTTTCAAGTTGCACTCTCACTATGACCCTAATCCAATCCATAAATATAATGGCATTACACAAACAATTGGTATGATCACTCAAGCTCCCACTTCTCAAACATTTTTAACTAGATCACATTCAATTAATTAACATAAACATTAATTAATTTGTTAATTCAAACTAATTGAATTAATATTGTTTATCTCTTTCAAAACAATTTCAAACAATAGACAAACATGGTATGGCAATTTGTAATCATATAATTTTCAATCCTAGTTGACATTACACGTAGATAAGTACTTTTTTTTTTGTTAAGGAAACAATAGCATTTATATTTTAATAATAAGGGATTACAATGAATCAAAAGAAAATTAGGGAAAAGAACAATCCTCAACCAGTATATCCACGATAATACTAGGAGGAGATCCTAACCACTCACAAAATTGATCCACAGATAAACCAGTATGAGCTAGCCTATGAGCAGCCTCATTAGCTTGTTAGTGAGTGTGGGTAAAAGAAACTTTAATGACTATAGAAACAATGGCCTTGATGTCTTCTATCACTTGTCCGATGGAAGACATAGTGACAGAAGAATCACGAACAGCCTCCACAATTTGAAGCGAATCACTCTCACATAATAAGTTTGTAAATCCCCTTTCAAATGCCCAAATCAAGCCAACCTGGACCGTCACAACCTCTGCTTGGATAGGTGAGAAGATATCAGAAAACTTCTCACATTTAGTAGCCAAAAAACCTACCAATTCATTACGAACAATCAAACCAAAGCCCCCATTCCCCACTTCTTCTCAGCATTCCAAGAGTCGTCCACATTTAGTTTGAGGCACCCAGATGGCGGAGCTATCCATTTGAAAAAAAATTGCATCAAAGGCAAGTTCGATGAGCACCTAGCATTAGCATGCACAAAGCTGTGCCACCCATGGATACCCTAGATATGATCACATCTGGAGGATAAACACATAATTTGGTATTTCTAGCTCCCCATAAAGCCCAGCAAATCATTAAAAAGGAAGAAAATATATCAAGTGGAATTAAGTTCACAATCTTTATCGCCCAGTTAAGGAATGAGTGGGGAGAGAATCCATAGAGCAAGCCTTCAAAATGTGAAGAAAGTTAAGCAAACTTAGCAAAGAGACAATCCTTCAATAAATGAAGGATAGATTCCTCCGGGTAGTTGCACAACACACACGTCAAACCAGTCGTGATGTGGCGCTTAGTTAGGCTCACTTTTGTTGGGACAATATTCTTACAGAATCTCCAAATACAAATCTTAACCTTTGGAGGGACATTCGCTTTACAGAGCTTGCCCCAAATGCTAGTGAGACAATAGATGTGGAAGAGGGCGATGCCCCTGCATCCCTCGGCTAAACCTATTCTCTTGTGACATGATAAGCACCCTTCACAGTAAATCTGCCTTTCTTATCAAAATGTCAAATTCGATGGTCCATAGAACAACGGATGCTTAGGGGAATGGATCTTATTGCATTCACCTCGGGCTCCAAAAACAATGAAGATAAGAGCTCATTCTTCCATTGCCATGAGAAGGGATCAATTAATTCACTAACATACAAAACAGGGCAATCCACGGGTTTGGGAGAAAAGATTCGAAACAAGGAAGGGAGAGGGAGCCAAGGATCATCCCATATGCGCAATAACTCCCCACCCCCAACTTGACATCTAAAGCCCAAAGAGATGATTTTTTCAGGCTGAGCAAATGCTCTTCCAACAATACGAAGCATTTGCCACAATAGAGGCTTTAAGGAAATTGCCATTCAAGAAATATTTTGCTTTGAAAACCCATGCAACAAGAGAGTTAGGCTCCATAAAAAATCTCTATCCTTGCTTTGCTAGTAAGCTCAAATTAAAAGCATACATTCCTAAACCCAAGACTCTTTTTCTGATTTAGGTAAGTAAAGTTTCTCCTAAGAAGCCCAATGAATTCTCTGTTCCCCTTTCGCAGTCATGCCACTAGAAAAAAGCGATTAATCTGTTTAACTAATCACAGATAAGTGTATTTAGAATGTGTATATCGCACATTGTTATTAAAAAGATTTTTTACACGTGCGGGAGCGCATGTAGGAAAGCTAGTTTATACTAAATTAAGAGATTGGAAAAAAGGTTATGTAATGTTTGATAATTGATTTATAACTCAAAATTGTAGTTTTTACATTAAATTATGACTGAAGTACAGAAATGATCCATTTAATTTGATCAGATTTCCACCAAAGTCTATACTATACTAATTTTGATAAATGTGATGCATTCTCTAAAGCACGCAATTTCAACAGATTTTATGGATAAATAATGTTAAAGGCTTTCTGCTTTGACTTTTGGGTCATATACCCCCAAAAACCCAAAGCTTAATTGTGCAATTTTGATGTGGTAACATGTACACATCCAAAGCAGAAAAAAGTTTAATTAACTTGTTGAAAATTTTGTGGGTGAGCGGTTATATTTTTCCAAAATCAAACTTAGTGGATTAACGTGCTAAGTTAATAATGCTTTTCAACCTAAACATTGTTGACACATGACTCATGAATACTCGAACTTCTTTATCTTTCTATATAAGATGAATTTCCTCTTATTATGCCAAGAAAACTAGTATTTTAGGTTCTCGTTGTTTCAATGTGGAGTATATGATGCCAACAATATTTGCTCTCATTCTTTGTGAGTGCAATCCATATAGATGCGAGTTATAACAATGCAATGAAATATAATTTAAACGGCGAAATTTCAAGTAACATCATTGTCGATAAGGGAGGTCAAGGAAACTATACTACAGTGAAACAAGCCATCGATTCTATACCATCAAATAACTCGTTGTGGATTCATATCCTCCTTAACGATGGCATCTACATGTAAGTATCCACTGTATTTTTTAACATTTTATGCTCAAAATATACAATTACATCCAAACTCTGATTATGATATTTTTCATATTTCGTGAAAAAATTGTGATTCCTCATGACAAACCATACATTATTCTTGAAGAATACCCTAATATGATGTCATTAATAGTTATACATTTAAGTTGCAAGCAGGTAATTTTGTGGCACAAAATATAATGTTCAAGGTTATACATCAAGCATAATTAAGTATATAATTATTTTCTAGCACTCGCATTTTATTGTTTGAATTTCTAGCACTTAAATTGATGAAAAGTAAAGATAAAGCTAGTAGCCATTTTATCTTACAAACAATTGAGTGAGGTAACTAGAAAGCTTATTTCAATTTTCTTTTCTTTCTACATCTAGAAAGCTTTGTTTTCCTGATCATGAACGTAAGATACATATATAATCTTTCATCACTTAAATCACACGTAATTTTTACATACATATTTATGGAAAAGAAACTTCTGTGTTGCGTGCACTTTTCTTTTATATTCTGAGTGTGTTTTGGTTGGTGCTGAAGGTTTGACGCGACTATCGTTTCTGTATATCTTTAGAAATTTTTGGTTCTAAGTTCTAACACATGAAAAATACATATGATATTCCTATCAAACTAGATCCCAAGAGAAAGAAAACTACTTGGGCACCTATAGCTTCAATTACCGGAGACAAACCAAGTTTTCATCATTGTTCTTTCAATAGTTTGCAAGACACTGCATGATGGTAGGGGTCGTCACTATCTTGATGATTGCTTTATCGAATGCGCTATAGACTTTACTATGGGCAATGACCAGTCTATTTACGAGGCTATGAAAATTCTTAGCTTTTCTCATACTTCTTTAGCAATAATAAAAATTGAGATTGTATGCTAAACAAACACCTATCCACATATGAGCAATTTTCTGAACAGTTAGATCAAAAATATGTTATTTGTGTCTAACCGTTCATAAAATTGTTCGTCCTTCTGTAGCAGAATTTCCTAGAAATTTTTATCTTGTTCGAACTTTGAAAAGCCTATAACACAAGTATATTAGTTTTGCATTTCCCTATCTCAAATTGTTTTGTAGAAATGCCAGTTAAAATCACTATCAGACATAATAGGGGGACTTGGTTATATTACAGAGTAGGGGCGTGATGACTTAAAGGGAACTACATGTTATGTATTCAAACATTGCTATGTAAATGGAACAGGCCCTACATTCTTAGGAAGAACTTGGAGACCTTATTCAAGAGTATTGTTTGCCTCCACGTACATGGAAAATATTGTTCGTCCGAAGGGTTGGTCTGAATGGCAAATTCCTTCTTTGTAAGTTTCTTTTTTCATATTTTTATAGATAATTGAACAGGGATTCAATCACATTTACTTTAATTCCTTTATTTTGGACATAATTGAATAAGGATTCAATCACATTCTCGGAGGTGAACTGTGAAGGACCTTGAGCGGATATGTCGCACCATGTCCCATGGGAGGAAGCTATCACAAGAGGAAGTAGCATACTTAACAAATCTAGCTTCTTTCATAGACCAAGATGGATGGTTCGAAAAACAACCAAAATAAGATCTTTATAATCCTTTGAGCAGTAAACTAAACCATATATAAAGGCCACTCATCAATAATCAACCCTTCTTTTTTCGATGTATTTTTTTGTGAATTGAATAAAGGACATATCTTGGTAATGTTATTTTGGTCTTTGACTGGAAATTTGAGTCGGAGAACTAAGCTTGAATGCATGACCTACAAACAAGATGCATGATGAATTGAAATATAGACGGTCTGCTAACCTCATAAATATCCCTTAAATAACTTTACTAATTGAGGAATCCCACAATAAAAGGGTGTCTCTCATTGATTCGTTTATACATGTATATATCTGCATCCATCTTCATCACTATCACTGGAATTTAGCTACAAATCTCTGTTATGAGAGTTCCATTAATAGCACGAGCTTTGCAATGTTGTATCAGTACATATCTAGCCCTTCAGGATAATGCTAGGTAGACCAAATTTTATACCAAAATTGCAAACCAAATTATGTGTCACTAATGGAAAATAGACACATTAATCAACACTTAAGTAATAATCTAATCATCATCAACCACGTCATTTAGTTTTAAAATTTTGGCCTCCCTAGCATTATTCAGCTCTCCATCATCATGTCAGACAATATTAGTATTAATAAGCCGCATTTACGTCATGAGCTCACAATTCTTTATAAGGCGAGATGAGAGAGTGTGGGAAACAAACAAACAAACAAAAACCCAAAATTTGAGCCCAAAGTCTCTCCAAGGAACGTATTTTGGGAGTGGAATTTTTGGGATTTTGTATCTGCAGTCGTAATTTGGGTTTGCTACCTACCCCGGATGGATAAGTTAAGAAAGTAGTGACGTGGGCTCCAGCTTGCTACTACAACATGTGAAGAAGGGGAAAGACAGGCCCCTCGCAGAACCATTGTTGAGGTAGACAAATTGTTTATGAGTGAGCCCACCAACAACAGCCTTTCTACGACTGAGATTGGGCTGCCATTCTATTAGTTGTCGCGCATGGTGGATTTTAATACATCTCTTTTTAATCCAACTACTCCAATTCAATTTAATCAATTTTAATGGTAATAAAAACGATCCAACAAATCAAACTTAAATTGAATGGTCAAATTAATATTATTAATTAATCCAAATTAGATCTAACACCAAAACTCCTCCAAAACTTTATAAATACCCATTCATTGAGAAATACTATTTTTTTCATATTTTATTACCAATTTTTTTTTTTAGAATTAAAATTTTCTAACATCAAAATGTTCATAAAAATAAAGTAAGATAGATTAAACAAAAAGTAATTTTAAAATTATTTGACACACCCCGACTCAGGATGTCCACCTGGACTCTAAATCGAGCTATGTTGGCTGACACCAGGAAGGTGATGAAGCCATAAAGTGTAGTGATATGGAAAATGTGAATAAATTTAAGGGAGTCTTAACGAAACACTCCCGGTACTGTTCACTTTTAACAAAAAACCACATTTTTACCTTTTCCTGGTACTATTCACTATATCTTTAAAAAGGATTTTTCATTAAAAGGGAAGTTTTTTTTTTGGACTTTTCGTTAGTTTTCCTTAAATTTAAACCTAAAGTGCATGAATGCAAGAGTGCGCTAGTGAGCGAGAATGAACTCATTTCACACATGATGTCAGAGCATAAGTAAAATACAATAAAAGTAGAATGAGAATTATACTATTGAAGGTAACCACCTATACCAAGATTTGCCAAGAATCCTCACCGACACAAAAGCTCAGCTACTTAAACTTGGAGGGGCAAAAAACAAGGGTAAGTGGGTCAAAAAAAAAAAGCTCTATAAAAACCTTTTTGAAAACATAATAACTCCCTGTTGTAAATCAAGTAAAGTTTCCAAATATATATACTGCATATAGCAAGAAAATACTTACCATAAATAGTAATCCTTCGAAAAGCAACAGTCCACAATATTTCGCATATAAGTCCTATAACATCTGGTAATAACGATATCTTAAATCATGAACATATATTATCAAGTGCTCATTGATCTGACACACGAGTTCATGCAAATGTATTCTAACATGAACATGATTTGGTGTAATATGATTTACGCTCTAGTACTACAATCACGTGAAGACTGGCGCTATGCGCGTCACATACAAGTCCTAATTGCCTATAGCAACCTAGGACAAGACTGGCACAGTGGATCCAAAGTGAGCATACAGTGCAATGTGAACATACACATGCCAGTGTAGTGTAGCACACGATGAGCAGATAGAGTAAATATGGTCACACAACAATAAATCGATAATTCTAGTCGATATAATACTCTTCGATAAAATAATAATCATGATCATAATTGAAATCCCAAAATAGTTCACATACATGTGCATCCCGTAGGATTTAGCATAATTTCATAGATTCCGTCATTTTGGTAGTTCTTATAAATGTTAGTCTAATCTAGGTATATGTAGAAAATTCTTTATTAAGTACATATGTGAAAACTAAATAAGTATGTAATATTTAAAACTAAAGACCTACTCATAGATACTTGCGAGGCGCAGCCGTTTGAACTAGGAAAGCCAGAGTCTCCGATAACTAACATAAACCCCTTGATAATATAAGGCTTTTTGGGATGCAACAACTGTTCAATACGAAAATGACCATGAAAAGCGGAAGACTTTCATTTTCTCAGGAATTTTCAATGTAGCCCTAATAAAATAATAAAACTCAACTAAAATGATTAAATTTGGGAAACAGAGTGCGAATTTGGAATCAGGGCGTCGAAATACACTAAATAGGGTCCCCGGCAAATTTTGCAAACTATCAATGGGAAAGTCAAGGGTCAACCCTAAAAAGTCAACCTAGCCGCCCCGACGGTCAATCATGTTAAAACTTTCAGTAAATGGATGTCAAAAACAGAATAAAGGCATCAAAATTAGCCTATGAGAGTTTTCGAGAAAATTTCGAAAAAGTTAACTGACGGCCAACAGTTAACTTTAACAGAATATTTTATCCTTAGACATAATATTTTGTTAAAGGTAACGGAATATTCCCTACCAAATTTTGAAATGGACCAGGTCGAATCTGGGTCAATGGGCCATGAGTTTGGGCTCTTTTTTATTCCTTTTCTGGTTGCCGATCGTCGGAAATTGCATAAAATGGCTAAATTTTCTGGGCAAATTTTAAACAACGATATCTTACTTGTTTCGCAACCAAATTCGACCCATAATATATCAAAATGAAGCTAGGAAAGTGTAGATTACTTTATTGTAGTTCAAAAATGTGGCTAGAGATGGACAAAAATGGCTTGAAAGGTGACTGGTCCGCCAGAAAATGGGTAACTCACTGGCAAACTGGACAAACTTTAAAACGTCCATAAGTTTATTAGTACTTAACGAAATTGAGCGATTCAAAAATGAAAATCATACATCAGAATAAGACGAACAGATTGGTACTTTTTGACAATTAATTCGCCATGGTTTGGCCCAAAAATAGCCTGAAAGCCACGGAGGTGGCCTAAAAACTAGGTAAACTTTAAACGTTCATTACTTCTTCAACTCATAACCAAAATCGACAATCTTTATATGGAAATGAAGCTAAAAATGAGAAGAACACATTCCTACCAATATGGAACCGAGTGGTGGAGAGATTTAGAGCGGGAGAGTGGTGAGGGAGAAAATAGAGATAAGAGAGAGTGTCAAAGAGATAAGGGAAAAGTACTAGTGGTGAGAGAAGATAGGAGAGTTTGGGTCAGGAGTGGACCCCATGGGCTAGAAAAATATAAAATATTTAGAAATATCTGACCAGAAAATATTAAAATAATAAAATACCTAAAATTCTAATTTCATAACACCCTCAAGTTTCGTAGTTTCGTAAAAATCTCCATACGTATAGATGTATAGTTGAAAGTACAGGGTTAAAATTTGAGATTTCCCACCCTTGAGTTGGAGATAGCCTTAGTGATAATTCAACTATAAACATCTTTAGCCATTTCTAGCTTCTGAGCATCTATGAACAAAGCATACATATTAACTCCTCTTAACAAAGTAACCACTAGCATCAATCAATTTACTAGAAAAATACCAGCCATATTAACCGACACTAACTTTATATCGGTTACAAGCGACACGGTTAGATAGCCTTAGTGATAATTCAACTGTAAACATCTTTAGCCATTTCTAGCTTCTGAGCATCTATGAACAAAGCATACATATTAACTCCTCTTAACAAAGTAACCACTAGCATCAATCAATTTACTAGAAAAATACCAGCCATATTAACTGACACTAACTTTATGTCGGTTACAAGCGACACGGTTTTCTTTTTATACAACACCACTATTTAAAAAAGATAAAAAACTTTGTCGGTTGTAAGCGACATAGACAATTTATGTCGGATGTAAGTGACATAGACAGTTTATGTCGGTTATAACCGATTCCGACACCATGTTAACCAGGTGTCGTAAATGTCTTATGTGCTAGTATGTTATATAAAACCGACACCAACCACCAACACAATAAGCCACTTTTGTAGTAGTGTTTGAACCAGCACAACCACAATAACAATCTGAGCCAACTATACACCCCAATTTTCTGATTAATCATCGTGATCACAATAATACATTCAAAGAACCCCATCCTTCTTCACTCCACAACCACCACAACCAAATATCAAAATTGGAAGAATCTAATAACTGAGCTAAAGCAAGATGTGTGTGTGTGTGTGTGTGTGTGTGTGTGTGTGTGTGAGAGAGAGAGAGAGAGAGAGAGAGAGAGAGAGAGAGAGAGAGAGAATGGAGCTGAGAGGTGGAGCAATCGAAAGCTTAGCTAACTACTCTATGGTCTCTCAGATCTTCTTCACCTCTCTAAATTAAATTAGTCAACAAGATGAAGCAACCGAAAGAATGAATTTGAAAATTGATATGAGACTGTCGTTCAATGTTGTTAAGGTGTCACATTTTTTATCAATAAACGACATGTTGACCAATAAAAAGATCAATGAAGAGCAGTATAAACTTTCCGTAGATAAATTTGACAAAAACGAATAATTGCTGCTAAACGCCCTTTAATTTTTAGGCTCAGGCGAGTAAAATATAACAGCAAAATTAATAATAAAATGTTGTCATCTTTCCCTCTCAATGAAAAATATTTTTCCAAATTAAGAATTGCAGATTCACTGTGCTCAGTTAACAAAACCTGTCAGCCAAACACTTAGTTGTACACACACAGCTCTTGAACATTTTTTTTCTTTCTACATATCAGAAGAGTTTCTTCTTCTTATCCTAAGAAAACTGTATTAGGCTCTCATTGTTCCTAAACTTAATTATCTTGCAGTGTTCTGGTATGGAGTCTCTTATATCAACAATATTTTCCCTCCTCATTTTCTTCTGTTCAACATTAGGGGGACGGTACTATTGAAGTATCAAGCATTTATCCTCCAATTTAAGTCTTTAACCCTAATGCAGGCCATTAAGCACTGGATTAAGGTTGTTGCCTCTGACCTTGATTAGCTGCTGCCCTACTGATCTTGATTAGCTGGTTGTTTTCTTGTTAAGCATCTTATCTTACAGCCACCTTAATCCCTAGAGTGTTCCATAAGTTACGGTGCACACTCCCAAGGAAGGGCGATAGGGTTTTATCCATTAGGTTGTTATTAGGGTTAGGGTTTTTTTGGCTGTGCTGCCTTTTTCTTTATAAGTCTTTTTGTTCTTGTAATTAATCCAAAAAATGAAATACAAAAAAAAAGTGAGTTTAAACTCAAAAATCTGGTTCACATTTTCTACATGGTATCAGAGCAGTGATCCCTTTCGGACCTGCCTCTGTGTCCCTTCCGAAACTCTTCCAAATCCAAACCAGTTAAGCCATTATGGCAACACCAGCAGAAAAAGAAAAAATCTCAAAAAACGAAGCCATGGATACCAATCCAACTCAACGTTTAAGCTCTGTGCTTCTAAACGAATTCAACTATCTGCAATGGTCACGAGCGATTACGCTCACTCTTGGAGGACGTGGGAAGCTCCCCTTCATTCAACAAGATGACATCATGCCTGAAACAACTTCACCAGATTATGCAGCATGGGTGTCCCAAGATCAACTGACCATGTCGTGGCTGTTAAACTCTATGGAACCCAAGTTGGCTGAGATTTTCAGCTATTCTATGTCATCTCACCAGCTTTGGAATTCTATACAAGAAATGTATGGGGATCTAAACAATGTTGCATGAGTCTTCCAGCTGAAGAAAGATCTTATGGAACTGCAACAAGGAAATCTCTTCTTTGTTCAACTTCTTAGCAGCTTGAAGGCAAAATGGAATGAATTGGATCTCTACAGACCTCACACCACGGACACAACCATTCTTCTAAAGTGTGCTGAAGAAGACAAGGTATTTCAATTGCTCACCTGCCTTGGACCAGAGTATGAAGATCTTAAAAGTCACATCCTGATGTCACTGGAGCTTCCCACCTTACAGATGGTCTGCAATGTTATTTAACGCGAAGAAGTAAGAATGAAGGTCATGAACGCAGATGTGGTCGTGGGAGAATCAGATCCAAGGCCATCAAAAACACGAGCCTTTAGCGTCTCCAGACTATACAAGGGAAAACGACTAGACTTTAAAGTGTTCTCACTGTGAGAAAATTGGTCGTTCTGACATTGGACACAAAAGTGCTGGATTCTTCATCCAGAACTTAAACCCAAGTTCAACGACGATGGAAGAGCGCCAAGAAATCAAATGAAGCCTGCCTACATTCCTAGAACAAATCTTACTTGCGACCAAGTCTCCAATAATGTGATGAACTCCTCCTTTAATCCCATTACTCTCATAAATGATTTTGCTAACTTCTTACAATAGAAACAAGGAGAAACAAATCATGAAAATCCCGCAACCATGCTCGGCAAGTTTGCTAGCTTCCTTGCACAATCAAACTCAGTGTCACCAAATGACGTGCCAGGTATTGTTGCAACTATTTCCACTGCACTGGATCTTAGTAGTCATGATTTTTGAATTGTTGACTCAAGAGCTTCTTATCACGTGACTAGAGCTTCTTATCACATGACTGACGATGCATCGTTACTAAATGATTTTCAAAACCTCTCTGCTCCTTCTTTTGTCGCCGTAGCTAATGGCACCAAAGTCCGTATTGTAGGTAGAGGGAAACTTAAAATCTTCTCGGGTCAAAAAGAATCCCTTGTCATGCATGTCCCTTCCTTTCCTTTCAAACTTCTGTCAGTAGGAAGAATAACACAATTGCTCAATTGTCTTGCAATATTTTCCACTCACTGTGTGATTTTCCAGGATCAAGTTTCGAAGGAAACGAATGGTAAAGGGTTCTTCCTCAATGGACTGTACTATGTCAACTTCTCTTCAAGTTTTCCAAAGAGTTGCTATGTTAACTCAATCACCGTAAACAATGAGCAGTTATGGCACATGAGATTAGCTCATCCTTCTCCAGATGTTTTGTCTTTTCTTTTTCCTAGTTTCTGTAAAGTGACCCCAGATTGTGAAGTCTGTCACAAATCTAAGTTCACTAGGCTACCATTTCCCCATTCTCTCTCTAGAGCTACCAAAGCTTTTGAAATTGTCCATTCGGATATTTGGGGACCTACAACTGTAAAATATTTTGATGGTTATAGATTCTATATATCTTTCATTGATGATTTCTCTAGAACCACCTTTGTGTATTTACTTAAATTCAAGCACGAAGTTTTTCAATGCTTCAAAAATTTTCATAACTTAGTTAAAAATCATTTTGACTCTAATGTTGGCATCTTAAGGTCTGATAATGGTTCTGAGTACACTTCCAAAATCATGACAACCTACTTAAGTGAGCATGGAATTTTGCAACAAACAAGTTGTGTGGGAACACCACAACAAAATGGAATTTCATAAAGAAAGAACCGGGATTTGCTTGAGAAAACTCGAGCACTAATGTTTCAAGCAAACGTTCCAAAGAAATTCTGGTCTCAAGCTATACAAACCGTTGCATACATCATCAATCGCCTTCCTAACAGAATCTTGAAGTTCAAATCCCCTTATCAGATACTCAAGGGGAGAGACATTGACATAAGTCATCTCCGAGTGTTTGGATGTGTATGCTTTGTGCATATTCAAACCATTCACCGAGATAAACTTGATCCAAGGGCTATCAAGTGTGCATTCCTAGGCTACTCAACTTCACAAAAGTGATACAAATGCTATGATTCTAAGTCTAAAAAGGTGTTTGTATCCAGGGATGTACGTTTTGATGATGCGACTTCCTTCTTCTATAAGCATTATGATGAACCTCAGGGGGAGCTCTCATATGAAGTGTTTCCCACTCCTCTCTTCCTTGATAATTCAAGGCTGTCAACACTGCACAATGAAGTTTGTGGGATAGAGCCAGCTCCTAAAATTATGGAAGCAGATAATGAAGAAAATCTTTAGGAAAGGAGAGAGCCCCAACTTGAACAACCTTCTTCTCCACGAAGTAATCCTTCCCAAAATAGACAACCTCCAGCCAAACTTGATGATTTTGAAATCTACACGCCTCGACATTCTGTTGGACAAATGGTTTGCCATAACACAGTCTCTCCATCTCATGCTGTTTTTGTGACTGAATTAGCTCGACATTCGGAGCCCCGATCCTTCAAAGAGGCTAAGAAATCCCCTGTATGGAAGCGTGCCATGCTTGAAGAACTGAAGGCTCTCGATGAAAATCAAACTTGGAGCATTGTTTCACTGCCCAAAGGTCAACGTGTGGTTGGAGCAAGATGGATTTATAAGATGAAATTTAATTCAGATGGAACCATATAGCGGCACAAGGCAAGGTTAGTTGTAAGGGGTTTCACACAAACCTTCGGAGTAGATTACAAAGAAACCTTTGCTCCGGTGGCAAAGATGAACACAATTAGGGTGCTTCTTTCGGTGGCTATCAACTCACGCTGGTCTCTACATCAAATGGATGTAAAGAACGCTTTATTGCATGGGGAGTTAGAAGAAGAGGTGTACATGCGCCTACCACCTGGTCATGAACGAGAGAAAGAACAAGGAATAGTTTGCAAGCTTCACAAGGCCATTTAGGGCCTCAAGCAATCTCCAAGAGCTTGGTACTCAAAACTGACCTTTGTCCTTATGTCATCCGGTTTTAAACGAAGCAATGCAGACTCTTCAATGTTCACTAGGTTTGGTACACATGGAAGATTGGTGGTACTTGTTTATGTTGATGATCTTGTTGTCACAGGGGATAATTTCGAAGAAATAACTGCTCTCAAAGCCAGCTTACATTCAACCTTCCAAATCAAAGATCTTGGCCCACTACGATACTTTCTTGGAATCAAAATGGATCAATCTCCAACTGGTCTATTTCTAAATCAACAAAAGTACGTTCTCGATCATTTGGAAGAAGCAAATATGTTGCATTGCAAGCCTGCCAAAACACCACTACCCACAAATTTCAAGGATGACACCTCAGACATCCAGCTTGCAAATGCAGCGGAGTATCAAAGGTTGGTCGGCAAACTTATCTATTTGACTATAACCAGACCTGACATTGCTTATGCTGTCAACTTTGTCAGCCAGTTCATGCATTCTCCCTCTTCTCATCATCTGCAACTAGTTAAAATGATCCTTCGGTACCTGAAAGGCTCAGTGACTACCGGGATTTTCATGCAAAACAACGGACACTTCACCATTGAAGGATACACAGACTCTGATTAGGCAGGCAACGTCCTCGACCGCAAATCCACAACTGGTTATTGCACTCTTGTTGGTGGTAACCTCGTTACATGGAAGAGCAAAAAGCAATCCGTTGTAGCTCGGTCAATCGCAGAAGTTGAGTACCGAGCAATGGCATTTGCTGCATGCGGATTCATTTGGCTAAAGAGTTTGCTACGTGACCTTGAAATCATCTCCTCCAAGCCAATTCTCCTTCACTGTGATAATCAAGCGGCACTACATATTGCTGCCAACCCCGTCTTCCATGAACGCACAAAACATATCGAGGTTGACTGTAATTTCGCCCGCAACCATGTCCAGTCCAAACTGTTACCAACTGCATTTGCTCGCTCCAGTGATCAACTTGCCGATGTGTTCACCAAACCTCTTCCTTCGGCTCAACTTGATCGTCTTCTCTTTAAGCTTGGATCCAGAAAATCTCTCGATCCAGCTTGAGGGGGAGTATTGAAGTATCAAGCCTTTATCCTCCAGTTTAAGTCTTTAACCCTAATGCAGGCCATTAAGCACTGGATTAAGGCTGTTGCCTCTGACCTTGATTAGCTACTGCCCTACTGATCTTGATTAGCTGGTTGCTTTCTTGTTAAGCATCCTATCTTACAGCCACCTTAATCTCTGAAGTGTTCCATAAGTTACGGTGCACACTCCCAAGGAAGGGCGATAGGGTTTTATCCATTAGGTTGTTATTAGGGTTAGGGTTTTTTTGGCTGTGCTGCCTTTTTCTTTATATGTCTTCTTATTCTTGTAATTAATCCAAAAAATGAAATACAAAAAAAAGTGAGTTTAAACTCAAAAATCTGGTTCCCATTTTCTACAGGTACAATGCAACGAAAAACGCTTTGGAAAACGATGTTTCAAGTACCATCATAGTTGATAAGAGCGGTTGAGGAAATTTACCACAACGCAACAAGCCATCGATTCTGTACCACCAAATAACTCGGCGGATTCATATCCTCCTTAACCCTGATGTGTACACGTAAGTAGTGTTCTTTTAAATTTATTAACACGCTACACATTAAAATCATAACTATGTACATGAAATTCTTATATGTAGGGAAAAAGTTACGGAAAAAGTTATGATTCCAAAGGAGAAACCATACATCGTTCTTGAAGTAGACCCTAAATTTCCCTCTACAATCGAATACGGAGATGCTGGCAGTGTCATTGACAGTCCTACATTCAAGTTGTTTGCAGATATTTTTGTGGCGCGAAGTATAATATTCAAGGTTAAGCATCTAAGATTGAATGTTATTGTTTGGACCCGATTTTACAATATCGGCCCGTACAATCAAGGCCGTTAAATGAGCATAACTCCCAACCGTCGGATAAAGAAGTAAAGATAATTTTATTGTTAAAGGATAATATTATGGTTTTTATCATAATTATCTTTTGATATGAATTATCTTGGCATATATGTTTTTATCATAATTATCTTTTGGTATGAATTATCTTGAACGGGATAGATAAGGATACTAAGACATGGAGATGAACCTGGCTTGTTTAGGAGGTTTGATTCAAAGTCCTGTGGAGATTGGGATTGGTCGAAGTTTAATCTGATTGGGTTAAGGAGTTCTAATCCTTATGTATTTCTAATCCGGCCATGGGGGTTCTTGCTGCTATAAATAGAGGAGTGCGTGCACCATTCAAGAGACCTTCAACATAACACACAAATCTGCCCTGTGCAATTTCTCGCTCTACGCGAAACCTCTCAACACCCTTGAGAATTTTATTTTCTTTTTCGCCTCCATACCTTCAGTTTGGATAGACAGCACTGTGGAGGCAACCGGTAAACATCTTCAGTTTGGATAGACAGCACTGTTGCCGTAGAACCAACCGTCCGTGAAGCATCTTCAGTTTGGATTGACAGCACTGCGACAGGGTCGATTGGTTATTTATCCTAGTCTCAGCCGGCGAGGATTTTCGAATCCCCGTCGACAGAGGTCATCTCATTAGCTTTCTCGGCGAAGTGAGGTGTTACCAGGTTACTACATTCGGCACATTGAAAGCCGAATTTGAATCGTGAACTTTGTAAAAATAGCAGCCTTGTCTTCAGGCTCTAGAACCCAAAGGCCGAGAGGTGTTCCTTCCTCGGTCGCAATCGCAAGACGAAGAAGTCAGCAGCGCGCTCAACGCAACATCAAGACATTTTACTCCTCGGCCAAGCCTGGCCGGCGAGTTGGCACGCCCCGCACACATTTGAAGGACTTAGTTAGTCTACTATTTACTCGGCCTGCGCGCCACGTAGGCTAGGTGATTTTTGTAGTCAACTGTTATATAAAAAAAATGGGGATCCCTCCCCTTAAAGGCTTCCTATATATATATATATATATATTGAATGTTATACACACACACACTATGATAAATTAGGGTTAAGCATTTTAAGTTTGTAATTCTGGTTCTAAGTAACAGAACTCATACGACCATCTTATCTTGCCGGATCCGAATGGAAGCAAAACTACTTGGGCGCCTGCAATCTTAATCTCTGCAGATAAAGCAAGTTTTCACCACTACAGTTTTATTAGCTTGCAAGATACATTGACTGATTAGTGGCCGTCACTATTTTTACGATTGCTTTATTGAAGGGGCTATAGACTTCATTTGGGGCAATGGCCAGTCAATTTATGAGGTTAAAAATCCTCTCTCTCTCTCTCTCTCTCTCTCTCTCTCTTAGCCAGAGATGTGCTAGGCTCAGTCGTCTACACAATCCCACATGAAACGGTTCATCGTGACTTACATTTCTACAGGACAACTGGTCTTATTAGAGCACCAGGCCGTAGAGCCTCAAACGAAACAACTGGTCTTGTGTTCAAAGATAACGGAAGAGGTACTACATTTTTAGGAAGACCGTGGTTCAACCTCCACCTTCATGGAAAATATCATCACCCCTGAGCGTCGGTCCCCATGGCCGCCTGTTCCTGTGTAAGTCTATCTCCGTTTCTGTTTCAATACACGATCTCGGGTGCAGAGATGAGTGCTCTTAATTACTTCAACTAAAAACCGATATGTCAGATTACAATTTAACTGTCTCAGTGTTTTCTTTTTACGATATTGAACAGGGATTCGGTTGCATTCTCGGAGGCAAAATTGTCAAGAACCTGGAGCCAATTTGTCGGGTCGTGTCCCATGGGAGAAGAAGCTATCAGATGAAGAAGTGGCATATTTCACAAATCCAGCTTCTTTCATAGACCAAAAAGGATGGTTGAGAAGTCAACCAAATTAAGCCCTTGAGCAAGCGCTTTACCTTGTGTAACATGTCTTGCTAATGGAATAAAATGTACCTTTCGTTTAGTATAAAGTTTGAATCAAATCAGCTTCGATATATTCATGCACCAAATATTTTGTTCCGAGAGATGCCAAAATGTGGCAGAATTAAGCTCGTACAATGAGAAAATCTTAGATGTTACCAGTTGTATCCCATTCCGTGATGAGATAGACATTGGTACAGTTGGAGCCGAAAAGAAATGGGTGAAGAAATGGCTGCCATTTCTCATGTTAATGATGGCCGATCGATCTCGGTGATTTGGAAGCGATCACTGGATCCATATATTTCACACCTTCTCGTTCAAACTACAAAGATTTAGATTTACTAGGCCAACTTCTTCTTCGGGCCCTCCGTTTCCTCCCATCATTTTTCCTCTTTACCTTTTCCTTCAAGTCCCGCTCTCCTCGTCTTTTATACATCTTGAAAGTGATTTGTCTATCTGCAGCCATCTTCCTCACCTTCTCTGTGATCTCAGCTGCTATCTGTCGGTTATATAGTTTCCTTAAACCGCGCATGAGCTTTGCGAAAGTATCTGGCTGCGGCATTACATCCGCCTCCATCATGTCCAAACAGTACGAACAAGCCTCCTTCACATGCCCCTTTGAAAACAGCGCATGAATCCAAATTGTCCATGCAAACACATTGAGATCACATCCTTTGGTCACAATGCAACTCCAAACATCTTTTGCCATTTCTAGCTTCTCATCTCTCAACAAAGCATTCATCAGCTCCTTCAAGGTACCATATTGTGGGCCGGACAGAAGACCTCTGCCGACCATTTCTTTAAAATAATCACAAGCATCAATCAAACAGCCTTGCCCAAGAAACCCATGAATCATAATGACAAAGGTGTCAAGCCCGGGACTAAACCCGGCGGCTTCCATTTTGTTCCAAAGTCGAACACCTTCTTTCACCTCCCCCAATTTGCACGCCAACCGGATCACCGTGTTGTAAATACCAAGATCAGGACTACAACCGATCTTTCTCATCTCCTCCATCAGTTCCACACACTCCTCCAGCTCTTCCTTCTTCTCATGAGCCAACATAATATACATGCAAGTCAACTGATTCGGCGAAAACCCTTTCTGTATCATACCATCCAAAATCTCGTAACTCCTCTCAATCTTTCCCCACTTACAAAACCCACTAATCAAAGTAGTGTAAGTCACAACATCAGCCTCACAACCACTCCTCTGCATCTCCACAAACACCCTCATTGCCTCCTCCATCTTTTCTCGACCACAAAGCGCCTGAATCACAGTCGTGTACGAAGCTGCATTGGGCTCACAACCCTTCCTCCTCATCTCCTTCAAGAGCTCATAGGCATCAACCATCTTTCCAGCCTGAGAGTACCCGCTCAGCAATGTGTTATACACCACAATGTCAGGCTCAAACCCAGCTTCCCTCATCTGCACCAACACGAATTTCGCCTCCATGAGCTTCCCTTCTCGACACCAACCATACAACAACGACGTAAAATGCTTAATACTCGGCGTAAACCTCACACGCATATCCTCAAACAATGAAGCTGCATCCTTAACACTACCATTTTTACACAAGGCATCCAACAAACACCCGAAAACATACTCATCGGGTTCGCACCCATACTTGGGCATTTCGTCGAGCACCTCAACTGCTTTCTTCACCATCCTCGCCGCCGCGAACCGCCGCATCAGAACCACAAAAACTTCCTGGGTAATCAGCTGCGGATTCTGCCTCCTCATCTCTTCAAGCAGCGCCCAAACGGCGCCAAATTGGCGCATTTTGCTCAAGCTTTTAATCATGGCCTTATACACCTCGTAACTGGGTCTATAATTCGGCTGCTGCGCAGCCCACACGAAGAACCTATACCCGAGGTTCCCGGCGTCGCCGCACCGGTTCAGCACCCGCTCCGTTAACCCCGACCTCAAAACGACGCCGGATTGGTGCAGAGCGAGCTCCAATTTCGGGACCCTGGAGTGGAATTTCCGTAGTATTCTGTAAATCTTCTCGACGTCGGCGGAGAACTCGCAGTGGGTCGACTCGTCTGGGGATGTATCCGCGTCGGTGTCAAGGAGGGCCAGCCCAAGGCCGGATCTTCTCTCGGTGAAGGCATGGGGGTTTTGGGTTTGCTTGGTGGGTTTGAGATTGGTGTGGAAAAGGTTGGAGGGGGTGTTTGGTTTGAAGAAATGCGAGAGATGATGGTGTTTGGCGCAGAGAGATTTAGTTTGCTGATACAATCTCTGCATTTTAATCCCGTTCTGCAGCTCAACCCAACTCTCTCGTGTCACCATGTCTGTTTTCGTGAAGCTGTTTTGCCTCAAACGCTGCGTTTGACATTAGGCCAATTACATGTTCTAATTTGATCATTTCTTGTTTTCTTTTTACTCTTTTTATTCTGCAGTGTGAACGATCTAAATTTTTTCTTTGAAAAACTTCCTTACGATGACAATTTTATTTCGTAATATATCAACCAAATCAAAATTCATTTAAACATTACAAAATGAGAAGAAAAACAAATAAGGTAGAGCAGTAGGTCAATATCACCCTTTTTCAAAATATAAGTTCAACGTTTGGTGATATTTGTCCTGTTTGTAAGTAGAAAGTCTTAAGTTCAACTTATATAATAGCAAGTTGAATACCAAATTATTGCTGGCTTATGTTGTTGTTTTGCCTCACTCCTCACCCTTAATATCATTGTATTCGAAAATAAAATAAGACTTGGTTGTTAAAGACCTCTTGGGGATTTATTCCATTAGGGATACAAGTGTTTTTTTTAACAATAAAAGTCATTTTTTCTTCACTAGTAAGTAAGAGGTTTTAGTTCGTTGTGGGGTTTAGCCTATTCCCTCACTCCCTTAATATAGATAATATCATTTGTTAAAAAAAAAAAAATCGTTTTTTACTAAATCTGCCAGAAATTTTAAGAAGCGCTTTTAGGTTGTAGAAAACTTGCTATGTGCTTCTTTAGGATGCACTAGTAAATGCTTTTTTACATAAACAATCTCAAACAAGTCCTAAACTTAATAACCATTTTGATCAAAATCGAACTTTCCATTCAAAATATGTCTAATTTCGCCAATGTGTGTGCATGTGAAAGAGTAAAATGTCTTCTAATTTGACCCTTAAATCGAGTCTAAAAGGAAATTTTACCTTTACAAGTGATGCACACATAGGATTGAATGGAAATTTTGATAGAATGCCTAATGTTTGGTTTGAGCTAAACATTTTCAAAGCCCATAAGTTTTGTTGGGCTTTGTATTCGCTATCTTTAAAAGAAAGGTTGTCACCTGCTAAAAAAAACCCTAACTATGCTAACTAGCGGCCGTCCGGTCATCCACCTCGACAATTGCAAATCTCTAACTCCTCTCTCTCTCTCTCTCTCTCTCTTCCTTCTCATAGATCTTCCATTTTTTCGTCAACTCCTCTTTTAGCACACCGAGAGGGAGGCCGACGAGACGCAGAGAAGTTTCTTTCTTTGTGAGTCGCCAGGATCACGACAGGGCTTTTTTTTTTCACATCGCCGAGGCCGCTAGCCCGCCCAGATGTGTGCCTGACGCCGCTCAATGGTCTTCCTGATTTAATACACGATATTGGATTAATCCCGCTTTTTAGAACACTGGTTCCAGTATAGAACTGAAAGTTGACAATTGGACGACAGGGTTGACATTGATATGTTGACCCAAATGTGGACGACGATATTGGTCAATTTTCAACTGTTAGAGACAAAAGTAAGTAGGCCAACAAACATTTGGAATAATTTATTATTAAACAAAAAATGATTTAAAATTTTCCTTTTTTTTTTGTGAATACATACAATATTTTCTACATCAAGGAGTGGAGGAATAATACAAAAGAGGATTCCAAGTTACATATTAGCAAACGGTAAGTGGAACGCGCCTTACGCGCGGTTTCTTTCTTCGTTCCTCGCAAGGAGGTTTCCAGTCAAATTCTAGGGTTTCTGTAATTGGAGATCCCCAATTCTCCGCCTTTCTTGCTGATTATCTAAGGGGCTTTAAACCACTCTTGTCCGCTGGTGATCCTCAGCTACCAATGGAGTCTATAGTCAAGGTTCCTTGCAAGGAGGGTTCCTGGCGTAACGGGGGTTCTTGTAAATGATGTTTCGCCCCTGATCTCCTCTCTAATCGGCGATCTGGGTGTGGGCTCGTGTGTCTGGGTTTTGGGTTTGAGAAAGGAACACCACGGCGTGGGTCCAGTAGCGGTCATGCGTAGTGGAAAACGAAACCTAGCGATTCGAAAATACAGGTAAAACTCCCGATCTGTTCTCTGAATGCCTTGAGACCTATGGAGAACAGCTCGGGGTCTTTGGGCTAGAGGTCTTCTATGTCCTGTTATGATATTCAAAAATCTGAGTTTTATTGTTTGGTAAATCCTGCTGGCCTCTCTACAATCTGAGGTTTGGGATCTGGGTACCAAGTGTGCGGGTTGGACCCGAGGCTTAAAAGGGGATGGGGAAGGAGTCTGTATTCTCTTGACGGGGAGCGTGGTTGCAGTTTGGTTTTTGAAGTGCTAGGAGTAAAATTTTAGGAAACTGGGATATGGAGGAACTGGGTACAAAATTTGGGTCTAAACTCAAACTGTCCGAGAAAAAACTAGAAGGAATTAGCATTGACAGGAAAGATGTTGAAGGAGCACTACTGGGCTTCCAATACACTATGATTGCAGAAGTCCTAACTACGAAAGAGGTCAAAGGAGAGATCTTCATTAACTGCTTTATGTCATTGTGGAGAGGGCGTGAAGGCATCTCTATCAGGGATATTGGTGATAGTAGATTCCTGGTCAGATTTGCTGGGCAAAGGGATATGATGAGGGTCTTAGATGCAGAGCAACCATGGTTCTACAAGAATGATTTGGTCATGGTGGCGGATAGAACAGAGAAAGGTCTAAATAGATGGACACCACTCTCGTTAGGCACCCTTTGGATCCAACTACACAATGTGCCGGTTCTCAGCATGACGCAGGCAGTTGCGGAAACTATTGGGGGATTGATTGGAACTGTTCGCAAAGTGGATAAGTCGGGGAGTCGCGACTGCATTGGCAGATTCCTAAGGTTGAAGGTAAGATTCAACGTACGGGAGCCCCTGATGAGGGGAACTTTCGTCAAATTCCCGGATGAAGGTAGAATCTGGGTGGACTTCAAATATGAAGCCCTCCCCAAATACTGTCTAAAATGTGGAATGCTGGGACATGTCACCAATGCTTGTACTGATATCCCAACCAACGGGAGTGAGAAGGAGATGCCGAAAGGAACCGAGAAGGACATGCTGGCTTTCCGTGGTCTTGATGCAGTGACGGACCTGAAAGGGAACCCTCTAGGATCCTCATATAGAAGTAAAGGATCCATGGGCTCTAGCATGGGTCGGGAGAAACCTGACTGGGGAAGGGAATAACTTAGTGATGATAGGGGGGAGGACGGCGATCTGGAAGATCTTCCACGGCTTCCGGAATGGGAGGAATCCCTCGGGATGGAGGTTCGGGATCTGCAAGTGTGAGCGACTGCACAGCAAGGAGGGAAGAGGAGGAAATTGATACAGCAACGTCGCCTAGCAAACCTAAATGGTCTTCGTCCAAAGGAGTGCGGGGGAAGACATCTTCGGCCTATAAAATTTTTCGCCAAAAGCAAGATGAAGAGGAAGTGGCCCGTAAGGAAAGGGAACGTGTTTTTGATGAAGGTCTGATTGGTCCTGGCGGAGTCTTGGGCCCGGGAGCTGAGCATGTGACCCTCTTGGAACTTCAAGAGGAGGAGATGGAACCCAATAGTAGAGATACATCCCTTGGGGGTAATCAAAGTTTTGACTTAAACTCTGCACCTCCCATATCTGATGAACTCGGGATTGCCCTAGAGGTCAAGAAGAAGGGGGACGAAGACAAAGCTCCAGAAGTGATCACTCTATTGGGAAACAACTCTGTGGATGAAGATCCTTTTGAACTTGCCCCTATCATTGAGGCAGTTATGAAGGAACAAAATGGAAAGAAGCGAAGGAGGTGTGATGTGAATAACCCGGCTTCTAGCCTAGGGAAGGAGCGGAAAAAAACTAGACTGAGAAGGAACTTACTTAATGAGGCGGATGAGACCAGCCTAGAGGGGTCTCCCACGGCTCCATGAAGATAATGGTGTGGAACTGTCAGGGTATCGGGGGTGACCTGACAGTTGACAATCTTCTGGAGCAAAATAGGCTCCACACCCCTGACATAATGGCATTGCTGGAAACCAAAAATAAGAGCAAGCGCTATGAGTATCTTAAAAGAAGACTGGGTATGAGTTATATGCAAGCGGTTGAACCTACTGAAATTGGTGGCGGGCTATGTCTGTTTTGGAGGGAAGTATCTTTGATTTCGGTGGTGAAGTCTGAGGAGTTTGCTATCGAAGCATTTGCTATCGAAGCCAGACTCTGGGATGGGGGCAAAGACTGCCACTGGCGACTTTATATCATTTATGCCAGCACCGACGAGAAGAAGAGAAAAGACCAATGGGATCGCTTGAGCAGAAGAATGGAGAGAGTCAATGAACGAAGCCTCCTCATTGGGGACTTTAACGACATATTAAGTAATGATGAGAAAGTGGGCGGTAACTTCCGCTCGGTGGCTAGCCTAAGAAACTTCAGAGACTTCGTGGTTGCAAATGCTCTCACTGACTTGGGTTTCGTGGGGTATCCATTTACTTGGAGAAACAAGCAGGAGGCTAAGCCGATTCAGTAGAGACTTGACAAAGGCCTGGCTACCATGGACTGGCACAATTTGTATCCGGACTCTGTTATCCATCATGTAGTGCTGGAGGGTTCTGATCACTCTCTACTCCTTCTATCAACCGAAAAACATGGCAAGCGTATTGGAAGGCCCTTCTCGTACGACGTCAGGTGGAGCAAGATGCAGGAATGCCGGGCTCTGGTGATGAAAGAGTGGAAGGACAGATCTGGCGGCTCCCATGCCTTTAATCTTTGTGAAAACCTGAAAAACCTGAGTAAAAGCCTTAAGTCCTGGTACGGTGGCAAGGAAGGAATTCAAAGAAGACCATTGATAAGTTGCAAACGGAAATTAGAGCTGCTTACCAGGCAGAGAAGCTGCCTTTTGAGGCGATTAAGATTCTGGAACGTGAGCTGAGGGCGGCTCACAAAAAGGAAGAAGAGTACTGAAAAGCTAAGTCTAGAGTGCAATGGTTAAAAGAGGGAGACAAAAATACGAAGTATTTCCATGCCCAAACTGTGAAACGAAGAAGATCCAACGTCATCACTGGCCTGGAGGACGCGGAGGGTAATTGGCAGGATAGTGTGGACGGGATTAGTGCGACTGCAATTTCCTACTTTGCTAATCTATTTAAATCTGAGGTCCCGTGCCAACCGGAGATATATGAGAACGGGCAGCTACCCCAGGTTAGTGCAGAAGATAATATGACCTTGACGGCCCCGGTCACGGATGGCGAAATTGAAACTGCAGTGTCCCAAATACCTGCTACGAGAGCTCCTGGGCCCGATGGCTTCCCGGGGTCTTTCTACCAGGACCACTGGCCTATTGTGGGTCCGGACGTGGTTAAAACTATTAAGGCTTTCTGGCACTCTGGGAGAATTCTGAGGAAGCTAAATCATACCAACTTAGTGCTGATCCCCAAAGTTAAATGCCCCAAGACTATGTCTCAGTTCAGACCTATTGCTTTGTGCAATGTCATCTATAAGGTTCTCGCTAAGGTACTCTCCAACCGACTCAAGATGGTGATGCCCAAGGTGATAACTGATAATCAATCGGCATTTGTGGCGGGCAAGCATATCCAGGACAACATCTTGGTGGTACACGAAATTCTACACTCGCTACTCCACCAAAAGAAAGAGGACCAAGCGGGCATGGCTATCAAGTTAGATATGGCAAAGGCGTACGACATAGTGGAATGGGGATTCTTATTGCGAATGATGGAGAAAATGGGGTTTGCACCGCTATTCTGCAGATGGATCAAGGAGTGTATCTCATCCACTTCCTTTAGCATCCTGCTGAATGGGAGTCCGACTGGTTATATCATACCGAAGAGAGGCTTGAGACAGGGTGATCCTTTATCCCCCTATCTTTTCCTCATCTGTACGGAGGGTTTTTCGATGCTAATCCGAAATGGTCTAGAAACTGGTGCTCTCCACGGGTATAGGGTTACTCCTAACGGTGAGCCAATCTCGCACCTATTTTTTGCTGACGACTCTGTCCTTTTTGGAAATGCAACCGTAGATGAGGCCGATGGTATTGTGGCTGTCCTGGACTTATATGCCAAAGGTTCGGGTCAGAGGATTAATCTATCTAAAAGCTCTGTTTTCTTCGATTCAAAGACTAAGAAGCAAGTCAGAAATCGAATTGTTGACACCCTGGGAATTCAGAGTACGGACGGATTTGGGAAATATCTTGGTCTCCAGGCCGATTTTGGTCACTCCAAAAAGGCTGTCTTTGAGGAGGTCCGGGACCGAATCGAGTCCCGCACGGCTGGATGGGCTGAACAATTCTTGTCTCAAGCGGGCAAGGAGGTTTTAGTCAAAGCGGTGGCCATGGCGCTACCGAACTATGCTATGAGCTGCTTCAAGTTGCCAATTGGTGTTTGTAGAGATCTGGAGAAAGCTATTCGTAACTACTGGTGGCGAGGGTCGGAGCAAAAAAAAGGAACGCACTGGATCTCGTGGGAAAGACTAATGAAGCAAAAGAAGAACGGTGGTTTGGGATTTAGGGACATTCAGTGTTTCAACCTGGCCTTTCTTGCAAAGATTGGTGGCGTCTGATTCATCACCCTGGATCCGTCCTTGCTACCGTGTTGAAAGAGAAATATTTTCCGGGAAGTTCTTTTTTGAAGGCCCCCAAAGGTCGAAATACCTCTTGGGGGTGGAAAGGCATTTATGACGCACGTAAAGTGCTAGTGCAAGGTCTGAGGTGGCGTGTGGGTAATGGGAGCAGTATCGACCTTAGGGAAGATCCTTGGATTCCTAGACCCTCCACTTTCAGGGCTAGGCCGAAGGATAACCTTCAATGTACTAAGGTTAGTGACCTCATTAACCCTGCTTTATGTACTTGGAGAACAGAGATGATAACTGAAGGGTTCCATCAGGACGACGTTACTCCGATTTTATGTATTCCCTTGAGCAGATTGGGTGCCAGTGACAAACTGATTTGGCACTACAATACAAGTGGCGAGTATTCTGTCAAATCTAGCTATGGAATGGCGGTAAGGTTAATGGAGAATGGAGATCTTGGTAGGAAAGGTCGTGGGATGCCTAGCGACTGCACGAAGAACTCCTTTGAGTGGCACATGATTTGGAAGCTGAAAGTTCCTAACAAAATCAAGATCTTTGTGTGGAAGTGTTGCAACCATGCCTTGGCTGTCCGACATAACCTCCAAAGACGAAATATGAGAGTCGACAATGTGTGCGGTGTGTGTAATCAGGCAGATGAAACTGAGAACCATCTATTTTTTCATTGTGATATTAGTCACAAATTCTGGTTTTGCTCGTCACTTCACCTGGATTCCCATACTTTGGCGGGGAGAGACTTCCGTGAAAGCTGGGTGAGTTTCTGTAAGCGGGTCCAGGACAGTCACAAGGTTGATGAGATCTTGCAGGAATTTGCCTTCGGTTTATGGAGGTTATGGAAAAACAGGAATGAAAATGTGTTTAAGGGGATTTCAAAACAACCCATGGAGATGGTGCAACTCTGGATTAAATCTGTGATGGAGTTCAGAGAAGCTAATGCGCCTCCGAGGGACGGCAAAAATGCGGCAGCGATGCAATGCACTCCCATAATCGGTCGATTAAAAGCCTGCTGGAAGAAGCCGGCCTTTGGAATTATAAAGGTAAACACGGATGCTGCCTGGTGCAAGGAAACCTCGAGGATGGGAGTGGGATGCGTCTGTCGGGATTTTGCCGGAATTCTCCATGCAGCTGGCGGTTGGGGAGAGGGATGGTCCCACTCTGCCGCGGCTGCTGAGGCTTTTGCAATTCGGGAGGCGCTGTTTGCTTGCATCGAAAAGGGGTATGATAAGATTATAATTGAATCTGATGCTAAGATTATTATTCAGATGCTTAGGAAGGAAATGCCATGGGATTATTGTCTGGAGTGTCTACTTGGTGACATTGAGAGTCTAGCTCGTTGTGTAGGGGAGGCCTCTTTCTCCTTCACCCCTAGAGAGGGCAACCTTGCTGCCCACTCGGTGGCTAAGTACTTCTTCAAGGAAGGCATTTCTTATGTTTGGGATTGTATTGGTCCGGAGTTTCTGTTTAATTTCCTTGCTAAAGATGTAAACATTCCCATTCGTATTTAATATATCTTGCCTCGGTTTTAAAAAAAATGATACAAAAGAGGAACGGTATTTACTCATAGATATTATTTATACGAATTTTTACGTGCTTTGACAACAAAAAAAATAATAATAATTTACGTAATTAATTGTCGTTGATGAGATTCGAACTTTAAGTTGATCACTTACTAGCAAGGTATTAAATAGAGTGATAGAAAATATTAAAAAATTAAAAGGGTGTGAGGGAAGTAATTTGGGGTGTGTGAATATAATCTCCCTATTAAATATCCATAATATCTCGATATTTCCATCGTTTCGTGTTTTTGGACTACCGATATTTCCGATGTCATCGATATTTCCGATGTCATCGATATTTCCATCAAAATTTCCGTGTTTTTAAAATTTCTATATTTAAAAAAACACCAAGGGGATTCGAACCCCTCTCATTTTACTCCTTCAACACCTCGACCACCATATCACTTATGTTTTTGTGAAAATATGCTAAAATATTTACATATTTTCTACACTCACAATGTTTGCCAGCTTGCTATATAATCAACTTAAATCAGTTAAATCCATCATGCAATACATTTCCTTCCAAATTTTTGTGATAAACTAATAGATAATTGACTAAATAAACATCTTGCAAAGTTTCAATAAAAATTTCTAAGTTTTTCTTACAATTTCCGTGGTTTTTATTCAATTTTTATCGATATCGATAATATCTCGAAATTTCCATCGAAATTTCCGTGTTTTTAAACTACCGATATTTCCGATATCATCGATATTTAATACCTTGTTTACTAATAAACACGAATGCTGGCAAACGATTTAGAAGTTTTAAAATGAAAGGAAGCTTACACGGGGTTTAAAAGTACGCCCGAATGGCGGGAACCAACGGTTGAAGTTTCTTCTTCAACCAAGACCTGCAAAAACCATCAGATTTTACCAATGCAGTCACTGAAAATACCCAAAATTCACGAGATCGATGAAGTTCCACTTCTACAAAGAACCCACAAAAACCCTTACCCAAGTCGCCACTAAGCAGATCCTCAAACTGAACCAAACGCTCGCCAACCTCACGCGCTCGCACCGTTACTCAGAGGCCCTCCAGCTTTTCACCCAAATCCACTCCTCTCTGTCCGTAAGACCGGACCACTACACGCTCTCATCGGCCGTCACCGCCTGCGCCAATTGCCGCGACGTTGCTTTCGGAACCCAACTCCATGCCCACGCCATCCGGACTGGCCTTAAAGCCTACCCTCACGTAGCCAACACCCTGCTCTCGCTCTATGCGAAAGCCGAAGACTTGACTTCTGTGAAATGGGTTTTCGACGGGATTGAAAACCCAGATGTTTATACGTGGACCACGCTGTTATCGGCTTGTACAAAATTGGGGCATGTGGATTATGCCTGTGAGGTGTTTGATAAAATGCCCCAAAAGGGTAGTGTGGCGATTTGGAATGCGATGATTACCGGGTGTGCAGAGAATGGGTTTGATGAGGTTGCTATTGATTTTTTTTGTGAAATGCATAGGATGGGTGTTATGCATGATAATTATGGTTTTGCTAGTGTTTTGAGTTTGTGTGGTTTGGGGGTCTTAGGTTTTGGGAGGCAGGTGCATTCTTTAGCGCTTAAAACCGGGTTTTTGGGTAGAAGTTCTGTTGTTAATGCTCTGATAACTATGTATTTTAACTGCAGCAGTGTTTCGGAGACATTTGATTTATTTGAAGAAGCGGAAGTTGCAATATATGATCAGATTACTTTTAATGTGATGATAGATGGTTTGGTGAGTGCCGGAAGAGATAAAGAAGCTTTGGAAATGTTCAAATTGATGCAAGAGGCATGTCTTAGGCCTACCGAGCTGACTTTTGTAAGTGTCATGACCTCATGTTCAACTGCAAGAGTTGCCAAGCATGTACTTGCCCAAGCTGTTAAGTCGGGTTTCGAAACTTTTACTTCTGTGAGCAATGCAGCAATAACCATGTATTCTGGTTGTGGGGATTTGCATGCTGCTTACCAGGTTTTTCAGACATTGGAGGAGAAGGATCTCATATCATGGAACACCATGATCTCGACTTATGCTCAAGGGAATGATAGTAAATTAGCCATCTTGGTCTACCAGCAAATGCAGAGGGCAGGGGTCAAACCAGATGAGTTTACTTTTGGAAGTTTGTTAGCAAGCTCGGAGTTGATTGAGATCGTGCAAATGATTCAAGCCCTTGCACACAAAAATGGGCTTATCCTTAAGATCTACGTTTCAAATGCATTGGTATCTGCATATGCTAAGCTGGGTCTGATTGATCTGGCCTATCCAGTATTCGAAGATATCGAGTCCAAAAATTTGATTTCTTGGAATGCTATTGTTTCCGGATTCCTCTTGAATGGATTGGTAAAAGAAGGGCTAGAGCAATTTTCTAATCTACTAATGTCAGAACACAGGCCAGATGTGTGTACCTTGAGTATTATTTTAAGTATTTGTTCAAGCACATCAGCCTTGAAAGACGGAAAACAAGTTCACGGCTACATTCTCAAATTTGGGTTTTCGCATCAGATGTGCTTAGGTAATGCCCTCATCACCATGTATGCTAAATGCGGGGTTATAGATTGGTCCGTAAGAGTTTTCAATGCAATGACTCAAAAGGATACAGTCTCTTGGAATTCCCTGATAGCTGCTTATGCACAGCATGGGCAAGGAAATGAAGCTGTGCGCTGTTTTGAGGCAATGCAAGACGCATCTGCAGTCAAACCAGATAAGGCCACCTTTACAGCAGTCCTTTCCGCTTGCAGCCATGCTGGTCTAGTTGTTGATGGTACCCGAATTTTCAATTCCATGATTCGTAATTATGGTTTTATACCTGAAGTTGATCACTTTTCATGTATAGTTGACCTTCTAGGTCGTGCTGGGTATCTTGATGAGGCGGAAACTGTAATAAACAGCAAGCAAATTGAAGCACATCCAAACATTTGGTGGACACTAATCAGTTCTTGTGCAGCACATGGAAATTTAAGGCTAGGACGAACAGCTGCTGGGTTTCTCCTTGAAACTGAACAAAATAATCCAACAGTTTACGTGCTTCTGGCCAGTATTTATGCAGCTGCTGGTCAATGGGAAGAAGCAGCTAATGTGAGAGAATTGATGAACAGAACTCAGGTTCCGAAGATTCCTGGATTGAGTTGGATTAAGTCATAAAAACATGCAGGGTCGACTGGAAACCAAACCAAGCCTCGTTGTGCCATTCTACAGTACTAATCATAGTTGGAAGCCTTACAAGATTCATTTTATTTGACACTCAGCACTGCCATTGATGAAGTTAATGCTTCCGTGATCAACGAATGAAGACGTAGCAGTAAAAAGGTAAGCTGAACCGACAAGTCTTCCCATCGTCTCTTAGTCCAGTGTTCATCTATAAATAATGCACAGAGTGTAATACAGATATGTAACGTATATTTCTTCATATTATTTTCAATTCAAACATCTCACATATACTTTTACATTTCTTTTTTTCTAGCCGTACCACTATAAGACATACATATTTGGAAATAATGTTACAATTCATTAGGGAAAATACAATTGGATTTCCTCTTTATCTATCGTTAACAAGAAAGAAATTGCAGGTACCGACTGGTTTATCTCGACTCTTGACAGCAACAAGTCTGAAGGATGCCACTGCCTTGCTCTCCCCCATCATTTTCAGTAGCTTACTCGGCAGGAGGAGCTCTATGATAAGCTGGAAAGAACATCTGCCTCACTCCTTCAGCCTTGATGATGGGAAATATTATACCCGATGCACTCTGGCAAAAAGAAAACGCTCTTTGTTAAGAACCAGAGAAACTGATTGAAATCATGTATACTACTATGACGGCCGTAGGATCTGCTCAGTTGGAAAGTTAGGTATCTACTATCTACCTTATACGGAAGTTCATTTATAAAGCTTCGCCTTGAGATCCAAAGTACTGGTAAGAACCAACCAAATGGCTTCACATTGTGTACAATTTTCGTTCGCATAATGAAATTCTGTTGTTTGATTAGAAGTCATGGATATCAAATGAGTCATTTGTCATTTTAGGCCAGGAAGAAAAACATGATTCAACATTCTATAATCATCTAGGAAAAGTTAAGGGGAAAAGAAAAACCCACCAAAAGTAATCTAGCTCCCATCAACACGCGTCTCGGTGAAGGAAATGGTAGTAGCAAACGACCAACACCGTATACCGCCACAGCAAAAAAATGAAGAACTAAATTCAACGGACGAGGATTTAGACCCGAGAGCAAAGCCACTGGTCCAGTTGAACAGGCACCTCCAAGGCTTAGATAGTCAAAACAAGCTTGGCGCATCTCCGTCCTTGCTTCATCAGGCGAGGCGGAGAACACTTTGTATAGGGCACCTGCCAAGGTATTTATCGTAGATGCAACCGGCTGCGAAAACAACGCTAAATATCAGTAGGATGAATATGTGATAATACCATCTCTAATACAAGCAATGCAACCTTGAAATCAATTGTTTTGCAGCCAAACAAGAAACGGAATTGAAACAGTTCGATTTAGCAAAGTATAACAGGATTCTGCACATTGATATTAAACCGGCACCCACGAGCAACAGAGCTTACCTTGCGCAAGGTATAAAAGGATTCTAGGTATATGCACAACGAAGCTGCATCATGTAGGTTCCGCAGCGGCTTAAGAAGATCCCTGAGTACAACAATATCAGAAAGTGCCACAGTCATTCCTCCGCCTGTTAAAGGATGGCGCATATTGAAAGCGTCACCCAGCAAAAGGGCTCCTGGAGTTGGCTGTGGATTAGCTGGCATGCTTCTGTTTGGCATTGTTCTAATATTTCCCTTATCAACTGCAGCAACGAAGGCATCATGAAGTTCCGGTGGAACCTGAAACAGACATTTTCTTTGTTAATTCAAAATAGAAGAAGCCGGCTCAGCCCAAAAAGGAACAGAAACTACTGTCGAAAAAATAGGATCAATCAAAATGTTTCAATGTTTGAACTCAAGACCCCTAATTTTGAAACCGATAGGTACCTGTGGAGCCACCACAGTCTTCAAGTAGTTAGCCATTGCACCATTGGCAATGGGAGGTACCCTTTGACCAGGCACATCGACCAAACAGCGGACCTCTGTACTGCTGATTTGATAAAACAGGATCGGAGAGGGATCTGCTAGAATAACATGCCCATGATTTGCAAATGGGAGTTTGCAATTTTCCAAGATTAATCCCACAAAACAAGAGGGCACTTCTACCTTCAAAAAAAAGTAGATCGATACCATCTTTGTCAATGTAGGAAGTGCGGATTCAAACAGAAATCTCTGATCCTCGGATATGAAAAAATTAATGACTGTTCCAGTTAAAGGTTTCTGCAAGTGTATCGGCATCCTAATCAAACCACGTAATCGTTGCATTAGAGATTTGAAGAAGCAACTTTACCTGAGGCTTGCAAAGAGTGCGGCGCAGATTTGAGAAGCAACCATCACAAACAATCGTAAGAGGAGCGTGTGCTTGAAGTTCTTGACCATCCTTGGTTTTGTATCGAACCCCCTTAATTGTCCCATTTACTTCAAGCAGGGACTTTACAGTACCTTGCTCCAGTTGTACACTTAAAAGAAAACAAGACACAAGAGGATGCAAGGGGGGTCAATCATCGCTGCATTAGGAAAACGGAACATTCACTGAATAAATGCTGATAATTTACATGAAACCAAACATCATGGACTCAAGCACGACAATTCAAATGAGGAGGCAAGAAACTTACTTGGGAAGCCTTGCAGCTTTTTCCCTCATCCTCTGTATGAATCGGCCATTGTGGAAACTTCTCCCCGCCACATCGGAGTGGAACTGTTCCAGAGGATAGGTCAGCCGAGTGTTCTTCCCATCCTTAAAAAGAACATAACCGAGCACTCGCTGAGCATCGATTTCCTCTACACAATCTGAAACCAATGCTCATACATGTTAATGTTATTGTCAGATTTCGCAACCAAAACCAATACTAAGAATTCAAAATTCCAAACTTACATAAGAAAGTTGAACAAGAACAAAACTACTCCGAGAAAAGCAATTTTTATTACCTTCAAGACCCAACTCAATCAATCTGAGGTACCCTCCTGGCTGGAGAAGCTCGCCGACGATTCGATCCGGCTCCGTCAAGTCTCTTTCGATCACATGAACACGCCTTCCCTCCTGGGATTAGCAACAGATAAGTAAAACATTCTATATTTCTACATAGAGCACATTTACATGCCAATCTTCACTATGAACCGTCAATTTTTTATTTATTTGCAAAGTTGATAAAAGTTGAAAAAAACAAAAAAACAAAAAAAGAAAACTTGTGTACAAAGTTACAAACAACAGTTGCGTCATCAACTTCAACTTTTCTAAGTGCATGCCGTGCCAAGATCGTGACTTTTCAATCTGTGAGCTAACAGTACTATTCACAACACAAAAAAAGGAAACAACAACCTTTCTGAATCCGACACGCTACGCTACCCAGATTCACAAATAACCAAACGAGCTGATAATTTCCCATAAATAAATAAAATCAAAACTTTAATTTGGTTTTCTTTTACCTTGGCGAGGGTAAGGGCGAGCGCAGCGCCAGCAACGCCGGCGCCGACCACGATTACATCCGTGCCGGAGCAGTGAATTGGGGGGAATTCTCCGTCGTCAGAGCTGTTGGCGCTTTTATCCTGAACGATCGTCGTATTACTCTTGTTCTTCTGAGCACTGGTCTTGGCATTGCCGGAATTCCGGCGACGGAGAAGAGTGAGAGCGAGAAAACCTAAGAGGGAGGCGAAGAAGGTCCAGAGAACGTACGGATGAACAACCACAGTTGCCGCCATCTTAGAAGAAGACCCAGATGAGAAAGAAGAAGACCCGGATGAGAAAGAAAAAGGCCCAGATGGAGAAGCCGGCGAGCCAGATGAAGAAATGCGGGAGTGGGTGCAACTAGTAAGGTTGGGCTTTCTTCTGGCTCTGGTTCTGGTTTGAGAATTATGGGAGGAGAGAGAGATTGGAGGTAGATGATGAGGGAAGTGAATTTGAAATTGATTGTTGTGGATGAGGATGGAGGAGGACGGATGTGGGTGTGGGTGTGGGTATGGGTATGGGCGTGGACGTGGACGTGGGGGGTTTTGTAGGAGCATTTTTGGGTTGGTTGGGTGAGGAATTGAAGGCTCATTTTGTGTGTGTGTGATTAGGGAATGTAATCGTGTTGTCATTTGGCTTGATTATGATACTTACTGTCAATTACAAGTGCAAATCTTCTGCACTCAAAATTCCTCTGTGGCTGTCTCTTTCTTGGCTCAGAATTTGCCGGAGGAGCTCTCTCTCCCCTCCTTTATTTCTCTTCCTCCCGCCGCCACAGATCCAAGAATTCTGGCCCCTGAGAAACTAACTCGGAGTTGGAAAGAGAAAATGAAAACGAAAACGAAATCCCACTTCCTAATCCCTCGAATTCATCGCTTCGGAGCTTTCCAGTTGTGGAGAGGATAGGGATTGCCGCCGGTGGCTGGGGCAGTTGGCGTGGTCGGGTGGCTGAGAGCATAGATGGCTGGGTTTCTTGTTTGTTTGGTTTTTTTCTTTTTTTTGGGTGAAGGATTACTTTATCACTAGAACACAGCATAATTACATGAACAGACGCCGAAATGCATAAACCATACAAACAATAGATGGCTGGGTTTGTTGTTTTGTTTTCCTTTTAAAATTTTAATATTTCAGATTTTTTTAATTCATCTCTATTAAAATTCTATTATGTTGAGGATAGGTGTCAACCTCTGAGATTAGTTATAAAAAGGGCACATAAAAGTTTAAGTGTAGAAGATTTGAACTCTGAGATTAGTCATAAAAACTAAGGTAAATTACATCATACCCCTCAAGTTTGAGGTTTATTACAACCTCATACAACATCTTTAAAACATTTCACTTCCATACCTCAATTATTATTTTATTTCAATTTCATACCTCTGTTACATTTTCCATCCATTTAACCGTTAAGTGCTGACGTAACTGTCAAATGTGTGCCACGTAGCAAAAAAAAAAAATTTAAATTTAAAAAAAAAAACCTGAATTTTTACACAAAAAAAAAAAGAAGAAGAAGGAAGCCCCAGCGACCAGAAGAAGAAGAAGAAGAAGAAGAAGGGAAGAGGAAGAAAAATTCCCCCCCCCCCAGCGAAGAAAAAAGAAAAAAAAAGGGGTGTGCTATCCACACACCCCTTTTTACTTCTCACACACCCCTGTTAATTTCTGTCTGTTAGATCTTCTTCAATTCATCTGATCTGACGGCTGAAATCCAAAAGAGTGTGGGAGAAGTAAAAAGAGGTGTGTGAATATCACACTCCAAAAAAAAACCCCAGTGACCAGAAGGAGAAGAAGAAGAATGAGGAAGAAAAGAAAAAGAAAAAAAAACCAACCCACCCCCGCCCATAAAAATGAATTCACATAGTTATGAAATATTAAATATTTGAGAGGTGCCCCTAACTATAGTGGCACCAGTAGTATGTAACTTTGTTTGGTTTAAGTTCATTAATATGCCAAAAATCCATTAACCTCTTACTAATTAAGAAAGTTTTAACTAAGGGCTCGTTTGGATCTGCTTTTAAAATGACTGAAACTGCTTGTAGTGAAAATGTTTTTAGAACCAATCTTTAGTAAATATGCAAGTAACCCCCAAAGAAGCACTTAATGTTAGGTGCTTCTACAAAAAAACACTTTAAGTACTTTTGGAACCCAAAAATATTTTCTCTAAAAGCGCTTTCAGTTACTTGAAAAACACATCCAAACAAATCATGAAACAAGCAAATTGTACCTTTACGGGTGTGCTTCAGAGAGGTAAATTAATTTACTTGTTTTTTATTTTTAAATAAGACCTGATATGTGTGACAACCCGTCCCTGAAAATAATGATTTTTATAATTTTAATAAGTGAGTTTACAAAAATGCCCTTCGAGGCACATACTTCGATTGGTGTTGACTGCCTCGTAGTGACACCTAAGATTCGTTTTCTTGGAATATCCTTGTAGCATTCATCGCTACGGACGCGTGGGTGCAAACGGATTCAAATTTGGAGCTATAACGAAGAAGTTATTAACGTTTGAAATTGAGGGCAAAATTGATACTTTTTGAAATTAGTTGGAAAGTTCCAGAAAAATCTGAGGGCCAAATGGACGGCCCAGATTAAAAAGAAATAAAGTTGTGTGGTGAGGATTTAAAAGAAATGAGAGAAGAGGGTTGGGCGCTGCCCAGTTAGAAGAAGAGAGAGGAATGAAAGCCAATCAGAAAGAAAAGAAGGGATGAAAATGAGAGAAGGGGAGGTACGGGGGATCCCCTTGACCCGTGACCCGTGTTCCATGACCCGATCTCTCGCCATGATTTCCGATGGTTTTTCATCGGTTTTCCGACGAGCTTGACACCCTCTAACACTCCAAAATCACTCCACGACCTCCTTCTACCTATTTCACATCAAATTTGTGAAGATTGGGTGAGAAATTTAAGGGTTTTGCACTGTGGGTGCCGCGACGGGTGTGGTCCAAATCCCCCAATATTGAAACGTTTTCATGAAATTGATTACACCAAAATACTCCTCTAGAACCCAGGAACAAAGCCCAATCATTGTTTGGAGCATCGGAATTGATTTAGAGGTCGAATTGGAACACACCCATTTCTAGGGTTCTTGGCGGGTGTAGCAAAATTGGAGGTCTTCGAGGCCAAATTGGACTTTCTCACAGGTATGAAAGTTGTTCTACTCATTGAGATCTTTAATTCTGGAAATTTTGGGAATTTTTAGTGAAAGTTGAATTTTCCGGCGACTCGGGGGCGGCCAACCGCCACCTGCGGCGGCGCGTGGCCCGAGGGCCGCCAATGATGTTTTTAGGCATTATTCAATGCCTTGATATTATTTTTGATGATGGATTGACGTAGATTGATCGTTAGGACCTAAATTCGTTACGTTTCAGTAATATGTCAAAATATGAATTGACGATCCGACCGTTGGATCGTCACCAAAATTTAGTATGTTGTAGTATGTAATATTTAAGGAACGTAGGAATTTACGGATCGGGAATCCGTCGCATGGATCTTCTCGAATTGGAATTGTAAGTTTGTAAATAAAACGTTAACCGCCACTTGGTCTTGGCAATTGGCGGAGATCCAACCGTTGGATCGTAACGAAACTTTGGGATATTGTTCTAGAAGTTTAATGTGGATTATTGGAAGTGACGGATCGAAGATTCGTGATATTGATCTTCCGGATCAAATTCGTAGGGATGCGTTTATTATAAATTGCATATTCTCTCAGTACGGCTTCTGAGACATGAATTGATATTTATGCTAGGCGGTGATCATTTGGGAACATTTGGGATATCTCGAGAGTCGTGCTAGGGGGCTGTAGCATGGACTCCAGGTGAGTGGGCTTTTGTTTTCAGTATATATATAATTGATGTTTTCCCCAGAAACTTGGTTTAAATGATTTTAGAATTGAATTGGTTTTACGATTGAAATGCCATGTCGAATGCCATTTATATTTGATGATTTTGATTATGATTGCATTGATCATGCTGTGGCGCCGTGGACGCTCAGGTAAGTCAGGTGAGTATATATATTTGGTAATGATGATGGTTGTGATGTTGATGGTGATATTGAGATATAGCTCATTTACCTGCACCTCGGGTGTTAGTGCTCCGCCATAGTAGGGCCTAGCCTTCACGTGATCGTTCACCTCCCGCACCGTACGCTCACCTTGGATCCAAGGCAGGTGCACAGCCTGTCGTACAGACCACTATAGGTGGTTCCGACTTGTAGGTGACCCGTGATTCGTCGCACAGCCTTCACGTGATCGTAGCACTGAGCGTAATCTTATACACCTAGCCTGTCGTACAGACCACTAAAGGTGGTTCCGACTCGTGTGCAAGATAGTGGTTGAGGAGCTATAGATTTATATTGCCGGCATATATATATTGAGTATTGATTTCATCTCACCTAATCGATTCATATGTTTCTTGACTGGATGTTTGGCATGGCATAGTTCAGACATGGCATATTCGAGTTCTATTGTTTTATAGCCCGTTTTGGTATACGATTACACACGTATTATTTTCTGGGAAACTATACGGGTTTTACAGTGAGGGGTTAGTACTTTTGATACAAAAATGGTTTTGAAAAGCTTTGTTTTTGCCCACTCACGTTTTCTGTTTTGCGCCCTTCCAGGTTAGCTGTTAAGGTTCGTATCGACGAGGATTATTGGCGAATCTCTGGTCTGGTGGCTACTGTTGACGGTATATTTCTTGCCCGCTCTTCTGTATTTTCTTATGTTCTGAAGTCACGTGTGAGATGGGTTCGCTCCCGCTCACGAGCACACTCTGATGTTTAGGCACTTTTAGGTTTAAATTTATTCACATTTTTCCTACATCACTACACTTTATGGCTTCGACACCTTCAAGGTGTCGGCCAGCACAACTCGACTGCAGTGTCCTAGTGGACTTTCTGGGTCGGGGTGTGTCAATAAGTGTACATGTTGTGAGAGTGGCGTAAAAATAGTAAAATTCATGTTCTTATGTAATTATTAAACTGTCCATACTTTTAATTTTCTTCGGGTTTGAGGAGAAGGTTAAAATTATAATTTTATAGAATTTCAATTGACAAAGAGATTAATAACTAGAGTTTCCACGCTTACGTTCTGGATTCGAAATTCCTCTTTTAAATGCTTATTATAATTTCAAATTCTCCCCTCTTCTTAATAATAATAAATAACACATCCCGACCCGGAATGTCCACTAGGACTTCGAGTCGAGTTGTGCTGGCCGACACCTGGAATGTGACAAATCCATAATGTGTCGTGATGTGGAAAATGTGAATAAATTTAAACCTCAAAGTGCCTAAATACCAGAATGCACGGGTAGTGGAAATACACCCACTTCACACGCGTCGTCAGAGCATAAGTAAGTACAGTAGAGAGGATAAGGATTATACCCTCAGAGGTAGCCACCTATGTTGAGATTCACCAAGAATCCTCATCGATACGATCATTCAGTAGCTAAACCCTGGAGGGGTGAAAAGCAGAAAACGTGAGTGGGCAAAAACAAAACTTTTGAAAACACATTTCTCTTTCTAAATATAATAACCCCTCACTATAAAACCCATATAATTTTCCAGAAAATATTAATGCATACGTATATAGAAATCATGCTCAAGAACAGTGAAAACCAAGGTATGCCATGTCAAAGTATCTCAGCCATAAAATGTGTAAGCTAGGTGATAGAAATCAATGCAAAGTAATATATCGGCCGGAGTCACCTAACGTGACTTGTACGACTGAATCTATAGCTCATCTACCAATTCCTGCACACGAGTCGGAACCACCTAATATGGTCTGTACGACAGGCTGGGTGTAAATAAGTACGCTCAAGTGCTACGATCACGTGAAGGTTGTGCGAAGTATCGCAAGTCACCTACGAGTCGAAACCACCTAATGTGGTCTGTATGACAGGCTAGCACCTACCTTGGATCCAAGGTGAGCGTGTGGTGCGGAAGGTGAACAATCACGTGAAGGCTAGGCCCTGGCCTCGGGCGGAGCACAACACCGGGGTGCAGGATAATGAGCACTAAATGCATCTATGCATAACCATACATAATGCAACCACTATCATCATAATGTACTCACCTGAAGCTTACCTAGGGCTCAGTAGCGTCATTCAATATTATGCATAACCATACTAATGCAAATACTAAAATGTAATGCATCCATTACATTGCATTTAAAATGTAAATTAATTTAAAAATAGTTTTTGGGAACCGTAAAGCATATACATATATATATAGAAAGCAAAAGCCCACTCACCAGGAATCTGAGCTACAACTCCCTAGCACACACATCGAGGCATCAAGAATGATCGGTGCATAGAACAATTATCAAATCACGTCTTAGAATTCTTATTGATAGAATACGTAACTTGCATAAAACACATCCCCAAGGACGTTCTAGAATAATTTGAGACCCATTGACCAAAAGTCAACAGTCGGTCAAAGATCGACGGTAGGGTTCGCAACCCTACGTAACTCGATCCGGAAGATCTGCATCTCGAATTTCTGATCTGTAACTTCCAAGTATCCACAGTAGGCTTCTAGAATAGCATACTAAAGTTTTGGAACGATCCAACGGTCGGATCTCCGCCAATTGTCAAAACCAAGTGGCGGTTAACATTTTGTTTTATGAACTTACAAATCCAATTCAGAGATCCGTATGTTGGATTTCTGATCTGTAAATTCTTATGGTCCTAAAATATTATGAATAATAACTTATTAAAGTTTGATGACAATCCAACGGTCGGATCATCGATTCATATAATGACCTATTAACGTATCGTAGAGAATTTAGGTTCTAACGATCAACCTACGTCATACGATTATCAGAACTGAACTCAAGACATCTAATTTATCCTAGGAATAGCATCGACGGCCCCCTGGCCTCGTACTGCCGCACGCGCCGCCTTGGGTGGCGGTCGGCCGCCCCAACTAGCTGGAAAATTCAACTATTTCCAAAAATTACCAAATTTACAGAAACGAATATCTCAAAGAGTAGAGCAAACTTTATACATATGGCCAAGTCCAATTTGGCTGGAAAAGGCATCAAATCGCTATGAACTCGCCGGAAATCTGGAAAGTGGGTGAACCTCGACCCGTCAAACTTGAAGCTTCGCCGCCCCCAAACTTTTTTGGACTTTGTTCCTAACCTCAAGAGGAGTTGAATTAGGGTGGTGGCTGTCGTCGGAGCTTGTAGGATCGGTGGAATCGTCGCCGTGGAGTCTGGTGGCCAACGTGATTGTTCTTCGTGAAATCATGCTTAAATCAACTCGAGTTTGGTGGAAAAATGTAGATAAGAAGTCACTGAGTTAATTTATGGTGATGAATGGCTGCAATTTATCGGAAAAAAAATTTAAAGATAAACGTCAGAATCCCTCACCGAAAACCGGGTCGGGTCGAGATCGAAAACGGGTCGAGGGTTCCGGTGCACTTCACTCCCCTCCCTTCCCCTCCTTTTTTTCTTTTCTGATTGGGCCATCCTATTCCTCTCTCCTCTTCCATTAGCCACACACTCCCTCTTTTTCTCTCTTTTATCTTCCATATCCACCCCCCCATTTTTCTTTCCTTTAATCTAGGCCACATAAGTGGCTTCCCATATTTTTACTCCAAAATCTAGAGCATTCCAACAATATGTAAATGACCATTTAGTCCTTAACTTTGTTCATTAATAACTCCTTCGTTACAACTTATTTCACGAACGGTTTTTGCCTACGCGCTCGTGAGATCATGCTCTATCCAAATATGTCAAGAAACTTGACAAATTATATGAGGATAAAGTACGTCCCCATAAAATTTCGTTTAGCTATTTTTATAAATTCACTTATTAAAAGCATGCAGCTTTTTTAGTTGGGCAGTCCAAGAGTAGACCATAGTACCATTCGAGCCTAACTCAACACAAAAGAAAAATAGAGAAACAATTTCGATACTTTTTTTTTTTAATTTTATGTTTTGTAATTATTTTTAATTTATTCAATACAAACACTGGCAGAGCCAAATATAAGGCTCCGATGGGCTATAGCATAGAAGAAGTTTTAGTTCTTTAAACTTAGAAATACTAATCATTTAGGCTATTTTATGGTTTTTAATTGTCGCAGCCTACCTATTAAAGGAAAAGTCTAAATCCTATATGTTTTTAGGGAAAATAAGATTTTTTTTATTATAAAACAAACGATATTATACACTAAGATGGAGGAGGTGCGCTTAGCCTGATTGATCGGATCGTATTTGTATATATTTTTATATCAAATTCACTCATATTTTCTTAGTTAGTTCGTTATATTTTGAGCTATTTACGTTATTTTTGTGTTTTAAGAAATTATCTCGCTAAGAAAATAAAAATAGAATAAATAAAGTGTTAAGTAATAATTTTTTCTAAACTATCTTGTTTGTTGTTTAGAATTTATCATTTGGAAAATATATATATATATATATATATATTTATATTTATATATTTATATATATTTATATATATATTTATTTTTATATTTAAATTTATTTTATTTGTGTGTGTGTAATGCAGTTCGGTGGAGAAAAGAAAGTGGGCATTATTAGAAAGAAAAGCTTCATGAGGATGAATGATTAAACAGAAGGTGGAAGGCAGTCAACAAAGTAGGTTCGGTGGAAAGCACTGGGGGGAGCCATTTCATTGGCAGAATATAAAAGCTGGGGGAATAAACAAGCACTGGGAATGGGAAGTCACGAAGAAAAATAAGAAAAAAAAAAAGAAGGCGTGAGAAATCAGGAGAGGAGTCGGTGAGCTTTGGGGGGGTTAAAAGAGAAACGGACAGAGCCTCAAAGAGGAGAGGAGTGAAAGAAAAATAAAAAAAAAATAAAGAAAGCTGCCTTAGGCAGCTTACGGAGTCCACCGCAAAGAGAAGAAGGGGGGGCTGCCAGGAAAAAGACTTGGAGAGCTGCCAGGCGAGGGAGCTGCCTTCAGGCAGCGACACCGAGGAGCTTAGGTGACAGAAGGGCAGAGGAAGGCAGCTGAAGAATAAACCAGGCGCCCATTTGCTGCCCAAGGCAGCGTTGAAAACAGAGGGCATTCGGTGAGAGGGCAAGCGCCCATTTTGAAGGCTGCCTTGCGGCAGAAAACCGAGAGCACCGAGGAAGCTGCCAGGTGGCAGCAAGGCGCAAGCTACACGGAGACAGAGATATACACGGACCAAGCTGAAAAGTGGGCAGCCAATTGAGGGAAGCAAGGAGTTCACCGAGAACTGCCAATTAGCAGTTTAGGCACTGCACAGAAAGCACAGAATCCCCGTACCCCATTTTGGTTTATCTCCTCCAAACTCATGTTTAATTTTTATTTATGTTTTAATTTATAAATATGTGTAATTAATTTATATTGGCTAGAGGTTAATTCGAAACCATGATTATATTTGTAATTTTAATTTGATTTACTCCAGTTATGAATTTATGAATGTTGGATGTGGTTTACTTTTCTGTGTTGATTAAGAACTTGTTTATGTATGTGGGTTAAGGGTCGACACTTAATTTGCATGCCTAAAACTTGATGCTAGGATATAAGGGAATTTCACCTAATCGTTATGAACTTATATTCATGAGTAGTAAAAATCGCTAATCACGATTGTGTTTAGTAAACCCTAGGTTGGATTAACATGCGTATTCCATAGTTATGAAAGCCTAGTCGATGTTTATGATTTCCATTGAATTTAATGATCTTTGATATGTCTCTCTATCATGCGTATTCCATAGTTAGGGAACTTGATAAGAATAATTTGGTTGTGATGCGTATTCCGTCCAATTCAATGAATCTAGGGAAATCTGAAAGTTAATTTAAGCAGACCTAATTAATTTGGAGCATTGTCATTCATTCGTTGTTGAATTCATAACTGGGAATCAATTTAGATTGCATATGTGTCATGTGTGGAGAAAAAACCCTCTAGCCAATCCGTTGTCTATCCGTTCATTTTTAATTTTATGTTTTTGTCAATTTGTATTTTATTTAAGTTTAATTTACTTCGTCAAAACCAAATCAATCCCCCCATTATTAAAATATTATTATTTAGTTAATTTTTATTAGTTTTTATCTTTTAATTTAATTTCCGTCTAATTAATTTCCTAGTTTTTATTTTAAATTGTTTTCATTATTTTGAGTCATTTTTAGTGTGTTTCGAGTTTTTAGCTTAGTTGTATTTTCTAGAGTCTTGAGTTGTTTTGAGTCTTTTGATTTGTTTTAGTTTATTTGTTAGTTTTATTTTGAGTTATTCTAGTTAAGTGTTTTTATTTTAGTTTAGTGTTTTAAATTTTGTTTTTACGTTTTTAAATTAATTTTAGAGTAGATTAGCAATCCCTCCTAATCCCCGGCCTAGAACGATACCCTACTTACACCTATACTACAATTGACAAAAAGAGGGTTAAATTTGTGTGCGTATAATTCTCACATCACTGATGTGATGTAAAACAGCACTCAAACTTAAACCCTATGTTTGCAATTGTAGTAAAGATGTAAGTAGGAATCGTTCTAGGCCGGAGATTAGTTAGGGATGCTAATCAACACAAATTAAACTTAAAAATACAAAACTAGACTCTAATAACTCAAAACAAACTAGAATGACTCAAAACATCACCAAACAAGCAAACAGACTCAAAACATAAACTAGGAAGTGATTTGACAAAAATTGATTCTAACTTGACTCAAAATAATGAAAAGAACCCAAATTGGATAGATTTTAACTAAAAGACACTAAATATAAAGGGGGGGGATTGGTTTTGGAAGAATTTAAAACTTAAACTAAACAAACTTTGTAAAAACAATTTAAAAGACATATTTGGGTGATTCAATGGGTGAATTGATAGCTAGAGGGTTTTTCTCCACACGTGACACATATGCAACATAGAATTGATTTCCAGTTATGATTTCAACAAACCATGAATGACAATACCCCAAGTTAACCGTGAACTGCACAAATTAACCATCAGATTTCCCTAAGTTCATTGAATTGAATGGACAACGCATTAACAACCAAATTATTTTTCAATAGTTCCCTACATGAACTGCATAATACAGATACATATCAAAGATCGTTAAGTTCTATGGAAATCATAAGCATTGACATGACATTCGTAACTATAAACTGCATGATACTCTTGCCATGAATTTACTTAACGCGATTGTGACTAGCAACCTTCATTACTTGTAAATATAAGTTCATAACGATTAGGTGAAACTCCCATATATTCTAGCATCAGATTCATGCATGCAAACCAAGTGTGCACCCTTAATCAACATACAAGAACAAGTTCTAAATCAAACAGTTAAGTAAATCGCATTCACAATTCATGAAACAATAACCGGAGGAAATCAATTCATATCACATATATGTTCATGGCTTTGAATCCACCTCTAGCTACAACAAAATTAGTTCCACATACTTGCTATTAAACAGAGACAATCATAATTAAATATTGTAACCAAAAGTAGAAGACACCTAGAATGCTCCAGCAATCCACAACTTGAATGGCTAGGCATGCTTCAAAGTAGTCCTCTCATTCCTCCTTGCAAGGCTACGGCACCAAGGTGGTTGTGATGTATGATGGGTGAAAGTGTGTCTAAAATGAAAGGAATAGGCTGAATGGTGTGTATGGAATGTCTAAGGCAGAGAATGGTGCAGATAGATTGTCTAAGGGTTGCAGCAGAATATGTAGAGAGGGTTAGGGATGTGTAGAGAATGTCTAAGGATGAGAAGGTTGTGTATTTATAGAGCTAGGGCACGGCAAGGATGCAGGAAAGGGTTTAAAAACTTAGCTATTTTGTCCCACAATTGAAAAGGTAAGTAAAGGTCAGAAATTAAAGTGAAATAGGTAAGAAGGTGCGGCACAATATAGGAAAGGTAGTTAAGAGTCGGAAATCAAAAGGAAAAGGAATGTGAGATGCGGCAAAGGAAAGGGAAAGGACTCCCTTGTGCGGCAAGGAAGGGGAAAGCCTAGGGTGGTGTGGCAAAGTGTTTAAGGAATGTTCAAGACTTCTAGAACAAGTAATTAAGGACCCTAATATGTTTAGGACACCCCTTTATAGCTGGAACTTAAGTGAATTAAGATTAGGAAAGGTTTAGGACTAAATTAGGAAACTTTGGTTTACATTTCTTCTTTCTTTTCTCAGCTTCATTTGTCTTCAATTCATTTCTTCATCACTTTACTCATTCCTAGCCTCCTTTGGTCTTCATATTTATGTGACTTTATTAGTTTGTTTCCTTGCATTTACTTAATTAGTTTCATCTTATTAGAATGTTTTAAGCTATTTTCGTGTGTTTGTAGGTTTTAAATAACAAAGTTAGCAAAGAAGTGCATGTTGGTGCAATTTGGAGCTATTTTGGGGTGAAATGGATTGCATGCATGGGGAGCATAAAAATGGATGGTTGTGATTCATTCTCACCAACAAAATGGATGGTAGTGATTCATTTGATTGGATCGTATTTATATATATTTTTATATCAAATTCACTCGTCTTTTCTTAGTTAGTTCGTTATATTTTGAGCTATTTACGTTATTTTTATGTTTTATAAGAATTTATCAAGCAAAGAAAATAAAAATAGAATAAGTGAAGTGTTAAGTAATAATTTCATCTAAACTTTCTTGTCTGTTGAATTATACTTATCATTTAGAAAATAATATATATATATATATATATATATATAATTATTTATTTAAATATAATTTGTAGCACTGAGGGAGTCGGTGGAGTCGGTGGAGGGAGCATAATTAAGGACAGCTACAAAGCACCATTCAGAAAATAAAAGAGGAGAAATGATGGCAAGCACTCGGGGGGAGCTTAAATAAAAACAGGAGGTGCGCAAAGGAGAACTGGGAGGGGAATAATAGGCTGCCTTTGAGGCAGCGTTGACATTGGAAGGCACGACAGAGAGGAAACTAAGGCTGGGAGAAAGAGCTGCCCTTGGCAACTTGTCAGAAAGGCGTGGAATCGAAGGCAGTGCGCATTAGAAGGACGAGCCTGGGAGTTGACGGGAGAGATCAAGGCTGCCATTTGAAGGCAGCCAATTGAGCCAAAAAAAAAAAAAACAGAAATCTTAGGCAGCTTTGGCAGGCGCAGCGCAAGCAGACAGAAGCTTCCTCGAGAGCTGCCATTTGGCAGCTGCCATGCGGTGCAAAACAGCTTGGGAAATCAGAACCATAGCGTGCAAATTAGCTCGGTGCTGAGGCAGTGCACAAGCACAGAGAGTTTGTTTGAACTCTCTCGTTTCGGTTTATCCCCTCCAAACTTATGTTTTTATTTCTGTTTTTAATTTATAAATATGTGTAATTAATTTGTGTTGGCTAGAGGATAATTCAAAACCATGATTATATTTGTAGTATGAATTGATACCTTCAGTTGTGATTTCTGAGTTGTGATTTAATTTGCTTAACTGCTTGATTAATAACTTATTTATGTTTGTCGATTAAGAATGCATACTTAATTTACATACATGAATTTGATGCTAGAATATAAGTGAATTTCACCTAATCGTTATGAACTTTTATTCATGAGTAGTGAAGGTTGCTGGTCACAATCGCGTTAAGTAAATTCCTGGCAAACGTATCATGTTGTTCATAGTTACGAATGCCTTGTCAACACTTATGATTTTCATAGAACATAATGATCTTTAATCGTATCTCTATTGTGCTTTTCATGTAGGGAACTTTTGGGGAATAATTTGAGTTGTTGTATGCTGTTCATCCAATTCAATAACATAAGGAAAATCTGAAGGTTAATTTAAGCGTACCTAATTAATTTGGGGTGTTGAGATTAACAATTTATTGAAAGAACAACTGAAGGTCAATTTAGATTGCATTTGTGTCATGTGTGGAGAAGAACCTTTTAGCCAGTCCGTCGCCCATCCATTCACTTTTATTTTATGTTTTTGTCAATTCTGTAATTTATTTAAGTTTAATTTACGATTCGTCAAAATCAAACCCCCCCCCCCCCCATTATTAAATTATATTATTTAGTTAGTTTTTATTATTTTCAATCTTTTAATTCGATTTCCGTCCATTTTAGTTCCTAGTGTTTATTTAATTTGTTTTCTTTGTTTTGAGTCATTTTTGTGTGTTTTGAATTATTAGAGTTTTTAGCTTAATTTTGTATCCTTGAGTCTTGTTTAATATTTTTAAATTAATTTAGAGTAGATTAGCAAGCCCTCCTAATCCCCGGCTTAGAACGATACCCTACTTACACCTATACTACAACTGTCAAAAAGAGGGTTAAATTTGTGCGGTTTTAAATTCCCGTCATCATTATCACCAACAAAAATGGATGGTGGTGATTCATTCTCAAAGCCTCTAAATAGGCTTCTCCATCAAGGCCAAAGACACCAATTCCCATCTACAACACAATTTCTGCCGCAAGTTTCCTTCTTCCTCCATCCATTTCCATCCACCTCTTTTCCTATCCATCCCCTACCACCCTTCCATACTCTCTCAACCTATCCAATCTCTGCCAAATCCCGTAGACCATCCAAACACCACACCCATCTTGGTGCCGCATGTTTGCAAGAAAGGAGGAGGACTTGGAGCTGTGCTAACCATTCAAGACGTTGGATTGTTGGAGCGTTCTAGGTGTCTTCTACTTTTGTTTATCATGTTTAAATTCAATTATAGTTGTTTAATTGCAAATATGTGGAACTAAATTCGTTTTGGCTAGAGGTTGATTCAAAGCCATGAACATATTTGTAATATGAATTGATTACCTTCAGTTGTGATTTCATGAGTTGTGAATTCAATTTTCTTAACTGCTTGATTTATAACTTATTCTTGTATGTCGATTAAGGATGCATACTTAGTTTGCATGCATGAATTTGATGCTAGAATATAAGGGAGTTTCACCTAATCGTTATGAACTTATATTCACAAGTAGTGGAGGTTGCTAGTCACAATCGCGTTAAGCAAATTCCTGGCAGGAGTATCATGTTGTTCATAGTTACGAATGCCTCGTCAATGCTTATAGTTTTCACAAAGCTTAATGATCTTTGATTGTATCTCTATTGTGCTGTTCACGTAGGGAACTTTTGAAGAATATTTTGAATTGTTGTATGCACTTTTCCGTCCAATTGAATAACTTAAGGAAAACTTAAAGGTTAAAAAAGTGTTGTTCACGGTTAATCTGGGGTGTTGAGATTCATGGTTTATTGAAAGAACAACTAAAAATTGGTTTGTATGCAAGTGTGTCATGTGTGGAGAAGAACCCTCTAGCTAGTCCATCTATCCATCAATTCACTTAGTTTTATGTCTTTGTTTAGAATCTGCAAGTTATTTACTTTGTCTTTTAATTTTCGTCAAAAACCAATCCCCCATCTTTAAGTTATATTAATTTAGCTAGAATCTGTTTAGATTTGTGTTTAGTTAGTCTTTTGAGTTTATTTTCGTCCAAATCAGTCCCTAGTGTATAATTTGGGTCAATTTGATTGTTTTGAGTTGATTTGAGTCAATCTAGTTTGTTTTGAGTCATTAAAGTTTAGTTAAGTGTCTTTAGCTTAGTTTTGTGTGTTTTGATAGGAGTATATTTATACTCCTTAGTTATTTTAGTATTTTAAGCTATTTTCGTGTGTTTGTAGGTCCAAATGACAAAGTATGCAAGAAAGTGCAATTTGGAGCATTTTGGAGCATTTTTGGGCATTGGATGGTTAGCTTATGCTTAGAGCCAAGTGGATGGATGAAATTGAAGATTAAGGGATCCTCTCCTTTCCTATTTTCTGACCCAAAAACACATCACACTCACTTATTTCACCTACAACATCCCCTCACTCCACCTACAACATCCACACCCACTTCACCTACAACACCCACTTCACCTACAACATCCACTTACTTCACCAAGAAATTTTGTGGTGGTGATTCATTTTCAAAATCTATAAATAGGCTTCTCCATCACAACACCAATTCACATCTACAACACATTCCATAAACAACACAATTTCTGCCGCAAGTTTCCTTCTTCCTCCATCCATTTCCATCCACCTTTTTTCCTATCCATCCCCTACCACCCTTCCATACTCTCTCAACCTATCCAATCTCTGCCACATCCCCTAGACCATCCAAACACCACACCCACCTTGGTGCCGCATGTTTGCAAGAAATGAGGAGGACTTGGAGCTGTGCTAACCATTCAAGACGTTGGATTGCTGGAGCGTTCTAGCTGTCTTCTACTTTTGTTTATCATGTTTAAATTCAATTATAGTTGTTTAATTGCAAATATGTTGAACAAAATTCGTTTTGGCTAGAGGTTGATTCAAAGCCATGAACATATTTGTAATATGAATTGATTACCTTCAGTTGTGATTTCATGAGTTGTGGATTCAATTTGCTTAACTGCTTGATTTATAACTTATTCTTGTATGTCGATTAAGGATGCATACTTAGTTTGCATGCATGAATTTGATGCTAGAGTATAAGGGAGTTTCACCTAATCGTTATGAACTTATATTCACAAGTAGTGGAGGTTGCTAGTCACAATCGCGTTAAGTGAATTCTTGGCAAGAGTATCGTGCTGTTCATAGTTACGAATGCCTCGTCAATGCTTATAGTTTTCACAAAGCTTAATGATCTTTGATTGTATCTCTATTGTGCTGTTCACGTAGGGGACTTTTGAAGAATGTTTTAAATTGTTGTATGCGCTTTTTCGTCCAATTCAATAACTTAAGGAAAACTTGAAGGTTAAAAAAGTGATGTTCACAGTTAATCTGGGGTGTTGAGATTCATGGTTTATTGAAAGAACAACTGAAAATTGGTTTGTATGCAAGTGTGTCATGTGTGGAGAAGAACCCTCTAGCTAGTCCATCATCCATTTAATTTGCCAAATCTGTCTTTTGAAACTATTTTTATAAAGTTTGTTTTTTTTATACTTTAAATTCGTCAAAACCCAATCCCCCCTTATATCTAGTGTCTTTTGGTTCCAATCTGTCCAATTTGGTTTGTTTTTGTTGTTTTTAGTTAAGTTAGAATATGTCCTAGTTTGTGTCTAGTTAGTTAGTTGAGTCTAGTTGAGTGTCTTTTGCTTAGTTTTGTGTTTATTTTTTAGTCTTGTTTAGTGTTTTAAAGTCAGTTTTGAGTATATTAGCAATCCCTCCTAATCCCCGGCCTAGAACGATCCCTACTTACATCTTTACTACAATTGTCAACAAGAGGGTTTAATTTGTGTGTTGTTTTACAACGCATCATGTTTTGAGTCTTGTTTAGTGTTTTTAAGTCAGTTTAGAGTAGATTAGCAATCCCTCATAATCCCCGGCCTAGAATGATACCTTACTTACATCTATACTACAATTGTCAAAAAGAGGGTTTAATTTGTGTGTTTGCATATTTATTGCACCAGGAGCCATGTGATATGCCACGTGTGCGGCTGAGATGAAAGGAAAAGAAAAAGGAAGTGAGAGATTGATAGTTGGGATAAGAAGGAGAGAAGAGAAATTAGAGACAGAAGGAATGGAACTGGCCAATGAGGAAGAAAGGAAATGAGAGAAATGAGGGAAGGGAGAATGAAAGAATTGACCAAACTCGGTTTCTCCACCCCACCCACCAACTTGACCCACTTATATATCCTTCATACGAACTTCGTTTTGGGTGATCTTGGTGTCCATGGAAAGCCCTTGACGAGCCCTACATCTCTGTAGTGTTAGATTTCCCAATTTCTTTCCCATTTTTCCAGTTCGAAGCAACAAAACCCACGACCTTTTTGGTGGCTTTAATATTTTTCCAGTGGCTCTGGTGATATTTGATCGGATCATATTTATATACATTTTTACATCAAATTCACTCGTCTTTTCTTAGTTAGTTCGTTATATTTTGAGCTATTTACTTTGTTTTTGTGTTTTAATAGAATTTATCAAGCTAAGAAAATAAAAATAGAATAAGTGAAGTGTTAAGTAATTAATTCATCTAAACTATCTTGTCTGTTGAATTATACTTATCATTTGGAAAATAATATATATATATATATATATATATATATATTTATATATTTAAATATAATTTGTTGTGTGTGAATGATTAATAGGAAACGGTGGAAAACAGCAAAACATGCACATGTGGTCAAAAGCAGGAAAGAATGATGAAGACACATGGGGAGGAGTCCACCGCAAGGGAATAAAGGGGAGGCAGAAAACAATTAGATGGGGGTGGCTCTCAAGAGTGCCTCGGTGGAGAGCTGAAGAGGGAATTAAATAGAAGGCATCCAAGGCTTTGGAAAAAGGGGGAAAGATAATCAGAGACGCTGCCTCTGGCAGCTTGGAGAACCGAGAATGCCTTGGGGAGAAAACTCGAGGGAATCGGTGGGCAGCCTTAAGAACTCGGAGAAGAGCAGCTTAAGGAGACTTCGGGTTTTGCACAGGAGCATCGAAGGGGGCTCGAGGGAGTTAAAGAAAAGGAGGAAGCAAAACTGTTTTGGAGCTGGAAAGGTCCTCGTGAGAAGGCAGCGCGGGAACCAGAAGCTGTGCAATCAGCTGAGAGCCGAGAGAGACACGGGACAAGGCAAACCAAAGCTGCCTTAGCAGTTTGCTTCCTCGGATTTTGTTAAGAAGGCTGCCTTTGGCAGCGTTGAAACGAAGTCTGAGTGCAAGCCTCGGAGAATGCTTCAGCAGCGAAGGCGTGGGAAGCGCTGAGGGATAGCAAGGCGCCAACCAGAGGCTGCCAAGTCTACCAGCAGCACGGACAGAAGCTCACCTTAGAATGCAGTGCACAAAATTGCACAGAGGGCAGTAGCAAAACACACGGCAATGCACAGAAATCCTTTATCCCCATTTCGGTTTAATCCTCCAACTCTGTTTTATTTATGTTTTTAATTTATTTATAATGTGTAATTAATTTGTGTTTGGCTAGAGGTTAATTCAAAGCCATGATTATATTTGTAATTTGAATTGATACCTTCAGTTGTGATTTCTGAGTTGTGAATTTAATTTGCTTAACTGCTTGATTAATAACTTATTTATGTTTGTCGATTAAGAATGCATACTTAATTTACATGCATGAATTTGATGCTAGAATATAAGTGAATTTCACCTAATCGTTATGAACTTATATTCATGAGTAGTGGAGGTTGCTAGTCACAATCGCGTTAAGTAAATTCCTGGCAAACGTATCATGCTGTTCATAGTTACGAATGCCTTGTCAACACTTATGATTTTCATAGAACATAATGATCTTTAATCGTATCTCTATTGTGCTTTTCACGTAGGGAGCTTTTAGAGAATGTGTTGAATTGTTGTATGTTGTTCATCCAATTCAATAATATAAGGAAAATCTGAAGATTAATTTAAGCGTACCTAATTAATTTGGAGTGTTGAGATTTACAACTTATTGAAAGAACAACTGAAGGTCAATTTAGATTGCATATGTGTCTTGTGTGGAGAAAACCCCTCTAGCCAATCCGTCGCCCATCCATTTACTTTAATTTTATGTTTTTGTCAATTCTGTAATTTATTTAAGTTTATTTACGTTTCGTCAAAACCAAACCCCCCATTATTAAATTGTATTATTTAGTTTGTTTTTATTATTTTTAATCTTTAATTTAATTTCCGTCCATTTTAATTCTTAGTGTCTAGATTGAGTTAATTTGATTGTTTTTATTATTTTGAGTCATTTTAAGTGTGTTTCGAGTATTAGAGTTTTTAGCCTAATTTTGTGTTTTTGAGTCTTGTTTAATATTTTTAAATTAATTTAGAGTAGATTAACAATCCCTCCTAATCCCCGGCCTAGAACGATACCCTACTTACACCTATACTACAACTGTCAAAAAGAGGGTTTAAATTTGTGCGGTTTTAAAATCCCGTCAAATTTTTGGCGCCGTTGCCGGGGATTAGTAACTTTGCTAATCCCTTTATTTTTGTTTGTGTTTATTTTTATATTTGTGTTTATGTTTATATTTGTATTTGTGTATTTTACTTTTGATATTTGATTTAGTTTTCGTTCTTTAATTTTAGGTACTAGAGAAGTAAGACATGGATTTTGCTAGTATTCAAGCTCAATTGGCAAATCTTACTTCTCAATTGTCGCAGTATGCCGAAAGGACCTCAATGCCAAATGTCCCGACATTTGATGTGCCCTATGGGCAAGGATATCAAGCTCATCAGTATCCTCAATTTTCTGCATATGAAGATGATTGGGGATATCAAGGCCACAGCCAATCAAAGGGCAACATGTTTTCCAACGCTTGCAATTCGAATTGGAGAGATCATTCAGATTATATGTGGGGAGAACCTCAACAAGTTCAACAAAGTGGATATTGGCAGCAAGATGAAGCGTTCTATTCAAGACCTATGCAGCCACCACAACCTCCCCCACAACAATTCCAATCGAATTCAAGTATGCCCGTAAATTATAATGAAATTCTTGAAGGACTAATCTCTTTGACGCAGGGTTCACAAAAAGAAGAACAATTGCCGTCATCAGATGAGTTCTATCAATGGCCATGTCAACCGTCACAGCCACCACAACAATCAGCCCAATTCGATTCAGGTACATCTCTGGATAATGATGCATTTAATAAGTTACTCACCTCTTTGAATCAGGGAGTGGAAAATCGAATCCAGGAGATGCAAGACCGGACCAACAAGGTGGATAAATTGGAGAAGCAAGTTGGGCAGATTGTATAATTCATGGCGCAAATTCAAGAACAACGTGAACTCTCCAATTCCAACATTGTAGATTCAATAGAGGAAGTTGAAATCAATGAAGCCATCACTTTGGAAGGTGAGATAGAGGATGAGGCTGTTCCAGAACCATCCAAACACAGCTCGAACTTGGATGAATTGCCGCTGCAAGCAGAAGAGGAGGAGGACGACCTGGGCAGTTTAGAAGAATTCTTGCTGCAAGCTCCTCAAGTCCCTATGTTGTCCAACTTCGGTAATGTTGTTCCAATTTCAATTCATTCTAACATTATTCCACCGAATGTCCCTTTTCCTTGCAGATTTTTTCCAAATATCGAAGAAAGTGAAAAAGGCATTGTGGAAGCTCTTCCAGAGGTCCAAAGTGATATCCCGATTCTTGGTGCAACAAATCAAGTTCTAGATTTTGCTGAAACATTCAAAGAACCTTGCACACCAAGAAGAATGATTCCAAATATCGAAGTGGCTGGAGATTATCAAGAAAACATCAAAGAGGCTGTGCAGACAACAAAGGCCCATGAAATTGAGTTTGATGACACGGGACAGGCCACAACCATCATAGTAAACCTGGCCAAGTTCAAAATCCCGAAAATGTCCAAAGGCGTAGTGTTTGTAATTGAGTTTAAGTCGAAGAAAGAAAGTAAACCATCTTCTCTAATTTTATTTTTATTTTATACTAACATATTTCTGATTTTAATGATTCAGGCATCCACCCGAGAATTTAAACCACTGCCGAATCATTTCAAGTATCATCTCCCATTGAAAGATAAATTCCATGCTTTGGAGCTGAGGGGAGGTTAATGGAAAGAATCGTCCGGCTAAAGACGTTAAATCAAGCGCTTCTTGGGAGGCAACCCAAGCAACCAGATTTGCATTTCTTAACCCTTCTCTTTTTTTTTTTGCCTTTACTTTGCAATCTTTGTTTTATTTAGTTAGTTGTGTTATTTGGTTGATTTTTGTTTAGTTTGTGTTTAATTAAATTAAGGGCCTTGTTTATTTTTAGTGCGGATAAATAAAGTCTTTTTACATTAATTTACTTATTTTACATTACATATTTTAATTTGCTTAAAATAAACCTGAAAATAATAATAATAATAATAATAATAATATTAATATTAGTAATATATATATATATATATTATTTTTTTAAATAAACATTAAAAGCATAAATAAATTTACAATAATACGAAAAACTAATAGTGTTCATTGGTCATTGGTCAGGTGGTGCCTGAGAGGTCGACGGAGCTCCGGGAAGACGAAGAGCCAGAGTTGGAATCTCCGGAGCCGGAACGCTTGGTGCTACTCCAGAGGACGAAGGCAACATAAACCGCGGGAGTAACGCCATGAACCTTTCATGATCACTCTGGATCCGACCGTCCGACTCTTGCAGCTGGTCCAGCTTCCTCTTCACGCTGGTTGAGTAACTAGTTGCAAGCATGTGCAACTCCTTGTTCTCGTGCCTGAGTCCTCTGACCTCCTGCCGAAGACTGGCCACCTCCGCCATCAGCGACTCCACCTGACGAGATCTTGCAAGCAGGCGCTGGCCCATGTTTGAAACTGAGCCTGCACTTTGGACGCTGAGGGCCAGAGATTCCTGAACGGCCAGCTCGTCCGACCGCCTGGATAGCATCCTATTGTCCCTTGGAGTGAGCAGATTTCTGGCAATCACCGTAGCGGTGATTTCATTCCTCATCATTGTGTCCCCGACTGTAAGAAGACCATTGGGGGATATGAATGACGGATTCCAAATGTTGTTCGGAGAAGATGAGTCATCGTCTTCCCCGACATTCAAGTTTAGGCGACGGTCGGAAGGGAAAGAAATTTTTTTTAGAAGGTGTTGAGGAGGAAGAGTCGGAAAGATTAAGAGTGCAGGAAGAGTTCGGAAGGAATAAGAGTGCAGAAGTGCAGGAAGAGTTCGGAAAGATTATGTGTGTTTACAGAAGGGAGTGTTTGAGGAAAGGAGTTCAAGTGTGAGGTGAAACAAAATTCATGCCTCTATAAAAAGAAGAAAATGAAGAGCGCCCGCTCCTCAGAGATCAAAGAGCGATCCTCGGAGGTTGAAGACGCGTCCTCGCGCAAATCGAAAGAGCCAGACACCTTTCTCAAAAATCGGAATCCTTTATCAAAAGCTGGGCGTGACTCAGAAATCACGTGGCATCAGCTTTTCCAGTTTGTCATCACTCGTCACATGCGGCTTGGAGCTTTGCGAAAACCACGAGCCGAACCCGGATTTGAACCCCGGTTTTCAAAAGATCATCATTCCAGTTTGTCGTCACTCGTCGTATGCGCAGTCAGCTTCGCGGAAGCTTTGTCAGAAAGCGCGTAACGGGCACTGTTCATCCATCCACCGGCTGCCGACAAATAGTGAAGGAATAGTTCCGGTTGTGAACCCAAATTTCTATAAGTTCGACCTTCGCCTTCCACATCAAAGGCACACCTTCACACCCTCTCAACCTCTCAACCTCTCTTCATCTCCGATAATGTCTTCCCAAAGAAAGCTTTCGAGTTACTTAGTGTTCTTCATCCCTTGGATCACCCCAGAAAACAAATCATCCAGAGCAAAAGTATTTCATATCAAAAAGGTTAAAAGTAAAAGTATCTCATATCATGCTTTCTCCTCACCTTCATCTGAGGAACGTGGAGAAAGTGAGATCCTGATTGCTTACCTAGTCTTGCTCTTGAGTACTCATCTCAGACCCCTCCCAACCCACTTCAAAAATAAACCTGTGTAGAGGTGCTTCTTCAAAAGCAAAAGTACCTCACAGACGAAGCAGGAGGAGTCTGAGTTACTTCGAAGAGCAGATGAGTCTGGGTTGATCCAAGAGTTCAAGAAGATGCCACACCTGCGTCGAGACCGGACTACTTGAAGCATGTGGAGACAACGTGCTGATTCATCCTCAACTAAGCTGAGGAGCACTTGCAAGAAAGAAGGCCCATCCAGTTCAAGATGAAAGCTGTGGAAAATCAACAGTCATGACCAATGACCACCTATTAGTTCTATTCGTTGTCTTTTATTTTCATTTTCTATTTTTCGTTTGTATTTTCTATATTTTCTTGCGTACTTAACTGATTTATTTCTTTTCTTTGCAGGAACTTTCGGTTATTTCCACCCTTGAAGTTGATTGCAGAATTTAAGCTTGGGGGTCATCGATTGAGTTTTCTGCAAATTAAGGAAGTTTTCAGTCTATTGCTTTATTTTGTTTCTTTTCATTTAGTAATTTTATTTTTATTTTTATTTTTATTTTTGCTTTATTAATGTTTTCTGACATTGGGGACAATGTCTAGTTTAAGTGTGGGGGTATTAAGAGTATAAAAAAATGACCAAATTAAAAAAATTTGTACCTTCGACTTTGAACTGGTTCATTTGTTTCCATGTTATTGCTTTTTGTTTTCTTAATTAGTTTTGTTTTATTTAATTTTTCGAAAAAATTTAAAAAAATCCAAAAATATTGTCTTGTTTTCCTTATTGTTTTAAATTAGATTTTTGTTAGTTTCCCGACCCAATGATATAATTGGATTAAATTTGAACCATGATTATCAAGAACTTGGTTAACATGTGTTGTATGAAATTCCTTATTCTCTTGTTAGTTTTGTACATGTTTGATCATCTTTGAAAAAGAAAAAAAAACCAAATGCACATAGCCTTGTCGATGTGAAACTAAAGCATGACTTAAAGCTTCATATGTGAATTTAGTGACCATATACATCCTATGTGAGTTTTTGAGCCTATTGAAAGTGTGTGCATTTTTCATACACTCCTATTCTTTCATGTGTGATGAACTTATGTGAGATACATCTCTAGAACTTGCGTAACGATCTTTCGAAATATTTGTCTTTGATTGCATGAACTTGAAAATGATAGAGGCATTAGGTTTACCACCATGGCCCAAATAACCATATTTCCCAAAGAAAAAAATGATATCATTAGATTGCCAATTTTAGCCGTATTTGTTGAACCTTTCATTTCTTATCACCAGATATGTCTACCCTTATACCTCAAACATGTTTCCTTACCTTTTCCAAGCGAGCAATTTGATACTGTCTTATGAGAAACGTTTGTGAAGTACTTGGAAGGAGTTTGGCAAAAGAATAAGTGTGGGGGTATTCATGTTTGTATTTATTTAAAAAAAAAAAGAGAAGAAAAGAAAAAGAAAAAGAAAGATTGTATACGAAGAAAAAAAAAAAAAAAGTTTTTAAAGTTTCAGTTTAAGGATGTGGGTGGAAGTGTTAGAAGAATCGTTGGAGAACTTGAGTTCTTATAAATCTCAACAAAAGAATTGCTTGCAATATAGCTTGGAACTTGTGTTTTCCTATTCTTTCGTTTCAATAGCCCTATCCCTAAGCCTCATTACATCCAATAAAAGTCCTCTTGATTTAAGTTTTGCAATTATGATTGTGGAGAAGTGATCTTTATGCAAGCTTATGGTAGAACTTTCACATTTGTTTCTTTGAGCGAAATACATTAAAACTAACCACATGTGTGATTGAGTGCATATAGTGTGAGAAGGTTGCTGGTTTGCATATGGTGATTTTAAAAATAAAAACTTGAAATTGCATTAGCATGGCTATCTCACACACTACACTTCAAGGATGATTTAAAGATTACTGCTAATATTTAAATAAGGAAGATGGACTTGGATTAGCTTGTTGGTGTTAGCTATGGTTCTTGCTGAATTATGTTCTTGAATTAAATCCTATGAGGGTCAAATAGGGGGAAGCTAATGTTTTTCATGTTATTAGTTTTTCTGTTTTCTTTGTTTTGCTCGAGGACTAGCAAAAGCTAAGTGTGGGGGTATTTGATCGGATCATATTTATATACATTTTTACATCAAATTCACTCGTCTTTTCTTAGTTAGTTCGTTATATTTTGAGCTATTTACTTTGTTTTTGTGTTTTAATAGAATTTATCAAGCTAAGAAAATAAAAATAGAATAAGTGAAGTGTTAAGTAATTAATTCATCTAAACTATCTTGTCTGTTGAATTATACTTATCATTTGGAAAATAATATATATATATATATATTTATATATTTATATATTTAAATATAATTTGTTGTGTGTGAATGATTAATAGGAAACGGTGGAAAACAGCAAAACATGCACATGTGGTCAAAAGCAGGAAAGAATGATGAAGACACATGGGGAGGAGTCCACCGCAAGGGAATAAAGGGGAGACAGAAAACAATTAGATGGGGGTGGCTCTCAAGAGTGCCTCGGTGGAGAGCTGAAGAGGGAATTAAATAGAAGGCATCCAAGGCTTTGGAAAAAGGGGGAAAGATAATCAGAGACGCTGCCTCTGGCAGCTTGGAGAACCGAGAAGGCCTTGGGGAGAAAACTCGAGGGAATCGGTGGGCAGCCTTAAGAACTCGGAGAAGAACAGCTTAAGGAGACTTCGGGTTTTGCACAGGAGCATCGAAGGGGGCTCGAGGGAGTTAAAGAAAAGGAGGAAGCAAAACTGTTTTGGAGCTGGAAAGGTCCTCGTGAGAAAGCAGCGCGGGAACCAGAAGCTGTGCAAGCAGCTGAGAGCCGAGAGAGACACGGGACAAGGCAAACCAAAGCTGCCTTAGCAGTTTGCTTCCTCGGATTTTGTTAAGAAGGCTGCCTTTGGCAGCGTTGAAACGAAGTCTGAGTGCAAGCCTCGGAGAAGGCTTCAGCAGCGAAGGCGCGGGAAGCGCTGAGGGATAGCAAGGCGCCAACCAGAGGCTGCCAAGTCTACCAGCAGCACGGACAGAAGCTCACCTTAGAGTGCAGTGCACAAAATTGCACAGAGGGCAGTAGCAAAACACACGGCAATGCACAGAAATCCTTTATCCCCATTTCGGGTTAATCCTCCAACTCTGTTTTATTTATGTTTTTAATTTATTTATAATGTGTAATTAGTTTGTGTTTGGCTAGAGGTTAATTCAAAGCCATGATTATATTTGTAATTTGAATTGATACCTTCAGTTGTGATTTCTGAGTTGTGAATTTAATTTGCTTAACTGCTTGATTAATAACTTATTTATGTTTGTCGATTAAGAATGCATACTTAATTTACATGCATGAATTTGATGCTAGAATATAAGTGAATTTCACCTAATCGTTATGAACTTATATTCATGAGTAGTGGAGGTTGCTAGTCACAATCGCGTTAAGTAAATTCCTGGCAAACGTATCATGCTGTTCATAGTTACGAATGCCTTGTCAACACTTATGATTTTCATAGAACATAATGATCTTTAATCGTATCTCTATTGTGCTTTTCACGTAGGGAGCTTTTAGAGAATGTGTTGAATTGTTGTATGCTGTTCATCCAATTCAATAATATAAGGAAAATCTGAAGATTAATTTAAGCGTACCTAATTAATTTGGAGTGTTGAGATTTACAACTTATTGAAAGAACAACTGAAGGTCAATTTAGATTGCATATGTGTCTTGTGTGGAGAAAACCCCTCTAGCCAATCCGTCGCCCATCCATTTACTTTAATTTTATGTTTTTGTCAATTCTGTAATTTATTTAAGTTTATTTACGTTTCGTCAAAACCAAACCCCCCATTATTAAATTGTATTATTTAGTTTGTTTTTATTATTTTTAATCTTTTAATTTAATTTCCGTCCATTTTAATTCTTAGTGTCTAGATTGAGTTAATTTGATTGTTTTTATTATTTTGAGTCATTTTAAGTGTGTTTCGAGTATTAGAGTTTTTAGCCTAATTTTGTGTTTTTGAGTCTTGTTTAATATTTTTAAATTAATTTAGAGTAGATTAGCAATCCCTCCTAATCCCCGGCCTAGAACGATACCCTACTTACACCTATACTACAACTGTCAAAAAGAGGGTTTAAATTTGTGCGGTTTTAAAATCCCGTCAAGCGTCACCATCGATGACCACCACCAAAATACTCCTCTCAATCCTAGGAGCAAGGCCTAAGTCTTGGATGAAGCGTCAAAGTTCGTTTGGTGACGAATCAACAACTACCTAAATCAAAGGTTTCTGGCGGGTTCGAGTCAATTTGGAGCCTTTCTTAGCCAAATTGGACTTGTCCCCAGGTATAAAGTTTGCTCTACTCTTTGAGATCTTCATTTTTGTAAAATTTGAGAATTTTCGGAAATAGTTAATTTTTCTAGTGAGTCAGGGTGACCGACTACCACCTGCGGTGGCGGGTGGGCTAACACGTCCCCTAACCTTCCTAGGCTAAATTTAATACTCCAATTCCATATGTGAAGTCCGATTAACGAAATTCCGTCGTTTGAACTTAGTTCCATTAAGGTCCGCCACTTGAATAGTATAGCAATCAACGATCTGACCATTGGATCGTCACTACAATTTAACACATCATAGTACGTAATATTTGAAGACCATAGGAACTTAAGGATTGGGAATACGACATAGAGATCTTCCCAAATTGGATTTGTAAGTTCGTAAAATAAAACGTTAATTGCCACTTAATTTTGACAATTGACAGAGATCCGACTGTCGGATCGTGGTAAGATTTTAATATGTTATTCTAGAAGCATAATGTGGATCTTTGGAAGTTATGGATCAGAAATCTGACGTGCAGTTCTTCCGGATCGAGTTACGTAGGGTTACGAACCCTACCGTCGACCTTTGACCGACGGTTGACTTTTGGTCAATGGGTTACAAATCATTCTAGAACGCCCTTGAGGATGTGTTTTACGTAAGTTACGTGTTTTATCAATAAGGATTCTGAGATGTGATTTGATATTTGGATATATACCAATCGTTCGTGACGCCTTGATATTCGTGCCAGAGAGTTGTAGCGCGAACTCTGAGTGAGTGGGTCTTTTCCTTTTTATAGTGTGTGTGTGTGTGTGTGTGTGTGTGTGTGTGTGTGTGTGTGTGTGTGTGTGTGTGTGTGTGTGTGTGTGTGTGTGTGTGTGTCTAAATGATAGTTTCCATAAATGCTTTTGAATTGATTCATGCACTTCATGCCATGTCTAAAATGTGTGATATTTTAAGTATTGCATTGTTATGATTGTGAATTATATTGAAGATGATGCAGAGGCTCAGGTAAGCATCAGGTGATCAGGTGAGTATTATGTGATTGAAATTGTTGCATTATGTTGGCATGCATATATTTATTTAGAGCTAATTATGGCTACACCCCGGTGTTAGTGCTCCTGCCCTGGGCTAGGGTACAGTCCTTCACATGATGTTCACCTCCTGCACTGCACGCTCACCTTGGATCTAAGTTTGGTGTCAGCCTGCCGTACAGACTGCATTAGGCAGTTCCGACTTGTAGGTGACCCGTGATTTATCGCACAGCCTTCACGTGATCATAGCACTTGAGCGTACATATTTACACCCAGCCTTTTCGTACAGGTCACACTAGGTGACTCCGACTCGTGTGCTAGCCTAGATTGATGAGCTATAGGTCCAGTTGTACAGGTCACGTTAAGTGACTCCGACTGGCATACTATTTTATATTGATTTCACACCTGGCTTACATCTTTTAGTGTTGAAACGTTATGACATGGCATACTTCAGTTTTTACTGGCCTTGTGCATTGGTTTTCGTATATATACGTACTATTATTTTTTGAAAACTATACAGGTCTTACAACAAGGAGTTATACCGTTTAAAAGGTTTTTATTAAAACTTTATTTTCAAGAACACTCACCCTTATTTTTCACCCCTCCAAGTTTTAGCTGCTAAATGTTTGTATCGGCGATGATTCTTGACGAATGTCAGTATAGGTGGTTACCTCTGAGGGTATAATCCTTACCCACTCTATTGTACTTTACTTAAGCTCTGACGTCGCGTGTGAAATGGGTTCATTCCCGCTCACATCGCACTCTTGTATTTAGGTACTTTTAGGTTTAAATTTATTCACATTTTCCACATCACTACACTTTATGGCTTCGTCACCTTCCAGGTGTCGGCCAACACAGCTCGATTCGAAGTCCTAATGGACAGTTCGGGTTGGGGTGTGTCAATTAAACTCTAGCATCACTCTTTATTTATCCTACATTCATTCCAGCTAAAACCCTAATAGCTCTTATGGAGAAAAACAAGCTTTTTTTTAATAGATGGTGATTTTGAAGTTTTAAATCATCGAATTAAGCTATGACTCGATTTATGAATATTTTATTCATTTGATTTAACTTTTTTAGAGTTTAGAAGATAAGTATTTGAATTTCAATTTTTTTCATCAATCCCGCATAGTACCCTTTGTTAAACTTTCTGTAACAACAAATTGTTGCAGACACTCCTGGTGTATGTTTGCACCCCCAAAACAACTTCCAATACGATTTATGCTGCTGTTACTAGTACATGTATGGCTGCTACTATCCTATGTCCACATGCCCTCCAATACGATTTACATTTTTCTTGTAACTGATCAATGCTTGAAGACACTGATTTAGGAAATGAGTCATCCACAATCACCCCGTATAAAGAATTAAATAGCTAACAAATCCACCTAATGAACCTTGCCTGATACCTTTTCAAAAGCTAAAATCATTGGATGGCTGCACAATGTCATTAATAGAGTTAAGAGTCAAATGGGTGTCAAGATAAATTTGCATATTGAATTAGGTTTGTAAGGGTATTTTAGGTAGTAAATTTAGGTTTAAAGAAATATTGATAGTTTAGTTAAAAATCAAATGAATGCAAAAAGTAAGTTGGGTGTAGAAAGAGGTTACATGGGTTTAAATAAAATTTCCCTTTGTGTTTTCCTATATAGCTAGGCATTGACCAACCGTTGCATTTACTGTATTTAAAATTTTAAAATTGTCCTTATGTTTTAACCCAAACTTAATTAGACCCAACTATTGGAGAATGATTTTTTTTTTTTTGTCAAACAATATAATTGTTAGATTAGATACTAGATTAGAGAACCGACGGAATTCGAACCCACACCGTGGTGCAAGGGTAACACTCATCTCGATCACTGTGGTAGAGGGCCACTTGCGACCATTGAAAAATGATTGAGTTAGTTTAAAACCTAAATTTTGGTAGGCCAGTCTTTTAACTCTGGCCTAAATAAAAAAGCTTTAAAAGACTAGGCAATATACACATAAAGATTATATTTTAATTTATAATACATTTTAATCCTCTTGGCATTATTAGGGTTTACAAAAATCACAGAGTGCCCATTGCTAGACCTGTAAATGGGTCGGGTTCAATCCAACCCGTTAAGTTAATGAGTCACCCGAACCCGATTCGTTAAGCTAACAGGTCACCCGTTTCCCCCGTTAACACCCGTTCACAATTATTATTATTATTATTATTATTATTTGTTGTTAAGACTTTATTGAAATTACTAAAACATCATTAACTAACGGGTGCTAATGGGTCTAACGGGTTGACTCAAAGTGACTCGTTATTTAACAGGTTGTTAACGGAGTTCACACGTTAGCGACCCGACCCGACCCGACCCGTTAAGCATCCACCAAAATACTAATATTAACGGGTCGAGTCCAAAATGTCAGGTATGGCCATTGCCACTAATGGTCCCCATGGCAGTCCACCTTTACGTCTACATGTTTGTTAAAATTGATTGAATAAACAACCTTAATTTTTTTTTTTTTTGTGTAAATTTGATTTTTATATAAAAATTTATAATATAAATAGTTTTGATTATGGGCACAAAATTCGGTGAATCGACCATAAAATATATTGAGAAGGAACAACTACTCAATCTTAAATGAGATGGAACAACTACTCAATCTTAAAAGAGCCATTGATTGCTATATATATCACGAGAGGGAATTGGAGTATAATTCAAGTGTAGTCCTCCGAGTAAAATGTAAATCGGAATCGTACCGGAGTCGGTTACCTTGTGACTTGTCTTTGTACCAAACAATTTTGTTGTTAAATATCAATTAAATGTAGACACAAAAGTTGAACCACATGTTCTGCCAAACAAAAAATAAAAATAAAAATTGCTGAAATTATGCAATTACAAATTTCAATTGCAAAAATATCACTTGTGTTGTGGCCAATATCTGGAGAGAGAGAAGGGAGGTGCGTCAAAGACAAAAAGAGAGAAATGAAGAATAGGTTTGAGGAATCCTGTATTATTTTTTAAACTTTAGGCCTTTATTTATAGTAAATCAAGGAGGTAGGTAAAACAATCGTAAAGATAAAAGGATTTTCTAGTATCCTAAATACAATATACTAATAATTTACACAATTACACATGTGCTGGAATTAATATCGCAACAACTTTGACATTTGATGCTGAAATAATCCGTTTTCAAAATTATATCATCTTTCTTTCGTTGATATCAGATCAATATATCGTCAATAATTAAGTTTCAGCAACCAAACGTCAATCATTTTACCTAATTGTAGGAAAAAACAATCCACACATCGTCGTTATTTGATTGTGATCAATTCAGCAATTTGAGATTTGTAACCATTAGTGTTCAATCAATTTTAAACCAAAAACAAAATTTGTGGTTAAGATTGTATAACTGGACAAAGAAGTTGAGCCCACTTTAAGTTCACCGCAGATGGGCAGTTGAATAAAGGTGTTTAAAGAACCATAAATTATCAATATACCTTGATACAAAATTGAGGGAGTTGGCTGCTTGCTTCTCTGTTTAGACAAGTACGTATGGATGAAATCAAAAGATAACTTACGCCTTTCTCTTCTTTTGTCTATGGTTGTCATTGCCGTCTTTTCCTTCTGCCTTCGACCCGCCCCTACGAGCTCTCTTTTGTCCCTGGCATCAGATTATAACAAAATACATTAGCAACCAATTATTGTCCCTGCCCATTAGTGGTTGGGACGAGGCTTCATTGCTTTGTTGTATATGTCTAAGTGAAACGGATAAGACTTAAACATAAAAGAATTTACGTATAAACAAACGCTAAAGTACCTCAGTGGTGAAAGCCTTGAGGGGGTCCTTGTTCTTTTTGGTTTTTTTCTTATATCCATTGCGGCGAACAGGGTTGGGATTTCCCATTGCAGCTCTAGCAAGCTTAACGGTCTTGCTGGCTTCTTTAGTAGTTGCGTCCAACAGATAATCAGGCACATCACGTAGGTGAGGAGCGGGGGGCTTCTTGCTGAGAACCTTGTCATGTTTCAACAGATCTGCTCACAAATAATAAAATTAGTAATGGTTAAGTCTTGTAGCTTGAAATGGTACTGAAATGAGTATAATGACACTTGATACATCCAACTAAACAATACCTAGGTCTCTTGGATTAACTTCAAAATGAGATTTCAACCTAAACATATAGAAGCAGACCGTTAGAAAACAAAAACCATAAGTTGTCGTTGAGAGGTTAGTGAAGAAAAAGCAAAGGCTGGAAAACAGAGAACTAAAAAACAAACACGACTAGTTACACCCAATGTTTAAAGGGCCACAGCCTCATACCGAATCACAGATAAAGAAAGCAATAATGTTGTATACTCACTTTTCAGAATTGAGAATTTCATTTCTCAAATCTTGAGCTCGCGATTCTCTGACAGCAATCTTTGTCACACTCTTTGCAACATCCTATAAAAGTCATTTATCATCAGTGATCTTGCGGCTTCGAGCATATATTAGGCTTCCAGTCCGTGTCAGATTAGGAATTTGAATGATGCAAAACAAGGTGATTGAAAGTTGGAAATTTATGGTTAGCAGGACGACAATGTCTCAAGGGTCCACTCAGGAAGCGAAAAAAGTGAGATGACCAATGAAACCTTAATGAAAAGACAAAGGGAACCATGAAAGATAAATGAATCAGAACAATCACCTCAGCTCTATATCGTAAAGACTCCACTGCGTTCTTGGTCAGTAAAGGAAATGGAGCAATTAAGTTTGAATCGTCTTTTTCATCATCCCCCAAAAAGGATTTTATTTCTTCAAAGATTGCTATCTCATCTGGAGACACCTGTTATAAGAAACAAATATTAAAATGAGAAAATGTTTCACTAGATAAGATCATCATAATTATCATTATCAACTCTCTCTTCTATGGAGGCATTAAACATACACGTCTTAGGCAAGATGAAACACACAAACCTAAATTTATACAGAAATTGTTTTAGAACATATACTGTTGCATCACATGCATGTACAACAAACGAAAGTAATAGTACAAGCATTTTGGGTTCACTGGAACAGCCAGCTAAGGTTATATTTGACACGTCCCAAGGAGCTTGAAAACTTCCACAGAGGATGCATGGGGTTATAACAGGGTTCAGGGTGTGAAATTCAGATTATTTGGTTTCTTTAAAAAGGGAAAATGGAGTGGGGTGTGGTGTGTTAATGATGTAATGATCATAGAGTAACAAACTCACAAGGGAGATAGAAGCACCAGTACTATATGCCCTTCCTGTACGTCCAATTCGATGAACATATCCTTCAGCACTTAGAGGCATATCCAAATTTACAACCTGCATCAAAGAATAAAATGGTGCTATGGTTAAACAAAATGCTAACTGAGCATGGTATTTGATAACATAATTTTTAAAACATAGAAAACAAACAAATCTTTCATTAATATAAAAGGAATCAAATTTTCATTAAAGGTGAACTTGGTCCACCTTAACACACGGAAAAAAAAAAAAAAAAAAAAAACTCAACGCAACTCAAGGAACAATCATCAGCTCCTGAAACAGCAGAAGCCCACCATGACTTGAATTACCAAGACATTCTATCCAATCACAACATGAAAAAGAGACATTTTGAATAGGGGTGTAGTGAAAAAATCACAAGTGCAAACAACATGAATAAGAGCACTATGGCAAGCCAATATATAACAAAATAGAAAACTGTTAACTCTTATATAATACCCAAACGGATATACTGACCATATATTGTGACATTTAGGTGCACAAGTTAAATAAATTATATCTTCCCACCTCAGATTGACAAGGCACAAGAAATTGGTTATCGACTTAATGAACTCTAGGACAATGGCCTAGGTGGCCAACATGATCGTGGAAAGAAGCTTGAACCTTTGGCATTCTTAATTAAGTTACAAACATAAATTTTAGCCCTATGGGACTCCTAGCTATAAATATAATGAATGAACTGAAGAAAAAACTCACTGATCCAGAATTTTGACCACTTTTCAGCTATAACTATCTGATAAAATAAGATTAATAGTTCCTCCAGATTCTCCCTCCAAATAATAAATGGTCAGCTTTGCAAACCAGTAAGTGATAGATACGTAGTACAGTTATTGGGACATTGTACAATCTTTCAAGATAGTAACTTGAAGACACACTTTCAAAGTAACAGATATTCATAAAAATTCTTGGGAATGAAAAACCAGAAATTAAAATGTGAATTTGATTTTACTAAATCAATGCTGTCAAGTCAAATAAATCATCCAGGATGCATGCATGATATCCTAGAACTACCCCGGTCAAAGTTTAATGTAAAGAATGATAGCCTGCAAAAACAAACCAACAAGAATAGTAATGACATACCGTGTGTACATTTTTGAAGTCAATTCCCCGCACCACTCCAAACTCAGAGTCAGCTTTATGCTTAGCATGCTTTCTAGATTTTTTTAGTTCAATAGTACTCTCCGCCTTGTCTTCACTTTCTTTTGATTTGCTGTTATCGGTCGCAATCAAATAATCAAAAAGCCCAGCATTGAATTCCTGTTGACAAACTACAATTGTAAGGATTTCGTAAAACATAATTCTCCAAATGGTAGACCTGAGAAATAACCCATAACATAGGAAACCACAAAACATGAACAGACTGGAATACAAATAGATTCGGATATTGGCAAACCTCAAGAATGTGCAGACGAGAATTTTGTGGCAACTCTGAGTTTAAAACAGCTGATCTGACTCCAAACTGCAAAAATGGACAATAACGAAGTAAAAAAAGCAGATAGATAATAAGTTATGACTATGCAGTATAAAAGCATTTAGACTTACTTATTTAACGGCATAAATCAACCCCTCCCTCCCTCTGAAGGATTGTGTTTTAGAAAGAAAAAAACATTACTCATCTGAAAGAAATCTAAATACCTTTTCCAGAAATAGTTTTAATCTGAACCCCATGTCAATTGTATTAGTGAATATCAGAACTTTTTTCTGAACCAGCTCCAACTTCAAGAGGGACAGTATGTACAGTAACTTGTCACGAAAACTGCATGATATCTAAGGGAAAAAAGAAAGTTAATAGACACATGAAAGTCTCGTTTCAACAAGAACTCAATTGGCAAAAATAAAAACACAAAGCAATGAAAAACACATAAAAACCCATAAGATCACTGTTACCTAAAGAGAGAGAACTTATAAATAGGTGATAGCATAAAAGAAAGATGACAAACTAAACTGAAGTAGACATGCCTTAAAAATAAAAATAAACGGTTTTGGGCAAAACATAGTATTTATACCTGAAAAATCTAAATGGTTATAGAGTTTACATGTTTCAGTAATTTATAGTATGAAAAAAAATAACCAGATTGACTGTGCTAACTGAACTATTACTTCTATGTTGAATGCATTATGAATCATAAAGCACTTTTGGCAAAGATGGTGAAACAAAAGAATGTTGGGATTATGCGATTTCCTGTTAAAGGCATCCCGAGTCTTACCCAGAACTGCTGAACATTTTTCGGGATGACATCATCCTTGATATCTCCAACTTCAGGTAAAGTCAAAATGTAAGAGTTATGCAGAATCAGCTTCTTCAGTTTCTCAACATCATCACTGCCAAGTGTCAAAATGTGCTAGGTATCAATAGCAGATTGCAAAGTAAAAACCTCAAGAGAAAAAATTATAAAATCCACCTTTGATCCATCTATAGATAATAATGGAACCAAATTCATCATCCTTAACATCAACCCCTAAGTTTCTGACTCTGAAAATAAGATTGGTGCAGATATTCTGTAAATAACAAACCTTGCGGTGGCAGACATAAGAAGACATTGACAACGCTTAGGGATGTGAGGTGTAAATGCTTTTATATCTGCCTCATAACCATATGACAACAGGAGATCTGCCTGAAACAAACTACAGTTTAGTGATCGGTCAATGGGATAATACCAAGTAAACAATCTTCAAAACTCGACAATGGGAAAAGGTGATTATCGTAATAGTACCTACCAGCCATACATTAGTGCTAAAATTATAAATTCAATGCACCTATAAATTCTAAAACCATGTAAAACAACAATGTAGCAGAGTTTTCAAGTAACAATTACAACTCTATACAAAGACTAATACAATATTTGTCAATAACGCATACGGCATAAGCTATCAGGTACAGAATCAGTGTAGGAGCAAAAAGTCTTTGAAGGTGAACAGAATTATTGGGGCAGCAAGCAATGAATATGAATTCCATCACTAAAGTAAAACTGACAAATATGTTTGTGCATCTGTGCCAATAACTGTTCCCTCACCTCATCGAGAACGAGAATTTCTAGTGAATCATCAATGGAAGCTGGTTGAAGAACACCATCTGACAAGCATTTCTTTATGCAAGCGGGTGTAGTAACCAGAATCTCAGGTAGTGCCGCTAAAGCCGTCTTCTGCAAGAACAGTTGTAGATAAGATAAGAGTCAGCAAAATGGTTTTCGAATCACCCGCACGTGTTCGTTTTATATAATTGGTAAACGGTGAACACACCCAATCAGGAGCAGGCATGCTGCTTGTCAACTGTACAACTTTCAATGGAACTCTACAGAATTCAATCAATGATGAAACCTCTGTATAAACCTGCATATGAGCCACAAACATTGGCATTCAATAATCAAACACACCCAGAAATACAAAAGGGCATAATCAATTGGAACCGGGTAATTAAACAAAATGCACAAACCTGCTGAGAGAGTTCCCGAGTAGGCACGAGAACGATTGCACTCGGAGCAAGTTTCTTCTTTGATTCAGAAGCAAACAGCTTCTGAAGCAACGGAAGCAGATACGCAAATGTTTTCCCAGAACCAGTCTTTGCCCTAGCAACCACATCCTTACCTTGCTGAAACACATTTCCAAATACAACAAAAACAGTAAAATTAACAACGGTTTCAACCTCGATTTCAATTTCCATTTCCTGAAATTTTCTCGGAATCCAAAGAGAGAATAAAATCAAATTAATTTTGGGAAAGAAAACTTACAAGGATGAGAGGGATAGCGACTTGCTGAATGGGCGTGGGCTTGTGAATTTTCTTCTTGTTTAGGGCACGGATAAGGCGACCATCGAGGCCGAGGGTTTCGAAGGTCTGGTCCTCTTCTTCTTCGCTTTCAATTTCCTTGGGCGGCTTTTCTGTGGTTTCAGCCATGGGAGTCTAGTCTTTGAGCTCGAGCTCTCAGGGGGTTTAGGGTTTTGGTTTTGGAGCGAGCAAAATGAAAAGTAAATCAAAGAAGGGCACTTTACTTTGGTTTTAATTCGTTTTTGTAGAAATTGAGAGGTGCGCTATGTGGGCCAAATTCAAGCGTTCAGAAGTTTCAAGTGCTCGGCCCATTTTATGGAGAACGCCTCTCTTCGCACCCAAGAAGTTAATAGCCGCACATTGCCCTTCGTGCCCATGTCTTTTGCCAATTTGTCATCATTTAAAAGATTTTTAACTTTTACCAACTCACCAAAAATTATTCCTAAAGGTGGACTAATACCCTATAATTTGCTGATATACACATTGGCTCCTGCAAACTCTAGTGCAAGCTTGATCCTCATTGATTCTCCTCATTCTTAACAATTAATAACGTAACTCACTAACATTATCGTTTGTCAACAAAATATGTTGAAGCTCCACATATACCATTTGAGCTAAAAAGTAGTGATTTTTCTTTCATGGTATGTATCTGTTGACCCTAAAATCTACCAAACCAACGTGGCGCGCAGGCCGAGTAACTAATGAGCTAACTACGTCCCTCAGTTGTGTGCGGGACATACCAACTCGTCGGCCGAGCTCGGTCGGGGAGTAAAATATGTTGCGTAGCATTGGGCATGCTGCTGACCCCTCGATCTTATGACTGCAGCCGAGGAAGGAACATGTCTCGGCCTTTTGGGTTCTGGAGCTTGAAGACAAGGCTGCTAGTTCTGCGAAGTTCACAAATCGTCGGCAACGGATTTGGTCACAGTGATTATATTCGTAAGAGTATAAGCATGCCAAATCGACACCAGAATATATGGGCATAGGTACTCAAAACAAATATATGTCTTAATTGTAAATGTGGTTCGACCGTCGGAATGTCGAACTAAAAAACTTACTTCTAAGTATCTAATCATAAAATAACTCGGCGTTCAATGTGCTGAGCCTAATAATCTATAACACCTCACTTCGCCGAGAAGGCTAATGAGATGACCTCTGCCAATAAAGACTCGAAAATTTTTCTCGACCGAGACTTAGATAGATAACTAGTCGGCCTAAACGCAATGCTGTTTATCCAAACTAAAGGTGCTCCGAGGTCGGCTAATTCTATGGCAATAGTGTTGTTTATCCAAACTGAAGATGTCACCGGTTGCTTTCACAGTTCTGTTTATCCAAACTAAAGATGTGTTGGCGAGAAAGGGGAAAATGAGAGATTTCTCAAGGATGTTGAGAGGTTTTGCGTAAAGCAAGTTTGCGCAAGGTGATTTTGTGTTGAATTGGAGGGGCTCTTCAATAATGCACTCCTTTCTCTATTTATAGTAGCAGACCTCATCCCGGCCGAACTAAAACTACACCTGAATTAGGACTCTTTAACCTAATCTAACTAGGTCTCGGCCAATCTTACCTCTATTAGGACTTTGAACCAACTTATTTATCATGTTACATTCACTTCTCGAATCTCAGCATCATCATCCTATTGGGACTCCCAATTGTACTAAGACTTGATTATCCGTCTCACATTAGGATTCGGCAGTTCTTAACTGGACGGCCCATAATAACCAGACAACCTATGATGATTCTAGAAACAAACTACTAGGCTGAAAACAACTTCAAGCTCAGCCCAAACTAACATTTTGGGTCCAAACATTGCCCCCTCGCTTCTGAGGTCTTCAGCCTCCAATCTTAGGTTGAGCCTCGACCTTGAAGAAGCGAAATCGACCCCTAGCTCTGAGAGGCACTGAAACGCCTTGAATATCCAACCATGCGCATTTATGAAACACGATCACATGTTCCTGACTCTTCTAAATGCCCTGCCACGTGGCGACTCCTTAGTTCATTTATCAGCTTTTAATAATGACCTCAAAACATGTGACTGCCGAAATGTCTTTTCACTATTAAATTCTCCGTCTTACGTAAACGTGCATCCTTAAACCACGAAAACCTCATTCCATTCACCTGGATTCCCTGAATATTTGTCATGATTACCAAATTTTCCGATTAGTTCTACCCTTCATTTTGAAAACCATACAATTGATCTTCCTTTCGAAATGCCTATAAATACTCAAATCTTATTCTATTCATTTCTTATGCTTTCAAAATTTCCTAAACTTCTTATCATTCCCAAACTTTCTTGTTATCTGCTTGTAAACCAGAAAATAACTATCTACCCAGAAACCTTCTAAGCCTTCAATCATAGCCGCCAACACTTAAGCTCGACGATGAGTGATAAATGCCACGATTTTATCGATCAAAACACCATTAATCTTCTTCGTCATGAAGGTGACTCGGCCGCTGCTTATCAAACTCTAGGACTGCTCTTCAAAGACGAAGTCCCATAAACCCTTACCAACCTACTGAAAGCCCACTGCCTCGAACCCTTTTTTCCAGAGATACGACTTATCCAAATGAGAACCAGCCAAACCCTGGAGAGCCTAGCCCTCGACCACTGCAGCCTGGGCCGCCTGGGTTACTCGTCTGGAACCCCACTTCGGCCATAAATGGAAAGAACTTGGCATTTTTGACACTATCAAGCTTTTAGCCCATGAAATCATCATGGATCGGGAACTCCTGATAGCCGCTCTAAATTTCTGGTGCTCAGCCACGAACACTATGGTCCTTCTCCTAGGCCTTATTGGCCCTACCGTGCTCGACATTACAACCATACTCGGCACTTCCCCCTCTGGTCTTCCAATCGACACAGCACTATCTCGATACAACTTCGACCTAAGCCTGAAAACAATTTTTGATGAACGGCTATCGAGGCCTTATCAAAGAAAGATCAAGTGTCGTCAAAAAAAGATATGCAAAACTTACACAAAAACCTCTTCAACTACAACACCTTGATCAACTACTTCGGCGGCTCAGAAGGAGAATGCCTAAAAAAAAAAACATGAGGCCTTCTTGTTCTACTGGTATAATAAGTTCATCTTCTGTACTAAGTCGAACAAGTGCTTGGCCAAAAATATGCTAGTGGCCGAACCTCTTGCGAGCAACCACACCTTGGCCCTCAGCCCGACTGTCCTTGCCAACCTTACCTGATGGTTGGTCGAGGCTTCTGCTGAGAAAATCGACTAGCATCAAAACGGCCCGCTCTAGGTCTTCTAACTTTGGTTGCAGATCTATTTCTGCACACTGAGACCAGAGATCCCAAGCTTCAATTCTTTTGAAGCATTGGGACTCTAGCTGGCCTTGCAACCACTTCATGCCCATTCGCCTGAAGACATATTCAAACATTTCTTCGGCCTCGACAAACTTTCTGGTAAAGAATTTCTAGTTTACCATTGCCAGAAGTATTTGTCCTCCATCAGCCTTTCTACAACAGCGTGGGGCGAAACCGAAGATGCCAATCATCAATCTTCGGGATCATTTGTATTGGCTCGCGACCTCTCCTTCAGGTGTGATGCTCGGCGGCTCAATGGGAGGTCTACCACCCCCACTTCACAGCTCGTCAACTGGGCTACCTTTAAGGTTGTCCTCTTCCACTTCTCACTTCTCGCTCACTTTTAAGTCGAGAGCGTTTTTCTGGTTCATTAGAGAGATAATGTGATGAAGTGGAAAAAAAATCCCAAAAGCGGTGCTCCAAATTCGGCCTTCGACCACACACCCCAGAAATCGATTGTACCAGCACTTTCGATAACTAGTGGGATGCCTATGTCAAAGATTTCTTCGGTACTCTAGTCGAGGAAATCTCCAATAAGCTTTTCAGTGATCGACCGAAGAAAACTCTCGCCCCAAAATCCCAAGAAACGGCACAAGGTAATTATCTTTCAATCTGTTTGTTTTATCTACTTGGTTAAAACTTCGTTCTAACTTATATTCAATCTTCCTAGGTGTTCGCACCATCAACGGGCCGATGTGATAGTAATGGTCACAGCAAAAAAGAAAAACTTGCTCCTCCTAAGAAAACTGCGACCATCGTCTATCATTCAGCCGATCTTACACTAGCGGCTTCTGCCGCACAAGTTACACCGAGCACACAGCCTTGCCCAGGGGTCGAGACGACAAGCAACCTTGCCCGGCCTCAAAAACACCTTAAGAAAAAAAAACAAAGAAAGGAAAGCGAGAAATTCTAGTTATATCAAGTCAGACTACGGGAGCCACCCCCTAGCGTCTCTCTCCATTTTCATGTCATCCAAGCTTCAACAGAAACACAACAAAATCCACTAGTTCAGACGGCTGAAGTTCATCCCACATAAGCCGTGGTTAAACCAATCATTGCACCTTTGACCAAGGGTCCTGTAGGTTTGAGGTCGGTCATTACCACTAGAGTCAGCCCAGTACCTGCCGCCTTAGAGAGAATGGCTACCACGACTAAGAAATCATCTCCCAAAAATCCAAAAAAAGCTATAAGAATTGCTATCTTGGAATAAGAGGTTTGACCATTCTACTTTTGTCTTTTATTTAAATCACACCTTATGACTAACCACCCATATTCTTTTTCTTAGGAAGACGAAAGTGAGGGACCCCCTGCTGGTGAGGATTCTTCAACCAGCTAAACTTCCTACTTTACTGACCATATTTCAACGGCATGAACTTCATAGTTTTAGCACTTGGTCCCACTAGGTGTGTCAAAATGTTGACCCTAAAAACTACCAAACCTACGTGGCACGCAGGCCGAGTAACTTATGAGCTAACTACGTCTTTCAGTTGTGTACGGGGTGTGCCAACTTATCGGCTGAGCTCGGCTGGGGAGTAAAATATATTGCGTGGCATTAGACGCGCTGCTGAACTCTCGACCTTGTGACTGCGGCTGAGGAAGGAACCCGTCTCAGTCTTTTGGGTTCTAGAGCCTAAAGACAAGGCTGCTAGTTCTGCGAAGTTTACACATCGTCGGTGCCGTATTTGGGCATAGTGATTATATTTGTAAGAGTATATGCACGCCGAATTGACACCAGACTATATGGGCGAAACTCAAAACAGATATATGTCGTAATTGTAAATGTGGTTCGGTTGTCGGAATGCCGAACTCTAAAACTTACTTGTGAGTATCCAATCATAAAATAACTCGGCGTTCAATGTGCCGAGCCTAATAATCTGTAACACCTCACTTCGCTGAGAAGGCTAATGAGATGACCTCTATCAATAAAGACTCAAAAATCCTTCTCGACCAAGACTTAGATAGATAACCAGTTGGCATCAACGCAGTGTTGTTTATCCAAACTGAAGGTGCTTTGAGGTCGGCTGATTCTACGCAATAGTGTTGTTTATCTAAACTGAAGATGTCACATGTTGCCTTTCACAATGTTGTTTATCCAAACTAAAGATGTGTTGGGGAGAAAGGGGAAAATGAGAGATTTCTCAAGGTTGTCGAGAGGTGTCGGGTAGAGCGAGTTTGCGCAGGGCAATTTTGTGTTGAATTAAAGAGGCCCTTCAATGATGCATTCCCTTCTCTATTTATAGTAGCAGACCTCCTCCAGGCCAAACTAAAACTACACTCGGATTAGGACTCTTTAACCTAATCCAACTAGGTCTCGGCAAATCCTACCTCTATTAGGACTTTGAACCAACTTCTTTATCAGGCTACATTCACTTCTCGAATCGCAGCATCCTTATCCTATTGGGACTCCTAATTGTACTAAAACTTGACTATCCGTCTCACACTAGGACTTGACCGTTCTTAGCTAGACGGCCCATAATAACTAGACAACCCATGATGATTCTAGAAACAAACTACTAGGCTGAAAACAACTCCAAGCTCGGCCCAAATTAACATTTTGGGCCCAAACAGTATCAGTAAGTGATCCCAAAAATCATGGTTAGATTTTACATATAGAGATTCAACAAATCTTTGTAATAGTTAGAACTTGCATAAAAATTGTATTACTGAGTGAGAAAAAAAAACATTGAAAATCTTCTATTTATGCAATGTAGTATGATAGATAATTAAATAAACTGGTCATTTTCTTTTTTTCATAACTAATGTTTTAATTATTGTTTACAAGATAGAGAAATGTGATGATTGACGTTGCAGAAGAATCAAGTACGGTCCAACCCACTAGTCCTCCCAATCACGAAGAATGAATTTTTTTTTCTTTTTCCCCAAAGGTAGAATAGGATATATTAGAGACGAATGAAAATGTTTACATCCTTAGCAAGAATATTAAAAAGGAACTTCGGGCCAATGTGGTTCCAAACAAAAGAACGCCCCTCCTTAAAAACATACCTAGCCACCGAGTGAGCAGCGTGGTTGCTCTCCCTAGACACAAAGGTGTACATCACCGACGACAAACTTTGTGCTAGGCTCTCAATATCCCCAAGTATGCATTCAAGGTTGTAGTCCCAAGGCTTTTCCAATCGAAGCATCTGAATAACCGACTTGGCATCCGATTCGATGATCACATTCTCAAAACCATTTTCCCTGCATGCAAACAGTGCCTCCCGGATGGCACAAGCTTCAGCTGCAGTTGCCGAAGCGCACAAACCCTCACCCGAGCCTCCAGTAGCTTGGAGAATCCCTGCAAAGTCACGACATACCCATCCCACGCCCATACGGCAACTGGTCTTGTTCCAGGCAGCATCTGTATTCACCTTAATGACCCCTAAAGCCGGTTTCTGCCAGGTAGGCAGATCCCGGCCAGGACCCCCAGAACCCACGCTGACGTCAGATTGAGGGCACCGTTTTTCAGAAGCCGAAGCCTCACGAAACTCAGCAATATTGGACTTCCATAGCTCCAACAGCTCCGTAGGATGCCGAGACACACCTTTAAAAACGCTGTCATTTCGATTCTTCCAGATCCTCCAGAGGCCGAATGCCACTTCCTGCAGAATCTCCTCTGCGTTAACACTCTCAATTACCTGATTATACATATTTTCCCAGCTTTCAAGAAAATCACGGCCAGCCAAGCGTTGAGAGTTCAGATGAAGAGGAGAGCAGAACCAGAATTGGTGACTTAGAGCACAGTGGAAGAACAGATGGTTTTCAGATTCATCCATAGTACCACAGACCCCACAAACATTATCCACTCTCATGTGACGCCTTTTTAAATTGCGTCTCACAGCTAGGGCGTGATTACAGCATCGCCAAATAAACATTTTGATTTTATTGGGGACAAGGAGCTTCCATACTTGATTCCAGATCCGGGGATTTTTTCGGTTTTCACTGGGCATACCTCGCCCCTTTTTCCCTAACAAACCATTATCCAGGAGTTCAACAGCAGCCCTGTATCCGGATTTGACCGAGTACACACCGTTGGTGCAGTAGTGCCATACTAGCCGATCACAGACCCCCGTCATACTCAGAGGGATACTAAGAATTGGCCCGATGTCGTCCTTGTGAAAGCCCATCGAAATGGTCTGCACATTCCAGGACATAACAGTCGGGTCAATCAAATCGCACACCAAAGTGCTTTGTAGAGTATCCTTCGGCCTAACCTTGAATGTGGAGGGCAAAGGGAACCAGGGGTCTTCCCTGATGTTGATGCTTTCTTCGTTCCCAACCCTCCACCGTAGCCCTTGTTGGAGCACCTTACGAGCCTCAAAAATCCCTTTCCAACCCCATGAAGTGCTCTTCCCCCGACAGGCCCCCATAAAAGTGCCCCCGGGAAAATACTTATCCTTTAGAACAGTTGCAAGAAGAGAAACCGGATTTTGGATCAAACGCCATCCGATCTTAGCCAGAAATGCAAGGTTGAAACATTGGATGTCACGAAAACCCAAACCGCCCGCACGTTTTTTCTTAGTTAAACGATCCCAAGAGATCCAGTGGACCCCCTTCTTTTGTTTGCTTCCCCTCCACCAATAGTTTCAGATGGCCTTTTCCATGTCCCTACAGACCCCGATGGGAAGTTTGAAACAACTCATGGCATAGTTAGGCATAGCCATGGCCACAGCCTTGATTAGGACTTCCTTTCCTGCATGGGATAAGAACTGTTCCGCCCAACCTGCCGTTCGGGATTCTATCCTTTCTCGGACCTCTTCAAACACAGCTTTTTTTGACAGCCCAAAATCCGCATGCAACCCAAGATACTTACCAAACCCATCCTTACATTGAATACCTAGAATCCCTGCAATTTCCTTTTTCACTCGATCTTTTGTCCTAGCTCCAAAATAGATGGAGCTTTTACCCAGGTTCACCATCTGTCCTGACCCACGGGCATATACATTAAGTATTTCAGCAAAGTTCCGTGCCTCTCCCTCCGTGGCAGTGCCGAAAAGAACGGAGTCATCCGCGAAGAAAAGGTGGGTCACCGGTACCCCAGATGGCGAGATCCGGAACCTGTGAATAGCATTCTGCACCAGGGCGTTCCTGATGAGTATAGAGAGACCTTCAGTGCAGATTAGGAACAGATAGGGGGATAAGGGATCGCCCTGCCTCAGGCCCCGGCCTGGCAGAATAAACCCCGTCGGGTTACCATTAACCAAAATGCTGAAAGAAGCTGACGAGATGCATTCCCTAATCCAACCACAAAACTTCGGTGCAAAACCCATATTCCCCATCATGGATAGAAGAAAGTCCCATTCTACCCGATCGTACGCTTTTGCCATATCAAGCTTAATTGCCATACCCGCATGGTCCTCCTTTGATTGAAGAATGAATTTTTTGAATAAACAATTTTATTTACATTAAGAAGGATTGAGTGGCTTAGCCTTAAAATTAGTTAGTAATAATGTGGTTCATATTTGTTTTTAAAAAGAATCATATTTAATATCTCTCACTTACAAATGAAGACAAATACCAGTAAACCCTACATAATACTAGGTGACCATGAAGCATGGATTAAAGTTGCAACTACAAATATTTTGAGAGTAATTTATGAGCTTCTCTTTTCACTTATTCTCTCTCTTTTTCTTTCTAGTCAACGTTGGACGCAACAAATAAAATAAGAAGAATTAAGAGACATAATTTGGAGAGGATTGCAAGGTAAGGGAACGTCACTTGAGATTCTATTCAAGTGACAAAATAGACAAGCCATGTAATCTTAAAGTTATAAAAAAAATATATATATATTATACACAAAATGTGAAATTCTTTTATCAAGTTTTCAATTAATTATTTTATTACATTGAGTGTACCAAAAACTCTGATCAAAACGCATTGAAAAAGGAGGCAGATTATTTGCTCTTTTTTTTTCTATACACTTCTATTTTTTTTCTGTTTGTGTGGTCACAGTTAAGTCACGTCAATATTTTATATTAATTTTTTTTAAAGATAATAAGACAAAAATACGTAACTTAACAACGACTATACAAACAATAAAAAGATAAAAGTGTAGGAAAAAAAGGAACGGAGAATCTACTTGAAAAATCTTCCAATCTCAAGTGACAAAATTAAATGGATGACTGCACAAGTTGAAAGAATCACAATCAACCCATTGCAAGGGCCCCATCCCCATGACGTAATGCATGCCATTATAGGAGGAGGACCCCCTTCCAATGAGAAGAATGAAACGTCATTTGACCATCTTCTGCTTTCGGTGTGAGTTGAAAAACATAATATTTAGCATCTCCACAGCCATTGGATCAGATCAGCTAGTCTTTGATTAGACAGAGACAAGTCTGGCGGGTCTACCTAATGTTTTGAATGTTCAAGGAATTTGACATACCCTTCGATGATCTCTTTGGTCACTAAATTCCATCATGTGTCTCCTTATAGGATCTTTTTACAATTTAGCTGGGTTGAGCTCGCATGAGTGTATTTAATTGAGATTTTAACTAAATGAGTTCAAAAGAGTTTTAAAATGTAATATTATTTAATTAGAATTTTAAAATAGCGTTTAAAAGTATAGAATAGATGTATCAATCAGGATTTCAAATGCGTTTGGTAAGATTTTTTTTTTAGTACATCGATATTTTTACACTAATGAGAGAGAGAGTTCGACTAAGCCACACAATCAGTAGCCTAATTTGATATCGAATTCGTCATCCACAAGATTCGAACTTAAGACCTCTCACTTCCAAGTGAAGAGGAATACCACAAAACCGTAATACTAAGTGACAATTTGATAGGATTTTTAAAACTGGTGGATTTTATGAAAATTTAAAGTGTAAATTAAGTCATAACGAATCTGATATTTTTTCTTGAGATTTTGATTTAGTTTGTCTTTCCTTATTTCTCATGATATTTTCTTAGACTTATCGCTCCCACCATCACACTCAATTGCTCTCCCATTTCACCATCTTTACCTCCAACTTCCTCTACGTCGCGCGACATGCCGCATCCAAATCACAAAAGTCTCATTTTATCACTTCCATTCATTCAACCACAATTAGATCCGAGTCTCCCCACCTTACTACTGAGTACTGAATAACCAAGAAGTTTGATCATCCCTCCTTTCTCTAAACAAGAAGTTGTCTTTGCATAAAAACACAAGCCCACATGTTTATGCGAGTGCGTATCCTACGATGTATCTCAACATACCGGTAATTGCTTGCAGGCAGTGACTTCATTGGAGAGAAATCTGGTAGTCCCTAAGCATTGGTTTTTTAAGAGGATAGATCATATGGTAATACCATGGTTTTTCACATAATTAGTTGTGATTTCGACCTCTAATTTGTTTATCATATGTAATTTTGATGTTGAATCGTAGTAATTTTACGACATCACAAAGTTATTTAAGGTCAATATTGAAATTTACAAAGTTTATAGAAATTCATCAGACTCAATGATAAAAGACTCACAAACTCTATTTAAATCCACTTAGAATTCACTTGAAACACATTGAGTTTATAAAACTCAAGTAAACTCCTTCAAACTTCAAGGATTTACAAATCCTCAAAATTCTTTTAAAATTTCATTTGAATATACCCTTATTAGCTAACCACGTTTTATATGTTTTTAACTTCCCACCGGAACATAATTTTAATCTTGAATGTTGCTACGTTCAGTTATCCACCCATTCAAGTACGAGCAATTTAGTCAGTATTCGCCAATGCACACCTTACAAACAAACCGTAGCATGCTTCAATTTTACATCTCATCTAGCATGGGAATGTTTTACCAAAAAAAAAAAAAAAATAGAATGGGAATGTTGCTTAAGAATAGGGTTCACTTTATCACCAACCCCGCGAGTAATTGGCAAGAGATAAGAGCTTTACTAGAATTTAGAAATCACAGTTTGTAATAAATGGCCTCACACACATGCAATGCATCGATTCAAAACAAATCTAGGAGTATCTTAAGGTCACTAATTACATAGTTTAACCAAAAGAAAACAAAGTTGAATCCTAAAAATCCTCACCTACGAGCCTTAGACCGACGTATACAAAAACAAAAACAAAAACAAAAAAATTAACACCTTATCAGCGATAAATGAGTTCTTACTCGCAATTACAGTCTGACATACGAGAAATGCTAGGAGACTCTTCTAAAGGGGACATTCCATAGACTATCCGTTACCTCATGTTTTTAACATAGTGTTTATGAGAAATGTTAAGAAGACTTTCTCAAAAGTAAGACTATTCATAAACTATCTGACACCTCATGTTACAATGTTTTACAATATTTGCGCAAGAATTAATTTGAAACTATGAGGTGGCAGAGATGGAGAGTTCCACATTGAGAGTTTCCTTAGCATTTCCCATGTTTTATAATGTTAGAACGGAAATTTTGCCCAAAACATAAGGTGACGGAGTATCTATGATAAGTTCCACTTTTAAAAGAATCTCCTTAGCATCTTTTCTGACATATACACACAAATAACTTACAAAGAACACAAAAAAAAATATATTACATACATATCAAACTGTAATTTACGAGTAAAAAGAAAGCGTGAATTATTTGGGTGGGGACAAAATGAGCTGGGGCCTACAACACACTTTGTAAGTTTATTCAATTAAGCCACAAACCACAATAATGGGAACCACTACAGTCTATATGCAGCGTGCTAAATAATCATCAATGCAATGTGAAGCTTTTGGCACAGTTAATTATTGTTAAATTTCAGTGTAATAAGTCAGTCTTTTACTTTTATTTATTTAATTAAATTTATGGTTTTGTAAACTGGTACAGTAGTATCAAACTCCAAGTAGAATATAAAGGCGCAGAATGTTGGGCAAATGATCACCAGATTTAACGCCTTTGAGAGCTTCAGAGGTCGACAATTTCCACACCATGTAGTTCTGTTGGTCTCCCTACCAGCTCACAATACCCAAACACTATAAACACCAGCTTAGTTGTTTTAGTATATTTTAGTTCACTGCCAGACAAAACTGCATGAAGCCGCATTAGAAAATTTCGCAATGCGTGATTAGTTTGAAATATCACATGACGTTTTGAATTTTAAGTAGGAGACAGAAAGTGAAATGAAAAAATGCATTATGTGACTGAAACACTGTTTTGAATTGGGTTTTTGTACATTGTTGGATTGGTGAGAACGTTATAAAGAGAATCAAAAGCACCAAAATGAAAAAGGAAAAACCAAATAAAACCCAAAAAAAGAAACCAAAAATTCTCCCACCAGTAAAAGAACACCAAAAATACATGAAATTTTTTAGCTCCAGGTTTTCAATTGGGGCCTCAAATTACCAAATTAGCCTCCTCTTCTTCCTCCTCAGTAATCAGGCATGAGGTGGCTGATCTTCCCTTCTTCCAGCGCCATCTTCCGCTCTGTAATTTTCAACCAAATGCAGACTCCGGTGAAGCTGAGCACCAAGCTCGCGAACCCACTTCCCAATCCGATCCCGACGATCGACAGAACCGAAAGCCCTTTGCTTTTCAGCGGCGGCAAAGGGTACCCATAAAGCTCCTTGTTCCCCTGGAATGACGTCGCATTGAATCTCGGCAAGCTCCCGCTCCGATTTCCCAGCGAGACCGGAATCGGGCCCGCGAGCTTGTTGTTGGAGACGTCGAAGGCGGAGAGGCGGACGAGGAGGCCCAATTGCTGGGGGATGGGGCCAGTGAGGGAGTTGTCGTGGAGGTCGATGACGTTGAGGTAGGCGCACAATGTGAGCTGCGGCGGAATGGGACCCGATAGTTGGTTGGAGGAGAGGTTGAGGACGGCGAGGTTGACGAGGTACTGGAGGTCGGAGGGGATGGGACCGGCGAGGAAGTTGGAGGAGAGGTCAAGGGCCTGAAGGTTGGTGCAGTTGGCGATGAAGGGGGAGATGGAGCCGCGGAGGGAGAGGTTGGTGAGGGAGAGCTTGTAGATGCGGCCATTGTTGCAGGTGGCGCCCTGGAGGTAGGAGTTCAAGCCGCTGCAGGGGTTGGCGAAGGTGGATTTGGTCCAGTTCAGGAGGGATTTTGTTGGGTCTTGGAGGGATTCGCTCAGGTGGGTTAGGCACGCCTCGTCGCTCGGATCTGATGTGGTGGGTCGGAAAACGGCGACGCTTAGCATCGTTATCAATAGCACAGCAGAAGCAGTTCTAGCAGGGGCAGGAGCAGAACCCATCTGGGCAAAAATGTCAAATTGTGGAAAAGTTGGTTGCTTTTGGTAAATTAGAGGGTTTGGGATTTTGGGTTTTGGGGGAAAACAGACAGGGATTGCAGAGAGAGAGAGAGAGAGAGATTGGTGTCAAAATTTTAATTTTCTAATGTTAGAAAGGGTACAGTTTAGGAACAAAAGTTAGAAAGAAAAAGAGGGAGATGTTGGTGTTATTGAATCCTGCTATATTCTGTTATGGAAGAGCAGATTAGAAAATGTATATAAAAAATTTAGAGAGAGAGAGAGAGAGGAGAGAGAGGGAGCTGAGGAACTACTACTGTTTGCAATTCTGTGCGTTTGTGTTAGAGAGAGAAAGAGATGGGGAGAGAGAGAGGGGGGGGGGGAGTGGGGGAGGGCACTCAGTTGGGGTGATGGCTATTGGTGGTGGTGAAAGTTTAGTGTTTGACACGAGGGAGGAATGGGGGATGGGTGGGCCAAAGGGCTGGGGGAGGAGGTGGGGCCCGGCTGTGGTGACCTGCACGTATGAGGGCGCAAGAAAGTGACAATACGTCAGGGCCATTTTCGTCATTTAGAGAGTTTCTGGGGGAACCAAGGTCCAGCAGGGTTTCTCTCTATGCCAGCGATTGATAGCTGATACGGTCGAGGGAAGAAAACGAGAGACGGTTTGATGGTGGTGAGATTGTGAGGAAGGAAGAGAAGGGCTTATTGATTTATCCACTAATTTCCTCGAATTTTTCTGACGCACGTTTGGCCGTTAAATTTAATTTTGCATGTCATCGCCCACTGATTGGATGTTTTTCACTTGCACATATAGTTTGACAAAAAAAAAAAAAAAAAAAAAAAAGGAATTTTGCGCAAATAGATTTTAGGGTTTTGTGATCATTTTGTAAAAAGCAATGGCCCTGCTGCATGTATTATACAGAGCTAGGTAGGACTGCCCCTCTGCCACTCCATATGGTTCACCTGCAGCACCATGGAAATGTAAAATATAGTACAATTCTTACCTATCGATTGAAAAAGGACAACAATAATGGGAAGTACAATTGATTGATATTTACAAGGAAAACAAAGCAAAATGTGATTTGCAATCCACAATCAGCTTCTCAAAACTCTTTTTTAGTGATTTCACACTTCATGTGAGTGTTTAAAATGAGTGAGGACTCTCGTTAGATTTTTTATGTGAGAATCTCGAGATTCTTTTTGTGAGAATTTCAGAAATTCTCAAATCACATTTGTTCATTTTACATCGTACAGTTATAAATTATTATAAATATTTTTATTTAAAGTTGAATATAAACAGTACTTGATGAAACTGATCGCACAATGCACAATGAACGGATGTGATTGGAGTATCCTTGTGATCCTCACAAAGAAGATCCGGTGAGGATCCTCTCTAGTTTAAAATAATGATATGTGTCTATTGTGATTTCAGATAGATGATTGTCGACTGAGGCAATTGGATCGTTGAAGACTAAGTTTTCCTTAAAACCACCCAATGCTATACAATTTTTTTAAGGCTAAATACGTCGAGTTTGAACGTAGCGTTTCTTAAGGTGAAAACGTCAATTAGATTTAAGTTTGAGTTGTTTTGGATTTTGGGAGCTTGGTTTGAACTTATGCTTAAACTATGCTTAAATTTGCTGATTTGAGTTTTTGCGTCTTTTGTCCGCTTTGGTTTTGCTTTTAAGCTAACCGATTTTGTAGTAATTTTGTGTTTGGTTTCAATATCTTTAGTTCCATCAATTTTACCGAATTTGTCATGCAAGACCTGAGATTGTAGAAAACCCAAATTTGGAATGCGAGATAATTAAAATAAATAAAGAAACTAAAACGGTGTGAAAAATAATTCCTCTTATAAAATTAACCAAGAAGTCTTTATAAGGTTACAAAGAAACAATAATACTCCTATTCTTACAACGATACAAGAAAATTCCATGTCTTCTATCTAATTTGACCTCATCCGGCCTAACCCCTTGAATTGCCTAGTCCTATACTTACAAATTTTAGTTAGGGTGAACTTAGAAAACTAAGTAGGGACTTATTCCTTCACATACATATGATTGACAAAACTCAAATATCATTAACATAATTTAAGTACAAAATGAAATTATATGCACAAAGGCACTCGTTAATTCGTATAAATAAACAACCAGACATGTATGTTCCATACCATACATTTTATCACTATAGTAGTGATCTGGAATGCTCAAGTACAAGAATTAACCCCATAAGTCTTTGTTGCTAGTCCCAAATTACCCAATAAAGGTCGCGTGCACTTTGAGTTGACCTCAAACCTGGTACCCCTCAAGAGTTGGGCTCAACAACACAAAAGCTCCGAACCACTACCTTGTTTTTCTGAGTTTCTTTCTAGCAACAACTTCATTCTCAGATCACGAATGATTATCAAGTTTCATTAATTCTTCCACTCAGCACAGATGATCCGAAACCAATCCTCAAATCAAATCACAATAATTAAGAACAATCATACCAAAATAACATTCAGAAACATTAATAAGATTCAAATCACACACACACACACACACACACACACATATATATATAAGCAATAATCAACTATTACTATAGCAAGTAGTACCTATATAAGCAATATCATTTCTATACAACTTAGGGCTCATTCCTACACAACTTTTATGTTGTGTGATGAGTTTGCCAATGAATTTCAGTCCTACTAAACTTCAGTTTTTGTGGTGAGTCTACAAATTTCATTCCTACACAATTTTGTGAAATAATTGATAACTCTATTAAACTTAGTTTCTATCTAGTTTCAGGCTATGTAATGAACTAGATAAAATCATGATTGAAGTGTGATGAGAATAAGAAATCAAAATAGTGGATTGAGTGGTGGTCAAGTTCTGAATAGTGTGGTATGATCACGAAATTTGTACGTTAACCAATTTTGATTTTATTATCGTTTTACTTATTACTTATATTTGCTTACCGTGCGCAAGATTTTTTTTATTTAATTTTTTACCGACTTTGAATCGGAAGCATTACAGGATTATGAACCTTTATTTTTTGCTATTTAATCTGCAAAAATAAAAATAAAAAGCATGACACACTCACGAAGGCACACTAGCAACACAAGTTTTCACGAAATGCAAGTTCTCTTCTCATGCTTAGAAATTTTCATGTAATCGTGACTTGTGTGGCACATTATACACTGCTTGTACTCAAAGCCTTCCATTTTGGGGCGTGCAGTCATCAATCTGCATCACATCTCCTACGCAATAAAAATGTGACTTCTTATGCCTCGAAAAGTCTAAGTCGTCGTCTCCCAAAATAAGGATTAGTACTTCTCATTAGGTTCTCTGTGAGATTACTGCATTACATGTCTATGTTTTAGAGCTATTTACATGAAATTAGTTTACTATCACGTGACGTCCTGTTGAGAATGAATCTCACATTGATGAGAGAATATGTTTTACAGGTTATCTCATCTCGCCAATTTGTTTTATGGTGGGACCACAACTTCTTTATAGTAATAAAGCAGGTTGTGCCACGTGTAAAATCCAACGGTCACACATGCTCCACGTAATCCTGTATGTGTGATCCATGTGTTAGGCTTAAAAATTTGCCACACGTGAAAGGGCGTGTTAAGAATGAATCCCACATTTATGACATGAGGGTCTTTACATGTACTTATAAGTAATTGGATTACTCTTCATATTATCAATTACTCTTACAGTGTAACCTTAATTTTTTTCACATTCTAATCATTAAAACAATGACATGTATTAAAAAACTTACACAGAGTATTATTTTGTTTGAGCGGGATGTCAGGTGGTTGTGATCCCGCTCCTTGTGGATCCCTTTGGAATAGAAATGTTAGTGGGGTTGGCCTAATTAGTATTGATTGCTTTTCTTACTTTTTTGAAGATGTGGTCAAAATTAGGGACTCTGCTTGACACAAAAGCAATGCAAAATCTAACATGTTTAGGCAATATTATGCATAAGAAGTGAATATCCACAAAGTAGTTCACAAAAGTAGGTTTATTGCGTACAATATTTGAACACTTCTGTATTCTAATTTCTAATCGGTGGATTCCAGTTTACATAATTCTCTACAATTGACCATCCAGTGATTGACGTAATCTCAATTGACTTACCAATTCCTTTTTCATTTAACGCACTTGCCAATTCTTGCTAGGCTTAACATAATATTTAATATTATTGTAAAAGTTATGTAATAAGTAGGGTATTCACATAAAAATATACTAAGTTGGGATTGGAAGAGACTGACTAAGATTGAGTCGCATACATCCTTAACTGAGGACTTCACCGATAAACTAATGGATCACACTTGTCAATTTTAGTAATATTTCTCTTCATTTATAAGTGAGAAATTTTAGGTTCAATTATTGCGAACTCATTGTGAGTCTTAACCCACTCTCCCATCACTTACTATAAATAATATCGTAAGGAGATATTATTAATAGAAAACTGTTGTAGTACTAATTAGGATAGGAATATGATTGTGTAAATCCTATGAGATATAGGAATGTATCTTATAGTCCTATTAGGAGTTAGTTTCCTATTCTATGTTGTAATCCTTATGGGAAAGGTTTTGTCTTTCTATCACTATAAATAGAGGCACAATGGGATGAATATTATATCACCCAACAATTAAATCTCTCTCCCTTCTCTCTACAATAGCCGGCCTCTCCCTCTCTCTCTAGCCTTATATCGCTCAATCAAATAGGCCTACAACACGTTATCAGCACGCTCTTGCCAAAAGCTAAGGAATTGACGCATCGTTGGAGGAGGCTTTCATCCACCAAATATTCAAAGGCTTAATCGTTTTCTGCTAATCAGGTACGCTTAAAATAAATGAAGATATTTGAAACGTCCACGAAGCATGAAAACATTCCCCATGATGCATGAACCCCTCTATGTTTATATTTTCCTTTCGATATATATATTGTATATGTTCATATATTTGTCAATATATATATTTGTTTCATGCATTGCAAAATTAAAAATTGCTATGTGGAATTTGTGAGTCAAATTATAAAATTAAATTAGAAGCAAATTAGGGTTCCTAAACCCTAAAGGTTTTGAAAAAAAAAAAACCGGAATTGGGCAGGATTTGGTGCGGGTGCCGCACCATCCTTATGCAATGACACCAGGCTTTTTTGCCTGAGGGATACCACACGGGCCTGCAGCCCTCATCCCCTCGGCCCCAGCACGCCAACCCAGCTGTCGCTGGGCCTTCCCCCGTGTCACGGCCTGGGCTTTCGCCCTGCGGCCCGCATAACGCAAGCCTGGGAGGCTTGGTTTTTCCCGCGAAAAAAAATTGAAGGCCAGCTTTTTGCTGGGCCTTCCACCGTCCAACCCAAACCCAGCTCGGCTGGAGGTTTGCTTGTCACACCCGTGGCCTGCAGCCACCCCAAGTGGTCCCTTTTTGGACCTTGTCTTATGATTAAGACACCTAAAAATTATTTTGGGCTTATTTTTTCGACCCAATAAATATTATTTTAATATTTTGCTTCTATAATCGACCCTGTATGGCCCGATTTATTGAATTAATTAAAATTGACCTGCAGTTCATTAATCTGATTATGAATCCAAAATTATTGACCTGAAGCTCATTTTTTGGACATTAACGATTCAATAATTTATTTTTATACTTTGAACCGTCACATACTTTCGTAGTAACGAAGCTCTCACACTTGAGTTCCCGAAGAACCTCAAATTCACTATATGTATATTTGTATATTGCATTCTGTGTTTCTTGCAGGAACCTCTCATTATGAACTAATTGTTCATAAAACTAAATTGAACCTGTAGTTTCAAATTTAGTGCCTTTGAAACCTGAAGTTTTCATTCAAAACATACCACATGAAACCTGAAGTTTTCATGCATTATTTAAACCACTACATGTCTACAGAACCTGTATGTTCTACGATATATGTCTATGGCTTACCATATGACTACTCACGTTTTCTCCCTCTGTTTTAGGGACATGTCGAACTTGAACAAGCTCGATTTCTCCGCTCTAGAAGTCTCTGGAAGAAACTATCTAAAGTGGGTTCAAGACGTGAAGCTCCATCTAACTGCAAAGGGTATTAGAGCCACCATCGAGGCACCCGTCACTGACAATCCTGTTGACGAAGCTCAGAAGGCTACTGCAATGATCTTCATTCGAAGACACATCCATGATGCACTGCAGACCGAGTACCTCGCTGAGGAGGACCCACGCACCCTCTGGCTTGCTCTGGCTGACCGTTTCGATCACCAGAAAGACATCTACTTGCCTGAAGCAAGACACGATTGGCAGCATCTTCGCTTCCAGGACTTTAAGTCCGTGAATGAATACAACTCTGAAGTTTGTAGGATCCGTTCTTTGTTGAAATTCTGCAAAGTGGAACTCACCGAATCAGATCTCCTGGAGAAGACCTATTCGACCTTCCATGCCACCAATATTGTCCTGCAGCAACAATATAGGGCACAGAAATTCACCAAGTTTTCGGATCTAATCTCTGTTTTACTTCTCGCTGAAAAGCAGAACCAACTTTTGATGAGAAATCATCAAGCTCGACCGACTGGCTCGAATGCTGTGCCTGAAGCACATGCCATATATTCTAGTAGCCATAAACGACGTAAGAATCGTCGTGGTCGTGGTAATAGGCAACAAGCTCCACCACGAGCCCAAGGTCAACAGAGTGCCGCACCTAAGGGAAGAATTGCGACCCAGCAGCGTCCACAACTCGCCCTTAAGGTCCCAAACTTCAAGAACAAGGGCAAAGCTCCCAGTCAGTCTGCTTCTACTGAACTGGACATGTGCTATCGTTGTGGATCAAAGGATCATTGGTCACGCGTATGCCGAGCTTCCCCTGAGGCTATTGCCAAGTATCATTCACGTCGTGAGTCTAACTTTGCAGCTGTGGACCATCCGGAAGATGCAACCACATCCATGGAGATACCAGATTTCCAGGAGGCGTCAGCCCCTATGGACGAATAAATTTTAGACATGATTTTAGGGTGTTTACCCCTAGTGGCCGAACCCACTAGGAGTGGCCGGCCCTATCTCCTATTTATCTAGGTTTATGGTTTAAATTTTTGAACAATTTTCCTAAGTATTTGGAATAATTTGTTTGGTTTTGCTTTGTTTTGAATTATGGATTATTATTTGAATGGATATTATTTTCTCGAATTGCTTAATTGAATGAATGGACTTATATTTATGCATGTGACCGATTCAATCAATTTATTTCTAGGTATGTCTAGTGGGGAAGTTAGTTGTCTGGCAGATAGTGCCACCACGCACACCATCTTGCGTGAAAAACACTATTTTACTAACTTAATACCCCAGAAATCTCCTTTGACAACCCTCGCCGGTTCATCCGACCTGGTTGAAGGATACGGAAAGGCACGTATCATGTTGTCTAATGGTACTATCTTGACCATTAAGGAGGCACTCTATTCTCCACGTTCCGGAAGAACGTTGCTGAGTTTTAGAGATATTCGAGATAATAAATATCATATTGAAACCACTGAAGATCATGGTTCTGAATTTCTTTGTATCACTTCATACGAATATGGCCAGAAACGTATTCATGAGAAGTTGGAACGTATGCCGAATAGGTTGTACATCACAACGATTCGGGGCATAGAAGCCCACAGTGTGGCCGGCCCTATGCTCGTGTTCCAGGACACTTTGTTGCTTTGGCATGACCGTTTGGGACATCCTGGACGTGACATGATGCGCCGTATCCTCAAATCATCACACGGGCACAAGTTACATCCTCATGTTGGACTCCCACCATGCAAAGCGTGTCCTTTGGGGAAGTTGAATACTCAACCCTCATATACAAAGATTATTCACAACCCCCCTAAATTTCTTCAGAGGATTCAAGGGGACATTTGTGGACCAATCCAACCAACCTGTGGACCATTTAAATATTTTATGGTGTTGGTTGATGCATCGACACGATGGTCACATGTTTGCTTGTTGTCCACACGCAACGCCGCGTTTGCTAAACTCCTAGCTCAAATTATTAAGCTAAGGGCTCACCACCCTGATTATCCAATCAAGTCAATTCGATTGGATAACGCTGGAGAGTTTACGTCACAGACCTTTGACGATTATTGCATGTCCGTAGGGATTGATGTGGAACATCCTGTACCCCATGTTCACACCCAAAACGGCCTGGCAGAAGCTTTCATAAAGCGCCTTCAAATGATAGCTCGGACTTTGGTTATGCGAACCAAACTGCCGGTATCTGCCTGGGGCTATGCAATATTGCACGCAGCCATGTTGGTCCGTCTGAGGCCCACCGCTACCCAACCACATTCACCGTTACAGTTGGTCACTGGATACGAGCCTGACGTCTCGCATTTACGTGTGTTTGGGTGCGCCATTTATGTGCCAATAGCGCCGCCGCTACGTACCAAAATGGGTCCTCAGAGAAAAATGGGAATCTATGTCGGTTATGATTCGCCATCAATTGTTCGATACTTAGAACCCTTGACAGGAGATCTTTTTACCGCACGTTTTGCGGATTGTCACTTTGATGAGACAGTCTTCCCGGCGTTAGGGGGAGATAAGCATGCTAACGTTCCTGTAGAACGCCGCGAATTGTCGTGGTATGCTCCCACTATGTCTCATTTAGATCCCCGCACTACTCAGTCTGAAACTGAAGTGCGTCGAATTATAGATCTTCAGAGCATTGCTCAAAGCATGCCAGATGCTTTTAATGATCTAGCTAAAGTGACAAGATCACATATACCCGCTGCAAACACACCTGCAAGGATAGATGTACCTCGTGTACGTCAACAACCCGCCTGGGAAGGCCGGACAGTCCCCGAAGGAGGGGAGGCCGCAACTTCCACGCGGCAAGGTACATTGGCGGCTAGCCAATCATCTGCTCCGACCCTGAAGCGTGGCAGACCACCTGGTTCAAAGGATTCACAACCCCGGAAGAGGAAAATGGCACCAACTAGTGACCCTAGTTTGAATCCGACCATCGCTCACTCATTCGTTCCAACGCATGAGGTTATTCTAGATTACGGTGATGTTTCAGATGAAACATGCCGGCCTCCCGAGAATCGCGAGATTTCGGTCCATTACACAATATTGGATGAGGTTTGGAATAGGAATGAGATGATCGTCGACGACGCATTCTCGTATTCAGTAGCTACTGACATCATGCTTAGCGATGACATTGAACCACGTTCCGTCGATGAATGCCGACGTAGAACCGATTGGTCAAACTGGAAACAAGCAATCCAGGTCGAACTCGATTCGCTCGCGAAACGTAAGGTGTTTGGACCAGTCGCTCCTACACCACCACGTGTGAAGCCCGTTGGCTACAAGTGGGTTTTCGTGAGGAAGCGTAATGAGAAGAATGAAATAGTGCGATACAAAGCACGCCTCGTAGCGCAAGGCTTCTCTCAACGCCCTGGAATTGATTACGAGGAGACGTATTCTCCCGTAATGGACGTCATAACGTTCCGCTACCTACTCAGTTTGGTAGTTTCCGAAAAACTGAATATGCAGCTTATGGACGTGGTAACCGCGTATCTCTATGGGGATCTAGATACGGAAATATATATGAAAGTTCCAGAAGGACTTCCATTGACTGGCTCAAATAGTTCTAGACCACGGAACACTCTCTCAATTAGGTTGAGGAGGTCACTCTACGGATTGAAACAATCCGGGCGGATGTGGTATAACCGTCTGAGTGAATATTTGACAAGTCAGGGTTATGTGAACAACGAACTATGCCCATGCGTGTTCATAAAGAAGTCACATTCCGGATTTGCAATTGTTGCAGTTTATGTTGACGACATGAACCTCATTGGGACTCCTGCAGAGCTTGAGGGAATTGCTGCACACTTGAAATCGGAATTTGAGATGAAGGATCTTGGAAAAACTCGATATTGTCTCGGCCTGGAGATCGAGCATTGTTCGGATGGAATCCTAGTACATCAATCGAACTACACCCAGAAGGTGTTGCGTCGTTTTAATGAGGATAAAGCGAAGCCTTCGAGTACACCAATGGTCGTTCGGACTCTAGATGCTAAACGAGATCCCTTCCGTCCAAAGGAGGATGAAGAAGAGATTTTGGAACCCGAAGTTCCTTACCTAAGTGCAATTGGGGCTTTATTGTACTTGGCTCAGTGCACTAGACCTGACATCTCCTTCGCTGTTAATCTTTTGGCAAGATACAGCAATGCGCCCACACGCAGACACTGGAATGGTGTTAAAGACGTTTTTCGCTACCTTAAGGGTACAACGGATTTGGGCTTGTTCTATACCCAAGAATCACCGAGTGTTGCCGCCCCTATTGGTCCTCGTGATGGTTCTCGCCTTGTTGGTTATGCAGATGCTGGATATCTGTCTGACCCACATAGAGCACGTTCTCAAACGGGTTATGTCTTTACCGTTGGAGACACCGCTATATCTTGGAGGTCTACCAAGCAAACACTAGTGGCTACTTCGTCGAACCATGCTGAGATTCTCGCCCTACATGAAGCAACGCGTGAATGCTTTTGGCTGAGAGAAGTTATGGAACATATCCGAAGTACTAGTGGTCTTACATCAGTCGTTGACCTTCCTACGACGATCTTTGAAGACAATGCCGCATGTATCGAGCAGTTAAAGAAGGGATACATCAAGGGAGACCACACCAAGCACATAGCGCCGAAGTTCTTTTACTCACACCAGCAATAGCAGCATCAGAACATTGAAGTCAAGCAAATCCGTTCCCAAGACAACTTGGCCGATCTCTTCACCAAGTCATTGCCCAAGTCTACTTTCCAGAAGCTCGTCCAAGGAATCGGTATGCGTAAATTATCTGAGTTAAATCGCTTGTAGTTCTCTTATTTAGAAGTTATGTCTAACTCAGGGGGAGTATCTAGAAGTATACTCACATGATCTTAATGTACTCTTTTTCCCTACGATTAGGAGCATTTTTCCCACTGGGTTTTTGCTACCTAACTAGGTTTTAACGAGGCACCCATCCTGGGATGATCATACTCTGTTGAGTTCACTACCTTCGTCCAGTTCGACGAATGTTTAGACATTATGCATACTTTCTTACTTTTCTCCTTAGTCTATGGGTTTTGCCTATCATGGGTTTTATCATAGCGAGGTTTTTGTGAGTTTTTACAAATGCATACTTCAACGTAAATATGAGACTCGCGATTACCCGTTGTGCCAACGACTTCATCAACTATTCAACCTTATCTGCTGAAGATCTGATGCGATGGTGCTTTGAGTATTTACACACTTAAGGGGGAGTGTTGTAGTACTAATTAGGATAGGAATATGATTGTGTAAATCCTATGAGATATAGGAATGTATCTTATAGTCCTATTAGGAGTTAGTTTCCTATTCTATGTTGTAATCCTTATGGGAAAAGTTTTGTCTTTCTATCACTATAAATAGAGGCACAATGGGATGAATATTATATCACCCAACAATTAAATCTCTCTCCCTTCTCTCTACAATAGCCGGCCTCTCCCTCTCTCTCTAGCCTTATATCGCTCAATCAAATAGGCCTACAACAAAAACTTCATTTTAGTCCTTGGCAAAGATTATTTTTTCATTAAAACCATGTGTAAGATCAAAATCTAATTTTAGTCCCTTGATACATTAATAACCTCATTTATTAATTATATTTTGATTTTTTAATTATTTATCTTTTTCTTTTCTAATTTTTAATGTATTAATTTTATTTCATTATAATTTTTATTTTCATTTCATTCATTATAATATATTTTTGTTGTGAACATTTAGATAAACTAATTTTTGTTATACAATATATTTCGATGTACTGTAACTTCTTCATTTAGGTATATTAAATTCATTATAATACATTTCGGTGCATACATTTAGGTATACACATTTTGGTACTAACATTTCGGTACACACATTTCGGTGCATACATTTAGGTACATACATTTCGGTATTAACATTTTAGTGCATATTTTCGGTACACACATTTAGGTACATTAATTTAATATTAATACATTTCGGTGCATATATTTAGGTACATACATTTCGGTGCATATATTTAGATACATACATTTCGGTGCATATATTTAGGTATATACATTTCGGTGCACATATTTAGGTACACACATTTTGGTGCATACATTTCGGTATACACATTTAGGTACATTAATTTAATATTAATACATTTCGGTACTAACATTTAAATATATTAGTTCAATATAATATATTTCGGTACACACATTTCGGTACTAACATTTAGGTACATTAATTGAGTCTTTCAAGTTTGAAGAATGTTAAATGAAATTAATAAATTAAAAAACTATTTTTTGGTCAAAAAATAAATTAAAATTTGTGTATTAATAAATTTAAATATTTAATGGGAGATATTAAATAAAATACACATTAATTATTTTGAATTAAAGACACTTTAGGGACTAAAAATCAATATTCAATCTAACACCAGGTTTTTTTTAAATTTTAATCTTCTTGAAGGATTAAAGTTCAAAAACCCCTATTATTAAATACGAATCGAAAAGTTTACATCAGAAGCCAGAGAGTTAAACAACCACTCTGGTTCAAAACTATCCCACAAATGACTACCTCCACACGCTTGACATAAGAAGCCACTAGATGCGCAACCTCATTACAAGCACGAGGAGTATAAAGAAACTCAACGGAACATAATTGTTTCTTAATATGGTTAATATCCCATAAAATACCATCCATGACTGCCCTCGGTTGCAAGTTCTCATTAATCATGTCGACAATGACCTTCAAATCAATTTCCATCAAAACAATCCCAAACCTTCTTTCGACACAAGCCAGCAAAGCCACTCTTATTGCTTCTGCTTCCGCCATGATGCTTGATACATGTAGCATTTTTTCCACACCTCCAGCACCTTTAAAAATCCCACAAAATCCCTCGCAACCCACCCAAAACCACCCACACCAGTACAACTACACCAAGCTCCATCACAATTCACTTTGATTGTACCAAGCGAAGGTTTTATCCACCCTGTATGGCTCTCCCTGCTCACATGCTGCCCACGGCTTGGCTGCTGCACCAGTTCCCTTTCACACCCTGCTATCTCACCCCCATTGTTGTCAAAGGAGTTGCAAAGCAACTCTAGGTTCAACATCAATCTTCTCAAACACCACACTGTTCCGACACTTCCATATCCTTCACAAACCACCTAGCACATTAGATCACTAGCCTCCTCATCTTCGCCATATTTCTTACACAACCAATTCCAACACTCCATAAAATCCCCTCCCACCATTGTTGTCACATCCAATTGAAGCGGATAACCAAACTAGAAAACATGAGAAAATGGGCAATGAAAAAAGAGATGCATCTGCGTTTCCACATCACTCGCACAAAACGAGCAACTAGTCTCCAAGCGAATCCCCTGGTGTTGCAAATAAGGGTCTTCTTGTTTTAATGTAATAAAATATTAATATACATAAATGATGGAGGGATATGGGTCATGTTATTAACAAGTAAGTGAGCTAAACCGCCCAAACACGAATGAGGATCCTTTTCATATCATCTTTGTGATGATTTAGGGGATCCTTTAATCGTATCTGTTCATCGTAAATCGCATAGTCAGTTTTTGTCAGGTACTATTTGTGTTCAATTTTAAATAAAAAAAATTAAATAATTTTCAATCGCAGGATATACAATGATGAACACGATTAAAGATTTTCGGAATCCTCACAAAGAGGATCCGAAGATGATCCTTATTCCCCAAACACCAACAGGATCCTCTCCAGATCCTTTTGGTGAGGATCCTGGAGATCCTAAATCGTGTATGTTCATTGTATATCGTGCGGTCAGTTTTTGTTAGATACTGTTTGTATTTAATTTTAAATAAAAATATTTAAAATAATTTCTGACTGCACTATGTACGATGAACGAATCTGATTCACGAATCTCCGAAATCCTCACAAAAAGGATCCAGATTCCTCCAAATTATTTGATAAACATGATTTAAACATCTAGTCACCTACTCTACATACGTTAAAATCATATAAAACGACTACTATTTGACCTTAAAGACACAAGGATAGATGATATATTTTATATTTTTATTTGACGATATTATTTACACTAAGGTGGAGGAGTGGATTAAGTTTCATAATGAGCTAACAATAATACGGTTCAAATTTGCATTTGATGAGAATTGAACCTAAAACATCTTACTTACAAGTGAAAAAGATTATTACTAAATCATTGTACTAATTGGGCTTCTTTAACTTGACTGGAATGGTCCCATCTGTTACGTGCTGATCCCCAACAAGGGTGCCTACAAACCAACATACTGTTGGTGCTGTTTAGAATGGGTCATGCAGACCAACTGAAAGCGAATGGTGTCAATGGAGTTAAGAGGCCAATGAGCTTTGTGTGGCTCAAATAGGGGCCTTGAACCCTTACTTTTAAGTCAGGCCCTTTATTCTTATGGCTATCTCCCCTCAACTTATCAAACTAAGCCCAGTTTGGTCCCCTCAAACAGCAAATATCTTTGTGTTGGGAGTATCTTGGTGTCCAAACTCATGTCACTTCCAGATGAGACACACAATAATATTGTGCATTGTAAGAGGCCATGCGAACATTTCTAGAATTTGTTTGAAAAAGATAACTTGTTATAAACTTCTAGTTTAAGTGTGATTGTGTAAATCTTAGATTAGATTTTATTATAGTTATTCTTTCCTATTAGGACTTGTATTCCTTGGAGGAGAATGATTTTCTTCTCCATCTTATTACTATAAATAAAGGCACTGCGTATGGTGAATAATACACATTCCTCTACACAACCCTACAAACACATTTCTCTCTATTTTCTATCTCTATGCCACCGGCCTCCTTCCCTGTTAGATAAAATAGTCTACAACACTTTATCAGCACGCTCCTACCACTGCATTTAGGAATCTGATGTGGAAGTTTTCTGCATCAAACTAGTTCACCAATATCATCATGCAATTAGGTTCTTCCAAAACAATGGTTTTTTATCTTGATGTTTTTGCAGCCCTAATAGCATGAACATTCACCATAATGCATGACCCAACTTTACGTTTTTCAAATTTTAGATTCTACATAAATTGTATATGCATTATTATATCCATAATTGTTGAATTATGTCAATTTGATATTGCCATGAATTGCATCAAATATCTGCTCATGCATTAAATTATATGAATATGGATTTAATTAATATTGATAAAATTATAAAGGATTTTGTTTAAGGTTTCATTGAAACCCATCCATGTCGATAGGCCACCCTCATTTTTCCCACAAGCCGAGAACCCAACCCTTGTGCCACGGCTCCAAGCCCAAAACCTAAACTTGACACCCAGACGGCGTCGCCTACCTTGAAACCGTCGACTAGCATGGCCTGCAACCATGCCCAGCCACATTTGGCTACTTCCCTGACGATTTGAAGTCATCCCCAATGAGTTCTCACTTGAAATTTAATTTTTTTTTTGATGAAATTAAAATAAAAAATTTCTAGGGTTTTACAACGATTGAGAATTTTCACTTTTCGTTCGATTTTATTGGTTGCCGTTGAACCCACGACCTTTGCCGTGATTTTGCACCACAACACGATTGCCTGAAGTGGTGGCGCCAGTCTCCTTCTCCGGCGAATTCACCAAGCTCATGCTGGGGTGTCTGGATCAAAGCAAACCCAAGGCCACTTGGGCTTGGCCTGTTTCTCAGCAAGTATCAGCCATTTGGGCTTTGACACTTTCCTCAGCCTGCACCACAAAGAGCCTAATTGGGCTTTTGTTGGACTCAGACTGCAACACTAGCCCATGTTTTTGGTGTCCCCATGTACCCATGGTAGTAGAACCAAGCATCTAAAGGGCCATCCAAGTTCCCTGCACCCGACCGCACCAGATCACCCAAGCGGATCCGTGCCTATCTGTCTTGGGCCTACAGCCCAACCAAGCCTAATTTTTGGGCCTGGCCTGCACGTTTCAAATTTGCTCAGCTCATTCGTGGGCTTTGGGCCATGTTTCTAGGCTCCGAGCTAATTGTTTATTTTTTTAGACAATTTGAGTTTTATAATTTTTTTCACCCACACTTTAAATTTGGCCCTAAGTCCAAATAATTAATTCAATTATAATTATAGACACAAAGTTCTATTTGCGTATTTTCTTGTTGCATATTTCTGTATATATATTTTTGTTTGTCTACAAGAACATATGAACCTAAAGTTCATAATTATTTTGAAACCTGGCGTTTCTAGAAACATGCGTTGTTTGAAAACCTAAAGTTTTCCTTCAGAACATCACCCATGAAAACCCGAAGCTTTTTCATGCGAATTTAAACCAATATATGTCTATTAAAACCTGAATGTTCTACTCCTATGTGAATTGATTGATTTTTTTTTCTCTATTACACTAATCACATCTTGTCCATCTATTTTGTGATAGGAACATGTCAAATTTGAACAAACTCGACTTTACCGTTTTGGAGATCTCTGGAATGAACAATCTCAAGTAGGCCCAACATGTGAAGCTCTACCTCATTGCAAAGAATTTGCGTCCCACCATTGAAGATGAGACGGACAACTCGATTGGCGAAGCTGAGAAAGCCATTGCCATGATCTTCATCCGAAAACATATTCATGACATACATCAAACAGAGTACCTTGCTGAGGAGGATCCACAAACACTATGGGTCACTTTGATCACCAAAAAGTAATATTCTTGCCTGAAGCAAGACATGACTGGCAGCTTTTGCGCTTCCAAGACTTTAAGTCTGTGAATGAATATAATTCTGAAGTTTGTCGAATCTGATTAATTCTCAAGTTCTGTAACGAGACATTAACCTAAGAAGATCTCTTGGAGAAGACATATTCAACCTTCTTAGCCACTAATATTGTCATGTAGCAACAATATAGCGCTAAGAAGTTCACTAAGTTCTCGGATTTGATCTCTGTTTTACTTTTCGTTGAAAAGCAGAATCAGCTAGCATAAACAAGCGCCCAAAACGCCAAAATAGGCATGTGAGGGGTGGCCAGAAGCCACCCTGTCAAGGTCAATAGCGCCCTAACCTCGCTCATAAGGCCCCAAACTTCAAGAATAAGGGAAAAACACTTGAAACCATGGATGTGGACATGTGTTATTGCTGTGGTTCAAAGGACTATTGGTCCCGTGTTTGCCGAGCTCCCCAGAAGGTTGTAGCTGAATATCACTGTCGTCGTAAGAAGTTTGAATCCAACTTTGTGCAAGTGGACGAACTGGAAAGTACCAAGATGAAGGTTTTTGACTTTCAAGAGGCTATTACCCCTATTGAAGAATAGAATCTTAGACATAAACTATTTTTCTAGTTGAAATTTAGACATTGGGGCCGAATTCCACCTAGTGGTTGAGCCTCTCCTTGTTTTTGGTTTAATTTTGAACAATTTTCCTTTATGTTTGGATTATTTGTTGGTGATTTGTTTTTGAATATTAAGTTTTTAATTAATTACCATCCTTGAATACTTAAAATTATTTTGAATAAATATTTATTTTTAGAACTTTTATGCATGTGACTGATTCAAACTAATTTTCGTTTTAGGTATGACTAGTGGGGAAGTTAGTTGTCTGGCAGATAGTGCAACCACGCACACCGTTTTACGTTAACACATCTATTTCACTAACTTCATACCTAAGAATGCACCTTTAACAACCTTCTTAGGCTCGTCCAATCTGATCGAAAGATATGGTTAGGCACATATAATGTTGTCCAATGGTACAATTTTGACCATTGATGAGGGACTTTATTCTCAACGTTCCGGAAGAACGTTATTGAGTTTCAAGGACATTAGAGATAATAATTACCACGCTGAAACTTATGTAGAAAATGGAGTTAAATTTAAGTGCATAACTTATTATTAAGCCTTCTTATGACAAGATTTGTTCGAATCCTCCTTTTTTTTCTTTTTTTTACAAAGGATTTAAGGGGAAATTTGTGGACCGATTCACTCTCCATGCGAACCAATTAGATATTTTATGGTTTTGGTTGACGCCTCCACACATTGGTCACACGTGTGCTTGTTTTCCATAAAGAACGTTGCATTCTCTAAACTTTTGGCTCAGGTTATCAAGCTCAGGGCTCACCGCCTTGATTATCCGATCAAATCTACTCGATTGGATAATGCTGGATAATTCATATCTAAAATTTTTTTATGACTATTTCATGTTGGTTGGGGTTGAAGTTGAACACTTTATACCCCATGTTCACACCCAGAATGGCCTGGTAGAGGCATTCATTAAGCACTTACAAATGATTGCTCGATCGTTGGTCATACGTACCAAGCTCCTAATCATTGCTTGGGGCCATAAAATATTGCACGTAGCCATGTTGGTCCGCCTGAGGCCTATTGCAACCCAACCATATAACGCCCTTCAGTTCGTTACTAGATACGAACTTGACATATAGCAGTTGCGTGTTTTTGGTTCTGTGATCTATGTGCCGATTTCGCCGCCCTTACGTACAAAAATAGGGCCTCAGCGAAAGATGAGAATCTATGTTGGATATGATTCTCCTTTGATTATTCGTTACTTAGAAACTTTGACATGCGATCTGTTTACCCCTCGTTTTGCGGATTGTCACTTCTATGAGACAGTCTTCCCTGTCGTTAGGAGGAGATAAGAAAGTCAACATTCCTGATGAACGATGCGAATTATCGTGGACGACTCCCACTTTGTCTTATTTAGATCCCCTTGCCGGTCAGTCTGAAACAAAGATGCATAGCATATTAGATCTTCAGAGCATAGCTTAGAGCATGTCAGATGCTTTCTCCGATCTAGCTCGAGTGACAAGATCATATATTTCAGCTGCGAATATGCCTGCAAAGATGGATGTACAAAATGTACGACAAACTTCACATCCTAATCATTAAAACAATGACATGTATTGAAATTTTTTACACAAAGTATTATTTTGTTAGAGTGGGACGTCACGGTAGTTGTGATCTCGCTCCGTGTGGATCCCTTTGGAATAGAAATGTTAGTGGGGTTGGCCTAATTAGTATTGATTGCTTTTCTTACTTTTTTGAAGATGTGGTCAAAATTAGGGACTCTGCTTGACACAAAAGCAATGCAAAACCTAACATGTTTAGGCAATATTATGCTTAAGAAGTGAATATTCACAAAGTAGTTTACAAAAAGTAGGTTTATTGCGTACAATATTTGAACACTTTTGTATTCTAATTTCTAATCGGTGGATTCCAGTTTAAATAATTCTCTACTATTGACTGTCCAGTGATTGACGTATTCTCAAACTCACTTGCCAATTCTTGTTAGGCTTACATAATATTTAATATTATTGAAAAAGTTATGTAGAAGCAGGATATTCACATAAAAACTTACGAAGTTGGGATTGGAAGAGACTGACTAAGATTGAGTTGCATACATCCTTAATTGAGGACTTAACCGATAAATTAATGGATCGCCCTTGCCAATTTTAGTGATATTCTTTTTCATTTATAAGTGAGGGATTTTACATGGGTTAATTACACTAACACCCTCTGAAGTTTATCATATTTTCATAAAACCCCTTCGTGTTTGAAACATAACACTAACACCCCTTGAGGTTCTAATTCACTTTCATATAACCCCTTCAGGGCTGACATCACCTTAAATAATTTCTTAAAGACAAATTTACCCCACTATTAATTACTTTAAAAAATAAAAAAGGCTTTTTAAAAATACATATAATAATAACCAATATAAGGAAAATAGATTTTTTTTGTTGGACTTCAAAAACATACATTAACCATAAAAAAAATTAATTAAAAAAAAACTAAAAATAGAAAGCCATCTATGCATCTTTGGATCTTTCTCTCAAATTTTTTTCTTCTGTTCTTGTCCTCAAATCGCCACCTCCATCTCTTCGTCAACCTCCTTCACTCCTTGTTCACCCAAACTGAAACCAACTTCGACGAGAAACGATATGGAAGACCCTTGATTTCAAACATGGAGAAGAGTACCTGATTTGGCTTCTTGAAAGAAATTACCCGACCACATTCCTACTCTGAAATGCCCAAAGAATTTAACAGAAGAAAGATTTGTTCTGCTAGGGTTTTTCCAATTAAGAAAAGAGGATTGGATATGAATTAACAACGTAGAGGAAGAAGGTAACTAGATTTCTTCAATTTTCTTTTATTTCCTTTTATTGTTTAATGTAAGATTTTAATTTGAATTTTTATTCTATTTATTTATAAAAGATTTTTCATAAAGTAATTAATAATTAGGGCAAAATTGTCTTTAAGAAATTATTTTAAGGTGAATTAGAACCTCAAGGGGTGTTAGTGTTATGTTTCAAACGTGAGGGGGTTTTGTGACAACACGATAAACCTTAGGGGATGTTAGTGTAATTAACCCGATTTTAGGTTCGACTTTTTCCAAAGGTGAATTGTATCACATTATTGTTAGCCTATTGTGAGACTTAGTCCACTCTCACACCCCTTACTATAGATAATATCGTAACGGTCTTCCTGTTTTAATGTAATAAAATATTAATATACATAAATGATAGTGGGATATGGGTCATGTTAACAAGCACGTGAGCTAAACCACCCAAACACAAATGACGATCATCTCCCGATCATCTTTGTGATGATTTAGGGGATTCTTTAATTGTATCTGTTCATCGTAAATTGTGCAGTCAGTTTTTGTCAGGGACTATTTGTGCTCAATTTTAAATAAAAAAATTTAAATAATTTCTGACCGCACGATGTACAATGATGAACACGATTAAAGGATTTTCGGAATCCTCACAAAGAGGATCTGGAGATGATCTTTATTCCCCAAACATCAACAAGATCCTCTCGGATCCTTTTGGTGAGGATCTTGGAGATCCGTAAATCGTTTTCGTTCATCGTATATCGTGCGATCAATTTTTGTCAGGTAATGTTTGTATTTAATTTTAAATAAAAATATTTAAAATGATTTCTGACCGCATGATGTACGATGAACAGATATGATTCATAAATCTCCGGAATCCTCACAAAGAGGATCCAAATTCCCCCAAACACACCTCATTATTTGATAAACATGATTTAAACTTTGGTTTATCTTCCCTCATGCGCTGGATACAATGATTAATACGTGCACACTCCCTACACCTAGTCACCTACCCCACACACATTAAAATCATATAAAACTACTATTGTTTGACCTTAAAGACACGAGGATAGATGATATTTCATTATATTATTTATATTAAGGTGAAAGACTGGATTAAGCTTCACAATGAATTAGCAGTAATGCGGTTCAAATTCGCTTTTGGGGAGAATCGAACCTAAGACCTCTTACTTACTTACAAGTGAAAAGAATTATCACTAGATCGTATTACTAATTGGTAGCTCAATTATAATTTTAGGTAACTAAAAATTATTCATTTCACTTTCTCATCATTTTCAACTGTTTCAGATAGATTAAATATGTATAATTACTCGAAAACAGCACACACCGATTAAGTTTGAGAAATTTGTAAAATAATCATTTTTTAATTGTCAATTGTTAAAATGAACAATTTTCGTTATGTTATCGGTATTAGATCGCTATGTCGTTAATATATGATCACCCTATTTTATGGAGTTGGGCTTCTTTAACTTGACTGGCATGGTTCCATATGTTATTTGCTGATCCCCGACAAGGGTGCCTACAAACCAACGTACTGTTGGTGCTGCTTAGAATGGGTCATGTAGACCAACTGAAAGCGAATGGTGCCAGTGAAGTTAAGGGGCCAAGGAGCTTTGTGTGGCTCAAATAGGGGCCTTGGACCTTAACTTTTAAGTCAGGCCCTTTATTCTTATGGCTCCCTCACCTCAACCTATCAAATTAAGCCCAGTTTGGTCCCCCCAAACAGCAAATATCTTTGTGCTGGGAGTATCTTGGTGTCCAAACTCACGTCACTTCCACACGAGGCCTTGGTGGGGTATTGTAGATACTAGAAGACACACAATAATATTGTGCATTATAAGAGACCTTGTGGACATTTTTAGAATTTGTTTGAAACAGATAACTCACAATATTCAATATATGTTATAAGAAGAAACCGATGGGAAGTTTTAAATATTGTTTAAGTTGAAGGTAGAAGATAAATTTTTGCACAAGAAAACATTTTTTTGGTTGATCTATGAAACTCATCTCTTCCAATTCTATTATTTTTGTGAGTCATTTTGTTCTTAGGGCTCGTTGAATTCTTAACACTGGATAACTCACAAGATTTAAAGTATTTCCAAAGAAGAAATAAAGATATGTTGTCCAAGTTGCAAGTAGAAGATAGAGTTAGTCATGAATAAAGTTAGCTTTTCTTTTTCTTCAAAAGAGAGCTGGTGGCTTCACCACGACAGTCTACCTTTTCGGGACTACTAGGCCATTCCCGTGGTGGTTGAAGGAAAGTTAGCTTTCAATCCATATAAAATGAGAGAGGATATCAAACAAAAAGGAAAAAGAAGAAGGAAAGAGAGGATGTCCTAATCACTTCCAACGCCAAGAGGCAAAAGCCGAATGCTTGTTAGCATTTTGATTGAAACCAAATCTTATCAATGGCCATATAGTCAACAAATATTATCCCCCTTTTTGCTTCAACCGTAGATCATAGAGCATGGGTTGGACACATTGCAATTAAGAAAATGTGGTCTTGCATGATTGAGTTGGACTTATGTTTCGACAAGCCCTTTGTCTTGAGTCTATTTAGATGTTGATTTGCAGATGAAGCTGAGACACAAACATCTGCTTTTGCTTTTGTGAGTAAAGAATAAGAGGAGAGAATGTACAACAACTTGGCAAGGCAGCAACCAAAAGCTTCAATTGGTAGTTAAAAGGTCCCATTTACAGCTATATAACAAATATCATGTCTCTGTTTTATAGCTCAAATTATTGATGCATCTGGTTAGACTGGTTATGTGTGCCAACAACCACATGAAATTATTTTCTTGTTATAGTTTTTCGAAAATTCTCCTCTGCGAATTTGGATTGTGAGCATGCATGGGGGCGAGTTTACATAGATTCGGGTGGCTTCGAGACCATTCGATGTCTAGGAAAAATGCGTGTGAAGGTCCCTTAAGGAATCTTCCGAATGTTAGATAAGGAACATTTATGTGCCCATCAAGTATTTGATGAAATACCTTCTAGGAATAGGCCCGTAAGTACTCGACAAATTTCCTCATTGAAAAAAAAGTTTGTGTGATATTGTCACATATTCTGTCTAAATAAAACTTGAATGTTTTACACTTGGACCCCCTCAAGATTCGAATCATAAATCCGCCAATGTGCGGATGAGTTGTGCTTGACTTATATAGTATACGGAGTGACTCGAATGTGTTAGCAGTGAATTGACATACAAGACTAAAGCATAAATCACAACCTAGAAGATCTAACCAAAATTCATGTACAAGAGGAGTAAGAAGAAAGGCATACCTACAGCAACTCCAGAACTAGAGGCCATGACAGCAAGCCTTCCAGTGAATCTTCTCTTCTCTTGCAGATGATCTAAGCTCTTCCTACAAATAGGTTTCAGTCCCAAATATGAGCATATATTATTTGAGAAGAGAGGCCACTATATATATACATATAGTTCTTTCCATAATTAGATAGGATTCCCTATTAAAATTCTGATAGGAAACAGATACTTGTTTCCTTGTTCCACAAGATCCGAATGCTTTACAAAATCCTTTTAAACCAAGGATCAGCATTCTTCTTATCAACAATACTTTTCTACCAAACTAAATACCTATAGCCGGTCCCTAAAACTTCTCTATCTCATACTCATTCTAACATAATGATGATTTAGCACTTGAATGTTAATGACATGTTAATGAACTTCATAGTTGGTAGATATTGTTGATATAATGTTGATATTTGATTGAAATTATTGATACAACGTCGATATATAGCAACAACAATATGTGGATATAATGTTGTTAATATGACTTGTTCATGTCACTTGAGTCGCTCTGTATCTTGAATTCGATGCATACGCAGCCCATGCGCACAACTCAAATGTGAAAGGATTGAGTTTCGAAAAAGAGAAGTTGGGCCCCAAAAATAGGGAAGGAAAAGGCCTAAAAGTAACCTACATGGTATTTAGATCAAGGCAAGAAGAACTGAAGAAGAGCTCCCAAAAACCCAACTATATTAGTCTAGTATGGACCTAAAATTGGATCCCACAGAACATTCATAACATAGGCCTATTTTATACACACTAATGGCCGCAAGTGGCGGAGCTTGGATTTCTTGTGAAAGACCTCTTTTACTTTTAAAAAAAAAAAAACTGGGGAAGTATTTATAAAATTACTAACCAAAATATCATAATGTGTAATTAAAATAAAGGAAAACTAATGAAAAGGGCTTGAAAACTTTAAATGTTAATAAAAAACCATGTACTAACTTTATTTAATGGTTAGGACAAAGCCCAATACTAAATCATTTCAATTAAAATGGCCCAAATATTAAATTTCCAAATTTGTCCCTGACAGCAAAGCCTACATCCGCCTAATATCTCCCTTCATTTATGAAGGATCTCTGTGCTATTCTCTGTCTCCCCCATTTCTTCTTGGCATTCAAAACCTTTCATTTTTCTTTCTAATTTCGCATCCCAGCTCCATCTCTGTCTTTGCTAGTATGCAAAACCCACATATCCGGCCCTAAACTTAATTTTGAGCCGTCTTGATCTCTGTCAAAATTGCAGAGGATCACCGATTATCTCTCCCAAAATTTCCCAGTAAAGATGAGCAAGGGACCTGGACTTTTAACCATCGGCAAAAAAGCAAGGTTAAGCAATCAGTTTCACTCTCTCTCTCTCTCTCTCTCTCTCTCTCTCTCTCTCTCTCTTCGTCTCTGCGATATTTCTACTGTTTTTTCGTCTCTCGATTGCGCGTAATTAGCATCTAAAACCCTGCATTTTGGCTTCTGTTGCAGATCTTCTGACGAATGACTACAGCTCCGATCGAAAATTCACCGTCTCGATTGTTCAGTTTGGAGTTGTTACTCTGTATCATCTCTTTTCTTTGTTTCATATTATTATAGACTTCGATATTTATGTGCATGCATCTAATATTGACATGGATCCAAGCACAAATCTCATAAAACATAGGTATAAATCTGAAACTTGATGATTTTGTTTGGCGATGAATACCGATTAAATTTGCAGGTGAAGCAGAGGAACAAAAGCAACAAGTGGACATGCGGATGAATTATGTTGTATGAATTTGCGACTAAAAGTATTCATTGTGAGAGGGATTAGTGAAGTAATACGGATGAATTATGTTGTATGAATTTCGTAATTGGAATTCGTAATAAGAATGCATGGCTGCAAATAAAAAATCTTTTTCGACCTTTAACATTCCCTAATACAATTGTTAATAAGTAAGTTCCATGTCTGCAAATAAAAAATAAAAAACACATTTTTTACTTGTTATCTTTATATTTTGAAAATTCTCCAGCAATCCGGCATGATGTAGCAAATATATTAGTTATTAGACATGTATATATGCAGGTGTACCCCTTAGCACCATGTTCATATAACATTGTTGGTCTAAACATTTGGGCAACATCCTCCTTGCTCTTTCAATCTTCATGAATGATTGATACTTAAAAATAGCTTGTTTTAGGGTGTTGGGAAATTTGAGTTCTAGTTCATTTGTAATTTTCATTGAGCAACAAATCTAACATTCCTTATAACATTATTATTGTTGTTGTACTGTCTGATTCATTAGCTAGCTACCTTCTTTATGCATACTTTTTCTACTTCTTTAGATTACATTTTCTGATAATTAGTTAATGCTCTTATATTTCTATTTTTAGGTTGTTCTCTCTCTTTTTAATTGTCTTTTTTCTTGTTTTGTTTCTGATTGTTTTGGCAACTATAGCTTGTTTATGCATCTGTATTGTGTGTGCTGATTGGTTGAGGTCAATTTTTAGCAGTAGTGTCTCATTTAGGAGTCTATGTTGTATAAGGATTTTTTATGTAATTTGTATTAGTACATTGAATGGTTCCAAATCTTTCTTCAGGTTCTGGCCAACAGTATGATCTTCCTTGGTGGAGTAGTTTTTGTGTCTTTCTCAATTGGTCGGATTATACTCTTTATCATTTGTCTTGCCTTTTCTCCACTGCTACTCGTCCGATATTGTCAACGGTCATGCCACTCTTGAAGATTTTGTACACCGTCCCATATTAATGGGGAACAGAATATCGATAGACATTGAAAGTTAATCGTTTTTTTTTAGTATCAAGTTCTCTGTCTCTCTTCATATTTCATCCTGAATGTGCTGACTTTCTTCTATCTTCCTCTTTTCTATATAGCATGTGTATTGATGCACTGATGAGCATGTTCTTTTTTCGTCGAGTGTTTGAGAGGTTCACTAAACCATTGTGTTCTACTTTAAAATTACGATGGCACAAATTTGTTATTAGATGGTTATCTTAATTCTGGCTCTATATCTTTTGTTGGTTCTTTGATCTCTTTATTGCTCATATCTTCCTTCATGTTGCAGCCTTATTATTGCTCATATCTTCTTTCATATTGTATCCATCAAGTCGTTCAGATGTTTTTTTGTTGTTTGAGGGTTCCTTTGCATATGGACTGGGATATTAGTTTTGCTACAAGGTCCTCTATTCTTTCTTGATTGCTATTGAAATGTACACACATAAAAAGGATGGGCGAACCGAGATCACTCAGTTTTAAAGAACAAAACGAAATTGGATAACCACTCATGTCACACTGATATTGGCCTCTAATTTAATAGATTATACAAGGTTTGTATTGGCCTCTAATTTCATAAACTGAACACAAGTACTTTTACTATTTCATAAACTAAATACCGACTATTTATCAAACGAACACTAGTACTATCACTGTTTCGTAAATTAAATACTGACTATTTCTTAAACGGAACGCTAGTACTATCATTGTTTTGCAAACTAAACACTGACTATTTATCAAACGAACAATAGTACTATCACTGTTTCGTAAACTAAACATTGACTATTTCTTAAATGGAACACTAGTACTATAATTAGTTCTTAAACTAAATATTGACTATTTTTAAAACTGAACACTAATACTATCACTATTTCTTAAACTAAACATTGATTATTTATCAAACGAACAATAGTACAATCACTGTTTCGTAAACTAAACACTAACTATTTATCAAACGAACACTAGTACTATCACTGTTTCGTAAACTAAACACTGACTATTTCTTAAACGAAACACTAGTACTATCATTGTTATCACTGTTTCGTAAACTAAACACTGATTATTTCTTAAACGGAACACTAGTGCTATCACTGTTTCGTAAACAAAACATTGACTATTTCTCAAACGGAACACTAGTACTATCACTGTTTCGTAAACTAAACACTGATTATTTCTCAAACGGAACACTAGTACTATCGTACTATCACTGTTTCGTAAACTAAACATTGATTATTTATTAAACAGAACAATAGTACTATCACTATTTCGTAAACTAAACACTGACTATTTATCAAACGAACACTAGTACTATCACTGTTTCGTAAACTAAACACTGATTATTTCTTAAACGGAACACTAGTTCTATCACTGTTTCGTAAACTAAACAGTGACTATTTATCAAACGAACACTAGTATTATTACTGTTTCGTAAACTAAACACTGACTATTTATTAAATGGAACACTAGTACTGTCACTGTTTCGTAAACTAAACACTGATTATTTCTTAAACGGAACACTAGTTCTACCACTATTTCGTAAATTAAACAATGACTATTTATCAAACGAACACTAGTACTATCACTGTATCACTGTTTCGTAAGCTAAACACTGACTATTTCTCAAACGGAACACTAGTACTATCACTGTTTCGTAAACTAAACACTGATTATTTCTCAAACGGAACACTAGTACTATCACTGTATCACTGTTTCGTAAACTAAACACTGATTATTTCTTAAACGGAACACTAGTTCTACCACTATTTCGTAAATTAAACAATGACTATTTATCAAACGAACACTAGTACTATCACTGTATCACTGTTTCGTAAACTAAACACTGACTATTTCTCAAACGGAACACTAGTACTATCACTGTTTCGTAAACTAAACGCTGATTATTTCTCAAACGGAACACTATTACTATCACTGTTTCGTAAACTAAACACTGATTATTTCTTAAACGGAACACTAGTTCTACCACTATTTCGTAAATTAAACAATGACTATTTATCAAACGAACACTAGTACTATCACTGTTTCGTAAACTAAACACTGACTATTTATTAAACGGAACACTAGTACTATCACTGTTTCATAAACTACACACTGATTATTTCTCAAATGGAACTAAACACTGATTATTTCTCAAACGGAACACTAGTACTATCACTGTTTCGTAAACTAAATACTGACAATTTATTAAACAGAACACTAGTACTATCACTGTTTCGTAAACTAAGCACTGATTATTTCTCAAACGGAACACTACACACACATACACACACGAGTTCAATTTTATAATGAGATAGATCCAAGGCAATTGCATGAGACTTCCAAACATAATTCAGACCAAACATAATCATAAACTAGTTTCCAAAAATAAAATAAAAAAACATAATCATAAACGTTGATGTGAGTCTCGCACTTTAAGTTTCACTGATCCAAGAAATCTTCCCTTAACCTTCGTTGGTAATTTTCTTATATAAACATTACTAAGTTTATGGATCACAAACATGCAAACATTAATTTGAAATAAGTAATTAACAAGAAAATGAGATTAGTACCTCTCATCAGTTTATGGGTCCCAAATACTTCATCTAATCAAAGCCTAAAAGCTTATGTCAAAACAAATATTAACTCAATTCAAACAGTTGGTACAACATAATTACTCCACATGAAACGTATGTCCCACAAGTAACAACTGATCTTCAATACATTGACTAGCTTGAAGTCCGAGACACACCCTTAGACCCTTGGTTTCTCCATAAAACCCAGTCTACCAATCGACCTCTATAATTCAAACACTCACTCCTCCTCTGTCCCCAACTCTCACACTGACTGAAAAGGTTAATCAATCAAAATGTCCATAGAGTCCTCCTTCCAATGGACTCGTCGTCGTCCTCCTCATATTCTAAAAATGAACTTACTGCAGTCGGCTAATTTTCCGTCCCTACTCGCTCGACCAGCTTCTTGATAGTATGCTTCCAAAACTCTATAATTGAGCAAATTGTTATAAATTATAAGAAGCTCACAGCAATGGATAATTAAGTAATAAACCAATAGTTGTAGTAGGCATATATGTTGCCTAAACAAAGAAGCAAACTACTGATTTATGTTCAGCTAGAACAAACAAAATGAAACAAAACTAGAGTAAGAAGATCACCTGTGGCCAGCCATAGTGGATGATTCTTCGGACATTTAGTTTGTCAATTCCCATTCCAAATGCAATTGTTGCAACAACAACCTACAATGGGAGGAAAATAATTTTAATGTCAAGTTTAGACTACCACTGTTTCTCTTCAATACTTGGTTTTTAAGTTTAAGATGATTATTTCAGAACTTAATGGATCATTAATGAGCACAAATGAAACTACAAATCTTAAGTCGCTAAACTACATCAGTTGAAATTTATTAACAAATGCCAAATCAAAGTTCAATGCTTAATAGAAGGATCCAGCATGTGCATAAAAAATTCTGTTTAGGTTTAGATGTGATACGTATAGAGCACAGAACAAGCAGGAATTGAACATTTTTAGCTTCTTCAGTGAGCCTAAAAATTGTAATTGTAATTGTGCATAACACAAGTAGTTGAATTTTTTTTTTCTCTCGCATAAGCTTTCCTGAGAGAGAGGTGAGCAAGCAGCGGAAGGTCTTGTTCTTCCTCCACTGCTTCTGCTGCCATTGCTACTCCAGCGGTGGGGATAATCGTCGGTGCATAACTATCACAAGGAGTCGTCATCGTCCTTGGCGAATGGGTTCTACGAGGAGTACAAGTCATCTTCGACGGTTAAGGCTGCGAGCAACGGAACTGGAAACAGAGAGACTGATCAGTGCTGCTTCCATGGAGTATGAGTCGAGCAACGACGATCGGCACTTCAAGAGAAAGCCGTCGTGGTACAAATTGAAAATTAAATTAGTTTTGGTTTTATTTGACTAATGGAAAGTGCACAAGCATGATCCTCGTAGGGTATGAGTTCAAGGGTTGGTATCCTGGAATTTGGTGTTCTTCGCTGGTCCCTCAGAGGAAACATATAAATAAACAATATGAGGGATTATAAAATACCTCTGTTTTCAAAAAAAAAAAAAAAAAGTTGTGTTAACAGATTTTGGTTAATTTCTGTTAGGGGCAAAGTTGGAAGAAAGATTTATGTTGCATGTTGGGCTTTGCTTCAGCCCGTGGGAATTTTATTTTTGTTGGCCTTTTGTATGTTCCTTTTGTCCTTTTTATTAAGTCTCAAGCCCTTTTTATTAAATAAAAGTTGTGCATGGTTTTTTATTAAGAAAAAGTTGGTCCAATCCCTTTTCATTAAAACTCCCTTAAAATAATCTTTCATATTTGAAATCATTACATGATAGCCTCATCATCTATACTATTGAAATAATTATTAGAATCAATAAAAATTTACAAACCCTAATACTCAAGTAAGAGGTAGAATAAAGTACAAACAAATAAAAATTATTAATAGATCTACAGATGTTATTGTTGCTTATTGAATGAGTTTGTAATTTTTTTTAATAACTTGAATAGACTTGGAATTTGGAATGATAAAAAATAATAATTGTTGAGAATGAGATAGGGAATAGCTCTCAAATTTCTGGATTGCACCGTGAAATAATTCAGATTAGAGTGTGAGGCAAGATCTTTAGAGGAAGAGAAACCGGGATAATACACATATGCATATAGATACAAATATAGATATATTTTTTCAAGGTCAGGATACGCCCAAAACCACCCTGCTCCCTTGGTGCCTCTGCCAATGATGGCCACCACCACCACAACCAACACTATCTCTACCATGACCATCATCACCTCCACCATCTCCACATGCATCATCTCTGTGGCATCCCAACAAACCATAGCCACCACCAACCCTCCCCGCCATTGTTACCACAACCATCCTTCGTCACCATCACCATTTTTGTCACCACCATTGTCCCCTCCCCATCCAACTATTCCCACCACCCATATTCCACCAACATTATCTATCAGTACGGCCCTCGTCACAACTATACGCACTGCCACCCCCCCATCTTAAAATTTTTATTACAAGATCATTACTATCAAACACAAATGTGTTATCTTTTGATATTAGACATTGGTACTAGACATACTTTCAACGTTTTCTTTCTCAAAAAAATATTTTCGGATCAAACTACCACCAGATGCATTCTCAAATCACAAAATGAAAGTTTTATTATTAGTTTTGTTTTACCATTATCTTTGAAATTAAAAATAATGGACGAAATGCTTTTGAGTTGACTGCAAATAGTTTGGAGAGGCAAAAATACCTCATTACCACGTCTAACTTCGTCTCATTGATCTGAGGAATTTTATGCTTTGGACTTGGTTGCAAACAAAAACAAAGAAAGCCACAGGAGTAAAATTGCAACTTGAAATGGCATGGATCAACTAGAGCCAAAAATACAAAATTTCCTTTCAATATCGCAAGAGTAACTCGACCATAGAAAGCTTTCAGAATATGAAGTCTTACAACCGTCCGTCCGAGAAAAGGTTCCACCGACAATTTCATGACCAAAACTCACATCGACAAACAATTCTGCTCAAATCGACATTTAAATATCATCAAGACCTGACAAAAGCATTGATAATATCAATAATATGGTTGATACGTAGATAACATATCGATATGTTTGTTAATATTAAGTGATTGAACAAGTCACATTTTTAGGTGTCTTTCTCTCACCAAAACTTATTTTTCTAATTTCCAATCAAAGTTGGTGATTTAATTATAAAGACACTTCACACTTGCATCTGTAGGAAAAGTTCAATTACTTCCAGGTAAATTTAGATATGCGAATCCATATATATAGGAGTCAATGTCGTGCCACTATTTGAAATGCCTAGCAGCGGTAGCAAAATATTTGATAATATGTCTCAAAAAAGGCAGGGTGAAAAAACATTGTGATCCCATGCTGTTTGATGTGAAATTGATACAAGGACGGTCTCTTCAACGCAAGAGAACAAAAAAACATTTAGCTTTATAAATCCCAAGAGAAAAATAAACATTTTGTAAAATTATTTGATGTAAAAAAACACAAAAAATTCCAAGAACCGAATACCGTACACCTTTTTCTTTGTGCGAGTAAGGACAATTATTTTTCAACTTTAATTTGCAATCTTTTCCACGTCCAGTTGTTAATATTCCTTTTGGACCTCACAGCATGCATGCAGTGCAATGCATGCTATTCTCTCTTTATGTTCTTTTTCCATTAATTTGTTTTATATAGAGAGACGTTATTATTTTCTCCTCATGCGTGCCTCTGCCTTCTTTCTTTGTCTTATTAATATCAATTTTTGGTCACTTTAATTATTTTGATCACTGCCTGCACCTCTTCTTTTGCCCTTTTAAACCAAATCAAAAAAGATTTTAAGAAAAAGGATTTGTTGCTCCCCTTCAATCAAAAGGCATCGATCTCAGCCTAAATGATCATTAATTTACCTTTTTCCACGCAGCATACCATTGTTCAATTTCAATGTCAAATTAGGTGTGCCCATGTAGATATGGGTTGTTAAGAAGTAAGATCTTGCTTTTAATTTTTAGATCCTATTACTATAAATTCATTATGTCCAAGTGTCTTAACATGTAGAGCAACTCAACAACTTAAAATTCACATGCACCAACCCACCAATTGTGATGTGACCACGAATACACAAAGTAGTTATTTAAATGGCAGACGATATGATATTTATAGCGTATTTTTTCAAAATACTAATGCCTATACAACAAAATTACGACACCACAACAAGACTACAACTAACCGTAACACGGTACGAAACTCTTCACAAAGATACACTGTCATCGCATTCATGTAATTGACCCTAATTTCAAGTAAAGAAGTTTAATCTTATATCATATGCATAATGTAGTAATTAATGATTACTATTTGGTTGTAAAAAAATCATAATTACAATCTAATCTATTATGTCATTCAGGAGCTGACGTTGCCAAACTGCAATAATTTTGGTTTATGCACTTTGCCAAATCTCATTTTCCCGCCACATTTGTTACTCAAAACTGAAGCAGATTCCAATTAATCATTAATCTATCGTCAATCCCACGATCAGATGAGCTGGTGAAGAGCTAAGAGAGACTTGACATTGGTAAATAAATTTATAAACAAGAAGGGGAGATTAGTACTTATCTCGTAACTTGTTCTCGTCGCGTTTAGTTTTTGAAGGCCAGAACCTTTACCCATCAATAAGGGCACTCTATATAACCAATAATCCAACAGAAGTTTAATTACTTCAAGTACTTCGTGCTAACGTTTAGGGCTAGGGGTTCATCTACAGTGTGAAAAAGTTATTGAATACGAACACGTTCAAATATGTGAATTCGTCGAAGTAACGCTAAAACTGCGTTTGCATTGCAGAAAAATCTAAAAAAATGGAGTTAGTGATGTGGTTAGCATATATATGCTGAGAGATGTCTTCTGTGCGGCCTTTTTTTTTTTGTTTTTTTTTTGTTTTCACCTTGTGCACAAATTTTGATTATTAATTTTACCAAACTGTTAAATTTAACAAATCAAAGAAAAATAATTGACGCCAATGCGGAAGATAAAAAGACTGCAGAAAACAATATTCTATTTTTTTCTTCTTTTATGTGTCATATTTAATCTTCATCCCAATCAATAATAGTTTACTTCTTCTTGCCAAGCATGCAAAATGATTTAATATGATGTTTTTACCTGTTACTGCACGTGTGAAAACAACCAATTCAAAGGGTTAATTTGATTTTGATTGATCGTAGTAGCCGACAGCAGGACATGGAATTGCTTTTATGCAGACATGATTAGTTTACACCAAGTTTAAGTGTGCTTTAGACAGAAAGAAACAACTTTAAGGTTTTTTCCAACACGATATATCGAGCTTTCAATTCAAAAAAAAAAAAAAAATAGCAGACAATTCCCATTACTAATGGGCCATTATAATCATTAACAAAAACCCATGAAGTTCATGATCTGGGAATAATCCATTTCCACCTGTCGACCCCTCTTTTTCTTTTGAATTATGGGGAAGGAATGAAAGGAATATCTGTTACCTTTGGAGAAAGCTTAGGTAAAAAGTAGATCAGCAATGATGTTGTCGTAATGCACATACAGAACTAATAAAAGATACCGAGCTAAAACAAGAGATTCTACCGTGTAACCAGCTGTCTCCGGCCCCTTTTCTTCTCTCTTCCATCACGTACGCGACTGGTTACACTTACACCGACTAATCCCTTCTTTTTTTTTCTCTTTCATCATGTGACCGTGGTTGCTTACACCGACTATATTTCCCTCTTGTCATCTTTTTTTATCACGTAATTACACTTAGAGTTTTGCCCCAAAGTGGACCAGATCCTGGTCAAAGCTCAAAAGAATAAGACTATTTTATGTATTTGTCTCAGCATCATTGGGACACAAACTGAGCTGGTTCTGTACTTATTGGGGGCAGTAAAGCTGTTAAGAAATTATGAATACCATAGAGCATATCATTTCATAAAATAACTACATTCTCTGTAGAGCATCTTTGATACTTTTTCCCTTCAATTTCTTTCATCATTTTGATAAGATAGGCCTAAAACACGAGGGAAATCAGTGATGTTTTCGTTTACTTTGCTCACAAAATGCCCTACCAAGACCATATCATTAACCATAATTTACCCCCACTTAAGATAAAAACTACATGAACAATCGTTCGCATGTAATTTAGTGAAAAAAAACTTTCCACAGATAAGCAAAAAACACAAAGCCTACGGCTATGCATCTGTCCAGGCAGCGAAAATTGGCAAGTGAGGAATGGTGAGTCCTGGCCTGGATTGGACTGTTGGGATCCAAGAACTCACTGCATCACTCGAACTTGTGAAAAACTTGGAAGCAGATGGAGGCATTCCGAAGAAACTCGGCTGGCTTGACTTATCAGGGCTGGCTTCTCTTGAGCTACCTAAGCTTGTCACCAATGAAGAGGCATTGGAAAAATGAGCATTCCCCATTTTGGTAGAGTCCTCTGCCTCGGCTTGAATCACATTCTGAGTTTCGGTGCTTCGTTGCTTCTGATCAAGTTGCTGGGAGGACTGATAGAGTGCCATTTTCCAATCTTCCCCTTCACTAATGTTCTTCAGTGGGACAACGGCTTCCCCATTGCCGATTTGGGAAACATTGGTTTCATTAGTAGCCTCATTAATGGGTACAACCTCCTTATTTCGCTTAGCAAGTTCACCGGCAAGGAGGGTATTGCTTGACATAATTCGATCCACATCATACCGTGTTATGTCAAAGTTGGTCACAGCATTCAGTCCTCGGAATTTGATTGCAGCTATGTCATAAGCCTCAGCAGCTTCCTCTTGAGTGCCTGAAAGATTACAGATTAAAGATGACCGAAAAAATTAAGGTTTTACGGAAACTCAGAAAAGCATGAGCATCAAATATTAAAGCTAGGAAAGTATGGGGAGCCTCTGAAGGAACAGCCTTAAGCAAAAGCTTAGTGGGCAAGTCAAGCTGACCACCATGCACCATACAGTAGTATCCATAACTGGCTAAAAAGACAATAGTTTTAAGAGCTGGGAGTGCTTCAAAGATTGGCTTTTTAAAGTCATAAAATCATATCATTCAATCACTTTTTTTTTCCCACAATCTAAAAATAATGATAACATGCTTGAAGAATATACACAAAAATGGATATTTTGTCTAGTAAAAGTGAAGGGTTGAAAAATCACTCACTGAATGTCCCAAGATAAAGATCCTTATTTCCAGCAACCCTTCCAATCCTAGCTTGCCATCTTCCATGTTGGTGATGTCTGCTACACAGAGAAAAAAAGAAAAGAAACAGATTTCAGAGATTTTTATTTGATATATATATAATTTTCTCATAGATATTTGATCTAAATTATCATATAAAATTATGAATAGCTAATAAGACCTTGTAACTCCTCTATACATTGAAGCCCCTCTTGAGAATCCACTGCTTTTCCTGTAAAGACAGCATTATGTTAGTAATTGATTAGCGCTTAAACGTTCTTGTATACGTAAATCTACCGAATGTATGATTAGTAGCATGAACTAAAGCAATTACCTTCGTAAGTGAGCAACATATTCTTGTCTGGTCATATTCTTCATGTCCTCTAGTTCTTTTTTATAATTTTCCAACTGATAAATTAATCATCCCCAAAGTTGCAATTTTAATAACCAAAATAAATATATATGGAGTGAAAAAAAAGAGTTCAAGAAAAAACAGAATGATTACTGGGAAATTAATGTGAGTGGATGGTCCCCAATACTTGAGTGCTGCTAGATCATAAGCTCTTGCAGCTTTTTCCTCCATATCATAACCTCCTAAAATGCAAATCTTGGAATGATTAGAAAAACAAAAACAACATTGTTTGACGGTTACAATGGTCAGCCAAATTATATGTAAAATAATGCTTACCCAAGTAAACTGAAGATTCATCATTTGATAGTAATTCCCCAGCCAATCAAGGAAAGATCAAAAAATTAGAAAATAAAATCAGCAAAATAGTCAGAAATAATGCAGAATTTGACTTTAAAAATGCACATTTCTTCTAATTAAAAACATCATTGTGTTTTCTTCACAAACCTTGCCTTCCCTTCCTGCTCTGGCCTTCTTTCTTGCAACTATTGTCCCACAGATGCGCTTCGTATCGACCAGTCCATCGGTGCCTGACACACAAATGCATCAAGAAATCAGAAAACTCAAGAAATGGGTCAAAACCCAATTTGCAAAGTTGGAACTTTTTACCTAAAATTTGTTTAAAAAGTTGAAAACAACATAAAATTATCATGAAAAAAATAGGAAAGACTAACCTTGTGACTCCTCTGTACTGAGAGGTTCTCTGGCCAAATGTATCCAATGACTTCCTGTGAACAATCTGCTTTTGATCCACCTTTACAGGCCCTCTTTTCTTGGTATCCACCACCATTGTCACACAATCTGCAGTCACAGTGGGAGAAATCTGCTGTGAGCCGGTCACACAGCTGGACTGTGAACCAGGGCTCATTGACAAGCTCAAACACTGCAAATCCCCATAGGGCATTCCCCCATTTTCTCCCATGCACCCAGCAGCCATGTTGTTCTGCTCCATAACATTGTTTCTGGAAACCCAGCTCTTCATCTCAGCAATGGTCAGATCAAGCCCCATTCTTGCTGGGTGCAGATTGTAATTATCTGCTGAAACATGGGTTTGTTTGTGACCATCTTCCAAGAACATCTCATGGGTTCTGAGGCCCGAGTAGTATGATGAGTAGTGTTGTTGGTGGTGCTGCTCGTGCTGAAGATTATGGCTAAGCAAGTTTTGGTGGTTGCTGGGTACATGATGGTGGGTTGTTGGGTCTGGGTTTTGGGGGTAGAACATGCTGTCTAAGCTAAGAGCCATGACTTCTTTGTCGTTGCCGCTCTCATAGTGATGGGTCCCCATGGCTGCACCTCCAAAGAAGTCCTCTAGTTTTGGAGTTGGACTAGTTGTTGTCGCCATTGCAGCTTCGGATAAAAACATTAAAAAAATTGAAAGGTATAAATTTTTTAACCAGAAAACACAAGAAATAATAGTCCCAGGAGAAAATAGTACCGTGAGGGTGGTGCTGGGACCTGTTGAGAGCCTCCATAATACAGAGAGAGCCATCAGACTTTAGTGGCATCATGGACAGAGGGGAGTACAGGACTGGACCGTTATCCTCCCCTCCTCCTCCTCCTTCAACTCCATAGTAAACTCCATAGCTAAAGTGAGGTGGTGAGTGAAAAAAGCTAGCAGCAGCAACAGAGGAGGAAGAAGAAGGGGACTCCATCTTCATGTTTGGAGACAGTGAAAAATCCAACCAGTTATTATTACTGTTACTGTTGTTACCATCATTACCCATGGATTTCATGGTTTTTGAGATTTCTTCCTTCTATTTTTGTGATCAGAGATTGTTGGGTAAGTTTCTGTTGTGCCAAGGCAACTCAATCATTGAGCAACATATAAGCTAATCATTCTCTCCATTTTCTTCTTCCTTATTTGCCCCACTCTCTTCTTCCCTTTGCCTCTGGTCTTTCAAAACTGGATGTTTTGTTTGGTAGCTGCAGAGCTGATAGGACCAAATCTAACACTCATCTAAAACAAATCCCAACTCCTGCTACTGAATCTATCTATGCTACCTCTCTCTCTCTCTCTCTCTCTGTGGAAAGATGTGAGATTTGTAAAAAGGGAACAAAACAAGGCCCTTTAAACTAAGCAAAGAGAATGACATACAGCAAGCAGTGTTGGCCCTGCTGGGTATCTATACGCATCTGTGTATGTGAGAAAGACCTTTTCTTTTACCTTTTTTTTACCTTCTCCTTTCTTTAATTTGCTTTTCTTTAAGATCCCCTTAATACTCATCACATTAAAGATCATTCCACCAAAAAAATATGTACAAACACGAAGATAACTTCCTGCAACACGTTGTAAATGTTCATCTCTTTCTCTCTCTCATTATATATTGTGTTAATATTATCATGTGATGAGTGATATAAAAAAGATATATACATCATGTTTTTGAAAAAGTTAATTAGTTAACCATTTAATGTAATGTTATCTTAGTATTTGTGTCTTAAGGTTTTGCTTGCAGTGTAAGGATTTCTTGCCTATTAGATTTGAAGTCGAGTTTTTATAAATAGGAGATTCGTATTTATGTTGAAATAATAAGCCTTCAAAGATGTAGGGCTGGTTTGGTATTGCTGTGCTTTGAAAAAAAACTGCTGTGAGAATAAGCGGCTGTGCTGTGAGAATAAGCGGCTGTGAAATAAATCAGCTGAGTGTTTGGTAAACATTTTTGTAAAAGTGCTTTTGGAAAAAAAAGCAGTCTGATAGTGAGTCTTTTCATTAAAGGAGCACTGTAGCTCCGTGTGCTTTGAAAAAAGCCAGTTTTCCAAAGCTACAAATAGCTGCTTCAGCTTTTTCCTTTGATTTCAGCTTATTCTCACAGCAGCTTCCAAAATAAGCCATTTTTTTTAGTTTACCAAACACCTAAAACTCTTACAGCTTTTTTTCATGGGTGTTTTTTTTAAAGCACCTCACTCCCAAACTAGGGCGTAGTCTCTCTAAATTTATAGTCAGTTTGTTCTTTTATTTTAGTGAACTTTAATGAAAAGTTTTAGATACTTTTCACTTTAACTTAAAATTATATTTTTACACTAAAAAATTAATTTTTGTACTATTTACTTTATCATTTATATTGTCTTTATCGTTAAAACTCAGAGTTTTAAAGTCATTTTTCATTAGTTTTCCTTTTATTTTACATACCCTAATTTTTCAACTTATTTGACATGAAGTCTTGTCTTGTAAAAACCAAGGTTCTAAAAGACGGTAAACTCTAGTCGGGCGGCGGGTTAGAGCCTAACTCTAAGGCGGGGTCTAGTTGAGAGCGTAGCAGATTAGGCGGATTTAATTAAATCTATTATATTTTATGTAAAAAAATATTTATTTATGCTTAAAATATATATGATTTCATCATAAACTACAAAATGGAATGACATATATATTAAAAATTATTTACTTTCTGTCTAAGTGAGTCGTAACCTAATCAGATGTCTAAGCATGTTTGGGCGGGTTAGGCCGCCTAGGCTGACGCCTTAGTAGATCTAGGTGCCATTTCTTAATTTTCAAATGTTTAATATTAATCGAGACAATAATGCACCGTTTAGCTGATTAAATGAATCTCCCCTCCAGCTTTCCTTCTATGTCATCTTATTTTACAGTGTTAGAAGGAAATTTTTAGAACAGTTGTAAAAACTGAGACTTCGTTTTCTCATGTAGGTAATTCAGTAGAGAGCCAATTAAAACCCAGTAGTCAAATGCCACACCCAAGTCACTTGTACCTCTCTCTCTCTCTCTCTCTCTCTAAAAAGTTATTGACTAATTAGAGTTGGTTTAGTGGGTGCAGAAATTAAATGAACTGGGTTGGGTTTTGCTCTGCTTCAGATTTCACGGGCACCAGACAAACTGTCCCTCCAGTCACTTCACAACAGAGGGAAGCAAAGCAAAGCTAGCTAAGCTAGGCAGCTTCTGTATCGGTACTGTACTGGGCTGGACCTACTACACTTTGCCATGGCAGTGTATAGGTATCTAGTTTTTGTGTGTGTGGTACACACACACCATCTCGACGATTATTCTATTGTCTAGCATGATTCAATAGAAGACAAGCCCCTAACGACGGCATCTTCAGAAGCTGCTTCGCGTGGAGGACCTGTCTATCTTTGCTTTGACTGGGTTGGTTTGGCGTTCACAATGAGAGAAACTTCTTGTAGTTTGCATCCCAAGGTTTCTTTTTAGATAAAATGATATTTCTTAAAGGGATAGAATCAAGGAATAATTATTTTTATACTTTTTTATTGTCTTTAGATTTTATAGCATCTAAATATTCTTATTTATTCGTTAAGTGACTTGGAACCTTGTGTAGATTTTAATTAATATTAAAAATAAAATTGAAAAAACATAAAATCTAGAATTTATATATATATATATATATATATATATATATATATATATAGATTATATTCACACACCCTAAATTACTTGTCTCACACATTTTTAATTTTTTAATATTTTCTACACATCACTAACACTTGATAGAAAAATATTAAAAAATTAAAAAAGCGTGGGAGAAGTAATTTGGGGTGTGTGAATATAATCTCCCATATATATATATATATATATATATATATATATATATATATATATATCTCTATATATAAAGGAAGAAACCCTAATCGTGAAAATAAGAAGGGAGGTGTGAAGGCTACAAAGAAAACCAGACCTATGTTCTTATATTTTACAATAGGAAGGAAGTGAGTGATGATTTTTTTAGAGTGTTAATAGTAGCTTCCTTTTTTTTTTTTGTTTGAACTTCATTGGCTAATGTTAATACTTTCTAATCCTAAGGAACAAATAAAATTAAAGGCATCAAGTTACAGATCCTTGAAGTCTCCGAACCAGATCAGATATGCTAAAAGCTTCTCAAAGATAAAAAATCTTCAAATACTTTTTGTAAATAATAATGTGCGCTAATTTGAATAAATTGATTATCTCCCTATCGAGTTGAGACTCCTTCATTGGCAAGAATATCCGTCACAAGTTTTGCCCAAATTGAAGTTGCAGACCTGGGGATCGGAGATAGAGGTTTCATACCTCCTTTCTTATTTTCACGACTAGAGTTTCTTCTTTTTATATATATATATTTTTTAATTTTCTTCTAGATTTTATGTTTTTTTTCAATTTTTTTAATATTAGTTAAAATCCAGACAAAGATCCAAGTCACTTAATAAATAAATAAGAAACCTTGGATATTATAAAATCTAAAGGCTAGAAAGAAGTGTAAAAATGTTTGTAAAAATATTTGACCTTTGATCCTATACCTTCTTTAATAGAAGCCTTTAAAAAAAAGGATTCCCATTTTATTTATTTATAAAAATGAGGATTAGTTGTGGGATTCACACCACATCAAACTTTAACGATCCGAACTGTCTATTTTTTCAAGTTGTACCAGGCAAAATATTAGCCAAATCGAAAATATTACATCTAATTGGATTCAAAGAAATGAACGAATACTTTGTTATATAAGAAATAATGAAATTTGATATTAATAATTAAATAGGCAAATTGTTTCGGATTGAATTGAATTTTTGCAAAGATGATCTATAAATCGAGATTAACAAAATAGATCGAATCGTTGAAATTCGATATGGAGTGGGCACCACACCTAATCCCTTTTTTTTTAAAAAAAAATGAGGATCCCCTTGCATAAAGGGTCTGTTTCTTTAATAATCATCAAGAATTTACATAAGACATGCATACTAAACGCATTCTTAAGAGCAAATATTGTTTAGAAAAAATTATATGAGTGTTGAGAGTATGAATTCTAAGTTAGGAAAAAAAATAAATTTCGCATGTGCTTATAAGTAATTGAGCTACTCTCAATATTGCTGATTCGTTTATGGTGGAACTCTAATTTTCTTTATCGTATTAGTGCAGATTGTCAAATGTGTGGAAACCAACGGCTACACGTGCTCCACATTACTCGATTTGTGTTGTTCACGTGTTAGGCTTGAAAATATGTCACACATGAGGGGACATGTTGAGAGTATGGATCTTATATCGGAAAAAAAAGACTTTGCATGTGCTTCTAAGTAATTGTACCACTCTCATATTGCTAATTAATTTTATTGTACAACTTCAATTTTTTTCAATGGAAAATTCCTGGAGCAGAAAAGAAAGGGTGCACATGCAACAAACAAGAAAAATGTATAACATTCACCAGAACTAGCATCACTAGCCAAAGAATTCACCATAACTAAGCATTACAGGCCAGAGAATTACTCCAAAGGCAGCACAAGAAAAAGACTGCCCAATCTCTGATGATTATGTACTTATCGGAAAAAAAGAAACCCTACTTTGACTCACATTAATCCAACAAATAGCGAACTTCTTCCTCAGTCTTTTGCCAATCTAGTTATACTTTTCATGCATTTAACTATTTATGAATGAGCCGAAGAAGTAGTGACTCCTTGTTGCTTCAGTGATTGTAAACAACGCAACGTACCTAAGTTTGTAGAGAAAGACTGAAGAAATATATAATCACCGTAATCCACATACACACATATTAAAACCGATTTCAAGACAAAAACGAAGCTAATAATCATGGATCCAATTTTGTGCGCCTTAAACATTTAGCGATTTACGTTGATTATAACTAAAGCAAATATATAACTCGTTGCATGAAATGTCTTTTTCTCTAAATATTCTTTTACTAGCTATCCACTGATTAGGATTGGATATTTTAAAACATTTTAGTCGAGGTGATTGGACTTGGGTTGCCTTTTTCATGTGTCTTCGACCTGGATGGTCGGACTGAATTCTTAATTTTCTTAATTCCAATATAAAAGGAAGAGAGTAAATAACATTGGATTCTAATCATTTCAACCCTTTGCTTTTGTAATAAGCTTACAAACGAACAAATTCCACATTTGAACAAAGGGTAAAGCTGAAATTTTGTCTATTAATTATGAGGTGTGCTATCCACACACCCCAAATTACTTCTCACACACCCTTGTTAATTTATGTCTGTTGATCTTCTTCAATTCATCCGATCCGACGGCAAAAAAATTAGAAGGGTGTGTGAGAAGTAAAATAGAGTGTGTATATCATACCCTTTAATTATCTTAAATTCATTTTATCAAACAATCGGAAATTAACATTGATGCGTAAGTGATAAAAATAGATGTGTGAATAGTATCACCCTTGAACAAAAACCCAAATTGAGATAACTCAAACCATTCTTTAATCTTTTGTCATGAAAAATAATTTTCTATAATTAACCTAATAATTCATTAGAAAATTCTAACCTATATTTTGAAAAGTTATATATTAGCTAACAACAAACGAGTACCTATTAACCGTTAATGGATATTGATCTCACAAATAATGCATTAAGACGTGACAAACATTAAAACTTGCTCTTTAAATTGATTAGCACCAACTCATCACCGCATTTATCTTTTTGTGTTACTAGGCAAACAAACCCAAAAGAAAAACTAGTGAAACAAAAAGGAAGGAACAAAGCGCCTAAATATGGGGCAGGCAGCTTCTCGATTTTATGAACTAAAGCAATCTTGATGCGAGCATACAAGGCCCATGGTAACATTTTGACATAGATATATGACAAGATTTACTGTATAACTTGCCATAAAAAATTTGGGGACAACAGAATAAAATCTAGAATTATTGGTGAGCAAGACAGCGTGCAAAACCATTTATATTTGCTTTATCTTCTTGTGGTCATTGGTCAACACAACTAGATCAAAAGTGAGAAGTGGGACACTAACAAATTAATTAACTTTGAGTGGGAGCTAATTAGAGGCCATCTTATCTTATTTAGGAGCCATATTGAGCTAGCTTACTAACTTTAATTGTGGAATTGTTTTATAAGTTGCATGATAATCCATATTAGTTGCTGCATGTACTTCTGGAAGAACGTATAGTTATAGGGTGAGCTTTGCTCAAAGTTGATATTCCTAGAATGATGAACCAAGGTCCCTTTGAGAACATTCTTTTTGTAGGAAATGCATTTTATATCCCACTGGTCATTATAACTCAGACTACAATGCTAAACCAACCTTAGCTATTTTATGCTATTTTATAACTTTACAGTCCAATTCGAAAGTGAAACAATTTACAAAGAACTGTGGGATTGCTTCTTGATCTAGATATTAGTGAAGTTTTATTATTAAAATAAATTGGAAGATTTTCACACATTCATTTTACCATGAAAACATAATTAAGGTATCTATAAAAATGAGTGAAGAACATGTATATATAAAATAAGTGTAAAAATCGATTTACTTAACAAAAATGTTGTGTTCGCACACAAGTATATATCAATCTTTTCTTCTGCTTTGTATATTTTCAATTTGCCAAAACTAAACTGGAACCAATCGAACACCAAAAAGAACATTGGCCAATCAATCAAACAGAGGTTGCCCTTTTTTTTTATTTGATACTCTTGCATGGAAATTTGCATGGCCAAGGTAATGGAGACAGATTTTCAAGAAGGAATGATTTGGTTTCAAAAGAGACTGAGCTCGGAAGTGAAATATGACCAAAGGACACAAGGAGAATGGAGCAAGAGAGAGACCCTCACCCTCCTTTTGATTGTAGTAATGATGAGCAAATCCATTATTCCACATCCAACATAGCACTAGAAGCCAATGAGATTTTACTACAAGTGGTGCATGGCCAAGCAAAAGAGCTTTGTGCTGCCTCGTCAAATTAATTAGTTTTCCTTTTTTCCTTTTTTCTTAACTATCCATTTGGTGGGAGGCAGATGGGAAAGGAAGGGTTACTGGTGCCTCTTTCCTCTGCAATGTCTCATTAGAGTTGGCTGTTTTCAAGTTCTCTTAAAAGGAGAAGAATTCTCTTCCCTCTTTTGATCCCTTTTCTTATTTAAATGGTCACGGTTAAGCTATGTCAACATCTTATATTAATTTGTTATAGAAAAAAAGACAAAATAGAGAGTATGAGAGGAAGGAATGGAAGGAGATGAAAAGATGAGGGGAGAGAATCCTACTCCCTCTTAAAATCCAAATGCAAAATTTGAGAAACAAAAAACGTTAGGCTCGACTTTATTTTATTCACAAAATTAATCCGCAACTCGATTTTGAACACAAGTTTTGAGGCAAATTGATGTAGGATAAAAATTCAATTATTTTACATGTAATAAAAGTAAAAGAAAGAATGGCGAGCAATAAAAAAAAGTGATTGGAGAATTGGTAATTCACATGTTAATGGATTATTTGCTACGGCCATATCTCAAAAGTGGATGTTTTTTACATTTCACGTTGTTTGGATGAGTGCTACTTTCATTTCTAATGCGTTTGTAGAAGAGTTGTTCAATCTCCCGCAAAAGTGGCTTGAGCCATCTTTTGCAGAAATCCGTCAAACATGAGTCTACTAATAATGGAGATCTTTTTTTATTTGTCTTTTGGGGTTTCAAGGGCTTTATTATTAGTCTTTTAGTTTTCGTCTTAGTTACCTAAGTCTTTTGAGATGCCTTAAGGGATTGTAATTTGTTTATTAAGCCATTCGGCTTCTCATTTGTAAGAATATTTCAATCAATTAATCAAATTATTCTTTGGGATTTCTATCAAATTGGTGGAATCCGGAATTTTATTCTTCAAGGATTTACGCTTGTAATCCTTACTAGCTTCGTGTTGCATCACAAATTAAGACTAGTGGTATTCCTCTTCACTTATAAGTGAGAGATCTTAGGTTCGATTCTTGGCAAAGGCGAGTTTGAGCCACATTATTGCTAGCCCATTGGGAGGCTAAGCCAACCCCTCCCCTTAGTATAGATAATATCGTTTGTTCAAAAAAGAAGAAGAAGATATATTAACACACTATAGTAACATTTATCTTGTAGTCCTATTAGATTAGGAATGTGTTTGTGTAAATCCTAGTGTATCTAGGGTTATCTTGGTGTGACAACCCGTCCCTACTTTTACAGTTTTATTAATTTTTAAAAGCGTGAATTGACGAAAATGTCATAGAGGTAAGATTATTGACTTTTGTTGACCGTTAGTTCATGACGCGTATGAACTACTACTTTACCGTACTCTCGAAGTTCTCAATGAGACGATCGTGTAAGCGAAATCTGAATCGAAACTAGAGTTACGATAGGGGTTTTACGGAACTACAAATCTGAAAAGTACTTTTGTTAAGATTGCTATTTATTATCTTATATATTTCTTATAATTATTATATTATTATTTTATATTAGTTGAGGGAGAGGAATGGATGAGAGAGGAAAAAAAAGGAAAATGGAGTTGTGGGAGAGAGAAATTGGAAGAAGAGGGAGAAACTAACTAGAAGAAGGGGGAAGGTTATGGCGAATCGGGAGAGGAGAGAGGAAGAGAGGTTGACCAATGGGGGAAAAGGGCAAGGAGGAAAAGGGAGAGAGCAATGGAGCATGGGATCCGATCCCCTTTGCCACCGCGACCCGACTCGACTCCTCCATGTTTTTCGACGCCTTTTTAGGCGATTTTTCCGGCGAATTGCAGCCACCCACTACCTGGAACCAACTTAGCATCATCTCATCTTCCATATTTACCCAAAAAATCAACACGAATTGACCTTGTTTTTGTGAGATAGCACCAGCGGGTTTCATGGGTGCACGGTGGCAGAATCCGCCATTTCTGAAATGATTTCCATCAATCACCACCACCAAAATACTCATCTTGAGCCCAGGAACAAACCCCAAATAAGTTTGGGGGCGGCAGAGCACCAGAGAAGTCGAATTGAAGCCACATATTTCTAGGGTTTTCGATAGGTTCGTGGCAATTTGAGACTTTTTCCGGCCAAATTGGCCCTAGTCACAAGTATAAAACTTACTCCACTCATTGACATCTTCATTTCTATGAAATTTGGTAATTTTTGGAAATAGTTGATTGTTCTGGCTAGTCGGGGCGGCCGACTGCTGTGTGCAGCTGTGCTTGGGCAGAGACACTATTTGACCTCCCTAGGCTAAAATGGGTACCCCAATTTCATATTAGACATTCGATTGATGAAATTCCGTTGTTTGGTTATATTTCCATTAAGGGCCGCCACTTAGTTATTATATGATTAGAAGATCTGACCATTGGATCGTCACGAAACTTTATTACATAATAATACATAATATTTAAAGATATTAGGAACTGATGGATCGCGAATCTGACATATAGATCTTCCCGGATAGGTTTTCTAAGTTTGTAAATCTAAACATCGGTCTTCACTTCATTTTATCGATTGGTGGAGATCCGACCATTGGATCGTTCCGAAAATTTAGTATGTTGTTCTAGAAGCTTATTGAAACCCTTGGGTAGTTACAAATCGGAAATTCGAGGTGCAGATCTTCCGGAAATCGAAAATTCGAGGTGCAGATCTTCCGGATCAAGTTACATATGGTTGTGAACCCTACCGTCGACCTTCGACCGACGGTTGACTTTTGTTCAATGGGTTTCAAATCACTCTAGAACGTCATTGGGGATGTATTTTATGTAAGTTATGTGTTCTATCGATAAGAGTTCTGAGACATGATTTGATATTTGTTCTAGACGACGATAGTTCGTGACGTCACGATATTTGTGTTAGGGAGTTGTAGCGTGGACTTCAGGTGAGTGGGTATTTTCTTTTTTATAGTGTGTGTGTGTGTGTGTGTGTATATATATATGATTAACAGCTTCCATTTATCCATTTGAAAAAGAGTTTCTTACGTACGCCTGGATTAGACTAAAATTTATAAGAATTAGCGAAATGACAGAATTTATGAAATATGCTGCATCCTACGGGATGCATAAGTATGCTTATAATCTTTGATGCCGTAATTATATCTACGGCTATTAATGTTAGTATGTGGATTAGAACTATTGAATCACTATGACATGCTTATATTTATGTAGTATGCTCATCATTGCTGCACCCCAGTATTAGTGCTCGCCCAAGGTCAGGGCCAGTCTTTCGTGTGTATGTTCACCTCTGCATCGCACGCTCGCCTTGAATCCAAGTAGGTGCCAGTCTTGTCTATAGGTTGCATTAGGCAACTCCGACTTGTATGCTAGCATAGATTGATAAGCACCTGCTTTTATTTATGTTACTATTGAGATTTTGTGATTTTGGATGTCCTGCCCTTAGTTACGAGATATTGTGTCGCAATTAATTCTTGAGATTTTGCAGGGTACGGTAAGTATTTTTATACTATACGTAGTTAGTATATTTTGGAAACCATACTTGTTTTACGGCGAGGGGTTACAATGTTTTCATAAAGTTTTTATAAAACTTTATTTTCAGGTCCATTCACACTTGTTTTTCACCCCTCCAGGTTTTAGCTGCTGAACTTTTGTATCGACGAGGATTCTTGGCAAATCCTAGTATAGGTGGCTACCTTTGAGGGTATAATCTTTATTCTATTTTACTGTACTATACTTATGCTCTCACATCATGTGTGAAATGGGTTCATTCCCACTCACAACACACTCTGATATTTAGGCACTTTTAAGTTTAAATTTATTCACATATTCCACCACACTACACTTTATGGCTTCATCACCTTCCAGGTGTCGGCCAGCATGGCTCAATTCAGAGTCCAAGTAGACATTCCAGGTTGGGGTGTGTCAATTTGGTATCATAGCATAAGTTGGGCAGTATTTCATTCATCACACGCGTGATGTAAGCATTCTAAGTTCTTGAACCTAAGTGTCGAATCTTGCCACCTCGTCGAATACAAAAACATGTGTTAGCTTTTCCCAAAGTTATGGGTTATTTAGACGACCTCTCGACCTATTAGAAGGACTTTTGGTGAATGCCTCAAGACTTAAACGAAAAACCTCCCTACCAAGGAAAAATCTCGAATTGTATCTTTGATGCCATAATTATATCTACGGCTATGAATGGTAGTATGTTGATTAGAACTATCGAATCACTGTGGCATGCTTATATTTATGTAGTCTGCTCATCATTGCTGCACCCTGGTGTAAGTGCTCGCCCAAGGCCAAGGCCAGGACCAGACTTTCACGTGTACGTTCACCTCTGCACCGCACACTCGCCTTGGATCCAAGTAGGTGTTAGTCTTGTAGTACAGGATGTATTAAGCAACTCTGACCACGAATTGCGCCAGTCTTCACATGATTGTTGCACTAGAGCGTATATTATGATTACACCAGTCCTATCGTACAGGTTGCATTAGGCAACTCCAACTCGTGTGCCATCATAGATTGATGAGCATCATTTCAATTGTACAAGTTGCATTAGGCTACTCCGACTTGTGTGCTAGCATAGATTAATGAGCACCTGATTTTATTTATATTACTGTTGAGATTTTGTGATTTTGGATGTCCTGCCTTTAGTTACGATATATTCTGCCGTAATGAATTCTTAAGATTTTGCAGGCTATGGTAAGTATTTTTATACTATACGTAGTAAGTATATTTTGGAAACTATACTTATTTTATGGCGAGGGGTTACAATGTTTTCAGAAAGGTTTTTATAAAACTTTATTTGCAGGCCCACTCACCTTTGTTTTTTGCCCATTCAGGTTTTAGCTTCTAAACTTTTGTATCGACAAGGATTCTTGGCAAATCTCAATATAGGTGGCTACATTTGAGGGTATAATCCTTATCCTATCTTACTGTACTGTACTTATGCCCCCACTCACATTGCACTCGGCACTTTTAGGTTTAAATTCATTCATATATTCCACCACACTACAGTTTATGATTTCGTCACCTTCCAGGTGTCGGCTAACACAGCTCGATTCGGAGTCCAAGTGGACATTCCGGGTCGGGGTGTGTCACTTGTAATATTCCCTTTAGTAGATATTATCCTATTAGAGTTGTAATCCTATTAGGGTAAAGATTTAACATATCCTTAAAGGCACATTGAGGTGATACAACATACACTTTAGATTTACATCTCTCTCTTGCCGCCGGCCCTCTCCCTCTCTAGTCCTAAATACAGTTAAGTAAATTAGGCATACAATACGTTTTCAGCATGCTCTTGCCAGAAGCTAATGAACTGATGGATCGCGAAGAAGGCTATTCTACACAATAAAAGGTTTAATTATTTTCTGCCAATCATGTTCTTTTAAAATAAATTAAGATATTTGAAATGACCTTGAAGCATGAAAACATTACCCATGATGCATTAGCCCCCTATATTTATATTTTCCTTTCAATTATATATATTGCATATGTGTTCATATATTTTGTCAATATATATATATATATTTTCATGCAATACGCAATTTTGCTATGTGAAATTTGTGAGTCAAAGCATCGAAATTAATTTAGAAACAATTAGGGTTTTTAACCATAGGATTCGAAAAAAAAAAAAATAATAATAATTTATGGGATTTTGCGGCATAAGCTGCGGCTTCCCACCGCTGGCATTGAAGAACACCAGCTGGCCTGCAGCCATGCCGAGCCTAGGACGACGTCGTTCTGACATCTGACTTCCGCAGCAGCCTTTTGGGCATTGCTGCATACACTGGATAGCCAGGACGAAGTAGACATGGCAATTTCTTACACGACATGTAAACAACATGAAAATAACAAGTTTCGGGTCAACATGATAACTAATCAGGTCGTTATCGGGTCACACGATAAGAACTCGTTAATAACAGGCCCTTAACAGGTTTACATGAGAGTGACACACGGATAACCTATTTCGACACGATAAGAAAAAAGTTATTTTGATGATTTTAATTTTTTAAACTACTGAAAAAACTTACTATAAAATACAATAGATATATAGTGCATATGTATATATTGTTTATTAATTATTATTGTATTATTATTCTATATAAATTTTAAAAATTTTATTTATTTATTTTTATAGTATACTATAAGCAAAGAGTGAGATTAAAAAAATTATAAAAGACATTAAAAATAAAAATATCAACTAATTTAAAAATGCTAACACGTTAAAAAAAATTCGAATAATTATTTACAAGTGCAAAAAATGTGAAAAAAATATGCAAATGCTCGTAATCGCATCCTCTACACTTTGAGGGTAGGTACATACCATACAAACCCTCATGAATAATATTTTTAAAGGAGTTAAAAATAAATAAAATTCATAATCATTAATGTAGAAGTCTGAAAAAGGTGAAAGCATATATAAATGCTCGTAATTGCATCCTCTATGCCTAGACGATGGTTACTTGGTCGTTTAGATGTTTAAAACCCTTCAAATCTCATGAATAGTGTTTTTTATTTGAGTCCAAAATTAATAAAATTAATAATAACTATTGTAAAAGTGTCAAAAATGTAAATAAATAAATAAATATATACAATTACTCGTAATGACAAACTTCACAACTTTTGTGAAGAGGTCAACTCCAAAATTTTTGTATGTATATACTAATTTAGTATTATGTTTTACATTTTTTTGGATCAAATTATATTTTTCATTTCCATTTTTTATTGATTTAAAAAATATTTTTCTTAACGGGTAACGGGTCGGGTCATATTATTTGATAATTTTAATGAGTTAATTTCGGGTCATATTACCCATTTACTTTAACAGGTGTTACACTGCACGATCCATTAAGTTATCGAGTATGACACAAAAACGACATGAACACAAGAAACACGACACGAATGCTAGGTCTAGGTTGAAAACCTGATTTAGGATTTTGAGACGGGTTTGCAACCCTAGCCCACTCTAACATGGCCTGAAGATCTACTGGGCTTGTTTATATGCCCTAGGTCCATCACCAGCAAGCCCGATGCTTACTAGGCTTGTCCCTTTACCTTGGCTCGCCTACAACAGCTCTCATGGCAGCTGGGCTGGCCTCCCATCACGACCTAACCACAAAAGAGCAGCTTCGGCTAGGCTTTGTAGCACCTCAACCCAAGCCAGCGAATGCTAGGCTTGCTAGAGCTTTGGCCCGATACAACAACAAGCCAACCCTTTCAGCTGGGCTTGCCCAGAAACGGCCCATAATGAAGCCAAACCTTGCTGGGCTTCGTGGGCACTAATGCTAGGCCTGTGCTTCCCACGCCTTTTGTTGACCAAACCAGCAGCTTAGCTGTTGGCCCTTTCTTCTTTGTCACAGCCCGTGGCCTGCAACCTATCCCGTGGCCCAAAATGCCTTTAAAGTCTTGTCCTATACACGACAACTAGCCTATCGAGATTGGGCTATGATTTTTGAATCCAATGCTATTTTTGGCATTCCTGCTAATATTAACCTGAATGTTATTATTTTACTTCTAAGATCAAACCTGAATGGTTACGATCTATTTAATTAATTAAAGTGACCAGCAGTTCATTAATCTAACAATTAATCCAAAATTATTAGCTTGAAGCTCACTTTTTGGCAATTAACGATTCAATAAATTATTTCTTTTATTTGAACCGTTGACTATCATTCGTAGCCCCAATGCACTCAGACTTGGGTTCTTGAAGCAATCTACAAAATCACTACACTTAGTTATATATTGTATTATGTGTTCTTGTAGGTACCCCTATATATGAACCAAATCCATAAATCCACAAATTCACTCTACTTAGCAACCCACAAATCCACAAATACACTTAGCAATCCACAAATTCAATACACAAATCCACTACACTTACCATATGAAACCCATAGCTTTCATACTTAAATTAAACAAATACATGTCATACTTAAATTAAGCAAATACATGTCTATAGAACTCGAATATTCTACAATACATTTCTATGGCTTACCATATGACTAACCACGTTTTTGTTGTACCCTCTATTCTAGGGACATGTTGAACTTGAACAAACTCGATTCCACTGCTTTAGAAGTATCTGGAATAAACTACCTAAAGTGAGTTCAAGACGTGAAGCTCTGTTTTACTGCAAAGAGGCTTCGAGCCACCATCAAGAAACCTACAGACGACCCAATTGAAGAAGCCCATAAAGCTAATGTTATATCTTCATTCGAAGACACATCCATGATGCACTGCAGACCGAATACCTCGTTGAGGAAGACATACGCACCCTCTAGGTTGCTCTAGCCAAACGCTTCGATCACCCAAAAAACATTTACTAGCCTGAAGTAAGACACGACTGGCAGCATTTACACTTCCAATACTTTAAGTCTGTGAATGAATACAACTTTGAAGTTTGTAGAATCCGATCACTACTTAAATTCTGTGAAGAAGACTTAACCGAAGAAGATCTCTTGGAGAAGACCTATTCCAGCTTAAATGCCACCAATATTGTGCAGCAACAACAATATTGGGCACAGAAGTTCACCAAATTTTTGGATTTGATCTTTGTTTTACTTCTCACTGAAAAGCAAAACCATCTTTTGATAAAAAATCATCAAGCTCGGCCTATTGGCTCGAACGTTCCGCCAGAACCACATGCGACTAATTCTAGCAACCATAACTGACGGAAACCCCGTTGTGATCGTGGAAATGGGCAGCAGGCCTCACCATGAGCCTAAGGTGAATAGTGCAGAGTCCCACCCAAAGGAGGAAATTTGACCCAAAAGCGGCAACGCTTTGCCTTTAAGGCCCCAAACTTGAAGAATAAGGGAAAAGCTATCGTTCAATCAGCTTCTAATGTACTGGACATGTGCTACTGCTGTAGGTCAAAAGATCATTGGTCACGTGTATGCTGAGCTACCCCCGAGGTTATTTCCAAGTATCACTCCCATCGTGAGACTAACTTTGTGCATGAGGAACACCCCGAATATGCTATCATAACTATGAAGGTTTCAGACTTTTAGGAGGCATCCGCCCATATGGAAGAATAAAGTTTCATTTTTCTAAGATATGTTAGGGTGTTTTACTAATGCGGCCGAACCCCCCCCCCCCCTTTATTTTTCTACGTTTATGGTTTAATTTTTTGGACAATTTTTCTAAGTATTTGGAATTATTTGTTTGGTTTGGTTTGTTTTGAATCATGGATAATTATTTTTATGGATATTATTTCTCGATAGATTAATTGAATTAATGGAATTATATATATGCATGTGACTAATTCAATTAATTCATTTCTAGATATGACTAGTGGGGAAGTTAGTTGTCTGGCTGATAATGCTACCACACAAACCATCTTGTGTGAACAACATTATTTTACTTTGTACCTAAAAATACATCTCTGACAACCCTTTTAGGCCCATCCAACATGATAGAAGGATATAGAAAGGCCCGTATAATGTTGTCTAATGGTACTGAATTAACCATTAAAGAGGTCCTCTACTCTCCAAGTTCTGGAATAACGTCGCTGAGCTTAGAGATATTCGAGATAATCAATATCATGTTGAAAATCACTGAAGAGAATGGTTTTAAATGTATTTGTATCACTTCTTACGCATATAGCCAGAAGTGTATTCACGAGAAGCTAGAACATCTCTCGAGTACATAACAATCATTCGATCTGTGGAGACCCACCACATGGTTGGCTTTATGCCTGGGTTCTAGAGCACTATCCTGCTTTGGCATGATTGAATAGGACATCTTGAATAAGATATGATGCGCTGTATCCTCAAAGTATCACACGTACATCACTTAAATCTTATCCCAACCATCTACCATGCAAAGCATTCTCTTTGGGGAAGTTGAATATTCAACCCCCAACTACAAAGATTATTCACAACCCCTAAGTTTCTTTAGAGGATTCGAGAGGATGTTTCTGGACCTATCTAACCAACATGCGAACCATTTAGATACTTAATGGTGTTGGTTAATGCATTGACACATTGGTCACATGTCTGCTTATTGTCTACACGCAACGCTGCATTTGCAAAACTCCTAGCTCAAATTATTAAGCTTAGGGCTCACCACCCTGAATATCTGATTAAGTCAATTCGACTGGATAATGCTGGAGAGTTTATGTCATGGACTTTTGACATTTATTGCATGTCAGTTGGGATTGACGTTGAACATCTCGTATCCCATGTTCACACCCAAAACGGTCTGGTAGAAGTTTTCATAAAGTGCCTTCAAGCTTAGCTCGAACTTTGGTTATGCGAACCGAATTGTTAGTATCTGTATGGGGCCATGCAATATTGCATGCAACTTTGTAGATCTGCCTGAGGTCTACTGCTACCCAACCTCATTCACCATTATAGTTGGTTACAAGATACGAGCCTGACATCTCACATTTACGTGTGTTTGCGCAGTCTATGTGCCAATAGCGCCGCCACAACGTACGAAAATGGGTCCTCAGAGAAGAATGTGAATATATGTCAGTTATGATTCGACATCAATTATTTGCTACTTAGAGCCCTTGGTAGGAGATCTCTTTACTGCACATTTTACATATTGTCACTTTGATTAGACAGTCTTCTTGTCGTTACAGAGAGATAAGATCACTAACGTTCCTGTAGAACGCCACAAATTATCATGGATTACTCCCACTTTGTCTCATGTGGATCCCTGCACTGCCTAGTCTGAAACTAAAGTGCGACGTATTTTAGATCTTCATAGCATTGCTCAAAGCATGCCGGATGCTTTTATTGATCTAGCAAAGGTGCCAAGGTCACATATACCCACTGCAAACGTATCTGCAAGGATAGACATACTTAACGTACGCTGTAACACCGCCTTGGAAGGCCAAACCGTCCCTGAGGGTGGAGCGGCCACACTTTCCACGCGACCTGATACATTGGCAGCAAGCCAATCATCTGCTCCTCCTTTAAAGCGTGACAGACCCCATGGTTCAAAGGATTCACAACCCCGGAATAGGAAAATGGCACAAACTAGTGAACTTAGTCTAAATTTGGTCACCACTTACTCATCTATTCCAACGCATGACGTTATTCTAGATTACAGTGATGTCTTAGACAAGATAAACCGGCCTCCCGAGAATCGCGAGATTTCGATCTATTGTGCAGTATTAGATGAGGTTTGGAATCATAATGAGATGATTGTTAATGATGCATTCTCGTATACTGTTGCTACCGACATCATGCTTAGCGATGACATTGAACCACGTTTCGTTGATGAATGTCGACATAGAATTGATTAGTCAAATTGGAAACAAGCAATCCAGGCCAAACTCGATTTACTTGCGAAATGTAAGGTGTTTGGGCTCTTAACTCCTGCTCCACAACATGTGAAGCCCGTGGGCTACAAGTGGGTCTGCATGAGGAAATGTATTGAGAAGAATGAAATAGTGTGATATAAAGCACGCCTCGTAGCGCAAGGCTACTCTCAACGCCCTGGGATTGATTACGACAAGATGTATTCCTTCGTAATGGACGTCATAACGTTATGCTACCTTATCAGTTTGGTAGTTTCTGAAAAACTGAATATGCAGCTTATAGACGTGGTAATCGCATATCTAGGCTTGGCAATTCCTAATACGCCCCGATAACCTGACACAACACGATACGAAAAAATATTAACAGGTGTTCGGTTCGACACGATAACGAATCGGCTCGTTATCGGGTATCCCGATAAGCACTTGTTAAGATAATAGGTTGGTTCGGGTATACACGTGGGTAACACATTACACTATAAGCAAAATATTAATTTTATTATTTTATAACCCTAAAAAAATACTATAATAATTATATATATTAATTTAATAATTTTATACCCCTAAAAACTATAATAATGATATATATATATATATATATATATATTAAATTAAATTTTTAAAATTGGTGACCATTGGATTGGCTTAAATATACATACCATTCAATTTCTTAAGTGGTATACGTACCAAATAAATAAATTTAAATCTACTTAATAAAAATATATATACCATTGAACTTGATGGGATATGAATTCTACGAAACTAATTTCAACGATCCAACCGTCAAACTTGTTTTTATATGCTTCAAGATTGCATCAGCAAAAAATCACAAAAAAAAAACATTCAGAAATCAAGTAACGAGACAAAACTTTTCGACGGTTATAAGCGAAAAATCACGATTTAACAGTTATTTTAACTCTGATTTTGATGATTTTTTACAGCTACACTCCTTGACCCCATATGAATACAATGAATGAACTCGATCTTCAATTTAAAATATTTACACTAGTGGATACCACAAAATCTTATGTTATACTTAATGAAAGTATGAATAAACTTCTAAGTGTTAGTGAATCTATTGTTTTGATGAGATACGCATTCTACGAAACTAGTTTCAATGATCTAACCGTCAAACATGTTTGTATATACTTCGAGATCGCATACGCCAAAAATTGCAAAAAAACAAACATTCAAAAATCAAGTAATGAGGCAAAACTTTTCGACGGTTATAAATGAAAAATCACGATTTAATGGTTATTTTAACTTCGATTTTGATGATTTTTTATAGCTACACTCCTTGACCCTATATAAATACAATGAATAAATTCGATCTTCAATTTAAAATATTTACACTAGTGGATACCACAAAATCTTATGTTATACTTAATGAAAGTATGAATAAACTCTTAAGTGTTAGTGAATCTATTGTTTTGATGGGATACGCATTCTACGAAACTAGTTTCAACAATACAACAGTCAAACATGTTTGTATATACTTCGAGATCGCATACGCCAAAAATCGCAAAAAAAAAAAAAATTCAGAGATCAAGTAATAGGAGACAAAACTTTTCGACGGTTATAAACAAAAAATCACAATTTAACGGTTATTTTAACTCTAATTTTGATTGTAACTTCCTACATTGACCAACAAAGAGGGGGTAATGTGCCTTATATGTACATGCTTCCCTCCATATAGTACGAGGCCTTTTGGGAGCTCAATGGCTTAGGAGTTGGTCGGAACTCCGAAGTTAAGCGAGTTTGGGTGAGAACAATCCCATGATAGGTGACCCACTGGGAAGTTCTTGTGTGAGTTCCTAGAAACAAAACCGTGAGGGGGTGTCCGGCCCAAAGCGGACAATGTCGTGCTACGGTGGAGCTGAGTCTGGGACTCGACAAAATGGTATTAGAGCCACTATGCCGTGTGGTGCGAGTATGCTAACGAGGACGTCGGGCCCCTAAGGGGGGGGTGGATTGTAACATCTCACATCGACCAACGGAAAGGGGGTAATGTGCCTTATATATACATGCTCCCCTCCATATAGCACAAAGCCTTTTGGGAGCTCACTTGACACACCCCGACCCAGAGGTCGAAGCGTGCTGGCCGTCACGTGTGAGTGACGTAGCCAAAAACGTCAGCGGAAGGGTAATTATGCATGAAGTGCAGTAGTGAGAGTCAAAGTCGATAATGTACATACGATAAAGAGTAAAGTAGGACGAAGGTGAAATAGTTAAGTATCACAGAGCCAACCCTAAGTGCAGTCTGATTTAAACAAAACGCTATAATCACAGAAGAACCCTACATAGGTGGTGGTCTGTCAGAACTGCCTCGGTGCCTCGATAGCCGTCCATGTCGTCGCTACCTAGAACCTGGAGGGGCGCAAAACAGAAAACGTGAGTGGGCAAAAAAAAATTCCTTCTAAAACCATTTCACAAAATCCGTACATAACCCCCTCACTGTAAATCCAGTATAATTTCCTAGAAAATAGTACGTATATAAACTTATATATGAAAATATCGTCTAGAAATCAAAACTCATTATCAATCTCAGGAATAGGCCATGTCGATATACCAACACAGAAAAATCATCATCAGGCAAGTAATATAAATCAAGGGGTGTTCCTAGTGTCATGTCAGCCGGAGTCACCTCTAGTGACCTGTACGGCTGCATCTATAGCTCATCAATCACAATCCATCACTATCAATCATTATCCTGCACACGAGTCGGAACCACCTATAGTGGTCCGTACGACAGGCTAGGTGTATAATATTACGCTCAGTGCTACGATCACGTGAAGGCTGTGCGACGAATTGCGGGTCACCTACGAGTCGGAACCACCTACAGTGGTCTGTACGACAGGCTAGGCACCTGCCTTGGATACAAGGTGAGCGTACGGTGCGTGAGGTGAACGATCACGTGAAGGCTAGGCCTTACTCTGGCGGAGCACAAACACCCGAGGTGCAGGTGATGAGCTAAATCACAATCCATCATCATCTCAACTACTAACTATCATAGTCACCAGACTTACCTAGCCGTCCACAGCGCCGGAGCATAATGAATGCAATCATACTCATAACTATAAAATATAATTGGCATACGACATGGCAATTCAATTATAAAATCAGTTCAATTCATAAATAATTCAAATCACGTTTCAGGGAAAACGTCAATTATATATATATACTGAAAACAAAAGCCCACTCACTGGTCTGTCGACGGGTCGTATCCCCCGAGCCTAGCGTGGATGCGCTCGTCCTCTGGATACGTCTCACCTATTTCTGAAACAACTGTAAAATTATTATTTAAAGCACATAAACGAACTACGTAAATAAATTCTCATACGAAGGTCAATTTTGGTATACGAATATACCAACGTGACCTACACGACGTCACGAACGTTATGGTATTTTTAAAATAATTTTGGGGTGTCTCACGCACCCCCACGCGCCAGGGAGCTCACGGGGTCACGCGCCCCCACGTGCACCATCAACCCTGGGCTCGCCAGACTGGTTTTTCCGGCGGCAGGAATCAGGGCAGATTTTCAAACCTTTGTTTCTCACTCGTTTCTCAACCTTTTTGACTCGTTTTTCTTCCTACATACTCTAATTTTAGTAAGGAATAAGGCTATACCTTCCGAAACCTTGAAAAACGACTGGAAATTCCTCGGGGAATTCTTACAAAATCGGCCAAACTTAGAACCGGCAATCTCGACATCCCAACCCTTCCAACGAAGGTCTCCGAGGCTCGTGGGACGATGCTAAGACGAGTAGTGATCTTGTTTTCACCTAAAACGCCCTGAAACAAAAGTACATGAACAGTACCTCAAGTTTAGTTTACGGGTTTGGTACGGTTTTGATGGTTTCCAGTCCTAAAACCATCATATATGAATTCAACCAGTCTCAAGGATCACAAATAGACTTACCTTAGGTTTGATCCGAGTCGAGGGAGTGAGATATGTGTGTGTTCGTACGAAGGTATGTCGAGGGAAGAAGAAATAGAGGTTTCGAGAGAGAGGAAGACAGAACCAGAAGCAGTGCACGTGTGTGTGTGCATGGTGCGTGTGTATGTGTATAATTATAACCCACCAATCATCAGCCCAAATCTATTGGGCTTAATGCTTAAGGCACACAAAATCCAAATTTAACCCCGTCATACCTTCGCTCGAATATAATTAGAGGGTAGAATCGTCATTTCACGTTGCTAAAATATAAAAATCGGGACGGGATGTTACATCACTGACTTCTGAGTTCGTCTGAACTCCGAAGTTAAGCGAGTTCGGGTGAGAGCAATCCCAAGATGGGTGACCTACTGAGCAGTTTTCGTGTAAGTTCCCAAAAACCAAACCGTAAGGGTGTGGCCGGGGCCCAAAGTGGACAATATGGTACTACGACAAAGCTGAGTCTGGGACGTGACCTTGATGATTTTTAACAGCTGCACTCCTTTACCCTATATGAATACAATGAATGAACTCGATCCTCAATTTAAATTTTTACACTAGTGGATACCACAAAATCTTATGTTATACTTAATGGAAGTATGAATAAACTCTTAAATGTTAGTGAATAAACTCTTAATTGTTAGTGAATCTATTGTTTTGATGGGATACGCATTCTACGAAACTAGTTTCAACGATCTAACTGTTAAACATGTTTGTATATACTTCGAGATTGCATAAGCCAAAAATTGCAAAAAACAGACATTCAGAGATCAAGTAACGAGACAAAACTTTTCAACGTTTATAAACGAAAAATCACGATATAACGGTTATTTTAACTCCAATTTTGATGATTTTTTTTATAGCTACACTCCTTGACCCTATATGAATACAATGAATGAACTCGATCTTTAATTTAAAATATTTACACTAGTGGATACCACAAAATCTTATGTTATACTTAAATGAAAGTATGAATAAACTCTTAAGTGTTAGTGAATCTATTGTTTTGATGGGATACACATTCTACAAAATTAGTTTCAACGATCCAACTGTCAAACATGTTTGTATTTACTTTGAGATCGCATACGCCAAAAATCACAAAAAACGAACATTCAGAGATCAAGTAACGGGACAAAACTTTTTTACGGTTATCAACGAAAAATCACGATTTAATAGTTATTTTAACTCTGATTTTGACATTTTTTTGCAACTACACTCCTTGGTCCTACATGAATACAATGAATGAACTCGATCTTCAATTTAAAAATTTTACACTAGTGGATACCACAAAATCTTATGTTATACTTAATGAAAGTATGAATAAACTCTTAAGTGTTAGTGAATCTATTGTTTTGATGGGATACGCATTCTACGAAACTAGTTTCAATGATCTAACTGTCAAACATGTTTGTATATACTTCGAGATTGCATACGCTAAAAATTGCAAAAAACAAACATTCAGAGATCAAGTAATGGGACAAAACTTTTCAAAGGTTATAAACGAAAAATCACTATTGAACGGTTATTTTAACTCCGATTTTGATGATTTTTTTTACAGCTATACTCCTTGATCCTATATGAATACAATGAACTAATTTGATCGTCAATTTAAAATATTTACACAAGTAGATACCACAAAATCTTATGTCATGGTGATCTATGAAAATTGAGGATTTTGTAAAAGGAATAACATGCAAGCTTTGAGTTCCATTGGCAAGGTTTAAACTTTTGAGAAAGGCTTCACAACCTTGAAAACAAAAACTCTTTCATTTTGCATATGCTTGCACATTTAATATTTTGTAATAGACTAGTAGTGTATGAATATTTATTTATTAGGTTCTTATTTTCGAGTGCAGATGTAGTACTTAAGTGACAAATGTGTTTTAATGTTTTGAAGTAATATTTATGTGGCAATGTGTGGTATGTGCAAATTTAAGAAAAAATATATATTTCTTAACGGGTCATAACGTGACCTGACTTGTTAAGGACCTGTTAAGATAACGGGTGTGACACGACACGACCCGTTAAGATAACATGTGTTACACGAAAACGACATGAACATGACAGACATGGCCCCGTTTGCCAGACCTACGCGTAGCTCTATGGGGATCTAGATATGAAAGTCTACATGAAAGTTCCAGAATGATTAAGGAGGTCACTCTACAGATTGAAACATTTTGAGCGAACGTGGTATAACTGTTTGAGTGAATATTTGACAAGTCAGGGCTATGGGAACAACGAACTATGCCTATGCATGTTCATCAAGAAGTCATATTTTAGATTTGCAATCATTGCAGTTTATGTCGATAACATGAACTTCATCAGAACTCCCGTAGAGCTTTAGGAAATTGTCATTCACTTGAAATCAGAATTTGAGATGAAAGATCTTAGGAAAATCCTAGTACATCAATTGAACTACACCAAAAATGTGTTGCGTTGTTTTAATGAGGATAAAACAAAGCTTTCGAGTACTCATGTGGTCATTCATACTCTAGATGCTAAACGACATCCCTTCCATCCCAAGGATAATAAGGAAGAGATTTGGAGCCTGATGTTCCATACCTAAGTGCAATTGGTGCTTTATTGTACTTGGCTCAATGCACTAGACTCGACATCTCCTTCGTTGTTAATCTTTTGGCTAGATACAGCAACGCGCTTACACACAGACACTGGAATGGTGTTAAAGATATTTTCTGCTACCTCAAGGGTACGACGGATTTGGGCTTGTTCTACACCCATGAATCCTCGAGAGAAGCCGCCGCCCCCCAATTTTTCCTCGAGTTAATTCTCGCCTTGTTGGTTATGCAAATACTAGTTATTTGTCTGACCCACATATGGATGTCTTTATCATTGGAGACACCGCAATATCTTCGAGGTCTACCAAGCAAACTGTAGTTATGACTTCTTTGAACCATGCTGATATTCTCACATTGCATGAAGCCTCGCGTGAGTGCTTTTGGTTGAGAGCTGCCCTGGAACACATTCGAAGCACTAATGGTCGTACTTCCTTCGTTGACCTTCCTACGACGATCTTTGAAGACAATGGAGTATGTATCGAGTGGTTAAAGAAAGGATACATCAAGGGAGACAACATCAAGCATGTAGCGCCGAAGTTTTTTTATTCTCACCAACAACAACATCAGAACATTGAAGTCAAGAAAATTCGTTCCCATGACAACCTGGCTGATCTCTTTACCAAGTTATTGATCAATTCTACTTTTCAGAAGCTCATCCAAGGAATTTGTATGCGTAAATTATCTGAGTTGAATCGCTTGTAATTCTCTTATTTGGAAGTTATGTTTAACTCGGGGGAAGTATCCTAAAACATACTCACTTGATCTTAATGTACTCTTTTTCCTACGATTATAAGCATTTTTTTTCCATTGGATTTTTGCTACCTAACGAGGTTTTGATGAGGCACTTATAAAACCCCTCCCCAAATTCTTTGTAATTTTGTACCAAATATTGATGAAATGACAATTTTAACCCCATAATCCTACCTTATTCGGATCCTTTTTCAGATTTCTCACATCTCTCCGTCTGCCATGTGGCAGCCCACTAACTCATCCCTATCTCTCTTTTTTCCCCTGAGTCAACACTCTCATTTTTTTCTCTCTCTTTCTCTTTCTCTTTCACACACACACACACACACACACACACACACACACACACACACACACACACACACACATACATTCACACTCTCTCGGACCCTCTCACTCTCCTTTTCCTGGCGACACCTAACGATCCAACGACGTCACCACCACCACCACCACACTCGCGAGGACCTTCCTTCCTCTTCTATCATCTCTGTAAGCTTTGGGGGACCTAGATGACACCCAACTCAGGTCCAGCGAGTTCGCAAGTCTCGAGCAAAGATCTAGCCACCATTCGACATTATCAAGGTATGAAATCCCTTCCCTTCATCCATACTTTCTTTTTGGCAAGGTTCTAAAAAACGCTAGGCGCTAGTCGGGCGGCGGGCTAGCGCCTAGCGCCTAGGCGGCTAGGCGGGGTCTAGGCGGGCGCCTAGGCGGCCTAGGCGGATTTAGGTAAATTTCTTGTATATCTTCTAAATAAGTGAATAATGATACTTACAAAAAAATTATACTTGTATGAAATCCATTAATAAGATAATAAATAATGATAAAATGCAAAAAGAGTATCCAACAAGTCTAAAATTTTAAAACACATTAAGCTTATATGCCATATAACCATGGTGAGAAGTATTGTAGAATGATACATGTACAACAAGTTCACAATTTTAAACCATTCAGACTTAGATAGGAATTTTTTTATTTTTTAATTTCATTAAAAAAAAACAAAAAAACGCCTAGCTCCGCCTAGCACCGCCTAGCACCGCCTAGCTCCGCCTAGCCCGCCTAACCCGCCTAGCCGCCTAGCCCGCCTAGTCCGCCTAGCCCGCCTAGGCGCCGCCTAGCCCGCCTAGGCGGCCGCCTAGAGCCCATCCGATTTTTTCAACCGATTTGCACAAAAACGCCTCGGGTCACCACCGCCTAGCGCCTAGGCGGCCGCCTAGGCCCTTTTTTAGAACAGTGCTTTTTGGTAATTAGATCGTAGGGTTTAGTGGTTAAACGACGCGATTAGAGCTTGGGAGGCTCCAACTTTCTTCCCTGGCAAGAAACGGGTCGGCTAGACCCAACCCATGGAGCCCAAACCCTTAGAAATCCCAAAACCAAAACCCTTGTTAGTTTAGGCCTTTGGGTCGTATAAGACTCGGGCCTTAGGCCCGTTAACCCCAAATCCAAACCTATTTAGTTTTTATTTATTTTCTTTTTAAAAAACCCAAAGGCACTTGGGCCGGGTTTTCAAGCCTAAGCTCTTTATATGCAACCTAGTGCCTTCAGCCCGTTAAACCCAAAACCTTTTTCCCTTAGGCTGGGTTACCAGCCCACTAACCCAAAGCCCAAGCCCACCAAAACCAAGTCCAAACCTATAAGATCCAAGCCCAAATTCGTTCCAACCCATTCCAACCTAGTAGCCCAACCGAGCGTGGAGCACACAAGCCACAGTCCATGGTAGTGCCAATGAATTTTTTGACAACCCAAGGTGGCGCGTGCCCGCCAAAGCCGCCACCTTACGGCGGCACTTGAGGGCGCGTAGGGGTACCTGAGGTCCCCTTTTATGTTTTTCAACATCTTGAATCTATTTATGACGTTCGTTTTCTGAAATTCAATCATTTGAGTATAGTTTTATTAATTAGATCCTTTATGTGCTTAGGTGTAATTATTAGCGGCGTTTCCATCATTCCTATTTCATACGGCTCTTCGACGATGGAGTATCTGTGAGTGGACCCTTTCTGAAATGCATGTTTTAATAATAGAAATGCATACGTGAAAAGCATGATTTAATGGTTACATTTATGAAATGTTTTATAAGTAAATTGGATTTACATTATATGATTATCATGCTTACTAAGAATATTTTGGAATACCATACTTTATCGAAATTATGTTCTTTATAGTCTATATGATGGATGACTATATACTATTTATGAACATGTTTTTACACTTCTTTGTAGTATATATGATAGATGACTATATGCTATGAAGATGTTTTGAGATATATGCACCTATGTTTGGAAAGACTATGTTCGATGATTTTGTGTGTATCTAGTGGTCACTGTTCTGCCTTTGGGCAAGAGAGATATATCGCTTCGAGCTTAGGGAGATATATGGCTTTGGGCCGAGGGAGATATATGTAGATGGCTTCGGGGCCGAGAGATAAGTACTGACTTCGGTCCGAGAGATACTGATATTGATACCACTAGTTAGCACATTAGATATGTTTCATGAAAGGTTTTATGACATTCTAGGGTTTTTGAAAAACCTATTACATATTATGCTATTGAGTTTTCATAGAACCTTGGGTTTAATATGTTGATAACTGTTTCAATATTATATATATATATATATATATATATATATATATATATATATATATATATCAACTTGGTCCACTCATATTTGTTTTGCACTCCCTCATGACGTAGGAACGAGGCTTACGACCAGCGCTACGAGGCTTTCCCCTACCAGTGATATCGTGTCATCATCTCTGCTTTGACATCATTGTAATAACACCTTCCATTGTATTCTGAATTAGATGTATGCTCTAAACATGTCATGCACTATCACTATCTTCACACGGAAATGAATAGTGACCTCTTATTATTTTGCTACAATTTATATGCATGATTTACATGTTCTCAGCATATGCATTCATTAAATGGCTTGCTTCACCCTCGGATGTCGGCCAACACGTGGTCATCCCAATGTCCCCCGGACATTGAGATCGGGGCATGTCAGCACCCATTATGGGATGATCATACTCCATTGAGTTCACTACTTTTGCCTCATTTGACGTTTGTTTTAGACATTATGAATACTTCTCACTTTTTTCCTTAGTCTATGGGTTTTTACCTGCCTTAGGTTTTACCATAGCGAGGTTTTATGAGTTTTACTACCAATGCATACTTTCTTTAAATTTTAGACTCACATTCGCTCGTTGTGTCGATGACTTCATCAATTGTTCTACCTCAACTGTTGAAGACTTGATGCGAAGTTTTGTTTGAGTATTTACACACTCAAGGGGGAGTGTTGTAGTCCAATTAGATTAGGATTGTGATTGTGTGAATCCCAGTGTATCTAGAGATTACTTGAAATATTCTCTTTAGTAAATATTATCCTATTAGAGTTGTAATTCTATGAGGGTAAGAATTTAACATATCCTACCACTATAAATAAAGGCACAATTGGGTGATACAACATACACCTCAGAATAACATCTCTCTCTCTCTCTCTCTTGCCACCGGCCCTCTCCCTGTCTAGTCCTAAATACAGTTCAGTAAATTAGGCCTACAACAATTTACCAATTTTTTGTCTATATATGTTGGTTTGATCACTCAGTGTATCAATTCACGTATTATAATAAGACTAAACGACACAATATTCATGTCGCCACTTCTAGATATATTAATAAAAATTTATATGCTATAAATTGAGTTGAATAGTATGGCCACATTCCTATGTTTCAGATTATCCGAAAAATTACTTCGAGTTCTCGTCTTGGTTGGCCATCTTGACAAATAATACCCTTATACTTAATTACCAGAAATTAATCGGAGAAACGGTCAAAACCGTTAATCTTTTCGTAGAGTACTACATCATGTAAATACATAGATAATTATTGTAATGAAAGCAAAAAATTGAAAGAAAAAAAAAACGAAATTAGATATTAATTTGTCCTTGAACCTCGATGCAATAACCCAATGAATCGTGGAGCATTCATAATTATAGCTTCTTACGTAACTTGAATCGAGTTGAGAAGAAGATATCTCTCACCCAAAGAGGAGACCAAGAAAGCACAGCAAACAAACCAGTCATGTGACCAAAACTAATAACCTTTGGTGGTCTGGGACTCAAAACTTTCTGTGCAACATGCCTAGCAAACACACTACCATCCGTTGCTTTGCTTCCTTGAGAAGCCCTGGCTCTCTCAGCAATGGCCTCCTTGAACTCCTTATATAGTTTCCAATCCTGACCGCCCAACCTCTCTACATTTGCACTCCCAAAATTTGATCTAACGGCCCCAGGCATAACCAGCACAACATCAATACCAAACGGCTTCAGTTCAACCCTCAAAGTATTTGACATTGCATGCACTGCTGCCTTGCTTGCACAATAAGACCCTGCCCATGGTGTTGGCACTTTGCCCACAACGCTTCCGATATTTACGATGCTGCCTTTGCGCTGTGATGCCATGTATGGCACCACTTGTTGTACAAGTCTCAGTTGCCCAAGCGTGTTAATCTCCCAAGCCCTTCTTATAGTCTCTAACGGAAGCTCGGCGAGAGGTCCGGTGCTTCCTATTCCGGCATTATTGACAAGAACGTCGATGCGGCCGTACTTGGAAATAATCGTCTTTACGGCCAATGCGACACTTTCGTCTGAAGACACATCAAGCTCAAGTGTGTCAATGTATTCTGAAGGACTTAAGTCTATGTCATTCGTGCGGTGTGGGATGTCGGTGGCAAAGACGCGGCATTTCTGCTCGGCGAAAGCCTTGCAGTACTCATAGCCAATGCCACCTTTGGCACAACCTGTGACTAGAACAACTTTAGAGTCCGAAGTACTCATGTTTCTTTGATTTCCCTTGTCATTGAATAATGGATTGGATTGCATAAACCTTATATAAAGGCATGCATGAACTGTGTTTATTGCGCCAAGATGCAATTCTTGTTGCTAATTTTATTATATTGGCGTACTAGAATATACTTGAGGGAATATCCTATTTCAATAATAATCGGCCGGCTTTAAATGGACTTGTTTACAATGGTATTTATCGTGAATGAGGATGTCAAATTCTTGATTTGCATATGGCTATGCATATAGCTCCAATCAACAATCGTAATCGGCTATCATAGCCAAATTTTAAATTACATAGGTTGTTTGGGCCTGAAATTCAGAATCTGAGCCGAGAAAAGGCGAGGTCTAGAAAATTGGAAAAAAAAAATATAGTGACACAAAAAGGAAGGAACAAAGTGCAAATATGGGGCAGGCAGCTTCTCGATTATAACTCAGACTACAATGTTAAACTGTACAGTCCAATTCGAAAGTGGAACAATTTACAAAGAGATGTGGGATTGCTTCGTTGACCTAAATATTAGTGAAGTTTTGGCAGATTTTCACACTTTCATTTTAACAAGAAAATAAAAATTAACATATATAAAAATAAATGAAGAATATGTACATATAAAATAAGATTGTAAAAATCGATAGACTTATCACAAATATTATCGGTGATTGGTAGTTGGAATTGGTGGCTAAGGGAACCCTAATGGTATCGGTGATGGGTAGTTTCACTAGAGTTGTGCTTGTGTGTATATAAATGTAAAGTTAAGGTCTATGCACATGTTACTACACATTTTATTCTTCTTCTTTCCAGCCACCACGACAACGACATCAAGAACTTATTGAGGTTTAATGAGTATTTTAGTCTGGTGTTTGTAGTTGCTTATGATTAACTAGAAGGTTTACAGATAAAGATCTCTTTCTAAAGGATGTTTTAGTACGTCCAACCGAATCTCACATTCATCATGCAGAAGAAATCACAAATGAGTCTGGTTGATACAAAATAACAAGAAAGTTCAGTTTTTTGTGAATGGTCGTGCATACATGTTATCTGTCCATCAGAATAAACTTCTTTAATGTGAACTAGCAATGCTAATAATTATTTAGTCCTTTATAGTAAGTTTAGAGTAGTGAAAGAAATGATGCACATCACCAAGGAAGGGGATGTTGTGATATTTGGTAGACCTGGCATCCGTGTCGTGTTTCCCGTGTTCGTGTCGTTTTCGTGTCATAACCGATATCTTAACATGACCCAACCCGAAATCGACCCGATAATATTAATAGGTAATATGACCCGACCCGTTACCCGTTAAGAAAAATATATTTTAAACCAATAAATAATCAAATGAAAAACATAATACTAAATAAATATATACATACCATATTATCACATTCAAAACATAAAAACACATTTGTCTTTCAAGTATTACATATTTACATACCCGAAATAAGAGCATAAAAAAAATAAAAAAAAACATTAGAACATTACAAAATATCAAATGTTCAAAAGATTTGCAAAATTAAGGGAGTTATGTTTCAAGGTTTGGAACCTTGCACATTTTCTTACAATCAAACTCTTCAATTTTCATCAATCACCATATGAAATGGTATTAGAACTTTGGCTTGATATATTGTCTTCAAGAGTTATATTGATGATATTTTCAATAAGGCTTTCTACATTAGCACTCTTTTCTCATTTATTCTATAGCTATTGTTTAAGTAAAGTCTTTAATAGTTTTTTAATTAATGTAGAAGTGTGAAAAATATAGAAAAAATATATATAAACACTCGTAATGACAAGCTTCACAACTTTCATGAAAGGCTTAACTTTGAAATGTGCCACTATAATCATATAAATCATAGATCAAAATTTAACTGTTGATTGTTGTTTACATTTATGCTTCAGTTTTCTCACCAAATTTTGTTTTTTTCAGATTTTGTTTTTTGAAAATATGATTTGTTAGAGGATATAGGAAGATGAACAGTTCGAATCGTTGATATTATGTTCAGAGTTTTACTGTTAGTGAAAATATTGCTTGGTGTTTATAAAGTCTCTACAAACTATATAACATCGACTCATATTTTAATTAACCATAAATATCAGAACGTGATATCAAAGATCCGCACCGTTCATCTTCTTACATCCCCCAGAAGATCATGTTTTCAAAAAAGAAAATTTTAAAAATGAAATTCAATATAAAGAATAAAGCACAAACGACAATCGACGGTTAAATACAAATTTAAGGTTTATGGATTATAGTGTCGGATTTCAAAGTTGACCCCTTCACGAAAGTTGTAAAACTTTTCACTACAAGTGATTGTATATATATTTTTTACATTTCTTACACTTCTACAATAATTATTATTAATTTTATTACTTTTACACTCAAAATATTTTTTAAAAAAATACTATTTATGACTGTTTGGAGGGTTTTAAAAATCTAAACGATAATCTAAATGAAATCATTGTCTACTCATGGAGAATGATGAATCTCGAGTGTTTATATATTCTTTCACATTTTTCATACTTGTACGGATGTCTTATTGCCTATACTATACTAGTTGATTTTAATTTTGGACAACAACATGTTAAGTAAAATTTATCCTATTAATGATAATAAGAAACTCTCATAATAAAAATAAATAAATGAATAAAACTTAATTTGTTTTAACTTATATAGAATAATAATACAAAAAAAATATTTAATATAGAATATACTAATATATACAATATGGCTATTGTATTTTAGAATAAACTTTTTAGTAATTAAACTTTAAAATTATAATTTATTTTTCTTAACGGGCTATCCACGTGTTACCCGTGTGTATACCTGTTAAGAACTCGTTATTAACGTGTTCTTAACAGGTCACCCGATAATGACCCGATTAGTTATCGTGTTGACTCGAAACCCGTTATTTTCGTGTCGTTTTCGTGTCGTGCCACTGTGTCGTGTAAGAAACTGCCGAGTCTAATTTGGCATATGAAAAAGTGAAGTCGAAACAAAATCTAAATAAGATTTGCAGAGAAATGGCCAAAAGGTCAGGGGTCAAAAGGAAAAAAAAGTATAATACCCTTCTTACCGTTTCGAGAGCAAGACAATACCCTTCTCACCGTTTAAGTGCCCCTCCTACAGTCCTCCATTAACCAATCCCATTTCTCTGCAAATCTTCAAAGCCCCATTACTCTCTCTCTCTCTCTCTCTCTCCCACAAAGACACGAAAAATTGTGTCATGTCACATTCAAAGATTAAGATTCTCTCTCTCTCTCTACACCTACTTGTATAACTGCACAATCTAGAGGCCAAAGTTGATGCTACAAATTTCCTTGACATTTTATTCATTGATTAGGTTTTGCTATTGTATATGCCCAAAGATTTATTCTTCTGCTAGATTTGGGTGGGAAAAAAGGCTGAGTCTAGCATAAAACTCATAGATCTTCTAGGCCTCCCTCCTAATTAGGAGACTAGGAGGTGACCCATTGACCCAACTAGCTTTTCAAATCCACTGATAGGAGAGGAAAATCCCTACATATGCAAGGAAGAAAGTGAGTTCACGTGTATTAAAAGCCATTCTAATTCGATCACTACGATTCTCACATTCCCAGGGGTATGTATATGCGGGATCTTCTTTTTTTTTTCAAAATATGGGAATTAGATGTGGGGCTCACTTTACATCGAATTTCAATGATTTGAACCGTTAGTTTGTAAGTCTCAATTTATAGATCATTTTTACAAAAATTCAATCCAATCCAAAATTATTTGCCTATTTAATTATCAAGATAAAATTTTATTGTTTCTTATATAACAAAATATTTGTTAATTTTTTTGAACCCAATTAGATGTTTTAAATATTTCCGATTTGGCTAATATTTTGCAACGATGATCTATGAGGTGCAACTTGAAAAATAGATGGTTTGGATCGTTAAAATTCGATGTCGTGTAAACCCCACAACTAATCTCCATTTTTATTATTTAAAAAAAAATTCCTTCCCTTAAAGACTTCCTATATATATATATAGACAATGGCGAAGCCATGTGAGGGCGAGGAGTGGCGGCCGCCCCTCCCCTCGTTGGAAAACAAGACTGGAGATCTGTAAAAATCGGTGTCTGGGACTGGTTCTATAGCGCAGCAGTAGAGCTGATTCTTTTTTTCTTTTTTTAAACCTTCAGGCCAAAATGGTGTCGTTTTGGTCCTGGTAACAAAAATTAAAAAAAAATAAAACGAAACGACATTGTTTCTATGTTGAAAAAAATAATATAGGGTTCCCTAACTTCACTTCAGACTTCTCTGTCCCCCGTTCCCTCAATCTCTCTCTTTATGTTTTTTTTTTCTTTTCAACCCTCCAATCAGATAGCAAGGTGCAGCAGCGTTGCCTCCTTCTTCCCAGTAGCAATTAATTGACTTATTTATTGATTAATTAATTGAATTATTACATAATGTATACAATTATTCATATGATTAGTTAAAATGAATTTTTATTTATTGAATAATTTGTATGCTTATTGGTATTGATTAATTGAATTGTTGGTTGGATTAGTTATTATGCATATTACATTCATGATATGGACCTCATGAATCTTCCAATTCAACTTAACAATTACATTCACTATATGAAGATGCATAGTGAGTTTCCATCATTGAGAGGAATTGGTGATCATCCAAAGGAGTTTGTGAAGACTGGGAGGTATAAACTTCTTACATTGACTTTGGTGTTACTAGTTGCAACCGCTTCGGTGCAGAGAGATTTTTCTGCTATGAAGATTGTGAAAACACCATTGCATAACAAAATGGGAGATTAATGATTGAGTGATAGCATGCTTGTTTATATTGAGATAGATGTATTTGCTTTTATTGATAATGAGCCTATTATGCGATGTTTTCATGATATGAAATCTTATCGGCAACAATTGTAATTTGTTTGTATTGATAAATTATGGAAGACATTACTATATAAAACGATTTGGTTATTGCTATTCTTTTGAACCTTGCACTCTTTTAACTTCGCCTCTCCTCCCGTCGATTTCTAGCTACGGGTTTACACCTCTTTTTTTTGGAGTTTTAATGAAAAGGGCCTAGAACTATTCATTCTTAATCAAAAGGACATTTTGTGTATGAAAGGTCCATAATGGGTCAAGCCCTTTTCTTTATTTACTGTTATGCCATTAAAAACGGTCCACAATGATGTTAACATTTCTGTCTAGAAATACATTATTTTACATGATGTTATTCAACTTATGCTAATTTGCTACCAGCTCTTCATGCTTCCATCATATTGTCGATGTTTTGTAGCTCTTCATCTGTCAAATTGTTCCAGTACTGTTCATCGCCTTCTACTAGCTCCGTATCTCTTTCTCTGTCTTCTTTTATCTTGTAATACATCTCTGTTGTTTCTCCTTTAAAATTTGAGGCTTTCAGTAGGGTTGATGGCTGAGTTTTGTCTTACTATAAATATGCATTTCTTATTCTTCTGCTACTAGCAACATATCATACCTAAAATCTTAAAAGTCGTCTAAGGCGAACATTTGGATTCCTCTAAAATTTAGAATATTTTTGTATGAAGGAGTCCACTTGTGTGAGGAGATAGGGGATAGCCTAAAGGACTCTTCATTAATCATGGCTATATGCCTAGCTTTTTCCTTATGTATATGTGCATATCAATCTGGAGGACTACTGATAATACTTATACAAATTTCTTTCCACTGTCCTAGATAATTTTTTGCTACTTTTGTAAGCTTTTTAGGGAATGATCCTAATTGGGAATTATGGTTAATAAAGATTTTATCAAGATAGCCAAACTCTAATAATAAGGCTGGGGTAACTTCTACTACATTATGCTTTTTCTGATGCTCATAACTACAATGCCATGGTCTAAAATCTTTCATGTTAATCCTGGCTACAGCTATGCTAACTTCTAGTTTACAAATACAATTCTATGTATTATCACAAAGACATGGTTGATACATCTTTGTAATAATATCCATCCCTAGTTTTGGATCAAAGATGGACTGATACAAAGTACATTGTAATTGTAATTGTAATTCTTTCATGGACTGTGATGCTTTGCTCAAGATCTCATTTTGCATATCTAGTGGCATTAGTCTTAATTTTTCTTTTGAAATTTCTTCTAACAAGATCTCATCTATTATTAAGTCTAAAGATATGTTCCTAAGAAAACTTCATATTTTTCTTGTTTTTCTTTATCACTCAAATGTTGATGCAGCTCCATTTCAATGTCTTCTTCTAAGAGTTCAATCTTAATTTCCTCTATGGACTCATTAGTGTCACGCCCCGAACCCGGGTCGGTAATAAAAACTCAAACCCGAATCCGAAACGTGAGTTAAAAACTTAATAATTAAAAGGAAATTTACACGGGTTGAAAAATGAACTTCTCTTATTAAAAATAACTCCAAAACCTTACAGGTGTACAAAAGTAATAAATTAAAATCCTTACATTTCTCCTCAATCACAATCTCAACTCTTCTAACACCTACCTTGCCAAATGACACTTGTCTTGCTAAATAACTCATCTGTAAAATAATATGTGAGAGGTAAGAAACAACCACCGTCACTCAGTGAGTAGAATATGTAATATGCCAGTCAAGCGATGCCATTTAAAATGTATTGTAAAATAGGATAAAAATAATATCAAAGCTTTAACCACGTAATTTCATATCACATCATCCCTTCACATGTTGGTTATCCTTCATAAATTGTAGCTCACCACATGACCCCTAAAATGGCCTTTCTGCCCTAATGTCCCCGTGTGCAGCTTACATTTATCCTTCGGATAACCCAACACTAAAGTTCTCATGCTCCATGAACATCTCAAACAATTCACTGATCAGTATATATAATAACTCTGAAAGGACTTCACAAAATCCAACATGCTTGACTTGAAATAGATAGAGATTTATAAATAGATAAAACCCACAATAGTTCGTGGTTTTCGTTTATCAGAAAATAAGAATACTTTGAAACACATTACATAAACCACTCACATTGATAATCGATGATTTGGCAAGACAACCCAACTAACATCTCCACAGACCTCAAACTCTCTAACCCTAAACTCTCTTTCTTCTCTCAGAAATATATATAAAGTACGTGAGCTCTTAAGCATGCACCTGCAATGCTAGCTCCTTTCCAAAAAAACATTGGAGCAAAGATCCCTATTTATACTAGTAGGAGACGGTTAGCACAAGACTCTAATTGGTTGGTTTAGCGGCCACACAATGGTGGTATGGAAGGTGTCAACCAAATAAGAAAAAAATGGTACGGTGCAGCCACCTAAGGTTATTTGAAGCCACGTCCAAGTCATAGCTTGGAACACTCAGCAACTAGATTGCTTATTCACTTCTAATACATCACATTACCTCGTATTGCATGGCCTTGTTAAGCCATCTCCTGTAACCTACGTGGCTGCTAAAGACAAAGATAATAATTTAAAATGGGACATATTATGTGATAATTGATCGCTACCTACATAACGTCTAACTATAGTTTAATCTAATAACTTTAAATAATATATAAAATTATGGGATCTCACAATTAGCCTCTTGCTTTATGGGTTCAATAACTTCGTTTTCTTTATTCTTATGCTGATTAGCTTCTAAACCTATTTTTAATTTTCTTTTCAGGGTGTCACTTGCCTTTTGCTGCATTCTAAGAGTTTGGAGTTCTTGGTTCATTTTGGCAAACTTATTAAGTAATGACTCATGGTCTCTAGAAATGACTTGAAGGTTGAGCTTAAGGGAATTAATCTGATGCTAGCTTTGGTGGAAATTAAAATTAAAGCTATTAAACTTTTGTTCTAAGGCTCTAATTAATTTTTCATGACCTAACCTCATGCATGGCTGTTTGATTTGGATATTCCAAAAATTATCTAAGAGAACCTGTTGCTTATTAGAAAGTTTTGGTACCCTTGTTCTATACCTCAGGGTTGGATTTCTGATTTCTTCAACAATATTGCCATTAACGTTGAAAGTGGGTATTGGTGGTGACGTTGGTTTGCTTATTCTATTTTGGAATTCATTGAATGGTGGAGGTCCATAATACATCATTATGCTACTAAAAGGTGCTCTTCTGCCTTGTGGTCTTGTGTTGTTTTAGGATGATGGTTCACGATATTCCATTCATGTTCAACAAATTAATCTTGATAAGATATTAGCTAATGTATTGTCTTTACCTTTTATATGTTCAAAAATTGGTTTAAAACCATTTTCTGTAATTGAATCAACAAAATTAACCCATCTTCGAGCTGCCTGTTTATTAGCATGTATCTTATTATAATGAGAAACTATATTTTGACAATCTGTTCTAATCGTAAATACTTCATTATGTAAAAATAAAGAGAATGCCTCTAGTGAGTTAATTATTCCTAAATTTTTTAAATCTGTTGATGGTAATCTTGACTGTACATCACTAAATTTTCTTGATGAATATTTACAAACTTGTTCTTCAGACTTTGGTGGCTCCTTATACTTTTTCTGGTATAGTATATCTGCCCATCCTAATGATGAAGTATCTGTTTCAACTATTTTGTAACTATCATCTAATGGTAATGTTAATGGCTTAAGTTGAGTAATTTCTTCCTTTATATTTTGAACTAATTAAATATCGTCACTATTAAAATATCTTTGTTCTGTTTTGCTAGTTTTACTACGTAATATTGCTATTTTTCTTCCTAAATTAGGGATAAAATTTCTTGCATAATTTAATCCTAAAAATGCTTGCAACTATTTTTTTATCTTCTAACGTATCTGGAACTTCTAAGACCTTTTTAGCTATATAATCTTGTAATTGTATTGTACCTAACTTAACATATATTCCTAAGAATTCTATATCCTACTTTTCTAACGCTATTTTATTTTTGCTAATAACAATATCATTTTTAATAAATTCTTGTAAAACTATCTCCAAATATCATCTACATAAACACTACAAAATTTATCATATTTCTTAAAAATTTGGTCCATCTTTCTTTCTTTGAAAGATCGATGGAGCATTTTTAAGTCCAAATGGCATAACAAGCCACTCAAAATGTCCCTCTGGACAATTAAAAGTTGTCCACTCAATTGATTCTTCTGCTAATCGTATTTGCCAAAATTCTGATTTACAATCAAATTTTCTAATTACTCTCTTGAATTTTATTTATAAGCTCATCTTTATTTGACAACTTATAACTATCTTCATATGTATTATCATTTAATCTTTTGTAATTATAAACTATTTTAGCCTTATCTCTCTTTAACTCTGAATGTTTTCTTACAATAAATGTTGCTGATCTATGTCTAGACTTGGAAGGTCTAATTACTTTTAAATTTAACAACTCTTTTATTTGCTGCTCAAACTATTGTTTATCTAATAAACTACAAGGCATATCAGTTGTCTTAATGGCTAAATCTGGATTAATTATATCTAATTTTGATAATATTTTATTTTTACTCCAATGTAACTATGGGTCTTCTCCTATAATTCTAGTTTGTTCTGCTAATTGTAATAATTCTTCTGGTCTATCTAACTGTAATATTTCTATACGGGTTCCTTCTTCTAAAATTGGATATTCATGTTCAAATATTTCTTCATCAAATTCTTCTATATTATTATGCTCATCATTTTCTTTTGATTTTTCTAAATAATAACTACCTTGGCCACTAGACTCTTCTATACTTATACTTTTGTATGATTCTGCAATATTACTTTGGTCAGTTATTGTAAGAGAGTTTTAACGAAACACTCTCGGTATTGCTCACTTTTAACGAAAAACCACATTTTTACCTTTCCCTGGTACTATTCACTATATCTTTAAAAAAGACTTTTCATTAAAAGGAAAGTTTTTTTGGACATTTCGTTAGTTTTCTTTTATTGTAATACCTCTTTTGAAAAATGTTATACTAGGATTCATAAATAAAAAAATTTGTAAACTTTTCAAAAAGTTTAAACCTAAAATGAATGGGTATGTTCCTATTGGTGAAATAAATGTTAATGGTAAATTAAATTGTTATTTTTCTACTTTAATAGACTCATTATTAATGCAATGTGTTAAATAAACTGGTCTTTCATGAAACTGTGTTATTCTCACTGGTTTTGCTAATTTTTGTCTATATTTTTCTGGTACTAATTTTTCTCTTATGACACTCTTTGTGATTCCTGTATCTATCATAGTTGTTGTTTGTATTTTATGTTCTTTTGCTATTTTTATTTCACAATTTATGGTAATTAAAGAACTAAATTTTGGTTTTTCCATACTATAAACAATATTTCCTAATATTTCAGTATTTTCTTGTGATTTTGCTGAATTAATTTCTAATAACCTATTATAATAACACTTTTCACAAAATATTGAATATATATTATAATATTTATTTGCAACTAATTTACTATACTTAAGACATTTTTCTGGCCAGCCTAAATTTATATATTTATACTCTTCTTCATGCTGTTCTTGTATGAATACACACATATATTCATCTAAATCACTATCTAAACTACTTAACTCTTCCGAGTTTAAATCTGTCATATTTATACTTTCTATACTATAAATACTCTTATTGTCGCTTAAATCATCTAAACTGTATATTGACTATATATCTTCATCCTCTTCTAACTTAAACAACTCCCTCAAATGTACTTTATCTCTCAGCTGTTTTCCTAATTTTGGACATTTAGGTCTAATATGCCTAACTTCTCCACATGAATAACATTTACAACTACTCTTTATATTTTTTAATCCAAGGTCTGCCACTTCTTTTTCTATATTGTTTTGGAATATATTTTCTCTTCCTATATGTTTTTGAAGGTCTTATGCTGAAATTCTTATGTTGTTTGTATGGTTTGTATGACTTATATTTCTTTTTATATATTTTTTATGCTTATTCTTCTTATGACAACCACACTGTTGTGGTAAATCTATTTTTTTACAGCTCATATAAAATTGTTTCCTAATTTGTCTCTTAGCTTTTAATTGACTACTCTTGTCTAAGTATATCATATACATGTTGAATTCTAGGTCCTATTGCAATATCATTTTTCTTTGGATGCTTTTGTCATTCATTCCAAATCTTTTCACCTATTGGTCCTTTTATTTTGGTTATAGAAATATCTAATAAATTAATATCACTTATTCTACCTGTTCTTGCTAAATATTTAAAGAAATCTGTTGCATACTCTATATATTGTAAATCACAAATTTGTAACTGTTCTAAATTTCTAATTGCTCTTTTCTGCTCTTGTTCACTTCTTCCATCTAACCTATTATGATATAAAAATTCTTGTTTAATCAAAGTAACAAAACCATCAATATTAAAATGTGTTTTAGCTACCTGATGTTGTTCTGGATTTTGAACTTTCCATGAATGGAAATAATAAAAAACTAAACCATCTAAAGTATGCTCAAAATAATCTAACATATTTTGTGGACTACTAAAATCTAACATTAATGCCGCATGTACGCAACCTTTTTCTCATCTCTCAATCGTTCTTTCCCAGTCTTGTGGATCTACTTTATCTAAGTTTAATATATTACCTGCTATATTAATTTGTTCTAACCCTCTCAAATATGAAATTCTGTTTTTACTAGGTTTTATCATGCTTTCTTCTATGTGGTCTACTCGTGCTCCTTCATTATAGTGTTCATTTGTTGGTCTAAAAAATTTGATCAATTCTACTTGCGTGTCCTGGATTTGCCACACCTGATGTACTACTTTCTTTTGCTAGATTACATTCTTCTTTCAATTCTAATAAATTATTATATTCTTTTGATCCTAAAATATGTTCTACTCCTATTTCTAAAATTAATTTTTTCATCTCTTCATCTAAAATTCTATGTAGTCCTAAATCATATGTCTTGTATTTTTCTAAGTACTCTTCTTCATCTAAATGATCAATATCTTCTATAAGCTTATCTACAATATGATCAAAATTTTGCTCAACTAAATTAATATCTAAATTATCAAAAGCCATATGAATACTCTCATTTTCGATCTCGCTCTCATCCTCTTCTATTTTTTCTAGTTGCTTATAATTACTAAACCTAATTGTTGCATTTTCCATACTAGTTTCACATATTTGTACTTTATCTGGTTGTTGTTTATTTCTTGTCTTGTAAATTAGGTAATATCTACTGAGTTCTTTCTAAAAAACTATTATCTACGAGTTTTGCTTCTATCATATTCATGTGTTTACTACCAAATGTTTGAACTAAATTTTGAAATTCTAAATTAAACTTATGATTATATTTATTAGACACTTTACCAATATACATTAAGCTAATACACAAATTTTTATAATCTCCTTTCATATTATAATTTTTTTTTCTTTTGCTTACTTTAATATATTTACTAAACTCATTTATGGTCATAATATAATATGGAATACATCTTATAACTGCTAAGTTTGAACTTAAGTCTACTTCAGCTATTGCTATTACTGCTTGTTGGTGCTTATCCCATCTATCGTCATATATGTATACTAATGCTTTTGTGCGTACTTGTGCTCTGGTTAATCCTGTTATTCCAATTAATATTGTTCCTATGTGAATCTAACTGAAATGTGATTTTCTTAAATGCATAACTGCTTCCTTACAAATTAAAGTGTAACTTCTTTATCAATACAGCTAACTTCATGTTAATTGATGCTACTTACAATTCTACATCTATTTTCAAATAAACCTAATTAGTACAAATTATATTTATTTTTATGTGTTCTCTCAAAACCTCTTCTAATAAATTCTTGTGCTTCTTCTTCATTTGGATAAATATTTTCAGCTCTAACTACTTTTTTTCCTTTTTTTCTAAAGAGTTCTATTTTCTATTATCAAAAGGATTTAACTTACGTTTTCTAATATTATTATTTTCACTTAAAGTTAAATTTTCTAATTTATCTAACAAAGATGGTGGAAGTGATGAAGATTCGTTATGTAAAACTTGATTTATTTCTGCTATTTGTTCTTAATCTTGGTCTAATTTTTCAGCCAAACTTAAAACTAATTGAATAATCAAATTATTTTGCCTAATGGGAATATTACTACTAGGTAATTGTGTTGAATAATCTGTTAAACCTACTGGTTCTTTATCTAACTTACTAATTTGTTTCAAAGCTTGGATATATTTTCTGGTACTTATAGAATCGGTCATTAAACTAATAATCTATCTATTTTCTTATGCAACTTATCTGCTTGTTCACTCAACTCTTTTTGTACTAATTGAATTTTTTGGACTTCTAATTTTAACTACTCAACTATTTCTAATGATTTAAGTTCTACTTGCTTAGGCTTACTATCTATGAGGTTAATAAGCTCTTTTATCTCTCTTTTGCTAGGAAACCTTTGAATATTTTTATTATTATCTTCCAACTAGGATGTAATATAATCTAAATTTTGTCTAATTATTTTTATGGAATTTTTCTAAAAATACTCTAACAACTGGTTTAACAAATGATTATGCTTATTATTTTCTAATTTTATATTTTCTACTTGACTAATAATAAGATCTACAATACTATTGGCTTGTGGATTTTCACTATGCAAAATATGATTATGCTTTCTTAATGGAAAATAACAGGCTAAACTATTTTGGTCTAAGGTTATTTTTCCTTTTTGTGGTTCACTAATTTCTAAATTAAGATAATCTATCATAAACTACAGTCTATCTTTCTCTAAAGTTACGGCTAACTAGTTTCTTAGAAACTCTCTTTCTTCTCTTAGGGTCTCTAAAGTTTGATCTGTTGCTCCTTTGGCTTCTAAAACTTTATGCTGCACTTGTGTGTTATTATATTTACTAATAAATAAAGGATGTTCAAGATAACCAAGATAAAACTTTTGCTTCTTCTAAGTCCTGCTAATTCTTTTGGATATATATGCTAATCTTCTCTTTATGCTAGTTATAGTTGGGTGTCTAGGACAATAAATACATGGTAGTTGTGGTTGGCAAAGTCTACAAGAACAATAATATCTGCTATTCATGCAAAATAAACAAGTGTGATATCAGTTGCGTTAATGACTTCCGTCTTCAATGTACTTTATTATTATAATTATACTATTAAAATGCTAAACTTGGCTCTAATACCAAATTCATGCAACTTGCCCGGTTAAATAGTTGGATGGTCATTATAACAACTAGACATAAAACCTTGCACATGAAACTCGATATGTTTCAGCATGACAGCCACTCACAATGCAGGTATAAGGCCTTAACAGCTGAACTCAGAGGTACGAAGAACTCAGAGGTACCCTGGTTAATGTCCAGTTATTTGTATGGCAAGCATTCAACCATAACAGAGTGCTCGAACAAAGTATGATCGTCAATTTAGCAGGTTAATAATATAACTACAGTAGTGTTTCCCTGTATTGAACTAGAAGTCTAATTGAACAAACACACTAAAGAAAGAAAAGAAAACTTACTTAAGACTTGGAGATAGCTTGAATATGTACACTTGAACTTTTATTGATATACAAAATGTTTACAAAAGAGAATTGTTTACAAGGAAGTGTTTACAAAGGATGCTAGAAAGGATACGGATGCTTGAGTGTATGAAGATATGAGTATATGGTGAGAGTAGGGTGTTGATGTGTTTTCAGATGTTGAGAGTTATGTGTATTTAGGTGTGTGTTTACAATGAATAGAACTCCTTTTATATACTGAATGAAGATACAATGGTATAAAAAATTTACAAATGAATGGTGTGTATATCTCCTTGGTACTTGTCACTTTACTTCTGTTGTTGCTGAAAATGTCAGCACTGTTTCTGAAATGTGGTCAGACTTTTGCTTTGTTTGATAAGTGCATGTGAACTTGCTTGTCTCCTTTTGCTTTGCATGTGAACTTTCTTGTCTTCTTTTGCTTTGTCTTTATAGATGCATGTGAGCTTACTACATGTCTGTCTCCTGGAGCCTAATTTTTTGTTTTTGTTTTGAACATGCATGTGATCTCTTTTTGAAATGTTTTTTTTCTGGTCTTCTTTCCCATGCCCACTTTGGGTATTATAAAAAAATTGTCCTCATGGTTAAAAGGAAACCTTTTTGGGTGTTTTGGTTAGTTTTCTGTTTTTATTTTATCACTGGATTTACACCTATTAGGACTGTAAGTAGGGTGTTTCTGTAAAGGAAAATTCAAACCCTTTCACATTGGACATAAATGCATTAGGAACGTTATGATAGTAGTGTTTGAAACGTATCGCACATCGTCATGTTTTTTTTTATCTTTTAACACATCAACATCGTATGATTTGGGTTTGTAACAACACCTTAACAGTCTTGTTTCAAATAAGTTTTTTTTTTTTTTTAGCAGAACCCTAAGCCCTATATAAGTCACAAGAGGCTGAATTTGGTTGCACTTTTACTTCTTTCTTAGAGACTCTTCACCCATTAGTGAAGGGCAATTCTACTCGGGTACGGTCATATGTCGTGACTGGATTCTTATTGGTACCCATCGGCACACCCCTCTTTACCTCCACGAATTTATCATTCAATTCATGATATTTGTTCTGCCAGGCATCATCCGCGGCATCCACTGATTCAAAAGTGATGAAGCCAAAGCCCCTGGACTTGCCACTTTCCTTGCAGCATACTATAACCGCATCCGTAACTGTGTCGAACTTGTCAAAGTAGTTCTTAAATTCCTCTTGCGTTAGATTGTGTGGTAAACCTCCAACAAAAATCCTTCTGGCGTTATAAGATGGTTCCGATTGAGCATGTCGGTCCTCTTGGTTTTGGTTTTTCACAGTACTCTTTGGTAAAGCTGTCTTCACATCTACCTACGTCATATAATTTGGAAAACGAAAGACATGAGAGGTCACTATCTAATTTGAACAAAAGTTAGATATGCCAGAAAATAAATGGCAGCAAGATGCACTAGACATGGGCTTTCGAACTATATATTGTGCTTGAACCGGATGCAAGAGGGGCATTGGAGGCTATAAATTCAACTGAGGCTTGCATGTTTAGGTGGCACAGGATGCCCGATTGATGATGCTTCCCTGGTTTTTGTTGTGTGGCAGCGGCGTGATGGTAACAAAGTGGCACACGAGTTAGCAAAGTTTGCTCTTTGAACGGAGGGTTTTTCGTTTGCTCTTCGAACGGAAGGTTTTTCTTCATGGATTGAGGATGCAGCGCCCTGGTTGAACGTAAACCATAACACCTATGTTGGTACAAATTTAGAAAACATAGATAGAAACATACCTTTCTACCGAGGATGATGTGCCCTTCTCCCATGACTTGTTCAGCCACCGATGGGTGAGTGAAGGAAACAAAGCCGAATCCTCTAGGTTTACGAGTAACTTTGTCTACGGTAATCACACAGTCCCTTACTTCACCATACTTGCTGATGTATTCTTTCATGGTAGTTTCAGTAAACTCGTTCGGTAAGTTAGCCACGCACAGCCTTCCCGGCTGAGGTTCCATGGCAACCAAAACCTAGAAAACACACTTGCAGGTTCTCAAAAAATATTACAAGTGATCCGAACGAGGGGTAGGAGAGTCTACCTAAAGTACCTAGAGAGTACTCCTTCTCCTTCAGGTATTAGAAATCATAATGTAAATAAATTAACTATCAAACAGAGTTTTGATAGGATTAGGTTTCTTACCCATCCGCATACACACAAGATTCACCGTTCAAAATATCCGACGGCTCCAGATCCCTGCTGAGGCCATATTTTATTTTTGTTTCCCTTTCTGCTCGACCCAACCAATCTTCCTGCCCTTTTCTGCCATCTTTGAGCTCACCATTTGATCTTTTTTCCCTCATATTAAAGGCCAATTTTGTTCATAAGCAAAAAAGACCAATTTTATTTTGTTATTGGTAGTTTCTACATTTATAAATGAATGATCTTAAGCTCAATTCTCTTCAAATACCAATTCGAACTAAATTATTATGAATATTGAATAGACTATCGACTGTTTTGGCAAGACAATGTAGCACATGGCCACTTCTTACTGAACTGAGCAAATACAGGCCTTACATACTACAATGAACTCCATTCCGTATGGCAATCTATATACTACAGCCAGATAAATGCAATCTATCAGCATACATTTGAATTTTAACTATACAAACGTTAAGACATGAATGGTCGAACAGGCGGACTGTCCGATGGTCTGATTACTCTGCTGCGTGAAATACGAATGAGTCTCTCTATTTCGTATGGAGACTCCACTGGATCTATGAGATGGGAACTTTGCAGCAAACATCGAAGATATCATCCAAAGGGGCATGATCACCTGTCCCTTCGTCTTTCCGACCATACAACAATTGCTTACCTTTGAAGACAAACATCCCTCCCTGATTTATATTGAAAATAAGAAAAGTAAAACGTCTGTTAAAAAAATTTAAGGGTGGGTTGAATCAACGACCACGTCGACCAGGTTATCTGCTTAATATAACTCCTAATAAGATATTATAGAGAATTGATCAAAAGCTTAAACCTGTTGCAACACACTACTTCTGTCCTCTGGAGTGGCTTCAATGGTATAATTCTTCAAAGCTTTCTGAAAAGCCTCAAATCTTGAAAATACCTTTGCCTGCCGTATCATACTTTTCCAAAAATACACAAATATCATAAAAATTACTAGCTGGATTGAAGATAACAAGCGGAAAGCAGGAAACGAACATACACTAGCTGGATTGAAGAAAGTTCGTCCAAGTCCATAGTATAATCCCAAAATATTGTATGCCTATAACCGAAGTGTTGAGTCAGAGTTACATTCACCAGAATAAGAGATTCACCAGTTAACCATACAAAATTTAGCACATTATAAAATGAATTACCTTGCGATCAAGACAAAGTATATATAGAATTTGTTACCTTGAGAAGACAAAAAAAATTACAAAATTTATTACCTTGCGATCAGGATCAGCATAAAGGCTATCCATTGGAAATGGTAACTGAAGATAGGACATCATGGGGAAAAGAATCAGCCCAGAGACCAAGATATAAAGTCCACGGCATCAGTATGCACATATTAAATTAAGAAATCGCAACGATTGGTTTACACATTTAAGGAGAATTACAGGATTTATGTTGTGTAAACTTATTCAAATGCTATGATGCCTTGAACATAATTTGAGAAGAGATGATTACACGTTCTTCTATAATCTGAGCCCAAGTCTCTCTAAACATGTGACGTAGAAACTTCAGACCTACTACTTATGCCAAAGTCCGGCATCCTCAACATGAACCTAAGCAAACTAAGTAATGACATTAAGGTCAAAGTAGGTGTAAATAGCTTTCTCCAATTGGAAAGCATATAAACAAGTATGATCAACCACTATCATGTCACGTGACATGCTTATTTAAACAAACTAGGTTCTGTTCTATGAATTTTGTCAAAAGCTTCCTAAAATTTTGGAACATTTTGAGCATATGAAGAAATCAAGTGATCAAATTAATCAATCATGTCAATGTTTCATCAACTGAACTGTTTCTTAAATGAACATGACAGATGACATGATAGTAGCTAGCCATATGTGATTGCATGCTTCTGATCAAGAAAGTCAAGGAATCAGGTACAAGAAGGGTCTCAATTCTACACATCTTAATACAGCTTTTAGAGTCATTGAAGGCTCATAGGCTTTCTTACTTTTTCTACTTTTGTGAACCGGTTAATATAATAAAAGAGCCCTATTCAGGAGCCATAAAACCACATACTTTTAAACACACCTTCAACCTCCAGATAAGGAACTTTAGATCCTTCCACATTTAAGAGTTGAAGATGCATATCACACACACATTGTACACACACAAACCAACATTAACTACACTGTACGAATTATGTTTGTGTACACACCAACATTAACTGCACAGTGTACGAATTATGTTTCCTGTCATCACCCTACATATAAAACTCTGTCCCCCTTATTCTTATTTCCCTCCAACCATTATCTTACTAACTTCTCTGTTCACTCTTCACCCACTTATTCAAAATCACATAACAAAAGGGACTAGTTTGAGTTTCTTAAGGGCAATAAGTGTCAAAGGACTGTTACAATGGATGAATAAACGCTCAACAAAGACATCTGCTTGATAAACAGATAAACTAGTTCTTCTGATGAGTACTATAAAGAGATGTTACAGGAACCTCGTACAGGTAAATACTGTTCCCAGAAAATATTATGTACCCTTCAACTGTTAAATAAATGGTAATGTCCAATAAACTTAAAACTGTTAGATACACATCTGACGGTTACAAATGTTAAAAAATAAGTGCCTGTATCTGTGACCCATGAACAAGACCCCGAACAGATATTCATGTCAAGTGGCTTTCTTTTGATGATCAGAAAACTAACATGCTTAACGTGACATTAGGTTCACCACTCATATAGATGTTATGTATCAGATATACGGATCACAACCATTTGCTAAAAAACTTAGCATCTCATTCCTTGATCCAACATGTATATGGGATGTATCTGGATGCATACCTGACACGTATCAAATAAAACCATATTGCTGTTTCACGCATACCCATTCTTGTCATGCCATATCCGATTGTGATATTAAATGCATAAAAATGCAGATATAACCGTCAAAAATTACAGCATCAAACACAGCTTTAACAAATGCAACTGAAGAAACGCTGTGGTGACACAAGGAGGAAATTGAAGATACCCGTTCAGCAAGGATACGAGCTTTATCAGGAGTACCAACACCGACTGCAATTAGTTTCACACCAGCTGAGTCGAATCTAGCTTTATTTTCTTTCAAAGATGCAGCAAGTTCCCAACTTCAAAAAAACAAGCACATAAAAAAGTAACAAATCTAGAGAAAACTTAAAAAATAAAAAAACCCCAGATTACAAATATGGTTAAGAAGACTAATTACCAGCAAACGCATCCGTAGTGCCTCAATAGTGCAACAACAGCCACCCCCTAAAACAAAATAAATAAGCAATAGTTTCAAAAATAATAAACCACATCAAATCAAGAAAAAATACAAAATTTTCATAATTTCTGCACATTATTATAGCAAGTATCTTCATAATTTCATTGCTAAAAGCATGTAAAAACATTTTCCAATCAAATTAACAGAAAAAGGTTGCTCCAGAAGAAATTAAAATCACAAAAACAAATCCAAACAATAATTGAAGAAAAAATAGAGAGATTTGAGAGAGTAAAAGTAGAAAAGTGACCTCGTTCGGAACCAAGAGGTCTTTGAACTGGACGGAATCACCAGCGGCGGTGAAAATGCTAACGTCGCCCAGGATCTCGCCGATACTGGGGTTGAAATCCACGGCGGTGCTCTCGGTTGAGGAGACTCTAGGAACGACAAGTCGTCTAGCGCTAAACTGTGCCGTTGATTTCGGGGAGTAGAAGAGGGAGAGAGAGTTAGGATTGTTCGGTGGTGATTGGGAAATAGCGAAGTGAGATGGATGAGAAGGAAGAGAGAGGGTTGGAGAAGTGGATCTTAGAATTAGGGTTTGCGGGGAGGAGATTACGGCCATGGCTGGCTCTGAGAAACCCTAGGGAGCTGAGCGGAGTAGCAGTTGAGTGGGATTTGGATAGAAATGGTGGTGGTTGGGATGGGAGACAAACGACTCTTCCTTTTCTTTCTGTGGAGGGAAATTTCATGGGATAGAACTACCTAATCATGATTTGGTCCAGCCCATTCATGATCAGCCCGGCCCAAAATTTCAGTTTTTCCTAGTAAACGCTAGTATATGATATGTTTAATGTATAAAATTTTGGCTTTTTAACCAAAATAGTTCCTAATATTGGCATAACTCCTCACTTTGATCCATAATTTAAAATTGATGGAAGTAGTCTCCAAATTTGTCTAGCATCAATCATTTTGGTATTTCCGTGAAAACTCTGTTAAATAAGGAGAAAATGACAAAAATACCATCAACTGATTGTCAAATCATTTTGGTCCATCATTTATTAAATTGATGTTATAAACTTCTTATTTAAGTGTGATTGTGTAAATTCTAAATTAGATTCGATTCTAGTTATTATTCCCTATCAGGACTTGTATTCCTTGGAGGAGAAGGATTTCTACACAACCTTATATATGTACCTCCGACCCTCTACACAACCTTACAAACATATATCTCTCTCTATTCTCTCTATGTACCTCCGACCCTCTCTCTCCCTGTCAGATAAAATAGACCACAACACGTTATCAACACTCTCTTACCACTGTGCTTAAGAATCAGACGTGGAAGTTTTTCTACATCAAACCAATTCATCAACATCATCACACAGTCAGGTTCTTTCAAAATAACTGTTTTATCTTGATATTTTTGCAGCCCTAATAGAATGAACATTCACCATACTGCATGACCCCACTTTACGTTTTTCTAATTTTAGATTCTACATAATTTGTGTATGCATTATATTCATAATTGTTGAATTATGTGAATTGATATTGCCATGAATTGCATCATATATCTACTCATGCATTGAATTATATGTTGAATATGCATGAATTTTTTTTAATTTTATAAACTGGAATTGAAAAAAATTAAAAAGGATTTTTTTAGGGTTTCGTTGAAACCTAACCACGTCGCATAGGCCATATTTTTTTTCCCGAACTGAGAAACCCCAACCTAAAGCCTAGACGGCATCACCTCCCTTGAATCTTCGAGTAGCATGGCCTGCAGCCATGCCCAGCCACCACGACTACCTCATCGACTATCTGAAGTCGTCACCGACGAGTCCTTGCCTGAAATTCGATTTTTCTTTGAAACTGAAATTGAAAATTTCTAGGGTTTTACAACGTTGAGAGTTTTTCACTCTCCATTCAAACTTATAGGTTGTCGTCGAACACACGACCTTCGCCGTGAATTTTGCACCACGACACGACCGCCTGAAGCGGTGGCGCCGATATTCTTTTCCAGCGAGTTCACCCAGTTAAAACACAAGCCCGCTTGGGCTTGGCTTGTCTCTCGGCAAAGCTCCAGCCCTTTGGGCTCTGACACTCATTTCAGCCCAACATCAACATGTTGGCCATAGTGTTCCCAGTACACTAGATCTCAGCCGTTGCTGCTGGTGCATCCGTGTATATGTTGCACGGGATTTGCGCCCTCACTATGGGCCATGCCATTTGGGCCTCCATTTGTAGCCCACTTTTGTGTATATGAGTTTTTTGTTCAAAACCTGGCCCGCAAATGACACCAGCCTAATTGGGCTTTGGTGTCCCCCTACCTGTGTTGCACAGGATCTTAGCGCCGCGCTGGTGCATCTGTGTCCTTGCCCACACTAGATCCCAGCCTGTAGATGGTGCATCAGTGCACCCGCAACGCGTTACACCATATAATTGCCCATTTGGGCCCCTTCTTTTTTTGGGCTTAAACTCGCAACCCTTTTTTTTATTACACCTAGGCTTGCTTTCAATCAAGGCCTGTGGTTTGGCCTGGACCATGGCACTAATTTTTTTAGCCCACCTGTGGGCTTTAGTCCATTATTTTGGGCCCCAAGTTTAACTGCCTATTTTTTAGGCCTTATGGGTTTTATTATATTTCCATCCACACTTTAAATTTGCCCCAAAGTCTATATAATTAATTCAGTTATAATTCTAGACCTGAAGTTCTATTTGCATATTTTATTGTTGCATAATTATGTATATATATATTTGTGTTTGTCTGCATGAACATATGAACCTGAAGTTCATAATTATTTTCGAAACCTGAAATTTCTAGAAACATGTATTGTCTAAAAACTTGAAGTTTTCCTTAAAAACATCACCCATGAAAACCCGAAGTTTTTTCATGTAAATTTAAACCAATACATGTCTAACCTGAATGTGCTACTCCTACGTGAATGGACTGATTTTTACGTGAATGGATTGATTTTTTTTCTCCATTGCACTAACCACATTCTTGTCCATTTATTTTGCGATAGGGACATGTCAAATTTGAACAAACTCGACTTCACCACTTTAGAGGTCTCTGGAAGGAACTACCTCAAGTGGATCCAAGATGTGAAGTTTCACATCACTACAAAGAATTTGTGTCCTACCATTGAAGATGAGACTGACAATCTGGTTGGCGAAGCTGAGAAAGCCACTGCCATGATCTTCATCCGAAGACATATTCATGATGCACTGTAAATAGAGTACCTTGCTGAGGAAGATCCACGAGAACTTTGGGTCGCTTTTGCTGATAACTCTGATCACCAAAAGGACATCTTCTTGCCTAAAGCAAGACATGTTTGGCAGCATTTGCACTTCCAAGACTTTAAGTTTGTGAATGAATATAGTTCTGAAGTTTGTCAAATCTAATCTCTTCTTAAGTTCTGTAACGAGAACTTGGCCGAATAGGATCTCCGAGAGAAGACCTATTCGACCTTCTCTACCACTAATATTGTCTTGCATCAATAATATAGGGCTTATAAGTTCACCAAGTTTTTAGATTTGATCTCAATTTTACTTCTCGTTGAAAAACAGAATTAGCTATTAATGAAAAACCATAAAGCTCAACATACTTGGGCGACTGTTGTGCCTGAAACACACTATAGCATGAACCAACGCCCAAAACGCTAACATACGCGTGGTAGTGACGACCAGAAGCCACCATGTCAAGGTCAGCAAAGCCAAGGCCCACTTAAGGGAGGAAACTGAGCCCAGAAAAACCTAACTTCAAGAATAAGGGCAAAGCACCTAAAACCATGGTTGCGGATATGTGCTACTGTTGTGGTTCAAATGACAATTGGTCCCGTGTTTACCGTGCTCCCCAGAAAGTTGTAGCTGAATGACATTATCGTCATAAAAAGTTTGAATCAAACTTTATCCAAGTGGATGAACCGAAAAGTACCAAGATGGAAGTTTCTAACTTTTAGGAGGATACCACCCTTATGGAAGATTAGAATCTTAGACATGAACTATTTTTAGTTGTTATTCAGAACAATAGGCCTGAATTCCACTTAGTGGCCGACCTTTCTTGTTTTTCTGGTTTACTTTTTTAACAATTTCTTTTATGTTTGGATTATTTGTTGGTGATTTGTTTTTGGATATTAAGTTTTATAATTAACATCCTTGAATATTTAAATTAGGATATTTTTTTTTAGAACTTTTATGCATGTGACCGATTCAAATTAATTTTTATTTCTAGGTATGACTAGTCAGAAAGTTAGTTGTTTGGCAGATAGTGCAACCACGCACTCCATTTTACGTGAACACATCTATTTCATTAATTTCATACCTAAGAATGCACATCTGACAACTCTTTCAAGACCATCCAACCTGATCGAATGACACGGTAAGGCATGTCTAATGTTGTCCAATGGTACAATTTTAACCATTGATGAGGCACTCTATTCTCCATGTTCTGGAAGAAGGTTGTTGAGTTTCAAGGACATTAGAGACAATAATTACCACGCTGAAACCTATGTAGAAAATGGAGTTGAATTTATGTCCACCACTTCCTACGAATATGGTTAGAAATGTATTCTAGAGAAGATGGTCTATATACTACCACCATACTCCTTATAAAGAACCATTAAGTGGTTGGCCCAACCATAGGGACTACGCACAAAATTTCACTTTGGCATGATCTTTTGGGACACCTTCGACGAACAACAATACCCTTTATCCTCAAATCATCACACGGGCATCCACTAACCCGAAGTTTAGGTTCGATTCAAGGAATCACATGTCAAACTTGCTATATGGGAAAGCTTATTAGTAAGCCTTCTTATGACAAGATCCGTTTGAATCCTCATATTTTCTACAAAGGATTTAAGGGGACATTTGTGGACCGGTTCACCTTCCCTGCAGACCATTTAGATATTTTATGGTTTTGATTTACGCTTCTACACGTTGGTCACACATGTGTTCTTATTGTTTACAAGGAACGATGCGTTCTCCAAACTGTTAGCTCAGATTATCAACCTCAGGGCTCACCATCCTGATTATCCGATCAAAACTTTTTCGATTGGATAATGCTGGAGAATTCACATTTAAAACTTTTGATGACTATTGCATGTCGGTTGAGGTTGAATTTGAACATCCAGTACCCCATGTTCACACCCCGAAATGCCTAGTAGAAGCATTCATTAAGCGCTTATAAATGATTGCTCAAGCGTTGGTCATATGTACCAAGCCCCGATTGCTGCTTAGGGCCATGCAATATTGCACGCAGTCATGTTGGTCCGCCTAAGGCATGTTGAACCCAACCATATAGCGCCCTTCAATTGGTTACTAGATACGAACCCAACATATCGTATCTGCGCGTTTTTTGTTGTGCGGTCTATGTGCCGATTTTACTGCCATTATATACAAAAATGGGGCCTCAGCGAAGGATGAGAATCTATGTCGAATATGATTCTCATTCGATCATTCGCTACTTAGAACCTTTGACAGACGATCTATTTACCCCTCGTTTCGCAGATTGTCACTTCTGTGAGATAGTCTTCATGTGGTTAGGTGAAGATAAGAACGTCACTGTTCCTGAAGAACGACGTGAATTATCATGGACGACTCCCACTTTGTCTCATTTAGATCCTTGCACCGCTCAGTCTGAAACTGAAGTGCAGCGTATATTAGATCTTCAGAGCGTAGCTCAGAGCTTGCTAGATGCTTTCACAAATCTAGCGCAACTAACAATATCACATATTCTAGCTGCGAATGTGCCTGCAAAGATGGATGTACCAAATGTATGACGGCTTTTCCTCCTAGAGGCTTAGGACCCCATTTTGGCCTATCCACGTACATTACTGGCTAACCAATCCTCTGCCCCTACACATAGGCGTGGCAGACCACTTAGTTCAAAGGATTAACACCCCCGGAAGAAGAAACCCACTGCACAAGCTCCTGAAGAGCCTACCATGAATCCAATTGTCGCCTACTCATTATATCCAACTCATGCGGAAATTCTAGATTACGGAAGCATCCTTGAAGAGACAAATCCACCTTCTGATAATCGTGAGATTTCGGTCCATTATACTAGCTTGGATGATTTTTGGTGTAGAAATGAGATGATCGTCGATGATGCATAAGCATATGCAGTAGCCACTGAGATCATGTTGAGCGATGACATTGAACCTTGTTCCGTTGATGAATGTCGACGTAGAACTGATTGGCCAAACTAGAAACAAGCAATCCAAGTCAAACTCGATTTGCTTGCGAAAGGTAAGGTGTTTGGACCTGTAGCTCCTACTCCTCTACATGTGAAGCCCGTTGGCTACAAGTGAGTTTTCATTCCGAAGTGTAATGAGAAGAACAAAATTGTGCATTACAAAGCTCGTCTTGTTGCGCAAGGCTTCTCACAACGCCCCGGGATTGACTATGACGAAACTTATTCACCCATTATGGATGTGATTAATTTTCATTACCTTATCAATTTGGTAGTTTCCGAAAAACTGAGTATACAGCTATTGGACTTAGTAATTGTGTATCTCTATAGGGATCTTAATACAAAAATTTATATGAAAGTTCCCGAGGAACTTACATTGACTGAATCAAATATTTCTAAACCCCGGAACACACTCTCAATTCGGGTGAGGCGTTCACTCCACGGTTTGAAGCAATCAAGAAGAATGTGGTATAATGGCCTGAGTGAGTATTTGCCTAGTCAGGGATATATGAACAAAGAACTATGCCCTTGTGTGTTCATTAAGAAGTCACATTCTGATTTTGCGATTGTTGTAGTATATGTCGATGACATGAACCTTATCAGAACTCTTAAAAAGCTCCAGACAACTGATGCGCACTTGAAGTCGAAATTTGAGATGAAATATCTAAGAAATACTCGATATTGTCTCGGTCTCGAGATAAAGCACCGTTCGGATGAAGTTTTAGTACATCAATTCAACTACACCCAGAAGGTGTTGTACCACTTCAATGAGGATAAAGCTAAGCGTTCGAGTACTCTTATTGTAGTTCTCTTCCATCTGAAGGAGGATGATGAAGATATTTTGGAGCCTTGAAGTTCTTTATCTAAGTGCGATAAGCGCTTTATTGTACTTAACTCAATGCACTAGACTCGACATCTCCTTCACTGTTAATCTTTTGACAAGATACAGTAATGCACCAACACGCAGACATTAGACTGATGTTAAACACATCTTCCGTTACCTTAATTGTACCACGGATCTTGGCTTGTTCTATCTCTATGGATCCTCGAGTGATGCTGCTCCCTCTTATCTTGAGTCAATTCTCATCTTGTTAGTTATTCCGACACAGAATACTTATCTGATCCACACAAGGCGTGCTCTTAAACTGGTTATGTCTTTACCGTTGAAGGCACCACAATCTCTTGGATGTAAACTAAACAGACCTTAGTTGCCACTTCGTCTAACAATATTGAAATTCTCCCTACACGAAGCAACTCGAGAATGCTTCTGGCTAAGAGTAGTTGTGGGCCATATTTAAAGCTTCTGTGATCTTTACCCCGTCGTTGACATCCCAGAGATGATCTATGAAAACAATGCAACATGCATCAAACAACTTTAAGAAGGGTTACATCAAATGAGACAACACCAAGCACATTACGCCGAAGTTCTTTTTCTCACATCAACAGCAAGAGCATCAGAAGATTGAAGTAACATAAATTCGTTCACAAGACAATCTAGCAGACCTCTTCACCAAATCACTATCGAATGCGACGTTTTAGAAGCTTGTTCCAGGAATTGGTATGCGTAAACATTCTAAGTTGTAACATTGTTAGTTCTCTTTGGAATTATGTCAAACTCATAGGGGGATGGGAGTATCCTGAAGTATACTTGCTTGATTTTAATGTATTAATTTTCCCTATGATTAAAAGCATTTTTCCCATTGGGTTTTGCTACCTAACAAGGTTTTGACAAGGCATCCACCTTGGGTTGATCATATCCCTAATGACGTCACATAGATGTTTTATTTGACTTTGCATTTCTCACCCATTTTTCCTTAGATTGTATTTTGTCCCTACTCAAGTTAGGGTTTTTTGTGAGAATTACTTACTTCCTTATGCAAGTTCCTACCTTATTTGAGACTAGCGTGTTCCCAGAATTAATGTCAACGAGTCGACTTCCTCAACTCTACATGATATCGAATCTACTTGAGTATTTACACACTAAAGGGGGAGTGTTATAAACTTCTTATTTAAGTTGATTGTGTAAATCTTAGATTAGATTTGATTTTAATTATTCTTCTTTATTAGGACTTGTATTACGTAGAGGAGAATGATTTCTTCCCTCCCCTATTACTATAAATAAAGGCACTGTGTAAGGGGAATAACACATCATCTACACAACCCTACAAACACATCTCTCTCTATTCTCTCTCTGTGTCGTCGACCCTCTCTCTCCCTGATAGATAAAAAAGACCACAACAATTGAGATTATTGTTGTCATTTTGGCCTTACCTAATAGTAATTTTCACGGAATGACTAAAATAATTGATAATGTACAAATTTATGGACCACTTTTACTGATTTTCAAATCACAGGGCCTAAAATTTTTGTACATGACATCGAGTTCATATCGCCTGTTAAAATTGTGTCAAATTTGACGCAAAACACACGATGGGCCACGCCAACACCAGAGCGTACCTTTCTTCCCATCTCAAAAGGAACGAGCTTATACGACGCGTCCTCACTACTCTCAAACCTTTCGGGCTTGATACTTTTTTAATCAACCCACATCGTAGGATCCCTGTGTATGGCACTTACATTAATTAACACAATCGTGTCGCGCGGTACAACTAATAAACCGATGGTGCAATCCTCGAATGAATAATGCGGTACTAGCAATGGGCTAGGTGGATGCTACCTGATTAGAGAGTTTCATATACAATGATTCGAAGATAAGGTAGTTTGGAAATGTTAATCTTATGATCTACCATTTACAAATAGAGATGAACAACACTAAATTATACCACTAAGTGGTGAGTTTCAACTTTATTTATCATCAATAAGTGAGGTCTTGTTTCACCCAAAAAAACGTGATGTCTTGACAAGCTGTTTATTTAACACATCATTGAACAAGAGTTGATGAGTAATTGGTGACTCTTGAAGAGAATACACGTCTACAGTACACACATATTTTTATGTACTTTTTTTATGTTTTAGAGTATTCAATACTAAAAGCATTTTAATGGTGAGAATTTTGGTCAAAACACAAAAATTAAGATCTAAAAATTAAAATACTTAACATATATGGTACTTGGGAACACCATAAATGTTTTATATGTTAATGTTCTAATTAGGACGTAGCTAGAGTTTGTTTGAGTGGCCGAGTCAATTGTAGCATTACATGTAAATGAGTCAATATTCTAGTAGAAGCCATAATTTAATTCTAAGCTAATAGAGTAGATAATAGCATTATGGGACCTAAGGTAGAAAAACATTTACATAGGCCACATGCTTTGAATTATGATTCTTCAGCACCTAAATAAGGCTAATATCCACAGAGCATTTTAAGACAAAGACCAGATCTGACATTCGTGTCGTGTTTCTCGTGTTCGTGTCGTTTTCATGTCATACCCGATAACTTAAAGGGTCGTGTCGTGTAACACCTATTAAAATAAACGAGTAATATGACCCAACCCGAAATTGACTCGTTAATATTATCAGGTAATATGACCCGACCCGTTACCCGTTAAGAAAAATATTTTTTAAATAAATAAATAATGAAAATGAAAAACATAATTTGACCCCAAAAAATGTAAAACATAATACTAAATTAGTATATACATAGGAAAACTAATGAAAATGGCTTGAAAACTTTGAGTTTTAACGATAAAGACAAAATAAAGGGTAAAGTGAATTGTATCAGGATTGACTTTTTAGTGTAAAAATGTGGTTTTTCGTTAAAATGAACAGTACCGGGAGCTTTTCATTAAAGTTCCCTATATACATACCACATTGTCACATAAATACTACTTCAAAACATTAATAAATAAAACATTTTTCTTTCAAGTTTACATACCCCAAAATAAAAGTCTAATGAAAAAATATTAGTGCATACTACAAAATAAAAATGTTCAAAGATATGCAAAATGAAGAGAGTTATGTTTCAAGATTGAGGAACCTTGTACATTTTTTACAATAAAACCCTTCAAGTTTCATTAATCACGGAGGAAAATGGTATTGAAACTTATTGACGATATTTTCACTGAGGTTTTCCATTATCCATAAACTATCAATTTAAATTTAACCGTTGATTGTTGTTTACATTTACGTTCCATTCTTCTCACCAAAGTTTTTTTTTTTCTTCGAATTTTCTTTTTTGAAAACATGATCTCTTAGAGGATACAGGAAGATGAATGGTTTGGATCGTTTATATTATGATGAGAGTTTTATCATTAGTGAAAATATAGCTCGAAGTCTATAAAGTCTCTAGAAACTATATAACATGAACTCATATTTTAGTTAACCGTAAATATCGGAATGTTATATCAACGATCTAAACTGTTTATTTTCCTACATCCGTTAAAAGATCACTTTTCAAAAAAGAAAATCTAAAAAATGAAATTTGGTGAGTAGAATAAAGTGTAAACGACAATAGACGGTTAAATTTAAATCTAAGGTTTATGGATTATGGTGTTAGATTTCGGAGTTGGCCCCTTCATGAAAGTTGTAAAACTTGTGATTACGAGTGATTTTCTTCAATTCATCCGATCCGATGGTCAAAAATTAGAAGGGTGTGTGAAAAGTAAAATGGGGTGTGTGAATATCACACCCCTTTATATATGCTTTCACATTTTTCAGACTTATACATTAATGATTATGAATTTTATTTATTTTGAACTTCCTTAAAAATACATGAGGGTTTGTATAGTTTTAAAAATTCATGTACGCACCTTTAAAGCGTAGAGGATGCGATTAAGAGTGCTTGCATATTTTTTCACATTTTTTGCACTTGTAGATTAATTATTATAAATATTTAAATGTATTTGGTATTTTTAAATTACTTGATGTTTTTATTTTTAATGTGTTTTATAATTTTTTAATCTCACTCTTTGCTCATAATATTTTATAAAATAAATAAATAAAACTTAAATTTTAAAATTTATTTAGAATAATAATACAATAATAATTAATGAACAATAAATATATATATATATATATATATATCCACTATATTTATTGTATTTTATAGTAAGTTTTTTTTAGTAATTAAAAAAAATTAAAATCATCAAAATAAATTTTTCCATTTCGTGTCAAAACAGGTTACCCGCGTGTCACTCTCGTGTTAACCTGTTAAAGACCCGTTATTAACGGGTTCTTATCGTGTGACTCGATAACGACCCGATTAGTTATCGTGTTGACCCGAAACCCGTTATTTTCGTGTCGTTTACGTGTCGTGTAAGAAACTGTTAGGTCTAACAAAGACCATGATCTTGGATAAAACAATAGCGTGTTATTTCATCTTTGTCAATGACTTTTTGGCAAGTCTATTTAACACCCCCACCCCCTTCTTTTGGTAAATTGAAACCAAAATACGGACGAAATCGGACAGTAAAACTCGACCTAATCAATTCGAAACCAAGCCTCCTTACAACTCACACCAAGGGCAGCAGTAAGCGGCCATACCTCTTGCTATTGACCAGTGGTCTACCTTTTGCACTTCTGAACAAGTTCTTTCTTAGTCTCTCTCACTATGCGAGTCTCTCCCGCTTTCTTTGTCCCTAGGGGTCCGGGATCAAGCCCATTAAATTTTTTGAACCATGTATAGTATAGTGGTGGACAAAAATAAATGATGAGGAGTACTATGAATCAGTACTAGCGTCTTACAAATCGTATGAAAAACCAAAAGTATTTGTACTTTCACATATGTTCTCAACCTGTTCCGAAACAACCAATGCATATTTTGGTCATGTCCCCTATCTCTTAAATCTTGCTTACTCCCATTTCCCCTCATTGCCACTTGCCTAAATGGAATCAACGCACCGCCCACCCTACCAATATATGATACATGAATAAGATCAAAATCCCCAGATCAAACCCCTTATTACTTACCCCAGGTCCCTTTACTTAATCCTGAATTTTTGCGGTTCTGAAAGCGTTTTGGTTTGAAATCGAACCGAGAGCTAAAATGACGGTTTGGTTTCAATTCCTAACATTTGGTACTGAATTGAAACCGAGCCTAACCACATAATATAAAATATTATTTAATTTGGTTAGCAAATTAGGTGTTGGGTGTAATTCGTTATTTGGTGGAGTCCACACATGAATTTGGATTTGGATACTTGAATTTTAGTATTGTGATTATTGGTTGCTGTGATTTATTTTTTTACTTTGGATTTTGAAACAAATCTAAAAGAGATTTTCTTGAATTTTAGTACAAGACTGGGCAAGAGGGACCCAGAGGTGATCCCAGTCCTTAGTACAATGGTTATCAATTTTGGTTTTACTTGCTGGAAACTATTTTTCTTTCCCATTTGGGGGCCAAAACAAAATTAAATAACCATATAAAAATATATATAAAAAAAAGTTGAGAATCCCAAATCAAAACAGGTCTATAAAGTAAATCCAAATCTTTAATTGGCCTGTAAGTTAGGCTCAAATCGAAACTAAAACCTTTTAAAACTAAATCGAACCAAATCAAAAAATTCAATTTCACTTCAATTGCCATTGTCAAGCCAAACCGAATCAAACTATAATAAGTTTCCATTTTAATTTTACCTCAATACCGAACTACATCAAACCATACCTACGCCTACCCTAACCTATTCCATGGTCAGCAACTCAACTAATAAAATTACTACCTACTCATGCTGCTCATTGATTAGGAGTGCGTCTTAACAGTGGCATTTATGGGGTAATAAACAGTAACACACTGCTCATTTCACCCCCGCATAATGTCATCACACTTAATACAAAAAAATAAACCCATGACGTCCGTTTGTTGACCAAAAACACACCCTATCGTTGTAGTTGTGGCTAGGAAAGCGATGGTCCCACTGTAGTTGTCGGAAGCTAATTTGTCCGGGTTGATATTTACTTCAGTGTTGACCGCATTTAATTTTTTTTCAATAATACGATCGATTTTTTTTATAAAAATATTAAGAAAAAAAAACAGTAAAATTCTTAAGTTTAAGTTGAAATTGACAAATATCGTTAATATTTTTTACACATATGTTAACTATCGAAGAAACTCTTATATTTTGTCCAAATCAATGTTTGACATTCTAAAGTTTTATTTTAAATTTTCATTATTTCCATCGAAATCAACTATTATCGATATTAATATTTATATATCCGTCAGTATTTCTACAAATTTGCATATCGATATTTTCACTGATACCAATATTTTAAACACTAAGTGTTACTTATTACTGTTTAATTATATTTCTCTTGATAAGTAAGACCTTGCATAGTGGTCGAAAATTGAGTGTGATATAGTAATATAAAAATTAAGAAAAGTGTTATTAGCACCCCAAAAATCTCATTTTACACTCCTCACACGTGTATTTTTTTTCTTCTAAATATAGAAAGTAGGGGTGGGCACTTGGAACCGACAACCGAAACCGAAACACAAATCGAATTGGATCGCACCGAACGGTTTGGTTTTGCGGTTTTGAAACAGTTGCGGTTTCAAAACCGATCCGCGGCAAAGAAAACGGTTTGGTTTCGGTTTTGGGTTTTCAAAACCGCACTGCACCGAAACCGAAACAGCGCCATATATTTTGAATGTTATGTTTTAACTTTTAATTAGTTCAACTACACTACTACACTAGTATTCGAGTCACCATATTCACCTGTCTGTCTGTCTGTCTCTCTCAAAACTCATCTTCATCTCTTCCACAGTATGTGCTAGTATTTGATGCTATTTTGCTGCGTTTTTCTCTACTCCTTCCACTAATTACTGTTGTTGGAAAATACTTGGCAACTTCCAGTACTACAGCACGCATCTGCCGACATATGGAACATAGTCAATATAATTAGGGTGGATTGAGTCATATGTAAAAACAGGAATGTTGTTATCAAGAAAATTAAAGACTGGCCTCATCAGAGATCAGACATGAAGGCATGGTCAGGATCATCAACAATTGGTGAAACTTGAAAGGGTCCCATCGTAGTCTAGGAAAACAACCATCCTCTTCCCTTTTGCTATTTTCATCATCCGATCAAATGAACCCAATGCAAAAGAGTGCTCAACCTTAACATATAACACCCAAAAAGGAATTATAAAATAAAAACGAACAAGGATATATATGGTAAGAATTGTCATAAGATCACCAACTAAGTCCAAATGGCTAGAACATACCACCCAGGAATTATAAGCTAAATTTGAGGAGAGTGGTTTATTAGAGGTAGAGATGTCATGCAGGTTTGACGGTCTTATGCATAATAGGTGTATATTTTAAATTGTACATTTTTTTTCTCAAAAACCAAACTGAAACCGCACCGAACTGAACCAAACAGTTTGGTTTCATTTCAGTTTTGGCTTCAAAACTGCACCAAACCGCACCGCAAAAAGTTTCGGTTTCGGTTGCAGTTTCACTTGAAACCGCATCGAACCGCACTATGCCCACCCTTAATAGAAAGTTTAGAGTGTAGAATGAGAATTTTAGAGTGACAATAACAATTTCCAAAATTAAACTCTTAAACTATAATCGCACTCACTTAAATTATTACAGTCTCGTAATATTCATTTTTATTTATAAATTATAAATTTAAATATAGTAAGAGACAAGTTCAAATATTAATTTATGAGTTAATCTCAATTTACTACCCTGAAGTTTCGTGATTTTCAACATTTCGTATATGAAGTTTTTTTCATCCTAGAGTCATACTTCAAGTCTTAATTTTGAAATAGTTTCGTACCTTCATTAAGCTAACTGTTAAGCCAGCCGTTAATTGATGATGTGGCGTCTATGTAGACAATGACTTAATGCCATGTGTCAATATGACCCAAGTAGATATTAAAAAATAAAAAAAAAAGTAAAAAAAATAAACCTAAATCTGAACCCTTCCTTATCACCCAGACACCTTCTTCCTCCTCCTCCTTGCCAACTCATGAAGCTCTTGACCCACTTGGAAAAGCCTCTGGCTTCAGCTTCGTTGCTGGATCTCGAGCCGAAAAGAGAAGACGAAGTAGATGGGGTGGGGTTCGAACTCGTGAGAGGCAAAGATCTGAGGTTCCGTGACAAGTCCTTGCGTCGGTGGACGAGATCTATGTCCCCTCTGAGAAATGAGTCATTCGAGTCGAGGAAGAATGATGAGATTATTGAAGCTGATGAGAAAGACTACAACTTTGTTGAAGATCTGAAAGGGGCAGCGAAAACGGGGAGGAAGACGAAGAGGGAGTGAAAGGGAGCAGCACCATGACTACTACTCTTTCGGTTTCAGCTTCGTCATCGCAGTCGTCGTTGGCAGGGATGAACTAAAAAAGGTGGGTTTTTTTTAAGGAGTTTCTTCACCGGAGTAAAAGTAAAGGGCAGAGCAGCAACCACAAGTTTTGGTCGTCAATTTCGTTCTCCGCCGCGAAAGAGAAGAAACCCATGAAACAGGGTAGTCAGAATGCTCAGGGCTCTGCTTCAAAAGACCTCAAATGCAGCAACCCTATTAACACCCAATTTCTAGGTTCAACCTGAACTTGTGGAATGGAAGTTATAGAGAACTAGAGAGAGATGGAGAGAGAAATGTGATTCTTCCCTCCATTATCAAAAAAGGTAATAATAACTTGCTACCTCACCACACATGTGAGTGCCAAGTCAGCAATACAAGCATAAACAAACTAAAATAGTCCCCCAACTTACTACAATACTCTTATGTTGGAAATGTGCCCTAAAACTCAATCATATGATGATACTTTACGGACATTTCACATGTTAAACTAATTTAGTTTAATATAAAGGGCAAAGATTATTGTTTAAAGCCATCTTATATAAATGTTATATGCTTACACGATAAGTCCAAGGAATATGTAATTAGGAGAATGTAATCTAAATAAGTTAGGTTTGTGAGACCATTCTTTTTCTTATACATATCCTAAACATTCCTGATCATAGGATTGCCAATTGGGCATTGACAGTCCGTTAAGATCAGTACATGCTATGCTTTCTCTTAGGGAGAGTGACTGGTCTCGAGTCATTGGTGTGATTGACACCAAGACAAACATGTAGGTGCTCAATAGAGAATGAGTTCACTGAACACGATCAACGTGGAGTTCTCATACTCATGTCACATGAGAACTCATGGTTGGGATAATGCAAAGTAGTCATTTGACCTGAGGCATCATAGTTGTCTTGTGGTTAGGTCCTTGATCTTTGACTATGTCAAAGTCACTCCATCAGAGGGTGTCCACGACATATTTAGGGTTAAGCCACTTAGCCATAGAGGCAAGTGAATGCGCAACAAGGGATCTTTAACCTTCAAACAGTTTGAGGGAGAATACTCTACGATATGATTAAGAATCTCTGGCCAGAGTATGAATGAGATTTAGGAAGTCGTTCCAAATCACATTCAAAGTAATCATATAAATAAATGAATCACATTGGATAATAGACATGAATAAACTATCAAACCAAACAATGTCGTCAAGAGTATTGTATTAAAGAAATACCGTATTGCATTGTAATCCTAAACTGAATAGGTTCTCCACCTCTTCTGATTAGCTTGGGTAGCCATGACATACTGCTAGGTGTCACTCATGGTTTGTGGAAGCCCTAAAGGTGTATAATCACTAAAGGGAGAATTGAAAGTATGTTTCAATTCACAATCGATTCAAAAGAGTTCTAATCGCCCACTGCCTCGCTAAAAGGAACCTAATGGATCGTACACCAAGTAAGGTAGCGATTGAAGAAATAATAAAGATGAGTAAGGATAATTAAATGGTTTAATTATTTATGTCTAGGATTAATTGATATGTTAATTAATCAAACGAATATGTTCATTAAAGACCTCGGGTTAGTTTTGGGCCACAAGGCCCAATGGGATTTGAATGTCAAGCCCATTAACTAAAGTTGTATGACAAATTGAAAACACAAAAAGCTTGAAAGCCCAATGAACCCTTAATGGCCGGCCATATAGAGAGGGGTAGTGAACTTGGCTTAATTACAAGTTTGCCACTCTAGTGTGAAGTGGTATAAAGACAACTTTATAGCCATTTCATCATTAGGGTTTTCTTTTGGAGAAAAGATGAGAACACAAGCTCTTTTTTTCTCTCTAAGAGGCCGGCCACCCTAGAAGAAATTAGTTAGCAATCTTACTTCCTCTAGGTCACTCATCTCTTCATCAAAGCTCTCATTGGTGTGGAAAATTAGAGGTTCTCTATTTTGGGAACTTGAAGAATCCTTTCAACCATCCTCCTCCAAGAAATCCATGGAGCTAAGAAGTAAGGAATGAAGGCCTTCTCCTTGGGTGATTAGCATTTGCTTATGCAAAGAGGAATCAACAAAGGTATAAGATTTCTCAACTCACTTTGTTCTTGAGTTGAGTCTTGGTTCACCTGTCTACTAAGCTTTGAATTTCATTTAAGTTTTGTTTTTTAGTGCATATAAACATGATTCCGCCTTTAATTGTTAATTGCATGTTGTTGATGTTGCTCAAATGAACTTGTTTTTCACAAATTTTCCTTCAAGTGGTATCAGAGCCTAGATCTAGTAGTTGGTGAATCCTTTTGGGTTTTGTAGTTCATAGTTTGTGATTTGAATGTTGTAATTGTTACAAGCTTTATTCTTGCTTCTTTGAATGTAAATTTTGTTAGAAAATTTTGGAGATGAATTTTGGAGCTAAAATTTGTTGTAGATGAATTTTTGGGAAATTCGGCCAAATCCAAAGGGTGGATTTTTGGGTTCATGTTTGTCTTGTTAAAAGTGTTTTAAAGTGACATTAGGAACCCCTAAGTACCATAGTTTGGTAATATATTATTTCCCTTAAGTTTGAGAGTTTTTGGGATGTATTTGCGTGAAAAATGTTCATGGAGCTCTTATGGGTTTTCATGGATGTTCTTCATTATTCTTGTTATGTTCTTAGCAAGAACAAAAAGGGTTGGAATTTTGATTCAAAAATTTTGGTTGTTTACAAAAGTCTTGATTTATGATGGTTGATGTGACTTTTCTATCAACAAGTCCCTTTTGAAAAATTGATTGAAATGTTGAAAGAGTATTTGAATTTTTGTACATGATTGGTACTTTTCTTACACACTCATACCTCTTTTTTCAAACCAACCCATCACCTTTTTCACTTTTGTTGAAAAAGTCAAAAGTTTTATGACACCATCTCTCATCCAAAACCAGTCAACCTTACAAGTAGGGTACTTTTGGAGTTTTTATGCAATTACATAAAGTTTTGATACTTTTTTGTATTTGCACTTTAACCCGAAAGTTTACTTTTTTACGTAAAGGCCCAAAATCACTAAAGGACAAATTGTTTTGCTCCTTTAATGAAGTTTTTGTATTTGTTGAATTTTTGGGTTCTAGTTGTAATTACATGAAGTAGTGGACTTTTGTGTTTTTACAAAGTGACCCCAAAAGTTTATGTTTTGCAATATAGCCCAATGGTTGAGGTTATTGCTTTTTGGCCCAAATTAGATGAGAACAAAATAGTTTTGTCTCTTTAAATGAGAATTAGATTTTCATTTCATTTAGCTCTATTTAAATCAATTCTATGGATACAAAAACCAAATGAAAATGTTGCATTCGAGTTTAATTAGTTAAAGCGTTAATTAATTATAGAAATGATGATTATGAACCTAAGCCTACGATAATTGAGCTATGTGAAAGGCCGTCTCTCAAATTTGTTTGAACCATGGGAATGTGTAGATTAAATTTTGGTTGTAATTTGATATGATCAATTGTTGTAAAAGAACATAAGCTCTTCTTTACTTTGAAGTACTCATTTCTTGTTTTATTTGATATGCATGAAATTTGAGTAGTTCGGTCCAATGCCCAATAAGAAAACACGCCTTAATATGATTAAACGTGTAACTAAAATCAATCACCATCCCGAGACCGAGATCCAACACTAGGCTCGTGTTGAATCCAATCAAAGGTTCATAGTCATCCTAAGGCCCTAAGGCAACTATATAGTCCATCAATGAATGCAAATCTTTTGTTAGTAGTACTATAAAGTCTTGCTTTAAAAACTGTTTTACAAGCATAGTGGGAGTATTATATACTACTAAATCAATCACATGGACCAATAGTTGTAATAGGACCAAATTGTTTTAATGTGATTGAAAGCATGCTTATATGTGATGAGACCTAAAACTCTCAACCAAACCATTATTAAGTTGACAAGCATGGGAGTGCTTTGAACACTCTTTCGTGGCCTTCCACCGTGGTAGGCTCCAATCATTTGAGACTTATACACCGACTTCACCCTATCATGGGGGAGTACAAAGTATATGCTTACATTGAGGAAGAGTTCTATATGCATACATGATGTTGTGAAGGTAGGCAATGAGAATGATCAACATCATATCATTGTGAGGTTGTTCTTGAACCCCTACCCGGACTTGCATAGTGGGAATGACTTAACTAAGTGCAATGGCGCCAACATCTATCATTGTGAGACATCATTCTCTAGAGGCCAAATAAGATGGGTTCTTACATTAGATGTAAATGAGTAAGCGTACTCTTTTATTATTATTTTTGATAGCCAACATCATATCATTGTGAGGTGGGCTTGGTAATAGTGAGTCTCCCATACCCTACTAAGAGTTTCCTCTAAAACTCTCGAATTCCAATGAGGGACATGAAATTTGCTAAAAACAGTGGGTGGTGCTATTTGATTTAAAGACCCGGATCAAATAGCTTAAAATCAATCAATTTATATTCATTATGTATTTGTTTACCAATATATTTGCAAACACTATCCAAAACTTGACAAAGAAAAGCCGAACGCTTTAGTTTCTGGACTTGGTACCACAATCCCATAGATTGTCTTGAATGAATTGTATAAGTACCTAAGTAGTCTCATCCTCACAATCTTCCTATTGATGATGTATCAATGGACGAACATGTTAGATAAGTCTATCATAAAGAGGACAACACAAACAACTAGTGCTTATTCCTTTGTTGTATGAACAAAGGAACTGGAGAAGATTAGCACAAAGACATGAACACTTTTAGTGTCATAATTCTTCCATTACAAATCGTTGTATGAAGAAATAAGAGTTGCTTTGAATAATTCTTAATTAACACAAACACTAGTGCTTGTCTCTTTGTTACATGAACAATGAACTTGAGAAGAAAGCACAAGGGCATGGATACTTTACGTGCCATGATTCTTCACTTACAAACTGTTGTATGAAGAAATGAGAGTTTCCTTGAACAACTCTTGAAAGTTTGTAATTATATTTAGAACATAATGGTTGGTTGACCAATAACCACACGCTCTCCAAATTGTTTGATGTGTATAACACAGTTGAAATACGTTTCAAGGGAGATAGTGGGAGTTTAGGGACCATGACTATTGTAGTCAATGGAGAAGTCAAATGAAGAAGGCGAAATAACTCCAAGGGAAGAAACTTTCTTTATGAAAGGATGTACATTGGAAGGGGTATTTGCAAGAAATGTCTTGCAAGTGTCAAGAACACACCTTTCGAAGGTGTTGTAAATTGTTCTTGTATAATTCAAAACAATTGGTTCTTCTACTTGAATGCTTGATTATGTATTAGTAACTATGTTTTACAATCGTTGTAAAAGTGTGGCTGATGAGAAGTAGAAGATTAATGAGAGAAGAGAAAGTACTTCACATTCGGAACGTGAATGAGATATAGATCTCTGCGAAAGCAAATAGTACTTGTTTCCTCATATGAACTACCAAAGAAATTGGAAAAACAAAGATTGTCTTTACATTCCAATTTAATGTAAGGAACATAATTCTGTCACTATGATTTTAAGAGATTGATGAATGTTTTGTTTGACAAAACAACGTTCTTTATTAATAAATGATTGGATTATTGTAATCTAATTGATTGTCTCTATGGTAGAGATGTGTGGTAGTGTTAACTGTTTAGAATATAATAATGCTTAAAACCCAAAAGGTTGCAAGGTAGTGACTAATCCCACTGAGTTGTGACACCTCTAAAACATAAATTACGAGTTGGTCATAAATGGGTGCTTTGGATCATTTGATCTGGATCCAATGCCTTCTTGTTAAAATTGTATAGAGGCGAAAAGTTCAAATCTTTATTCTTTTGGAAAGAAGAAAGACTCGCAAAGTTGTTGAGGTTAATTCACTTAGATGTTAGTGGCACATGTCCACAATATAATACTACTCATGTTGTATGACATTCACCGAAGATCGCTCTCGGTTGGACTATCGTTTATTTTGAATAAACACAAGTTCGAATACTTTGCAAAAGGTTTCAAAGAATTCAAGAATGTAAGTTGATGAGTAAGATATCTAAAGTATTTACCTCCTTAGATTTGATCCAAGGAAAAATGACACTTTAGAAGAGTTTCCTTGAAAGATATCAAGGAAAGTAGCATCATAAGATAATGGACTTCTCCATTGGGAGAAGAACGAACAAGAATAAGATTTAGTTCATTGGATGTTATCAAATTACCCATATATAGGATATATATATACTTCTAATACAATATGATTGTGAATTAGAATATCTTCCAAAATTTTCATGACTCCATAGGATGTAGTTGGAAAGAAAGACAAGTCTTAATCGTGTTAAGATATAAGCAATATTTGTTTGAGAATAATCTTGTGGGATATCCTTAAATTAACCTTTGGATATCATATCTATGGACCAACTAACAAAGGTTGTTTGTTGGGTAGTTCATTATAATCCTACAATAGGATTTGCCTAAGATAAAGCAAATGAACGAGAGATAGAACTCAAAGAACGGGTTCTTTGAGAGACAAGATGATAATCAACAAATATAACAACTTAGTTCCTACACAGTAGCTCCAAGGTAGTCGAGAAGGATCTATAAACCATCTCAGTTGAATGGTTTGAACTTTATGACTATGTCATAGAGTTACATCACTTAATTCGAAAGAAATAAGAATGGATATCCTTATGACTACATTGAGTGTATGTACGACATATACTCAAGAAAATGGTATAAAACAATTTGATTCGAAATAATGAAACCTTCAAAGCTAACTGGTAGCTTAAGGTGACTACAATCAACGAGATTTATTGACTTGGAAGAAACCATCTTTGATATAGTCTTGGTTTCAGTTAATTCGAAGATTGCTTACTACAACTGAACGGTGGTTCAATGTTTGGACATTATATGGGTTTCCAAAACCATTATCAAGATAGTCTTGATAACATATGTCTAAAACTAGGAATCACAAGACATGTAAGTTGTAGAGATCCATCCATCATGAATCTTAGCAAGCTAGTGGGAGCTATAAGCATCTTATGAGAAAAAGATCAAATCGTTTGATTTCTCATAAAAATGTAAATGAATCTTTTGTTTACTAGGTTTACAAAAGATTAGTGGGAGTTAATAATATTCCTAAATTTGAACATATATATGATATATATTAATTTAATTTTGGAAATGAAGGGAATTCTTCTTCGTTAAAGTTATGACATTAAACATTCTATAACAGAGTGTATATGTGAGACATAGTCTATACACATGGGATGGAAATCTATAATGATAGATTTCAAGATATAATTGGATTATATCAATCCCTAATGATAGACAAAAGATGCTAGGAAGTTTCTCATATGATGATAAACTTTAATCAGAAGGACAATCCTAGTGAGACTAGAAAGTTGCTCTTCACAAAGGGAACGTACCCTTTTGACTCCCAAAGAAATAATGCATAAATAGAATCCTTTATGCATATGCAGAAAGGTGATTTATGTACTTCATATTGTATGAAAATAATGATATGAGTTGTACCAAGATCGGTACAAGAAGATATCAATGCAAGCCCAGGATCAGAACCATGGCAACTATCAAGTGAATCCTTAAGTATTTAAGAAATACTAAAGGATAGATTCCTCAAGAATGAGGAAGAATTAGAGTAACGTAATGGAAGCGTAAATGTATTATATTATGAATCTAATCCATCATTGAATGTCTCTTCATTATGAATGAAGTGATAATTAGATATCTCTTTATTATGACTAAAGAGATATTTGGGTGGAAACGTTAAAAGTAATGACTTTAGTGTATTCCATCATGCATGCAAAATATATCGCCATATAGAAGCTTACAACACTGCTTGGATGAGAAAGTTCATTTATGAACTCTCCATTTGGTTCCAACCAGAAAGTGTCTCTAGTGTACCGACACTACGACACTAATGGGGCGATAGCTCAAGCCAGGGAATCAAGGTCTCATCAAGATCTGAACTCAAATGAGATACTGAACCACATGATTGAAGAATCATGTATAATGGTGACATCGTTATTCTCAAGGTTGCTTCTATGGATAACATATAGATATCCATTGTCTAGGCCTACTACTCAGCCATTTTTGAAATGAATTTAGAAGAGGAATCATCACTGATGACCAAGTTGATTGGCTCTAGTGCAAGTGGGAGACTGTTGGAAATGTACCCAAAAAGCCAATCATATGATGATACTTTACTGATATTTCACATGTTAAACTAATTTAGTTTAATATAAAGGGCAAAGATTATTGTTTAAAGCAATCTTATATAAATGTTATATGCTTAAACGGTAAGTTCAAGGAATATGTAATTACGAGAATGTAATCTAAAGAAGTTAGATTCGTGAGACCATTCTCTTTCGTATACATATCCTAAATGTTCCTGATCATAGGATTGCCAATTGGGCATTAACAGTCCGTTAAGATCAGTACGTGCTATGTCTTATTTTAGGGAGAATGACTGGTCTCAAGTCCTTGGTGTGATTGACACCAAGACAAACATGTAGGTGCTCAATAGAGAATGAGTCCACTGAACACGATCAACGAGGAGTTCTCATTCTCATGTCACATGAGAACTCATGGTTGGGATAATGCAAAGTAGTCATTTAACCTGAGGCATCATAGTTGTCTTGTGGTTAGGTCCTTGATCTTTGACTATGTCAAAGTCACTCCATCAGAGGGTGTCCACGGCATAGTTGGGGTTAAGCCCCTTAGCCATGAAGGCAAGTGAATATGCAACAAGGGATCTCTAACCTTCAAACAGTTTGAGGGAGAATACTCTACGATATGATTAAGAATCTCTGGCCAGAGTATGAATGAGATTTAGGAAGTCGTTCCAAATCACATTCAAAGTAATCATATAAATAAATGAATCACATTGGATAGTAGACATGAATAAACTATCAAACCAAACAATGTCGTCAAGAGTATTGTATTAGAGAAAGATCGTATTGCATTGTAATCCTAAACTGAATAAGTTCTCCACCTCTTTTGATTAGCTTGGGTAGCCATGATTTACTGCTAGGTGTCACTCATGGTTTGTGGAAGCCCTAAAGGTGTATAATCACTAAAGGGAGAATTGAAAGTATGTTTCAATTCACAATCGATTCAAAAGAGTTCTAATCGCCCACTGCCTAGCTAAAAGGAACTTAATGGATCGTACACCGAGTAAGGTAGAGATTGAAGAAATAATGGAGATGAGTAAAGATAATTAAATGGTTTAATTATTTATGGCTAGGATGAATTAATATGTTAATTAATCAAATGAATATGTTCGTGAAAGACCTCGGGTTAGTTTTGGGCCGTAAGGCCCAATGGGATTTGAATGTCAAGCCCATTAACTAAAGTTGTATGACAACTTGAAAACACAAAGGGCTTGAAAGCCCAATGAACCCTTAGTGGCCGGCCAAATAGAGAGGGGTAGTGAACTTGGCTTAATTGCAAGTTTGCCACTCCACTATGAAGTGGTATAAAGGAAACTTTATAGCCATTTCATCATTAGGGTTTTCTTTTGGAGAAAAGATGAGAACACAAGCTCTCTTTTCTCTCTAAGAGGTCGGCCACCCTAGAGGAAATTAGCTAGCAATCTTACTTCCTCAAGGTCACTCATCTCTTCATCAAAGCTCTCATTGGTTTTGAAAATTAGAGGTTCTCTATTTTGAGAACTTGGAGAATCCTTTCAACCATCTCCCTCCAAGAAATCCATGGAGCTAAGAAGTAAGGAATGAAGGCTCTCTACTTAGGTGATTACCCTTTGCTTATGCAAAGAGGAATCAACAAAGGTATAAGATTTTTCAACTCACTTTGTTCTTGAGTTGAGTCTTGGTTCACCTATCTACTAGGCTTTGAATTTCATAGGTTAAGTTTTATTTTTGAGTGCATATAAACATGATTCAGCCTTTAATTGTTAATTGCATGTTGTTGATGTTGCTCAAATGAACTTGTTTTTCACAAATTTTCCTTCATCTTAATGCCCACCCAATTACAGTTTTGTTCTTAAAACTACTTCCCAATTGCAACTAGATCCATTCGAATGTGATCAAGGTGATCTCCACTGAATCGGGTCATAACAATGCCTTCCTCTTCAAGAACCTTGTCCACAAGGTTTAAAGGTGAAAATCTGGGAACTTCAACTGGAATTCGTCAAAGTCCCCCCATGTAGCTTTTGCTGCATCTTTGCGAAACCATTGCACCAGCACTTGGACGCCAACTTTCTTGTAAATCCTCCTAGCTACCACATTCTCAGGAACATGTTGTGCAAAACCATCTTCCAATGTGTGGGGAAGCATTTGCTACACTATCACTTCAGGACCTAGGTTTTTTTTTTAGACAACTTACATGAAACACGAGGTGGATTTTACTGTCTACAGGCAAACCAAGCTTGTAAGCCATTGTCCCAATTTTTTCGAACACTGCATATGGACTAAAGTACCAAGGCTGCAGTTTGTGATAACTTTGAGGAGCCAAGGATTGTAATTGATAGGGAATGATATTTAGGTAAACAAGATCACCTACTCCAAACTGCTTTTCACTGCGCTTCTTATTCTCTTGTACCTTCATTCGATTTTGAGCTAATTCGAGATTGGGTCTTAACACCGACAACACCTTATTCCTCTCAATCAAACTTTGCTCAACAGAATCCACCTGTGTAGTTCCCAGTTCATATGCTGCTAGATGAGGAGGATGGTACCTATAAACCAATTCAAAATGAGTCATTTTTTAGGCCGTGTGATATGAGGTTGGCCACCCACAAAACATCAAAGGTATGTCTCCAAACACCTATTTAACACCTCAGTTTGCCTGTCACTCTGTGGGTGATACCTAGAACTCATACAGAGTTTAGAATTTTGCAGTTCGAAAAATTCCCTCCAAAAGGCATTTATGATGATGGGGTCCCTATCCTTCACTATAGATTGGGGCATGCCATGGAGTTTGAATATGTTGTCAACAAATGATTGGGCCACACTAGTAGCAGAGTAGGGGTGTGAGAGAGCAACAAAGTGGGAATACTTGGACAATCTGTCAACAACCACCATAATCACTGATTTGCCCTTGCCAAGAGGTATCCCAACTATAAAGTCCATACTTATATCAGTCCATACCTTATGAGGAATAGGTAATGGCTGCAATAACCCCGCAGGAGAAATTGTTTCATATTTGTGTTGTTGACACATGTGGCAGTTAGCAATGAACTGCTTGACATCCCTCTTCATGCCTTGCCAATAAAACTGTTTCTTCAATCTGTGATAAGACTTAGTAGCTCCTTGATGACCTCATGCATGGGTGGAATGGAATTCTTCCATAAGTTTAGAACGCCATGCTGAAGTAGGGCTTAAAACAATACGACCCTTATAGCTCAAAAACCCATTTGTGAAGGAGAATTTGGAAAAGGGAAGGCTGCCCGTGTTGGAGTGTAATTGGTCAAACACTTCCTTAGTTTTCTCCACCACCCATGCATCTTTTTCATTGTATCACCTAAGCTCATCCAACCAGCTGCCATAAAGATACGAGATAGAAAAACATTCCAACAAAGCAAGGGCGCCAGAGTCCTCATTAGTCGATTCCCCATGCACCTGAGACAAGGCATTTGCCACAACATTGTCCTGCCCAGCTTTGTAGTGAATCTCATAGTCAAACCCCAATAGCTTAGATACCCACTTCTATTGGAAAGAAGTAGTGGCCCATTGATTCAAAAAAATATTTGAGACTGTGGTGGTCAATCTTGATAATAAAATGCCTTCCTTGCAGATAATTCTACCATTTTTTAACTGCATAGACTATTGCAATTAACTCCCTCTCATATGCATACAAAGCTTAATTCTTTGGACCTATCACTTGGCTGGTGAAGGCTATAGATCGATTGCCCTATTGCAACACTGCACCTATTCCATAACCTGAGGCATCACACTCAATTTCAAAGGTTTTGGTGAAATCGGGTAAAGCTAACACTTGGGGAGAAGCCATGGTATCTTTAAGCTTCTCAAAGGCTGCAGTGGCCTCCTGATTCCAGTGAAAACCATCCTTCTTAGCAAGTTGATACAACGGCTGGCAAATTCCACTGTACCCAGGAATAAACTTCGTGTAATAGCCAGTTAATCCCAAGAAACCCCGTAGTTGTTCAACTGTTGTAGGTATAGGCCACTCCTTTATAACCTGTAACTTAGACGGATTAGCCTCTACTCTTGCACTAGAGACCAAGTGTCCCAGATATTATACCCGTCGTTGTCCCAGAGAACATTTGGACCATTTAAGATAAAGTTGATTGTGGTGCAGAATTTCAAAAAAAGTTTTGAGGTGTACTAAGTGATCCTCCCAAGTTTTGCTGTAAATTAACACATCATCAAAGAAGACGAGCACAAACCTCTGAAGATAATGTTTAAACAGATCGTTAATGAGGCTTTGAAAGGTTGCTGGGGCATTGGTGAGGCCAAAAGGCATCACTAGGAACTCATAGTGGCCTTCATGAGTCCTAAAGGCTGTTTTAGATACATCCTCAGGGTGCATTAAAATCTGGTGATAACTAGACTGCAAATCCAGCTTTGAAAAATAAGTAGCCCGTGTAACTCGTCCAACAAGTCATCAATCAAAGGAATGAGGTACTTATCCTTGATGGTTAGGGCATTAAGTTCCCGATAATCAATGCACATCTTCCATGTTCCTTCATTCTTTTTAACTAGGAGCATAGGAAAAAAAAAGGGAATGTGACTTGGTCTTATGAATCCGGCAGAAAGCAACTCCTGAACAGCCTTCTCTATTTCAATCTTCTGCAATGGGCCACAGTGATAGGGTCGAATATTGGGAGAGTTCGCCCCAGGGACCAATGGAATGTGGTGATCATGCAACCTAAAGGGAGGATGCTGAGTAGGCTGCATAAACAGTGCCGCAAATGCTTTAGTAAGATCTTGCAGATCCTGTTGTTAGAATGGGGTTAATGTAGTCAGGGATTCAAGTTGATCTTCTATAAACTATAAAAATAAACCCAGATGAGAGGTGCATAGTTCCCTATCAAGATGGTGGAGTGAAACTTCCTATATAAGTGGGTTTGCAGAAGGGTTATGGGATAATTGATATTTTCGGTGATTCTTAGTGAATTCCATAGTAAGCAATTGAAAGTCCCATAATACTAGACTAACGGTAGAAAGCCAGTGAACACCGAACACAACGTCACAACCACCGAGTGGAAGAGAGTATAGTTCCACTGTACAATCATACCCCCTCAATGACAGTGAGGAAGCTTTGAATCACCCGGAGCTTGTCACCTTACCGCCATCCGCAATCATTACTTGGAAAGATTGAGTAGCATGAGCCTGGTGCCCCTAATGTTTCAAAAGTTTGGAATCGATGAAATTGTGAGAGCTGCCTGAATCAAGCAAGATGCGAACAGCGTGGCCATTCACTATACCATTGACCTTCATGGTATGAACCGTAGGCTGTGCATTAGTCCCATAGAGTGCACACGCACTTAATGCCATAGATTGCAACTCAGGGATAATGTCTTCATCACATTCAATCACCTGCCCAGGGCCTAAGTTCTCAATCATAAGTAACTGCTTAAGACCACATTTGTGCCCCGAAACCCATTTATCTGAACAAACCAACACTCTACACGCTTCCATTTCTGTTGAATTTCGGCAGAACTCAATTTCTTAATAGGTAAGGAACCTGCCCTAGGCACCGTATGAAGATTAACCCTAGCAGTATGAGTTTTAAAAGTCACAACCAGTCGAGGAGAGTGAAATTTGAATTTGGCAATTTTAGTGTCCAATTACACAGTAATGGCTATAACATCATGCACAGTTGCTGGTTTAAGCAATTTCACATCAAACTTTAACATGTTTAAGACCACCTAAGAAACAACTCTTAAGTAATATCGGCTCTAAATCAGTAATTCGATTAGCTAAACGCCTTAACTCAGCGATATAATCACGAAAAGTACCTGTTTACCGGAGTTTAAGCAAGGATTCAGCACTGTCCTTAAACTCCGACGGACCAAACTCGCGACAAAAGGCTCAGGTAAAATCATCCCAATGCGGAGTAGTATTGATGCAGTCTATCCACTTGAACCACTGCAAAGCCTCACCATCAAGGTGAAAGGAGGCTGTAAGCACTTGCTGAGTATCAGGGATGGTATAGAACTGGAAAAATTGGTTCGCTTTATAAATCCAAGCCAATGGATCGTCACCATCAAGGAAGTGAGGGAAATCTACCCAAGTAGGCCAATAATGATGAGGGATGTGACCTCTACTAGTCTAATTTGGACTGCGTGATAGTTGAATCGAGTCGAGCTCATGATGTGGGGGTAGATCTGGGAGGATTAGAACGGAAGAAGACTCACCCTCGCAACGGAACGAGAGCTCACGACAAAACTGCTCGAAATACATCAGAAGGCGATTGTCGAGATGGATAGGTAATTTGGACTCTAAGACATCGGAGACGGCCGTCTGAACAGAAGAGTTCACAGCCTCAGCGATTGTGGCATGAATAGCGATGAGAGAGGTCTCTAAGGATGAAGCACGAACATCCATGGTCGTCGCGCGAGCAGCAGCGGTGCGGCGGGTCATACACACAGGAAGGGAACCAACCAGGAAGGATTGGATGATACCAATGTTAACACCCAATTTCTGGGTTCAACCTGAACTTGTGCAATGGAAGTTACAGAGAACTAGAGAGAGAGAGAGAGAGCGAGAGAGAGAGAGAGAGAGAGAGAGAGAGAGAGAGAGAATGTGATTCTTCATATATGATTCTTCCACTATTGAGAGAGGTAATAGCAACTTGCTACCTCACGACACATGTGAGTGCCAAGTCAGCAATACAAGCAGAAACATACTAAAATAGTCCCCCAACTTACTACAATACTCCTAATGCCCACCCAATTACAGTTTTATTCTTAAAACTACTTCCCAATTGCAACTAGATCCATTCCAATGTGATCAAGGCGATCTCCACTGAATCGGGTCATAACAAACCCTTTCAACTTGGGCTCAGAAGGGCAAAAAATTAAAGGGAAGTGGGTGATGGGGAAGGGTTCAGATTTAGGTTTAGTTATTTAGTTTTCTTAATTTTAATTTTTTTTAATTTTTAATATCTATGTGGGCTCATATTAACACATAGAGTCCAATCATTATTCACATGGGCACCATGTCATCAATTAACGGCTAACTTAATAACCAACTTAACAGAGGTCCGAAACTATCCCAAAATTAAAACTTGAGGTTTTACTCTGGAATGAAAAAAAATTTATGTATCAAATGGCTAAGACATGTTGAAACCACAAGACATGCAATTGTTTCAGTTTTATTGCGACCTTTGTCTTTTAAGTAACTGCGGATGCACAAGCACAACACACGCCTGGCTTTCCAGAAATTCAGATGGACCATCCTCCACATTTGCAGCTAAACTTGAAATGTATCAAGGATTTGGATGCTAGTTATTTTGGATAATATCAAAATTGGTCACTCGTTGGTTGAGCCCTTTAGTCATGTTATTTTTAGGTAGGTTTAAAAGTGCGAAATTACTACGATTCACTGATTGTTAGCTATATGTTTAATCAACGACTCACTAATTATTCAAGCGTGTTTTAGACGTTCATGCTTAATTAGTATTTATTTAAATGAGTTTTTTTTTTTTACTTTAATCATTCAAGAAGATTGAAATTTAAAATAAATCTGGTGTTAGATTACATATTGATTATAATCCCTTGATGTATCCTTAATTCAAAATAATTAATGTGCATTTTATTTAATGTCTCCCATTAAATATTTAAATTTATTAATATACAAATTTTATTTTATTTTAGACTAAAAAAGAGTTTTTAATTTATTAATTTTATTTAACATTCTTCAAACTTGAAAGACTCAATTAATGTACCTAATTATTAGTACCGATATGTATTATATTGAACTAATATATTTAAATGTTAGTACTGAAATATATGCACCGAAATGTATTATATTAAATTAATGTACCTAATTGTGTGGACCCAAATGTATGCACCGAAATATATTATATTGAATTAATGTATCTAAATGTTTATATCAAAATGTATGTATTGAAATGTGTGTACCTAAATGTATGCACCGAAATGTGTGTACCTAAATGTATGCACCGAAATGTGTGTACGAAATGTATTATATTGAATTAATGTACCTAAATGTTTGTAGCGAAATATGTGTACCTATATGTATGCACCGAAATGTATTATACTGAATTTAATATACTTAAATGAACAATACAAAGTACATCAAAATATATTGTATAACACAAATTAGTTTATCAAAATGTTTACAACAAAATTTATTACAATAAATGAAATGAAAACTATGACACCCCGTTCCGGAATAAAGTATCGATGGCGTGAATTGACATTTTTACCCTTGTTCGTGTGTGGACGTGTGTGTGTGATTGGGCCATGTTTTGGACCCATTGGTTTTTCCCATATTTTTGGACTCGTTTCTTGTCTTCATTGAGTTGGACCAATGAGAACTTGGTTTAGTTTGGTTATGATTGGTTAAACTTATATGCGCACACACACACACATGCACACGTGCACCATCATTTCCCTTATCTGTTTCTGTCTCTTTCCCTCTTTCTCGAAGATTCACCTTTTCCCGTAAAAATTGTACGGTCGACTTCCAAACCCTTTCAAAGCCTCACGGATTGACCCATTTGAGATCGTGTTTGAGTTCCTTATGAGCTTAGGACCTCAACCATACCTTTGGTTGAGTGAAATACCTTCAAAAACCTGGAATCCGTGAAACTCCATCAAGGGCACTGCTCACGTGCTCGTAAACTATGAGGTTTTAGGAGATTCTAAGATCACAAGGAGTCTTAAAACCTTCTCACGAAGCTCGGAGAGCAAATGTGGTGGTTTTTGGACGTTGGGATCCTGAGTTCGAGCTTTGGCCGATTTCCTTGGTTTTTCTCCGGCGAGATTTCGGCGTTGTTGAGGCTTAAAAGTGGTAAGGATATGTTCTTCTCATCCTAAGCTTCATTTTGGTGTCAATTTTGTGAAATTTGGTTGAAAATTGAGTGAGAAAAACGAATTTAAAGATTTTCTAGAATCTGGCGACGCAGCGATTGTTGGAGCCGAATTTCGGTGACTGGAGGTAGGAGATGATGGAATATTCCTAACGGAATATAACGGAGTTAGGTTAGTTTTGACAGAATATTCTAGTTTTAACGGAATATTCCTTAACGGCATTAACTGTATTGTCCGTGTGCCAGGCACGTGCCTGCGCGTGGGGGTGCGTGGATGATCGGAAAATTTTTCTAAAAGTTTGGGGGTGTTCGTGGGATCGAGTAAAGCATGTTGGTATATTCAAACACCCCAATTGAGCAATGTATGAGAAGTTATTACCTAAGGTTGGTTATGTGCGTTTAATTAACGGTTTTATAGTTGTTTCACATATAGGTGAGGCCTATCCAGAGGACGAGCGCAGCCACGCTAGGCTCGGGGGCTACGACCCTTCTACATATCAGTGAGTGGGCTTTTGTTTTCAGTATATATATATATATATATATATACACACACATATATATGATTGGTATTTTTTCCTAGAAATTATGTTTTTAAACGGTTTTATAATTGAAATGCCATGTCGAATATCGTTAATGTTTATTATGATTTATGTTGGTTATGGATTGGCGCCGTGGACGCTTAAGTAAGTCAGGTGAGTATATTGTTAGTGATAGCTGTGATGATGATGAGATTGAGATATAGCTCATATTCCTACACCCCGATGTTTGTGCTCCGCCAGAGTAAGGCCTAGCCTTCACGTGATCGTTCACCTCCCACACCGTACACTCACCTTGGATCCAAGGCAGTTGCTAGCCTGTCGTACAGACCACTATAGGTGGTTTCGACTCATAGGTGACTTGTGATTCGTCTCACAGCCTTCACGTGATCGTAACACTGAGCGTAATATTATAAACCCAGCCTGTCGTATAGATCACTATAGGTGGTTCTGACTCGTGTGCAGGATTTGGTTGATGAGCTATAGATTCAGCCATACAGGTCACGTTAGGTGACTCCGGCTGACGTATTGAGATTTGCTGGCATATTATGATTTGATTTATCTCACCTGCTTGATGATTACTGGTTGGTTGGATATTTTGACATGGCGTATTCTGACATGGCATATTTGAGATTTATCATTTTCCAGCATGATTTTGGTATATGAGTACGTATGATATTTTCAGTATACTTGTTTTATGGAGAGGGGTTACTACTTTGATATTGAAACGGTTTTGGAAAAGCTTTGTTTTTTCCCACTCACGTTTTTTGTTTTGCGCCCCTCCAGGTTTTAGGTTGTAGTGACGTTGGTAGCAAACGAGGCACTGAGGCAGTTCTGACAGAGCACCATCCATGTAGGAGTTTTTGGTTATCGTTTATTTAGTTCTTGTTTGTTCTAGACTGCACCTAGGTTACTTAAACTCCGATGTTGTGTTTTATGCTTTCGTTTTCTTTACTCTCACTTACTTATATTTTATTGTAAATTATCCTGCTTTGTTTTATTTCCTCACATTTTCACTCTAGTTCTTCCACACAGTGCACTTGGCTATGTCGCTCGCACGTGATGGCCAGCACGCCTCGATATTTTGGGTTGGGGTGTGTCAAAAATGAAAATCATAATGAAATAAAATTAATAAATTAAAAATTAGGAAGAAAAAGATAAAAAATTATAAAATTATAAAATAATTAATAAATGAGCTTATTAATATATCAAGGGACTAAAATTAGATTTTGATTTTACTCATGGTTTTAATCTAAAAGTCATCTTTGTCAAGAATTAAAATGAAGTTTTCTATTATTTAAAAGAAAGAGATAGTTTCGAGGCCATGCATGAGGTATACTATATATAACAAGGTAGGTTCAAAAGCACATATGTCACATCCTGGCTCGGGGCAGATCACTTCCCGGGCCCGCTCCACCACTGTAGCACGATATTGTCCGTTTTGGGCCCCAACCACGCCCTCACGGTTTTGTTTATGAGAACTCACGAGTAACTTCCCAATGGGTCACCCATCATAGGAGTGCTCTAGCCCCCTTTTCGCTTAACTTTGGAATTCCTACGGAACCCGAAACCAGTGACCTCCCAAAAGGCCTCGTGCTAGGTAGCGATGGGAAGATACATTTAAGGGTCACTCCCCTGGGTGATGTGGGATGTCACAATCCACCCCCCCCTTAGGGGCCCGAGGTCCTCGTCGGCACACTTCCGCCCAGGGATTGGCTCTGATACCAATTGTCACATCCCCGCCTGGGGCGGATCACTTCCCGGGCCTGCTCCACCACTGTAGCACGATATTGTCTGCTTTGGGCCCCAACCACGCCCTCATAGGTTCTGTTTCTGGGAACTCACGAGCAACTTCCCAGTGGGTCACCCATCATGGGAGTGCTCTAGCCCCTTCTCGCTTAACTTCGGAGTTCCTACAGAACCCGAAACTAGTGAGCTCCCAAAAGGCCTCGTGTTAGGTAGGAATGGGAATATACATTTAAGGATCACTCTCCCTGGGCGATGTGGGATGTCACAACATAATTGCTATGATACGCTGAATGTTAGATAATATAATGGATAAATTAGGTTCTCATCTCTCGTTTCTCTTTGTTATTATTTGAAGCCTTATTCCTTTTTCGTTTTTGATCAAGGTCCCTTAACCTTTTTTCATGCTATTATTTGAATATTAAATTATTTACAAGTCTTTATATGTCAATTTAAAAAAAAAGTATTAATCATTTTCAAATATAATCTTTTTAGAATTTTTTTTTTCATATATTTCTATTTATAATTTGTATCCTTTTTATTTAAAAAAAAATTATACCAATATTATTTTTAGTTTTAATTTGTATCCATAATTTTGAATTTTAATATATACCCATATTTTCAATTTAATTTGCATTCATAGTTTTGAATTTTAATATGTACCCATACTTTTAATTTAATTTATACCAATTGTTTTTTATGAACGTACCCATGCTAATTATATGTGTTTATTTCATCAATAGTTATTTCTTGCACTATATTAATAATTACGAGGGTATATTTTTTTTTCTAGAACTATGTAAAGAACAAATTACTCTATTATTGATTTTTAAGTAATTGTTATATTTGTAAAAATATTATTTGGATTTTTTTTTAAATTTCATAATTTGTGGTATATTAAATGCATAAATGCATGAGTTAAATTCTTTAAATGATACTAGGGACTTGATCAAACTATTTAAACAAATAAGGTTTCATTCTAACAGCTAGATTAATTAGGAATCAGAACCAAAATAATTATAATATAATTAACTGCTGTTCAGAATTGTTGACGCACAACAATTGTTATTAATCTCTCCCTAATAAAGCAAGATGTTTAGAGGGCATGCGTGGATAATCTTGAATGTTTTGAAGGCCATATGAAACAAACTCGAAAGCCTATCAAATCAAAAAAGAGAAGAGTGGCAAAAAGGAGGTTAGTGAAGAAGGGATCTGAGTGGTATAGGTTTAGACTCTAGAGGTTGTGGAGGGTCACGTGGCCAAACGTGTTTAAACATGCAACCATACCAAACAGTCCTTGCCAATGCCAATGGTGATAAAACTCAAACATGAAACCCTAGCGGACTATTTAAGGGTAAAAGACAAGAATACCCCTAACTGATGCTGTTACGCAAAACGACAGAGCCTTGATAAGTTTGTGAAGTGACATCATTGCCCTCACATATTTTTGTCTTTTTACTTTTTAACTCACAAATTAATCATCTAGATTTTGTGTGAAATGAATTTGAAGTGTGTAGGGTGAAGATAAAGATAGGAAAATAAATGAGGGAGGCTTCATTTATTTATTTAATGAGATTCTGGATGTTTTGAATTAAATAGATTTGGAGTAATGAATTAAAGTAAATATGAAACTTTAACATACTAATAATGTTTTTTTTAAGGGACCAGCTTGGTGGCTTTGTCGCGATAGTCCAATATTTCGAAGACCAAGAAGGCTCATTAAAATATTTCAACCTCCCCCTCGCCTCTATCGTGCGATTGACCTAATTATTTGGTTAATACTTTTATGGTACCACAAGTTGTCTAAGGTAATGTGTTAACACCTTTAGTTTGACGATAGAATTTAGGCGAGACCATCAAATATTAATTATGGACATACATAATCTTGACCTAATTTTTTGGTTGTGGAGATACATTTAATTAGCTGTTTAAGAATGGTATATATCTGTTTTATACAATGTATAGTAACGCCTTAACAGTCTCAACTTTTACGGCAAAATTCACGTGAGGCCGATTAATTAACAAAAACACAAGGGTGGCAGATAAGGTTCTCAGGCAAAGTCTTATCTTTTGTTATTATTTCATCGAATTTATATAGAATTGTTTTCGAAACCATTTCTTCCCCATTGGTACTCCACAACTGTAAATGTAAGCTCATTACAAAACAAGTTCCATGCATGCGTGAATGCCTATTCATTTCTGAAAGTGCATAAATGAACTGCACACATATAACATTTGAATTGGCATCAAGTACTACTGTGGATTCTTGTCATATATATGACAAATGATGACTAGTTATAAAGCCCATTCTACAACGAACTTCAACGATTCGAAGTGTCTAATTTTTAAGTATCCATTCATAGATCACTCTTGCCAAAAAAATCAATTCAATTCGAAACTACTTACTGATTTGATTGTTATAATGAAATTTCAATGTTTCTTAGAATATAATATTCGTCAATGTCATTGAACTTAATTAGATGTCTCAAACATTTCTGATTTAGTTAATATCTTGTAGGGATGATCAAGAAATTCAATATGAAATGAGTCCACAATTAGTCTCTATTTTTACCAAAAGAAATAGAAATTCTTTAAGATATAATGCTATATATATTTACATATTCCAGTTCATCAATTTTCTTTAGGACTTTATTTTTAGCTAGTAGTAGTACAGGTATCTCATTGACATATTTGATATATTTATGTCAAAACAACAAAATACTAAAAGAGTATGTACATGATATTTCATATTTTAACAAAAAGATAAAATGCAATTGAGGATTATAAATTCAGATTTTTTTTAAAATGGAAAATTAAGGATATTAGATATCATAACTGGTGTTAAGACAGACAAATCATATCCTAATTAAAAGGGTGTGACACACTCCTTCTTACTTTTTACACACCCTTCTAATTTTCGACCATTGGATCGGATGAATTGAAAAAGATCAACAGATAAAAATTAACAAAGAATGTGTGAGAAGTAAAAATGAGTGTGTAGATAGTACACTCTAATTAAATTGTAGTTGGTAGTCAAACCCTTCCTTCCATCTCAGTAATCAAATTCATTAAAATTCTGAAATTAAATTCTTATTTTCTAGTGGACCCCACCATATTTTCATTTCAAAATGTTGAGTAAACATTGGAATAGTGGAATCCTTTCAATAGGGAATGATTCGCTAAATCCGGTTGGTAAACGCACCACTAGTTCATTCTAGAATAAGCAGGATTAGAGAGATTTTGATAAATTAATTATGTGTATCTACTTAAAATTTGTAAGTAAATATAAAATCTACTAATCTTAACATCGGGAGACAAAAAAATAAAAATAAAATTATATCATGCTTTCATTGTATGACATGTACCAAAAAATAGACGTTAAAATCATTTTATTTATTTGTCAGAGAGTCCAAAATATCTAGAGGTTTAAAACACCAATGCATACGATGTATTTGATTTTATTTCATGTCAAAAAATTGGCAACATTTTCCCCTTTAAATAGTGATGGATAAGCAGGCTTGGGTAGCCTTTCTCAGAAGTGGGAGTGCGTATGTGTTTGTTCTCCCCTCCTCCCCTGTGTCCTCTCTCTCTCTCTCTCTCTCTCTCTCTCTCTCTCTCTCTCTCTCTCTCTCTCTCTCTCCAATTATTTGTTTTTTTACTTGTCAAAGACTAAGGTATTAAATATTCATAATATTCCGATATTTTCATCGAAATTTTCGTGTTTTTGGACTATCGATATTTCCGATGTCATCGATATTTCCATCGAAATTTCTGTGTTTTTTAAATTTCTATATTTAAAAAAACATCAAGGGGATTCAAATCCCTCCCATTTTACTCATTCAACACCTTGACCACCATATCACTTATGTTTTTGTGAAAATATGCTAAAATATTTACATATTTTCTACACTCACAATGTTTGCCAGCTCGCTATATAATCAACTTAAAATCAGTTAAATTCATCATGCAATGCATTTCCTTCTAATTTTTTTGTGATAAACTAATAGATAATTGACTAAATAAACATCCTGCAAAGTTTCAATAAAAATTTCTAAGTTTTTCTTACAATTTCCGTGGTTTTTATTCAATTTTTATCGATATCGATAATATCCCGATATTTCCATCGAAATTTTCGTTTTTTTGGACTACCGATATTTCCGATATCATGAATATTTAATACCTCGTCAAAGACCACTCCTTTTAAAAACCAGCTCCTTCTCTCTCTCAACTCAAACAGTAGAATAAACCCAACACAAGATGCGCCTCTCTTCCTCTCTCGTCCAACTCTTTGAACCGCCTTCTTCTTCCTCCTCCTCCTCTTCCTGCTCATGAACTCAACGCCTGCGGATTGGCGGAGGTGTCTGGAATGGATTTTGAGGTGATGGGTTTGGAGGGTTTGGTGGGTCCCGACGCCGGAGGAGGAGAGGCAGCGGAAAATGTTGGCGACAGATCTGGCTCCGCCTCCGCCAAGCAGCAAAGATCTTGGCCGGCGGAGGACGAGTGGAGGACCTCAAAAATGCTGAAAAACGAAGACTTGAATTCCCCCAAGACAATGCCATTGCAGTACCAGGGGACTCCTCTGCTGAGATCTAATTGTCAACTGCTTCCTCCTCCGGCTGAGTCTCACAGGCAGGAGCAAATGCTGAGCTTTTCCAACAACAATTCAGAAAGCTTTCTCAGCAAAGATGGAGACTTTGCCTACTACCAGAGGAATCCCACTCCCGTTCCCTCTCCTTACCCAAGGAATGAAGGCTCACCAGGTTTTTATTTTTATTTTTATTTTTTTGGATGGTGGGCTGGTGGTCACTGTTGGACATGGATTTTATGAGATGGGGTTTGGGGAAATGTGAAAGTGAAAGCAGAGATTTCGTTTCAGGTACATTTTTGTGCAGTTGATAGATGGGTTGTTGCTATAACTGTTGCCTGGGGAGTCTTTTCATTATGGCATTTTGTAGAAATTTTAGTTTTCAGGTCTTGTAATAGAAACAGCTCAAAGATTGATAGAAACCAAATGGGGAAAGAACAATAGGACTAGCAGAAGAGACTTGTTCGTATTCACTTAAATTTTTTATTATTATTTTAAATATGGTAAATCGGACAAATGCTTGATGCAAATGATTTTTGTTTCAGGTTATGGAAGCTTGAATCTGAGCATGCATGGGACTTTTACTGGGGCTAGAGGACCCTTCACTCCTTCTCAGTGGATTGAGCTGGAGCACCAGGCCTTGATCTACAAGTACATGACTTCAAATGTGCCTGTCCCTTCCAATCTGCTCATACCTATCAAGAGATCCCTCTACCCTTATGGCTTGTCTGGTCCTTCTAATCCCACCTCAAGTAAGCTCTGTCTATTGATGATCACGATATCTTGATTGGTCGAAATGTATCTGTATTGAAAACGATATCTTGATTAGTCGAAATGCATCTGTTTTGAAATTTAATTTGTGTGTTCTAAGTTCTTAAACTACTGTTTGTTGGAAGCATGGAATTTCCAGTTTTTATGTATGTTGTTAGAAAGTTTAGTCCAGGATGGTGTTTGCAATTAGTAAATGCTCTGTTTGATTCAGAAATTGTGTTCTTTGTGTTTTACCCTTTTTGTCTGATTTGTCTTTTGTTCAATGCATATGTATGCTTGGGGTTTTGATCTTGATATAGTAGCGTGGGACGCTTACCATCTGGGATTTTCTGGCAACAACGATCCTGAACCTGGGAGGTGTCGCCGAACAGATGGGAAGAAATGGCGTTGCTCAAGAGATGCTGTTGCAGATCAGAAGTATTGTGAAAGGCACATCAACAGGGGACGCCATCGTTCAAGAAAGCCTGTGGAAGGCCAGCCTGGCCAGGCCGTCTCTGGGACCAGTAATTCAAAGAGGGTACCTATGAATTCGTCAATGTCAACGTCAGTGATGCCAAGCAGTGGTGCATCCAGCAGCCTCACAACCGCGCAGCAGCAATTCAAAAGCTTGCAGCCTGCTGTTGCTGCCAATCCTTCTGCAGATGCCTTTGTCAACAGGTGAAAAATTAGAGCTTCCTTAACTGTTTTAGTTCTCATTAGGCCTTCTAGGCTTTATTATACGATTTCAATTTAAAACAATCTTTTTCCTTTACTTTATTTGTAGAACCCATCATTCCATCTTTACTTTGGTGAGAGTGACTGCTTCTACTAGTTTGGATACTTGAATTAGGACCTTTATCGTTGAAACTGTAATGTAATTATAATGGCTGTGCATATTTCTTAGAAGTGTTTCTGTTTCATTCTTCTACTTTACTTTATGCACTGTGTTGGGCGTTTTCTAATCAATTAGATGGTGTGTTTTGCAGGATGCAGGGTCAACAGGGAGTTTCCGTGATGTCTGCCCCTACCCTTAAGCCGAAATCCAACAATTCTACTTATAACATTGGGATACAAGAATTCCTAGTGGAAGAAGCCTCCCAAGCAGAGTTTGGACTTGTTTCTACTGATTCACTTCTCAACCCTTCACATAGGAACTCTTACATTTCTAAAGACTTTAGTGGTTCTTTCCTACACTTCAGTGATCAAGATACTCAAGACCATCATCCGCTTCGCCAGTTCATGGATGATTGGCCCAAGGACCAATCCTGTCACTCAGTCTCTACTTGGCCTCAAGAAGTAAAATCAGACTGGACTCAACTATCAATGTCAATCCCTATGGCATCCTCGGAGTTCTCATCATCCTCTTCGTCGCCAAAGCATGAGAAACTTGCGCTCTCACCGCTGAGGCTATTCCGGGAGTTTGAACCTGCCCAAATGAATTTGGGAATAAGCAATGACATTAGCGAATCAAGCCAGAAGCAAACTAATTGGATGCCTATCGCTTGGGGAAATTCAATGGGGGGTCCTTTAGGAGAGGTCCTAACCAAAACCACCAGTGGTGGCGGCAAGATCTGCATTAACTCAAAATCCCCGCTTAGCCTCTTAAATGAAGGGTGGGATGGCAGCCCTCAGTTGGGATCTTCCCCAACTGGCGTCTTGCAGAAGTCAACTTTCTGTTCGCTTTCAAACAGCAGCTCAGGGAGCAGCCCGAGAGGAGGTGAGAACAAGAAGAGTAGTGTCGACGGGGCGAGCATTTATGATGACGTGCTAGGTTCAACCTTTGCAAGTTCCTCAGTTCCATCCCTGTAAAATTGTCAAAGCTACAAACTGAGGAGACAAGGCATGAACTTGGAGTAACCATTCGTGATCTTTTTAATTTCTCTTTTTCTTGTTCCTTATCCTTTTATTTGTATTTTTTTCTTGGATTACAAACTAGATACATGTTGATCTTAATTTGCATAGGTATTAGCCAGTTTGGCTACTGTGGATTTGTTGGTATCCATAATTTCTTCCGATATGAATGTTAAAGTAATTGATGCTTTGTTAGTATCTCACCTCATCTTACCACGAACTATTTGAACACGGGACCTCAATAAATGTTCTTAACCACTTTAGCTACAGGCCCGATGATGCAATAGACAGATGATTGAAAAACCATTTAAGATTTGCATTATTGGTTAGGACGGGGAGGGTATTTCTTTTGCAGGATTGTGGAGTTGTACAATTCTAGTGAGGAGGATCTCTGTCCAGAGACCTAAAAACAGTGGGGGGACAAAGGCAAGTCAGTGATGGTTGTGAAGCTTCCATCATGAAAATATAGAGATACCTTCCAAAACACATTTGATGATTGATCAGTGAAGGGGTACCCTATAAGTATAGGGCCTTTTTTTTTGGTTGATTTTGCAGTTGCAGTGAGTGATGTAATCAAATCAGAAAATGGGAAAATTAAGTTTGGGAGTTCCCTGGCTTTGAGACAAGTTGCACTCTTGTGGGCTGTCAACCCAACATGCAGCACCTCTGTTTGATTACTTGGATATGGGCCCGGGATTACAGAGTGTGGTGACCTACCACCTAGCCTAGTCCGACTTATTATTGAGGATAGGCTTAAAAGCCAGGATGCGGTCAAGGATTTCAAGAAAATAATGTTGTGATGGGACCAGGGTAACTGTGGAGGACTGTCCCTTGTCTTGGACTTGGATCCTCTTCGGATCCCTTCCATAGAGATCCTTGGGATCAAGTCACATGGGTCGTCCAGAAAAAATCGTGCGGTTACAATTAAATGTTTTTTACGCAATACGAAACTGCTTTATTTTTAAAAATATAAAAATCATTTAATTTTAGCCGCACGATTTTTGATGAACGGTCCATGTGGCTTAATCCCTAGGATCCCCATGGAGGGAATCCGGAGAGGATCCAAGACCCCTTGTCTTGTAGCCTTACCGGTTAAACTTGATTAATCCAAGTGGGCTTCTCTGATAGAGATATGTTTGGAGGAGATATTAGTAAGTATAAAAAGAGAGTTCAAATTTTTTGTACTCAAAATTTTTATGGCGTTTATGTGACTTATTTACTTGATTAACATGTGTATCTTTGACTTAATTTATTTTTAGTTTTTAATTTATTTTTAGGATAAAAGACAATTTACTACCCTCATGTTTGGTGGTTTTCAACATTTAGTACATCAAATTTTTTTCATCTCAGAGTTATACCTAAAGTGTAAATTTTGGGATAGTCTCATACATCCGTTAGTCAAACTGTTAGTTCTCCCGTTAAGTGATGACGTGGCGCCCATGTGGACAATGACTGGACGCCACGTGTCATTAAAATTATTTAAATAAAAATAGGATAAAAGACAATTTACTACTCTCATGTTTGGTGATTTTCAACATTTAGTACATCAATTTTTTTTATCCCAGAGACATACCTAAAGTGTAAATTTTGGGACAATCTCATACATCTGTTAGTCAAACTGTTAGTTCTCCATTTAAGTGATGACGTGGCGTCCATGTAGACAATGACTGGGCGCCATGTCATGGGCGCCACGTGTCATTAAAAAAATATTTAAATAAAAAAAATATTTAAAAAAAAAACCCAACCTTCTCCTCTGTGCGCCTCCCCCCCCCCCCCCAACCCAAGAAGAAAAAGAAGAAGAAGAAGAAGGAGGAGGAAGAAGAAGAAGAAGAAAGAAAAAGAATCCCAGTTCATACCCCACCCCCCCCCCCCCCCAAACAAAAAACCCAACCCCCTGGAACCTAGAAGAAGAAGAAGAAGAAGAAAAAAAAAAGGAACCCAGTTCGCCCTTACAAGGAGGAAGAAGAAGAAGAAGGAGGAGAAGAAGAAAAAAAAAGAAAGAGGAACCCAGTTCGCCTCTGCAAGGAAGAAGAAGGAGGAGGAGGACGAAGAAAAAGAAAAAGAAATTAAAAAAAACAAAGGAATTTGGGGAAGGGGGAAGAAGGGATTTTTTAATAATATTTTTATTTAAATATTTTTAATGACACGTGGCGCCCAATTATTGTCCACATGAGCGCCACGTCATCATTTAACGGGAGAGCTAACAGTTTGACTAACGGATGTATGAGACTTTCCCAAAATTTATACTTTAGGTATGACTCTGGGATGAAAAAAATTTGATGTACTAAATGTTAAAAACCATCAAACATGAGGGTAGTAAACAAAGATATACCCTTATTTTTATAAAGAAGATAAGTTTTAAATGAATGGCAAGATGTCAACGAATGATATATGTCACACGAAGTCCACATAAAATTTTGGGTCTAGAAGATTTGATCTCATAAAAAGACTCCTTAATATAAGTAGGTACAAATTACAATGCATTATGACCGGCTTGTTAGAAATGTACCACAATGTCTCATTTGTTAGATGATTGACTTGGGTTTGACTATTTATTATCGGAGGTAGGGCTGGGTTCCCTTTTTTTCCAAAACTAAAACCGAACTAAAATTTTGGTTCGGTTCGGTTCATTTTTTTTCAATTTTTTTTTCAAAAAATGAAAAAAAGAAAAAGAAATCTTAGGGCTTGTTTGGTATCTTATTTGAAATTTTTTATCATTTCTCAAAACATTTCTTAAAAACAATTTTATTTAAAACTCAAAAACTTGATTGGTTTGTGATTTAATTTTTTTAAATCTTACGACTTAAACTAAACAAAGAAATCTAAAAAGAGGGAGTCACAAGAGAGGGAGAAAGGGGAGAGATGACGAAAGAAAGTAAGAGATGATTGAAGGAAAGAGAAAGAAGAGAGAGGATTGGACGAGATGGAGAAGAAGAGGAGTGAGAGAAAGAATCAAGAAAATGAAGAGAGCGGATTGGAGGAGACGAAAAAGGTAAAAAACAAAAAACAAATAAGAGGAGTGAGAAAGAAGAAAAGAGAGATTTGGAGTGAGAGGGGAGGAGGGAGAGAAAAGAAATGAATGAGTTTAAGTTTAAAAATTCTAAAAACTCACTTTTTATGTTTTTAGAGAATAGACTATATTTTTTAGTTAGTCTTGAGTTCAGTTTTTGAAACTAGTTATACCAGACAAGTTTTTGAGGTCTAAAACTTGAAAATAGTTTTTTAGTTTAAAAAGTTGGATTCAAGTAGAATATCAAACATGCCCTTAAATTTTAATCTCCAACACAATCATAACGTAAATATTCCAACTAGAATTAAAGACAATGAAAATAAATATTTAAAGTTCAACTAAAATTATAACATAAAGGTTTTATTAAATATTTTGGGTTTCAAGTTTAACTGTAAATAGATTTCTTTTTAGAAAAGTAAAAATTTCTACCATTTTCTTCACACCTCAATTCTTAACTATGAATATATAAAGAGCTGGTATAGGTTGGTGGACATGAGCTGAATTATTTTATCATGATAGTACATACAATGACAGCATTATCATATTCATACTATAACCCACTTTGAACCAACGATGGTCATATATCGATTATGCTCTCTTTGTATGTATTATCGATCATTTAGAAATGTAATTTACTATTTAGTCAGCATAAGTAATATCAAAAGGAAAAACACTTGATCAAAACCAATACCTGATCACTGCATATAACAATAAGCAATGAAGTACTGAATAAGCATACAAATATTGAAGCAAGAAGCCATATTAAACAAGAATAAGGAACTAACAGTACCGTGTCGGGAGTTAGCACCATTTTGGTATCATTATTTAGGTCTTGCTTTTTTATACGACTTCTTCCTTATAGTAGCAGATGCATTTGGTACATTTCTGATTTTGGCAACACATTGGGCTCACAAATTGGATTTAAAAAATAATACCGAAAGCAAATAATTAAATAAATAAAATAAAAAATATTAATTTAATTAATTTGGTTCGGTTCGGTTCAATTTTTTCAATTTGGTTCGGATTTTTTGTTCGATTCGGTTTTTTCGGCTTCTGTTCGGTTCGGCTTTTTTATTAACCCACCCCTAATCGGAGGGATATATTAACTTCATAAGTAATCTTTGACTTGGAAAAAATGTATAATTGGTCATCCATTTATTCCTTCAAAATGCATTCAATATAGTGAATAATCTTAACTAAGCTAATTTTATGTAACAAACCAGATCCAAAATATTTGATGAATGAAGTTGAAACGAGTAGATCCATTAGATTATGAGCGATTTGCAAAAAACTAATTAAAAATAGTCATTTTATGAACCCATTGTTTATGTCTTTGTCATAGTTTCATTTAAGTCCCTCTAGCTTAATTTTAATTATTATTCTTAGAATTTCTAGTAAACTAAATACACATCCTATGAATGTGTGACACACCTCGACCTAGCAAGGTTGAAGCATGTTGGCCATCACCGTGAGGTGACGTAACCATAGCGGTAAGGGATGTGAAAAGTGATTAAATTGAAACTAAACTAGAACTAATTAAAATTAAACAGTGAAAGAGTGCGCAATCGTGGGAGTCACCCATTACAATTATTCAGAACTTAAAAGACATTACGACTACCAAAGAGCAGTCAAGCAGCTAAAGTACATTTATTACACGACAGTGATAAGTTCGTACATCTAAACTGAAGATAATGTCAGAATTGCCAAAGGTTCTTCAAGTGCCACAAAGAAATCAGCTATCTAGATCCTGGAGGGGCGAAAAACAAAGTTTAGTGGGTCAGAAAAATAATGCTTATACGAAAACCTTTATTTTTTAATATACTAACCCCTCGCCGTAAAACAAGTGTAGTTTCCTTAAAGAAAAACATACAACGTAAGTATGTATATACAATTCTATATCCATAAAATAAGAGAATATGCCAAGTCATGGTATAACCAAAGCCACATTAATATAATCATCAGCTATCTAGATCCTGGAGGGGCGAAAAACAAAGTTGAGTGGGTCAAAAAAATAATGCTTATACGAAAACCTTTATTTTTTAATATACTAACTCCTCGCCGTAAAACAAGTGTAGTTTCCTTAAAGAAAAACATACAACGTAAGTATGTATATACAATTCTATATCCATAAAATAAGAGAATATGCCAAGTCATGGTATAACCAAAGCCACATTAATATAATCATGTGATAATCAAATATAAACAATTTGCTCATCGTCTAAGCTAGCACACGAGTCGGAATTGCCTAATACAATCTGTACGACATGACTGGGTGTAATAAAACGCTCTAGTACTACAATCACGTTAAGACTGGTGCCAAAGCATGGTCACATACGAGTCAGAACTGCCTAATGCAATCTGTATGACAGGATCGGCACATAAACTTGGATCTAAGGTGAGTGAACGGTGCAAATATGAACATACACGTGAAAGACTGGCCCTGGCCCAGGGTGGAATACCAACACTCAGGTGCAGCAAGATGAGCATATACAATATGTATGAATGTCATGACAGTAATATCCCAACCATACAACAGCATTTATCACATTTCATATCACACTATCAAATACTTGGCAATATAAGCGTAAAATAAAGTAAACGCGCATTTATGGAAACTATAAATATGTATAGATTATAAAATAAACTGCCCACTCACAAGTACGTCGTTGGGTCGTAGCCCCTGAGCCTAGCCTGACCTCATAGTCCTTAGGATACGTTTCCCCTATATGTGAAATAACTATTTTTGAATTAATTAAAGTACATATATGTAAACCTAAATAAAACCCCTATAGTTTGCTCAAACTTAGGGTTTAAATATACGAACGTGACCTACTCAAGGTCACGAACGTCCCCAAATTTTTAGAATTATTTTTGGACCTCACACGTGCCCCCACGCTCCGGCCAAGGCACGTCTATACGCACCCCACACACGGCCAGACGCTTGACGTCCGTCAGGAATATTCCGTCAGTCTGACGGAATATTCCATTAACTTTAACTAACAGAGTTGACGCCGTTACCTGACACCGTCAGAATATTCCATCAACTTTGGCGGAATATTTCGTCTCCTTCTCCGGCGAGCCTCGCCGGTTGCCGTCGTCTGCAACTCGAATCTCGCAGGTTTTTCAGAAAATTTTTAAACTTGCATAACTTCTTCATTTCTCAATCATTTTTGACCTACTTTGTATGGATTTGAAGCTCATGAAAAGTAGAATCACGTTATACCTGTTTGGAGTCCAAAAAGTGGACGGAAGTGGTCGGAAAACACCTCGAAAGCTCCGGCCAAAAGTGAACTCCTTGAAACTCGGTTGTTTCGACGTTGTTTCTTCAACAAAACTTCACTAAGGACCTCGGGGAGTGGAATAAAAGCCTTTAAAGTTCCTAAAATCTTGTAACTCGGTCACAAAACTCAAAACACTGAGTTCAGACCTCACGAGTTCAACGTTGAAAACTAGTCCATTCAGGGTTTTAAAGGTATGGTTGTGTTCGTGGAGGTGAGATGAACACGATGGTGGTGTTTTTAAGCTCGATATACAAGATTTGGTGCTCGTTCATGGCAGTTGTAGAGAAGAGAGTATACAGAAGAGAGAGAGAGAAAAGGAAAAAGATTGATGGTGATTGGTTGAAAAATGAGGTTCTGATTGGTTGCCAGAAAATGAGGATGAGTGTGATTGGTGAAGGAGTGAAATAATAGGGAGTGCATGGGTTGGCTTTAAAGAAAACCAAGGATAGGTTTTAGAATTTCATCAAAAAAGAGAATCGAAAATCTATCCGAAATAGTGTTTCTACATTGATAAAATTTTACGTACATTTGTAACAACGTGTACAACTTAAATACTACAGCGGGAAATAAAATAGAAGTGATATAAACACGTCCACATCACTTGCCAATAAGGGCATAATAGCTATTTCACATACTCAGGGAGAAATTACATAGAAAATTAGGGACGGATCGTCACAATGTGAGAGGACAACAAAATAATAAGGAGAGGGAGTGGTGATATAGTTTTAATTCTTTTTTTTATTTAATGCAATGTTGGGAAAGTAGAATCAAATTCAGAATCTTGAGTGCAGCAAGCAAATACTCTTCATGGAAAAGAGGTTTAATGCTCTTGCTATTTTATTGATTTAAAAGCAAGCGAAACATAATAACTTAAAGTTAAAAGAATCATTGTAACACCAAAAGAAAGCCACATATATTTTTGTTTCTCGTAAAAAGAGGACAACTAATGGCGAATTACGATTATTCATTCTTTCTGGGCTTGGAGAAGGTTGGTTACTTGTGTCCACGATCAAGTGAATTCACAATTTACGAATTATCAAACCCAAAACCTCTTGTTATTTTCTTTAAAGAATTGGTGTTCGCACTTTTTTATTGAGCCATTTGTCGTAATTGGATTTACAACTTATGCAGTTGGTAATACGTCAAAATTGATGTTCACCTAGTATCTTTACTAGCTGTCTTGACCATTTCTCTTTTTCTCTATGATTGATTCCCTATTGGCGCTAGCATATTTTCCAACATTTTTTTTTGTTTTTTTTTTTTTGAAGAGCAAGGAATGTATATTCCAGGGCACAGAGGCCAAAGAGAAGACAAAAGAGCCTATGAAGAGGCAAACAACAAACAGGAGAAAACAGGAAAGCAGTGAAAGAAGTTACAAACAAGGACACTTCAACCTAGTGAAAGCGTCATTCCCGACACTACTGCTTACCACTAATGTGGACAAGGAAGACCATCATTCTTCAAAACAAAAACCAGCGAAGATGAGGGCCTATCGACCCAAACAACATCACACAGCTCCGCACAATCCCACGACGTAAGAGCATGTGCCGTCATATTAGCTGATCTTGGGACCCAAGACCAGCGACAGTTCTGGAAGGCTTCCCCCCAAAAGTTTCACCCTTTCTAAAGTAGGGGAAGCCTCTCAACTGCCATTTTCGAGAGAATTAGAGAGGCAAGAGACAACCTCGGAAGAGTCAGATTCCACAATTACCTCAGAAAAACCCAACAAAGCACCCAATTCGCATCCACGAAGCAGTGATATAGCTTTGGCAGCAGCAACACAGGGGGCCTGAATTTGATATCGAGCTGCTGCAATGAACCACCCCAACGTCTCGCACCACCACACCCACAAACCTAGATCTCGACATCTTAAACCAGCTGGCGTCGACATTTATTTTTGTAAAAGGGGGTGGAGGAGGAATCCAACAGGGAGCTCGGCAACGAGGTTAGCCAACACAGTCCCGAACCCTATTAGCCACAAAATCGTTAGAAGCTGCCAAGAAAGACCCCACCACATTTGAGATGGCCAAGACAACATTTAAGAGGTAGATACGCACCTGGTTAAACACAAAATCACACCGGATTTTCCAGATGTACCAGTAAGTGAAAGTCACCGTTGTTTGGTCCCACAACAACTCAGCAGGATTACCATTATTAGAGCTAAAAATAGCTTGCAGCCAATGTATCAACGAGATAATTGCCGACCTGTTGACCTTATAACCCAAGACTCCTCCAAACCAAACACAATGAACCCATAGACAGAGGAGGAACATATGTTCAATGGTTTCATCATCACTTAAGTAGATAGGGTAGGTGAGGGAAGTGGTAGACCGCCGCATATACAGATTAGCTTTAGTTGCAAGGATATTGTGCAGAGAGTTCCATAGGAAGTGGCGAATCTTTGAGGCCACATCAACCTTCCAAATACAGTTCCACAGCTCATCTGAGACAGAACGAGCATGAGGAAGGCAATGATCCCTCACACTCAAAGACGTAGATTACAACCACCCATACCCAGATTTCACTGTATACCGACCATTTTTTGTTGTAGCCCAAATCAATCGATCCCTTTTACTAATATCCCCAATATGCGTGCCTTTGATTGCCTCCTGATTAGCAATTGACAAGAAAAGAAGTAGAAAATTGATATCCCAATCACGAGACTATGGACAAATGAAAGTATTAACACGAAGGTTTCTAGTCACCACAACCTCCAAGCGGAGAAGGACGCCCCAAAGAAAGGGAGGGTAACCAGCGGTCAATCCAGACTCTCACATCCTGACCTTCCATTATTTGCCAGTGTGTCCCATTAACTAGTAGATCATGACCCGTTAGTAGACTACTCCAGGCCCAAAAGGCTCGACCTTTTTTTTTTACATCTAAGAAAGAACAATTGGGGAAGTAACGAGCCTTAATCACTCTAGCCCATAACGAGGATGGTTCACAAAAAAGATGCCAACATTGTTTTGCCAGAAGCGCATCATTGAACTCCTTAAAGTTTCTAAAGCCCAAACCCCCCAGTTGCTTAAGGAGTCCCAAGACGTTCTTCGACACCCAGTGAATTTTATTGCCTTCACCCGTGTTCCCCCACCAGAAACCTGCAACCAAAGTGTCCAGCTCCTCACAGATCACAGTCGAAAATTTAAAGATATTAATGGGATACGTAGGTATAACCTGAACAACCGCTTTGATTAGGACCTCCTTGCCTGCCTTTGAAAGGGTACTCTATTTCCACCATTGCAGTTTCTCCACAATTCTCCCCTTCACATGAGCGAGGCCCATTTTCTTTGAGCGTTCCGACAAAGCCGGGACACCCAAATAAGTACCCGGGTTGTCCACAACCGGCATGCCAAGAATAGTTCCCAACTCATCAGATACTCTCATCGGAGTATTCACCCCAAAGAACACACTGGATTTTTGCAAGTTTACTTCCTGGCCTGAAGCATCATAGAACGACCGGAGGAGGTTGACAAGATTCCTACAGTTTTTCTCATTTACTCTCAGAAAAATTAGCGTGTCATTAGCAAAGAAGATGTGAGATAAAACCGGTCTAGAGGCACCCAATTGCACACCATCCAAAGTCTTGTTCTCTATCGCAGCTTGGAACATTCTGGAAAGGACCTCTCTAATCAGAAGGAACAAATATGGGGACATAGGGTTACCCTGCCGAAGGCCTCTAGAGGGAGCAAACTTGTTTCCAGGTTGCCCATTGAGAATGACAACAAACCTGACAGAAGTCACACATCCCATGATAAGTTTCCTCCACTGGCTGCAAAAACCCGATTTTTCCATTGTTGCCTCCAGGAAATCCCATTCCACTCTGTCATAATCTTTTTGCATGTCAATTTTAATACCCAACTCAAACTTATGTTTAGACTTATGCCCTTTTAGAAAGTGAAACACCTCATGGGCAATCCCAATATTATCCTGAATTTGTCTACCCACCACAAATGCATTCTGAGAAGGGGAAATAAGCTGCGGTAGAATGATTTTCAATCTGTTTGCCAGAACGTTGGATAGATCCTTATAAGAGTAATTACATAGGCTAATGGGTCGGAATTGAGACACGGACTCCACGTTCGGAACCTTGGGAATCAACAGAATGTAGGTATTATTTAGCGCAGTTGGGCTGACCATGTCTTGCATTAAATACCTCACAAGATTGTTGACATCCTCCACAATAATATCCTAGAAAGACCAATAGAAAATCCCCTAAAACCCATCTGGGCCCGGAGCTTTGAAACCCCCCATTTGAAGTGCAGCATCCTTAATTTCCTCCAAGGATACCGACTCCATGAGAGCCAGATTCATCTCGTTAGTAACTCCGGGATTTAAACATTCTAGTAAGTTTCCCCAATCTCAAGGTCTACCCGATTTGAATAAGTTGAGAAAATGGTCATCCACCAGCTGCCGAATATGGATGGGATTCTCCACCCAATTATCTTCACAATCCTTTAATTTTAGAACCAGATTCCTTCTGTGCCGCTGAATAGTGGATTGATGGAAAAACTTAGTGTTTGCATCTCCTTCCCGTAACCACTTCACTCTAGACCTCTGGTGCCAGAAACTTTCCTTTTGAGCCCAAAGAGTGTCAATAAGTCTGGACTTCTCCTTTATCGTAGAAACATTTTGGCTCCAATTCATTTGAAGTTCCCCCAACTGTCCGAGTAACTCCTCAATCTGTAGTCCTTTTAAAAAAAAAATTATTTCTACTCCATTTGATCAAGAGAGATCGACAATCAACAATTTTCTTCACCCATCTCCTTTGGACATCCCCACTATTCTACTGGGCCCAACAATTTTCCACCAAATTCCTGCACTCTTCTTCCCTCGCCCAGAAAGCTTCAAACCTGAATAATTTTCTTCCCTTCCGCCCATTCAAATCCATTTTGATAATAACCGGGCAATGGTCAAACCCCAAAACCGTGTCGTGAATAGCAGTGGAATTAGGCCATAGATCCTGCCATTGCTTGTTTATCAGACCCGGTCAAGGTATTCCTCCACAAGTTTGCCATTCCTCATTCCTCGCCATGTGAATGGAGGCCCATGAAGGTCAAGATCTAATAGATTAGAATGGTTTATGAATTCCTCAAGATAACAAGGCCGACAACATCTCAGCCCCGCCCGACTTCTCATGATCCCAAATAAATTCATTAAAATCCCTCCCCCCAACAAAGCCAGGGCATATCTGAAGAGGTAAAGTGATTCTTCATCCAACCCTAGAATTTCGCTTTTTCGCCTCTATAAGCAGTCCCGTAAATTCTAGTGACACGAACCCATTGCTAGGTCCCACCAGACTTCACCTGAGCATCAATAACATGCTTAGAGGAAAAGAGAATGTGCACCTTTATCGAATCCTCCCACCATAAACTTAGGCCGTCTGCCCTTCCCATAGGAGGAACGTTAAACCCATTCGTGAAACCCATCATTCTCCGTACTCCATTAATTATATGATCTTTCATCTTTGTTTCAAAAAGAAAGATCATAGAGGGTCTTGCATTTCTTATCTGTCCATGAAGGGCCCGAACTACCATGTCCGACCCCAGACCATTGCAGTTCCAAAAGAGATAGATCATGGAGACCTTGCGGCTGTTGAAGGCCAACTGCCACCACCCCGGGCCAAAGTGCCTGCACTATTAAAACCTCTGACTTTCTTTTGAGAGGATTGTGATATTTCCATACCTTGTGGTTCTTTTTCCCTTTTCTGTCTATTCCTAGCCGAAGTAGAAGATCTTGGGAAAATTAAAGATCCACAATCTCCCTGAGCAGTTCCCATACCCCCGTCTACTACATGTTGCAGGATAGTAGCCTCTTCATTGATCTCCTGTATAAGGACCGATTGCATATCGGCCCCCGACTGTTGCAAAGTCAAATTCTGTAAAAAAAAGTATAATAACCAGTTCCAGTGTCCCACAACGATTGTCTAATACTATGTGGAACAAGCCAGTTGAGTTGTTCTTTAGTCCTCTGCGTACCATCAATGTGCCCCTGTTTGCGATCCATCTTATGCCACTTCTTTCTCCCACCGTGGTAGGAGCCAGATTATAAGTCACCGAAGAAAGCAAAAATGAAGCTGACACTCTCACCACTCCAGCTTTCCTGCGATCACCTGCTCTAATCATCAGGGGTTTTGAAACCTCCACCACATCCGTAACTGGAGGTGCCTTAGTCGACTCACTAAAACCTGCTGCCCATTCTTTGCCTGCCTCAAAAGAACATTCAGTATTAACATGACTAAGGCGACCGCATCTATAGTAGAAATCTTGTAATCTCTCGTAGCGGAAATCCACCCAAGTATCACGGTTATTCTCTTTTCGTAGCTAACATCCATTAACTAGTGGTTTTGTAAAGTTAAACAAGAGTCTAACCCTCAGAAACCCACGAGCCATAATTGGATCTTCCATAGCCATATAATCTCCAAACACCCTGGTTAACCTTTTTACATTTTCTAAGGATGTGAGGCTTAGGGGAGCACCCCTTATTTGAACCTAAAATGGGACATGCTCCAGTTCAACTTCCTACAAAGCAAGCTCCGTGGGCTAAATATTGACAAAGAAGTTCTTTTTCATGACCCCCCAAGGCACCTGATCTATAATCTTAGCTGCCACACTTTCATCGGGGACCATGATGATAAATGTGTTGTCTTTTACCCATTTGATCTCGATCTCGCCATAACTTTTCCAAGACGTTCTGAGAATGTTCCTGACACTCCATCTGTTCAAAGGTTTGTCCGCTAGCACTGAGCCCATGAGTTTGACACCATGCTCCATAGCCGACAAGTCCATTGATTTATCCAAGTGAACCACAAGCTCATCCACTCATTACTGCTCCATATTAACCGTATTGAAATTCAAGGGTTGACTCGTTTGCACTGCTGAGTACAACAAATACAAAGTAGAGGCTTTTTCCAGGCAAATAACAAAGTAAAAGGTATGAATAACCTGTATCTGGTGGGAATTGAAGACCTGGAGCCTTTAATAGTTAATGGATTTCGCCTTTGTAAGATTAGCCAAAACCATCAGTGTCATACTTTCCCTCATTCTCCTGTTGCCGGGGATTAGTGAACTCGGTATCCCCATTAAGTCATAAACCAAGGGGAACCAAACCCTCCCCCCGATTCTGACAAAATCAAATTAGGGCTTTATAGGGGAGAGAAGGAACAAGGAACAATTACTATGGGTTAGAGCAGAAATACCACTCGCACCCACCCTGATTACTATTCTACCCACTCAAAGCACAACAATTTATGGTAGAAGCCAGCGCAAGTTAAATGAGGGCTAACCAAATGGGACAGGGGTAAATACACTCCACATAAAGCTGGTAGCCAGTCAGACCCAGGGAGGAAAGAAAGAGATTGGGTCGAGCAGGATAGCAGGGAGCTAAGATTGATCCGGAACCAGACAAGATTAAAACGCATGGCAGCGGGATCTCACAGAGGAGAAAAAAATTCTCACAGAGGAGAGAAATTAATGTTCAACATTTTGTTTTACTTATTTGTTTTGGGGTGTGCTATCCACACCCTTTTTTACTTCTCACACACCCCTATTACTTTCTGTCCGTTAGATCTTCTTCAATTCATCCGATCTGACGGCCGAAATTCAAAATGGTGTGAGAGAAGTAAAAAGGGGTGTGTGGATATCACACCCCTTTGTTTTTCCCCTATAAAAAGTTCAGATCCTTTCACTATTCCACATATGTAAAATGTTACGTTACGCTTTAGTTTGTTTGACTGCTGGACTTGCCCAATTGGTGCATCATCATCAATCATCAAAGTGACAACTTGCAATGAAATTCCACTCTCTACTGGCTTCAGCCTTCAGTGCAACCATAACTGTACGAGACTGTATGTTATGCTTCTGGTTTTTCAGAGCTGCCGCTTCTTGCCAGAGTAAAAAAGTTATATCAATTCTAGGTTTCAATAATCTCTTTGTCCGAAAATTTTACTATGCTCGGATGATTTTTGACTGTTTAGAAAACACCAAAAGGATTAATAGATTAAAACACAAACACAAACACTAAACTGATCAAATTAAAAACCCTATTCATATTTCATACCACCAAAATAAGCAATAAAATTAAAAAGAAAACGAAAATAAAGGTAGGCTCAGACACGCACAAACACTGTCATCAAGCAGCGAAAGCATACGCACAAAAATACGCATGCTCTCAGCTAATGGTTGGTCCATGTATGCTAACATACACTCAGAATCGAGAAATGTTTTCTTCTTCATCGCCTTCCCATCACAAAACTAATTTAATAAAAAATAATCTTCTAAGTTTTTCTTTTTAGACATAATTAGCTGGAAAAGATAAACAACGAAACATAATTACGAGAATTGAAAATTAAGCGGAAAAACTATGAATTAAGCGAAATCATTGGTGACGGCGCGGCGCTGCAGAGCGTCGGGAAGCTATGGACGAGAGGCGGCGGGGATGTGTGTTTCTGAATTCTGAATCCTGATTTTATGTGTGAAGTGAAGCCCTAATATAGACAGTTTAAAATGACGGTACTATCCCTTGCTTTTACCAGCTAACTGGGCTAATGAGCTCAGTTTATCAATGCAGGCCGCGAGTCCTTCTTTCCGAGTGGATTGGACTGGATCAGAAATTCTTACGAGTGTTGTATGGGTTCAACTATACCAATACCAAACCTATCTTAGAGGCTCCTTCTATATAATTGGTTGCAAACTCGTTATTCTCGAGATTCGAACTTAAAATATCTCATTTATCAGTAATGAGGAATACTACTAGACCGTAGATTCTTATTTTTCTTATGTGATATATTTAAGGGAGTTAAAAGTAGATATGTTGTAGTTGATCGATTTAGGGTAAATGGAGGATGAGACCAGATTTTCACAAGAAGTGGGAGCAAAGTGGAAACGGAAAATGGATGAGAGAAGAAAGAAACACTGAGATGGTGTTCTTTACTGTTACGTTGAAATATTTCTAACATGAGGAGTAAAAAGAATGGAGTAGGATTCTCTGACACACCCGTACCCGAAAGTAGGGCATGCTGGCCGTCACGTGAGTGTGACGTAGCCATGTGCGCTGTGCGGAAGCGAAGAGCGATGACGAAGTACGAATGAATTAAAACCGAAGTCTAGCAACCCAGAAATGAATGTGTGCTAGAAGTATTACAATACTTATACATATTCAGAGCGTACTAGGTCGACTGCAGTCAAGCATGAATAAAAGAGTTATTTACACCATCGGTGCCCTACATATGTCAAATCTGTAAGAAAAGCCGAAGGATCCTCGATGTGCCCAGCTCGGAAATTCAAGCTATCTTGAACCTGGAGGGGCGAAAAACAAAGGAAGTGGGTCAGCAAAAACAAATCCTTTTCAAAATCATTCTTTTCTCAAAATTCTAGCCCCTCTCTGTAAAACCTTTATAATTCCCAGAAAATAATACGTACATATATATCTCAATCTTTCTCAGCATAAAACATTTTCAAAGTATCTCAAATATATGTTGTGCAATGCATTTCAAGGCCATCTGAATCTCATCAACAATGCCATACTATGCATTATCATAATCATATTGCTATTATATATCATCTCAGCCCTCGGCTGTAATATAGCTCATAACATCTCTTTATCTCATCATCATATATATATACACTGCACATACATCAATATCATCATCATATCATCATCATTAACAGCGCTGTATCAATAATAAATGCTCTAGTGCTACAATCACGTGAAGACTGTGTGAATGAATGCGGGTCACCTACATGTCGTACCCACTCAAAAGTGGTCTATACGACAAGACTGTGCACTTAACTTGGATCCAAGGCGAGCATGCGGTGCGGGAGGTGAACGACACGTGAAAGACTGTGCCCTATCTCTGGGCGTGAGCACTAACAGTATGTGCAGGTCTATAAGCTAACAATTCATGATATCTCATCATTTCACATCATATCTCATCGTTATTCGTTCTCAACTATGCATGTACCTACTGGGTACTTACCTGGCGTCCTCGGCACCAACATATGCATGAAATGTATAATTAAATACTCATGCATCAAAATCAAGTAATATGCAAGTCGATAAAACGTATTTTCCATTTCAAAAGTGATTCTGGGAAATCATTTAATATATATATAGGTTATACGAAAAATAATACTACCCACTCACAGATACGTAGTCGAGACGAAGCCTCCTAGCTTGGCTCAATCACATACGTCCTCGGAATACGTTTCCCTATACATGAAATTTCTAATTAACTTAGTTTAATAACAGATAAACGGAAACGTAAATAAAATCTTCATAGATTGTCCAAATATAGGGTTTAAATATATGAAATCGATCTACTCGACATCACGAACGTCGCTATATTTTTAGAAAATTTTTAGGAGGTCCCACGCGCCCCCACGCGCCAGCACAGTGCACGGGCTACGCGCCCCTGTCATTGGTCCTCGCCGGACTGGTTTTTCCGGTGACCGGAAAACTTCCGTGTGTGATATCTCACTCGTTTCTTAACCATTTTGTCCCATTTTTCTTCCTACATGCTCTAAATTAAGAGTACTACAAGTCTATACCTTAAAAAATCTCGAAAACTAACGAGAAACTCGTCGGGAAATCTCCAAGAATCCAGCCATCTCCGTTCTACGTGATCCCGACGTCCAAACACTTCCAACGCGCCACTCCGAGCCTCCTTGGGACCTCACAAAGGTCGCTGTGATCTCAGATTCTCCTAAAACGCAACGTAGAAAAAGTTGATGAATAGTGCCATTTACAAAAATTGAATTTTGGACGTGAAATCGTCGTAGTTCTTACCTGAAATTGGTATGGTTGAGTTCGTATGGACATCACGATCAAGAATATGTAATTTGTTTCGTCGATCTATGGAGTTTTTGATATGGGTGTGGGTGTATGCCGTGGGTTTGGCGAGAGAGAGAGGGAGTTCGCGAGGTAGAGAGAGAGACTGAGTCTGAGGGACGTGAGAGAGACAGAGAGAGGGTGGACCAAGACCACCAAACCAAAATTATTTCCTAACTTTTCTTTGGTACCCAACAACTTCAATAATTATGTAATTGGCCCAAAAATTAACAATTCTCGCATAAACGTTCGCCTGAACTCAAGGGCATAATAGTTAATTCATAACGTCGAAATAAAAATTCCGGGACGGGTTGTTACATTCTCTCCCTTTCTATTTCCTTCTCATCACATTTTTCATTTTGTCTTTCTCTATCTATAAAAAAAAACTATTGTAAGATGTTGACATGACTAAATCATGATTGTTCAAATAAGAGGGGAGGGAAGGGGATGGAAAAAAAGGGAGAGAATCCTAATCCAAAAGGAAGGAGAAAGAATCATATTCCAAAAAGAAGGAGCTCTTAATAGAAGCAGCCATGATTTGGTATTACCATGAGTTATAATACTGAAAATACTGAAACTTAATTTCTCCACATAAAACTCGATATAAGTATTTTACTCAAATAAAATTCATTGGTTAGATTCTACATCAGCAAATTTATTAATATGTTTGACTTTACACATTAAAAAAAAAATTGGATGCCTAAAATACCCCTATTTGAATGTTTGATGTACACAATTAATTCCATGCGGTTGTAAGTAGGGAAGGGCAAAATACCCATAAGTACGAGTAATTGCAGTTACCCACCCATTTAAACTCCACAGTTACGATTGCAGGTAATCGTTGAAACAAACAAACGATTATGGAAATAACCAGCTACCCATGAAATATAATGGATGATTATAGGTAGTACCCAGGGTTACAAATGGGCACCCATTTAAATATTTGTAAAATAAAAAATAAAATAAAAACCTTAAAAACTATTCGACCTTTCCCAGACTCCCATCGCCCCCTCATCTCTCTCCCCTCATTGTGCTTTCTCTCTCATCTCCGCCAAAACAATCAATTTGTTGCCCACTCTTAGTCGTCGATCACAAGATTCTAAAAGACACTAGGCGCTAATCGTGCACGGGTTCGGGTCTAGCGCCTAAGTATCTAGGCGGGGCCTAGGTGGACTAGACGGATTTAAGTAATTTATTATATATTGTATAAGTAAGTGTCTATTTATACTTAAAAAAATACATAATTGTATTGGGATACACAAATTACAAAATAAATAGAATATGAAATATAAAGTACTAGAACATTTTGAAAACTTGGGGACCAAGCATATAATAAGTGTTCATCCATGTATTCAACGAGTCTTTTATATTTTATTGAAAAAATAAAATGCAAAATGAAAGTTATCAATTTTCTGTCTAAGTGAAGGTTGCGACTTAGACCCGTTTAGGCGAGCACCAGTGGTGGAGCCAGGAATCTTACCACAATGGGTCTTAGTGTAAAAGTCCAAATAAAAATTTTGGATGGAAAAATATATTGAAAATGAAATCATAGTACTTTCATTCATAATTCATAACGGAAACAATATTACAAGCTATAATTGTCCACGACGAGGTTTCATATTTTGAAAACGAAGCATTATAGCTTCATTTTCAATACAAGCAAAAATATCTCTCTCAATATAAACAAGCAAGCTATCACTCAACCATTGATCTCCCATTTTGTTCCTAAGTAGACCCTTAACAATATTCATGACAGAAAATGCTCTCTCCACTGAAGCAGTTGCAACTGGTAAAACTAAAGACAATGTATTGAGCAAATATACATAATTGAATACTTGATGCATCCTTGTCTCCACCATTTTTTTGCAAGATCACCAATCCCTTCCAATTGAGAGAAATTACTACTGGAACGCACATAATGAATATAAATCTCAAGTTGATCTTCAAGTGCCAAACGATCCTCATCCGAAAAGTCTTGAGGGTAAAATTGAGCAAGGCGAAGTAACTTTGGTTTATCAAAAGCTACAAATGAATCTTTCGGACTCAAAAATGCCAAACAAATAAGCAACTCAGTATTTATCTCATTAAAGCGATCCTCTAACTCCGTAATTTGCTCATCAATGACATTAATAAAGAGCTCCACATGATAATGATGACTATTTGTCTTTATTGGAGCATTACGCCTTGACCTCACTGGAAGTATAAATGCCTCTTCCATGTTAGGAACATCAATATGATGTTTTTCACAAAAAGAAGATACTTCATCAACCAATGCATCGAACCCATTATTCCTCATCCAATGTAGCTTTTCCTTGCATGATTTCACTAAAGCCATTGCATTCACAATTTCTTGATCTTTCCTTTGCAATGCTTGTGACAAATCATTTGTGAGTCCCAATATGACTTTCATCAAGAAAAGGTGAAACACAAACTCCAAAGTACGTATTTCTCTCATTAACTTATTTGCTTCACCCGCACTTTCATTAGGATTATCATCAATAACCATTTGAAGCACATGAACCATGGATGAAAACATGGAAATGATGCTAATCAAGGTACCATAGTGTGAGCCATCGTGTGTCACCGGCACGTTTGAGACTTGTTTCTTGATTTAAGCCTCACCTCGTTCTAAGACAATCATTTTCAAAAGCTATCACAAGCTCTTCTTGAAGTTGCCCTCTAAGTAAATCACGCCACTTACAAGATGCTCCAACATGATTAACTACACTATTAGTCGTTGGAAAAAAAGAGGCAATGTCTATATTCTTCTTTGCTACGGCAACAAGAGCTAGTTGAAGTTGATGAGCAAAGCAATGAACATAATATGCACAAGGTTGTTCTCTCAATATCTTTGTTTTAAGGCCATTCAACTCACCTCTCATATTGCTAGCACCATCATAACCTTGTCCTCGTAGCTTGGAAATGCTCAAACCGTTGCGAGAAAAGAATGTGTCAATAGCATCCTTTAGTGAACTTGAAGTAGTGTCGGTAACATGTTGGATACCCACAAATCTTTCAATTACATGCCCATTGTCATCCACATAACGCAACACCATAGCCATTTGCTCTTTCACCGACACATCACATGCTTCATCCACCAATATTGAAAAGAATCTATCTTTTAGATCATCCATGATAGCATCAAGTGTTTCAAGGGCACATGAATTCACAATTTCTTTTTTAATGCAAGGAGCTAATAACTTGAGATTCCCCGGAGCATTTTCCATCACAACTTCTCTAACTTTATCATTATTATTTGCAAGGAATTGCAATAGCTCCAAGTAATTTCCCCTATTGCTTGAAGTGGCACTTTAATCATGGCCACGAAAAGCAAGACCTTGTCGCAATAAAAACTTAGTGCACTTGATTGATGCATTCAAGCATGTGCGATAAGCCTTACGAGCTTGGTTGGAGTGTTTGCTCACTGCCGTTTCAATATGTGTAGCTTGATTCATCAAATTTGTAGCAGCTTCTCTAGCCTTATTATGAACACTCCCAATCGGTCCAACATGCATCTTAAATCTTTCTCTCCCTTTCTTCCAAGTCTTAAATCCATCTCCAGTGAAAGCTTCACTACCCACTTGTGCAAAATTGGTTTTAAAGAGATAGCAATAGAGACAAAATGCCGCATCTTTAGATATACTATACTCCAACCAATCAAACTCATCAAACCATTAGGGAATGAAGCGTCGATTAATTCCCGACATATTAGTTATTGGGAAATTATGACCTCTAGGTTGACAAGGTCCTTTTTGTAGATATGATCTTCAGACCTCATCTCTCATATTAGCATCATAATCTATCATTCGAATTCTTAATCCAGGATCCTCTTGAAGATTACCCAAAACACCATCTAACTGACTTTGTCTTGAACCTAGAGTTCTTGAACTACCAACAGTATTTGAACTATCAACATTATTCGAACTACCCGAACCCGATGATGACTTTCTCTTAAAAAACCGTTCCATAATAATTCTACATATACAAAATTTTCAAAATAAATACTCACAATATAAACAAACCATCAACACAATCAAAATAAATATGATCTGGATTTCAATTAAATTAAATATATTCTACATATACAAAATAATGAAAATAAAAACTCACAATATAAACAAACCATCAATATAATCAAAATAAATATGAATTGAATTTCAATTAAATTAAATATATTCTACATATACAAAATAATGAAAATAAAAACTCACAATATAATCAAACCATCAATATAATCAAAATAAATATGAATTGAATTTCAATTAAATTAAATATATTCTACATATACAAAAATTGAAAATAAAAACTCACAAATAAACAAACCATCAATATAATCAAAATAAATATGAATTGAATTTCAATTAAATTAAATATATTCTACATATACAAAATAATGAAAATAAAAACTCACAATATAATCAAATCACCAATATAATCAAAATAAATATGAATTAGGTTTCAATTAAATTAAATATATTCTACATATACAAAAATTGAAAATAAAAACTCACAAATAAACAAACCATCAATATAATCAAAATAAATATGAATTGAATTTCAATTAAATTAAATATATTCTACATATACAAAATAATGAAAATAAAAACTCACAATATAATCAAACCACCAATATAATCAAAATAAATATGAATTAGGTTTCAATTAAATTAAATATATTCTACATATACAAAATAATGAAAATAAAAAATCACAATATAATCAAACCACCAATATAATCAAAATAAATATGAATTAGGTTTCAATTAAATTAAATATATCATACATAGGGTTTAGAACTTACTTGAATTGTGAAATTTCACAATAACAATGAGCAAATACAAAGAGAGTAGCTGGCGCCTGGTGGCACCACCACCACAGCGACGACGACGGCAGCACAAAGGCACCTCAATGGTGGCAGCAAAGGAAGAGATGGAGTTGAGGGTTTGGGGAGGGGGAATGAGTTTGGAACTTAGGGTTGGAGAAGGAGAAAACAAAAGAAAATTGGGGGTTTTGCAATGGAGGAATCAGATCTATGGAGAAAAAGGGCCTGAGGACACGCTGGTCTTTTTTTTTCTTCCCAAAACAACGTCGTTTTGGCCAGGTCATTTAAAAATAATTCCCTAGGCCAAAACAACGTCGTTTTGCCCAGGTTGTTTTAAAAAAAAAATTCGCACGCGCCATTTCTTTCTTCTTCAACCTGCCCCAGCGAAACCTCCTTCTTCTTTCAGACATTTCATAGAGCATGTGGTGTGCAACTCCAAGAGGTCGCACCAGCAGCTCCAAGGTTATTTCCATGGCTTCCAAGAGGTCGTGCTACCCCATTGACCCTACTGTGGCTCCGCCTCTGGCGAGCACCTAAGCGGGTCTAAGTGCACTTTTTTAATTTTCAAACGCCTAAGAAGCCTAGTGCCTAAGAAAATCTTAGGTAGTGCTAGGCGGAGAGTTTTAGAACAGTGATCATTGGTTGATGGTGGTTCTCACCAAAATCATTGACCTTCGTTAGCTCAATAAGAATACGGGACACCTGAAACCTGCATCCACTACATAGATTGATCTTTCATTCAAAAAACCAGATTGCTGTTTTGGATTGTTGCCCTTCAATTCTCCACTTAATGCCCTCACAACATGGGTTGTTTCTGCCTTCACAATGTACACGTCGATTCCGAGTTTCGCAATTGCCGCAACTTCTAATATCTTGGTCATCATTCCACCTGTTGTATCGTGGGCTGCTGCTGTTGTCTCAAGTATTGACATGACAACCATGCATCATTTGGTATTAGTTGAAGCATTCTTTATTTTTATTTTTTATTTTAGAGTTATGGTTGATTAATTGAGATACTAATTCCCATTTCTTTTGTAGACCTTCTTTGGTGACAACAAATCAATGAGACTTGTTCGGAGACTATTATTTTTTCATTGATAACAGTTAATAATATTGTCCGTACACTATTATTTTTATTATGATATGAGAATTTAAAAGATTGAAATACGGAATGCATGTTAAATGTTTCTATAACGGTGTTTAATTGTCAGAAATAGAAAGTTATGACCAAATTCTTTTTCAATTTTCAGCTTGTTAAAAAAGCTGATAAATGGGTAAAAAAGGGCAAATGGAGAAATGGGTATATACAATTACGGTTAAATGTGTATATGGTTATGGGTACGGTTAACCGTTATAAACGGTTATGGTATGGCTATGTCCGTTTATGCAATTACTCAACGAGTAAACAATTATGCCGGTAAGGGCTTAAACGGTTATGGGTAAATAATCACGGTTACCTGCTCGCCATAATAGTTGCCCATCCTTAGTTGTAAGAGAGAATTAATGGTTTTACAAAAAAGAAAAAAAAAGAAAAAAAAACACTAATGTTATAAATTCATTTCCTAGTGTATAATAACAATAAAACAGGCATAATATATGTAATAATACATGCTTAATTAAGTCACAAAATTATATTTTACATATAAGCCTAGGTAAATTATTTTACACACACACACACACACATATATAAAATAAAATAAATGCCTAATATATGTAAAAATTCATGCATAATAATTTCAATCCTAATTCCTATAGAACAGGTACAAAAGATGTTGTAAACAATAACTCCAGATAGATCAACAACAAAAAAAAACTTTTAACTCCAGGTAGATAACCAGAAAAAAAATAGCAACAAGATTAAGCGAAAACTTAACAACCTCAATTTCAGGTACACTAACAAAAGAAACTCTCAACTCCAGGTGCGCGAGAACCCCACCCAAAATTGGAAGCAACAAATCGTACGTAAGGCACATAACAATCAACAAAATTTCAATAGAATAATCAACCTGATTAGCAGGCATGAAAATTTGCAAAGCACAAAAGGTCTATGCGTAAGTGATATGGTTTGTAGAAATGTATAAATTTAGTTCCCGATTTCCTTTGGGGTTTCTACCCTTATTTATTGATCCAAAGCCACATAATGGTATGTGTTGCAAATTTTGTGAATTATATGGACACAAAAATAACTGACGTGCTTGTGTTGTGTGGTCTAGTTATTTGATTTCAATTAGTAAATACTAGAAAATGATACTCGCGCGTTGCTGCGGGATTATGAATCGTATGAAAAATTATGTTTGAAAGGTATAAAATATTGTGTTACAAAAGATTAAATATAGGAAAAAAAATATTATTTAGTAGGGTGTAACCTTTGTTTGCCACCGATAAAAAGAGATCTTCTGATTGATTCTCTTTTTCTTGTGTTGACACTGTAGTTGCCTCATCATCGGTCTCATCTTCAAGAACAAAGGTTACATTGTACCTCTGTTTAAATGTAATTTAGAATGTCAAATATCAATTAATGTAAAAATAACTTGATGTATATCATTTGTATTAGTTTCATAATTTGGAATTAGGAATAACAGTTAAATAGGGCCTTGAATCACCTCATCAACCAATACTTTCTCCTTTTGCTTTCTGTGAGTTTTTTGGTTGATTGCTGCAAATGAATGGATTTGGAACTTTTAGCTAACAAATTAAGCAATTCAAGCATATTATATACCCTTAAAAGGTTTAAGAATAGATATAAAATTAATTAATATTAAATCAAAATAAATATATGTAGCTATGTATATTTTCAGCAATTTTAGACCTTCACTCCCATTATAGGACTTAAATCGCATTTAAAAATAAAAAGTACACAAAGAAAGTTGTACTTTTAGCTTCGTAAAATCTCCGTATCCAACTATGTACTCCACGCGAATTTGTGTAAAAGGACTTGCCTCGAGGAGAAAGTACTCCGTCCTCTTACTGTACCAACTTGAAATACAGAAACCCAGTACTCTAGCGACGCAGGATATGCACAAACTCTTCCTTTGTAAATTACACATCTGCATTGCAATCAAAATCAACCCCAAATCGAAAGAAACAAAACAAAACTAGTAAAGGTCTCCACATTACATACACAATGCACTCAGAAAACCGACCTGCTTAATATCATCCTCATAATCACTGACATTGAAATTAATATTGGCCTCAATTTTGCGGAACTTGATCGCAACTCGATCATATGCCCTAAGATCATTTTACCACAACCAAAAAATTACCCAAAAAATTAACTACTTGAAAACCAAATTTTACATTGAAATATTTAATATTAAGTTGTTAACAATTCTCAGTTTCTTAGTTTTTACCTAGCAGCAGTATGTGCAGTGTCAAGTCCTAAAAAAAAAATCCAAAAGTTCAAACAATAATCCGCCAGAAATAAAAGTAAAATAAAATAAATAAAAACGATAAAATGGGGGATTTTGATTCATTTTTCTTACCCAAGTTCTTGTTTCCCACAATCCCTACAAAAAAAATAGGAACCAAGAGGACTCAAATTCAGTACAAAATCAAAGTATCCAAACAGAGTAATAGTACATCAGTATGGCACAGATACATACCACCTAGGCAGCAACCAACCAATGTCAAACCAACTGCATAATACGATGGCAAATTCAAAAACTTGCTCACAAAATATCCTGATAAAGGTATCACCTGCAAGCAGTGGCGAAGCCACGTGAGGGCGAGGAGTGGCGACCGCCACTCCCCTCGTCAGACAAACAAGCCTTCGGTCCCTCCGTTCTTGGACTCTTGAAACGCTGCGATTGATTTTTGGAAGTAAGCTCTGAATCACCGGCAGAGTCTCATTAGGTTCTGGCTTAAAGGCCTAAAAGGAAGTTCACAGGCGAGTTGTGTCCGTACAGTTCATGGGGCTTGGGGAGAAAGCTGTATAAAATGTAATTTGAAGGAGAAAAAGGTGTAAAAGTATTGGTATTGGATTCCATTGAAGCTTCATTGTCAAGAAAATTAGTTCAGAAAAAGAGGAAAAAGTTGAAGAATTGTGAAGTGGGTTGTGGAAAAAATGGTGGCTTGATCAATTGGTGAGGTGAGATCAAGGATCTGACAAATTGGGTTTTGTTCAGCAGAATGATTGCAATATATTAGTAGCAGAAAAAGAAAAAAAAAAGGGAAAGAACTGGGAAGTGGGTTGTTCTAATTAGCTCAATTTATGGGTGTGGATTGTGGAAAAATGGTGTCTTGATTAATTGGTGGAGGGAGATCAAAGATTTGACGAACTGGGTTTTGTTCAGCACATCAAAGTGACAGTAAGAATTTCGATGGAGAAGCACAAAGTTGAGTTAAATTGATTTGATGGGTTTGGGAAGAAATAGTAAGACTTGCAGAGAGCCAGCCACCTAGAAATATTGTGGACCATTTGATTTTTCTGAGTTTTTGAGTAAATTGGCCCTTTATGGCTTTCTAATCTTTTCTTTTTCTCAATCAAAGAAACAGAGGTGAAAAATATATTGGAGAATTGGAGCCTTTATTCACTCATTAAAAATAGAAGAGAGGTGATCTCAAGAACTCATTATACTCAATTTTAGTTTGGAAATCCTATCTACTTTGACCAAGTGCAAATAAATTCAATAATAACATGGAAAAATTAGGCTAAAACTCTAGTTGTGTACATCAATTTGGTTGAGCTTGAATAACAAGTTACAAGGGATTTTGCCCCTCTCCAATATGAAAGCAACCACTTCGATTGAACTTTGCACTCTTTTGAATTTCGCCCCTCCCCTTGGTAAATTATGACTTCGCCACTGCCTGCAAGTAGTACTCACCGTTTAATTGTAAATGTTACATATTTGCGCCTAAACAGATCGAAGGACACACAACCATAATTTTTAACCCCAGTACAGAACAACATGGAGTTAGAAATGTTTGCAAGATCAAAGTTGTTGACACTGGAGCCTAAGATAACGGAAGGCTGAACCCTGCAGGGGTAACTAAGAGTGCTAAACAAATTTATATATTCGGAGTCGCAAAAATTAAAAAAAACACATTTCCTTGAAGGCTTGAACTGGAAAATTAATACAAATATTAATGATTTTATGTGATATGAACACAAAGGCTAATTACTACAACAAATGAGCCATATGCATCAAACAAAATGTACGGAACGACATTCAGTATTTGATTCAATTATGTACTAATTCAATAAAAGCATTAATATACATATGAACTGTGGAGATACAGACCGAGTACTGAAGAACAAAGCCAGCAAGCAACTCATTGGGCATAGCCAAGGCGCCACAAACGTCAGCAAAAGTGAGGGTCATACCCATGCCGAGCATGGTCAATGTTAAACCTAAGATGTTATAGTTGGGTATGACCCAATTGAAGGAGCTCGGCTTGAGGTGCCCCAACAGGCACCCCAAAGCAATCCATATCGGAAATGCAGTCGACACAGCCTTACCAACCAGTTCACAACCACCAGTAGCAGAACAAAAAAAGATAAAGTTAGGATCAAGTTCAGATGAATTGATTCAAATCCTCCTTCACCAATCTAATGACGCATAAATTAAGCACAAAAATCACTTGATAAAGCCTAATTACTGGAAAGGAGGAATCTTTGAAAGGGAAGCTCACCACTGCTATCATAAGGCTTGAACACAGAGGGCATCAGCACGTTGTCTCCACATGTTTCAAGTAATCGGATCTTCATGCAGGTCTGGCATCTTCTTTTGCAGTATTTTTCCTCTAATGCAAAAATTCCCATGAAAGCAATTGGAGATGCCGCTCCAAAACATTCAATGTGGAGATTAGCTATGCTGCAAAAATTCCCATGAAAGCATCAGAACATCACTTCTCAGCGACTCATCATGTTTTCCAGCTTCCAACATCAGTTGAAGATGACTGCTCGAGAGCAATGCTAGGTAAGCAATCAGGGAAGGGTTCCAGACAATCAGTCCCAGATCAGAAGCTTGACTCCAAGTGGCGACTGATCGCTCTCTTTCTCCTTGTCTTGCAAGTGATAACAAAGACAAAGAAAAGGACATGGAGAAAGCATGATATGAGATACTTTTGCTTTCGACCCTGATGATATGAGATACTCTTACTCTGGATGACTAAGTTTGTAGAGGTACTCCAGGGGATGAAGAACACTGAGTAACTCGAGAGTTTTCTTTGGGAATACATTTTCGGAAATGAAGAAGTGCTGAGGGAGTTTGCCTTTGCTAATGGAAGGCGAAGGTAGACGTTTATAGGAATAATTCTTCACAACCGAAACTATTCCCTTACCCCTGTCGGCAGCCGGTGGATGGATGAACAATACAAGTTACGCGCTTTCTGACAAAGCTGTCCGTAATTTCCACAAAGCTGACAGTGCATGTGACGAGTGACAACAATTCTGGAAAAGCTGATCGCCTCGTGATTTATGAGCAGACCCGGCTTTTGAGAGAGGTGTCCGACTTTTGAGAACGGAGTCCGGCTTTTTAGAAAAGAGCCCGGCTCTTCGATTTGTGAGATTTGCCTCTTCGATTGCTGAGTGATGCCTCATCGATTTCTTTTCTTTTTTTATTTTTATAGATGCACTCATTTGGTTCCACAGCACCCTGAATTGCCAAAACACTCTCTTCTTGCACTTGTGAAATCTTCATCTCTCCGATCTCTTCTTTCTCAACACCTTCGAAAAATGTCTTGCCCTTCTGACCGTTGCCTTAACTTGAATGTCGGAGAAGATGATGACTTGTCTTCTCCGAACAACATTTGGAATCCATCCTTCATATCCCCTAATGGTCCTCTTACAATTGGGGATTCTGTGATGAAGAACGACATAACCGCTACGGTGGTAGCGAAGAATCTTCTCACCCCCAAGGATAGCAGGATTCTTTCCAAGTGGTCCGACGAGTTGGCTGTTCAGGATTCTTTAGCCTTCAGCATTCAGTGTGCAGGCTCTGTATCAAATATGGGCCAACGTCTTCTTGCTCGATCTCGTCAGGTCGAGTCTCTGATGGCTAAAGTGGCTAGTCTTCGGCAAGAGGTCAGAGGACTCAGGCTCGAGAATAAGGAGTTGCACATGCTCGCAACTAGTTACTCCACCAGCATGAAGAGGAAGCTGGACCAGCTGCAGGAGTCTGAAGGTCGGATCCAGAGTGATCATCAAAGGTTTATGGCGTTACTCCTGAGGTTTATGTTACCTTCGTCATCTGGAGTTGCACCAAGTGCTCCGGCTCCGGAGATTCCAACTCTGGCGCTTCGTCTTCCTGGAGCTCCGTCGACTTCTGAGGCTCCTCACGAGTAGCCTTGTGAAGACTCCCTCCTCTGTGTTTGTTTGATTTTCATGTTTGTCCACATATGTAGTTTATCGGAGTTTCAATAAACAAACTTTATTTCGTTTAGCATATTGTGCCAAATACAATAAAACATATTCTTCACTAAGATATGGTACTTCTGGACCAAATATTAATTTATCTTTACCCTCTCGAAGATAAATGATCATTCTTAGTGTCTAAATCATTTGAGTATTCAAGTCATAATCTTCAATCCATATGATTCTGTAATATCATAAATATCACGGATAAGATTCGTGTTGGCATATTGTTCGATTCTGCAGTTCAAGACAATATTTATCTCAACACTTTATAATCTTTCTTAACTCTTCAGGAGTCCCAATTTAATATCATAAACTCTTCCGGAGTTCTAATTTAATGTCATCGACTCTTCAGAAGTTCTAATTTAATGTCATCAACTCTTCAGAAGTTCTAATTTAATGTCATCAACTCTTGCAAGAGATTTTAGTATGTTGCAACAATATCATAATGATAGTACTTACTCAAGCAATTTATACCATCCATTGGTACTGAGTACATAATTTATGCTTTATCCTTTTAGGACTTACTTCAAGTAATCTGAATCCTTCAGGGATTTTCTACACTTCATGACACATTTTCTTTTGGAATTTATACAGAGCAATTTGCTCCCATGTATACTTGAGGGATTTACTTATAGAGATATGATGTGGGCGACTCACAACCCTTCGTATATAATTCTCCATTCATATGAACTCGTTTACAGGAGTATAATTTCAGGTTTCAATTAGTAACCTTGTGTCATATCATGTGAGTGTAATTCACTGTATTACAAATGCCCATATGTAACCTCTTTGGTTCAACATCTTTTGGCTATTTGTATTATATTCAAATATATAGATCCATTTTTCCACGTTCTTACAAGATTGTAATGGAATTGCCTTTCTCCATTTTTTTTGCCAATAATTTTTCCATTCGTCGACGAACAAAAGAACGTGACTCATTATCAACACAGCTTATTGATGAAATTTAGTAGCTACTTATAAAAACCAAATTTACCATTGGTTATCATCAATTCGTGATTCCATATTCTCATGTGCATGCGCATGCATAAAAAGTTTTTCATTGCTTTGGATATCCATTGCCTCTTCAAGGGCATTACACTATCTCTTCCAGGATAGTCATAATTTAGAAAATGCGGATCATAACCTCTTCTTGAGCGTTATAGAGCTTGGATTTTAATCTCTACTTCCGGGAGTTGAGTTATTGGAGTCTATACGTCTATCATGCATCATGCATGAGACATCAAAATTCCCATGTCCGCGGATTGTCCTTTCTGGGACGTGTATCCATGCGACAACTGTCATGCTTCCGGCATGCAACAGTTATGCTTCGGGAATGCAATAGTTCAGTAGTGCCATATTCTTCTTCTTTCGAAGGACTGAACCTTTTGAGTCTAAGGGTTTGCCACGCTTCAGGCGTGCAACAGATAAATCATTTGCTGCCACATTATTTTGTCTAATAGGGACATCAATTCTTGTAGGCACATTTGCAGCAAATATATGTGATTTCATCACTTTCGTTACATCATTCAATTATTCTTACTTCATTTTCTCATTGATTGCTTCGTGAATCAAAATAAGACAAATTCTCTTCGTTCTTCTGGAACTGTCTTTTCTCATTATTCTTCTGGAATGATATTTTCTCATTGATTGCTTTGTGAATCAAAATAAGACAAATTCTCTTCGTTCTTCTAGAACGGTCTTTTCGCATCATTCTTCTGGAATGATATTTTCTCATCATTCTTCTGGATCGATGTTATTTTCTCCCCCTAATGGTGGGAAAACTGTCTTATCAAAATCATAGTCCGCAAACCATGCGGTAAATATATACCCAGTCAAAGGTTCTTAGTATTGAATGATAAATGATGAATGAAATCAAACATAAATTCTTAGTTTGCTTTTATGCCTCATTTAAGTACGTTGTATCAGTGCAACAGGCACATAGATAACATAATCAAAAACTCGTAAACGTGTAATGTTTAATTAGTGGTTGGCAACATGTCTCAACCAAGCTAATAATGTATCATGTAACATGGCATGTCTCCATGTAGAAAACTTGGCAATTTCATTTTCATGAGCAGAGTACGGGTAATCAATTGCATCCGTTTAATAAATGCTTCTGCTAAACCATTTTGAGTACGGACATGAGGAACATGGTGTTCAACATCAATGCCCAATGTCATGCAATAATCATCAAAACTTCGAGATGTAAGCTCTCCAGCAAACATGTATTATATTATCATTTACATACATCAAGGAACTTCTGGTCCTTATTTAATTGCCTATGAATTGGTACTCTCATGGCTTTTATTACAATTAAGTTGTGGCACTTCGGCTCTTCAAACTTAAAGTACTCATCAAGGAACTTCATGTCTGATCTCTGAGGATCAAGGGTCTTCATGCCCAATCTTTTTGCATGATGGAACTTCTGGTCCAATCATTTTTATATGATGAGGATCAAGAAAGGTTCTAATCTGATCAAGGAACTTCGGGTCCTTGTTATACTCATCGTAACAAAAGAAGTACAATAAATAAATTAAAGCAATAAGCGGTAATTCCAACTATGGTAAATAAATTGCTTTTAAGTAAATAAAGCTTGTGATAAGGGCTTTGATTCAGCATCATTCACATAAATCAAAACTTAAAGCAGTAGGCGGTAAAACCGTCCATGGTAAGTAAATTGCTTTAAAGTAAATAAAACTTGTGAATGGATTTTAAACCAACACCATTCACATAAATCAAAACTTAAAGCAGTAGGCGGTAAAACCGTCCATGATAAATAAATTGCTTTAAAGTAAATAAAACTTGTGAATGGATTTTAAACCAACACCATTCACATAAATAAAGTAATAATAGAAAAGCGTGATGATTAAGTTTCCATCAATTTTTTTTTTCTTTTCAAATGTTGCAACTCACCATTCCAAAACCTTTTCTTTGTCTGCCACTTATAAGAAGATCAAACCGTTAGATTTAGCTCAAATTTTAGTATGATATGGATAAGAGGATACCAAACAACTTTCGTGAAGAAACGGTTTCAATCTGAGCAACTGAAAATGGCGTTTTGGTACTCATAAGATGGCTGTCCAGTTTTCTGCGGAAATTGGAAACTGGTTTGGTATTTCAGACATATGTGACGATCGCACCGTTAAAGTTTTCTGAAATTTTAATATGTTGTAGATACTGGGAGGATGGACAACTTTCAAGAAGAAAGTTTTTCAATCCGAGGTCTGCAAGTTGGAGTTCCGAGGCTGTTTCCATGGCTATTAAATTTTCTACGGATTTTGAGTCCGTACCATTTTGCTTCTGCAAATGATGATATATAGTTATACAACAACATATACATATTTGCTTCAAGAAAATCAGTAGTACAAATATTTTAAGATGAAATGAAAAGATTTTCTTATCTGTGAGATTCCAGGCGACATAGGTGAACAAGATTTGTGGCGTTGTGCTTTCCACTGACACGAGAGCTTCTCGTGCTGATAATGTGTTGTAAAATTGACGATGTGTGCAGTGGAATAAATAAGCAAGACACAAAATTTACGAGGTTCCTCTACAGTCAGTGTGACTGGAGTACATCCTCGGGGCAGCAGTAGTGCTTTCATTTATAATCTGGAATAATAGGAGTACAAAGATAACTCTCTCTTATTCTCTCCTTTCTCTTTCCTTTCTTTTCTCTCTTCTTCCTCTCTCTCTTCCTTTTCCTTTCTTCCCTCTCTCCCGTATGACTTGAGTGTGAGTAACCTTGCTTTCTTCCCTCATCTTCTTTTTATAAGAAAACTAGGGGTAGTGGTAGCTATTAGTGGGAAGGCATCTTCTTAGTGAAGTAACCTAACATTCCATTACATTTGGTAGCCATCCATATTCAATGTTTTATAACAATATTGGTATATTAGACAGTATTCAATAGAGACATAAACTTAGGCCTGTATCCAATTGGCCTTTTTTTATTTATCAATTTGCTAATTTCGTTTCTGGTCAGTTATGATTGCTCATCTTTTATGTCTTACATCTAAATCCCAAACCGGAAAATTCACTTGTTTTCAAATGTCTTCATTCGACAAGGACCCCTAAGTGACACAATAATGATATAAAATACCAAATTTCTTATCAACGTCCCAGTCCTTGGAACTTCACTCCTAAAGGTCATTCGAATCATCAAATCCAGAATAAAAAATAATAATAATAATTTCAGTTAGGTAATGGGTTGTAGTCGTGCCTCCAACCCTAAATTCTGCACGCAGAAAAAAAAAATTCATATTAGGTAATGGGTTGTAGTCGTGCCTCCAACCCTAAATTCTGCACGTAGAAAATTCTAATAAAAACTAAATCAAGATTCTAGTATAGAGATTATTACTGGAATGTTTATAATTTTCTTGGTCTACCAGCTGCTAGTCTACGTGACAGAAGAAACAAAAACTTGTAAAGTTCCAACACGTACATTCTTTGAACTTTCTGTACGGATATTAACCATAGAGGCCTTTTATGCAAAGGAATTTTTTTTTTAAATGAGAATTAAATGTGGGATTCACTCCACATCGAACTTTAACGATTGGAATTGTTTATTTTGTAAGTCTCGATTAATAGATCATCATTGCAAACATTCAATTCAATTCGATTTATTGTTTTTTATATACCAAAGTATTCGTTAATTTTTTTGAACTCAATTGGATGTCTTAAACATTTCCTATTTTGCTAATATTTTACAAGGATGATCTATGAGGTGCAACTTAAAAAAAAAAGACGGTTCAAATTGTTAAAGTTCGATGTAGTGTGAACCTCATAACTAATCCCTATTTTTATAAATAAATAAAAAAATCTCTTCCCTTAAAGATTTCCATTAACCATATGCTACAAGACAATGTGTTTATTTATTGGTTCTACTGATTCACAGATGGTGAGCAAAAACTTGGAAATTTGTTATACTCTTATGAAGGGTCGGGTTCCATGAAAAAAGGATGAGTGTTAGTGTGAAATCCCACTCCTAGATTTCACTGTTATAATCTACGTATTTGTATTATTGAAGTTTTATATTATTTTTCAGGAATTTATATTAATTTATTTGAATTTAGATTTTAATTAAACTAGTTACGAAGAGTGAAGTTTGGAAATTAATTATTTAAAATTTGTAGACCATTCGAGGTCACAATTTATATTTTCGAACATAGCTCGATCTCATGAACGCATAAGCGCAAACCGTTCGTGAAACGGAGTTATAACGAAGAAATTAGAGACGTTTTAGTAGTTTAAAAAAAGTATCTAGAAGCTACTAGATGGCAACTTGTGAGAGAGGAAAAGAGAGTTGCGGGAGAGAAGAAAAGAGGGGAGTGAACCAATAGGAAGAGGGAACAAGGAGGGAAAGGAGGGAGGTGAGGAAACACCCAACCAACCTTGACCCGTTTTCAAACCTCGACCTAGTTTCTTGACCCGGTTGTATCTTTTCTATTTGACGTTTGATTGAGGTGATTTTGGTGTCTATGGAAAGCTCTCGGTGAACCCAATATCTTTGTAGTATTATATTTCTCAATTTCTAACCTAATTTTACAAACTGAAGCCACAAAGCCCATGGTTTTCCAGCGACTTTTTCATTTTTTCGGTGAATCCGACAATGATTACCGTCAACCACCACCACCAACAGACTCCCCTCAACCTTGGGAACAAAGCCCAAGCAATGGTGAAGGCATCAGAGCTCATATGGAAGCCGAATCGAAGCACACCTATTTTTTAAGGTTTCGGTGGGTTCATGGCAAATTGAGGCTATTCCAGGCCAAATTGGCCTTGGTCACAAGTATGAAACTTTCTTTACTCATAGAGATATACATTTTTGTAAAATTTGGTAGTTTTTAGAAATAGTTGAATTTTCCGGCAAGTCGGGGGCGGCTGACTGCCACCTGCGGCGGCGCGTGGGCAGCGGGCCAATAATGTCTTTCTAAGTTCAATTAGATGTCTGATTTTATAATTGATATCCATATGATGTGGTTTGGTTGTTTGAACTTAGTTTCATTATGATACATCACTTGATCAAAATTTGAATCAATGATTCGACCCTTGGATCGTCACCAAACTCTAATACATTATAAAACACAATATTTGAGGATATTAGGAACTGACAGATTAGGAATTCAACGTATGGATCTTCCCAAATTGGATTTCTAAGTTTGTAAAATAAATAGTTGACCGACACCTAATTCTAGTAATTGGCGGAGATCCGACCGTCGGATCGTGGTGAGATTTTAATATGTGGTTCTATGAGAATAATAACAACCTTAGGAAGTTACAAATTTGAAATTCGATGTGCGAATCTTTTGGATCGAATTACATAGGGTTGTGGGCACCACCGTTGATCGAGAGTTGACTTTTGGTCAATATGTCTCAAATCGTTATAAAACTAAAATTAGCATTAATAGAAGCATATGAGGCTATGCGGACTTATCTTGGTGAGTGACTTTAATATATGTGATATGGTGATCACCCGATTCTTTATATTAATATCCTTTGTGGATATGACTTGGTTTTATAAATGTGTTTTCTGTTAAAATGTGACTTGGTTTTATAAATGTGTTTTCTGTTAAAATGTGATTTGGTTTTATCAATGTGTTTTTTTGTTAAAATGTGATTCTTTTATAATTGGCCATCGATTTATTTTTATTAAATGTGAATTGATTCATAGATTGGTAATATTTGTGGAAAAGTGATTTGAATTGCATGTTGAAATGTTTGTTAAATTGAGGGTTAGTTGGGGACCATGACCCTACTTGGTTAATCCGCGATAGGGGGTCACTAGTGGTCCTGCTTGGTTAATCCGTGATAGGGACCATATTATTTTATGGATTGTGCTTAGTTAATCCACGATAGGCGATTCTTATGGCCATACATACTTAGGAGTGATCATGCTTGGTTAATCTACGATAGGTGATCATTGCCTAACAGTTCTGTAGGTGTGACTCTGGTTGGTTAATCAGCGATAAGGGGTCACTACCTACTTAGATATCTTGGTCCTGCTTGGTTAATCCGCGATAGGGGACCATGGTCCTGCTTGGTTAATCCGCGATAAGGGACCATGGTCCTGCTTGGTTAATCCACGATAGGGGACCATATTTTCTATGGATCGTGCTTGGTTAATCCGCAATAGGTGATCCTTATATCTTTGGTATGACCATGCACACACACTTAGGGGTGATCATGCTTGGTTAATCCGAGATAGGTGAACACTGCCTAACAGATGCATAGGAGTGACTCCGCTTGGTTAATCTACGATAGGGTGTTACTGCCTACTTGATTACTGCAGGGGTGGCTCTGCTTGGTTAATCCGCGATAGGGGGCCACTTCTTGTTTGGTTACTTATGTAGGCTTTGGCCGAACTGGTGTCCCTCTAGCCCTAGTTTTTAATGTACATATGAACGATGGTTTTTTTTTAATCTTGGTGGTTTGAATAGGAAAAGTCGTTGGATGTTTGGGTGACTCCTTTGGAGTTGTTAAAGACTTGACTATGTTTTCATAATTATGATTTTATATTTGAGGTTTATAAACCATGATCGATGGTATGTTTTTATTGATTATCACATATGTTGTACTATTATCACTTACACGAGATTCGCAACTTATTCGGGTTCTTGTTTCTGATGCACTATTTCCATGGTGTAGGCACTAATTGTATAGACCTTAGGTTTGAAGAGATTACAAGAGGTCGCTTGGTATTTGGTTGGATTTCGTTGAGTGGTCTAGAATCCCTACTCTTGCAATTTCCATAAAGGTAGTCCGACCCTAGATTCAAGTGAATATAGATTGCTCACAATAGTCATTGTGTATCAATTAGACTTATCATGTTAATACTCAGAATCCAGGTAGGGAATTATGTAGGGTTTCTTTATTAAATTTTATGAATTGATATGGGAACTTATTAATTGAATAGCATAGTTAAATATTATGCATCTTCGATTCTAATGACTGATTGAGGAATGTTATGTCTTTTAGCTTGAATGTACTATGCTAAATGTCGATATATAGTGGATGATGAACTACGAATGGCTTGATCCTTGTTTAGGGTACGTAGGTAGTCTAACGAGAAGTCAGATGCATCCATAAAATGTACGAAAAATGTTATGAAATTTGAATCTTGATCTATGCTTTGTTCATATCCCAGAGGCAGAGTATGTTAGATACGGGTATTTGGTGATATCGCGTGTCGATCCTAGACGTATGTCGGGATCGGGGCGTGACAGTTAGTTACTAGGAGATTGAAACTTGTTTAAACCTACTGCTATTGTGGAAGTCAGACTTGTGGTCAGAGGAGGCTGAAATGCTTCGTAAGTCTTCCTAACCTCCGAAAGAGGTGGATAACCATAACTTGTCACTGGTTGTCCCTCTTTTAAAAAAAGAAAAAAAAAACTTGTTTAATTATCTTGTTATTGTGTCACTATTTGACTATGTTGGTGTTGGATTTGAATTTCGACTGGGACTTGGTGGAAATTGTAAAGTTTTAAGCATTTCTTCTTTGTGGGTGCCTTACTAATCTGCTAGGTAATCCGGGTAGGAAAAGTAAAAAGATTGAATATGTTTGTTTTTAAATAGGCCTGTAAATGGGCAGGGATTGAGCCTTGCATTTTAGTCATGTCCGATATAATCTGATGCTGAAAGTGGTCTTTTATTACAGTGGTGAAAATGTATTGAGTCTTTGAACGACAACGTGAGTTCAAACTTTGTCGGTAACTAATTTAACATCTAATCTAACAAATCTATTGTTTGACAAAAAAAAAATATAATCCGATGTAATTTAAATATTTTTAACTTTCATTAAAATGATTATTTTTTTTTTATTACTTGTATCATTTAATTGATTATTTTAACTAAAAAAAATACTTGAGTTCAAATGGAAATTAACAACTAATAAAAGGTCTTAAGTTACATTCTCATTTCCCTTTAAGAATTGATTTGGTGATTATATTTTCTTCACTCTGATGTCATCTCTACATAAACACTGTTCTAACCAAGCCAAGATATGTTATTGAAATAGACAACTATCGCTAAACCAAAGACTAGTTCATGTCTTCATACTAATCCATTGAGATTGGGTTAATCTTCCATGCTCTTTTTTTTTTTTTTTTCACTCTATGTTTTCCTAGTATCCAGGATATGTGTTGATTTCAACATGATTTTTTTCACTATATAATTTCCGTGGTATACTGGGAATGCATTAATCTTACACGATATTTCTCAACATATCCTACAGGGTTTTGGATCCACTCCTACGCAAAGTTGTTAATAAATACCCCCCATCCTACTCCACCAACTCAATAATCCCCTCATTGAATTCGTCAAACCCACTGCCACTGTCCTATTATTTTTTGTACCACACACTCAAACTCTTAACTTCCGATTGACTCACAACAAACTTGTGTTTTTCCCTCTGCCACTGCATCCATAGTCTCCCTTAATAATAATTCACATCTTGAAATCTTTTGAATCATTCAAACCGAATCATCTTCCTCTTCACGTTATTCTTGATTTCCCTTTTAGGTACATCTGCAGTTAAAGAGCACCCAGTGCATGAAAACTGCAGTTTAACAGTCACAAATCCACATTCTCTGGAGTAAAACAAACCAAAAAGCAAAGTCCAGATCGAAAAAGATGAGTTACAGAAAGGTTCATTCCCAAAGGAGCATACCCTTTTCATGGGAGGACAAGCCAGGTGTCTCCAAGGTCATCACAAACCAAGAAGACAACTGCCCTACAGAATTAGGGTTCCATGCCCTTAGTTTCTTCTCAGATCAAGGACAACACTCTGGAGATAGCCCAAAACCAAAAATGTTGGACCATCATGAGATAAAGATTCCTCCACCTCCATGCCCAATTTTAAGGGCTCCAAGTAGAAGCAGTTCCACCAAGGGGCTTAGGTGGCATACGGAGGCGGACCCTTTTCTTTTGGCTTTCAAAGAGTGCACCAAAAGTACTTCTACTTTGAATTATGATTCAGGTAAGTTGGGTAGTGAGAATAACAAGAAAGTTTTTGGGTTAATTAAGCCTAGAGTTAAGAAAAGCAGGTTCACTATGTTTTCTTGCAAGAGTTCATGTGATGTTAGAGATGATAATCTTGTAAAGCTGTCTCAGCTTCCTCCTCTGCTTCCTCCTCTTCCTAGAGAGACAAGTCGCTCCTTTAGGTGAACTTCAATTAGGACTTTTTATGTTATTTCCACTTCCGGATTAGGTTACCATATATATAAATACGTATGTCGACACTCTCAAGATGTAGTAATGTATACGCTTAATAATTAGTGATGCTAATGCGATGGAGATTTCATAAACGCTTTTGGTATCTGCTGTATAACTTTCGGTTTAATGCATGTGCAGAAATGGATTGAATTGACTCTTTGTTCAATTTTTTGTTATGATTGCTAATTTGCTAGATCACAAAATTCAGATGGCTTTTTTAGTGATGATAGATCAAATCTTATAAAAATTATTCAAGTATGCAGGCCTTGCTTGGTTTTTTTTTAATGTATTAATTAGTTTCTCAATCTGAAACAGACGAATTAGTATAAAACAATAAAATTCAAATATATCCATGTGTTTGATTCCAAATTGATCAAATTTTTAAGGTTTTTTGGGCACTCCCTATTAGACCTGGCAGTTTCTGACACGACACGATGACACGACACGAAAACGACACGAAAATAACGGGTTTCGGGTCGACACGATAACTAATCGGGTCATTATCGGGTAACCCGTTAAGAACCCGTTAATAACGGGTCCTTAACAGGTTTACACGATAGTGACACGCCGGTAACCTGTTTTGACACGAAAAGGAAAAAGTTATTTTGATGATTTTAATTTTTTTTAATTACTAAAAAAAACTTATTATAAAATACAATAAATATAGTGGATATATATATATATATATATTGTTCATTAATTATTATTGTATTATTATTCTAAATAAATTTAAAAAATTTAAGTTTTATTTATTTATTTTATAAAATATTATGAGCAAAGAGTGAGATTAAAAAATTATAAAACACATTAAAAATAAAAACATCAAGTAATTTAAAAAATACCAAATACATTTAAATATTTAAAATAATTAATTTACAAGTGCAAAAAATGTGAAAAAAATATGCAAGCACTCTTAATCGCATCCTCTACGCTTTAAAGGTGCGTACATGAATTTTTAAAACTATACAAACCCTCAAGTATTTTTAAGGTAGTTCAAAATAAAGAAAATTCATAATCATTAATGTATAAGTCTGAAAAATGTGAAAGCATATATAAAGGGGTCTATTCACACACCCCATTTTACTTTTCACACACCCTTCTAATTTTCGACCGTCGAATTGGATGAATTGAAGAAAATCAACAAATAGAAATTAACAAGGGGTGTGTAAGAAGTAAAATGGGGTGTGTGGATAGCACACCCCTATATAAATGCTCATGATTGCATCCTCTGCCCTTAGACAATCGTTACATGGTCGTTTAGATTTTTAAAACCCTCCAAATCTCATCAATAATGTTTTTTTTAGTGAAAAATTAATAATATTGTAGAAGTGAAAAATTAATAAGATTTTTTTTAAAAAAAAATTGCACTTACCACACATTGCCACATAAATATTACTTCAAAACATTAAAACATTAGTCGTTTAAGTATTACATCTACACCCGAAAATAATACTTTTATTATATAACGTAAAATTTTGTGATATCCACATCCACTAGTGTAAATATTTTAAATTGAAGATCGAATTCATTCATTGTATTCATATAGGGTCAAAGAGTGTATCTGTAAAAAATCATCAAAATCGGAGTTAAAATAACCGTTAAATCGTGATTTTTTGTTTACAACCGTCGAAAAGCTTTGTCCCGTTACTTGATCTCTGAATGTTTGTTTTTTGTGATTTTTTGCTGATGTGATCTCGAAACATACACGAACAAGTTTGACGGTTGTGATCGTTGAAATTAGTTTCGGATAATTCGTATCCCATTAAAACGATAGATTGACTAACACTTAAGAGTTTATTTATACTTTCATTAAGTATAACATAAGATTTTGTGGTATCCACTTGTGTAAATATTTTAAATTGAAGATCGAATTCAGTCATTGTATTCATATAGGGTCAAGGAGTGTATCTGTAAAAAATCATCAAAATCGGAGTTAAAATAACCGTTAAATCGTGATTTTTTTGTTTATAACCGTCGAAAAGCTTTGTCCCGTTACTTGATCTCTGAATGTTTGTTTTTTGTGATTTTTTGCTGATGTGATCTCGAAACATATACGAACAAGTTTGACGGTTGTGATCGTTGAAATTAGTTTCGGAGAATTCGTATCCCATCAAAACGATAGATTGACTAACACTTAAGAGTTTATTTATACTTTCATTAAGTATAACATAAGATTTTGTGGTATCCACTTGTGTAAATATTTTAAATTGAAGATCGAATTCATTCATTGTATTCATATAGGGTCAAGGAGTGTATCTGTAAAAAATCATCAAAATCGGAGTTAAAATAACCGTTAAATCGTGATTTTTTGTTTATAACCGTCGAAAAGCTTTGTCCCGTTACTTGATCTCTGAATGTTTGTTTTTTGTGATTTTTTGCTGATGTGATCTCGAAACATATACGAACAAGTTTGACGGTTGTGATCGTTGAAATTAGTTTCGGATAATTCGTATCCCATCAAAACGATAGATTGACTAACACTTAAGAGTTTATTTATACTTTCATTAAGTATAACATAAGATTTTGTGGTATCCACTTGTGTAAATATTTTAAATTGAAGATCGAATTCATTCATTGTATTCATATAGGGTCAAGGAGTGTATCTGTAAAAAATCATCAAAATCGGAGTTAAAATAACCGTTAAATCGTGATTTTTTGTTTATAACCGTCGAAAAGCTTTGTCCCGTTACTTGATCTCTGAATGTTTGTTTTTTGTGATTTTTTGCTGATGTGATCTCGAAACATATACGAACAAGTTTGACGGTTGTGATCGTTGAAATTAGTTTCGGATAATTCGTATCCCATCAAAACGATAGATTGACTAACACTTAAGAGTTTATTTATACTTTCATTAAGTATAACATAAGATTTTGTGGTATCCACTTGTGTAAATATTTTAAATTGAAGATCGAATTCATTCATTGTATTCATATAGGGTCAAGGAGTGTATCTGTAAAAAATCATCAAAATCGGAGTTAAAATAACCGTTAAATCGTGATTTTTTGTTTATAACCGTCGAAAAGCTTTGTCCCGTTACTTGATCTCTGAATGTTTGTTTTTTGTGATTTTTTGCTGATGTGATCTCGAAACATATACGAACAAGTTTGACGGTTGTGATCGTTGAAATTAGTTTTGGAGAATTCGTATCTCATCAAAACGATAGATTGACTAACACTTAAGAGTTTATTTATACTTTCATTAAGTATAACATAAGATTTTGTGGTATCCACTTGTGTAAATATTTTAAATTGAAGATCGAATTCATTCATTGTATTCATATAGGGTCAAGGAGTGTATTTGTAAAAAAATCATCAAAATCAGAGTTAAAATAACCGTTAAATCGTGATTTTTTTGTTTATAACCGTCGAAAAGCTTTGTCCCGTTACTTGATCTCTGAATGTTTGTTTTTTTGTGATTTTTTGCTGATGTGATCTCGAAACATATACAAACAAATTTGACGGTTGTGATCGTTGAAATTAGTTTCAGAGAATTCGTATCCCATCAAAACGATAAATTGACTAACACTTAAGAGTTTATTTATACTTTCATTAAGTATAACTCTCTTCATTTTGCATATTTTTGAACATTTGTATTTTGTAGTATGCACTAATGTTTTTTCATTAGACTCTTATTTTGGGGTGTGCAACTTTTTTTTCACTAAAAAAAGTGTTATGTTTTTAATTTAATTATTTATTGGTTTAAAATATATTTTTCTTAACGGGTAACGGGTCGGGTCATATTACCCGTTAATATTATCGGGTCGATTTCGGGTCGGGTCATTTTACCCGTTTATTTTAACGGGTGTTACACGACACGACCCGTTAAGCTATCGGGTATGACACGAACACGACACGAACACATGAAACACGACACGAATGCCAGGTCTACTCCCTATATTGTCGAATATACCCACATAAACATTTATTATTAAACTGGATAAAAAAAAAGACGTCTATTATTAAAACAGATTATATACCTCAATATAAAATAACTACTTAATTACTTTCTTAATACAACCCAAATTATTTTTAACGTGTAAAAAAATGTTTTGCTTCAAGTTCTCAAAGTATTTATTTCTATCCACATTCAGTAGTCAATGTAACTGCCAAAAATACTCTTTGGTTGTGGTGAAAGGATATGAAATGGTATGAAACAGGAGCTTGTGGACAAGTTAGGTTAATCATTATTAAGATGTGATTTTGTTAACAAATAATAACAGTATATAGTCTTAAATCAAATCTTAGTTCATTCCCTTCCAAAATTAAATCCAAGGCACTAAAAAATTTTCCAACAAGAATCCTTGCAATCATTAATGCAAAGACTTGCATTCAAAATTAATCATCGGAGACTGCTGAATGACGTGTTTCGTCTAAAGGCAACATTTCTTATGTTTACCAAACTTGAGAAACTTGAAAAGTAGTGACTCAATAGTCTCCCCAATGTTTCTCGTGTAAACTTCCACTGGGGTTCGCTGAGCCATCTGTATGTGAGGCAGGTTTGATGGTGGACTGAGGCAGGGTTAGGCTGTTTCTTAGGAAAGTTTTTATGATTTGGGGTGCGTCACAGCACACCCCAACCACCCCAAGGTCCGAGCTTAAACTGTAAACCTTATATGTGGAACTGAAGTTAATCAACTAAATAATTGGACTACATACATGCGTGATGAACTAGTGAGATTTCATTTATATAAACTGATAAGGACACATAACACTTACTTGCTGAGTTCGCCATAAAAATTAGAAACCAGGAAACAATATAATCACAATGGAACTAGGGTTTGTAGTAGAGAGTATTACTGCAAGAACTTGTGGTACATAAAGAGCCATGTTCTCCTCTTCTCTGGGACTCTAATATGTTCTACAATTGATGGGGATTGTATCAAAAATGAACCGATGTCCGAGAAGAGAGATGCAGCAGTTTCAATCGCATAAAATCATAACCGTTCCACCCATCATGGTAGCAGTTATAGCACGATAGAAAGAGTTTGTAACCAACTCATCCTCTTGATTTTGTGCTGTAGTGATTTCCCTTAAAGTGTTTTATCATCATTAAAACACATATTGTTAGTCCATTAATAATACAATTACATTAGGTTTTCACAACATATACAATAATATGGTTTTGTTACAACTCACATTATTGGAAAAACCTTACATTCTCCCGCATGAGTGTAATTAAAACCATATGCAAACTATGTTAAGAAAACATGGTGATGACTGACTTATATATACGAATTTCATAATGACTTTTTCACCCAAGTACCAACTCATCAATTGAACTCAAGAAAATAGTATACACGTACAATCTTTGTATAAGTACTCTACAATCGCAAACTAATCAAGGTTAGCACTGATGAAGCAAATCATGGAACTTTAGTAGGGAGCTTCGATGGTATGAGCTATCCTCCCACATATGATTGGTCTCCTTTAATACTTTTCTGTATCCTTTAACAGTTCTGCATTAGCAAATATTTCATCAGTATCATGAAACAACAAAATATGCATTCTATAACTGATGTTTGTAGCTATTTCATAATTGTGAATTCATCATTATGAGTAAAAAATACTATACCTTACTCTCACATTCAAACATGATCAAGACATGCTTGTAGACCCATGCTTGTGACATGTCTTTGAAAGGCTGTAACATGCAGAGCCTTTGTTAAAGGATCTGCAATCATGTAGTAGGTGCTAAGATGCTCTATCTCGATCATTTTCTTTTTTTACTTTATCTTGTACCTTCAAATATTTGATATCCATTAACCTTGAAGCCTCTGATCTCCTGTTATTCTAGGCAAAAAAGACTGATGTTGCATTGTTACAGTATATCTTCAAAGGTCTTTCAATGCTTTTCACAACTTGCATTTCGTGAATTAAGTTTTTCAACCAATTACTTTTTTTCATTGCTTCAAAACAACCAATGTATTTTGATTCCATTGTTGAGACAGCTCGTGTAGTTTGCTTCTTGCTCCTCCATGCGATTGCACCTTCACACATGATGAAAATATAACCACTGGTTGACATTCTGTCATCCACACAATCTCATAAATCAGTATCAGTGTAACATACAACTTCCAAATCCTCTACATGATGAAACCCTAACGCATACTCTCAGGTTTTCTTCAAATACCTTAGCACTTTCTTACCTGCATTCCAATGTGCCACACCAGGATTTGGTTGAAACCTACCAAGTACATTTAATGTAAAAGCCAAGTATGACCTAATGCATACTTGTGCATACATTACATTGCCTACAAGAGAAGCATAAGGTTTGCTCTTCATGTCTTCCATTTCAAAGTCTATCACTAGACATTGAGCCAAAGAAATTTTATCCCCCTTAGCTATAGGGACATCTCCACCACTACAATTGGACATATTGAACCTCTTGAGCACCTTGCCAATGTAGTTCTTTTGTGAAAGGCCTATGGCGCCTCTGGATCGATCCCTCACATTTTCAATCTCTAAAACAAAGTGTGCCTCACCTAACTCTTTCATGTCAAAGCTGGTTGAAAGCATGCTTTTGGTTTATGTCAGAAGTTGAACATTGGAACTTGCTAAGAGTATATCATCAACATATAACACCATGAAAATGAAACCTGATCTTGCTGTCTTTAAATAAATGCAGTTGTCGATTTTATTCTCACTGAAGCCACATGAAGTCACAACCTGATCAAACTTCTTGTATCATTGCCTAGAAGCTTGCTTAAGTCCATATATAGACTTGTTAAGCTTGCATACAAAACCTTCCTTCCCCCTTTCAATGAATCATTGTGGCTATTTCATATAGATTGTTTCATTAAGACTGACATTCAAGAAGGTAGTCTTAACATCCATTTGATGCAGCTCAAGGTTAAAATGAGCTGCAAAAGCAATAATGATCTGAAAGAATCTTTGGTTGAAATTGGAGAAAAAGTCTCTGTGTAATCCAGGCCTTCCTTTTGTGTAAACCCTTTAGGTACTAATCGAGCCTTGTGCCATTCAATGTTGCCCTTGGAGTCTTTTTTGGTTTTGAAAACCCACTTGTTCCTTATCGGCTTCAGATTATCAGTGCTTTCAACTAAAGTCTAGACTCCATTATACGCCATCGAGTTTAACTCTTCTTCCATAATAGCATACCAAAGTGAGGCATATGAACTTTTCATTGCTACTGTAAAGGTAGCAGGATCATCATCAACACCAAAATCATATCAACTTCACTGAGATAAGTAACATAATCATTGGACAATGCATGCTTTCTCAGTTTTTGTGACTTTCTCAATTCAGTTGTTAGAGGGACACCTATGGCAGGATTAGATGGTTCGGTATTAGCTTAGATTGTTGTTTCTTGTTGTACTAGAGGAGAACCAGTGACATGAACAGAAATGTTATCTTGTAAGGGAATTGGTGAATCACCTTGCTGAGTTACGGCTAATTGTGGTTGTGAAAAGGAAGAGTTGGAGACGATTGTTGTTGGAAAAGTCATCACAGCTGCTTCACTAATTGTTGACAATGTCTCTTGGTCCATTTCTTCAAATTCATAACTATTTTTTGAGTGTGAATGAAGTATACTACAGTCTTCCACAAACTTAGCATTGTTGCTTTCAACTAATCTTGTGTGAGAGTGTGGACAATAAAAATGAAAACCCTTCGATTTCTAAAGATACCCTACAAATTAACAGCTTGTTGTCCTGAGATCCAACTTTTTCTCCATTGGATTATACAATCGAGCTTTACATTTACATCCCCAACTATGTAAATGTGCAAGACTTGGTTTTCTTCCTGTCCACAATTGAAAGGGTGGATATCACTACTTTACTTGGCACCCTATTGAGTATATAATTAGCAATTTTAAGTGCTTCCCCCCTCCCCCACAATAATTCTGGAAGTTGTGATTGAGAAAACATGCTTCTGACCATATCTGTTAGAGTACGATTTCGACATTCTGCAACACCATTTTGTGAAGGTGTCCCTGGAGTTGTATATTGAGCAACGATACCTTCTTGCTACAAGAACAAAGCAAAGGGTCTTTTTTGTTGTCCCATTTATGTATACCTCCCAAAATACTCACCTCACCTCCCCTATCTAATCTTACTACTTTTATTTGTCTACCAAGTTGTTTTTCCACTTTTAATTTATAAACTTTAAAACAATTGAGCACTTGAGACTTTTCAAAAATTAAGTAAAAATAAGTGTACCTAGAGTAGTCATCAATGAAGAGCACAAAGTAAGAGTTGCCACAAATTGTCCTTGTTGGAAATGGACCACAAACATCGGTATGAATGACTTCTAACAGTCCCTTACTTCTAGTTGAACTAGTCTTTTTAATTGAAGCTGTGGTTTTTCCTTTAAAACAATCAGTGCAAGTTTCAAAATCACTGAAATTTAGCTTCTACAATACTCTCATTTTCTCTAATCTTAGCATTCTTTCCCTTGAGATATGTCCTAATCTTCAATGCCATAACATGGAAGAATCATTATTAGTGACCAATCTCTTAGGAGCCAAGGTTTCCACATTGAGACATTCATGAAAATAAGTGCATTGTATCTGCCAAAGATCTCCGTTAAGTGATGCATAACCAAGCAAGTTTTCATATTGATTTTTGAGATAAACTCGAATACAACTATCATCACCAATGAAAGAAAAACCATCCCTTACAAATGTTGAAGCTAAAAATAAATTTCTTCTCATAGAAGGTACATAAAGGACATGATTTAGACTAAAACATGACTCGACCAACTGACTCAACATCGACTTTGATTCCATTTCCAACATAGACATTGTACTGCTCCTTACTTTGGTTCTTCAGGTTTTGAAATCCCTGCAAGGAATTAGTTATATGCACAGAACATCCAGTGTTAAACCACCATGAATTTTGAGGTATAAAAACCATATTGGACTCTACTGTGACAAAGACATTTATGACTTCAATACCTTTCTTAATAAGCCAAGTTTTGAATCCGACACAATCAATTCTCAAATGCTCAGTAAATCCACAAAAATGACACTTTTTAAGATTAGTTTGATTAAATCTTAGACTAGTACTAGGATGCAAGATCGGGTTTAGCAGGTATAGCAGAAATGGTAGCATGTTTCTTGGAACCAAGGTAAGGAGAACTTAACTTAGTTAGGTAAGGAGAACCTGATTTAGTTGCAGCTTTGCCAATCTTCAGTGCTGCAGGTTTGCTTGTTCAAAAAACTTTCCCCTTTCCTTTCCCATACGGCACCTGATTCACAGCTTCACGCTTACTCTTCTTCATTCTCTCCTCTTCTTGACAACAAATCGAGATCAACTCATTAATATCCCATATTTCTTTCTGAGTGTAATAACTCACTTTGAGCTGTTCATAATCATTGGGCAGAGAGTACAAGGCCAAATGAACAAGGAATTAGTCTGCAATGGCTACATCCATTGCATTGAGCTTGTTAGACAAATTGACAAGCTTAAGTAGATGATCTCGAATGCTCCCCACACCATCAAACTTTGCATTAATCAAGTCTGAGAGATATGCCCCAGTTTTAGCCTTATTAGATCTTTTATATTTCTCTTCAATCTGGGCCATATACTGCCTTGCCAAATCATAATTTTGAATGCCACCCCTGATGTGTTCTTCCATAGAGTTTTGCACGATCAACAAGGACATCTGATTAGCCCTTTCCCACTTCGAAAAAATTTCTTTCTCAGCAACTATACTGGAGTCTGTTAATGCAGGTGGCTGAGTTTGATTGAATGCAATGCTGAATTCCAACATACCAAGATGCATCTCAATCTGTTGCTTCCAAGTCTTAAAATTGTTTCCATTTAACTTCTGAATGTTCATAAGATTGAGCATGTTAATACCTGTTATTAGGGTATGTAAAGATTCATTAATTTGTGACTAATGAACATAAACTGAAGTTCAAAGTCACTAAAAAAAACTATGGATCCAATCACACTTTTCAGCAAGAGATTGTCCATATAATCAAAAGTATGAATCTTGTACATTTGCATAGCCAAGTATAAACACCAGAATACATATAAATGAATGTCTTTGTACAAAATAAGTATATATATGTCTCTAGTTTCATTACTCACTTACATCAACTTATAGCTAATCCCAGTAAACAGTTTCTTTGGAAAATAATTTACTTGTTAATGCTTACAAATTGCTTACTATTCGTTCTTATTGATACTCATAAAATCAAAACAGTACTTGAACCACTTTGGTGATATGTACTAAATATCTCATGAAATCATTGAACAATACCATTATATCTCTCAATAGTATGTCAGTAGGTTGCTATAAAAACGTTAAGCAAGCATGATTAAATAGTTGAGAGTCTTGAAAGTCAAGTATAACTTAAGCAAATTATGCAGCGGAACAATCACAAACTTATACAAATTATCATAAACGAGTCCAAATTTAAGTTAATCAGGCTCTGATACCACATGTAAACCTTATATGTGGAACTGAAGTTAATCAACTAAATAATTGGACTACATACATGCGTGATGAACTAGTGAGATTTCATTTATATAAATTGATAAGAACACATAACACTTACTTGCTGAGTTCGCCACAAAAGATAAAAAAACTAGGAAACAATATAATCACAATGGAACTAGGGTTTGCAGTAGAGAGTATTACTGCAAGAACTTGTGGTACGTAAAGAGTCGTGTTCTTCTCTTCTCTGGGACTCTAATATGTTCTACAATTGATGGGGATGTATAAAAAATGAACCAGTGTCCAAGAAGAGAAACCATGCAGCAGTTTTAATTACATAAAATCATAACCGCTCCACCCATCGTGGTAGCAGTTATGCCACGATAGAAAGAGTTTGTAACCAACTCATCCTCTTGATTTTGTGCTATAGTGATTTCCCTTAAAGTGTTTTTATCATGATTAAAACACATATTGTTAGTCCATTAATAATACAAGTCCATTAGGTTTTCACAACATATACAATAATATGGTTTTGTTACAACTCACATTATTGGAAAAACCTTACATAAACTTGGCGGTATACATATCATCACGCCATACTTTCTTATCTCAGGACTACTCGAATAACTCTCATAGCTTCTTGAGGATTTTTGCATTGTCATGAAGGTTAATCTCCAAAAACCCATCTCACTTATTCTTTTCTTCATGTGATAGGTTACCTTAGATAACTGATACGATTCAAGCTAATGTTTACATAAAAAATGGAGTTCATGAACTCCTAGTCATGTCCAAGTTTTAGAACTTAGATGAATTAGTCATAAAAGAAACTTACCGCTTCCCTCTCCATAAAATAATATCTAGTGTGTTCCAATCTTAGATAATAAATGCAACTTTCAAGAACTTCTTTGAAAAGCAATGCAAGTTTATGTTATGGCTTTAACCACCATAGCTAAATCCATCTCAACATAAACAATTGACAAACACCCTTTCACCTACCTTTCCCAAACCAAAAATGGACAAGTGCAATCGTTATTCACCCGTCAATAAGCTCTTTGGTTTTTTTTTTTTAATTTTTTTTTTCGAGTGAGAGACTTTCTCCCCTTATTGAGAGTATTTCTCACCTTTTTGTGTAAGGCTTTCATTTTGATATGTTATGTTCTTCTTACCCCGCTGGTATTCCAATTTTCAACCATGCGTCATGTTTTGATAGTGTGTAGAGCTCCAGTGCTTCCACCAGCTTGGGTGTTTCGAACAACACCACATTCTCTTCGTTGTCTGCCTTTACTGGTAGTGTTGCTCGTGGGTTTCCACTTGCTTCATCTTGATAGCTGGCTTCTTTTATTTAGTTGCTAGTTATCCTTATTTTGTGGCTGTGCTTGTGAAGCAAATCGGTGTTGGATGTTGCGATTGACGAGGCATTGCTCGGCTGTGGGTATCGCCACTAGATTTTTCTGGTTTCAGTAGCTTTGTTTTTTTCTTTGGGCCTCAACAATTGGTTGGCCCCTTTTGTGGTTTGTTTGTTTGGCCCATTTTTGCTTAGCCTTGGGCCTTCAGTTGTTTGTATGTGAGTTTTTGGTTTATAATAAAAAGTAACCTTTTATAAATAAATAATATATATAAAAAAAAAAAAACAAAAATGGACAAGGCTATATTTCAAAAGATTCATATTTCGTCATCCTTTGCACTCCATCCCGATCATCTATTTCCCTCCAATTTCATCATTCCATTTCCAAACCTTCCCACTTGGCTCCTTCATTCCTCGACACCACATCAATCCGGATTTGCAGCTGCTTATTTTCGAAGCGATTTTTCACGATTCTCTCAGTTGGTGCCTAGAGTTTTAACTCGGATGTTTACACCACCACCTTTGTGTTTCTTTCTTCAACACTAGTGATAAAAGGGGGAAAAAACATTATATTGAAATCTCAAATGATTCTTTCATGTACACAAAAATATTGTGTATGCTCAACACAGTGTATCATGCTCTTAGAAAAGACTAATTGGATATGATATGTCTTACACCTTAGAAATTAAAATTGTTTTGGTGCAATGCGGGGATGGAGGCCCAAAATCAAGAAGCCTATCTATGGAGGTGGGCCTAGCAAATTTAAGTAGATCCCTAGCCCATTTGGTTCTCAAAAATGGAACCTTTATTTTTTATTTTTCCTAATGAAAAAAAAATGCGTATTCCTCACTTCCTTTGATGCTCTTACTCTTTTGCTTAATTTTATCTCTTGTTTAATTTATTCAAATCAGTGGCTATAAAACATAAAATAAATAAAAAATCAAAGTACAAAAGTTGAATATGGAAGTGAATGTTACTCCTACAAAAAGATCCCTTAAGAAGTCCTAAATTCTGAAAATCATACACTAATTTTTGAACTTTGGGTATGCCTGAAGGATGAGAATAAAAAACTTTAAATTTTCAGTGTTTGGAAATATGCTAAAAAATAGTAATTAGAATTTTCTATATGGGATGCACATACCCATCATTTGCATATAATGTTCTTCATCATAAAAAAGCACCAAAGAATGTTTGTAAATTTAGTGCATCATGATCATAATTTAGTGACAAGAAGAATATGCAAAAAATGATTATCAAAAGACATCACTGTACGATTCCCTATTCTCTTGCCATTTGAAATTCAAAAGACATTACTTTACTCTTTGAAATTGAATATTTGCTCCACTTTAACTTGTTTCTATGTATTTCGTTACATAACGGTTAAGTTTACTTATGTGGCATAATTAGTGCCACTTATGGCTGACTTATCACAAATTAACAGGTGTTCGAGTCGACACGATAACAAATTGGGTCGTTATCGGGTAACCCGATAAGCACCTGTTAAGATAACAGATTGGTTCGGGTATACACGTGGGTAACACGATACATGATAAGGAAAATATTAATTTTATAATTTTATAACCCTAAAAAAATACTATAATAATTATATATATCAATTTAGCAATTTTATACCCCCTAAAAACTATAATAATTTTTATACATATATATTAAATTAAATTTTAAAAATTGGTGACTATTGGATCGGCTTAAATATACATACAATTCAATTTCTTAAGTGTTATACATACAAAATAAATAAATTTAAATCTACTTAATATATATATATATATGAACTTGATGGGATATGAATTCTACGAAACTAATTTCAACGATCCAACCGTCAAACTTGTTTGTATATGTTTCGAGATCGCATCAACAAAAAATCGCAAAAAATAAACATTCAGATATCAAGTTAGGCGACAAAACTTTTCGATAGTTATAAAACAAAAAATCACGTTTGAACTGTTATTTTAACTCTCATTGTGATTATTCTTTTTTATAGCTACACTCCTTGATCCTCTATGAATACAATGAATGAATTCGATCTTTAATTTAAAATATTTACACTCATGGATACCACAAAATCTTATGTTTTACTTAATGAAAGTATAAATAAACTCTAAGTGTTAGTGAATCTATTGTTTGGATGAGATACGCATCCTACAAAACTAATTTCAATGATCCAACTAGCCAACTTGTTTGTATATGCTTCGAGATCACATACGCCAAAAATCGCAAAAAAAAAAAACATTCAGAGATGAAGTAACATGATAAAACTTTTCAACAGTTATAAACGAAAAATCACGATTTAACAGTTATTTTAACTCCGATTTGGATGATTTTTTTACAGCTACGTTCTTTGACCCTATATGAATACAATGAATGAATTCGATCTTCAATTTAAAATATTTACACTAGTGGATATCACAAAATCTTGTATTATACTTAATGAAAGTATAAATAAACTGTAAGTGTTAGCGAATCTATCATTTTTATAGGATACGCATTCTACAAAATTTTCAATGATCCAACCGTCAAACTTGTTTATATATGCTTCGAGATCGCATACACCAAAAATCGCAAAAAATAAACATTCAGAGATCAAATAACAAGACAAAACTTTTTTACGGTTATAAACGAAAAATCACAATTTAACAGTTATTTTAACTCCGATTTTGATGATTTTTTACAACTACATTCTTTGACCCTGTATCAATGCAATGAATGAATTCAATCTTCAATTTAAAATATTCATACCAGTGGATACCACAAAATATTTTGTTATACTTAATGAAAGTATAAATAAACTATAACTGTTAGTGAATCTATCATTTTGATGGGATACGCATTCTACGAAACTAATTTCAACGATCCAACCATCAAACTTATTTGTATATGCTTCAAGATCGCATACACCAAAAATCGCAAAAAATAAACATTCAGAGATCAAGTAAGGGGACAAAACTTTTCGACGGTTATAAAATGAAAAATCACGATTTAACGATTATTTTAACTTCGATTTTGATTATTTTTTATAGCTACACTCCTTGATCCTATATGAATACAATGAATGAATTTGATCTTCAATTTAAAATATTTACACTAGTGGATACCACAAAATCTTATATTATACTTAATGAAAGTATAAATAAACTCTAAGTGTTAGTGAATCTATCGTTTTGATGGGATACACATGCTACAAAACTAATTTTAACGATCTAACCGTCAAACTTGTTTGTATATGCTTCAAGATCGCATACGTTAAAATTTGTAAAAAAGAAACATTCAAAGATCAAGTAACAGGATAAAACTTTTCGACGACTATCAACAAAAAATCACGATTTAACGGTTATTTTAACTTTGATTTTGATGATTTTTTACAACTATACTCTTTGCCCTTATATAAATACAATGAATGAACTCGATCTTCAATTTAAAATATTTACATTAGTGGATATCACAAAATCTTATGTTATACTTAATAAAAGTATGAATAAACTCTCAAGTGTTAGTGAATCTATTGTTTTGATGGGATACACATTCTACGAAACTAATTTCAACAATCCAACCGTCAAACATGTTTGTATATACTTCGAGATCACATATGCCAAAAATTACAAAAAAACAAACATTCAGAGATCAAGTAACGAGACAAAACTTTTCGACGGTTATAAAACGAAAAATCACGATTTAACGGTTTTTTTACTTCAATTTTGATGATTTTTTACAGCTACACTCCTTGACCTTATATGAATACAATGAACGAATTCAATCTTCAATTTAAAATATTTACACTAGCGGATACTACAAAATCTTATGTTATACTTAATGAAAGTATAAATAACTCCAAGTGTTAGAGAATATATCGTTTTGATGGGATACACATTCTACGAAACTAATTTTAACGATCCAACAGTCAAACTTGTTTGTATATGCTTTGAGATCGCATACGCCAAAAATCGTAAAAAACAAACATTCAGAGATCAAGTAACATGATAAAACTTTTCGACGGTTATCAACGAAAAATCACGATTTAACGATTATTTTAACTTCGATTTTGATGATTTTTTACAGCTACACTCCTTGATCCTATATGAATACAATGAATGGACTCGATCTTCAATTTAAAATATTTACACTAGTGGATACCACAAAATCTTATGTTATACTTAATGAAAATATGAATAAACTCTCAAGTGTTAGTGAATCTATTGTTTTGATGGGTTATGCATTCTACGAAACTAGTTTCAACGATCCAACCGTCAAACATGTTTGTATATACTTCGAGATTACATACACCAAAAATTGCGAGAAAAAAAAAATTCAAAGATCAAGTAACGGGACAAAACTGTTCGACGGTTATAAACGAAAAATCACGATTTAACTGTTAATTTAACTCTGATTTTGATGATTTTTTATAGCTACACTCCTTGATCCTATATGAATACAATGAACTAATTTGATCATCAATTTAAAATATTTACACAAGTGGATACCACAAAATCTTATGTCATGTTGATCGATGAAAATTGAGGATTTTGTAAAAGGAATAACATGCAAGCTTTGAGTTCCATTGGCAACCTTGAAAACAAAAAATCTTTCATTTTTGCATATTCTTGCACATTTAATATTTTGTAATAGACTAGTATTGTATGTATGTTTGTTTATTAGGCTCTTATTTTCGAATGTAGATGTAGTACTTAAATGACAAATGTGTTTTAATGTTTTGAAGTAATATTTATGTGGCAATGTGTGGTATGTGCAAATTTAAGAAAATATATATATTTTTCTTAACGGGGTCATACCGGGTCAGGTCACTTTACCTGTTGGGTAAAGATACCTGACCTGTTAAGGACCCGTTAAGATAACGGGTGTGACACGACACGACCCTTAAGATAACAGGTGTTACACAAAAACGACACGAACACGACAGACACAACTCGTTTGCCAAGTCTACTCCTACCCCTCTCTCTCTAGCCGTTGTCCATAAACTCATATCTTCTTCCTCCATCCCAAACCACCTTATCATTAGCTCTATTCATTTCGTTATTTAATGGCGTAGCCACACCAAAGGCTACGGTGGGATGTAGCCTAGAGAGGATTTGTAGCAATATGTATATATATACTTTAGTGTATAGTCTATATAATAGACAAAAAAAATGTGTAAGAAGAATTAATTTTAATGAAACTAGCCTAGTGAGTTTTTATCACAACTAAAAATATAAAAATTACTACAAAAATTGTGGTGTCATTTTGTTCAAGATTATTCTGCTTTGATATAGTGAGGTATATATTAGTTTCAACCAATTTTTTTAAGATTGTCTTTATTTTTACTCTCAGTGTTTTACTTTGTGCTAGTTGTGTGGTTATAATTGAGATATCAAGTTTTCTATCTTCTTCTTGTGTTTAAATCTAAATATATGTGAAATTTTGTGATTCATTGTAATTTTGTGATTCATGTGAAATTTAAATCTAAACTTAATTTTTGCATACAATACGTATGTAGCAAAAAAAGAAAAAGAAAAAACCATTTGATTTTAGGATAATTTTTTTAGCTAGCCCACCCATAAAATATTTTCTGGCTCTGCCCTTGTTTATTTTTTATGTTCTTATATTCTTAATGGAGGTAGTTGGTGAAGAGAGAAGATGATTCTTTTTGTTCCTGTTTACTACTCATTTATTCCAGGGGGTAATTTGGCATAATACCAATGATAAAATTTGAATAGATGAACTTATTCTAGAAAACAGAAAAAGACAATGTAGAACGAATTTTGAGTTTCGCAGCGTAAATCAAACCACTCTTTATTCTTGAAGAAACTGCAGGGTAAGATCACTACACTTAATGTTTATGTGGATGATATGGTGGTTAAAGGAAATGATCTTGAACAAACAAAGGCTCTACAATGTTACTTGTCTAAAGAATTTAAAACAAAAGACCTAGGTCCCTTGAAATATTTTCTTGGGATCGAAGTATTTCAATCTAAAAAGGGATTTTTTTTTTTTTGTCTCAAAGAAAGTATGCTTTATATTTGTTACAAGAAACTGGCATGTCAGCATGTGAACCAGCTAATACACCTGTGGAAGAATAATTGATATTATGCGTGAGCCTAAGCATGTACTGTTTGATAAAAGGAGATATCAGAGACTTGTAAGAAGATTGATGTACTTAGCACATACAAGGCTGGACCTTGGCTAAGCATTGAGTATTGTTAGCTAGTTCATGCATAATCCTGGAGAGCAACATATGAATGCAGTCATGCAAATTTTGAGGTATTTGAAGTTTGCTTCTGGAAAGAGAACTTTATTCACTAAAAATGTAAATCATCAAAGCATGGATGCATATACCATGTTGATTGGGAAGGAGCAGTAGGTGACATGAAATCTACTTCAGGCTACTTCACCTTCATAGGTGGTAATGTTTTTATATGGAGGAGCAAGAAGCAGAATGTTGTTGAGCATTCAAATTCAAAAGCTAAACATAGAGGTATGATAACTTGGAGTTTGTGAAGTATTATGGCTAAGACGTCACTTGAGAGATTTGAGCTATTTGCCTAGACAACCAATGCAATTATATTGTGACAATAAAGTAGCATGTGATATTGCCCATAATCCAGTTCAACATGATCATGCCAAGCACATGTAATTAGACAGATTCTTTATAGCACATGTAATTAGACAGATTTTTTATCAAGGAAAAGTTAGATAAGAAGATTCTGGAGTTGCTTGAGTTTTGTCTAACTCTGGTGGACTATCTGAAAATATACTTACTTAATCTTAATGTATTCTTTTTCCTACGATTAGGAGCATTTTCTCTTTAGGTGTTTGCTACATGACGAGGTTTTAACGAGGCACCCATCTTGGGTTGGTCATACCCTTATGTGTGTTCTACTTACTTCCCGAATGCATTTAGTTTTGACTTTATGCAAGTTCTCATTTTTCTCCTTATCTTACACTAGGTTTACCATAACGAGGTTTTGTGAGATCTACTACTTATGCATTCCTTCGTTTGTTTTGAGACTCGCATTTGCTTATTGTGCTGACGACTTCATCAATTGTTCTTACTTCATCATTGAAGACCTGATGCTACATTTTATTTGAGTATTTACACACTCAAAAGGGGGGAGGAGGGGGGAGGAGGGGGGTTGTTGCAGTCTTAATTTAGTTAGGAATGTGATTGTGTAATTTCTTATGAGATTATATAGTATCTTTTAGATTGTGTCCTATTTAAGATGTATTACTTTTAATAAGAATTCACCAATTCTCTCCTCACTTCCTTACCACTATAAATAAAGGCACAATGAGGTGATATATCAGACACCTCAAAATTCGACAATTCTCTCATCCCTCTTGCCGCCACACCCTCTCTCCCCCTCTATTAATTCTTCAATTAAATAGGCCTACAACAAGTGTGTGTGTGTATATATATTATATAATTTTATCATTCAATTTAACAATATTTAAAGAAAAATTACATTGAAGAAGATGGAGAAATTTTTAAAGGAAAACATCGTCGAGTTCAAATCGACGGTTAGGGTGATTTTCAATAAGCAAGCATCATGTGTACAAAAATACAACCACTATTATGGGTAGCTTTCGTTCAGTTTATGTGGTTTACCAAGAAAATTTGTTAAGGAGAAAACATTTTGGCAGATTATTAGCTGTTATTAGCGGTAGCATCTGTTCTTATAAGAAAGGAAATCTTGGTTGAGTAGGTAATGTCCTTGTTTGAGTGAGAGCTTCTAGAATGCCCGCTTGTATAAGACTGAATACAAATGAAAGAAAGAAGTTCTTAAAGCTATAAAGGATGATGTGAGGTTTAGGCGTGCCTTCATTCATCGCATTCGAGACGATCCCACCAACGGAGAGATTTGTTGGAATTGGAATATTTCTTTTTCCCTTTTTAGCTTCCATGGTGGTTGAGTTCTTGGTTTGGCTTAATTGTGGTGCAAGGTGGCTGCTGGTTTATTGTTAGATCTCTCAGTGGTTTGAGCAGTTGAGGGAGGCTATGACTTGGTTTGGGTTTCTGGCTCTTTGCCATGATATTTTGTTACTTCAGATGGTGGTCGTGAGGTGGCAGTGCATGGAATTGTTCTTGAGGCAGTGGCTGGGGGTTTGGGGATTTGCTTGGCTGGTTTGTTAGCAACTCTGGGTCTGGTGTACTACACTAGGTGGATCTGGCTAGGATGCGTCTCTTTTTGGTTGACTTGTCTATGGATTAGGGAGTGGTGTCTTTGAGCTTCAGTGTGGGTTCCTGTTTGCTACTAGTGTCTACTGTTTTGTTAGACAATGGATGTTCTGTTCACGTTTTCTATAGTGGCTTCAGTGGTTGTGAGGCAGCACGTTTTCTATAGTGGCTTCAGTCGGTGTATAAATAACACTTTCCTATATTTTATTGTGGAATTGGGCACATAATCTCTTTGTAGACTAAAAGATATATTTGCGAGTTTAGTACTACTATGTTTAGTTTGGATGGGACATTCAAATGACCAATACTAATTTTTGTATGAAAAATAAAACCCTTCTCGACAATATTAAGATTGACCAAAAGTTTCTTGGGCATTGAAATATTTTTCTCATACTGAATCAGGATCACATTGGGATAAACCTAAGCTTTTTTGGCTATGAATAATATTCTCTCCCACGATCGCATTCCTAAATTTCTAATCAAACTTTCATGGGGGAGGGAGTATTGTTGAGGGGACTTTTTTGGGTGCTCCGGAAATTCGGTACTCCAAATTTTTAACCATTAGATCTTTATTTAAAAATATAAAAATTAAGATCTAATGGTTAAAACAATCGGAATGTCGGATACTCGGAGCTAATTATTTTTAATCGTTGAAGTCACAAAAGTAAATTTCTAGAAACGAGGAGGAGCCGAATTGTTGTATAAAATAGTTGAAAACTATTTTGGCATGCTTTTGTATAAGAATGACTTACATGCAACGAGTTTATCATCATCGTGACGTCTCATTCTAATAAGATAATAATATGTGTAAGTTTTTCAACATATAGCATTGCATTATTGGTTGAGATGCCATATCACAATAACGGTATGTAAGAGTATTCATAAAGTGAGTAAGATCGAGCTATTTTGTTGGACTTAAATTGTTTAAAACTAGTATTAAACATTATGGACGGAAACTAATGAACTAAATTTCAAAATAAGAGGAGTTATAGCTGTTGCCATGATTGGAGGAGCAGTTATAATCCAATTAATACATGATCCGGTCTCTCTTCTTGGTTTAAATTGTTCATAACGTGCTCGTCCTATTATGAACAAGAAGTCAGTTGAAACTAAGAGAAGCGAAGGTCAATCTCTCCAGACATTCATCATGTCTACATCTGTAGGTATGCATTTATACATATAGATCAGATTACTTCAATTCTAATTAGATGTTTTGACTAATGAAGCGTGATTAGGCTTTATTGACATCGTTGGTACTAGTGATGTAGATATATTATACTTCCACGGTTTAGTTACCTAAGTGAATATTAGTGGAGTTGTTACTTGTTACACAAATGTTTATCTTCCAACATTTTTCATACCTGAAAAGAGGACATAATAATATTCTTAGGGATCAAGATTGCCTGCCCTCCCATTTTTCATCTACTCCTATTTTTCTAGTCATTGATTTCACGTTGACTTAATTTAATGTTCCAGATTTTGCCAACTCATACATTTTCACTCTCCTTTCTTCCTCTTCGCTGCTGCTGCTGCATTCACAGACCATGAAACATTTTCAGCTGCACAACAACAACATCCTCCACCAAGAATGCCATTGAATTACAATACAATTTCCAAGTTGCTTTTTGGATTCTAATTCACGGGGGTTTCCTTCTTTGCTTCCAAAAAATAATGGGTTTTTAACTAATATGCTGATTGTTCAAGTGGGAGAGGAAAATTTTGAGAATCTTCTGCTGATGGCTGACGCCTTTGATGGTTGATGGGTTCCACAAGTGAAATTGAGAGGATGGCTGATGCCTTCCTCTTCCACTTGAACAATCAGCAGATTAGTTAAAAATTCATTATTTTTTTAGAAGCAAAGAAGGAAACCCATGATTTAGAAGCAACTCGGAAATTGTATTGTAATTCAATAGCATTCTTGGTGGAGAATGTTGTTGTTGTGCAGCTGAAAATGTTTCTTGGTCTGTGAATGCTAGCAGAATCGAAGAGGAAGAAAGGAGAGTGAAAATGTGTGAGATGACAAAATCTGGAGTATTAAATTAACTCAACATGAAATCAATGGCTAAAAAAATAAGAAGTTACAGCGATGAAAAATAGAAGGTTAGACAATCTTGGTCCTATTCTTAGACCTCGAGAAAAGATTCTACCCAACTGTTCACTTTTACATAGAACATTCAAATTTTTACTTATAAGTTTTGTTCTAGCGTGCGTAAAACAATGATTGATTGTTAAACACGATGACATCGTGGAATGCTCCCAACTTTGGCCCTATTTATTTAATAATTACGTCAGCAACCAAAATCAAAACTTCCACTAGAAACTGTTAGGTATAGGAGCAGGCCCCAACTTGCATGGGGGCCCTTGGGACCCATTTAGTGGTGCAAAAATGAATCTGGATTCTTGCCGGAAATTAGTAAATCATGTTTATTTATTGTACATCATGCAGTTATAAATTATTTTAAATATTTTTATTTAAAATTAAACACAAATAGTACATGAAAAAAAATGATTGCACAATATATAATGACGGACACAATTCACGAATTTCTAGAATCCTCATCAAAATAATCCGAAGAGGTTCCTGTTGATGCAAAAATAGCTGAGCCTGATCGTAGTAATTTAAAATTGCAGGTGAAGTGAAATTGTAGGTGTGTAGATATATATATATATAAGAGCATCTAGCAAGATCGAACCTTACTCATTCATGATGTATAAACCAAGGTCTAAAATATTCATAATATTCCGATATTTTCATCGAAATTTCCGTGTTTTTGAACTATCGATATTTCCGATGTCATCAATATTTCCATCGAAATTTCCGTGTTTTTTAAATTTCTATATTTTAAAAAACACCAAGGGGATTCGAATCCCTCCCATTTTACTCCTTGACCACCATATCACTTATATTTTTGTGAAAATATGCTAAAATATTTAGATATTTTCTACACTCACAATGTTTGCCAACTCGCTATATAATCAACTTAAATCAGTTAAATCTATCATGCAATGCATTTCCTTCCAATTTTTTGTGATAAACTAATAGATAATTGACTAAATAAACATCCTACAAAGTTTCAATAAAAATTTCCAAGTTTTTCTTACAATTTCCGTGGTTTTTATTCAATTTTTATCGATATCGATAATATCCCGATATTTCCATCGAAATTTCCGTGTTTTTAGACTACCGATATTTCCGATATCATCGATATTTAATACCTTGTTATAAACTATGAGTGAACAGAGAGTGACAGGCTCAAATTATATGGGAATCAACGACTGCAGGAGCTCTACGAGTCCATTTTCTTTGCTAGGGAAGACGAGTATTTGGGGTTTTAAAACTTTGAGGTGAAGAAAGAAAGGGACAACAGGGGGGACACCCTTCATAATCTAAAGCATAAAACATAAGCATTCATCATGCTTTCTAAGATGATTTTATATGGGGTTCAATCCATACCTACCCCCACTAATGGAAAGGGATATTTCACTTGAGGTGAAAAATATTTTTGATTCTGGAATCAAGTTAATCAACATTTTTCACTTTAGAGAGTGATAGTTGGAAAGAAAAAAAAACTATCTATTTACCTATATTTAAAAATAAAGGAACTACTGATTATGATGCTGAAATACAAAATTACTTATTAACCTAAACGTAAATGAAGGCCATGCATGCCCTTGCTATATACGCCTTTTGGTATACAATCGAGTGTATGTGGTTGTTCCAATTTGTACTATTGTTATACAAAAAGAAATTGTTATTAATCTTCATGTTATCCGATTGGAGAACAACATGGTTTAATATTTCATGAATTTAGGATAAGTATTAGTAATAAATAGATACAATTATTATAACATGACTGAACTAGTAGCATGCCTGCCACCCTAAAAAACATATTCCTTATTAACAAATTTATGAATTACTCAAGAACGCAAAGATCAAGCAGAAAGAAAATGAATGGAAGAAAGAATGATTCTCTGATTTCTTAGTAATGGAGGTTTCTCACAAAGCCTGCTAACAGAATGTGAAGGATCAAATGGTTATATGTAATAACCAATCACAACCCATAATTACAATATTACCCTCTAACATTCTTACTCAATTATAGTATTATCCTCCTTAACAAACTCAATCCCCAACTACCTTTATAACTAACCTGACTCACAATTACTTACCATGTGTCATGGGTTAATAGTCCCCCCTCAAATGTAGCTGGGAAAGTCCCAAGCTAGGTTTGTGAGTTGATCATTTAGAGTCAAGAGTGTTGCTAATTGGATTGTGACCACTTGATGCTTATGCACTTGAAAACTTCTGCAGTGCTTGTTGTCTTTGCTGCACCTTTGAATTGGTAACTCCCAGAGTAAGATTAATGCAGTGTTTTACAAAGATTGGACTGTGAAGACCCTTAGTAAATACATCTACAACCTTCTTTTCAGTAGGTATATAATGCACATTAATATCACCTCCTTGCACTTTCTCTCAAACAAAATGGAAATCGATGTCTAGGTGTTTGATCCAAGAATGAAATACTAGATTGGAGCATAGTGCTAAGGTAGAGAGATTATCACAATGAAGTTTAGGAGGTATGGGTATAAATTGATTCACATTTTTAAGTAATGACCTGATCCAATAGACATCAGCTGCACAGTGAGCCAGAGCTTTGTACTCAGCTTCTGTTGAACTTCTTGAGACTGTAGCTTGTTTCTTTAACTGCCATGACAGTGGATTGGATCCAAGAAACACAACAAAACCAGTGATAGACCTCCTTTTATTTATGTCAGCTGTCTAATTAGAATCAGAATAAGTAGCAATGATAAAATCATGTGCCTTGGTATACTACAAAGCACATTCTAAAGTGCCTTGCAAATACCAGATGCATGTGTAAATCTGTTGGATGAGTCGTATATTGACAAACTACATTAATTGAATGAGCAACATCTATGCACGTGAAGGTTAGGTATTGAAGTGCTCCCGCAAGACTTTTATAGTGAATAGGATCAGCTAAAGGATTGCCTTCATCCATAAGTAACTGAGAGTAGGGCTTTAATGGTGTTGATGTGGGTTTGCAGTTCTTCATCCCTGCTTTCTTGAGTGGCTCTTTGGCATATTTTGACTGTGTGACCAGCAATGAACCATCAGAATTGTATTGAATTTGCAATCCCAAGAAGTATGTTAACCTGCCCATATCCTTTAAATCAAATACTTCAGCAAGACTAGTGATAACAGATTGAATCTTTTGTGTGCATGAACTTGTGAGAATAATGTCATCTACATATAGAAGAAGTAAAATAACATCCTCATCATCAATTTTCACAAACAAGCTAGAATCTGATAATGCTGTTTTGAAACTAAGTGCAAGTAAAAAGCTTGTAAATTTTGAATTTCAGGCCATTGGTGCTTGTTTAAGTCCGTATATAGACTTAACTAGTTTGCAAACATGATTTGGATATATAGAGTCAACAAATCCTTGTGGTTGCTTCATATAGACTTTTTCCTCAAGATAACCATGAAGGAAAGCATTCTTTATATTCAACTGTCTCAAGTTCCAATTAAATTGTGCTGCCAAAGCAAGGATTATTCATATTGTAGTATGCTGGACTACTGGACTGAATGTCTTAGAGTAGTCTAAGCCCTTATTTTGACTGAATCCTTGTGCCACTAATCGTGCTTTATACCTGGATATAGTGTCATATGAATTCTTTTTTATTTTGTAGACCCATTTACTTCCAATTACTTATCTATTTAGTGGAAGATGAACTGGCTTCCAAGTCCCTTGAGCCTTTCAGGCATCAAATTCCTTATAGCATGCTGCCACTGAGTTACTATTAATGCAGCTTTGAAATGTTTTAGTTCTTCAATTTCTCCAATATCAGCAAGCAAATAGAAGCCACAATGATCCATAGTAGTAGCAAGTACCACAGAAGATTCAAGTTGTAGAGATGACAACTCAGGAAAGATTGCAAGAAAGGAAAAGTAACCATGTCTTGTTATAGCTCTTGTTTTAAGCCTTGTCTGAATTCCAGTGTCAACACTGGAGACATTAGAATAACTTGATATGTCATTGGAATAAGATAGAGGAAGAATTACTTGTAGTTGTGCAGGATCTAAGACATGAAGCAAAGAAGTTATACCAATTGAGTTGGAAATAGTTGTTGTTGATGATGATTGTGTTTCAAATTCCTGCATATCTGAGACTTGATTTGTAGGACTAGTTGCATGATGATGAACTCTAGAAGATAATGATGATGATATATCCTTAGACTGATGCATTGAAGACACAGTATTTTCAACTAGACTTGGATGAATCATAGTGTCATTAACTGAATTTCCCACTAGCATAGGTACATGAACAAGCACTGAGACTGGTTTAGAACATGTAGTAGCATACTGTGCTTCTTTTGGTAATCTTGAAACTTTTGTAGAAGGAAACATAGTCTCATCAAAGATAATATGCCTTGAGATTATTGACTTGCCATTTATTGGGTTATAACAAATCACCCCTTTGTATCCCATTGAATAGCCTAAGAAAAGGCACATTCAGACCTTGACTGCAATTTATTGACATTATATGGCCTTAACCAAGGATACACAACACAACCAAACACCTTCAATGACTTTAGATCTGGCTGTTTGGTATATAGTTTATAGTAAGAAGACTCCATAGAAATAGACTTACATGGCATTCTATTTATAAGGAATACAGAATGTGCACATGTATAATACCATAATTCAATTGGTAATTTGGCTGTGACAAATAAAGTTATTGTTGTCTCTACTATATGCCTATGCTTCATTTTAACCAAACCATTCTGTTGTGGGGTGTATGGACATGATATCATTTGTTCTATTCCTTTTGCACCAAGAAAGGTTTTAAATGAGTGACTAGTATACTTTCCTCCTCCATCTGATTGTACACACTTTATAGGTATTCCAAACTGTGATTGTTCTACAATAGGAAACATTTTGGGGATATGCGCTAGCAGAGAGTAAATGAGGCAATTGATTACGAGCTCTATGATTGGAATAAGTGTAACTTAACATAGATTTAGGTTAGGTATGATTCAGGCAATTCGACGCCGAACTTACTTCAATTTCTAACAAACAAACAAAAAGATCTAGACTTCATACAAATGGTTCGTCAAATTGATGTTAGGTTTGTGTTAGTCGTGTCATTAGTGAAAGTTCAAGACTGCGGTATTCAGGTTTCGATGTTAAGATCTAGGTTGAAGATTGACTCCAAAGTCAAAGAGGATGGCTTGAAGGCAATAATGTCAATGATCTAAAGATGACGACGACGGTCCTCTTCACTTGTAAGTGAGAGGTTTGATTTTCGCTAAAGGTGATTGTGAACAAAATTATTATGGTTAGTTCATTATGAAACTTAATCCATTTTCTTATGTAATATTGCATGTATTCATACAACGGCGATGACCATGGAGACAATGACTTGAATACCGTGACTTGAAGAGAATTATAGAGATTAAATTTGAAGACAATGACTTAACCATTCTCTTACATAATATTGTATGTATTCATGAAATTTGTATAATAAATTTACAAATTAAATGATATGTCATCAATAAAAAAAATGAGCACGTTAATCAACACTTAAGTAACAATTTTTATATTATTTAATTTGTAAATTTAATCTATAAATTTAGTCTTTCTAACATTATTTTTTAAAAATAAAGACCAATAGTACCAATACAATTCTGTCAAACATAGTGCAGAAACTATTGCACTGAGTTTGACCCGGGCCAGCTGGTCTTATTCCTTTTTTTTCTGCCAAATATTTTAAAATTATATAGGGAAAGCAGATCAAATTGGAACAGCCTGTCCGGTTTGATCGGTTTTGTCGAAAGATCGATAGATTTACCCGCCCCTAGTCATAGACTACAAAATAGTGAATTGTCATCTCAGTAGCATGGCACAATTTGTGGCTCACAGATTAACTATACAGAAGTAAAAGGTAAGAAGATACAGCAGATACAAACGATACAAAAATAAAAGGTAAGAAGGTTTGTCTCCTTTCCGTGTTGCTATTAAATATAAAGTTCAACTCAATTAAACGTACTTAATATGGGGTGACGATGGCTCCTTTTTTATTTTATTTTATTTGTTATATATGGATTGGATTACATCACTGATCACAACTTCTCATAAAAGAATTCAGAGAAAAAAAAAAACCCTTGTGGCCCCCTTATCCTCAAAATACAGTATTAAAGTCCCTAATCACTTTATTTTTCTACCAAAGCTCTCATTTTCTCTGCACTTAATCCAAAATCAATCAATTCTAGTAGAGGAAAAGTGAGTGATGAAGATAAGTACTTGCTTAAAATTAAAATTAAAATTAAAATTTGTACATAGGAAAAAAGAAGAATATAGAGACATTTGTTACACTACAGTCCATGAATTTTCTTTTATTTACCTTTTCTTGCCATTTCATACAATTTGTTGGATTTATTTTGGTGGACGTTTCTTTTTAAAAATTATTTGAGGGCTGTTTGGTTATAAAAATTTCTATTTAGTGGGTGGACTAACAAATTTTAGATGTGCAAAACGAAGCTTCCATTGTAATCATTGACTGATATGGTAAATACCAAACTACATAGTATGATGATATCACTACTCCTTGCAAATTCTGAATCCTAACCACTACTTCTCGAATGAACAAAGATATTGGTAGCTAAGTATTGATTGTGCTGTCACTATAGGCATATAATTAAGAATGAAAGTTTTTGTGTTGTAATTAATGATTAATTTTTTTTACTGTTCTAAAAATTTCCGTCTAGATGCACCTAGGTTAGGTGGTTGGTTATCACTCTAATTAATCTTTGTTTGAAAATTAAGAAATGACATCTAAACCTGTTTAGGCACCCGTTTAGTCCATCCAACCCTGCTTTGGCACCCGCCAAGATCACGATTCTCACTTAGACAGAAAATACATAACTATAATTTTGAATTTTATTTTTTTCAATAAATTGTAAGATGAATACTTAGATGAACACACATTATATGCTTGTTCATCATGTTTTCATTATGTTCTATTACTTTATAATCTATATGTTATTTTATTTTGCAATTTATTTATCCCAACGAAATTCTATATATTTTAAGTATAACTAAACACTTATTGATAAGACATATAATAAATATACTTAAATCTACCTAGTTTGCCTAGGCACTATGCCCCAGCTGCCCGACTAGCACCTATCATTTTTAGATCCTTGATTTGCCTTTAATACAAGCGATATTTCTATTTCTAAGCGGAGTGTCGGAGTGGGTAAAGTTTGAACATGTGATATGGTGGATTAAAAAGAAAGACCCTAATAATCAAAACAATTCACCACTTTGTATTATTGATCATGTATTATGTGAGACTAAACAAACCTAAGGGGATCTCATTTGTAAGAAATTATGTGATTAATATTAGAGGATTACTATTATGACTCTCTTACAATTAAGTAATTCTTTGTTGGCACGTCTAACTTTTGTCTTAGGATTTATATTGTTGATTGAGCGTACGATAACACAAACAAAAGATAAAAATATTGCAAGTATCAATGATTCTTCCTTGATTTTATTGGACTTGATCATTATTCAAAAAATGAAATCCGTAAAAATTTATAGTCCATTGATTGACTATTAATTTTAGCATCTCTATTTATTATTGAAATAATCTATATGTCCGAAAGACAAGATTAACCCTTGAGAATATTCGTTTGTGATTTGTTTTGTTCTTTGATGAGATTCGTTTATAACTTTGTACGTGCCACTCATGATAATTATTAAGGGTGGGTTCGGCACAGTTACCGTACCAAAACCCTCGTACCAAGTACCGTACCAAATTTTTGGTTTGATAAAATCTATTGCCATTATCATACCAAACTTTCGATATACCGAAGTTCGGTATTGCCAAATGTTCGGTTGGCATGGTATGACAATGGTAATTGCCACTTTGTTTTGGGACAAAATTTGTTTTTGTTTTTTTTAACCCAATTTAAGGGCAAAACTTTTTTATTATACATTTATCTCATATAGTGTAGCCTAAATTCATCTATTATTCATTATTCACAATTCACATACACAATAATTCAAATGATGCATCAAGATTCATGATGAAAATTAAGCTTACAATCCAAATAGAAGTTACTAACCAAAACAAATAGAAGTATCCCCCATGCTAAAAATCTTTTCTATCCCCATTGGTTCAAACACACCTCTAGAACTTTCCCAATGTCTTTTCCCTTATGACCCGTGATTTTTATGAAGTTTATGATCCGTTTATGCAACTTTCATTCACTATCCATGAATTGAGCGGTAACTACCATGTAATTAATGTTTTGTACCGATGTCCAAGTATCGGTTGTGATACTTACCCTCTAATTATGCATTGCTTCAAATAACTTAAACTTCTCCAACACATATAAATCCCACACACTAGCAACAATCTTCTTCCTATTTGGAATCTTGAACTGAGGTTGAGCCTCTTTCATCATATCAAATTATTGGAATATTATAAATATATATTATAAATATGTGTTATATAATTAGATATTATATAATTTATAATTTATATATTATATTATATGTTCGGTACGGTACGGTAATACCGTGGTAATGATATCAATTACCAATACCGTACCATAAAATTTTGGTACGATACAATACCGTACCATTACCGATTGGCACAACAAATTTGGCACAACATCGGTATGGTACGGTTGGTAATTCGGTTGGCACGGCAATTTGGCAAAAAAATTCACCTCTAATATTTAAATCTAAAGAATACGGAGGGCAATATGATCTTTTCCCATTTGTCCATTGCAAGTTAGTGCTCTCGTGCATATCAATTATCCAAAAAATGGCTCCAACATTATAATATAAAGGTTAATTAATTAACTTATGGAACCCAATTAGAACGATATAAAATGGGGAAACATTGGCACAAGTTTCAGCGTTTTGCAGAGAAGGGAATTATTTGTGTGCGACCAACACTAATTTGTAGCTTCACATGTGTAAGTGGACTAATAGAGGAGAGCTTAAACAAAACAACGATCAAGAGATTTGGCAATTGCAAAACAACAACATACTGCGAAATGCTTCCATAAACAAAACATTAATTGGCTAATATATATTTTTACAAATGTATTATAAATAACCCCAAAGGTTTTCCACACGAAAACCAGCATTTTCCAAACCCTACTTTTTTCCTTTTTGCAAACTAGCATTTTCCTAACCCCACCATTCACTTTAGCAGCTTTTATAAATCACGTAATTCATGAGGTTTGTTCTGAGAAATTCATTAGGTTTTTTGCTTCTCAGTCTGATAAATTACGTAATTAATTACGGGGTTTGTTCTGGAATAACGGTATTGCACGGCCATGCAGAAGAAAAGTGCTCTAGTTGACTGAAAACCAAAATTCGACGTATGTCCGACAATTTCTGCCGGAGCATACCGTGGTCGGATCGGAGCCTATCGTTGTCTGTCCGTATGCGCTGAAAATGGTACAAAACGATCCTCAACCGGTTGTTCAATTCCCGGTTCTCAACCCTAAGCCGGTTCACCTGGTGCCGTAGGTTTTCTAAGTGCTTTTGTTTTCGCATCCGCGACCGCCTGGCTGACTCCCGGTTCGATATCATCCGCCTCCTCTTCCGCTCGTCCACCACAGAAACCGTCCGGTTCGAGTCGTCATTTTGCCATGACTTCGCGTTGACATGGGTCCGGTCCGGCCGGTTCGGGTCGTCATCCGAACCAGAACTCGAAATCACTGTTTTGGGAGACTGAACTGGAGATGAACTTAGGGTTGATATCACGGGTTTAGGGGATGGGGTTGCCTGAAAAAGATCCGAGCAATCCCACGGAGTAAAGCCCCAGTCGAAAGCGGAAAAATAGAGGAGGGAATCAGAGGGAAGATTGGCTGGAAGAGTAGACAACATGGCTGCTACAACAAAAGCTCTCTGAACTTCTAATTTAGATAGAGAGGGAGGGGGGAGGAGGAAAGGGAAGGAACGATGGGTTGGTGCTTCATATTTAAAGGAAAACCGGAGCGTACCAATTGGTGAAATTAAGTTGGGCGATCAAGGGTATTTTTGTCCAAAATTGTATTGATTAAGTAAGCCGTATGTGTACAGGGTTAGCTTTTGAGTCAGGCGGCACTATAGGACGTGGGTCTTAGGGTTTTAAAGGGGAACTGGGTGTGACGTAGCCCTTGGTGGGTCCCCAAAAAGCTTATTTTTTAGCTTAGTCCCGAAGAAACAAGAGACTAGCTGGGATCCACTTGGGATACGTGTCAATAGCCATATGAAAAACGCGTGGGGAGCCAGTGGTTAGGAGGTTTGATGACGCGGGAACTAGGGGTTGGGCACCAAGCCGATTATTGATTGATCAGAAAAATATTGTAATGATTAATGGAGAAGTATAACCAACCAAAGACGAACACTACAAAGTGACGTCCCATTTGCTTTTTTTGTGGGTTTAAAATAATGGAATTGTTTTATCGTTTAGACCATCTCCAATGGTAGGCTAAAAGTTAAATTATCTTTCAAAAAAATTTCCCAAACTCACTCTAATGCAAGAGGAAAATTCGAGCTAAATGCTAAACCAATGCCAGATTCTCCCTAGAATTTAGCCCAGAAATCAGTGTGGGCTCCACCGAACCGAGTGAAAATATTTATCAGAATTTAATTTTTTTTTATTAAAATGTTCATAAAATTAATTTACGATAATCTACATATTTATTTTTTTTAAATTTAATTTAAGAAAAAAAAATAGCCTAAGTTTATTCTTTAATAATCCTGAACTAAAATTTTAGGCTTGAAACGGTTGGAGTAGAAAAACTTTTTCTGGCGTATTTTACATTAGATAGGGAGGCACTCTTATTACCGTGCCATTTTCATTTTTTTTATTTGTGCGGTTACGATTAAGTTACGTTAACATTTTATAGTCTTAGTATTTTTTATCTTATTATCTCTATAAAAAAATTAATATAAAAGGTTGACGTGGCTTAACCGTAACCACACAAATATGAGGAGATAGAAAGGACAAGGTAACAGGAGGGCAGACAATCTGCCTCCATTATATAGTGCTATCAACACACTTTTACGCATATATATATTTTTATTTTTAATTATCAAATCGACTGAATTGAAGAATATTAAAATTAACAAAATTATGAGAGTGTGAAAGATAAAAATACTTGTGTGAATAACATGATCCTTTTAGATTTTTACGGGGGTAAACTGTAAGGAGATAGTGACAGGGCAGGGTTATATATTAATTTTGCATGAATTATGGGCCACCAACAATAATAGAAGAGGAATGATTAGGGTTGCCATCGAAAAACAGTGGAGATCCAGAGAATCATATTAATTACGTGTATACATCTGTATCCAATAATATTCTCTTCCGATTTTTTTAGTGAGAATTTTAAAAATTCGTAAATTATGTCTGTTCATCGTATATCGTGCAATAAGTTTTTATCAAGTATTATTTATGTTTATTTTTAACTAAAAATATTAAAAATAATTTCTGACTGCAAGATATACAATAAACAGACACGATTAATAAATCTCTGAGATCTTCACAAAGAGGATCCGGACTCCTCATTTGCTTTGACTGCTGGATGTTGGTAATTATAGGTATTTCCATAATCCATACCATAACAAAGGAAATATCGGGGGTTCATGGGATTCTATATGAGAGAATTATACAAGATGACCAGATTCTTGAGTCGATCTTAAGGCTTCTGGTGAATTGGAATTAAAAGGAAAGGGAAAAAGTAGTAAACCAATAGCATCCTGCGTACCATTGAAAAAGTACAAATGATGCTGTCATTAGAGTAAATAATAGATTTATTTGAGAAAGCTCAAATAATATAGAACTATTATGTTATGTTTGAATGAATGGCCTTTCAGGGTCTCAAATCTCATCAAAGAACTTAAAGACACTAAAAAGACATTAAGACTACAATGAAATCCTCAAACACTACAAAGTTACTCTAGAATATTGCAAATGCACTATAAAGACACTAAACAAAGGACTTGAAAGTTCACCGGCCATTCTAAAAATCCTCTAAAATGTAGGCCATCTATCCATTTCTAAGTCCTTCCACATAAGTTTTGCAACGTATTTCTAACTAATTTAGCTTAAGTTCAATGAAACTTCAAAATCCGCATCTAAACATACCTTTAATAATCCCATGTCCCATCAATGAGAGAACTAGGATAAAAATATGGGATGGTGAGGTGAAGAAATGAGAGATTAACTAGTTAGTAATTATTATTATTCCTGTAGGATTATTTTATAGGCAAAAGTGATAAACTTTATAAGGCACAACATAGTCCACTATTAACATTACTGATATTGTTTCAACTTAGCCACTTATTATAAGGTGTTGGATTTTATCACAAAAAGCCTTAGTGATATTAATAGGGAACTCTCATGAAAATTTGTCAAGTTATTATACTGGAGCTAACACATTTCGAGAGCCCAGTCAAAACACAGGGACTAGAGCCAACACAACTTTTTAAAGGCTCAATCATTCAATATCCTTAAGTTAGAGCTAGCCCAACTTAGACCAACTCAATGGTTGGGTTAAAACACAACTTTGAGTTGTAAAAGCTCTCAAAGCTTCTCCAATCATTGGGCTAAAAAATGGTTTTGGGTTAAGACTTGTTTTTGGGAAAAATTTAGTCCAAAAAATGAGTCAAGGATAGTGGCTGGACCTAGCTGCTTATACTATTGGCCACTTGCGGAAAAACTAACGACTATTTTTTTTATCGGACGACCCACGTGGTTGGACTGTTGAAGAATAATTTTTTTTTAATTTCAAATTTTGTTAAAAAAAAAATCAAATTGTAATACACTAAATCCAACGGTTGAGATAAAATGAGTAAATCTAATGTTAAAAAAAGATCTAACGGTTTAAAATTAAATCCAATGGCTAAACCAATTAAAAATTTTACTTAAATAAAATTCATCTAAAAACTCTATAAATACCTATGTTGTTCAAACATCCACACAAAATTCACTTTGGTCATACAATTCTTCCTTTTTCTTTTCTTTTTACCCACCTTTGTATTTGTGTTTAAAAATGAGGTAGTTTGTATCGTTTTCCATGTGGTGCATATGTATAAGAATGTGATAGGTTAGTGATTTTTCATTATTTATCAAAATTTAAATATTCTCAAGTAAAATGTTCATAAAAAAAAGATAATTTACATATATTTTATTTTTAAAAAGTTACCACAAAAAGACTAAAATCATTCTTTAATAATCTTGAGCAAAAATTTTAAGCCAAAACCATTGGAGGAGAAAAGTTGTTTCTTGGTTAGAACCTAAATTTTCTAGGCTAAAAATATAGGTTTTAACCATAATCATTAGAGTTGGTCTTAATGAGACAAATTCGAGCCCAGTAAATCGGGCTCAACACATGTCGAAAGAATAGTCTGCTTTGATACCATGATAACTTTATAGGCCAAAATTGTCACATCCCGGCCGGGGCGCAGCCACCTCCCGGGCCCGCTCCACCACCGTAGCATGATATTGTCCGCTTTGGGCCCCGACCACGCCCTCACGGTTTTGTTTCTGGGAACTCACGAGCAACTTCCCAGGAGGTCACCCATCCTGGGATTGCTCTAGCCCTCTTCTCGCTTAACTTCAGAGTTCCTATGGAACCCGAAGCCAGTGAGCTACCAAAAGGCCTCGTGCTAGGTAGGGATGAAAATATACATTTAAGGATCACTCCCTGGGCGATGTGGGATGTCACAATCCACCCCCCCTTAGGGGCTCGACGTCCTCGTCGGCACACTTCCGGCCAGGGATGGGCTCTGATACCAATTGTCACATCCCGGCCCGGGCGCAGCCACCTCCCGGGCCCGCTCCACCACCGTAGCACGATATTGTCCGCTTTGGGCCCCAACCACGCCCTCACGGTTTTGTTTCTGGGAACTCACGAGCAACTTCCCAGGAGGTCACCCATCCTGGGATTGCTCTAGCCCTCTTCTCGCTTAACTTCAGAGTTCCTACGGAACCCGAAGCCAGTGAGCTCCCAAAAGGCCTCGTGCTAGATAGGGATGGGAATATACATTTAAGGATCACTCCCTGGGTGATGTGGGATGTCACAAAAATGGTCTACCACCAACATCAATAATATTATCCCAACATAACCACATATTATTAGGTGTTGGGTTTTATTACAAAAGACCATAGTGGTGTTAGGGGTAGGCTTGTCAAACAGGCCATGTTTGTCGTGTTCATATTGTTTGTGTGTCATATCCATTATTTTAATGGGTTGTGTTATGTCGTTTTGTGTCAGGTTAACGGTTCATGCAAGAACTTACCTTAATATGTAGATATGACAAACGATATCTTATCGTGTTCTTAACGGGTGACCGATAACGACTCGACTCATTAATGAGTTGACAATAAACTTGTTTTTTTCGTGTCGTTTCTTGTCGGGTTAACATGTCGTTTAAGAAATTGCCATGCCTAATTAGGAGTGAAAACTCCTATGTATTAATTGTATAATACTTTGTCATATAACCGATGTGGGATATTGTTCTTCAACAACAACTATACTAAGTTTTATAGTGTTCTAAAAGGCCTTACCTAGGACCCTTAGGCCTCGCGTAGGTACTACGCGGGTGGCCACTATCACAATTTATCTCTAGGTGTTTAAAAATAAGAAAGGGTAGAATTGCCTAGGCGGTCTAGGCAATTGGGCGGTTTTATGACTTTTTGTGCTTTATTTATTTTTATTTAAGAAAATGACATAGGACGCGACTCTTGCTTAGATGGAAAATAGATAACTTCCATCTTACAGTTTTTATTTTTTTTTATTTTTAAATAAATGGTAAGAAACTTATTAGATACTTGGATGAACACTCATTATATTACTTGTTTCCTATGTTTTTAATATGTTCTAGTACTTTATATTTTTTTATATCATTCTATTTTTTAATTTATGTATTCCAATACAATTATATATATCTTTTAGTATAAATCGACACTTTTTTTTAAATTATTATTAAGGTTCAAAACTATTACAATAACTTAGGGAAGGAGAAGTTTTGAACTCAGGACGCATGAGTGGAAATCCAACACCCTATCCACTAGTATGACAGCCCATCCTGGATTTTTCATATCTTTAATGTGAAGTTACTATAATGCCCTTGAGCGTCGGGTGTGCATTTGTGATTTGAACTAAAGTTTTTGTCCAATTGTGTTTATTCTTAAGTTTTTTTGGGACTAATTGGAAATAAGGAAATTGTGGTTTGTGATTGGTTAGTGGGATGGCATTTGGACCACTCATCTCACTTCTCTCTCTTCTTTCATTCCCGTGCACTCTCTCTCTCCTTCATTTCGTACGGACAAACGCTAAGAACCACCTAAACCTCACAGATCGAGCTCGTGTTTGGTTCCATCATCTTCATCTCGTCCATACGAACTCACTGGTGCCATTTTCAGGTATGGTAACCTTCGTTTTCACATAAAAATCCTAGGTCCGATTCATGCATTGTTCATGCAAAATTTTATGCATGATTTTTAGGAGTTTTTAAGCTCATAGGGATTATTTATTCTATATACAGTGATGTTGTGCAGACCACTAGAGGTGGTGTTGAATTGTGTGCAGGATATATATATATATATATATATATATATATATATATATATATATACACATGATATGATCGAGTTGATTATGAGCTATATGATATGATGAGATTGAATATGAGCTATATACAGCCGAGGGCTGAGTTGATTACCTGGCATTCAATCACATTCACATAATTATGATTGGCATTTAGTTGAGATACTTTGGCATGACATACATACATATTTTTCTAGCATGATTTCGAGATTTATATATATGAGTATATACTTTATTTCTGGAAAACTATACAGGTTTTACGGAGAGGGGTTATAACTTTTGAGAAATGAATGATTTTGAAAAGATTTGTTTTTGCCCACTCACACTTTTGTTTTTTGCCCCTCCAGGTTCTAGGTAGCTTTTGTCGTTGGTGGCTAAAGAGGATTGTCCGGCAGTTCTGACAGACTACTCATTATGTAGGACACCCTTTGGTATTATTTGAACTTATTACTTTCTGCTTGACTGCATTAGACTAATTATGCTCTGGTTCTGTAAAAACACTCTTAATTCTCGCACTAGCACACTATCTTGGCTTGGTTTGCTAGTGGCTCGGTTTTAATTTGTTCGTATTCTTCTTATTAATCTTGCTTCCGCACTGTGCACATGGTTACGTCACGTGACGGCCAGCACGCCCCACTTTTGGGTCGGAGTGTGTCAACTAGTGCAAGTTGACACTTATTTATATGTTATATATAATAAAATTTATTTAAAATAAAAAAACAGCCGCATAAGAGCTAGAACCCCCCCCCCCCCGGGTCACCTTTTAGAACGTTGTAATTTTCTTTAAAAAATATTTTTTCCACTTTCCAAAAATTAAGAATCCAGCCTTCTCGTGCTTGTAGATTAAGCCCAATTTCCAGGTTGATTAAACAATTTGATGGTTTAGAGAAAGCATGTAAATATCTATCTATTATATATAAAGAGAGAAGAAAAGGTAAATAGTATTTTGGTGTCACCAAGCTTCAACAAAAACAATTGGATAAAAATTTCCCAAAACAAAAAACTTCAGAGGCATCCCAAGATATTACATCAAATAAGGTAGGGGCATTTTTGTCATTTTAATATTATTTTTTATAATAATTAAATTATTTTGTGATTTTTTTAATTAGTACCTCACAATAGGCTAGCAATAATTTGATTCAATTTATCTATTTCTAAACACGTTCAAAACATCTTAATATACGTATAATACCGGTTATAAAAAAAATTATTCACAGGCGGATAATAAAGAGATTAAATTAGTTGTCAAATGATTATTTTTTTTTTTGTAACAAACGATATTATCTATACTAAGGGGGAGGGAGGTAGGTACGTTTAGCCTCACAATGGACTAACAACAATGTGATTCAATCAGTTGTTTATTAAATATTATTTTCTCTATTTTAAACACGTTCAAAACATCTTAAGAGGAGTGTAATGTCGGTTATAAAAAAAATCTTTCGCACGTGGATAATAATTTGATTAAATTAGTTGTTAAATGATTGTTTTTTTTTAATAAACGATATTATTTGCATTAAGGAGAAGTGTGACAACCCATCCCTAAAATTTATTTTTTATTTATTTTAATCGAGGGAGGGAATTGACCAAAATACCTAGAGACAAGGATTTTGATTTCTGTTGACCATCGTCTAGAGGAATGTATGACTTATTCTTTTGGCGTATTTAAGTAGTACTCGTTGGTATGAACACATAGGGAAAAACCGTTTGCAAGTCCAGATTATAACGGTATAGTTACAAACGTTTGAAGTTGGTTATTTAAAGTTAGTTAATTGGTTACTGAGGACCAATTAGATACAAGGTAGAATAAGGGCAGTAGCCCAATCATAAATAAAATAAAAATAAAAATAAAAATAAAAAAAGCGAGGGGGGGTGAGAAAGCTCCAAACTTTCCCGTGCACGCCACCACCGCGACCACCCAACTTCCAAGGCCGATTCCGATCAATTAAGGTGGAATTTTTCGATGCGCCACCACCATCTTGAAGCTCTCATTCCCCTCTACAAAATCCACCCAAGAACCACCTTGATTAACCTCTGTATGTGGTGGTTTGAGGCCACGAAAGTTGACAGTTCTCACAGTGCTCCGGCCACCCTTTTTTATTTTTTCGAAAAATCGGCAAAGCGATGGCCGATGCCACCACTTGAACATTGTAGCCCATCATCCCAGGAGCAAACCAACCAACCTTGACCCTGTTGGACCACCATAGAAGACGAATCGACACTGGGAAGCTTTAGGTACCCGCCAACTTCGTGGGCAAAATTGACCATCTTCCGTCCACTTTTGGACTTTGTGGCATGTATGAAAGTTGTTCCTCTCATTGAGATCTTCATTTTTGTGAAATTTGAGAATTTTTGGAGATAATTGAATTTTTCGGCGAATCGAGGTGGCTGACAACCAGGTAAGTTCAGGTGAGTTTATGGTAAAGTTTGATTGATGAAATCTCATCGTTTGAACATAATTTTGATAAAGACCGCTACTTGAACATTATGTGAATTGATGATCTGACCGTTGGATCGTCACCAAATTTTAATACATTATAGTATGCAATATTTAAGGACCGTAGAAGCTTACAAATCTGGAATCCGATTACGGATCTTCCCAAATTGGATTTGTAAGTTCATAAAATAAATTGTTGACCGCCACTTGGTTTTGACAATTGGCGGAGATTCGACCGTTGGATCATAATGAAACATTAGGACGTGGTTCTAGAAACATAATGTGAATCCTTGGAAGTAACGGATAGGAAATCTGGGATGCAGATCTTCTGGAGGGAATTACGTAGGGATGTGTTTGTGTAAATTATGTATTCTATCGGTAAGAACTCTGAGATGTGATTTGATAATTGTTCTAGGCGACATTGGCTCATGATGTCTCAATATGTGTGCTAATGAGTTGTAGTGCGGACCTCAGGTGAATGGGTATTTTCCTTTCTATATATATATATATATATATATGATTGATAATTCCACAAACATTTTAAAATTGATTTATGCATATTACCTACATATAATTATTGTGAATGCTTTAAAGTACTAGTGTGAACTACGAATGGCTTGATCCCTGTTTAGGGTACATAGACAATCTAACGAGACGTTAGATGCAGCCATACAATAAATGAGACTAAATAATTGAGACAATAGCCTTGTTTGGGGAATTGAGCAATGTGAAGGAGATTGGTGGAACATGTGAGATTTAACCTTATGATTTGGTGGTTAAATGTTGGTCATAAATCAATGTGTGAAGAAATAAGAAATTGAAGTAAGGAAACGTAAGTAATGATAGTTAATTAAACTAGTGTCTAATTGGGCTTGTCACAGATAATTATTCCCGAAAATAAATATTTCGGGAGTAGGACATTACAACTTATGCATTTTTATGCCAAATATATATGTATATAATTGAAAATGCTATGACATGGTTGAGTATTAGATTGCATCATGGTATATCCATATCTATATTACCTGCACATAATTATTGTGAACGCTTTGAAGTGCAAAGGTGAATGCAGAACAACCAGGTAAGTTCAGGTGAGTTTATGGTATTAGTTGAAATGATGGAGTTATGGTATGACTACATGTATGTTTTGGGCAACTCCGACACAGTCGTACAGGTTGCCTATGAGTTGTTTATGTTACAATAGATACAGTTAGAGCTCATCAACCTGCACCCCGGTGTTAGTGATCTCACCCGAGGACAAGGCCTAGCCTTCACATGATCATTCACCTCTTGCACCACACGTTCACCTTAGATCCAAATTTGGTGCCAGCTTGTCGTACAGACCACATTAGGTGGTTCTGACTCGTAGGTGACTTATGATACTTCGCACAGCCTTCACGTGATCGTAGCACTTAAGCGTATTTATTTACACCCAGCCTGTCGTACAGACCACTAGAGGTGGTTCCGACTGGTGTGTAGGGATATTTGATATTGGATATTGGATGAGATATAGGTTCAGCCGTATAGGTCATATTAGGTGACTCCGACTTATATGCTAGCATTGATTGATAAGATATGGATAAGTCGTACAAGTCACTATAGGTGACTCCGGCTTATGTGCTAGCATTGATTGATGAGATATGGATTGATTGATGAGATATGGATAAGTCGTATAGGTCACATTAAGTGACTCCGGCTTATGTGCTATCATTGATTGATGAGATATGGATAAGTTGTACAAGTCACTACAGGTGACTCCGGCTTATATGCTAATATTGATTGATGAGATATGGGTGCAGTCGTACAAGTCACATTAGGTGACTTCGACTTGCATGCTAATATGAGCACACGATTATTTATATTGCTGATGAGATGTTGCATCGTGTTATATTTATGGAATTTACTGTTGATATATTTTGTTTTCACATTGATACGTGATATGATTTTCTAGAAATTATACAAGTGTTGCATCGAGGGGTTATAATGTTTTAGAAGGTTTCTATTAAAAATTTTATTTCCAGGGCCACTCACCTTGTTTTGTTTTCAGCTTCCAGGTTTTATTAGCTGAGCTTTCTTTCGACGAGGATTCATGGTAAATCTTAGTATTGGAGATTTCTTTCGATGGTATGATTCTCAATCCACTCTACTGTACTTACTTATGCTCTAACGTCACGTGTGATATGGGTTCATTCCTGCTCACCAGCGCTCTCTGGTTGTTTAGGCACTCTTAGGTTTAAATTTATTCACATTTTCCACATCATCACACTTTATGGCTTTGTCGTCTTTCAGGTGTCGGTCAGCACAGCTATATTCAGAGTCCTAGTGGACATCCCGGTTCGGGGTGTGTCAGGGAAAGGGTGGGCTTAGCCTCACAATTAGCTAGCAATAATGTGATTCAATCAATTGTTTATTAAATATTATTTTCTCTATTCTTAATGTAACTTCTATAGAGACCGATTTTATTATGTGAATTCAGCTGTTATTTGGAAAAAATGCCCCCGAGACAAAAACTTCAAAGGCATTCCAAAATAATGCATCAAATAAGGTAAGGGCATTTTTGTTATTTTAACAGTGCTTTTTTTTAATAATTAATTTTTTTTTGTGCTTAAAAAAAAGTATCTCACAATAGGCTAGCAATAATGTGATTCAATTTCTCTATTTTTAAACACGATCAAAACATCTTAAGAAGCTTGTAATGCCGGTTATAAAAATGGTCTTTCGCGGATAATAATGTAATTAAATTAATTGTCAATTTACTTCAAATATTTGACTTTCCTTTTGTCAAGTTACACATATAAATACATTTAAAATGTGTAAGTTGCGTGTAACACGCCGTGATTCAAAAAATGCATTTTGCATGCGCTCATATAAATCTTTGTTTATAAGGTTGTTGATGTCACATCCCGGCCAGGGTGCAACCACCTCCCGGGCCCGTTCCACCATCGTAGCACGATATTGTCCGCTTTGGGCCCCGACCACGCCCTAACGGTTTTGTTTCTGGGAACTCACGAGCAACTTCCCAGTGGGTCACCCATCATGGGAGTGCTCTAGCCCCATTCTCGCTTAACTTCGGAGTTCCTACGAAACCCGAAGCCAGTGAGCTCCCAAAAAGCCTTATGCTAGGTAGGGATGAGAATATACATTTAAGGATCACTCCCCTAGGCGATGTGGGATGTCACAATCCACCCACCTTAGGGGCCCGACGTCCTCGTCGGCACACCACGACCAGGGTTAGGCTCTGATGCCAATTGTCACATCCCGGCCCGGGCTCAACCACCTCCCGGGCCCGTTCCACCACCGTAGCACGATATTGTCCGCTTTGGGCCCCGACCACGCCCTCACAGTTTTGTTTCTAGGAACTCACGAGCAAATTTCCAGTGGGTCACCCATCATGGGAGTGCTCTAGCCCCATTCTCGCTTAACTTCAGAGTTCCTACGGAACTCGAAGCCAGTGAGCTCCCAAAAGGCCTCATGCTAGGTAGGGATGAGAATATACATTTAAGGATCACTCCCCTGGGCGATGTGGGATGTCACAATTGATCATATATATATATATGTGTGTGTGCCCTTTCTAATAATAAATTGGTTAGACATTGCAATTTCAGTTGATTTCTTAACGGCAAAGCTACAACTACCACATTACTTTTGTTGTTTGTAGAAATGTATTGGTTGTAATTTAGGGAAAGAGTAAATTGTAGCAATAGTCTTTCAACTTTAATTAAATTTGATCAATGGTCCCTCAACTAAAAATTCATTATCATTGGTCCCTTAACTCATCAAAATATGTAGTTATGATCCTTTTCGTCAGAATTTTGTCAAAATAAGTTATGTCGGAAAGACTATTGCTACAATTGGAGTCTCTCAACTCATCAAAACGTGTAGCTATGAGCCTTTTCGTCAACTTCAAATTTTGTGAAAATGAGTTATGTTGGAATCACCATTACTACAATTGCGTTAAAGTTAAGAGATTATTATTGTTTGGGTTAATATTTGAACATTGGGTTTAATTAAAGGAAGGCCCAAAATCATCAATTGAATGAGGAGTGCCCGAAACCCAGCACGGAGCCCAAAAGTCAATTAAGACATTTTCAATCAAGTATAAGCCATTTTCTTGCCTATGGAAGTGACTAGTGATGGAGATTAGCCTACTATTAACCAAAAAACACTTTCCAATGGCACTTAAGTAAAAAATAGATGATGACTCACTGCCTTCCGGGTGCTTTCGGGCAAGAGCACAATCACTGCAGTCAGGCTAATCTACCTAAAAAAAGGAGGAAGTAGCTCCAGAGAAAAGGACAGTCAACCAATCAAACAAACAAACTTACGAACTCTGCTTTCAAGCCAGATTTGCAAATTAAAGTTGTAAACAGCCCAGATCTTTGATCTTTTAGGCATCACCTACCCATAAAGTTTATATTTCTTTAGTTTAAAGCTCTGCTACTCTCGTAGTATCGATCCCCTTGTGTAAACTTGTTTGCCATCCATTACTTTTCAAGCATACAACCTTTGTAAACTCAAAGAGAAGCGTTTGCAAGAAGTTCAACCTTGCTGGACAAGGTGAAATCTTGCCCGAAGCTCTTTGTTTGTTTTTTAAACTAGTAGATTTGTCATTTAGTATATTGTCCAGCATATATTCAAGTCATTTCGACTTGTGTTCTACTTTGAGAGTTCCATTTGTGCTTAAATCTGGTTATCTTTATGGATGTTCTTGCATTTAAAACCAATCTGGAACCAAACAAATGACTTAAGGGGTTCTTGACACCCTTCCTTCAAGCATACAAGACCATAAATTGAAAGTCCTTGATCTCAAGGCAAGAAATAACTTAATATGGACTTAACCCATCCATGACAATCCTTTGATAACAAGAAGTCCGAGTAACTTGAGGCGCAAGAAACCGACTTAAACACACTTGTTCTACATCTACTATAATGAGATAGTAGTGGCACGCCTAAACACCTAGTTAGTTTTGATTGTGAGCCTCAAGACCTATACCTAAGGCCCCACAAAGGCACCTTTCAGAACTAACTATGTCTTGTTCTTGCAGCGGACAAACTAGCAAGAGCCCGACCACCAAACACATTCAAACCAACGTGCCAATCCCTGGGGGAGCTATGTCGAGGTGCGGAGGACCCTCCCCTGCGGAGAAATTTTTTGCTTGAACAATTACTCCAATTAGGTTAAAGTTGAGGGACCAATCGTAATGGATTTTTAGTTAAGAGATCATAGCTTTACGTTTTAATAAGTTAAGGGACCTATGATAATAAATTTTTAGTTGAAGGACCTTTGCTACAATTTACTCTTAAAAAAATTTAGAAGGCTTTCATCTTTTGCATAGCATATGCATAATATATATCCCAGGCTTGGCAGTAATAGGCCTCATGTGATCATGATACCCTTAAAAGAAAAATGTTCCATATCTTGGTTATTTTACGAGTGAATATGATACAAAGCAAAAGAAAGATGCCCATATTACTTTGTTTGGTAGAGTATGTCAAAGAGAACCTATCAGTCTTGGAATTAAAAATGGAATAGTGGCATGGGGTTGCATAACTGCGACATATTTGGCAGAAGATAAATATAAAGTTTGAAAATCCATGTGAAAGTAGGAAGAGATAAAAAAGCGGAGCACCAAATCAAATCTCAAGAAATATGAGTGGCCGTTTTACACAGTAATTGAGATGAATGTTGTTCTTGTACCACGGCATGAATCTGAGCCATTTGACGTTTTGATCTAACAAATTTATCGATTAGATAATTTTTTTTTTAAAAAAAACTTAATAAAATAACATTCAAACAACTTTATTAAAACAAAAACTATTTTCTGGCAATGGACCTCATCACTCTTCACGCACGTCCCATGAGTCGGAAGAGGATCTTTTCCCAATCTACTTTATGGGGATCCCTACATCCTATCTATTCATCGTATATTTTGTAGCCATTTTTTATCAGGTACTATTTGTGATTAATTTTAAATAAAAAGTCAAATAATTTCGGACTGCATGATACACGATAAATGATTAAAATGTGAGGATCCCTATAATCCTCACAATTTGGATCCTAATGGGATCCAATTCCATGAGCCCAACATATGTTTCCATGGAATAAGGAGCCTCTCTAGATCCTCTTTGTGAGGATCCTAGGGATCCTCAAGTTGTGTCTGTTCATTGTATATCGTGCGGTCAGAAATTATTTTAAATATTTTTATTTAAAATTAAACATAAACAATACATGACAAAAAATTGATCGCATGATGTACGATAAACGGACACGATTTGAAGATCCTTCTTCGTTTCCATGCACAGAGTCCCACTCTGTTTTTCTTTCATCTTTCCTCTTCCCCCATGCCTACCTCTCTCTCTCTCTCTCTCTCTTTATATATATATATATATATATATATATATATATGTGTGTGTGTGTATATATATACAGGCCCTTTATGCAAAGGGATTCTAATTTTTGTTCTTTTAAAAAAAAGGGTATTAGGTGTGGGGCCCACACCAAATCGAACTTTAATAATCTGTATCGTCTATTTTGTAAGTCTCGATTCATCGACCAACCTTGCAAAAATTCAATTCAATCCGAACTCATTTGCCTATTTAAATATCAAGTCAAAATTTCATTGTTTCTTATATAACAAAGTATTCGTTAATTTTTTTTAACTCAATCAAATGTCTTAAACATTTCCGATTTGGCTAATATTTTGTAAAGATGATCTATAAGGTGCAACTTGAAAAATAGACAATTCGAATCGTTAAAGTTCAATGTGGTGTGTACCATAACAGTCTATTTTGTAAGTCTCGATTTATAGATCATCCTTACAAAAATTCAATTCAATCCGAAACCATTTACTTATTTAATTATCAAGATAAAATTTCATTGTTTCTTATATAATAAAGTATTCGTTAATTTCTTTGGACCTAATTAGATGTCTTAAATATTTTCGATTTGGCTAATATTTTGTAAGGATTATTTATGAGGTGCAACTTGAAAAATAAATGGTTCGGATCGTTAAAGTTCGATGTGGTGTGAACCCCACAACTAATCCCCATTTTTATTAAAAAAATAGAATTTCCTTCCTTTAAAGGCTTCCTACACTTCTCTATATAAGTTAGTTCAAATTTATATAAGCAAGATGAACATATCATCACAATTTGTGTGACAACAGCAGATGCCAAATAAAGAAAGATCCTAACCAAATAAAACCCAATTTAAAGAAAAATACTTAATTCAACAAGATTGTTATCAACTTTTTAATGAAATATACCAAATGAAATTTTATTAATAAGAAACACTTAATTTTTTTTTAAAGAGATAACACTATTTTAAAAAAAAAATAGTCATTATTTCCTTAACTTTTCTTAACAAATAGTTTGCACGTACATTCCAATTTTTTGAGATTTAGTACTATTTATTAATTGTTTCTTATTTGTTTACGAAAAAATTACTAAATTTTATTTATTTTTTAAGAAATAGTCACTAATTTAATTTTTTTTTTAAGAAATAGTTACTAACAAAATTTTATTTAGGGTTTTTCATTAAAAAATTGTTGATAACAAATTTGCTGAATTTTGGTATGCGATCAATAAAATTATGTTGAGAGCTGCTCACCTAAAAACCTAATAAAAATAAGGACCTGTGAGGTCCTCTTTTACTAAGACCATCAGATTAATCTAACGGCATATTAACTTATGAACATAAACCATATCAGTTATACTTAATCAAAATCCTAATCTGAAAAATTAGAAAATAAGAAGAAAAAAGGGGAAGAGTTCGCGCCGTAAATATCCTTCTACGGTCACCCTTCCAGCTGAGCTTCTTCTTCCATGGAGGATTATAAGTCAGTTTAGATAATTGTGATTTCCCCTTCAAGCTTTCCTAAGGTAGTCCCATTGTGGATTGATTTATTCTATTGATTTCAACTTCTATTTCTAGGGTTTTGGTATCCAATCCAAATGGGAATAGATTGGATAGAAGCCTTTTTATGGTTAAGCTCTGCAAACGTTCTTCTTAGCTGGAAAAAAAAAACAAAAAACTCAAAGAGAGAAGGAGAGAGGAAGGCAGTGCGGAGGTGGGAGACGAATTTTGATTTCGCGATTGATTGGGTCTGCCGTTGGAAGGGATACAGATTGGGTGCGAGACGAATTTGAATTTCCGTTTTTTTTCTTTGATTAATTTCAAGGTTGGGATTTTGATTAGGTATAAGTGATATTGGTTTAAGTTCATAAGTTAATCTACTGTTAAATTAGTAGGAGGGTTCTCATAATAAAGAGCCGATCACAAGTCCTCATTTTTAGGCCATCTCTAACCGAGGGTCAGAGGGCTCGTTTTAACCCTGTCACAAAAAATCCTCTCCAACTGAGGGCCAAAGGGTCATAGGGTCAAACATAATTTATTATTTAAATTTAAAAACTACAACAACTTAAATTTAAAAACAATAACAACTTAAATTTAAAAACTACACTTAAATTTAAAAACTACAAATTAAATTTAAAAACAACATTAACTTAAATTTAAAAACTACAACTACGTAAATTTAATATCCATAATCAACATTATCTTCATCATCCGCCATTGTAGGAGTATAGTTAGAGGTAAACAACTGCCGCCAAGACATAATTTCCTTTTTTTTCCTATCAAAATAGGCCTTACTCATTGAAGTGTAATCTGAAGTGTTCCTTTCCATATTCTTATCATCCATCTCTTCTTGTATTTGTTTGGCCCGTTGTTCATGCCTACACTTCATTTCTTCCTCCTCACGGGCATTTTGCTCCGCCATTAATTGCAATGAGGCCGCCATTTCATGTTGAGAAGCGTAAATATCATTTGCCTTGCCCTTTTCCTTCAACCTTCGGGCCTTGTTTCGTCCCATAGCCCTAGGTAAAGATCCTTCGGCCGGATCCAAATTTTCTACCCTTGTTTGTTGAATGGTAGGAGATCCATATTCATCCGTATCTACAACTGGAGACGTAGTTTCGAACACCAACGTATGATCTACTCTATGTTGAGGTGGATCTTCAAATAATACCCACCCTTTATAAATTTCCCAACAACCGTGAAACTGAAAGGGTTTTGAGCTACCCTCCATATATAATTCCTTTGCTTGGCGTACCTAGAAAATATAGTTACAAAAATTAAAGGAAATTAATTCATGAAATTAAATGTAATATAATTAAATATAATTACAAAAATTAAAGGAAATTAATTCATGAAGTTAAATGTAATTTAATTAAATATAATTACAAAAATTAAAGGAAATTAATTCATGAAATTAAATGTAATATAATTAAATATAATTACAAAAATTAAAGGAAATTAATTCATGAAGTTAAATGTAATTTAATTAAACATTTAAAATAAATTATGAAAACACTAGCTTCATCGTAGCAATTGGCGCTGCTTTCATGTCTACTTGCGGCTGCTAATAGTGCTTGATGCCATTTATTCAAACTTGGATAAAGATGTTTCTTCCATCTTGAAGAACAACTCTCGTGGTTTCGGGTATTCGGTGGAATGGTGCATTCGTAGAACTCTAAGTATTTTTTGGACACACGAGTCCAAACACCTTCACTTGTTTGAGAAATCCCCCTCACACTATCTTCCGAGACCCATCTATAAGCCTTGCAAAGAGCTTCATCTTCTTTTCGAGTCCAAGCTTTCATTGCAGATGAGGCCATTTTTAATGAAAAAATTGAAGGAAATTATTGAAAAAATATTGAAGTAAATTATTGAAAAATTGAAAGAAATATTGCATATGAAGGAAATATTGAAAATGATGGAAATATTTTAGATGAAGTAGTTTCACCATATTTATAGAAGAAAAAAAAGGTTTAAATTAAAAAAATAAAAAAGGATGCAACGGCTAGCTACTTTAAATTATTTTTTTTTTAAAAGAATGCAACGGCTAGCTGACTCAGCTAGCCGTTGTATTAAAAAAAAATTTCAAATTATTTGTGTCGGTTATAACCGACACTATTGTAATTCAAATTACTAATAGTGTCGGTTATAACTACCACTAATAGTAATTATTGCTACCCTCTAAATTATTCCTGTCAGTTATAACCGACAGGACATCCGACAGATTTGAAAAAAAAATAGCCAGCCCGGGGCTAGCTGGCTGGCTGGAAATGGCCAGCCCTCTCTGATTCCGTGGGACCCTCCTAGATTCCACAGCCCTCTGGCCTAGCCCTCGGTTGGAGACCGTTTTGGGGCTATTTTCAGCCCTCTAGCCATCTGGACCCTTAGACCATCTCCAACCGAAGGGTCCAGAGGGCCAGAAGGCCGAAAAGAGCCCAAAAATCGTCTCCAACCGAGGGCTAGGCCAGAGGGCTGTGGAATCTGGGAGGGCCCCACAGAATCTGAGAGGGCTGAAGGGCTAGAGGGCTGGCCACTGTCAGAATTCCTGTCGGTTATAACCGACATGAATTATTTACAAAATTTTTTTCTATAACTTATATTTCATATAACTTCTATTTTTTCCTATAACTTCTATTTCCTATAACTTCTATTTCATATAACTTCTATTTTTTCCTATAACTTCTATTACAAATTTTTTTTTCTATAACTTCTATTTCATATTTTTTTTTACAGTTTTATTATTATTTTTTATTTACAAAATTTTTCATATAACTTCTATTTTTTCCAATAACTTTTATTTTACAAAGTTTGTTTCATATTTTTTTAAAATTCCATTTTTTCCTATAACTTCTATTTCATATTTTTTTAAATTATATTTTTTTCCTATAACTTCATAAGCCATTATACAACATTAAATTAAATTAAGTAACATGAAACAACATTAAATAATATTAACCAACATGAAACTTAAATGCCATTTTTAACAACATAAAAAACATTTAACAACATGAAACAACATTTAACAACATTAACCAACATAAAACAACATGAACCAACATAAAACAACATGAAACTTAAACAACATTTTTAAAAACATTTAACAACATAAAACTTAAACGCCCACTCCATGCTTCTTTCGGCCCAAACATGTGCAACAAGATCCTGTTGTAGGTACTTATTTGTGGCACAAGAACGTATCATTCTATAGCGCCTCATGTACTCACTTATAGAGAAACTACCAGCTCTTGGATTGAAAGGCAAATTAGGCCCATCATATATTTTTGCACGAGCCCTTCTTGACCTATTTGGATCTTCTTGGTCGTCATCGCTCTCCATCAATGTACCCATCTCGCTCATCCTCCACTATCATATTGTGTAATATGATGCAAGACAGCATGATGGAGTCCAAATTTTCTCGACTCCACCCTCTTGCCGGTTCGCTGATGATCTTCCACCGTGCTTGTAGAATACCGAAAGCTCTATCAACATCTTTCCGGTATGCCTCTTGGTGTAAGGTAAACAACTTTTCTGCGTCATTCCTAGGGTTTGGAATTGCTTGGACAAGTGTCGCCCACTTTGGGTAGATGCCATCGGCCAAGTAATACCCCATATTGTATTGACGGCCGTTGATGTAGTAGTCAAGTTGAGGTGTTTTACCTTCTGTCAAGTTATTGAAGAGGGGTGAACGCTCAAGAACTGTAATGTCATTTTGGGATCCAGGGACTCCAAAGAAAGCATGCCAGATCCATGTGTCATATGAGGCAACCGCCTCTAACACAACAGTTGGCTTTCTCGACCTTCCGCTAAAGCTTCTTTGCCATCCAGTGGGACAATTCTTCCAATCCCAATGCATGCAGTCTAATGACCCTATCATGCCCGGAAACCCACGGTCTTCAGCTTTGCGAATGAGTCGATTAAGATCTTCTTGATTTGGTTCACGAAGGTACTCATCTTTGTAAACCTGAACAATTGTGTCACAAAATTGTTGAGAGTATCAAGGCATATAGACTCAGACATACCATGGGTTTCATCCATCAAATCAGCTGGGGAGCCATAGGCCATCATTCGAAGTGCAACAGTAACCTTCTGCTGAGGTGAGAAACCAGGGCGGCCTGCTCTGTCCCGCTTCTCTCCAAAGTACGGATTGACCTGCTGGACATCACGAAGTAAACGCTCGAAGACATGGCGCTTCATCCGGAAGCGACGTCTGAAATCCTCTTCTGTGTAGACCGAGTTGGGGTTGAAGTAATTGTTCATCAGATTGACATGCGCCATCGCTCTATTTCGTGGTTTGTAAGAACGACCAGCAATAGAGCCACCCTATTGAGGTTGTTCCTCAGTTGGTTGACACACCATGGCCCCAGCTATGGTTGCTGCTCTGTTTTGTTTGTTGCGCCTTACTTGAACTTCTTCATCAGACTCCTCATTTTGTCGTCTCATTTGCGCCCATTTTGTTTCTCTTTTGGAATTGGATGAGGACCCCCAGTTGGAATCTGAAGAGGATCCAAAGTTGGAATTCATTGCAAACTTGAATTGAAAAAGATTGAATTGAAATAAATTGAATTCAAAGTTGTGTGAATTATATCCCAATATCCACCCTATTTATAGCAAAAAAAAAAAATTCAAATCCAACGGCTAGCTGACGTCACTTAGCCGTTGGATTTGAATTTAAGTTGTAGTTTTTAAATAATAAATTATGTTTGGCCCTATGGCCCTTTGGCCCTCGGTTGGAGACGGTTTTTTGTGACAGGGCTAAAACGAGCCCTCTGGCCCTCGGTTGGAGACGGAGGCAAATATGGCCCTGCACTGTTTATTAAAATATTAATATCTTGAAGAATCTTGGAGGGCCAGAGGGTTAAAACGAGCCCTCTGGCCAGCCATCGGTTGGAGATGGTCTTAGGTTGGAGATGGCCTTAGGTCATCTCTAACCGATGGCTGGCCAGAGGGCTCGTTGTAGCCCTCTGGCCCTCCAAGATTCTCCAAGATATTAATATTTTAATGAACAGTACATGGCCATATTTGTCTCCGTCTCCAACCGAGGGCCAGAGGGCCAGAGGGCTCGTTTTAGCCCTGTCACAAAAAACCGTCTCCAACCGAGGACCAAAGGGCTATAGGGCCAAACATAATTTATTATTTAAAAACTACAACTTAAATGTTGTTTAAGTTTCATGTTGTTAAATGTTTTTTTTTTATGTTGTATAATTTTTATGTTGGTTAATGTTATTTAATGTTGTTTCATGTTACTTAATTTAATTTAATGTTGTAAATGGCTTAGGAAGTTATAGGAAAAAAATAGAATTAAAAAAAAAAGGAAACACATTTTGTGAAATAGAAGTTATATGAAAAAATTAGAATTTAAAATAAAATGAAACAAATTTTGTGAAATAGAAGTTATAGGAAAAAATGGAACTTAAAAAAATATGAAACAAATTTTGTAAAATCAAAGTTATAGGAAAAAAAAAAAGAATTTAAAAAAAATATGAAAAATAGAAGCTATAGGAAAAATTTTGTAAATAAAATAATAATAATAAAACTGTAAAAAAAAATTAAAGAATTCCTGTCGGTTAGAACCGACAGTAATACATTTATATTAATAATATAGACGTATTCCTGTCGGTAATAAACGACAGGAGTTCCGACAGTTTAAAAAAAAAAGTCAGCCCGAGGCTGGCTGGAAGTGACCAGCCTTTTAGCCCTCCAGCCCTCTCTGATTCCGTGGGGCCCTCCCAGATTCCACAGCCCTCTGGTCTAGCCCTCGGTTGGAGACCATTTTTGGGCTATTTTCGGCCCTCTGGCCCTCTGGACCCTTCGGTTGGAGATGGTCTTAGGTCCTTAGGTGAACATCACTGTCATTATATTTTGAAAGAAAAAAAAGTGATAATACTCAAAATGAAATGCTTAGTAGAATGTAAAAGTTAAATAATAAAAAGTGGACGAGTGACATTTATAAGAGATCTCATTTTAAGTTTGAATACTGTGGGTTCAAATCTATTATGCTCGTAGCACTAATATCTAAGTTTTATAAGAATTTTAACGTCAAACTCTTGATACTGTTTACTTTAACGAAAAATTACATTTTTATACTAAAAATCAATTATAGTACTATTCACTTTATTCTTTATTTTGTCCGTTAAAAAAAAAAAAAATTAAACTCTTTTAATTAATTTTCCTAAATTTTATACACAAAAAACTAATCAAAGAGTAGGTTCAATAAAAAAAGAAAAAGAAAAAGAAGAGGAAGAGGAATGAGTGACCTGAGAGAGAGCAGTGGGCACGGATAAGGATGAGGGAGGAGAGGGAACAGGGGAAGGTAAGGACCGGTGAGAGAGAATAGTGAGGGGAGACGCAGGCGTGGGTGCCACGGCAAGGTGTCATACGCAAAACTTTAACGGGCAACACTTTTCACGCATCATTGAGCTTTTTTTTTTTTTTTTTTTTTTACTTTATCGTATAATTTTTGATCTTATCGTTAACAGAACTTGTTAAATGCTTTTGATTAAGAAAAAGTTGGATGAAACTTTTTTTATTAAAGCTCCTTAAGAAACATTGTTGGTGAATAAAAAGGAGATTTGATTTGATTGCTTTTTCTTTTGTGTATAGATAACCCCAATGGCCGGGCACACGACTGGTGTCACATGGATCAGTATCCAAGGAGTCTTTAGTTCCATGACACTTTACAAATTGACGTACATACATGCATATGACAATCTAGTGTTGGAAAATATTAATATATTATAATTATTTAAGTTTGCTTATTAGTTAGTATATGGGCCTAATTCATTCGAATTAGGGTTTCTATGTTTCGCTCTCTATAAATATAACTTAAAGTTTAGCATGAATAACATGTTAGTCACAATGTAGCATCTTAGGGTTTTGTAGCCATTCCGGCATTCTCGTTTGTTTAATAATCTTCTTCTTATTTTGTAGTCTTGTTTATCGCGCACTCTGATATTCAACTTGGTATCAGAGCAAGTTTGATCCTTTGGGATTTAATCTGTTATTGATTCGTATCAGTATGTCTGTTTGTGTTGTCCGTAGTTTTTTTTTTTTTTTTTTCTGTTTTAGATTGTCATTTTGAAAAAAAAAAGTATGAAAAAGAGAAACCGTCATCGCGTTGAGCCGCCGGAGCCGCGCTGCGCTGGAGCCAATCCGAAACGTAAGGTCTGTAACTGAACCCAGCATCCATGACCATTCCACTATCGCCTGCATGACTCACCGCCATCGCACCCAGATCTGTCCCGCAGCAAATTAGCATTGCGCTGCGCACCACCCCTTGCCAGATCAACCCATACCCGACCCATTCATGGTTCGCCACTGCGGTACCCGCTGCCTGAAAGCCACTCACTTGCTGCTCATGTTTGCACTTGTTGTTTGTTGAACTCGAGTATTGTATGATGATGGCCCTTTATTTTGATCAGATGGACCTTAAAAGGTGTGATGTTGCACTTGTTTGCCCTGCAGAAAAGAGCAAAAGGAAAGAAAAAAGAATAAGAGAGCAAAAAGAGAGAAAAAAGAAGGAAAATGAAAAAAAAAAAGGTTTAAGGTTGTTTTAGGCCCGCAATAATTGTTGATTGCCCTGTTTGAAATTGTTTTGTAACCGTCACTCGAGTGTCTGGATATGTGACCACTCGAGTGGTAGCACTTTATTTTTGTTTGTTCGTAGTTACAATTGAGATATGAAAATCTCGTCCATTTAGTGACGGGTTTTTTCCATACTCTCAACACTACCCAGTTTGAACCAAAATCAGTTTTCCAGCAAGAATCAAGACAAGTTTGCCAGTCAAGTCAAGTCAAGTTCGACAGTCAAGTCAAGTCTAGTCAAGTTTGCATGCCTACCAGTTCGCCTAACGGAGCCAGTCCGCATTTTCTTGTTTGCAAACCCATGTCGTATACTGACAGGGGGTGTTGGAAAATATTAGTATATTATGATTATTTAAGTTTGCTTGTTAGTTAGTATATGGGCCTAACCCATTCGAATTAGGGTTTCTAGGTTTCGCTCTCTATAAATATAGCTTATAGTTTAGCATGAATAACATGTTAGTTACAATGTAGCATTTTAGGGTTTTGTAGCTATTCCGGCATTCTCGTTTGTTTAATAATCTTCTTCTTATTTTTTAGTCTTGTTTATCGCGCACTCTGATATTCAACTTGGTATCAGAGCAAGTTTGATCCTTTGGGATTTAATCTGTTCTTGATTCGTATCAGTATGTCTGTTTGTGTTGTCCGTAGTTTTTTTTTTTCTGTTTTAGATTGTCATTTTGAAAAACAAAAAAGTATGAAAAAGAGAAACTGTCATGGCATTGAGCCGCAGGAGCCGCGCCGCGCTGGAGCCAATCCGAAACGTAAGGTCTGTAACTGAACCCAGCATCCATGACCACTCCACTATCGCCTGCATGACTCACCGCCATCGCACCCAGATCTGTCCTGCATCAGATTAGCATTGCGCTGCGCACCACCCCTTGCCAGATTAACCCATACCCGACCCATTCATGGTTCGCCACTGCGGTACCCGCTGCCTGAAAGCCACTCACTTGCTGCTCATGTTTGCACTTGTTGTTTGTTGAACTCAAGTATTGTATGATGATGGCCCTTTATTTTGATCAGATGGACCTTAAAAGGTGAAAACAACTGGTAGGGCAGACTGGCAGAGTACGTATACCTACACGTAAAAAGGAAAAGTAAAAATAAAGCAGAAGATGATTAAAAAGATGGTGTGAACACAATGCTCTAAGCTTCTAATATTTGGAGGCAGATCGGCTTGGCTTCGTCCAGAATCAAGGGAGCATTCCGGCTGGCGAGATTTAAAAGAGAACGGAAAGTCTTTTATTATTTTTTTACACGGTTAAGCCACTTTAAAATTTTATATTTTTATTATTTTTTGTCTTATTATTTTTATAATTAAATTAATATAAACTGTTAACGTTGCTTGTGATCGCACAAATAAAAAGAGATGAAAATGGCACGGTAAAAGGAGGGAGATAATCTGCCTCCCTAACATTTTCCACAGACACCTTTTCCTTTGAGGTCCTGAACCAGCCAACTTGAGCTGCTCGTGAACTACCACAGGTGATATATGGTGCCCTAGAATCCTAGGACGCTTTTATTCAAGCCACAAGACATAGGGTATGTGGTCCTCAATCATCTAGTTGAACTAGAAGTTGAATATCAGAGTGCGCGATAAACAAGACTACAAAATAAGAAGAAGATTATTAAACAAACGAGAATGCCAGAATAGCTACAAAACCCTAAGATGCTACATTTTAACTAACATGTTATTCATGCTAAACTATAAGCTATATTTATAGAGAGCGAAACCTAGAAACCCTAATTCGAATGGGTTAGGCCCATATACTAACTAACAAGCAAACTTAAATAATCATAATATACTAATATTTTCCAACACCCCTTGTCAGTATACGACATGGGTTTGCAAACAAGAAAATGCGGACTGGCTCCGTTAGGCGAACTGGTAGGCATGCAAACTTGACTAGACTTGACTTGACTGTCGAACTTGACTTGACTTAACTGGCAAACTTGTCTTGATTCTTGCTGGCAAACTGATTTTGGTTCAAACTGGGTAGTGTTGAGAGTATGGAAAAAACCCGTCACTAAATGGACGAGATTTTCATATCTCAATTGTAACTACGAACAAACAAAAATAAAGTGCTACCACTCGAGTGGTCACATATCCAGACACTCGAGTGACGGTCACAAAACAATTTCAAACAGGGCAATCAACAATTCTTGCGGGCCTAAAACAACCTTAAACCATTTTTTTTTTCATTTTCCTTCTTTTTTCTCTCTTTTTTCTCTCTTATTCTTTTTTCTTTCCTTTTGCTCTTTTCTGCAGGGCAAACAATTGCGTGACCATGAAATGTTTACAACCCATTTAATTTGGAATTAATCTTGAGTCGTTTTTTTTAATAACTTTTTTTATGAAAAAAAAGATGTAATATTATTGATGAGTTTTCCAGTACAAAAGAGAAAAATTGGAATTAAAATTTATTGGGTACGAGATGACAGATTACGTGAGTGTAACTGCACATAAGGTTTGGTCATCGAACTACTATCGTAGTCTTACTCTTATTCTCGACAACGAGTTTAGAAAGAACCAAGACTCCGAATGTAAGGTCCCACATCGTTTAGGAGAGAGGATCCTCTATGTAAAAACCAAGACTCCGAATGTAAGGTCCCACATCGTTTAGGAGAGAGGATCCTCTATGCCTTATCTGTACATGCCCACTTCCCTATAGCAAGACGCGTTTTAGGAACTCATTGACTTCGGATCCTATAAGAACTCCAAAGTTAAGCGAGTTTGGGCGGCAGCGGTCTCATGATGGGTGACCTCTTGAGAAGGTCCAAGAACCCAAGAACAAAATTATGCGGGCTGGGCCTAAAGCAGACAATATCTTGCTATGCGGACTGGGATGTGACAATTTGGTATCAGAGCCACTCCCTGGTAGGAAGTGTGCTAACAAGAACGGCAGGCCCCTAAGGGGGGTGGATTGTAAGGTCCCACATCGTATAAGGGAGAGGATCCCCTACGCCTTATATGTACATGCCCACCTCTCTATAACAAGACACGTTTATGGAACTCACTAGTTTCGAATCCCATAAGAACTTCGAAGTTAAGCGAGTTTGAGCGAGAACGGTCCCAAGATGGGTGACCCCCTGGGAAGGCCCAAAGAACCTAAGAACAAAACCATGCAGACCAGGCCCAAAGAAAATAATATCTTGCTATGCGGATTGAGATGTGATCCTGGAGTTTGGTTATCAACTACTATTGTTGGCTACTTTCTTCCTGCTGAAAAGGATTAGAAAGAACCAACCTCCCGATAGAGATGCACCACCCCTTCCCTTCAACATCTTCCAAACAAAATCAACAATTACAATTTTTGAAATAACATTAGTAATCAAATCAGGGCTCTCCGAACCAAGAGCTAACCACACCACTACGAAGTCCTAACGCGCCGACAAATATAGAAATTCTTTTAAAAATGAACTGAATTATATGCAAGAATCAAGATCTTGAAAATGGATACCACAAGGATATTGGAATGACAACTAGCACTAGTACAAAAAACAGTTTGCGGGACGCATATACTTTTGTTGTGCAAAGTAAAAAAACATTGCCTAAAAGTTAGCCCGACGAAACCTTCGTCGCGCACCAAATGTCATGCAAAGGCAGTGAAAGTACCTTTGCGCGACGCAGGTTGCTTCTTTGTCGCGCAAAGATATCCCTCTGTCAAACAAAGTACCTTTGCGCGACACAGGTTACTTCTTCGTCGTGCAAACCTTTGTTTTTTTTTGTTGAGAATTTTAACGAAAAGCTCCTAGTATTGTTTACGTTAATGAAAAACCACTTTTTTACACTAAAAAGTCAATCCTGTTACTATTAAATTTATTCTTTATTTTGTCATTTTCGTTAAAACTCAAAGTTTTTAAGCCTCTTTCATTAGTTTTTTTTTTTGGGCAAATATATTTTTATTATTTTTTTATTATAAATATTGTACTTAAATTATAAATAATAATTAATAAAGTAATAAAAAGTATTTAATTATAAAATATATATGAAAATGTACATACAAGATATCCAAACAAAAAAGAAAAAACTACAACAAGTAGTCTTCTAGGTTTGATACATCAGGCTACTGGTATCAGTTGGGCGAAGTGGCCGAGAGGTTGAAGGTGGAGTAAGATCAGGTGTTGGCATCGGGATTTGGAGGTCGGATATCTGTAAGGCCCGTACAATCATACTCATTTGCTTGCCATAGACCGCAAGCTAACCTTTTAGGGTTGTCACTTCCTCTTTTAGGGCATTGATCTCTCATGTGGTCGATCTGGAAGATGAGGCACCTGTCTCACAAACCCGAGCCTTCCCCATGCACCGAACAACCTTACTATGACAACGACCGAACTTTTGATCCAGAACCTCAATCAGGATCTCAAGACCTGCATCCTCGGGTACAATGACGTCCTCGATCGGAGTCTCCGAGGGAAGCTACGATGTTGCTTCTTGGAGAACAGCAGTGCGCTTTCCACCATAACAGCCTTTAATGTTTACGCCAAGATGATGCCAAATCTACAACACCTTGCCCTCAAAATACTTATTTTTGAGAAATAATTCCTATGATAGGCCCAATTTAAACTCTTGTTTAATTTACTACCATTAATCACGATTCTTTATTTCAATTCTTTAATTCCTCACAAAATTATATCCATATTTTAATTATCAAAACATATGGTTAAATTATCAATTTAATCCCCAAGACTCTTCTATTAAAACAATTTCTCAACAAAAGATAAATCTCAATTATTTAAGGCTGCATCTAACTCTGTTAGACTACCTACATACCCTTGAGCGGGATCAAACATTTTGTAGTTCACCATCCATTCTTTTATCCATTTCGGAAAATATTCTATTAACCGAAATATCCAACATTTGTTTTAGTAATCGAAACACATCAAATGGATACCAATATGTAATTGGAATATCAAAATTCACCTAAAAAGGCAGCATCGGCTCACTAGCCACTTGACCACCCCGACTTGTCAGAAATTTTAACTGTTTCCAAAAATTATCAAATTTCATAGAAATTTAGATATTGATGAGTGGAGCAAGTTTTATACCTGTGAATAAAGCCAATTTGGCCGAGAAAAGCTCCAATTTCCCTCGAACTTGCTGGAAACCCTAAAAAGAGTAGCACTTCGATTTGTCTTCTCTGGTGCTCCACCGCCCCCAAACCTATTTGGGACTTGTTACTGGGTTTAAGGAGGGTTGATTATGGGTGGTGGTTGAAGGTGTTAGCTACAGGAACGACAGATTTCCATTGTGACAACCACGAAGCCCACAACTTCGATTCTCGTGAAACAATTGCCAATATAGTTGGAACTTGAGTGAGAAATGGAGAGGGAAGGTCGGCAACCCATTGCAGGGTGGCCCGACATGATTTGCCATAAAATCTGCCAGAAAAGTGACGAGAATGAGAAGAGGAATCCAAGTCGGGTAGTAAAGAAGTACCAGGTTAAAAAGGGTTCAGATGTCCTCTTTCTCACTCCCCTCATTTCCCTTTTCTCTCTCTCTCTCTCTCTCTCTATCTTTCTCTCTCTTCTGATTGGCTAGTCCCAAACCTTCCTGTTCGTCATTTCCTTCCCTTCCCTTTGGTCTCTCCCCCGCCCCTCCCCCTCATTCAGGCCCGTCGCCTTCCTTTTTTTTTTCCTCATCCTCATTCTTTTTTTTTCTTCTCTTCCTCTTCTTCCTTCCGATAACATATTTCCATGCAGGACACAATCTGGAACCTTCCCAAAATCATGATAAAATCACTATTTTGCCCTTACTTTCGTTGTTTTCTATTTCATTCATTATAACCCCGTTTGTCAAATGATTTTTGCCTACATGCTCGTGCAATCATTCTCTATCCAAATATGTCAAAATATATGAGGATAAAATACGTCCTCATAAAAATATGTTAAGCCAGCTAGGGGCATTTTCGTCTTTTTACACTTATTGATAAATTTTATGATAGAAGCATATTTATGCGACTTAGTTAGCATGTTTTCTTGCATTTATTCAGTTCGTTATTTGTCATTATAGTGTTTTAAGTCATTTTCGTGTGTTTTTAGGTCCAAGAAGCAAAGTTGGCAAAAAGATGCATTTTGGAGCAAATCTGGGCTTGGAATGGATAGCACAAGCAATGGGCAAGAGGATGGATGAATTTGGAGTTCAAATGGAGCTAGGAATGTGTTTCAAAGTTGGAGAAATCAATTCAAGTCATTGAAGATAAGGAATCAGCTCAAAAGAAAAAGAATTATCCAAAACATTATCCAAAACAACCTTATTTTATCCTTATCTTATCCAATCCTTATCCTAGCTTAACTAATCTTATCCTATCCTAATCATTTCCTAACTTATTTCCAGCTGCAAAGAGGGATTTTTTTTTTTGGCAGTTTAGGAGACATAAAAACCTTGTTTCTAGAAGACTTTATCCATCCCCTAAAAACATGCCGCACCCTACCTTCTAGAAGCCTAATTAGGTGCTGCATGTCCTTAAGTGTTCTAGAAGGCCTAATTCATTCTAGATGGCCCTATAAACTTGGCGCCTACATCCCTTAATATCCCTTCTAAAACCCCTAAAAGGGTGGCGTGTTGTCCCTTCTAGAAACCTGAAAATGTGCCTCATGTTCTCTTCTTTTCCCTTGTGGTTTTTACCTCTCTAGAAGCCTAAGTTCCAGCCGCACCTTATATCCTTATCCCTCCAGATTTTGGCCTTCTAGAAACCCTTTTCCTTGTGGATTTGGATTGCCTAATTCCTTTTTAATTATAAGTCCTTTTCTTTGCTAATTTGTGATGTGGATTTTAGCTATAAATACAACATTCAGCCGCACCATTTTCACGACCACCCCCTAGACCATTTACCATCCCCTACCACCCGACCACCTACACCATCCACCATTCCATTCACCACCACTCACCATACAAATCATCCATCACGCTTAAACTCAGAAATCCCTCATTGTGCCGCAAGTTTTGCAAGGAAGGAAGGAGAATGAGCCATCTAGAGCCGTGCTTGCCATTCAAGACGTTGGATTGCTGGAGCGTTTCTAGGTGTATTCTATCTTTGTTTTTAATGTTTAAACTTAGTATTCTTTGTTTATTTGCAATCATGAGGAACTAAACTCGTTTTAGCTAGGGGAGAATTTGAAGCCATGATCATATATGTGACATGAATTGATTACATCCAGTTGTGATTTCATAAATAGTGAATGCAATTTATTTAACTGTTTGATTAAAACTTATTCTTGTATGTTGATTAAGGAGGCCTACTTAGTTTGCATGCTAGGATTTGATGCTAAAATATAAGGGAGTTTCACCTAATCGTTACGAACTTATATTTACAAGTAGTGGAGGTTGCTAGTCACAATCGTGTTAAGTAAATTCCTGGCATGAGTGTCATGTTTTTCATAGTCACGAATGCCTTGTCAATGGTTGTGATTTTCACGGAGCTTAATGATCTTTGATTGTATTTCTATTATGCTTTTCATGTAGAAAACTATTGGGGAATAATTTGGGTTGACGATGCGTATCCCATCCAATTAAATGAATCTAGGAAAATCTGAGAGTTAAAGCAATGCTGTCACAGTTAACTTGGGGCATTGAGGTTCATGGTTTATAGAAGGAACAACTGGAAATCGATTTGTGTTGCATATATGTCATGTGTGGAGAAGGATCCTCTAGCCATCCATTCACCCATTCAAATCACCAATGTCGTGCATACTTAAGTCTAGTTTACAATTCTATTTTGTTTAAGTTTAAATTCGTCAAAAACCAATCATTTGCTCTTAATTTGTGTTAGTTTAGTCCAAATTCGTCAACACTTGTGTCTTTTGGTCTTTTGAGTCAAGTTAAGTTTTAAATTCGTCCAATTCATTCTTAGGTGTTAGTTTTGAGTCTTAATAACCTGTTTTGTGTGTTTTAGATCTAATTAGGTTGTTTTGAGTCTAGTAAGTCCAGAGTTCGTCCAATTTGAGTCTTAGTGTCTATTTTTGAGTTATTTGAGTCCAAATTGTGTTTTTAAGTCTTGTTTGTGTAGATTAGCATCCCTTTTAATCCTCGGCCTAAAACGATCCCTACTTTCATATACTACTTTGACAGGGTTTGAAGTTTGAGTGCAATCTAATTTCACATCATTTTACAACGTAAATTATAATAATTTTCGGAAACAGAATTTTAAAAGTTCTCAATTTAATTTTTCATAACCATAAATCGATTTACTTTCGATTTTCTCCACATATTCATATTTATGAATATCTAATTCATATATTTAAATTTTCAGGATATTACAAAATCCTTATAGTAAAAACAAATGTATGGGTGGCTGTGTTTGCATGCATATGTTTACAAAGAATGAGATATAAACCTAGAACCTACAGATTCGCATCGTAATCAATTACGTTTGTAGACTCAGACTTACTTCAGAGACTAAAAACATAAGATAAGATGCATAGAACATCAGGAATCATATTCCTAATCATTAACTTTGAAAATTATGCACAAGGAACACAACAAGCTGGCGGAAGTGTTGTGGATCTTTTGCTATGCATGCATGAACTTCTAGGACCAAGACCACCTGGACATAATCCAGACTAGTAAGTAACTAAGAAAGAAAAGTTACACGATAACTGAAATATTACACGATAATGGGAAATGAAATATTACACGATAACTGAATATTTTTTTTTTTTTTTTTTTTTTTTTTTTTTTTTACAAAGTTCAAAATGCCTCTGGACAAGTAAGTAACTAAGAAAGAAAAGTTTTATATACATAGTCAGCAGATGATAATCGCAAAGCACAGAGAGAGAATGAACTATAGTAACAACACTATTATTTGGTGCATGACATCGTAGCCCATGAATAACAAAACAACTGATAGTAGTCATAACTTCAAGAGTTGAACCAAACAGAACAAATGTTTACGACTTCATACACATTATGGCCAATATCAATAATTGATACCAAAACAAATATAAAAAAATTGAAAGAATATTAAATTTCCTTTTAATTTCCTGAGGGGGACTACAACCTTTATGACTTCAAACGCGGAGGAACTTTCTTAGAATAATCAATTAAAATTCCCTTGCCATATTTCAAAAAGCCAATTTTCGAACACAATACACCAAGTCCATTTCATTGTAACCATCACTATTGGAAATATAAGTTTATAATAGCTTTCGCTTAGCAGTATTGTTTTTCAATCATCTTTTTGCCTTTGACAACCTTAAGTAATAGTCAATCAGCAGATCGAAAGATCCATATGAATTATATGTAGACGATAACAAGTGCCAAAATACAGAAACAGTGGGAGTTGACAATAACACCTTAAAGGGAAATGACAACCAAAGAAAGAATAGAAAATATAACTTGGAACAAGAAGTGAAAAATATCCATCAGAATAAAAGGATTACCTGATCAGAAGCATCTGAGAGTGCTTCCAAAAGGGTGTCAAATATGTCGTTCAGAAAAGTTAGAACCTGTTTCAAGTACATTTTAAATCACATATTTTTGACAAAAAAAAAGAGGTGTGCTATCCACACATCATTTTTTATTTTTCACACTCTTTGTTAATTTTTGTCCGTTAATCTTCTTTATTTCATCCGATCCAACGGCCGAAAATTAGAAGGGTGTGTGAATATCAAACCCCCCAAAAAATACAGGCCCTGACAACAGTAACCTATGGTATGAAAAACATTGCCCACACTAACTAAAAATCAGAATTTAGAGAAATTTCCTAACGACTATTAACCCAGTTGTGGTACCTCTTCCCTTGATTAAACATTATGGGAAGACAGGTAGGAAACAATCAAGCGTACAAACAACCAAGAAGGGCTAAATTACCTCAGCGCGATGTCTGTTTAAAAGGTTTGAAATCCGGTGCAGTGCTTCGATTCTAGTAGCCTCCCATTCACTAGATAATTGCCTGATCACAAAATATTCTCAAGTGAATACAAAAAAATTAAGCATAAATACATGTTTTAGTCTCTGAAATTCAGCCCATTTCCTAATAATTTATCCCAAATAAAAATTCTGATTCAATCCCCATTTCAAAATTAAAACCCTAATTCCCATTCACAAATTCTTAAACCCTGAAATTCAGCCCATTTCCTAATAATTTATTCCAAATAAAAACCCTGATTCAATCCCCATTACAAAATTAAAACCCTAATTCCCATTCAAATTTTTTTACACCCTGAAATCCATCCCATGCCCTAGTAATTTATCCCAAATTAAAACCCTAAATTCTAAAATTCATCTCAATTCAAAATCAAAATCCTTAATTTCACAATTTCATAATTTGTAATTAGACTTACTTTCAAGGAGAGAGACGAACATGACGAACGGGTAGTGGCTGCGCGTCGTTTAGAATGAGAGGGAGAGAGACAACTGACAGAGTATTGATGGTGGTTGGATTGGAGATTGTTAAGAGGAAAGAGAGGTCTAGGTTTTTTTGTCCAAACTTGAAAAAAAAAGCGACTATTGTTCACAATTGCACCGCCAAAATTATTATAAATGGTGCTACACAGGTATACATCTTGACCTCGCTGAAAGTGTTTTTGAGCAACAGCTACTAAACCTGGAGAATAAAAGCGATATTCCATCATGCTGCCTCTACACAGTCGAAACATTGAAAGTACATGTCACACTGGATTTCAAAATGATCCAAGCCAACAAAAGGTGTAAGATATGGTAAGATGAGACAACGTTTCAGTTGTTAGAAACTTTGTTCATTTTCAACAACCCAACCTAAAATTTACTTTCCTCGATCGTAAATGAGGAAAGACACTGTAGTCGAAAAGACTGCCAATAGTTTGTCGATAAATCGACAAGATTAAAGATATCTCAGTTTCGCAACACTTGCGAGAATTTCAACCTTTTCCCCCTAAATCCTTTTGGGAAAAGGAAAGAGCGTCGTTCATTGAGATCACCCCTCCCAAGAAAGTACCAACTTGGCAATGGTTACTTTAAGGGAATTGTATAAAGTTGAATGTTGGTGTTTCCAACATTCGATTCTGCTGAAATTCAGAAGAAAGTCACTGGTAAGACCACTCTGAATTTTGTCAGGCTATGAAAGAACTCTCGGGTTCTAGAAATCGATTAGAGAGTACAATAACTCGAAATAGGACTAACAGTTTTAGTCGCCAACCGATTAAATTGCTGAAATCTATGTATGACCCTAAAGTTTAGCCTCTCACTTTTAAGGATAAGCTTTGAGTTCCCTAAATAAGGTAATTGGTTGAATAGGCGACAAAGGTCCTCCAAAAGAGTTACGTGTCGTCTTCTCTTAAGGGTTTGAAAGGATGCAAGGAAAAACTGGTGCAGTATAGAGAATGGGTCGAGGTGTACCTCACCTCATTAACTAGTGATGGCTTTGAAAGAACTTTGAGAAAAGCCACCAAAGGTACTGATGAGTCAATTTCATATTATATATTATTTCTTATTCTTGGTATATTTTGGTTATTATTTTGGTGAGGTTTTGATGCTTTATTATATGTTTTTAATATAGGACATGCGGACTTGTTTGGAGCATAAAGTAATCAAACGATGGAATTTTTGAGTAATTCCAATTGGAGCTGGTTTGTGCGTTAGTCAAGGAGGTGGTGTCAAAATTTCATAATGTTATCCTAAATCATCTGATCGTGGCGAATTAATTTATGGTCAGCATGCAGTGCTGGCAGATTGGGTTACAGAGCTTGTGTGCAACTTTTGGGCTGGAAGATGATGAATTTTGGACTCGGGTTGTTCTTGGAACTTGAAGAGGAGGTCTTGATATTTAATTTGAGCCGTTTTAGGCCTATTTTGGAGCCTTGAAGGTCCAGAAACGTGGCTTCTCCTTTGATGGGCAAATTTCCTAGTCATAATAGGCATGTAATTTTTAATTATCCTTTTATTATTTTGTTTGCTAGTTTTTAGAAAACCTTTTCCCATGAGGGTTTTAATTAGGAGTAGTATAAATAAGGTTTTTTAGCCATTGGGATGGAACACACACAACATTAGAGAATTTAGAAAGGCTTGGAGAACTTCATACTTTTTATCTATAAGGCGTTTTCAATCTTTTTCTAGTTAATGATATTCTTTTTAATTTTTATTACGAGTATGCGTAACTAATTTCCTCTTTGCTAGGGTGAGGCCATGATCCTTAGCAAGAATATGTAGTTTCTTTTAATTTACTTATGAATTTATGCATGTAAGTTTTGAATTGTTAATCACTGGCTTAAACTATCTAGTTGCCTTAGTGATTCGCAATCATTAGGATATCTAGAAAAGTAATTTGATACAATTTTGGCGGATGGCTGTCCCTAAAATTGACTAAGGCTTCTTGTGGTTAATATGTGTAACCTCTTAGGATGGATGACACGTCTTAAGGGTTATATGGTTTTTCAATAGGATTTCACTAAGCTTAATGAATCTTGCATGTTCACATTCGATCTGGAAGCCACGGACGGGTTGCATGTTAGATATACGTTCTATGTTGGAGGTTCCAAGTAGGGCATACTTTGGGAAAACCTAACCTTCAAAATAGGCATGTGTAATTCATAAGTAAATAGAAGAACTACATAGGATTGTTAAGGTGATGGCGGAACCCTAGTGCTTTCTCACTTGAATTCTATAAATTGTTTCTTTTTTCTCTTCCTTTAAAAATTGCAGAATTTTGTTAATCTTTTTAGATTAAATTCGTTTTTCTTAAATTAGGGCATTGAATCACTATCTCTCAATATTTTGTTCTCAATAATTAGTTGGGTTTTGATTTACATAAATTTATTTAAATTAATCCCTGAGGAAACGACCTTACTTGAGCCGACTATACTACAATAATCTTGTTCTCTTGCAAGTATTTTAGGTGTTTGTAAAAATCCTATCAAGAAATTGGCGTTGTTGCTGGGGATTTATTTTTTATATTCCAGAAGAGGAAGGCGACACGTTCGAGATAAGACATTACATGTTGGAAATTTTGCCTACTTTTCATGGATTAGCTCATGAAGACCCTAATATGCATATTGCAGAGTTTCTGTTGGGGTGTAAAAATATTATAGATAAGGGGTTTTTGGCATAATCAATTAAACTTCGTCTTTTTCCATATTCTTTGAAGGATAAGGCAAGAACATGGCTACTTACACTACCATCTGCCAGTGTTACTTCTTGGGCACAAATGAGTGACAGATTCCTTAACAAATATTACCCAGTGTCTAAGACTCTTGACATGAGGACACAAATTATATCTTTGGCCCAAAAACCTAATAAAGAATTTCAGATGATGGCCCTACGCAGGCATTGATAGAGACATGCGGATGGGTATATTTTTTAGAGGATTAAGTTCAACTACAAAAAATCTTGTACATGCTTCATCAAAAGGTTCTTAGTCTACTAAAAATGCGCAAGAAGCTTATCAATTATTTGAGAACATGGCAACAGAATTTCAACAGTGGGCAGCTGATCTACCTTAGACCATGGGCGTTTTTTGAGATGTCTAGCAGATCCCCACATGTATCTGCACAAATAGAAAAATGGAGAAAAAGTTAGAAAATTTTGATGCAAAATTTTACATGATTTTACAAAGAATAACTGCACATGTGCAGCATGTTGCTGCCCAGCAGCCTATTGCACCAGCCTGTACTATTTGTAGCATAACAACACATGATTTTATGGGCTGCCCGCACAAGGACACATTTCTAGAGCATGTTACAGAACAGATTAATGCATTCAACAATTATTAGAGGCCTAGACATGATCCATACTCAAATTTCTACAACCCTGGGTGGAGAGATCACCCAAATTTTAAATGGAACAAAAACCAACAGACCAAACCACAATTTCAACCATTGGAACAGCAACCTGTTAGACAAACTAAGGCATCTCGGGAAGTCGCAATTGAAAAATTGGCAGAGCACACTAAGGCAAGTTTTGATGCAACAAAACAAGACATCCAGAACATAAAAGCTACCATGAAAGATCTACAACAACAAATGGGGCAGAATTTACTCCCGTTTTCTGGCAGAAAACCAGGAAAATTTCCCAACCAAACTGTCTCAAATCCACGCAAAAATGCAAACTGCAATGCTGTCAGAACATTGCGTTGTGGTAAAAGTTATGACAAGCGTGATGCAGAAAACAGTGCTAGAACTTCACAGGCAGTGCTTGTGCAGCCACGACTAGATGATGAATTTTCTGCAGAATCTGCCAATCCACTGGACAAATATGAAAATACAGCAGTACCTGCTGCAGAAACTACAGAAAAATCAGAATGTGTTGATGTGCCACCAATGCCATATCCCGAGAGGTTGAAGCCAAAAGCAAAAGATCAACAATTAATAAATTTCATGAAGACATTGACTAACGTTCAGATCAACCTACCATTAATTGAGCAATCAAGTACATTCCTTCATATGCAAAGTTTTTGAAAGATGTGTGGATAAAGAAAAAGAAGCTTGTGGACTTTGAAAAAGTGTTCCTTACAAAACAATGCAGTGCAGTTTTATTACAGAAATTGCCACCAAAGAAAAAAGATTGAGGGAGTTTTAAAATTTCATGCATAATTGGAAATTTAGATTTTAAAAGTGCTTTAATTGATTTGGGCACTAGTATTTAATGCATTTTTATGTTTTTCAGCGACTAAGACAAGGAGAAATCAAGCCCACCTCAGTTATTTTACAATTAGCGGACCATTTAGTTGTTTACCCAAGGGGCGTTATTGAAAATCTTATTATCAAAGTGGATAATCTCTACCTTCCTGCATATTTTGTGGTATTGGATATGGATGAAGATGCGCAAACACCAATTATTTTGGGGCGCCCATTCATGGCAACTGCTAGAACATTAATAGATGTGGAAGCTGGCACATTGACACTTAGAGTACAAGAGCAAGCCGTTGTTTTTAATTTATTTAAAGCAACTAAGAGGCCTAATGATATGCAAGATTATATGCGAGTTGACGTGTTAGAAGGCAACATGCATGCAGATATTGTGCTCTATTTGACAGCTGATCCATTGTTAAATGTTTTACATGGTTTTTAAGATACAAAAATTGAAGATAAAGAGGCTTTTGAGTATGTTACAGCTTTGGAAAGTGCACCTTTACACCAGCCAAAGGGGAGACATGTTTTTGAGAGTTTGGGGGAACCAAAAACACCATTACAACCTTAAAAAATCCAGCTACCTAAGCTAGAATTGAAGCCATTACCTGAACACCTAAAATATGCTTATTTAGGTGCTAATTCATTGCTGCCAGTTATAATTTCTGCAGATTTATCTCCCACAGAGGAAGACAAATTGCTGCGTATCTTGAGAACATTTCAAGATGCTATTGGGTGGACAATTGAAGATATTAAAGGGATTAGCCCAACATTTTGTACGCACAAAATTTTGATAGAGGAGGGTGTCAAACCTGCCATTGATGCTCAACGCCGGTTGAACCCAATTATGAAGGAAGTTGTTCGTAATGATGTTATGAAGCTGTTAGATGCTGGAATGATTTATCCAATTTTAGATAGTAAATGGGTCAGTCCAACTCAAGGAGTACCTAAGCGCACTGGAATTACAGTTGTGAAAAATGATAACAACGAGCTTGTACCTACAAGATTAAATACGGGGTGGAGAATATGCATTGACTACAGAAAGATTAATACAGGTACTAGAAAGGACCACTTTGCATTACCCTTTACTGATCAAATGTTGGAGAGATTGGTTGGTCGAGCTTTCTATTATTTTTTAGATGGGTATTCAGGCTACAATCAGATTCCTATAGCACTAGAGGATCAAGAAAAGACAACCTTCACCTGCCCTTTTGGTACGTTTGCTTATAGAATGATGCCTTTCCGTTTATGCAATGCACCAGAAACATTCCAACGTTGCATGATGAGCATATTCTCAAGTTTGGTTGAACGAGTTGTTGAAGTATTTATGGATGACTTTTCTGTTTTTGGGGATTCGTTTGATCATTGTCTACAAAATTTATCTTTGGTTCTTGAGCGTTGCAAAGAAACTAATTTGGTATTGAATTGCGAGAAATGTCATTTTGTGGTTAAACAAGGCATTGTTTTAGGGCACTTAGTATCTAGCAAAGGTATTGAAGTTGATAAAGCTAAGATTGATGTTATTACTAAGTTGCCACCTCCCACTGTGAAAAGAATTCGTTCCTTTCTTAGGCATGTTGGGTTTTACAGACGGTTTATCAAGGATTTCTCCAAGATTAGCCGACCTTTGTGTACTTTGTCGGCTAAGGACGCACAGTTTGTTTTTTATGATGCATGTTTGGAGGCCTTCAACAAGTTGAAAACACTCCTCACTTCAACACCAATTATTGCAGCCCCGGATTGGAGCTTACCATTTGAACTAATGTGTGACGCATCAGCTTATGCAGTTGGAGCAATTCTTGGACAGCGGAAAGACAAGCTACCGTAGGTCATTTATCATGCCAGTAGAACTCTTAATGATGCACAGCTGAACTATGCAACCATTGAGAAAGAATTGTTGGCAGTTGTGTTTGCATTGGAAAATTTTCGTTCTTATTTGGTTGGGGCTAAGGTAATTGTTTATACAGATCATGCGGTATTGAAGTATTTACTCTCTAAGAAAGATGCTAAGCCTTGTCTTATTCGTTGGATTCTTTTACTTCAAGAATTTGATTTGGAAATTAAGGCAAAAAGGCAACGAAAACATGGTGGCTTATCATTTGTCAAGATTAATTAATCCTGCTACTGCAAAAAAGGACACATTGCCTCTTAGTGAAAGTTTTCCTGATAAACAGTTGCTGGCAACCTAGCATAGTACACCATAGTTTGCAGATTTGGTTAATTCTTTGGCCAGTGGAGTTATTCATCCAGATTTTAATTATTAGCATAAAAAGAAATTGTTGGCAGATTCAAAATTTTATTTTTGGGATGAACAGTATCTTTACAAATACTGCCCAGATCAAGTTATTCACAGATGTATTCTAGAAGAGGAACAAAACAACGTTTTAAAATTTGGACATCATTATGCTTGTGGTGGACATTTTGGGCCTAAATGGACAACAGCTAAAATCCTACATAGTGGTCTATTTTTGCCTTCTATTTTCAGGGATGCCAACAGTTGGTGTAAATCTTGTGATCATTGTCAAAGAGTGGGAAATCAGTCCAAACGGAATGAGATGCCACAACATGGTATTTTAGTTGTTGAATTATTTGATGTTTGGGGTATTGATTTTATGGGACCATTTCCATCGTCACATGGAAATCAATATATTTTGGTGGCAGTTGAGTATGTTTCTAAGTGTGTTGAGGCAATTACAGCACCAACTAATCAGGGATCAGTGTTTCTAAAATTCCTCCAATGGGTTATTTTTCCTCGGTTTGGAATCCCGCGAGTTATACTTAGTGATAGGGAAAAGCATTTTATTAACAAACCTTTAGCTATATTAGTTGCCAAATATGGGATAAGTCATCGTGTTGCCACTCCTTATCATCCACAGACATCAGGGAAGGTTGAAGTTTCAAACAGGGAAATAAAACATATTTTAGAGAAAACAGTTGGCGCCACTCGCAAAGATTGTAGGTTGAAATTGAATGATGCACTAAGCCATTTGATTTGGCTTTAGGCTTCGATATTGAGCTGTAACTTTCAAGCTGGGGATTCCTGGAACAACAACAAAGTTGTGATGAGTAACTGAGGAGCTATCAGTACTTTTGATACAGATCTACACCTCTTGATTTCGAAGATGCCGAATATGTTATTTTTTTTTTGTTTTGTTTTTTCAAGTTTGGGGTTAGTTCTTTCCCTGTCCTCAACACGGTTTCATTCCAAATTGGTCCATACATATATTTTGGGGTGCTCAGATTTTTTACTAAGTTCTATCACGGGAAGGTGTTCACAGTTTATCATCATCATCAATACTCAGATCAACATGTTTGGTTTGCATTTACTAGTTCCAATTATCAATTTTTGGCATATCACAGACTATCACAAGACAGATGCCTTGAAGCCATACATGCTGAGACGAATAAGAATCGAGGGATAAGTTTTATAACTGCTGAAGTACCAGGAGCTTGAATGTAACTCTTTTCATTTTAATCCTCCTGGATTTGCTGCTTGCGTGTTCCTCTCTTTCGGTCATCATCTCCATCCGCGTCCTTACGTAGATAGCGAGACAGATATTTGAGCTATGCCGTCACATTGCACCATTTTTAGCCATATAGAGCTACACATTTCATGACTTGAGTTTTTACCTTTCTTATGTTCGATTATGTGGGTCTGCGATGCTTTGCTTCCATTTCTCCTTTTCAGGTGTCAGATCCGTGAGCAGTCTGCACACAGTTTTAATCAGATAATGAATGGATGTTCGATTCTTTCACTTTATTGGTCCTAAACCTAAATGACCGACATGGATCTTCGAGACTAACATCAGAAATGAAGTTTGGGGATACACGTGTTTTACCTGAAACATGGCTGAGTTTAGTCAAGTATCCATGGATCTGTGCAGATTGGGTGATGGTCCGTCTCCATTATGGTAGATCCGTGCCATCTTGTAACAACAAAATGCATGCATGTGTTAGATTCGTGCGTTTTCAATGAAAATAAACCCAGTTGATTGGGATAGTAGCCAGGAACGATTTTTACCTTTGGGATTTCAAATTTTGCAACTGCGTTTCAATACCGATGATGACCTCCATGAATGTACTCGAGAGCACAGGTGGCATGGATTGCATTTTTAGTTTGGGAAACCTAGACAAAATGGCGAGGAGGTTACAAGGTGAGGGCAAGGTTAGATGTCGGTTGAAAGATTTATGGAGACCGTTCTCATATTTAGAGAGAGGATGACACTATATTGATGTTGTGCTGTGGTGGAGGAGCGGCTCTGGTTCTCCATTGCCGAGTGAGGAGGACGAAGAGAGAGGGGTGAGAGAAATGAAGAGTCTTATGTCTGTTTCTAGATAAATGAGAGAAGACTTAGGGTGCGTTTGTTGCGCCGGAATGTCTCGGACTGGACTAGCTGCAGGGACTAAGCTGGACTAACTTAGTGAAGCGTTTGGTGCAGTGTCGGACTAAGAAGCAGGATAATAAAAACAATACTGTTCACCAGATTTGTGTTTGCTTAGACTAGGACTACAAATTTTTGCCATTGTGTAATAGAATAATGCTACAAATATACGACTGATGTTGAAAAAAAAATGTTTTTCTTAATTCGAGCCCGAGCCAACAAATATACGGCTGATGTTGAAAAAAAAAGAAAGGTTTTTCTGATTCCGAGCTCAAGCCAACAAAGATACGGCTGATGTTGAAAAAAAAAAAGGTTTTTCTGATTTCGAGCCCGAGCCAACAAATATACGGCTGATGTTGAAAAAAAAAATGTTTTTCTGATTCCGAGCCCGAGCCAACAAATATATGGCTGATGTTGAAAAAAAATGTTTTTCTTAATCCGAGCCCGAGCCAACAAATATACGGCTGATGTTGAAAAAAAAAAGAAGGTTTTTCTGATTCCGAGCCCGAGCCAACAAATATGCGGCTGATGTTGAAAAAAAATGTTTTTCTTAATCCGAGCTCGAGCCAACAAATATACGTCTGATGTTGAAAAAAATAAAGGTTTTTCTGATTCCGAGCCCGAGCCAACAAATATACGGCTGATGTTGAAAAAAAAATGTTTTTCTTAATCCGAGCTCGAGCCAACAAATATACGGCTGATGTTGAAAAAAAATAAGGTTTTTCTGATTCCCAATCTTAAAAAAAAAGGTTTTTCTTAATTGGAGCATATTTTTGCCATGTATATTATGAATCTTAAAAAGAGAGTACAATTGTTTTGTTTTTAGTACGTGCTAATAGAATTGGAACATGCAACTTCAACAAACGAAGGTACGTAAGAAGATACTTGTGACAAGTCAATCTTTGCTATTGATTGACTCTCTAAAACATCATTCACAAACTTTCATCCATGATATTTTACAAAATGCTAGTTAACCATAGTACAACATTCCGAAGTACATATCCATAATTTACAAAATCCTAGTTAACATTAGCCAAAATACTTCATAGTGCAAAGCTAAGTTAGAATCCATAACCTAAGATTGTACGATTAATAAAATACATCCATGTGAAAAAGCACCACATAATATACTCATCCGCTTGCTTTGTCGCTTAACAGCCTTTTGACGAACACTTTCTTGAGTTCGGAATTGAGAGCCCTGAACACTCCCACATTTTGTGGTTTTTCCAAAATAAGAGTCAATGCATCAATTTGTTCCATAGGAGAAAGACCCATTGCTTCCAGTTCGTTAGCTATGTCACTATGATTTGCAGTACTTTGAGCTATAGCTTCAGTTACTAGTCGCATCCTTTTCCCACTTTCAACACAAAATTCTTTCAGTCCACTGATAAGTGCCTCGGTTCCATCACTTGAACTTCCCACACCTCTTTTCCTCTTTCTTTGGCTATTTTCAGATGGGGTGCTTTGTTGGCTTTGTTGGTTCATTGGAGAAAAAACATTTTCATCTCCAATATCACTTGCACCAACCCGATGATGACTTTGTTCCTCCATCATTTCAGCAGGGGTTTCGGCTACATTACCCGTAGCCTGATCCTTTCCAAATACATATGCAAATCTCTCATATAGTGGAAAAGGTTTGCTTCTCCATCCATCGGCTTCTTTATTTTTCTAAGATTAAATCAACATAGCAAAACTAAAATTTAGCATGTGTAACAAATATAGACGCAAGAATATAACTAATGTATAAATAAAATAGGATATGAACCTGCACATAAGTTTGCCATGCGTCATCACTGTCAACTTCAACGCACTTTTTGACATCATTCCATGCAAATCCACTTGTGTTTATCATGTCAAGGACCAAGCTATATGTTTTTTTCCATTTCTTCAACTTTGACTCAATGTGTGGATTTGCCTTTGTATTTGAATTAGGACATAAAACATTGGCAGCTTTCGCTATTTCAATCAAAGTACCTTGTTTGAATGCACCTGTGTCACATCGTTGCTTCCGAGCAACAAAATCCTCAAGAATGGATAGTAATACTTCTTCCTCAAATGCTTCCCATTTACGCCTTCTTCCTTTTGGCTCTTGAGCAGCATTCAAATTATTGTCGTTATCCATACCTAAACAAAAATTATTTGAATTTACTAAAGTACCAATTCAAATTATTGTCGTTATCCATACCTAAACAAAAATTATTTCAATTTGCATAATATCCAATCAATTTGCATAATATCCAATTAATTTGCATACTAGCCAATCAAGAAATCGAATTACATTAAATGATGAGCAATCTAATCATTTTGCTAATATCCAACACATGCATGATAAAAAGAAAAACTAAAATAAAATGTTATCATTAACACAAATAGCTAATTTTGTTGCTGGTTCCTAATTGCTCTCCACTCATGATACATTTCTTCAGCCATGGCATTCCTCTTTGCAGTCCACTGGTCAGAGGTTCCAACACTACCAACATATTCACCTTCTTCTATATTTTGTCCATCTTCTATTATTGGCAAATTCTCCATTGGATCTACAGACATCTCTTGCCTAATAAGATTGTGTAGGAGGTAATAAGCGGTAATTATTCGACCTTGTATCCTTATCGGATAGAAAGATGGACTCCTTAGTATCCCCCACCTTCCTTTTAGCAAGCCAAAACAACGTTCAATTACATTCCTTGCCTTAGAATGCTTCATGTTAAAATATTCTTCCTTATTGGAAGGTGTTCGTCCCTCCCATTCAGATAAATGATAAGGTATTCCTCTATAGAGTGCAAGGAATCCTTCACCATTTGTATAACCACCATCTACAAGGTAATAATAACCTAATAAACAAAACAAAACAAAACAAAACCTTATATTATTATTTTGTAGTTCACAAACAAAACTAGACCTAACTTAGAAAGTTGAGACTAACTAATAGTCTTACCCGCTGGTATCTTGAAACCATTAGGCCTAGTAATTGCATCATGTAGCACTCTAGAATCTGATGCGGAACCCTCCCACCCTGGAAACACATATATGAACTGCATATCTCCTGAACACACACCTAACACATTAGTTGCGACTCGACCCTTTCTTGTTTGGTATCTTGGTTTGTCAATTTCAGGTACATGCACATCAATGTGTGTTCCATCTAATGCTCCCAAGCAATTCTAAACAAAAAATAAGCTTTTGTTAATTTATACAAAGGGAATTTGTAGTTAAAGCTTAGGGAAAATGAACCAAATTATCAACATACCTTAAAACATCGCCACCTAGGATCTGTAGAATCAATAGGCACAGGCTGAGGGACTTTTAGTAGGATACCTTGTAATCCCAAAATTTCTTGCAATACACTATTGAAATACCTACTTATAGTCTCTCCTGACCTATAAAATCTACCACCAACACTACGATTCTTATAATTATGTGCTAGTATTTGTAAAGTCATACACACCTGCTCCTCTAGAGACACCAAACCATCTGTTTTTACATTCCCATCTTGACGAAGTAAGTCACATAATATGCCAAAAGTCCTTCTATCCATTCTCAATTCATTGACACATTCAATATCAGTATTTCCTATTATACCATTCAGATAACACAAACTAATACCTCGTCTAACAAGTGAATGGTTGGTCAAAGTGCGTCGTTCAACATGTCTCTGTTTGGCCCTTAGCACAAGCAACACAAGAACCGTACAAATGCAAATTGTCTCTAAATGAGACATCTCTACGAATAAGATCAATAAAAGCTTCCTTCGATCCATATCTATCCAAACCAAAAAAAAAAAGGAAAAAAAAATGAGGACATTATATATGAGGAGCAGTAAAAAATCTTCCTGCAAGCAATTATGCTAACATATGCTAATCTCAATATGATGAACAAACTTATAATCTTAATTTTGACAATTTCTTGTCCCTACATTCATCGGGGATTTGAGCTTTTGATTGAATTAGAGGAATTGGGTTAGGCGCCGAAATTGTTTTGTACACTACATTGATCGATGGATGCTGCAAAAATGGCGATTTGGAGCATGCCAAGAAGATGTTTTCTAACATACAGGAGGTTGGTTTGGCTGCTACACTGTTTTGATTCATGGGTTTTTCAAGAAAGGGTATAAAAAAGATTATATTCTAAACTCAAAATAAATTAAGAGAATGTTACTAATCTGTTAGTGAATATTTATAAGAACATAATTAAAGCTCAAGATCAACAATATCACAATCTGCAAGAGTTTCTCAATACGAAAACCCTAATTTGTGCAAAAGAATGTTGAAAACCACACAGATTTATGCTAACATAACAGAGTTGAAATATGAAAACCCCAAATTCTAATATGTTCAAGTGCACAGGTCTATGAAAACCACACAGATTTACCACACAGATTTACCCCAAAAATCAAAACCCTAATTTGTGAAGTGCACAGGTCTATGAATGAAAATTTGTCAAACCCAAACCAACAAAATCGAATCAAGCTCAGTAATATCACAATCTGCAAAATAAATCAACCAAATAAATCAAATATTTGAAGTTTACCACACGCGCTGAGGGAGCAGGGTCAAGACGACGGCACTGAGTGAGCAGGGCGAGCCAAGCAGAGATGAAGCTGAAGACGCTGAGGACGACGAAGACGCAGAGATGACGTTGAGGACGACGCGGAGATCCTCGGGACGACGCATGCTTGTACAACGACGCAGATACCTCGGAACGACACTGGGTTGTACGACGACGCAGAGATCCTCGGGACGACGACTCAGAGCTCCTCGGAACGACGACGCAGGGAGCAAGGCGAGCGACGCAGGGAGTAGGGCGAGCGACGCTGGGTTGTGCGATTGTCTCGTGGTTTTCTGAAGGCCTTAAGGAGTCCGGCCGAAATTGGGGATCTAGGGTAAGAACTCGTTGGGAGGTATATAATCCAAGCGAGTCCCACCTAAGCTCATTAAACCTAATCCCTTTCCAAACCAAACAAAGGACTACAATCTAATCTAGTCCAGTCCTTCCTAATCCGGTCAAACAAACATGCCCTTAGGGTATACAAAGCTTTCAAAAATGAGAGATATCGAACCTTCCATTTGGAATCCTAAGGTTCCCTTGCATGGATGCGCGCCACGTGTCCAGGTTGGCATTTTTCTAGGTTATCTCGAAATGGGTTTTCTTTTGAAATAAGTTGTGCAGTTTTTTTCAGACAACCCAGACAAAGAGCTGTTGGCTTTGGGCTCGAGGTTGGTGATTTGGAATCCAATGTTTGTCACATGCTTGTGCGCGTGTGAGGTGTATAGTAGCCACAATGGAATCCTATGTTTTTATTAGACGTGTTTGAGATTGGACTCCTCATAACAGAGTCGCCACTTAGGCCGTGTGTGTTTTTCTTCCCAAGCCCATGTTTGCCTTTCAACTCGAGTCCAATTTATGTCCGCATATAGTGGCGGTTTCAGGTCACAGGTTCCAGTCCAGCGCACATCACCATTTGGTTTATATTTTATTCTTTTCAGCGCCTCTCCCATTCCACTAGGTCACCACTTCGAATCCCAGTTGTGTCAGTTTCTTTTTCTTTTATTTAGTTTTTGATTTGTTATTTTTTATTCTTTTTATTGTTTCTATTTTTCTGTTACTAGTTTCTTTTAATTGTGTGTGTTAGTTCTTTTAAGTTTTTAGGACTTTGTATTTTTGTGTCTTTCTTTTTATTTATTTTCCACACCTTGAGGACAATGTGTGATTTAAGTTTAGGGGTGGGACATAAGAATTTTTAGATTTTTTATTTTTGTGTCTAGTTAAATGTTAAAAAATTTCATTCTTTTGAAGTTAATATCCATAGATTATTTTAAACATTAGAACAAATGGACATGGTGAAGGTTAATCCAATAGTAGAGTCTGTTCTATTTAACGTTGCTTAGACACTAATTCATGAGTTATACTTTGAAAATTTGCACATTCACATCAACATGGTTTGTGGGGAGTGAGATTGAAACACTTACTTTTAGTCTGAGTTTATTTTTAATTTTTGTTCTCAGTAAAATAAAGTTTAGTTCTTGTTATAAATAAAGTAATAATTGTTCCACCCGAGGCTTTGCTTAGTAACCGGGCTAGTCCTGCCTAATCAGCAGCGATTCTCGCGTCAAACGGTAGAGTTTTGGCCTGAGGCAGGGTGGTTAGTTGGTTTCATAGCCTTTCCAACTCAAGTTAATAAGTCCTTAGGGGTGTTCTACATCTAGTGCTCTAAAGCCTTAGGGTTTGGGAGTCATTGACCTAAAGCTCGCTACATGGATTGGATCGAAAGCTTAAGTGAACTAACAGTACACGACCACCACTGTTACTAAAATAAAAGAAAAAAAAGAGAAGAAAATTTGAAAAAAAGAGGAAAAAAATATGTAAAATTAGTAAGTGTTGAATAAAGAGGACTAGTGGTAAGGGTTTTAGCCGAGTCTCCTTAACTATGTTGGTTCACTTTACACCAAAAGAAGTTTATGAATTCTTGTCTAATTGATTCTAAATGGCTTAGACTCTGTGGTGGGAGTAGTTGGAACTTTTGGAAAGATGTTATGATTTTTAACGTTTTCTATGGATTGCAACTTAAAGGTGAAAATTTGGTCTCGAGTTAAGTCTTTAGTTTGCTAGTTATATCTTTGTTTTCCAGTTTTGTTTTGCTTGAGGACAAGCAAAAAGTTAAGTTTGGGAGTATTTGATGAGTCCATATTATATTATATATTTTACCCTAATCTTAGTTATAATTTATTGGTCATTTTGTTAGAATTTTGATATTTTGTTATGTATTTTTAATATAGGACATTCGACTTCCTCTAGAGCAAAAAGGGATCAAACGGATTGAATTTTGAAGTGATTCCAATTGGAGGATGTTTGTGAGTCTTTCAAGATGATTATATCAAATTTTCAGATTTTTCTACCAAGCTGTTTGACCGTGGCAATTAAATAAAGACCCAGTGCGCAGCTTTCCCAGATTTACGTTTCTAGACGTTTTGGGTATTTTGAAGGTCAATATGATGTATTTTGACGAAGATTCCTTCTGAGCATTTGTTAGGGAGTCTCAGGCTTTAAAAAGAGACCTTTTGGGACCAAATCAGAGTTGATTTGTTTGGGCAAAAGTCAAATTTTATGAGAAGTCCGAATTTCCTATATTAAAAATACATAACAAAGTATCAAAATTCTACCAAAATAACCAATCTGGGAATTACTGTTGGTTGAAAAATTCCAAGGCTAGAAAAAGAACTTGCTAATAATCTACTTTGGAAATGGACTTAAACGAAAGTTAATCTTTCTTCTGAAGATCCAAAATGATCACCAGTACGTTCGAAGATATTAGTACTATAGGGGACCAAAAGTAATCCCTCAGATGATCTTCCGTCAATTGCTACAACTTTAGTACCAGATTGTCGCTTCAGACATTTCTAGAATCTTCACGAAGTAACCTTCGCGGGGCTTTTAAGAGAGGGTAAATTAATAGGTGTTACAAAAAAAAAACAAACCATTTCTGGTTTCCTAATTTGAAGGGTTGGTAAAAACGATTAGTAAATCCCTAGTGATACTCAACTCTTGATACCTTAGCCCGGCTGCGGGGGTACCAACTCGTTTCCCCCAAAACAAAACTTCCATGGTAGGGAGGTTCGTTGTTTAAAGCCTAGGCGCGATTGCCAAAACGATTTTCTAAAATAACGATAAATCATCTAAAGGTTCATAACTTTCAGAAAATTTAACACGTTTTTCATGCTCAATGAGGTGGCAAGATTTGACACTTAGGTTCAAGAACCAAGCATGCTTACATCACATGTGTGATGAACGCAACACTACCCAAACTTAAGCTCTAATACCAAACTGACACACCCCGACCTGGAATGTCCACTTGGACTCCAAATTGAGCTATGTTGGCCGACAGTGTAGTGGAAAAATAATGTGAATAAATTTAAACCTAAAAGTGCCTAATCAAAAGAGTGCGCGGGTGAGCGGGATTGAACCCATTTCACACATGATGTCAGAGCATAAGAACAGTACATTAATTAGGGTGAGGATTACACCACTAATGATTACCATCTCGTAAAATTAGCCAAAATCCTCGTATACACGTAAGCACAGCTACTAAACCTAGAAAGGCAAAAAAAACAAAGTTGAGTAGGTCAGCAAAACAACGTGAGTAAGAAAATCTTTATTTTCGAACATACTAACCCCTCGTCATAAAACAAGTATAGTTTTCTTAAAACATACTACATAAGTATGTAAAACCAATAATACAATAGCAATATAACCAGAAATATGCCAAGTCATGAAATATCAAATGCCACAGTAACAAAATCATACGATAATCAATCATAAACAGTTTGCTCATCATCTAAGCTAGCACACGAGTCGAAGTTGTCTAAAGCAACCTGTACGACAAGACTGGGTGTAATAATGCACTCTAGTACTACAATCATGTGAAGACTAGTGTCGAGGTACGGTCACATACGAGTCGGAATTGCCTAATGCAATATGTACAACAGGACTGGCACCTAAACTTGGATCCAAGGTGAGCGAATGGTGCAGATGTGAACATACATGTAAAAGACTGGCCTTGGCCCTGTGCGGAATACCAACACTGGGGTGCAGCAAGATGAGCATATACAATATGTATAAATGTCATGATAGTAATATCCCAACCATATAGCAACATTTAGCACATGTCATATCATAATATCAAATACTTGGCAATATAAGCGTAAAATGAAGTAAATACGCATTTATGGAAACTATAAATATGTATAGATTGTAAAATAAACTGCACACTCACCTGGAGTCTGCGCTACAATTCCCTAGCATGAATATCAAGGCGTCATGAACAATCATCGCCTAGAACAATTATCATATCACAACTAAGGTTTCTTATTGATAGAACACGTAACTCACGTAAAACACATCCCTAAAGACATTCTAGAATGATTTGGAAGCCATTGACCAAAAGTCAATCATTGGTCAAAGGTCGGCGGTAGGGTCCACAACCATACGTAACTTGATTCGGAAGATCCACATCTCACATTTTGATTCGTAACTTCTTAAGAGTTTCAATAAGCTTCTAGAACAACATCCTAAAGTTTGGGAACGATCCAATGGTCGGATCTCCGTTAATTGCTAAAATTAAATGGCGGCTGACGTTTTATTTTGCGAGCTTACAAATCTAATTCAGAAAGATCTGTACATCGGATTCCCGATTTGTAAGTTCCTAATATCATCAAATATTACGTACTATAATGTATTAGAGTTTGGTGGCGATCCAATGGTCGGATAGTCAAATCATGCAAAGATCATGTGAAGGCCAACTAGGTGGCCAACCACGAAACTACATTAAAACATCGTAATTTCACTAAATAGATGTCGAATATGAAACCGGGGCTTCAAAATGAGCCTAAAATGGTCAGGCGGGGTCTTGGCTTGGCCACCACAGTTAGCCAAATTTTTTTACTATTTCTAAAAAATCTCAAATTTCACAAAAATAAAGATCTCAAAGAGAGGAACAACTTTCATACCTATGGCCAAGGCCAAAAGTGGATGGAAGATGGTCAATTTTGCCAACAAAGTCGGCGAGGGCCTAAAACTTCCCCAGCGTTGATTCGTCATCTACGGCGGTCCAACGGGGTCAAGGCTGGTCGGGATTTGCTCCTGGGATGATGGGCTACAAAGCCCAAGTGGTGGCATCAGCCATCGCTTTGCCAATTCGCCGAAAAAATGAAAAGAGTGGCCGGAACATTGTTGATTTTCGTCAACTTTTCGTGGCCTCAAACCGCCATATACCATGGTTAATAAAGGTGGTTCTTGTGTGGATTTTGTAGAGGGGAATGAGTGCTTTAAGATGGTGGTAGTGGTGTCGAAAAATCCACCGAAGTTGGCCAGAATCGTCATTGGAAGAGGGGTTGGTGGCGACGAGAAAGCTGGGAGCTTTCCCTTCTTTTTTTTTTTTTTTTTTTTTTTTTTTTTTTTTTTTTCTGATTGGCTATTTGGTTGTTTCTCATTGTAGCTGATTGGTCCCTTTAGTCCACCACTCCCTTGTCTAATTTATCAGTCTTCCCACAAGGTAGGAGTTTAATTTATTTAACTAAACTTTAACTAACTAATTTCAAATGTTCGTAACTATACCATTATAATCTGGATTCGCGAACGGCTTTCGCCTATGCACTGTTAGTGACGAGTACAACGAGGATATACTACAAGAATAAGTCATACGTTTCTCTAGGTGATGGCCAACGAAAGTCAAAGTCCTTGCCTCTAGGGGATTTTTGTAAATTCACGCTTTTAAAATTAATAAAAACGTAAAATTAGGGACGGGTCATCACAATTTAACCCTTTAAGAAAATTTCGTCCTCGAAATTTAAAATCGTTTGTTATACAAAAATAAAAAATAGGGAAGAATAAAATATATGTACTAACGAAGTAATCAAGTCAAAGTGGTTGTACAAAAACGGAAAATGCCGTTTCGTTGCGATTCAGAGTGCATTAATTCCTTTTTCATGCCTTCAACTCATAATTTCCTTTTTCTTAGTACAGTACTATAGTATAATAGTTTTTGCAAAACAAAACATAAAAAATATTTATATGTAGTAACGTCCCATCGAAAATACATAGATATAGCAACATAAAGTTAGAATAGTTGTACTGATACTAAAACTGAGCATAGGATTTTTCTATTACGCTTCCGAGTGTTGCATACTCAAAAGTATGTAATGTCCTTGGGTCGAGCTCAAGTAATAAATAGGTACATACAACAAATACATAAGTAAGTACTATCATAAAAGGATCTACCTATTTACTTTCTTCACAAATTCAACGAAGAAGTCATTGATATTATGGTCTGCAGTTCGCGATATCGAAAACTCACTGTTGTCATGATAAGTAAGTAACAAATTGCCAAGGATGCAATATTACCATCATGCCCCCCATTGGGAAATACACAAACAACATATGATCAAGTCTCTACCGTGCTCGCGCACTACCCCCTTGGGTAACAACAGCAATAAAACAATTCTATATTGTGAACTCTCACAGTTGAACACTTGTTCGTAAAACTCCTATATCAACAAGTGCTAAGCAATAATCTCCAAAATACGTCTCAGAGTGACGTAACCAAAACTAAAAATTGTAACCGTAGTTACAAGCAATTCTAATAGAAATCAGTGTCTAATACGATCATGCTACCACTAAAGAGCAGATAAACACAACATGCCATAAAGGTCAAGGTGAATCGTTCAGACTAGTCGTTAATCTGATGGTGAAATGTAGTTGGTGACAAAACTTACTACACAAGGCCTTCACGAAGGCTTCCCAAAAACTTGAAAGTAAAACATGCATCTCGATGAGATACCACAGTGATGTACCTGCCACGTAATCAAACCATGAAGTCCGCAACTCATTAGCGAGCAAATTCATAATGAACCTTCTCTTGAATTTAGTGAAAAAGTAGCTACGTCGAGGAGCTAGAAGAATACTCGAGAATTTAAGGATCAAAGTGAGTCCATCAAAAATAGAGTACTAGATAACGGGATTAAATGCATAATATCAAACTACAACAGTAGTTTCCAGGATATTTAATCACCACGGTAGAGATTCGTTCATTGAGAAATTAATGGTCACGACTGCACTTCCAATGTCAACTATTCTTTTAGACAGTGCATCCGCCTCAAGGCAATACTAAATGCAGTAGGGTAGACACGTACCAAGGTTAACTAGAATGCCTTCCAGCACCTGGAGGCGAATATGGAATATCAGCCAGAGTAGATGTTGATCAAACGCCAGAAAATCTGATAGATTTCAAAATTGGGCAATTTTACCAAGAGGCATAAAATGTTGGTCTTTTTGGACCAACGGCTAGCGAATTGACTTGTCACGTCAATCGACAATCACCGTACATCACCAAAATCTCCACATGTACAAGAACCTCGTACTAGGAGCGTATGGCGATATTTTCCTATCTCTATTTAGACATCGAAAGTGATTATAACTACTCGAACGATTCTTGAACAATTGTAAGTATCGTCAAATCGTAACTCGTGAATCCCGACTAGAATATGATAAGACAAGCTAGATGCATTCAAGGGTAGATACGTCTTTGTTGTAGTAGTAGTAAATGTAAGAGTATGAGTATGATTCTTACAAGTCTTTGGGTAATTGATATTATAAAGAAGTCTAAATCATGTTGACAAGAGTTAATCCAATCATATTGGTATATTGAAGACTCTTGTGTTTGCTCGTTTATAGGACTCATATTGAAATAAGGAATGCAGTATTGTATTCCTTGTAGGATTGTTATAGGGCAATCTGAGTCTTGTAGTATAAAACCACAAGCCCCTTCTCTCACAAAAACACGCTCTTATTGTTCCAATTACCTATAACTTGGAGAGCATTAAGTTTTGCAGAGAGGAGAAGGTTGTGTGTAGATTTCTCCAATGGCTCCTAATCCTAATCTGTTGAACATAGTTATGATATGGTATCTAGTACTACTCTTTCCTATGATCAATGTCGTGAAACATGAAGAAGTCATTCAAGCTAAGAAAGTGAGTAGCAATTAAAAGAGCAGCGATTGGCTGTAAGAAAAAAGAATGGCAGCAACCCAGAGGTCCTTGCAGAATTCAACAACTTCCAGAGAGTGTAGTCATGGCCATTCTCTCTAGTCTCCATCAAAACCATTCTTAATTGCTGGCTACGTTCGACTTCCTAAATCAAGGAAAGCCTTGTTTTACTGGTTTTTCAAGTCCAAGAGGATGCATCTCAAAAATCCTTCGTCTTTTGGCTTAATGGAATAACACCATCTGCCGTCTTCTGACAACACACGTGGGAAAGACTTCGTCAAACAGTCTGAAGGTATGTGTTGCAGATATTACTTCAGTATTTGCATATACATAATATATTTGGAGTGATGATTGTGATTTAGTTGGTTAAATCTTATGTTCTTGGCTAGTTTGTTATAGAGCTTGTATGGTTGCTTTTACAATAAATACGTTTGCACAATTGTTATTGCACTCTCCGTGAAATTGTTACCTCTTATACATCCAACCATTCAAAATCACCATCAAGATCACAACTAAAACCAATAGAATTTTACGGCTTAATTTTCATTGTAATGCATAACTGAAATATATATACAAAATACAATCCTTGTTTTATAAGGAAACAATAAACAATAAAGGACACACACATATATCCTTCCTAATAAAGGATTCCTAATATTTACAACAAATTTACATACCCTTTAATTACTACTCACAGCAACACTCCCCCTCAAGTTGGATCATAGATATCACATATGCCCAACTTGACAAGTGAGTCACCATAAGATCTACTACATACGACATGAGTAAGGATATCCGCAAACTGCTCTTTCGAGTTCACAAATGGTATTGACACAATCTTCTTCTCAAAATTTTCCTTAATAAAATGACGATCAACCTCCATATGCTTTGTTCTGTCATGTTGTACAGAGTTCTCTGCAATCTCTCGTGCGGATTTATTATCACAATACAAGCTTATGGCCTCTTTTGCTTTGAAACCTAGACCCCAAAGTAACTTACGTAACCAAAGAAATTCATATACTTCATGTGCCATACCTCTAAATTTGGCCTCAGTTGAAGACCTTGACACCACATTTTGCTTCTTGCTCCTCCAAGTAACTAGATTTTCGCCAACAAACGTAAAGTATCCAAAAGTAGAGCATCTATTAGTCACATCACCTGCCTAATCAGCATTGGTCAATCCCTCAATCCTCAGATGACCAGAATTTTTATACCAAATTCCTTTTCCTGGAGTCGATTTTAGATAAGCTAAAATCGGCATAACAGCTGCCATATGATCCACACTCGGTGAGTGCATAAACTGACTCACTACACTTACTGCATAAGCTATATCTAAATGGGTATGAGCTAAATAAATTAGACTTCCTACCAACCTCTGATATCTGCCTTTGTCTAGTGGTTCTTGATCTGGATAAATTCCTAAGTAATGTTTCTCAACAACGGGAGTATCCACAGGTTTACACCCAAGCATACCTGTTTCCTTCAATAAATCCAGAACATATTTTCTTTGAGACAAGAAAATACCTTTGGATGAACGAGCAACTTCAACTTCAAGAAAAAAACTTTAAGTCACCTAAACTCTTCATCTCAAACTTAGCAGAAAGATTCTTCTCCAGTTTGACAATCTCATCTGAATCATCACCTGTTATTATCATATCATCTAAATAAATAATCAAGGCTGTTACTTTACCATTTCTCTGCTTTATCAATAAAGTATGATCAGAATGACTATGATAATACCCATTCTTTCTCATGGCCTGAGTGAACCTCCCAAACCATGCATAAGGTGACTGCTTAAGCCCATAAAGTGACTTTCGTAATTGGCACACTCTCGATTTTTCTCCGTTACTATACCCTGGAGGGAAATCCATATACATTTCTTCCTCTAGATGTCTATGAAGAAACGCATTTTTTTACATCAAACTATTTCAGTGGCCAATTCAAATTTGCAGCTAATGAGATAAGGACTCCTACTGTATTCATCTTAGCCACGGGAGAGAAAGTTTCCTGATAATCAACTCCGTATGTTTAAGTATACCCTTTCGCCACCAATCTTGCTTTATACCCGTCGAGTAATCCGTCAGCCTTGTATTTAATTGTAAAAACCCATCGGCACCCAACTGACTTTTTTCCTTTCGGTAGCTCAACTACTTCCCATGTATTATTTTTCTGCAATGCCCTCATCTCCTCATCCATTGCTTCAGTCAATTCTCGACTCTTCAAAGCGTCTTCTACTCGAGTTGGTACTTGAATTGAATCCACATTATTCACCCAAGTTTGATGTTCAGATGAAAGGTTTTTACAAGACACATATTTGGCTATGGGATACTTCACTTTTCTCTCTGGAGAGAACCTGTCATGAGGTACACCACAATTTTGCCTTGGTGGCAATTTATATGTACTTATAACATCATTAGTTACATGAGTATCACTAATGCTTACCTCAGGGATATCTAGAGAAGGTGTATTGGACAACAGCACTGTTGAGATAGAGAGATGAGAAGAAGCTTCGGCAATAGCTGGTTGACCATCAGTGCACTCCTCTTCGGCAGCACCAACACACAGACTGACAACCTCTTCTTCGGTGAGAAGTTGCTAACCACTTGTAGCAGGTTCGGTGAAAAACTGCTGTCCACTTACAATAGGCTCGACAAGAGGAGACCGAGCATCAACTATATCACTCGGCACGGCACCATGCACTCCCCCTGAAATTTTTACCTCTTGTACATCCAACCATTCAAAATGACCATCAAGATAACAACTACAACTCTCTCCTTTGTGATCGAAGGGTGGTGATACGGGAGCATAAAAATATTCTGACTCAGAGAAAGTCATATCCATGGTTATATACATGTGGTGAGTTGTAGGGTGGTAACACTTGTAACCTTTCTGGTGGGATGCAAAACCCACAAAGACACACCGAAGAGCACAAAATCCAATTTACTACGATGAATCTTGTGAATATAAACGCAACGCATCCAAACACTCGAGGAGTGAGAGCATTGGTAGAAATAACCGGAACATGTTTCGTCAACACTTGGAGTGGAGTGCGAAATTCGACAATTCGAGATGTCATGCGATTTATAAAATACACGGCATAGGTGATGGCGTCTGGCCAAAAGCTTTTAGGCATGGACCCACCAATAAGCAATGCACGAGCAGTTTCCAAAATATGACGGTTTTTTCTCTCAGCTACCCCATTTTGTTATTGGGTATACGAACACGTTGTCTCATGAAGAATTCCTTGATCATGGAAAAAAGTAGATAGCTCAGAGTTAACATATTCTCCCCTATTATTAGTACGAAGAACCTTAATAACAGAGGAATGTTGTGTAGCCACCATCTGAGAGAAAGACTGAATAATCATACTAACATCACTTTTATGTTTCAACAGATAAACCCATATCATACGAGTGCAATCATCAACAAACGTAACAAACCATTTAATTCCCGAAGTAGTACTAAGAGGGGGAAGGCCCCCACACATTAGAGTGTATTAGCGCAAATGGAGAAGATGTTTTATTCATACTTAGAGGGAATGAAACACGATGACTTTTGGCTAAAATACATACTTCACATTTCAATTCTGAGTCTTCAATATCCTTGAACAAATCAGGTAATATATGTTTCAAATAACCAAACGATGCATGCCCCAAACGACGATGCAATAATAACACCTTTTGTATATTACTATTACGTGACGCATGAACCAAATTAGCTCTTCCAGGAACCACATCATCCACATAATACAGCCTCTCTCTCTTAGTGCCACGCCTAATGATCTCCTTTGTCTGAATATTCTGAAGCAAGCAAAATAAAGGATACATTAATACAACACAATCTAATTGTTCGGTGACTTGAGGTACAGACAATGAGTGATGGGACAATGACGGAACCAATACACAATTATGTAAGGGAAGAGAGGGTGTAAGAGACACTGTTCCCGCTCCAACAACATCAGCAGTAGAACCATTGGCAGTTGCCACATACTTTCTATAAGGACGTGTCATAGATTGAAATAAGGTTTTATCATAAGTCATATGATTTGTTGCACCAGAATCCAAAATTCACCCTGAGTTTGCCATTATAACAACATATAAGACAGTGATACACGATAATTGCAGCACAAACAGAGAAACAGTTCTCTTGCATGACAAGTAACCAATCAACTAGTTGATAACTCAATACCTCACGCTGGAATCCAAGGTAGCAACAAAAAAAAACACACTCACAAGGTCCATTGCAGAACCACAACAATTGTACACATTTTTCCACGCTACAAAAACACAAGCAGCAACACTAAAAGATAGGAAAAAAAACTAGATGTAGTTCCAGCAGCAGCTAATCCCTATTTTTTCCCTTATTGTTTTGGCAGACAGCACGTCAAAAACATACATGGACAGCAGCAGCAGCCGCACTGCAAACAACCCTTTTACACGAGATGCAGACGACAATAGCACAATTATACCCACACGGGACCTATTTTGAAATAGAATATTCCTTTAATTACTTAAGCACATCAAATACTTCATGGCTTTACAATTTCACTCCACACATGGTGCTGCTAAACAAACAGTAGCACGTCATTGCACAATGATACCAGCAGTTACCCTTTTCGGCACAGCACAATACACACACAGCAAGACCACAGACACGGCCTGACTTATTATTGCAAGAAGAAGAAGCAGGAATAGGTCGGCCGAGCACATCAACGGTAAAAAAAATATTGTTTACAATTTTAAGGTTACGGCAAACCTGGCTCGGATGCCAAATAGAATTTTGTGGCTTAATTTTCATTGTATTGCTTAACTGAAATATATATACAAAATACAATCTGTGTTCTATAACAAAACAATAAACAATAAAGGACACACACATATATCCTTCCTAATAAAGGATTCCTAATATTTACAACATATTTACATACCCTTTAACTACTACTCACGGTAACAAAGTGTACTTGAGAAATTGTAGGGTTGGTGAAGATTTTGTACACGTTACTCCACAGAAAAATGCCATCCAGCTTTCAAATAAAGATAATCACTATTGACTCTAGGTCATGAATAAGATGGTTCGTTTCGAACGATTTTAACCATTGGAGAATAAAAGCGATATTCCGTCATGCTGCCTCTGCACAGCCGAAACATCGAAATGATACGTCAGGTTGGATTTCAAAATGATTAGAGCCAACAAAAGGTGTAAAATATGGTAAGATGAGACAACATTTCAGTTGTCAGAAACTTTTTTCATTTTCAACAACCCTACCTAAAATTTACTTTCCTCGATCGTAAATGAGGAAAGACATTGTAGCCGAAAAGACTGCCAACAGTTTGTTGATAATACTCTCGGGTTCCAGAAGTCGATTGGAGAGTACAATAACTCGAAATAGGACTAACAGTTTTAGTCGCCAACCGATTAAATTGCTGAAATCTAAGTATGACCCTAAAGTTTGGCCTCTCACTTTTAAGGATAGGGTTGGAGTTCCCTAAATAAGGTAGTTGGTTGAATAGGTGACAAAGGTCATCCAAAAGAGTTACGTGTTGTCTTCTCTTAAGGGTTCGAAAAGATGCATGGAAAAACTGGTGCAGTATAGAGAATTGGTCGAGGTGTACCTCACCTCATTAACTAGTGATGGCTTCGAAAGGACTTTGAGAAATCCCACCAAAGGTACACGTCCTCAGATTGTACGATATTGTTTATTTTCTCTACGTTACGTGCTACAACGTTTTCGTCAGCTTCTCAAAACTTGCTCCTCTAATGCAGCAGAAAATTTGCTCAAGCTTCGACTTTACAGTCTGTCTATGAATAATCGGAAAGGTGACTAGTCAAGCGAAGTAGTTCATTGATCCTAGGAGGATTTGATTACTGATTTTCAGGTTTCTGTTACTCCCAGGATATGACAACTCACACTCCGAAGCCTATACTCACCCAATTGATGAGTATAACAATGAAAGGAAAATTTGGGAATCAGCGTTGGTTGAAAACTTCCAAGGCTGGAAAAAGAACTTGCTAATTATCAACTTTGGAAATGGACTTAAACGAAAGTCAATCTTCCTTCTGAAGATCCAAAATGATTACCAATACGTTCGAAGATATTAGTACTATAGAGGACCAAAAGTAATTGTCCCTCAGATGATCTTCCATCAATTGCTACCACTTTAGCACCAGGTTGTCGCTTCAGACATTTCTAGAATCTTAACGAAGTAACCTTCGCTGGGGTTTTAAGAAAAGGTAAACTAATAGGTGTTACCAAATAAACAAAACTATTTTTGGTTTTCTAATTTGAAGGGTTGGTAAAAATGATTAGTAAATCCCCGGTGATACTCAACTCTTGATACCTTAGCTCGGCTGCAGGGCTAGCAACTCGTTTCCCCCAAAACAAAAACTTCCATGGTAAGGAGGTTTGTCGTTTAAATCCTAGGGGCGATTGCCAAAATGATTTTCTAAAATGACAATAAATGGTCTAAAGTATTCATAACTTTCTGAAAAGTTAACACGTTTTTCATGCTCGACGAGGTGGCAAGATTTGACACTTAGGTTCGAGAACCAAGAACGCTTACATCACGTGTGTGATGAACCAAATACTACCCAAACTTAAGCTTTGATACCAAACTGACACACCCCGACCCGAAATGTCCACTTGGACTCCGAATCGAGTTGTGGTGGCCGACACTTGGAAGGTGATGAAGCCATAAAGTGTAGTGTAGTGGAAAAATAATGTGAATAAATTTAAACCTATAAGTGCCTAATCAAAATAGTGCATGGGTGAGCGGGATTGAACCCATTTCACACGTGATGTTAGAGCATAAGAACAATACATTAATTAGGGTGAGGATTATACCACCAAAGATAACCATCTCTTAAGATTTGCCAGAATCTTCGTATACATGTAAGCACAACTACTAAACCTGAAGGGGTGAAAAACAAAGTTGAGTGGGTCAGCAAAACAACGCTTGTAAGAAAACCTTTATTTTCGAACATACTAACCCCTTGCAGTAAAACAAGTATAGTTTCCTTAAAACATACTACGTAAATATGCAAACAACAATACAATAGCAATATAACCAGAAATGTACCAAGTCATGATATGTCAAATGCCACAGCAATATAATCATGTGATAATCAATCATAAACAGTTTGCTCATCATCTAAGCTAGCACACGAGTCGGAGTTACCTAAAGTAACCTATACGACAAGATTAGGTGTAATAATGCACTCTAGTACTACTACAATAACGTGAAGACTGGTGCCAAGGTATGATCACATACGAGTCGTAATTGCATAATGGTGGCACCTAAACTTGGATCTAAGGTGAGTGAACGGTGCAGATGTAAACATACACATGAAAGACTCGCCCTAGCCCTGGGCGGAATACCAATACCGAGGTGTGACAAGATGAGCATATACAAATGTATGAATGTCATGACAGTAATATCCCAACCATATAGCAACATTTATTACATTTCATATCACAATATCAACTACTTGGCAATATAAGCGTAAAATGAAGTAAATACGCATTTATGGAAACTATAAATATGTATAGATTATAAAATAAACTGCCCATTCACCTGGAATCTGCGCTACAACTTCCTAGCATAAATATCAAGGCGTCATGAATGATCGTCACCTAGAACAATTATCATATCACAACTCAGGTTTCTTATCGATAGAACACGCAACTCATGTATAACACATCCCTAAGGATGTTCTAGAATGATTTGAAACCCATTGATGAAAGACAACCATCGGTCAAAGGTCGGCGGTAGGGTTCAAAACCTTACGTAACTCCATCCAGAAGATCCACATCTCGGATATCCGATCTGTAACTTCTCAAGAGTTTCAATAACCTTCTAGAACAACATCCTAAAGTTTAGGAACGATCCAGTGGTCGGATCTCCACCAATTGCTAAAATTAAATGGCGGCCGACGTTTTATTTTACGAGCTTACAAATCTAATTTAGGAAGATCCGTATATTAGATTCCCGATCTGTACTAATATCCTTAAATATTACGTACTATAATGTATTAGAGTTTGGTGGCGATGCAATGGTTGGATTGTCAATTCATGCAAGGACCCTGTGACGGCTAACTAGGTGGTCAATTACGAAACTACATTAAAACCTCGTAATTTCACTAAATGGATGTCAGATATGAAATTAGAGCTTCAAAATTAGCCTAAGATGGTCAGGCGGGGTCCTGGCCCACAAAGTCAACGGGTGCCTAAAACTTCCCAACATTGATTCGTTGCTACGGTTGTCCAACAAGGTCAAGGCTGGTTTGGATTTGCTCCTGGGATGATGGGCGACAAAGCCCAAGTGGTGGCATCAGGTTTGCTGATTCGTTGAAAAAATGAAAAGAGTGGCAAAGGTCAACTTTCGTGGCCTCAAACCGCCACATACCGTGGTTAATCAAGGTGGTTCTTGGGTGGCTTTTGTAGAGGGGAATGAGAGCTTTAAAATGGTGGTGGTGGTGTAAAAAAACTTCACCGGAGTTGGCCAGAATCGTCATTGAAAGAGGGGTTGTGGCGACGGGAAAGCTGGCTTCTTTATTTTTTTCTCTCTTCTAATTGGCTGTTTGGTTGTTTCTCCTTGTAGTTGATTGGCCTCTCTAGTCCATCACTCCCTTGTCTAATTGGTTAGTATTCTCACAAGGTGGGAGTTTAATTTATTTAACTAAACTTTAACTAATCAATTTCAAATGTCCGTAACTATACCGTTATAGTCCGGACTCACGAACGGCTTTCGCCTATGCGCTCGTAGTGATGAGTACTACAAGGATATACTAAAAGAATAAGTCATATGTTTCTCTAGGCGATGGTCAACGAAAGTCAAAGTCCTTACCTCTGGAGCATTTTCGTAAATTCACGCTTTTAATATTAATAAAAACGTGAAATTAGTGGCATGTCGTCATAATAAATACCATACTTTCATCTCAAACGCTAAATTATACACATAGATCCTACTAAACAAAGGCAAAAACACATTTAAATTTCTTCTAGTTGGCAGTTACAATGCATGAACAATGCACATAATCCCACTAGGACTGATTCTAAACCTAACGCAGATTACAACACACAGAAGTGACAATCCGTCAATGTCATCAATGCACAGCTCTATAATTACCAATGGTTGTCTCCACAAATACCAATGCACACACTTCAATATACTAGCAGCCACATGAATCCTGATTGTATAAACACCATTCACACTCAAAAGATGCTTTAAGAATTAAACGTGTTTAAGAAGAAAACATATCAATTACATAGAATTCCCTTTCAGAATTCGGAATAATGTAATGTCGAACCAAGAACTTCATATGTCTCTGAAATCAGTTATATCACACTGAACAACTTCCAACTAAAATTCTCCACAGTTGTTCACATTTTTTGAATCATGAATAACCTTCCGACTCACATTAAGAAATTGAAAGGCTGGACAAGCCCCAATCTTCATACAACAAAGAATGAACACATCTATTACTTCGTTAATCATGGATTTAATTTACGTATATTTTGATCCTAACAGGTAATTAGTCATTCACAAACAAACAAAAATGATCAATTTTTTCAATATATTGGGTAATATTAACCAAAATTTCAATACAATCATATATAAAAAGTGGAAGAATAAATATATATGCCATTGAAATTGATGGGATATGCATTGTACAAAACTAGTTTCAAAGGTCCAACTTTCAAATTTTTTTATATATACTTCGAGATAGCATACGCCAAAAATTAGCAAAAAAATAATAATTTAGAGATCAAGTAATGGGACAAAATTTTTTGACAGTTATAAACAAAAAATCACGATTTAATCGTAATTTTAACTCCGATTTTGATTTTTTTACAGCTACACTCCTTGATCCTATATGAATACAATGAACTAATTCAATCGTCAATTTAAAATATGTAGATCATAATCTAAACAATGAAAATATGTGACATCATATGTTTATTTCTATAAAATGGAGTACTTCACTTAGGCTTGGAAGCTTTGGTCATTAAAACAATTGAACTGTCGTTTTTTATCAATATAGATGCATCTATTACACTGGTTGTGATGCTATTTTAAATGTACAAAATCAGATTTTAATAAGAAACTAACTGTGTCAGATGAAACAACATTAGCAATGATTGTAGATTGTACAATAAACTCACCATTTGGAGCATCAGAGTTTTCCTCTTTCTAGATCAAAGTATCTTTCGAACATGAAGGGTCACTATTCTGAGCTGGTTCTAAATCCTCTTTTACAATATCGTAAGAGATTTTTTGAGTTAAGTACACATATACTGTAATATGTTGAAGTCAAACTGAAGGCAAAAGACGGATCATGCATCATAAGAAATTTACTTGTTCTTCTAACTATTGGTTAAGTCTTTCCATTTTCTTGTGACTACGCTTTCAAACTATCATATGATTTTAGGATTAGTAATTAGGTCTTCACATTTTCCTAAACTAGTATAGACCGAGATGAACAGAATAATTTAGAAGTCCTCAGTAGAACTTCTATTAAAAAACAACTTATGCCCAGTTATATATGGTAACGTTTCCTGTTAAATCTATAAAGAATAATTTAGAGTTGTACTACATAAATGAAATCTTCTTTTATGAAATTCTGTATAAGTAAAAAAGAAGTTATAAATGAATTAATACACTTAAAGAAAATGAATTTATCACTGTGAACTGTAATACAAATTTAGACACCTGGCTTTTGACTTTAGGATATCTGTATCGGATGTGATGTCAAAAGAAACAAGTAAAACCTACAATGGATTTACAGTTGATAAGGATCCCAAGAATATGATGGACAAATTAAGAACAAAACTTTCATCATCGTCAGAATGCTTGAACTGCACATGCGATTTAAGAATTTAAATGAACAACCTGGAGAAAATTACAAATTGGCCGGGAGGAAAAGAGTCACCCAAACTTTGCTCGATCCTCCCGAATTCAACTTTTTTGGAGTTTGGTGCTAAATTCAATCTCGTCTACAACATAACGTGTATATTTATTTGCACTTTATAACCACAAATAATAATTTGTACACTGCATGGCTTTTGTACAATGCATGGCGATAAAGCTCCATATAATTAATTACATGCACAAGTATATATTTTCCCCTATATATACTAGTTAACCATTTTTATTGTAAATTATTACATTTTTTTTACAAATTAATTATACAGTAAAAATATATCAGAATTAGTATTTCTCACATATCTCAGACGCTGTTGGGATTTCAATGGCACTTACTTCCTCCTGGCATCCATTGCCATTAAGAGGAAGATAAATATAATCATCAGCAGGGTCGTCCTTGGTTTCAATATGAATGCATGAAAAGTGCTGCAGAGACGCAAAAAAGGCTGCTGCCATGTTGTTAAGCAGCCAGCCAGCCAATCCGTCGAGCTTTTTGTAGACAGGAATGCAACAAGAGCTTATGTTAGTTGATGTTGTTAGGGTTTTGGGGTCGTCCTCCACGTTGGGGTATTGACAGGCTCTGAAATAGCACAAGTTGCAGCTCTTGGAATTGGTTGTTGAATCCATAGTTTACAAGAAAATGAGTTGGATGGTAACCAAGCCATAGGCTAATAGCTATAGAGGGACTTGAGGGTGCGAAACAATTTAATGGGTTTTAGTGATGTGTTTAAATCAAGAAGTTTCTTGATATATGCCTTATCGATATAAAAATGAGGAATCCATAAAAGAAGCTACGGTTGTGGTAATTTTAAGTTAACACATGGAATGTTAGGTGTAGGGAAAGCTATGACTTTTATTGTGGTGTTTATTTCAAGTTTTTCTCTTGTCAAAGTTTATTTCACGTTAAGGTTAATGATTCGTTTAATTTTCAAATTTTTATTGTGGGATATCCTTACAACAAATCAGATTAACGAGATTGCGAAAATGCTATAATGGGAAAAATTATAATTTAATTGAAACGTAAATAGTTGTTGGGGGTAGAAAGCAAATGGACCTAGCTACACCAAAACGTGGCTATGAATTGAGAATAAAATAGCAGACGAGAATCAGGAAAAGGAATGGCTTTATATTGGAGTAACATAAAGAATTTACATTGGATTCAAAACTTTGGCACTAGGGAGTTTAGAAGCCATACTTTGCCTACAAATTAGTTTAAGAATCAAAGCAGCAGTATCAAGTAAGCATAGTTACAACTGCTACGCTAATAAAAATTGGTAGTCTGCCATACTACGTAGAAGTTATCAAACCCTAAATTGCAAAACATTCTTTGTCCAGCACTAGTTGGCAAATCGAAGCACAAGGTTGCACTTGTTGGAAAATATTATTATTTAGATTTATTTTAATATTTGGTATTTTGGGCTTCGCCCATTAGTATTAGGGTTTTGTTTCTTTGCCTATTAGGGTTAGGTTAGTTTTTTATATATATGGTACTTTGTAACTCTAGAATATCAAGTTAGTCACAATGTAGCCTCTTAGGGTTTTGTAGCTGTTTCGGCATTCTCGTTTGTTCAATAAAATTCTTTATTATTTTATAATCTTGTTCGACACGCACTGTGATATTCAACTTGGTATCAGAGCAGGTTTGATTCTTCAGATTTAATCTGCTTGTTTGATATTCGTTTGTCTATCGCCTCCGTTATCTGTTAGGGTTCTAGTTAGGTTCGTAACAATTGTTTGTTATTGCTTTCTTTTTGGGTCTGGATTAGGTGAGTTTCGTGAAAGTTGTCCACTTTTGTTTTGGTCAATCTATGTTCGTTTTCTGTGTTGTGTTTGTCAGATCGCTGAGTATTGTTTCTGCAGAACAAAAAAAAATCTACTTACACCATACTACCACTAGTAAAAAAAACACTTTGCGTGACGTAGGTCCTTCGTCACGCAAAATCAAAAAAACGTCGCGCAAAAAATTGCTCGACGAACCTGCGTCGCGCGCAGAGCGTCGCACCAAGCCTGTGTGACGCAGGGTCGTGGGTCGCGCAAATTTGGTTTGCGCGACGCAGGACCCTACGTCACGCAAATCCACTTTGCGTGATGCACCACCTACGTCGTGCAAACACACTTGGCATGACTCACCACCTATGTCACACAAATGCACTTTGTGTGACGCACCACCTACGTCGTGCAAACCCACGTTTCGTGACGGACGACCCTACGTCACGTAAACGCACTTTGCGTGACGCACCCCCTACGTCGTGCAACCCTACTTTGCGTGACACACACCTACGTCATGCAAACCCACTTTGCGTGACCTATGGAACTTCTTCGTCACGCATTTTTTTTTTTTGACAAAGAAATTTTTTGATTTAATTTTTAATAAATATTGTAATTAAATTCTAAAAAATAAATAATAAACCAAAAAACAGTAATTAATTATAAACTATATGAAAATGTACGTACAAGATGTCCGAACAAAAAAAGAAAAAACTACAATAAGTAGTCTTCTACGTTTGATACATCAGACTATTGAGTATCAGCTGGGCGAAATGGCTGGGAGGCCGAAGGTGCTGGCACCTGGATTTGGAGACCAGACATCGCTAAGGCCTGTAGAACCATATTCATTTTGTCGTCCTAGGCCTTCACCTGGGCCATCATCTGGTCATTCTCAACCCTCAACTGCTCGTTTTGGGCCCTTATCTGCTCATTCGGGGCCTTTATCTGCTCGTCCTGGGCTATAAGCTAACCTTTTAAGGTTGTCACTTCCTCCCTCAGGTCAGTGACCTCTCCTGTGGTCGATTTGGAAGAAGCGGCACCTGTCTCACGAACTCGCGCCTTCCCCATACCCCGAACAACCTTACCATGCCGACAACCCAACTCCTGATTCAAGACCTGACTCGTGATCTGAAAACCTACACCCTCAAGTATAATGACGTCCTCGATCGGAGTCTCCGGAGGAAGTTGTGATGTTGCTTCTTGGAGAACATCATCTCTCTTTTCCACCATAGCAGCCTGTAATAATAATGAAAAAACATATAACGTTTACTAACAAAATATAAATAATATTTGAATGATTCATAAATATAAGAATAATAACAATTATATATACTTACATGAAGCTGCTTAGCAGTCTCGTCACCAAGTCGAGCATAAACGTCATTGAACAAGTCGATCTCTGGGAACTTAGAACTCTCCTGAAGAAAAAAAAAACATTAAGAAAATTTTATTAATCAATAATAAAAAATAAATTGTATAAAATTTCTAAATTAATATACTTTTACCTCACGTCGTGCCTCAAGTCTATACGAAAAAGGTAAAGAACCAAAATGGTGGAGAAGTGTCTTTGACTCCCGAGCTATCTTGCCAGCAACAGATTTCTTCTGTTAAACACACAATATACATGTTAGTGCGACTATTTGAAAGAAATTATTTTAAAAAGCTTAAAAAAATAACTAAAACAATAATGAATTATTATTAAAATACTATGTACATACCACAAATTTTGGGTCCGTAAAATGGTTGCAGAGCCATTCCCAATCCTCTGGCCGGTCCTCCAACTCAAGTGGGCAACCCTCTAGGCGAACAATCTATGGATCATCAAATTTCTTAAAATGCACATGAAGATCATGTTTCCAATTTTTGTACCGGTTTGCGAATGTCTCGTCTAAGTAGGTAATGATCTCAGGGGATATGTCCTTAAAATCAAAATTGACCTACAAATATGAAAAACAACAAAATAATAGTAAGAAATTTAATAATATTAATATAATATACTTTGGTTTATAATATTTGTAAACATAATTAAAAAAATGATAAAAGGCTAGAAATTAATATACTAACCGACAACTTGTCTTGTACCAATTTCTTCGTCTCCTCAGGAACTATTGCCCAAGTGTCCCATTGCATAGGACAACAATGACGAATAACATAACCACAGCTAGTAGCGACGGTGCTATGTTGCTGTGAGGTAGCCGCTCCACGATGTCGCGAGTAATACGCAATCTTGACCAAAGTGGCGGACAAACGTACATTATGTGCCGCTTTCAACATTCGACTAGGCCCCTTGGTGTTTTTTTTAGCTGCCCAAAAAAACTTAAATGGTGAAAACCCTAAACTTAAATTTCTACATAAAATTCTACAAAATCTCCCCTAATAGTATATCATTTCCCAAAACCTTAAAAAAAGTAAAATAACAGTAATTCACAACCCGCTACACATTTTCACAATCATAAAAATAATAGTTATAAAATGAAAAAAAATACAACGTAATGAGAATTAAAAAAAAAAAAAAACCTAGCGGGGAGCCCTCACTCTCGACTTTGGATGATGAGGAAGTGTAAACAAAAGACTCCGAATCGCGGCGGCGCCGGTGAGGCCGCCGTGCACTGAGTAACTGAATCAACACTGATGACGTCGATGATACGGGCACCTGGGACGCTATAGAAGTAGATGCAGTAAGGGGTGTAGGGTCCCCAATCAATGGAGCACTCACGCTTGGAGTAGTAGAGGCTGATGGAGGCGCATTGGTCACACTCTGACGACAAGTGATCAAGTGCGACATCTATACACTTTTTCAACCATAAAAATATAACATTAGAAATTAAGTCATTTTTAAGGCTTATTAAAAGAAGAAATTAAAAAATTGTGATCAAATTGGTGTTGGAAGATAAATTACTCAAGAACAGAAATTATCGATTCTAATACTTCCCCAAAATAGGAGCATTAGGAGGAAGAATATTTCATATCTAATTCTCTTCTATTGGTGGTGTCCTGCCAACAATTGTTCTAGAACGAAGGGATGGTGGAACATAATAGCAACTTTGCAAAATACAAGGAAATACATCTTAGAATACACAACATTTACAGACCTCATTCATCATACGAAGTTGCACTAACTATACTATGTTCCAATACACTACCTTGGAAGAAAGGATGCTGGAGGGCCTCTGTAGCTGTTGGCATCTTGGAATGGTCCCAAGAACAAAGTGACTATAGCAAAAGGAAAAGGAAAAACATGAATTCCGCAGTAGTAGACATTCTTTAAACGATTTAGCCACACATGGGCTGAGTTGAAGGGATTGTAATACTATATAGGACTCACTGTAATAAGGCTGATTGCACTGTCACTAGCTGATGGGATCAGTGAAGAAAGATCAACACTAGCAAACTGCCATATTAAAAGATACAAAACCAACTTAATATACAAGGTTGTTTTTTCAAGTATGGGAACAACATATCTCATGTTTCAACTAATACTAAAAAACAACGCAAAAAAAATACACCCCAAATTTTCATGCAGCTTTAAACTGTCTAATAAATCTCTCACATAAAATAAGATGCAGCAATGACAGCAGTCTGATAAAAGTGAGAATGTAAAAACCATTCCCCATGAGATTTCTGTACAAGTCTATGCACCTCAGAGAACAAACTAAAACGCATGAATAAAATTGAACAAAACGGTCATAAAGGGACATAAGATACTGTAAGATAACAGCACAATAAGTCATTGCTATTTCGACTACATATGTTTTTTTTATTTCATAAATTACAAGTCTAAGATACTGCAAGATAACAGCACAATAGGTCATTGCTATTTCTATTTCAAGTGTTAATATATGTATTTCGCACCCGATACCCAGTGCCTAAAAGGGCCGGACCCTTTGAGCTAATGCAGTTAAGTTGTTTTTCTTTACTAAGGTGTACATAATAATAGGAGAATAAGATTGATGTCCTAGTACCTTGTTACTGTATTTGTCCTTAACATATCAGTTTATCATCATGGAGTCCTAAAACCCCGATTTTCTTTGGGAAAATAAATTACATATGGGATTGTTGTTGAGGTCTGCTAGCTGCAAGCATGCAACTAAATCAGGGTCAGTGTGCAAAATTTGTAAAATCAATCCTGCTGTAATGTTTTTTTCATTTTCCCCTCTCTAGAATAAGGTAGATTCGACCAGATGTACGATTTCTCTACCCGAGTCGAAGTATTTTCTTATTATCAAAGGCCTAACCAGTTTCAACCAATAGCTTAGTCCTGGTATGATCAAGATTTAGGATTAAGTAAAAGAAGAGGAATATGATACTGAGATGCCATGACTCCGGTACGATGTTAGATAATTTCACATGATTCGAGTAGGTTGAATTATACTTTTTGTAGTTCTCTTCACAATGCATTGTGTCATTATGATGAAGCATGAACTAGATTATAAAGAAGTAGGGGTTGTTTATCGGTTTATGGCATTGACTGCTGCAAAACAGATTTATATTAGTGACTTTAAGTGACATGAGACTATTTAGTGATTAGAGCTTGAGAAAAGATAATCATGTTTGGATTTTTATTGATTGTTACTAACTGAAACAGACTTGGGTTATATTGAAGCCTCACTTCAAAATCTAAGTTTCTTCTCTACTAATTAATGGACTTTTGATTAGCTAAAATAGAAAGAATTGAAAGGAAAATGAGCTTCATATCAATGTGACTTTCCCGACACTATGTGCTCCCTCGATTGGCTTAGCAACACTTGCAGGGAACAACAAGCAAACAAGCAGGGAACAACAATCAGGGACAGGACCTAAAAGACCCAGAAACACTAGGAACTTACCTTCATCCAGAACAGGACCTAAAAGACCCAGAAACACCATTTTCCAGAAAACCAAACAAGCAGGGAACAACAATTGGACCTGCAAAGTCAACCAAAATACAAAAATATGAATAAAATTATTCCAAATCGTGAAAAATATAAACAAAAACCTAAATCCATATAATCAGCATATACACACCAACATCAAAGATCCAGAACGCGCATTTGATATTGAAACAAGAAAAAGAGCTGAGCAACAGAATTTAAAGAGAACTAGATACAATTAGCGAAATGTAGCAAATAATTACCAACTAAACTAAGATTAAGCAAATAAAGCTTCAATTTTTAGGTTTAAAGAGGAAGTGGGGGGCTCGAAGGCTTTTGATTTTGTGGAGTGAGAGTGAATTTTGGACTGGTCAGAAGAACCCTAGATTTGGGGATCAGAGAAGGCTTTACCTTTTATCTGCCATGTGATGTGAAACCGGAAGATGTGATCGAGAGGGAAGAGAGAGATTTGTTTGCAGATGGACTTTTGATTTGGGGATTAGAAGGGAAGGGTTTGATTTTGCAGAGGGGCAAGGGAAATTTGTTTAGCAGATGGACGAGAGACCGAGTGGAATAAGAGGGAATTGACGTTTTGTCCAATAATATATTTGATTTGGGAAAATTGAAAAAAAAAAGCGCCTATTATTTAGAATCGAACCGCCAAAATTTTAACACTTTGTGTGACGGAGGTATATATTATGACGTTGTACAAACATGCTTTGCGTGACTCATTTGTTGGTGCGTCGCGCAAAGTATGTTTATATTTAAAAGAATATTATTATAGAAAATCTGACTTTACTCCTTTTAAATTCTTTTTTTTTTTACATAAAACACAATAATATATATATTTCTAACAAAAACTTGATTGGAACTACAGTAATAAATTTAAAGCTAGTTAATAAATATTTATATCATTCAATTTCTTAAGTGTTATAACAAAATAAATAAACCCAAACACTATAATTAAACTCTACAATCACTCTTTGTTTATCCTACGTTCATTCTAGCTAAAACCCTAATAGCTCTCATAGAGAAAAATAAGATTTTTTTATTGATGGATGGTGATTTTGAAGTTTTGAATCCTCCAACCAAGGAGAGAAAGAAGAAGGGAGTTCAGGTTATATTAATTCGCTTTCTGTTGGAGATGGTAAAAGGCAATGCTTTATAGGAAATGGGGACATTGGAGTTTAGGTTGTAAATCATGTGGACTGTGTTTTGAGAGAGGGATAGTGTCAGGGACTCCAAAAATGGCCTAATTTCTATGCCATAAGAAACATAATGACATGTGATTTATGCAACCATTTGCTAGCTAGGTACCTAATATGACCAGAAAATTGACTCATAAGCTAGATGTTTGAAAGAATGCATTTTCTACATAGGAGGCTTGGTAGGATAAATTACAAGATGTATTGAATTGTTTCACTTCTAATAACTCAATACTTGGCCATTTTCCATACTAGTTCCATACAGATTAATAAACAACTTTAAAAAGAAATTTGATTTGGCCGCCTCCTCAGTCCAACTCTTTCTCAAGTCAATTACTCCAACCTTGATTACGGATTAGTAAACATGCTATTAACGTATTATATATTGCTAATCTTTAGGAATTAGAACCACGTACAACATTGAATATTTCGGAGATGCTTCTCCTTCGTGTGTTACAAGCAGCACTTGGTCTATAACCGTGGACCAATGAAAAAATACACTATTCTTCGAAGGTGCTAATCACCAACTGGTTTAATACAAAGAAAATGAAATTAGTCTCATGGATCGGAGCTACAGTAGAACCTTGAATTGCAAAGCTTTGCTGACATTCAGAACATGCTTCCTTCTGCAATGCTGCAATGCGCAATCAATCATGGATAAAACCACATCTGGCAATGGATTGAAAATGTCATAATGCAGGCGCACCGTTTATCTATTTTTCTAAAAAACGGTACCAGCTTTGCAACAAACAGAATGGTTACAGCAGATACGCTTGAAAACAAGAAAAAAGTTCCTGAAACCGAAAAATAATATCAAATGTGTAAGAGCCTAAGAGGGAGTTTTGCTCAAATCCAGACAGAAATAGGAAGCAAAAGTTTTGTGACGTTACCTGCGGAGCTCCAATACTATCTGAAAATCCTGTCATAAGCCATAGATTTACTTCGTTTATCATCTGTTTTCATTTGGAAATTATTAGATACACAAAAGAAGCTTGCAAAGAAGGCTTTTTGACATACCAGCTGAAATGAATATAGTACTTGCATAGAAGGCAATGCCATTTACAAATTATGAAAGATAATAAAAAGAAAGGGGGCATGTCATAGCAGAGATTAGCTTAGAAGCTCACAATGAGGGAATAAGCGTATCTCCTTTGAAATAAGTCAAGAATTCTTGCTTCTGAAAGCCGTTTCAAAGTTTCTGTATAATCCTATATAAGAGAAACAAACATATGTCAGTCCTTTTTCCATGCTACTATCTTGACAGTAAATATATACAGCAATACTTGAAATATATGTTGTTTCTAGTTAAGTCAAAACAAAAGAGATGTAATTCAAAAGTAAAAACTTACTCTAATCTCAGTTAGTTCTTGAGATGTACTGAAATTATCCCCCCTAAGGCGCTGAAGAGCGGCTTCACACTCTTTCTATTTACCAATCTTTAATTGAAAATGGTCTCACAAGCAGAACACGTCAAAGGATCCTTAACTTTTCCATAATTGACTCACCAGCCATCTAGGAGACTTTGAAATGAAGAAGAGACCTAAAATCTGTATAACACACGGAATAGTCCCTGAAATTTAGACGAAAGAAACCTCTGTCACATTTTTCAGATTATGTTTCTCCCAGATGTCATTTTCAATTCTACTGCAAGTACAGTTTGTGGTAATTCTATATTACAACATAGAGGAAGAGAAAGCTACCGAAGAGAGCCAAAGCTCGGCAGTTCAAAAAAGCCCCAAAAAGATATGTCAGCGACACACCACAACATTTCATCAACTGTAAAATCAGTGGTGACTGATGAGTAGGTGAACAAACAATCAGCTGGTTTCCAATTTTTTTAACTTTACCTGATGAACAGTTGTAAATCCTCCCCGCAGATTCTTCAGCGTTATTTCTGCTATGTATATAGGCACCTATTTGTTATCAAATCATAAACAATTTTACGCAGAACTTCAACAAAAATCTTACATGAGTTCTGTATGCAGTTGCAATCCTTTCAAAAACTACCACATAAGAAAGAAGCCCCATTCCACATCCGACCAACAGTCTTCCAAGTTCCGCCCACCAAGCAACCTTTTGAGAAGAACATAACTTAAAAAACATGAGCTGAACAAAAAGTTCCAATCTTTCAAATATAAAGAACAAGTAAAGAGAGATGACCGAAATGATGCAAAACCTTAGAGAAAGCTATTGCTAGCCATCCCAAAACGCAGAATATCTCGAAAAATGCCATTGCCTGCTTCATCAAAACAAACCCGAATCATCAAGCTAAATTGAAGAGATTAGTGTTGAACAAAAAAAAAATAACACAAAAAAAAATAAAGCCGGATGGTCAGGCACAAATTCAAATTTTGTAGAAATCGAGTTTGGTATAATGTTTGTATCTTGTATATTGATTCATGAAGGACAAGTACAAGGGAAGACTCTTTATATAGAGAATGAGCAAGGTAGCAGCTAGAAACAATACAACATATAGCTGGCAACCACTAACCGGAAGAAACATTAGTTAATCAAACTAAACTAGATACAAAAACCTAGGAGGATAGGAAAACCATAAAGATGGAGAAGTATGTATGGAGCAGCTGAGCAAGAAATGGGAGAGATGGCACTGCCAGAGAGCAGTGGCGATACCAGCTCCGAGAGAATCAAGGGAGGACAGTGGCGGCTGCAACTTACATGAGAGAAGATGAAGTTGCAGCTGCAACTTGTACCTTGACTTGACAGAAGCTTCCTTTCAACATGCCCCCTCAAGCTGGATCGAGAGGATTGATCGATCCAAGCTTGTCTAACAACCTTTGAAACTGAGTAGCCTCTAGGGTCTTTGTGAATAAATCTGCCAGCTGGTCATGGCTTCGAGTGAAGACAGTTTCAATTACTTTGGCTTGCACTTGAGCACGGATGAAATGACAATCTACTTCAATATGTTTGGTCCTTTCGTGAAACACCGGATTCGATGCAATATGCATGGCAGCTTGATTATCACAGTGTAAGTACATTGGTTTGGAACTTGAGAAACCAAGATCTGCAAGGAGACTCCTTAGCCAAATCAGTTCACAAGCAGTTGAAGCCATCGCACGGTATTCAGCTTCAGCACTTGACCTAGCAATCATGGCTTGTTTTTTGCTTTTCCAAGTGACAAGGTTACCCCCAACGAAGGTGCAAAAACCTGTTGTAGATTTTCTATCAAGGGCATTGCCTGCCCAGTCAACATCCGTGTAGCCAGTGATGTTTGTTGAGCCATTTTTCTTCATGAGGATGCCCCTTCCTACTGAGCCCTTGAGGTACCTGAGAAGCCTTTTTACCATTTCCCAGTGAAGAGAGGTAGGGGAATGCATGAATTGACTAATAAGACTTACAGCATACGTGATGTCGGGCCTGGTAATGGTGAGGTAGATTAGCTTCCTAACTAATCTTTGGTAAGTGTGAAGATTAGTGATTGTTTCTCCCTCAGTGTCCATTCTAAGCTTACTGACCAATGGAGTATGAGCAGGTTTAGAATCCATCATTTTTGCCTCATCAAGTAAATCAAGGACATATTTCCTTTGATTTAAGAACAATCCCTTGTGTGAAGTGGCCATCTCGATCCCAAGGAAATACTTGAGGACTCCCAAATCCTTGATTGCAAATTCTTTGTGAAGAGATTTCTTTAGAGCATTTAGTTCATCCATATTGTCTCCCGTGATAATTAAATCATCAACATATATGAGAACCACTAGCTTACCAACTGAGCTTGTTCTTACAAATAAAGAGGAGTCTGCATGACTTCTCTTGAACCCTGCGGCCTCCAACACTGAACTTAGTTTGGAATACCATGCACGAGGGGACTGTTTGAGTCCGTAGATGGCTTTGTGAAGTCTGCAGACCAAGTTAGGTTCATTCTCTTGAGGATGCCCTGGGGGTAGCCTCATGTACACCTCTTCTTCAAGATCACCGTGAAGAAAGGCATTCTTCACATCCATTTGGAACAAGGGCCAATCACAGTTAATAGCAACAGATAGAAGAACTCTCACAGTGTTCATTTTAGCAACTGGAGCAAATGTCTCCTTGTAGTCGAGGCCATATGTTTGAGTGAATCCCCTAGCAATGAGTCTGGCCTTGTGTCTTTCAACTTCACCATCGGAGTGAAACTTTGTTTTGTAGATCCACCTGCTCCCCACAATTTTCTTCCCTTTGGGAAGTTCAACAATACTCCAAGTGTGATTATTCTCCAAGGCCTTAAGTTCTTCATGCATCGCTTTTTGCCAAACCGGATTGTTGCTGGCTTCTATGGAAGCTTTTAGGTTCGACTTCATTGGACAGTCGACTGAGGAACAAGGTATGAGAGGGGGACATTTTCTTGTAAGTAATGGCTTGAGAAATGGGGTGGCGTGCTGTATAGGCAACATATTCTTGAAACCTTACAGGAGGTTGTCTGTCTCTGGGATGATTCCTCCTCGGAGCCACTACTTCTTGGAGTTGGTTAGGGAATTCAGGAGTGTCTTCACAACTCACACGATTGTCTGTGTGATTGATAGGAGGCAGCTGAATGCTACCTTCAGGGATTTCTGCTAGAGTAGGTAAGGGAATCGTATCCAAGAACTGATCTCCCTGTGAAGTAGCCTCACAATCTTTTGTGAAATACGGAACAAACTCATCAAATCGCACATCCCTAGACACCATGATTTTTCGAGTGTCAGGATTGTAACACTTGTAGCCCTTCTGGGAGTTTGAGTATCCCATGAAAACACACTTAGTAGCCCTTGGTTCCAGTTTATCACGATGGACAGCTTGAATGTGGACAAAACAAATGCATCCAAAGGTTCTAAGATGTGCAACATTAACAGGTTTTCCTTGAAGAATCTCATATGGTGCTCTAGATTTTAGAATGCGACTAGGTAACCTGTTAATGATGTATGTAGCAGTGAGGATACCTTGGGACCAAAACACTTTAGGCACATTCATTTGGAACATCAAGGATCTGGTTTTCTCCAACAAGTCCCTATTTTTCCTCTCGGCTACCCCATTCTGTTGAGGTGTGCCTACACAGCTTGTTTGATGCATAATTCCATGCGTGGTTAAGAAAGATGACATGATATTAGAAGTATACTCAGTGCCATTATCAGATCTAAGAGTACGAATCTTGGAGGAATAATGAGTTTCAACAATATTGTGAAATTTTTTAAAGGCATCAAACACTTCACTTTTAAACTTTAATAGATACAACCAAGTGTTTCTGGAGTAGTCATCTACAAAGGAGACATAATACCTATAACCATCAAAGGATTCTACCCTCGAGGGACCCCAGATATCAGAGTGAACAATCTCAAAAATGTTTTTTGTTCTATACTCAGAAGGGACAAAAGGAAGTCTAGTTGCCTTAGAGAGTTGACATGTCTCACATTCAAGTGAGTCTTTACACAGCTTGGGAAACAAAACAGACAGCACTTGTTCAGAAGGATGAGCTAATCTTTGATGCCACAGCTTGTGTTCTTGGCTGAAACTCAGAAAGGCAAAATTTTCTTTGGGAATGTTGTAATTTTTTGACAGGTAGTACAGGCCATTTATGTTGACTCCTTCACCAATCTTCCTCGAGGTGATTCGGTCCTGAAAACAAACATTATAGGATGAAAAAATAGCAAGACAATCTAGGGTTTTAGTGATTTGTCCAACGGATAGAAGTTGAAACGAGAATGAAGGGACATAAAGGAAGACTCAATTCTTTCACTTAACAACTTCACTTTCCCTTTTCCTAGAATAGATTCCCCCTTACCACTTGCCACAGACACATAGCTAGGGTTATCTAGCTGAGTATACTTATGTAAACTGGAAGGTTTATTGGTCATGTGATCAGTGGCACATGAGTCAATAATCCAAACATCATGTGAAACACCTATATTTAGAGCTGTGGAGATGGCACTTATTATACCTGAAATGTCTTCTAAATCTGCCAGAAAACCAACAAATTTTCCGAGTAAGGCAGTGGGGTTATTTGAAGCTTGACTCCCACTCTCAGTGATTCCCTTCTTCATTTGTAGATAAGCCGCAAAATCATTTAGTAATTCAACAGGAATGGAAGTGAATTTTACCAGATCATCAGAGGTAGTGCAAGTTGCTTGATAAGCTTTTGGTGCATGGATTTGTGGTTGATGCGTCGTGTTTCTCCCATCTCTGAATGACCTATTTTCAAACTTAGGTTTTAATTTAGGATGTAGGATCCAACACTTTTCTCTCAAATGGCCACCACCATTGCAGTAAGTGCACTTCCAGTCTGACCTTCTTCCTTTGAACTGCTTGTCTCCAGCTGGCTTGTGGTTGACAGTAAATGCCCTAGCATCAGTGTTTGGCTTGATTTCCATACTCATCACTTTTCTACGAGTCTCTTCCCTCTGCACGGTTTGACACACATTTGCAAAGGAAGGTAACTCAGGAGTCATCAGAAGATGACTTCGAAGATCTTCATAGTCTGGTCCCAAACTAGCCAGGATGTGGAACACTTTATCTTCATCTGCTCTCTTCCGAAGCACAGCGGAATCAGTGGTATGCGGACGATATAATTCAAGTTCATTCCACATACTTTTCACGCTCCCAAGATGTTGAACGAAAGTTTGGTCACCTTGCTTTAAACTGGCAAGGTTCCTTTTTAGTTGGAACACTCTGGCAGCGTTGTTTTGGCTTCCATACATATCCTTCACAGCTTCCCAGAGAACATACGAGGATTCTGAGTAACTGAAGAGTTCAGACAACTTGGGCTCCATGGAGTTGAGTATCCATGACATGACCAGTTGGTCATTGCATAACCATCCATCGTAGGATGTGGAGGTTGGTTGAGGTGGAGTGATGCTGCCATTGATGTACCCTAACTTGGACCTCCCTCCTAGGGCAAGCGAGACAGCACGGGACCAAGGTAAGTAGTTGAATTCATTCAGCAGTACCGAGCATAACCTTTGGTTAGGATTGATCTCTCCATGGATGATGGAAGATGTTGAGGTAGAAGAACTCGTGGCCTCCAAGATTATGGGGGTTTCTTCTGCCATTTTTTGAAGAGAGAAGAAGAAACAAAAAATATGGAAGAGGGCTCAGAGAAGGACCAATTATGGTTCCTGCTCTCATACCATGTAGAAATCGAGTTTGGTATAATGTTTGTATCTTGTATATTGATTCATGAAGGACAAGTACAAGGGAACACTCTTTATATAGAGAATGAGCAAGGTAGCAGCTAGAAACAATATAACATATAGCTGGCAACCACTAACCGGAAGAAACATTAGTTAATCAAACTAAACTGGATACAAAAACCTAGGAGGATAGGAAAACCATAAAGATGGAGAAGTATGTATGGAGCAGCTGAGCAAGAAATGGGAGGGATGGCACTGCCAGAGAGCAGTGGCGATACCAGCTCTGAGAGAATTAATGGAGGACAGTGGCGGCTGCAACTTACATGAGAGAAGATGAAGTTGCAGCTGCAACTTGTACCTTGACTTGACAGAAGCTTCCTTTCAACAAATTTCCAACATATGCAACCAAGGGAAAAGAAGTTGTTCTATTTGTCTTTCACTACTCACGGGTACAAGAATCTAAAGCAAAGGAGGAATTCAAAATTCAAGAGGGCCTTCCCAAAGTCTTTCACATGAAGAAAAAGAAGAAGCAAAGTTTGTTTTGATTTCAAGTTCCCAGAGTCTTTCACGTGAAAGAGAGGAAGAAAACAAAGTTAAAGCAAAGTCAAAGACAAAAGCAGAGTCACATGGTCCTCTGTCAAAGAAAGCAAAATTAAAGCCAACAAAAGAAATGCATATGTCAAAGAATGCCTCCACAAGTCAAAGACAAGGGTATTCACGTGGCCCAAAGTTTAAGAAAGCACAAGAAATGCATATGTCAAGTATAGATGTGGACACCATGCTTAGAAGAAAGGAAAAATGATTGACTCATGCTTGGAAGAATACAAATAAAACAAAGTTAAAGCAAGCATATATGTGGACACCATTTTTCACCAAGTATTGGGTCAAATATTGACCATTCGTCAACACCATTTCTCTGCCCCGTGAAATTAACATGAAGATTAGACAAAAGAGGGTGTTCAAAGTGCCTTCATATTGCGCAAGAGATTAATATGAAAATATAGCAGAACAAAATATAATATGGCAAGTACTACGAGTTACTACAAATCTCAGGTTGTAACTCTCACCTCTGGAGCCATGAATTGGCACTTGTCCAACAAACCAAATCGAAGAGAAGCTGTTGCCTGGGACGCCTACACGGAAGAATTGATAAATTCATTACAGTTCAGAGCTTCAAACCCATTCCAAAGTCAAAACCAGAGAATAGAAAACAAAAATGGGGTAACCTGCTTGATCTCTTCTTCGTTTTGGAATTTTGAGTCCACAAAGGAAGCACACAAGCACAAGAACAGGGTAGCAAGAAAAAGGGGTCTCGTGACCTACAAAATAAAACCCACTGCGATTTAGAAGGAAAAATGTGTAAGTTGAAGAAATTCAAAAGGAGTTTGAACTCCACCAATCTTACCCATCGTTTTGGAATCAACGGCTGACAAAAGAATTCCAAAACATTACGGTTGCTTCTGGGGGAAGGCCACTTGGATTTAGAGTCGGGGAAAAAGAGGACTTATGGAGGGAATAAGCAATAGAGGGGGATGAATAAAGATCACGAAGAGAACAAAGAAAAATGGAGTAAAGGGTATAAGACTGCGCTCTGCCGCTCAAGCGGGTATAAGACTGTGCTCTGCCGCTCAAACGGCAGTCTTTGCCACATGCAAACCAAAACCTGCCAGCCCCATCGTATCCAACAGAAACTAAAACCTGCAGAACCCAAATTATATAGATCAAAATCCACTTTTAACATGGTGACAATTAATACGAACCGCCTAGATCTTTTTTATGCAAAAACAAAATGAGTTACATAATGCCAGTCATGTGTAAAGATTCAGCCAATTGATAGTAGCTGTGTGCATATAGAAAGTTTAAGAACTTATGACACACTATGTAGTATTGGATGTATCAAAGGAACCAAGTGTCCCGGTGGAAAAAATCTCATTTGCCAATTAGAATACAAGGACAAGCTGAATCTTCTATTAAGTCCTTCAAGCATGGGAGCATTATCAACTAGGTGTAATGTGATGATGAATATTAACATTAAGCTGAATCTTCTGCCTCACTATCACTTTGTCGACCTGGTGTAGACAATGTGAAGAGTCCTCATTCATTAAGAACCCTCACCAGTGCAATCATATGAGAACTAGCTAACAAAGATAATTAAGGTGTTTCCTGTTATGGCTTTAAACATGAATTTCAAAGAATCGGAAAAGGGGTAGAAGGAGAGTTTCATACCATTACATCACCAATTATGTGAGAAGCGTTGTTAAACCCTCAGCATCCTTCTTTTTCATTTGCAAGTTTATATTAATCCTCATCCGAACTACAATAATAACTCTCGTTATCCTCACTACTATCATTTCCGAATTCCCATTCGTCCTCATCTTCATTTGCCTCTTCCGGTGCATCGTATTGAGGCAGATCGCCAAGGTCAATTGATATTTCGAATTCGGGAACTCCAGGTATGTCAAACGGTTCTTGGACAATATTAGTATCCCAGAGTGTTTCTTCACCAATTTCTATCGAAGATGATAACTGTTGGTCAGCGATGTTGTCGTCGTTGTCTTCATGATCTAGTTCTGGAATATCATATAGCCCTCTTTGATCAATCTTCTGAACAACTTTCCAACCATTGCCGGCTTTAGGGTCATCTAGATAGAATATTTATTTCGCCATAGTTGCCAAAATGTATAGGTCTTCATCGTACCAATGTCTGGTAGTGTTTACTGATAGTAAACCATGGTCTCGCTTAACACTCGTTCGGTTATGTGGGTTTGTATCAATCCAAAGACACTTAAACAATATCACTTAACACCTGTCTTTGTAAAGCAATTGTACTACACTAGTTAGTTTGCCATAAAATCAATGTCTTCACTGTCGCCCGCACCCGGAACCTGGACACCACTATTTTGAGTAGACTTGTCATCACGTGTTGCCCCCAAGAACTTGATCCCGTTGACATGACAACCAGAGAACAATTCAACGTGAAGCGGTCCTCTTGCCAAGTTATATAATTCTTCATCGTAAGAGGGTGAATTCAATTCCTTCAATTTGTTCATCTAATATAACATATACAAAAAGTTAACTTGTTAGTGTAACCAAATTTAAAGATGGGCATGAACAAGTTGGAAAATATGCTCAATTCAAACCACATACAACTTACACGTGTGTGAAACCACGAAGGAAACAAGTCATGATGCTTTTTGGCATATAAATGTGAAGAATGTTCCCGCTTCATCAATTGTTCATGCTCTTCAAGGTATGGCAAAGCCTCGTCACAATTGTTGAGTATGAACAAATGCGCTACCTCTATGTCCTTTTTGGTAAACGATTCGCCTTTTACAGGATCGCCGAATGGTCACGCAATTTGGGCAAAAACAGATAGTTTTTCTTTTCTAACACCACCGTCATTATTGCGTTGAGGACGATTGAATGCTGTCTCAACATCTTGAAGATACATTGCACAAAAATTAAGTGACTCATATGCGACCTATGCCTCCACAAGTGATCCTTCGGACTTTGCCTTGTTTCAGACACACTTTTTCAACTCACCAAGATATCTGCACAAATAAAACGTATGCTACAAATTGTTCAAAGCATTCGTTGATCATGAATTTGTTATATATAGACGCTTAATTAAGTACCTTTCTATTAGATACATCCATCGGTAATTGACTGGTCCGGCAAGCAATGCCTCATCTGGCAAGTGAATCATCACGTAAATCATACTTGTAAAGAAAGCTGGAGGAAATATTTGTTCGAACTTGCATAAGACGTTCACAATGTCGTCCTGCAATTGTTTAACATCCGACTTCCACAAACACCTTGCAGTCAACTGCGAAAAAAATCTTGACAACAACACGATTGGTTTAACCACATCAAAAGGCAATAAGTGTCGAATACCAACTGGTAGAAGGTGTTGGAGTAGCACATGACAATCATGACTTTTCATGTTTGAAAATTTACACCCCCTCACATTCACGCAACGTGAGATATTAGAAGCATACCCATCTGGAAACTTTATAGAAGAAATAAAGTTGAAAAACTCTTTCTTCCCATTCGGATTAACTGTAAAAAAAGGATGGCCTTTCTTCAATGTACCACCAACTTTCTTCATCCACAAGGATGACCTAATGCCCATTCGTTGCAAATCGAGGCGAGCTTTGATCGTGTCTTTCGTTTTTCCTTCAATGTCTAGAATTGTCCCGACCAAAGTATCAAACACATTTTTCTCAATATGCATAACATCGAGGTTGTGTCTCAATTTTAACTTTGACCAGTACGGGAGCTCAAATAACATACTCTTGTGCGTCCACTTTAGATGAGTAGTTGATCTGGGCTTACTAACCCCTTTGCCGAAATGACCAAATTCCAAACTGTTTAACTAATCCAAAATCTCATCTCCGGACCATTCTCTTGGTCTTGGCCGAGTCTCTTTTGTGCCATGGAAGTCTTTATCGTTCTGACGCCACTCATTGTCCCAAGGGAGCCATCTACAATGACCAAGATAACAAACTTTTTTCGCATGCCAAGAGGATGTTACGTTCTCCCTGCATATTGGATATGCCAAATAACATTTAGTCATCCACCCAGATACCATTGCATACGCGGAAAAATCGTTTACTGTCCACATCATTGCTACTCGCATGGTGAACATTTAGCCAGTATACTTATCGTATGTACAAACACCGTTTTCCCATAAATCTTTTAGCTCATCTACCAACGGCCATAAATAAACATCAATGGACTTTACTGGATCTTCAGTAATTAATAGAGTCAACATCATGTATTCTTTTTTCATGCACTTCCAAGGTGGCAGATTATAAGGAAACACGACGACCGGCCAAGTGTTGTGGATTTGTTTTAGAACCCCGAACGGATTAAATCCGTCGGTGGCAAGTCCCAATCTAACATTTCGCGGGTCAACTGCAAAATCAGGGTACATCTGATCGAATTCTTTCCATGCCTCTCCGTCTGCAGGATGCCTCATAACATCGTCATTTACCCGTCCTTCTTTATGCCATCTCATATCGGTTGTTGTCTGCATCGACATGTACAATCGCTGCAACCTAGGCTTCAATGGAAGATAACGCATTACTTTTTTGTGGAATCTTGGTCTTTCTATTTTGTGATGTCATTTTAAACCTCGGCTCATTGCATACAGGGCATTTATCCAACTGTATGTTCTCCTTATAGAACAATATACAATTATTTACACATGCGTGAATTTTTTCATACTCCAATCCGAGACCCTTCAACACTTTTTGGGCACTTTTATGATCTTCAGGTAAACAATTGTCCTTTGGAAGCATCCTCTTGATAACTCCCAAAAAGCAATCAAAACACTTGTTTGACAAATGAAACTTGATCTTGCCATGCATCAACTCCACAATTGCCGTGAGCACCGAAAAGTTCTCGCAACCTGGATATAATTCTTGCTTGGCATTTTGCAATAGTTTTTCATAGTTTTTGAATGCCTCACTGTCCATGGTTGGACGACCGTCATCTCTCCCTTCCTGATTGGTGTTGGTCGAGGTATATGGATAAACATCATTTAGAATATCCATAACTTGTTCATTAGGATCCACATTAGATTCAATAGTCTCCAATCGTGTCACGTATGAACACGAAGCTTGGTCTAATCGTTCTCCATGATGATACCAAGTAGTATAGGTCTTCATCATCCCATTTCTTACTAAATGAAATTGAACATTTTCGAATGTCTCTCTCATTGAGTTATTACACCTCCTACACGGACATCGGATATGAGTTGAACCTAGGTTGTGTCTAGTTGCGAATTTAATGAACTCATCCATTCCATCCAAGTACTCAATAGCACATCTATTATGAATATGTATCCACTGTTTATCCATTTTGTCTGCAATCCCAATAAAAGTACAAGAATTACAACAACTTCAACTATTGTCTTGTCACCTTATTCCTCCGGTAAGGGCCTATCCCATTTAGGAATGCATAGTAATGTGCCGTAATTTACGATTCCAATGGATTAAATTTCGACGTGGAAAAATTTCGGCAGCATCTCCTTATAGTTCTTCAAGTGCACATCGTAGATACAAAATATCCACTGTGTACTCGAAGAACATCAGGAAATGTTACCAAAATTTCCACTATCGAAACCTAATCCGTGAACCGCAAACTACAACACATAACTATACATTCCCAAACTGTCCAAAAAATGGGACAATTCAAGAATTAATTGGACTGCAGTCATGCTTTTGCATCCATGCACGAAATCCAACTAATTCTCAAACGGGAAACTAAGCTTTTCTTAAAAAAAGTGTACGAAGTTAAGTAGTATTAACTTTGTACAACACAAAACAATTTTGTACTTGATGTACAAAAATATGTGCATACAAATAAATTAAATCACAATAATTAGTGAACCTAAATAAAATAGATACAAAATATTAATACTTCTAAACTATAATGTTGATGGCCTTAGTTTTTATTTGTTTATACTAATTATATCATAGAATATACATATTCTCGTTAGTTACACTCGAGTTATTTTGATGGTGAGATAAATGTACTTTTAGAATATGAACACAAGTGTACGCTTATTTTGGCTAGATATTGGTTTCAAAAAATCTTATTGAAAGATGTTTTGGTTGTCTTCAAGTTTACAAAGGACTTACACTGAAAATGAATCCTGAATTACTTACTTGTATTAAAATTGGAAGACGATATTGATTTTCTACAAGGATTTAATAAGAGAATCGTAACCATTGTTTATCTACATAAGTATGGCATATGCTCACAAAAATCAACCCGCTCATTATTGAACTAAAACCTATTGTCTTAGCATTGACAATTTAATAGTGATGATAAGATTAGCTTTGAAGATCATGGCTTTTGTAGGTTTTCTATATAATCCCTAATTACCTTTGGTGCATTGGGTTTACCCTCAGTTCAACCGTATAGCACAAATTAAGGAAATTTCAAGGGGAAACCAACATTTCTTACAATTTCTTTTGTGTAAATATATAAGTTAACCTCAATAAAGTATTCAAATACTAATTCCAAATGAAGCCCAAACAAGTCTTCAAAAATATATCTACATTCTCACTCCTTTTAATAGGTAAAATTAATAAAGATTACTTCAAAATTCAATCTCACAAAACTCCACCATCACCAAAAAAAGGCATAGCAAGTAGGCAAAGGTACATATACAAAAATTCTGTATGCAATATGAAAAAAATGCCTTCAAATTCATTCTTCAATGATAATGGTATACAAAAATCCTGTACAAAACAAATTTAGTAGTTTTAGTTTGAATTCTCAATTCAAAGTTACATGTACAAAATCAAATTGCTTACCGGAGAGGAATAGATTGAGGAAGGGATAGGATTGGAGAAGGTTTTGGAGAGAGATGGGGGAGGAAGAAGGGAAGTAGCTGCTGCAACTAGTTTGCAGTGTCTACCTCCCTACCTGATTCAGTAAAGTAAAAAAAAAAAGTCGTTGACTTTGCGTGACGCAGGTGTACCTACGTCACGCAAAACAGCTTTGCGTGACGTAGGTACAGTTGCGTCACGCAAAATAGTTTTGCATGACACAACCTGTGTCGCGCAAAGCTATTTTGCGTGACACCACTGCACCTACGTCACGCAAAGTTGTTTTACGTGACGTAGGTACACCTGTGTCACACAAAGTCAACAGAAAAACGGTAAAACATTCTTACATTGGCCCCAAAATATTGCGTGACGAAGACACACGTCACGCAAATGGCCTTTGCGTGATGTAGGTGTACCTTCATCGCGTTTATCTTCGTCACGCAAAGTGATGTCACACAAAAGCCTTTTGCGCGACGTTTTGTGTTCAGCGTCACGCAAACATACTTTGCGCGACAAATTTTTCGACATCGCGCAAGTTTCCGTCATGCAAACATGTTTTTCTACTAGTGTACTGCACTCTCTCGCCTCTACTGCAATCTCTTCCACCTTAAAGCTGAGATCCCATTGGCACATTTAAACCAACATCGTAATAGCAATTCACACCACCAACCCCACCATCGCTTTGAACCATGAACCCGCTGCAAAATCATGCAACTAACCTGCATTTGCATCGCTGTCGGAACCCGCACCCTTTGAATTTGCATCTTCATACCTGCATCTGTCTGCATCTAAACTTTTTTTTTGTGTTGCCATCCTAGGAAAGAAGTAAAAAAAGTAGAAAACAAGAAAGAAAAAAAAACAGGGGTTTGGAGCCCATGATATGTTGGGCTGTTATGATGTGTTTGAAGGCCGTTTTGTTGGGCTTGTTGATTGAAGCTACTGTTGAGCCTTTTGTTTGGCTTGTATTGGGAAGTCTGTTGTTGCCCACTACAACGATCTCTCGAGTGCTTGGATTGGTGACCACTCGAATGACGTTGTGGACAGAGTAAATTGAATTTTTTTTATTTGTTTGTTTGGAAGTAGGAATTTGCATTGGCATTGGCATTGGAATTGGCACTTGCATTGGAATTTGGAATCTTGCACTTGCACCAATGGAATTTCGTATTGGAATTGGCATCGGAAATTAGCATAACAAGCTTGCATCCACATCGTATGTCGGAAAACTCATGTCGTGTACCACCATGAGTTTGACAGAGGGTGTTGGAAAATATTATTATTTATATTCATTTAATGTTTGGTATTTTGGGCTTAGCCCGTTAGTATTAGGGTTTTGTTTCCTTACCTATTAGGGTTAGGTTAGTTTTCTATATATATGGTACTTTGTAACTCTAAAATATCAAGTTAGTCACATTGTAGCCTCTTAGGGTTTTGTAGCCATTTCGGCATTCTTGTTTGTTAAAAAAAAAATGAATCGTTCTATAGTCCTCCCTCATTGATTGGCAAGAGAAAACAATGATGTGCTTCTCAAACATAGATTGAAGATATTTGTGACCTAAAGTTTTATGCTCCAACAATGAGATAAACTTGAATTTTCTGTCTACTCTAGAGATGGTCCAGTTACCGCTATGCCTTTTTATGCGACAAGCCCAAATCAATAGACACACATAATAAACACATAGGAATTGGCTCGATAATGTAGATCCGTGGAGAATCATCTCTATAAGTTTTCTTTGACGGTTTGTTTTTTAACCCACTTAAGTTGAACTTAAGTCTTAACTTGAATCATGTTACAATGCCAGATTGATTTTGGGTTGACCTTTTCACCAATCAATCTTAACTTGCTCCACTTGCATCTTGACACCTGCATAACATATGGCGGTCGTGGGATTTTATAAAAAAAAATTAAAAATTTTTTTTTTTTAAAACTTTAATCCTTCAAGAATTAAAATTTAAAATAAATTTGGTGTTAGATTACATATTGATTATAATCTATTAATATGTACTTAATTCAAAATAATTAATGAGCATTTTATTTAATGTCTCCCCATTAAAGATTTAAATTTATTAATACACAAATTTTAATTTATTTTTTGACAAAAAAAGAGTTTTTTTTTATTTATTAATTTTATTTTACATTCTTCAAACTTGAAACACTCAATTAATGTACCCAAATGTTAGTACCGAAATGTATTATGTTAAACTATTGTACTTAAATGTTAGTACCGAAATATATGCACCGAAATGTATTACATTAAATTTATGTACCTAAATGTGTGTGCCGAAATGTATTATATTAAATTAATGTACATAAATGTTTGTATCGAAATGTATTATAATAAATTTAATGTACCTAAATGAAGAAGACAAAGTACATCAAAATATATTGTATAACAAAAATTAGTTTATCTAAATGTTTACAACAAAATATATTATGATAAATGAAATGAAAATGAAATAAAATTAATACATTAAAAATTAGGAAGAAAAAGAAAATTAATTAATAAATAAAAATATAATTAATAAATGAGGTTATTAATATATCAAGGGACTAAAATTACATTTTTATCTTACTCATGGTTTTAATCTAAAAGTCATCTTTGCCAAGGATTAAAATGAAATTTTCTAAATTAAAAAAAAAACCTCAATTTATTTGGAAGTGGAACTGTGATCAATATAAGTCGTATTTAATTTTGTCATTTCTCCATTGTAGGATTCTTATGTTCTCTAACATGTCTCTTCACATGTGACCATTAAATAGTGAGCCACATGTGCAGCCAATGCTACTATCCACACCAATACTTTCTTAGTTTCCCGAACTTTTTGTTGAAAATGAATCTCATATTGATAAGATGAGGGACCTTGCATGGGCTTATAAGTAAGTTGGGCTACTCTCCATATTGTTAATTGGTTTTATGGTGGAACCTCAACTTTCTTCATGGTATTAGAGCAAATTGTCCCACATGAAGCTAAACGGCCACACGTGCTCCACGTCATCCTATTGTGTTGTCCATGAGTTCAGTGGCAAATCTACATGAGGGCAAGGAGTGGCGGCTGCCACCCCCCATCGCCAGAAAACAAGACTGGAGCTCTGGTTCAGCCCCTCCCCTCGCTCATCCTGTCATTGGAAAGCCATGGTGTCGGTAGGCTGCTTGTTGTAGAAGAGGCAGCTCATGTGCGAGGAAGAAGAAAAGAAAAGAAAAGGTTTGTTTTAAAAGAAAAATATTGGATCGAACGATGTCATATTCTCCATTCCTTTTAAATGAAATATTGCATTTTACTTTTTCTTCTTTCTTTTGTTGTTTTTCTCCATTTTTTCTTTCCTTTTTTTTTCTTCTATCTTTTCTTCTGTTTGACTTGGTTCCTTTGTTTTTTTGTTAATGGTTTGTCTTGGTCCCCCATTCTTGTTGTTGGATCTTTTGATTGGTCCCTAATTAATTGTTTTGGACGTGATGTTAAGACTTTCAATACTTAAAATTACCTTAATGTTGATTTTTCTTTTATCACAAATGATAATTTCTACAATAAAAAGGTGGGTGAGTGAATTAAGTCTCACATACATGCTCAAATTTGTGTATCGTTTTCTAGTCATCACTACTTTTAACGAATTTCTGTTGTGACTTTGAGGACTTGTTTCATAATGTCTAAAAAATTTATGAGGAAAATGATATTAATGTTCCTAACATAGAAGATTTGCATTTCACACCCGGAAAATCAAAGCCCAAAGCTCCAAGACTCACAAACTTACATTACTATCGTGTGGATCTCTATTTTCAAATCCTTGGTATGCAATTAAAATAATTGAATGGTTGCTTTAATGAGGTAAACACCGAGTTACCAGTTGCAACCTCTCAATTCAATGTTTTCACAATATCTCATTTTGTTATGAATATTGTGAAAACATCACTGCATAACAAAATGAGAGATCAACGATTTAGTGGTAGCAAAGTTGTTTACATTAAGAGAGATGTTTGTTCTATTGTTTACTATCTAAAAAGATTTGGTTGTCTACATTTTTTCTAGAATCTTACCTTTTTAAATTTCGCCCCTCCTCTCGACAATTCATGGCTTCGCCACTGCACGTGTTAGGCTTGATAATTCGCTACACACGAGGGGGCGTGTTGAGAATCTCACATTAATGAGATGAGAGACCTTGCATGAGCTTATAAGAAAGTTGGGTGTTAATGGAACCTCAACTTTCTTCACTTCTATCTTACCACATGCACAACATGACAAGTGTCGGAATTCCAATTGTAATTTTGAAAAGTCACGAGCACCATTCACATGGGAAGTTTCAGTCTTTTCATCAAACTTAGATTGCGATTTAAGCTCTCAGTCACAATATTTGAAAGTATAAGAAACGGGTCTGGTCAATGTCTTCTAGCTGCATAAAGTCTACTACTATTAATTGTTTGAGAATTGTTGCAATGATACAGGCATCCGATGGAACATGAACACTGCAATGAGTCCACTTCAATTGAGACTTTTGCTGCAATCTCAAAAACTGGGATAACTTCAATTGAGATAGACGGGAGCATTGATAAGTGTCGAAAGATGAGTGGCTGGGATATAAACAGAGGTTAATGGTCCAACTCAGCTGATCAGTTTAGAGGTAGTTAGTGTTTGTTAGTCAGTTAAGTATGTGTCTTGAGAGCAAAGCAAGGTGATTAGTTGTCCAATAAATTGCTAGCTCTCTGTGTTGTAGATTAGTGAATTCATTCATACAAGTACACAGCAACTATTATTCCTTTTCTCTTTTGTTTTCCCTACATTTCTCAAATATTTCGATGTAGTTAATCATATTCAAGTTTATAAGAGTAGAAAAAATTTCGACATTTAATGTTAGTGAAAATTATTGGTGGCTATTGAAGAAGAAACTAAAGCTTCAAAGGTATGTCAAGAATGTCGTTGTCTTTAAGAAAACAATTTCCCCCACCAGGGCCTTGAATGCTCAATTGGTCTATACGTACGATCAAATGAAGCTCCATTTCCAAGGTGCTTGCTGACATTGAGAGTCATCCTAGACGTTAGGCCCCGTTTGGGGTTGAGGTGATTATTAAAAAAGCCCCATGAAAAAAAACTGTGACTCGTTTTGTTGTTTGGTAAACTAAAAAAAAAGGGCTTATTTTGGAAGCTGATGTGAGAATAAGCTGAAATCAAAGGAAAAAGCTGAAGAACCTATTTGTAGCTTTGGAAAACTGGCTTTTTTTCAAAGCACACGGAGCTACAGTGCTCCTTCAATGAAAAGATCCACTATCAGACTGCTTTTTTTTCCAAAAGCACTTTTACAAAAATGTTTACCAAACACTCAGCTGATTTATTTCACAGCTGCTTATTCTCACAGCACAGCCGCTTGTTCTCACAGCAGCTTTTTTTCAAAGCACAGCAATACCAAACTAGCCCGTAATCCCACTAGACATGAACTATCAGTTACAGAGATCATTTGCACTCTATATATTGGTGTAAACTGTCCTCTTATTTCAACCCTTGGTCTTGGTTTTATATGGATAAAAGTAGACATGACTATCCCTTTTCAAAATCCACTCACAGAAAAAGAATTAAATCCCTTATTATATAGATAAAACCCCGCTAATCAAACTTCTCACCGTGTAACTGTTTTTTCTTGGTCGAACGACCTTCAAATATATAACGATGATTGTTCACTGGATAAGAAGAAGAAGAAAAAAAACTTCAAATTTCTTCAAAGCTCTCCTATCCACTATTTGTCATATGGAGCTCAAAGCTTATTATGAATTAAATCAGTTCTGAAAATCATATCGTTAGTCTCATTACTGCTGGTTAAACTTATCTTTTTGTTGAAATTCTTCGTCTGAAGTGCACCCCTTTAAGCTTTGTTGATTGGTGCTGTAAGAGTGTGGGACACAACTGATGAACCCTCTTTTGTCTTAATAAATTAGATCCCTTTTGCCATAATTGTCCTCTGCGCGCACTTTATATTAAACGTGTAACATAAGTTGAGAATCATACTTTTTTTTCTTCTGGTTTGATTTGATACCTTGTGTTTACACTAAAAAACAGAAACCCATTTCCACTCTTTTGACTCTCTTTTGCATTAAACGTATACATGGAGATCATTCATTGATCAACCTTTCATCAATCTATTCTCCAATAATTTCAGAGACTTTTGTACTACAGTAACATTAAGGTGGTATTGGTGTTACAAATTCACAGTTATAATAAATGTCAAGTTATCAATATAGAAGCAGTAGTTAAACCCTTGTGTTGCATCCTCCTCTTTTTTTTGCAAGTGATGGGTTGTTTCTAGGGGTGGTTCGGTATGGGATCCCATACCGAAACCCTTGTCCCGATTCCTAAATCGAAATTTTCGAAAATCTCAATTTCAATACCAATCCCAAACCAAATTTTCGAGAATCCCGAAATAGTTTCGGGATTTAGGGACAAATCGGGAATCCCGAAATGGTTTTGGGCTTTTGGACTAAAATTTGACATATTATGCTTTTGAGCTAAAATTCAACCTTTTATATTGAAAAATTGACATATAGCTAGGCCCAATCTGCCAAATCAGCAGTACATGTACATTACATCTCAGATTTAATCCATATAGGATGTTTATATAGTCATTCATAACGATAAATATAGAGAAGCTAGACAAGGCTAGAAAGGAGATAAATCCTACTCGGTTGAGGCAAACAGAATTACCTTGTCCTTGATGTCCTTGTGGCATTGGTTTGTACACCTTCTCTGTTAACAATAACACACCAACAAAACAACATTTGAAATATCATCAGTAATGCTGTCTGCCTAATACCCCAAGTAATTCTCATTAAAAGACAAAAAAAAATTATCTTGCTTAAACTTTGATCAACATTGGTAAATATGGGTCGCTAATGTGACATCCATTTTATTAATAATGGCTTCCTACTAGAAGAGAATAACCTCCACATATGCTAAGAACTGTCCAGTTCACAACAAAAAAAAGGTAAGGAAGAATGGACTCTTTCACTCAATCCTTGAACTGGTTAGACATGCATGAATAGATGGATGGCATAGATTAATTTGAAACAATCCAACAATTCAAATTAACCCTAACTATAATTAAAAAAATAATATATATATTATTATCTATGTAAGTAAATATATATATATATATATATATATATGTATATATAATAATAATTAAAAATATATATTTTCGGTTCGGTATGGGAATACCGAAATATTGGAAAGGCAATCCCGATTCCCATACCGAAATTTCGGTATTTTTTCGGTATGGGAATACCAAAATTTTGGGAAAATTGGTTTGGGACATTTTTGGTTTGGGATCGGTATTTTTTTGGTTTGGTTTGAGAATTTTGGGAATTTTTTCCACCCCTAGATGTTTCGGTGGTTAGAATGTTCAATTTCAACCCACTTCATTTGAAGTTCAACTTCCCCTTACTCTTATGTAGTTTAGAATAGAAATATTCTTGTATCCAAAAGTAAACCCTAGCTAAACGTTTAAACTCATCTGTTGTAGTAATTGTACTTGTTATGGTTTGGGCTTAACACCATATGGTATTACCTTCCCACAATAATGTTTGCAATCAGTGATCAATACCTCCACTGCTAAATTATTGTATACTGATTGCACTAAAACTTCCTCACATCACCTTCAGAGATTCCCTCTTTTCGATGCAAATGATGGAACCTTTTTTTCTCCAAGTCCAAACTTTAGGCTCGGCTCTGTGTCACAACTCACAATGCGACGATGGGACAACACTGAGTTTGCTAATTGTCACCGACAATTGCAAAAGTTTGAAAGACACGTCCATGTAGCTGAAAGATAATTATATAACAAAATCCTGCAAATGTGAAAGATGAAACTCAATAAGGCAAACAACTGAAAAAGGGCAACTGGGTAAAGGACATAAAACCACATATTTTTCTTGAACAAAATCTCAGCATGTAATGCAGACCCGGAGCCAAAATTTGTTGTTGTCTTTGCTGTAGTCAAAGCCCGTTTTGGTTTCATATGTGTGAATTCAGCAGAGGTGGGAAAGGAACCTTGGGTGTTTTCTGTAATGGAGCCCACGGCCAATACATGCAATGCAATTATACATCATTGTGGAAAACCCTTTATATTTTATGTTTTCTCTGTTAATTCATGTCTATATATATATATATATATATCAGTTCTAAGAGTTAATTGTGGAGCCAAAAATATCAAGAAAAATATGTAGACCACACGTGGATTTTTGGGTAAAAAGACAAGATTACCCTCGAGGCACATCAGAACTCCTACGCACGAGTAGCGAACAATCATCACTCAATCAATGTCAAAAGTGATCAAAATAGATATTTATTCAAAATTTATTTTATCCATCCTCATTAAATCCTCCCCACAAGGTAACCTCCAAATATTCATTCAAAATAGTATTAATTACCTAAATTAATTAATTGATTTTCTAATTAATTAATTAATTAATTTTCTAATTGATTGCAAGATATTATGGTGACATAATATCTTACAATTACACCAAACACCCACCAAATGTGGCCGGTTCCTATCTCTCCAAAGGGGGCCGGACACATCCCTATAAATACCACTTAATTTCTCAAAAAACTAAAGTTAAATCCTCTTTCAAAATTCTCTAAATTCTCCAAACACTTTTCCCTCAAAATTCTAACTTTCGCATCAGAGGTTCTTCGGCCAAAGCCTCCCCATTAATCGTGGGCGTATGAGGCTCTTGGCCTTGACATAAGATATTAATTGTGTTTTGCAGGTGCATTTTCGTCCAAGAGCAAGAAGGAAGAAATTTGCATCCACAAATTGGTGCTTACATTAAGAGTCTTGATCAAACGCTCGTAGAAGACTCTCGCATTCAAGGTTTTTCGTTTTTTCTTTCATTTGTAGATTTTTCGTATGTTCTATTTCTTGGAATTTTTATTTCTAAAAATTCTTCAATAAAATATAAAAGAAAAGTATAATGGTAAGAGATTCGGAAACCTTGAAGAATGGAAATTCCAACATTCAAGGATTAGGACCGCGGCGATCTACAAGGCTCAACACAATAATGAGTGGAGCGGCGCCACCCCCATAGGGCACCATTGTGGCAACCACTACGGTGGCCACCAGCCACCCTTGGCAAGGCCCAAGGCACCACAACCACAACCCAAGCTGTGTCATTCAAGACCACACAGGGCCCAAGGCGAGACGGCTCGAGCCACTCAAGCCTGACGCGCTACTAAGCCGAGCCCTAGCCTCGCACCCACGTGCGCCACACACCGAGCAACCCACTCTCGTGGCCTTCTAAGCAGCCCCCAACTTCAAATTTATGGGCCTACGATCGGACTTGAGGCATTTTCACCACATTTCTCCGCGGATTTGACATTTCTCAACTCAAATCTCGCTCTCGGAGTGTACCACACTTCCACTGCTCAAGGAGACACACTCATTCCAAGCTCTTCCAATCTGAATGGCAAATAACACTTGTCTCGACAAGTCATGGAGTTAACAAACACCCTTTCACAACAGACGACCTTGGTGAATAAGCTCTTGCAGCACACTGAGATCCAAAATGCCCTAGACGGGGTGTCTCGAAGTAAGACAAGGGTAAACGAATCGAGCATTTTGGCAAGCAGTCACTCAACCAGCCATGAATCGAGCGTTCGGGAAGTGTATACTCTCGATTGGGCCCCCGAGATATCGTATACTTTCGTCTTAGCGCACGGAGGAGTGTGCACTCGACTAAGCCCACAGATGAGCATACACTCACAGTTGATGCCACATTTCGATAATCAACATGAGCAGCCTTCTAGGAAAAATGTTCATTCGCGACTAGGCCCATAAAGAGCATCACCCACATCACATCGGAGTAGGTAGCACAACGGATGGAGATGAGTAGTCACTCAATCTAACTCAAGTTTAACTAGTAGCCTGTAAAGAATTCCCTTGCCTGCCAAGAACGGACAACATGCACCACTGCCGTAGCATAGACTAGCCGAGCACATAGAAAAGCAGCATAGACTAGCAAGTCAAGACCAAGGCAGCCAAGAGCTCCGCTACCCTAACCAAGGAAAATTCAAGAAGAGGTAGAAATGCTCTTAAACGAACAATTGCGTGATTTTCAACACAATGAAGTGCCCGATGAAGCACTACGATGAGACATGACCAACATGAGCAGGTCACAATTCATGAACAAGATCGAGCAGGCAGAACTTCTATGCAAGTTTAGCATGCCACATTTCACATCTTTCAAAGAAGATGGAGATCCGGAGAGGCACTTGAAGCATTGCCGAAGCACAATGGTCCTTTACTGGAACAACAATGCTCTTATGTGCAAGATATTCACCATCACTTTGCAAGGCAAGGCACAAGATTGGTTTCACAACTTGTCGCCACAATCTATCCAGAGTTTTAATGATCTTGCCTTGATTTTCACCAAAGAATACTCATCCTACGGCTCAATCAAGAAAAAGTCCAACCATTTGTTCAATGTGAAGAAGAATCCAAATGATTTACTTTGCAACTACGTGAAGAGGTTCAAAGCAAATAAGACGAAGATAGTTGGATACGACGACTCAATAGCAAGTGCAGCCTTCCAAAAAAGACTCTTAGTAGACCACCCAATATTTGGAGAATTAATCATGAAAGAAGATTTAACTCTGGCAGAAAAGCATGCACTTTGGGACAAGGCTCAACGAGTAGACAAGGTACTCGAGCAGCCTCAAAAAGAGTTGGCAGTGGCTCAAAAGAAGGAAGACGAGAAGCAGTCTGGCAAAAGCAAGTGGGACGCCAAGCATGATGACCAACACACGACTAAGAACTACTCTAAGTTCTTAATCCCGATCGACTAAATCATTCGCAACGCCAAGAATGAGCCATGGTTTAAACTGCCAAAATAATCAAAGGGAGATACTTCGAAGTTGGATCACACCAAATACTACGCATTTCACCAAGGTTCCGATCATACAATCGATGACTGCTACACTTGGAAGAATTACCTGGAGAAACTCATGAAAGAAGGCAAGGTCGACAGATGCTGGAACAAGCCAATTACGCAACCTAGAAGGAACGCAGACAATGAAGAAGAGTTGCCAACAAAAATGATTCGGATCAATGGCATCTTCACCGAATTCAAGCACTCGAGGGCCACCAACAATTCCAAAAAGAGGAAGATCTGGCATGCTCTACTAGTCTCACATGTCCAAGCAATTAACACCCAACCTGGACCCATCATTGGCTTCCTCGAGCAGGATACAAAAGGCGTCGACTTCCTACACGACGATGTACTAGTTGTATCTGTCCAACTAGCCCATGCTATAGTCGACAGAATGATGGTCGACAATGGAAGCGCGGTCAACCTACTTCAACTCTCAATAATTCAGAAGATGAGCCTCGAAAGCATAATAATACGTCGAGCGAAGGTACTCATCTGATTCAACGGGCACACCTTGACTGCTATTGGCCACATCACACTTGACATGAAAACACCGCTAGTTGTCTCAAAACAGACGTTCACGATCCTAAGCGATCCATTCCCCTATAATGGGATTCTTGGGAAACCTTGGTTGATCAAGCTGGATGTCGTCACTTCCGTCAAGTATCAAAAAATCTGATTTCGCATCCTGGGAGGATGAGTCGGAGAAATCAAGTTTGACTAGGCCGCATCTCGATGATGTATTGTGCAAGTATTGAAGGAGTTAAAGAAGAAGACCTTTACCCCCGTAGAGGCTATTGAGGTCTGAAAGGACGAAGAAGCTACCAAATAGTAATTACAGCAAGCATATCAAGAAAATGGTGCCCAAGTAGATGAGATAAGATGAAAACCAAAAGAGGACACCGAAGACATCATTCTTGATCCCTAACAGCCGAAAAAGACGGCTGAAATTAGCTCACGTCTAAGCCCAGCCGAGAAGGAATAACTCATGGCTTTTCTTAAAGAAAATCATGACATCTTTGCATGGTCACCTTCCGGCATGCCCGGCATCAATCCCAAGATAGCTTGCCATAAGCTGCATGTCAGCCCCACTGCTAAACCGGTGATCTAAAAAATAAGGCATTTTGCATCTAAACGAGGGACGATCATCGAAGTGAAAATTGACAAGTTACCGGAGGCCGGATTCATAAAAGAGGTAGCACACTCAGTATGGCTTGCTAATGTCGTGCTAGTAAAAAAGAAAGAGAAGGGCAAATGGAAGGTTTGCGTTGACTACACCGACCTTAACAAAGCATGCTCAAAGGACTGTTATCTGCTTCCCCGAATCAATCTATTAGTAGATTCGACTTCTGGGAACCAGTTGCTCAGCTTCTTGGACGCATACTCCGACTACAACCAAATTGCCATGTACGATACCGACAAGGAGAAAACCGTGTTCGTGGTCGAGCGAGGCACCTACTGCTACAAGGTTATCCCCTTTGGCCTTAAGAACGCGAGAGCCACTTACCAAATGTTAGTAAACATGATGTTTAAAAAGCAAGTTAGAGTAACCATGGAGGTCTATGTTGACGACATCATGGTGAAAGGCAAGCAGCGATCAGACCACATCGGCAACCTGGCAGAAACTTTCAACATCCTTAGAAAGTACAAAATGAAGCTCAATACGCCAAATACACATTTAGGGTATCTTCAGGCAGATTCTTAGGATACTCAGTAACCCAACGAGGAATCGAAGCACATCCCAAGTAAATCTGAGAGATCCTAGAAATGAAATCTCCAACCACCATGAAGGAGATCCAAAGCTTGACCAAACGAGTAGCCACTCTCAACTGTTTTCTCTTGCGATCCACCGATCGATGCAAACCCTTTTTCAAGGCCATCAAGAGGGCACAATGAGACAAATGGGATGATGAGTGCGAAAAAGCTTTCCAAGACTTGAAGAAGTATCTTATATCACCTCCCTTACTATCTAAGCCGGAAGTAGCGGAAGACTTATACATCAACTTGGCAGTCTTAGAAGTAGTAGTGAGCTCTGCCCTTATACGAAATGAGCTGGGAGCCCAGCTGCTAATATTGTACATTTCTAAAGCTCTTCTAAATGCGGAAACTAGATACCCGAAGATTGAAAAATTAATTTTGGCACTAGTTGTTGTGGCTTGGAAGCTCAGACAATACTTTCAAGCTCATACAGTCGTCGTCATGACTCAATATCCTCTACGATCAATCTTACATGGTTCGGACGATTCTCAATGAGTGATGAAATGGGCGTTGGAACTTGGCCAATACGGTTTAGTTTTCTGACCTTGCACGGCGATATAGGCCCAAGCCTTGGCGGACTTCATAGCAGAATTCATGCCTAGCCTAGGCGACGCAACAGAGCAGCCCCACGACGATGCATTTGCATGTTGACGATGCATCCAACTACAAAGGCTCAGGAGCAGGCGTGGTCCTTATCATCCCAGATGGTTCAATGCTTGAGCATACAATCACTTTGGGCTTCAAAGCATCTAACAATGAAGCAGAGTACAAGGCCCTACTAACAGGCCTCTGAATGGCAAAAGACTTGGAAGTGAGAAGCTCAAAATTCATTTCGATTCCCAGCTAATCACTAACCAAACTACTGGGGAGTACACAACAAAACATCCAAGAATGGCACAATACTTAGAGAAAGTACGCAAGCAACTTAAGGCATTTTAGACTTACACCCTCACTCAAGTTCTGCGGACAGACAACACCCACACAAAGGTGCTAACCAGCCTATGCTTCGCCCTCGACCACCAACTCAAAATGCTCTATCCCAATGGAATATCCAGACAAGCTAAGCATAGAGGCCGAGCCGGTAGCTGAAGTGTCATAGGTTAGTACAACTCTAAACTGGCAAAGTTCTATTATATACTACCTGGCTAATGGCACACTTCCTACGAAAATATTGGAGTCTAGAAATTACCAGATAAAAGCAGCACGCTACTACATGTGGAACGACATTCTCATCCAAAGAACCTACACCAGGCTATATCTCCGTTGCCTAGCTCCTCTCAATGACCTAAAAGTTCTAAGCTTAATCCACGAAGGCGTTTGTGGAAATCACTCCGGAGGCTGATCCTTCGCACAGAAGGCTCTTAAAGCAGGCTACTACTGCCTGCCAACAAACTACACTCGTAAACGAGTCATTGGCCATTCATGCAGTGGGTAATCGACCTGGTAGGGCCAATGCTGCCCACTACAGTCCATCATCACCGACAACAGCCCGCAATTCATAGGTAAAGACTTGTTGCAGTTCTTCCAAAAGTATGACATCAAGGAGAACATGTCCACACCAAGATATCCTCAAGGCAATGGGCAGGCTGAAGCATCCAACAAAACAATCCTAAGAGCCCAAAGGACATGTGTAATTCCCTGACCCAAAATTTCTATTTCAGAAAATATTATCGGTGATAGGCCCAAACTAAACTTTTGTTTAGTTCACTACCAACATCCATGATTCTTTAGTCAAATTTCTAAATTTCACACACAATCTATAACCATAATTCACTTTTCAACACATACTATTATATTTTCCTTTTATTATTAATTCCTTTTCTTAGATCAAAATTTCAACTAAAGATGTAATTTTGATTAATTTACCTCTTATATTTTATGGCTACATCTAACTTCCTGTTAGACTGTTTATGTCCCTTAAACAGGGATCAAGTCATTCGTAGTTTGCCAATTCAAATTCCATCAAATTCTAAAATTCATACAAGTGACTAACAATCACCAACTTGTCATTCATCCTTTGTAGTTTTGTTGGGCCTTGGTGTTTCTTCCTTCCTTAGGGCATGTACTATTTTAGGAGTTAGAAAGGGCCATGTGTTAACAATGTCCTTTTGGATTATCCCAATATAATACGGATTCCATATCCTAAAAGGTCTCTCTCCTAACTAGTACAAATATACACTTTTACGATTCTCTGGTAACATAATCACATACTCTATTCTCTTGCCCATTGCTTGAGTATCATATATTTCTTACTAACTTGACAGTTGGAAAGACTTGGCATGTACACTGGTGCCAAAGTTGTCTTACATGTGTTTGCCCTTTTACAGGTTGTCGAGTTTGTGCATCTCTTCCACACAGTGGTGCATGAATTTGGTCCAATACTCGGCTTTATGGTGGTGTTGTGTGCGCTTTCGGTGCTAGATTTGTCGCATCTACTGTCTTTGTTACAAAATTGTACTATTTACACATAGTTCTTGTGGTAGTTTTGTGATAGTGATAGGAACATATTTAAGCAACTTTGTTATCTTATTTCTTTACATTTATTTAGTTAATTTCCATTTATTTTGGTAATTTAAGTTATTTTCGTATTATTGTAGGTCCAGTTGGTAAAAGATGACAATAAATAGCCAAATGGAGCAATTTGGACCAGTTTTGGACTTGGATTGGAAAGCATATGGGCTAGCTGTTTTTGGTGTTTAAATGGTGTTAAACATGTGCTAAAATCTGGAGGAATCAAAGTTAAAGCCTGGAAGATAAGGAATTACACAAGAAAGAGGAATCCTAGTTGGAGAGGAACATTATCTTATCCTATATTATCTTATCTTATCTTATCCAACATTATTTTATCTTATATCCAGCTGCAAGGAGGAATCTGAATCATATTCCAACACTCTATACCTGATTCTTAGAGTCCTAAAATAATTCAAAATGTCAAAACCCTTTCCTCCTTGAATTTAGCCATTCCCCTCCCTATATATATGAAATTCATGCACGTTTTAGGGTGTGCCACGCCTACCATTCATCCATTGAAGCTGCTGGAATTTTCAGAGTTCTTTCTATCTTTGTTTTAAGTTTCAATGTATATTTTAGATTGCTTTTCAGTTATGATGAACATGTATATCTAAGTTTCTTTTTAGCTAGATGTGAATTCGAAGCCATGATCATATATTTTATATAAATTGATTACATCCAATTATTGTTTCATAAAACATGAATGCGGTTTACTTTTCTGCTTTATAGAGAACTTATTCTTGTATGTTTATTAAGGATGCATACATAGTTTGCATGCAGGGATTTGATGCTAGAATATAAGGAAATTTCACCTAATCATTATGAACTTATATTTGTAAGTAGTAAAAGTCATTAGTCATGATCGAGTTAAGTAAATTTTTTGCAGGAGTATTATGCTTTTCATAGTTACGAATGTTTTGTCAATGCTTATGATTTTCACAAAACTTAATGATCTTTGAGATGTACCTCTATCATGCTTTTCATAGTTAGGGAACTTAAGAAGGATAATTTGGTTGCGTCGCTGAGTCCAATTCAATGAACTTAGGAAAATCTAAGAGTTAATTAGTGCTGTTCACAGTTAATTTGGGGCATTGTCATTCATGGTTTATAGGAAGAATAACTGGAAATCGATTTGTATGCATATGTTTCATGTGTAGAGAAGAATCCTTTAGCTATCATTTCATCCATATTTCATTCACAAATTAATTTACTTGTTGCTATTTACTTTTGTTTTAATTAAATTCGTTTAAAATCATTCAGTCCCTGTTTTGTTGTTAGTTTAACTTAGTTTTCAGTTTTATAAGTTTAACTTGTATTGATTAGCATCTCTTCTAATCCTCGGAATAGAACAATCTCTACTTACTCATACTACGATTGCATAAATTACATGGTTTAATTTGTGTATTAGTTTCTATCACATCAAATAGCTGTAGGGGTTTAACTTATTTGTCAGTTGCACAAATTAATTTCTAGATTAAGAAATTGATGATTGGAAAAATGTACTGATATAGCACATTCGTGTATTTGTTTGGTTCGTATTAATAAAATTATTTGATCGTTGTTAGTAGAAAAATAAAAACAAAAAATAAAAAATAAAAACAAAAAAACAAAAACAAAACAAAAGGAATTTCAACTTCGAAATCTTTTGACTCGTTCAAGTACTGCCTTTCGGCTGCACAAAACCCTAAACATATATGCATGCCTTAAACTCTGCATTATTCTCTTTATTTACTTTATTTTGCTGGAATGTGCTTTATTATTTGTAACTGTCATTGGTCAAATTCAGTAAAGAAAGGTATATTTATTCTGTTCTCTTGCTTCATTAACACAAACATGATTATTTGATTATAAAAAAATCTGTGTAAATTAAGATCAACTTGTACTTTCTTTAACCTAAATTATTTCTTCTGTCAAAGTAGCACGGCACAAGTGGCGCAATTGATTATGTCAATCGATTGTTGTTAGACTGCGAGTGTGGATAAAAGAAATATATTACTACATATCGTATCATTCTTACTTTGTTTCGTGATGCAATAGTTTTTCCTCATGTATCAAATATATATTATATCACTCCTTAGTTTGAAGTAGCCTCTGTTTAATTACTTAATTATAGTGATACTTGATGTATAATAGACAAGAGGCTGGTATTGTAAGAAAAACTGTTAAGGAGGAACCCTTTTTTCATGAATTGAGTCAACAGGTATCATTACGCGTAATTAATCTCAAGATCTAAGATACTGTAGTCGAACGGCATAAATACTTAGTGCTGCAAAAAAAAAATGAAAGAAAACCATGCATGCACATGTCATGGTGACTTATTACATGACTGCAAAACGAAAGAATAAATGACGTTCTAGAACATGACTATCAAATGGTTTTGATTCTTTTGAATAATCAACCAGAGTAAAACGCTCAAGAACATTCCAGTGTTGTCGACCACTACTTTCGGTGAGATTAAATCCATCTAAATTTTTTTTTGACATTCCTGTAGCCTATTTTGTTTGTTGGCATCTTATCATTTATTTGAATTCCACTTAACATATTGTTAACTCTTTTACTTATCTTCTTAATAAAAAAATAAAAACTAAAGATAAATTAAGTCAAATGACACGTGTCACTTAAGTATATAAGTCACAGAGAATCTATAAAGATTTTTAAGTGTAGAAGATTTGAACTCAATTTCGATATAATCCTTAAAAATCTCTGCTTTGATTGTTAAATGGTTAATGTATTAAGTAAAAGTCAAATCCTTAAAGCAAGTGAAAAAATAGAAAATAAAAGTATTGCCGACTCAAACCTCAAAAGAACATTTTAATGCCATATAATAGAGAATACGGGAAACAATAGTATCATAGGGTATATGCCATAACAAGTGAGGATTGATGCAAGCTTCTCCAAACTTAATTTACCTTATAACACATTGTAAAAAACCTTTTTCAAACACTCATTGCAAGGAACATGTGTTTCGCATACAAAATCATGTGTTAATCACTAAGTACTGTAATTATAAAACAGATGCTGCGTGCAATAGATGCACGCAAATTTTCTTATGCATGCAAATTATTTTCAAAATCAAACATCGAACTGAATTGTACTTTATTTTGCTTGAAGTATGACACCATTAGCTAAATATCTTTTTCTTCTTCAGTTTACTCTTAACCAACAAGGAATCATTTTTGGATTCGTTGGCCTCTTTCTTGTTTAATGACCGAAAACCCCGTTCTAGTTGTTCCAAGTGTAGGTCGGCTAAAGCCATTAATCTACCAACAACGTGCAATGAAACAAATCCCCAGCAAGACGAGTTTTCACACCTTTTTATGTTTGATTAATACTTCTTTCAGCGGTCGGTTTTTTTTTTTCCCTACCAATTAATTAATTTGGTCATAAGCTAGAATTGCATGAAAATAATAATCAAAATTTGAAAGAAATAGAAAAAGTCTGCCTTTAATTAATTATGTTATATCCAGTACAATCACAATGTGGCCTATTACGTACAAAACGTTTGGGTCCTTAAAATTCTGCTGCATAAAGTCGTCCTTCTATCTCCCTTAGTTCACACAATCATAAAGCCTAAAATGGTCATCTTGTTATCCCTTTCTATAAATTCATTACATCTCTCACTCGGTGTATACCAAGCTCTATATATACCCTTACCCTTTGCATATAGCAGTAGTACAATAACACAGAGAGAAATGGCCGGATCAGTTAAAGCCCTCTTCTTCTTAGCTCTCGTCCTGTGCTCTACTTTATTAGTCTATGCAGCAAGACCAGAACCAGCTTTTTCAGCAATCAATTATGCGAAAACCCGACTCGAGGTTTGTTAAGTTTTAACGTTTTTATTGTGTTTTAGTGTTACACTGTGATGTTTTTATAGTGTATACTGGGATTATGAGTTTGATGTATAGTTTTTGTGTGTGTGTTAATTAGGGTTTTGAAACTGAACAGGTTGATGAGGTGATGGGTGAGAGCTGTGAAGGAGTTGCAGAGGAGGAGTGCTTGATGAGACGGACTCTGGCTGCTCATGTCGATTACATCTATACACAGAAGCATAATCCCTAAAGTTTCTTTGTTAACTACATGTATTGTGATTATGTACTGAATATGTATGAAATACTTGTTTGTAATAACAAGAAATATTCAGAGCAGTTTAGCTGATATTATAATTAAAGTTTCCCGTGCTTTCTCTTTCTTTCTCTCCATCATACTCTCTAGTAATACGTACTGTAAATTTGAACCATTGATCGGTTTGGCTTTTGTTCAAATGTGTCATCCAAAATTTATATTTTGGACAAAATATGTATCTGGCGATATATGTTTAGTAAGAGAACGTTAAAAAATTAGCCCCGCTAAAGAACACATAAATGTGAAACTTATATATTTAATTCATTGCCAAAGCAGTAAAGAATGATGTTCTGTTATTATTGCCTTATAAAAAATGATATAAAAGATAAGCCAACCACAAGTCATGAATCCCTGCATACGGCCATTTACTATTAACCTTCAGTAATCTAGATTTATATGTTTTTCTGGTAATCTTGAAAGTCCGTCAGCATGAGGCCCCAAACGTCAATTTCCAATTTTGTTTTTCTGGTCTATATGTCAAAGCATTAAAAGTGAGATTAAAATACCATGCAATCTAGAAACTTTATCTTCCGGAATATATCTTGAACTTTTCCGCATGCAGCATTTTACATACTGTTATAATTAAATCACCATATATAAAATTAACATTTTCTTTTTAAATGAAACAGTACATGGTCTGTTTAAAACCAACCATCTGTTTATTCTTCTCAGAAGCTAGCTGCTGCTTTCAAACTTCCCACTTTTGCTTTTATCAATGCTTAATTAAGAGTTACCTAGGAAGCAACCAATAGAAGTGAGTGTGATTGAATTGCGTGTGCATTGAATGCTTTCCTCTTCCTCATCTCTACACCTGTAAGAAATTCATGAATGTCTGCAACCACTTAAAGTAGTTTCATTTGGGGTTCGTTTAATTTTCTCCAAAGATGAAAATCACCAAAAAAAACACGAACTGTTCTCATCAGTGATAAATTGGACAACGTCCAACTCAAAAGTTATAAGTTATTAGGTGAAAGTATTTATGTCATTCATAGTACATTACATAGATCTTCTATCTGTTCTTGTCTGCGCAATTTCTGGTTTCTAACATAAGCTATCTATACTAGAACTCATGGATGAATTATTTTTGTGTTGTACAATAAATCTTTGAGCAAGATTAGAGAACTCTTCAATTTCTTTCTTCTTTTGTTGATTAAACATGAAAAATGAGAAGTTGTGATCTGCTACCCACCTATTGAGGCTTGGATGTGCCGTACAAACCTGATGGGCTTAGGACATGCTTAATATGACATCAATAAGTCATGATAGTAAATCTCTCTCCTCTAACTTATTTTCCACACAACCAATCACTTTAGTGCTTACAAACTCACACCGTTAATTAATCAAATTAAATATTTTTTTTTTCAACTCTCCAGTTGAACTTCAAAGCTGAGACAAATCTAAATTTGTTTCCATACCAATGGTTACAATGTACACATATACTTGTATTAAAAAGTCATATATATAATCATGTTGGTAATTTTTTTCTCAAAAAGTGCTTAGATGGTATTGTAGGTAGGCTCATATAACCAATAAGAAGCCTTTAGATAGTTTTTAAGCATGCATGTGGTTTGGGGTTTCAATATTCCAAAATCTGAAAAAATAGTTCTGACGTTTGCTAGTGGAGTTTGGCTTTTTTACAGCACTAAACTAAAATTAAATCCGTGACGAATGAAGTTAGTTGGATTGTAACTACATAAACATGATGGCCCTCCTCTCCCACTTTCCACTACCACCACTCTATATAGCTTTTGACTATGACTCTTCACGCTACACGCTCGGATTTTATGGTCCTTTGCGTTGCATCAGTTGGAACTTTATCTGCAAGTCGCATAGCTCCTAAGTCTAAACGCGTACAAAGTCTATAAAAATTGATCAATGATCAAACAATGAACTAAACAGAATTTTGATCTCAGACAGATTATTACAATGTTCTAGACAAGGATGTTTTTCGTGTTGGCAGGACACACTTGGATGGTTTACAAGATTTTGGTAGTAAAGTCCATGTGATCATAGAAAACTCATATGAGGTTGTTCTTGCTGCGTTGAGGTGATATAATATTAAAACTAATTAGAATGTGGAAGCTCCTTCACCTTTGACGTTCCTTGTATTCAACTGCCTCAAGAAAGTACGTAGTAGATTTGCAACTTGGCAATGCGCGTACGACCATCCCATGCTCTATACATTAGGTAGGTATAGATGGTCCTCCAATCTTTAGTCGGCTAGAAATAGAGGCCAGGAAGAATTTGAATGATGTAGTTAAAAATGGAAAAGTGCAATAAGATAAATTGGATATAAAGTAGATGCATGGGTGGGGGTCATCTTCGATGTCCTTTTCGTGTCATGACCCACTACTAATCAACATCGATATTGTCTTAAGCTTAGAGTTTGAGATTTAGTCCAACTACTAATCAACGGCGATATATCATATAACCTTAACCACATGTTGTTTCCCTCTTTTAGACTGGATTGGGCAGCCTAGAAGAGCAATCTAATAGGGTGTAGGATTTTTCAATTTGTGGTCCCAGTTCGGGTTTAATCTTGACTAAAGATCGGCTCTCTATGATAACATGTCTAGCCAAATGTCACACCCCAAAACCAAGTACATAACATTGTCGTGAATATAAAAGTACACAAGAATATAAGGTCCAAGCATTCAGAAGATTCTTAAAAATTTAATTTAAATGGTGCTTGGGAGAAGGACGAAGAGGTTGAGTGTGTAGGAGTCGTTGTTCGTGACTCTATTGAAAGCTTTGTTCGATGGTTTAGCATGTTTTAATAATGTTTTTTCTCCCCAGCTCGTCAAACCTTAGTTGCAAGGGAGAGCTTTGGCGTTGTACAAGGGGTTACCGTATAAATTTTCCACAGTGAATCACTCTAAATCCTTTCAGCTTTAAAGATTCGAATTCAAACATGACTAGCATTGACTATGTCAAAAATGAAATTTTTTCTATTACATGTAACTGGTTACTCAAATTTTTTTTTTATTGTGATCGGAATATGAGTGGTACACCATATATTTTTATATAAGTGGTGAGAAGTTTTATTTTTTAAGTTATTAACTTTTTAACACTGATATTTTATTGTTTATATAGTGACACATGATATATCATCTCATGTTTCGGTCATATTAAAAAATCTCTCATGCCAATGAAGTTATACATTATTTTACTCGTTTTGTATTTTAAATTCACCAAGTTACGATAATAAAGATTCAAAATTGAGTGCCGAGGACATAACACAAAAATCAACTCGACTAAACTCACTTATGCACCCTAGTTTTCTCCAAGGAAAAGGCTAGATCCCTTTCACCAAATCCACCCAATCAATCAATCCGAGTCCTTAAATTTTGGCAAGCATACAAATTGCAACAAGAACCAGAGTGTTTTGTACAGAAAATGTTTCGAAGACGATTCTCGTTTCCTTTGGTAATTGGAGCAGCCGTGTAAGTCCCTTTCTTTACAATTCAAATCGAGTTTGTTGATTAACAAAATGGAGCAATACCCTTTATGTCACACTGTGTTCATCGGCGGTCCTGCACTTCCTTTATCTCTCAGAACGCTCCATTTGGTGTTTGGGTCTTGGCCCCCAGATTGATTTGCAGATGCATACATGATTTTTTGTTGATTCATTGCTGAAGGATCCATGGCAGTTTGTGCTGTTTTTGTTTAAAAGCGTTTGTGTGTGACTAGGGGAAGAAGTTAAGTACTTACTTGGGTCTCTATATTGCCTGCCTGAAGTTCTGATATTGTTAATTTTGGGATCGATTGACATAACCAACTCGATATGTAAAGTGGCAGGAAACGGCAACGTGGAAGTTTGAAATGTGCAGTAGTTGCAGATAAATCGATAAAAAGGGAAAACAAATCTTGATGTGGTGTTTGTTATTGTCTATCATGGGCTATGTATTGGTATAAGATGAGACATTTGTATTTAGAGAGCCAACACATGAGACGTTCCTTCTATGAAGCGCTTCATAGGCAATACATAACGTGGCTATCAATGCTGCGCTCGTAGGACAGCTATGCGCAGTTCATGAGTAGTTTCTTCAATGGCAATAATTGTCTGCAACAACCCTCGTTTTTTCATGTGTACATTGTTTTGCTTTGTGTATTTATAATGTTAGTTTGTTTCGTCATTTGCCTTTCCTTTGCATTTTGTAACGGTAATCCCTGCATGAAATTGATAGCCGAGATCCTAACAGGCTAACACGATGAGTTATTTTTAAACCCTGCATGAAATTAATGTATTCGAAACTGCAACTGTCTGTTTAGTCCTATGGAAAAATTCTGGCCATTAGCAACTTCTTGCAGGTTCCACTTTCTTTAGTTCCATTCATGAGGCATATGATATATTTGATATTATGGAACCACTAGGTCCACAACGAAGTAAATGATAGTCTGTAGCCTTTCTTTCATTCTGGCATCTATTTGCTGGATTGGTGAGGCTACTCTCTCGTGATAGAAGTGCTTCAATCTCTGTATTTGTGATTGTGATTGTGCTGTGGTTTTTTAAGTTCTTAACTGCAAGCATAGTCTTTTAGTCTGTCTTCGTTCTTCTACCTCTTCACTGGATTGGTGAGGTTACTGAATCCTTGAGATAGGGATAGGGAGATCTTGAAGCATTCAGGTACACAAAAAGTGCAGTGACTTTCATAGAAGCAATTGAATTACCAAAAACAACTGCATCTTATTTACACTTATTTCCGGATTTCGTATATTGTTCTTTTTACTACAGATATATACGAATGAAGAATCTGTATTTTGTGTTGGGAATTGTTAATTCATTTGTCTGCACTTTAACAGTAGGATCATGGCAACAGCTAACAGCTAGTGTTTTTGAACATGTTACGCGTGGGATCCCGTACGTTTGTTGGGATGGAAAACGGGATGCTAACGTGACCAGAAACCCATGTCGTTGGACTATCCATCCCAATCGTGTCTGTGAATATGTCTCACAGAAGGGATGGAATGAATTTTCTCTGACAATGACATCAGTCTTATATACACTTATAATGCAGAGGCATGAAGAAGTAAAACTGATGCCACTGTCAGAGAAAATTCATTCTAACGCTTAACCATTCCATCCCTTCTTTGAGACATTCACACACACCATTGTGATCGATAATTCGACATCGGTTTCCGATCCTGTTTTTATTCCGTTTTTCAAAGAGATTTTTCAACATCAGTATATCATGTGTCATAATACAAGTAATTAAATACTTGAAAATTTCCAACAACTTATGTCACGACAACTGGAGTATCGGGCTGTGTTTCCAACACACATATTTTTCCATTTTCCATCACGTTGAGACTGTCATAGTGAGGGTGCTCAAAATCTTTTAATTGAAATAGAGGGAGGCCAAAGTTGAATTCTTCTTGTGGATTGTGACGAAGCAAGTGATCGACGACTACAACTCGACTATTTATTTAGTTGGACAATTTCTTGGAACTCTATCAATGAAATCCGGAATGATGATCCAAAATGCCAAGGCAAAACTATCCATAACACGTAATGTAATGACATCACTCTGAGAAAAATGACATTTATGGATTAGGATTTGGAAATAATATAATTTTTGTTGACCTGCATGTATTCTAACCTCTCAACCGAATTCCATTTCTTTTCTGTTGTTTCTTCTTACCAACAAGGCAAGCAAGTTCCCTTGCATCAAACATTCAGGATAAGAACCAAGTTCAAGAGCAAGACTCATGTGGTGTCTATAAATGGATTGGACTAGATAACGAAAATTTCTACGATACTTGAGTACTGGATATTTCCGGTGTTTTAACCATGAGATCTTTGTTTAAAAAGACAAAAATCAAGATTTAACAGTTGAAATATCAAGAGTACGGGTTTTTTTTGCTGGATAACTCATAGCTATGTGTGAAGGTAGAGTTGATTTTTCTATTGAGAGGATTAGGGATTAGACATTGAAGGAAACTCATCTCTTCTAATCTTCCCATTTTTGTGGGACCGGAAGGGGTAAGTTTTCTTCAAAAGTAATCTACCGTCTACCTTAAGTTATACAAAATTTCTACATTTCTGCCTTCAACGTACCTTAAATATTTCAAGTTATCCTATCCACTTTAATTCCAAGCACCAAACAGCCCAAGTTCCAATCTACAAATGTACAATAAATCAACAACAGTCCTAATCTACAAGAATTAAATGGTTGAATATATTTGCAGTCAGTCAGAACAAATGAGATACACAAACATGTAGTAGATAGCAGCAATCATATAACATAAAATTATTATGGTCTATAAGTAAGTATACTGTTTATAATTCATCTAAACAACAATGAAGTTTCTTTCTTTTGCATATTCTGAAACGTATGATCTCACCAGCATTGACCGGTGCAGAGCAGCATGTCATCAAAGTTGAATCCACCCGAACATAAATTCCCCTCCGTTGTAAGCAGCAGACTCTAATCAGTTCTTCAATCGAATCAATCCAAATGAAATTTACGGCCTTAGACGGAATATATACAAGCTGTTTCCAAATGAGAACATTCATGGCAAACTAAGATGGAACCAATGCCCATGGACTGTCAAGTATGTGTAAGCACAAAGACAGAGATATAGTAGCAATAACAGAGGATTTTGCAGCAGCATATCTCACTACCTCAAGACCTTTGTCCACGGTTTCCTCACGAACAGAATTAACGCATTTTGTCATCCCATTGTTTAGTCTGTCCAACAAAAACTCCAAGAATGATCTGACTGTTTCAGATGTAACCCTCCCGGTGACATCAAGAACAAACCGCCGGTTGCTTGGCACTGCCAAAGTATTGGACACTTTACCAACCCAACCGCTATTGTTCCTCTCATCATCCACATTTCTTGCCTTTGAACGCATCGATAATGCCTGTTGCCTCAAGACCTCGTCTCTAGTTGGCGTTGAGCCTTCATCAATTGCCAAATAGGAACTCGAGTTTGATTTCGAAGGGTTCGCGTTTGAAGTTGAATCTGTTAATACTTGGTGAGATGTTCTGATAAGAGTTTCCACCGCGCCATTGCAGACAGACGACAACATGTCTCTCACTTCTGTTTCATGCTTGGGGTTGGTTAACCCGGAAAAGATGTCATCGTAGGTGTTGATACTCATAGTCTTGTCAAGATAAACCGCAACAGCTGTGCTTACAGATAACTGGATAAAATCACCAATCAAGTCTCTGAACTTTTCGCTCGAAACCACATCCACCCATCTCGGAACATCATTCATTTCCGACACATAATCGTCCATACTCGACGAATTGTTTGAGTTAGATCCTCCACCAGACTTCCCATCTGAATAGAAAGCTAATACCAAATTCCTAGCAAAGCTTCCAACAACAACAGAAGCAAAACCCGACCCGGCCTTGGTAAAAAGTTTATCCATAACCTGGTCTGTAAAGCTTGAATCTCCACCATCCCCATCACTTGTTGTTTTTAATCGATAACCCCGCAATACCCCCAAAGTTACAGCCTGTGTTACCGTAACAACCGACTTCGAAAACTCATCACACCTAGCGATTTTCGATAATTGCTTTAAACTGTTTGGAATTTTATCAGAATCAGACTTCAGAAAGTCCTTCAAATCCTTAGACACAACTCCAATTGACTCAGCAGAATCAGAAACTACTTCAGCCACAGAAACTAATGCCCCTAAAAGCTTTAAAATTCTCTCTCTCTTCTGAGCTACTGAAGGCAAGTGATATATCCTATGCACACCATAACCGGAGAAACCTAAAGCGGCCGCTACAACGAGCCACTTCTTCCTCTTCCGGGCAAAATCGACACCCTTTATCGCCAATTGCAGGTCCATCAAGAATCAAAATCTCCAGAACCCAGTTTTGATATTTGCTTCAAACTTTCACCAGCTATTTGGTTCCTGCTAAAAGTGTGCAAGGCTTGCGTCTCACGGTGTTGGATTTAAAGAGATAAAGACGAAGTACTTACCTCAACTGAGACTAATAGCTGAGCAAAGAAAGCATCAAGATTTCGATTATTTTATGGATACCAAACACAAATGGTCATTGGCTTTTTCAACAAACAGTTTGGGGTCTTTTTATCCCAAATTTGAAGACTACGTTGCAGAGAGAGCGAGAACCTGTGAAAGTGAGAAGCGAATGACCTAAAAGCCGTTGCAGAGAGAGAGAGAGAGTATGCGTGTACTAGTTTCTCTGGTTCTGATTTCTGAAAGGGTGAGACGTGAGAACGCAAACGATCTTCAGCTTCATTTTCTTTCTTCAACCACCACGCAATTTATTTATTTGGCCTTTTATTTTCACACCTAGACTGTACATTATTGCCAAGGATTATTACATTTTTTAATAAAAATAAAAATAAAAATAAAATGACCACTTCGTTTTCTCCTTCAAATGGAGAGAAACTCTCATCTAACAAGAGATATTTGTGTTAAACATTTATTGGATAGGTGAAGTGCTTTTTGAGCACAACAAATATTTATTAGACGACTAATTTCACTAGGATTATTTAAGAGAATTTCCCTCACTCATAAGACTCACTCCAACCTTAGGCTAAAACCTATAATTCCTCTTCCTTCACCACCCCCCCTCCCTCCCCCAACAAAAAAAAAAAAAAAAAAAACCAACCCAACCCAAGTCCTAAAAATAACCTAAAAACCTAAAACTCATCCCAGGCCCAAATACCGGCCCAAATTTAGGCTAGAAATTAGAGTGGGCCCCACCATGTGCGACTGAAACCGGGGTTGTGAAGCCCAGACGCCAGCAAGACTCGCTCCATGCGCAAACGCGCCAGAGACTCAACTGAGGCGGACCCCACCCACGTGGGCGTGTCCTGCGACTGTCAGCAGCTGTCTAAGGCCGTTAAGCTACCTTTTTCAATCCAACGACTGTGTTAATTGGACCGTTGGTCAATCCAACGGTCCATGTTCAAATGTTTTTTTTTTAGTTTTATATTTATATATTTATTAAATCCAACGGCTTAGATCGAATATAATCAAATCTAACAGTAAATATATATATATATATATATATATCTAACGGTCCAAATTTAAATCCAACGGCGAAAATAATGTTAAAAATTATTTAACTCAAAATTCATCTAAAAACTCTATAAATACCTATGTATTTGTTCAAACATCCACACAAAAACTCACTTTTCTCCTACAATTCTTCCAATTTTTTCTTTCTACCATTTCTTCTCATTTCCAAATTTTTCAAGATGGCAAAAGAGCATGTTAGAGATCGTAATTGGACCTTTGACAAAGATATTGCTTTATGTTTGGCATGGATTTCTGTTAGAAAAGATGGTGCCGTCGGCACGAATCAAAACAAAAAGGTTTTGTGGGGTAAAATCGTTGATAAGTTCCATGAAAACTCCAACGCCAGTCGAAGGGAAGCTGGTGGTGTTTATGATCGGTGGAAGATTATCAACAAAGCGTGCACTTTGTGGAAGGGAAGCTTGGAGAGAGCCATGGTTGACATGGCTAGTGGAAGGAGCGCCTCAGAAATTGTGAGTTTCTTTCTTGATATTTTATTTGCATGTACATAATAGTATTTTGCAACTAATTGTTTTTATGTAATTGTTGCATAGGGTGACAAAGCAATGGTAATTACAAGACAAGAACTGCACCAAAAAATCAAGCTTTTAAGTTGCATCATGCTTGGAATATCCTCAAGGATTGTCCGAGGTAGGGAACCAATGCGGACCAACAATGGAGAAGATTATTTCATGGTGAAGCCCGACCCCCCAAATGATGTCAATGAAAGAGTGTGAATGAAGGTGTGAATGAAAGTGTCAAACAAATGTCCCCAACTTCTTCTTTTGAAAAGACCCCATGTAGAGATAAGCAAAAGGAAGCAAAGAGAAAAGGGAAGTCTCAAAATCCGATAAGTGCACAAATTGCTACTGAATTTGCAAGATTGACTCAAAACCATATCTCTCGGCAAGAAGAATTGGCCTAAATGCGTTTGGCCATGAAGGAAGAAGGGGATATGGAGCAAGAAAGGTTCGAAATTAATTTCATGATGGAGGACCTCAACAAATACTTTCTAGAGAGGAAGAAATACTTACGTGGTAAGCAAAAAGACATTTTACAAAGTTATGCCACAAGGAGTATATTTCAAGATGATGATTCATCTCAAGACTATCACCCAAATCCACCACCAAGTCAAGATGGTGGATATCATTATTTTATTTTTTTTGAGCAAAGTACGATATTCATTAAACAACTGAGAATATGTACAAACTGAGGATAGTGTGCTTATTGGGCCTTGATAAAAACCTTGCTAGAGATTTCAACTTGGACTATGGAAAAGAGTGTCATGCACAACAATAGCCTATCCTCAAATGAACAATCAAATGAACAATTACATCCCTTCCTCAAATAAAATATCCTGAATCCGATTTGGAGGTTCCTCAAACCACACCATCTCTTGAGACGCACCAAGACCCATTTGAGCTAGACAATGCGCTACCGCATTTTCCTCCATTTTTGAACCTCCCTGGTAACCTTCCGAGCCTCAGACTTGTGCCATTTATGAAACTCATGCATCCACCCCCTCAATTCTCAACACAATCTCCTGTGGTGGCAAGCACAACCCATTCTAAAGGACATCATTCCTATGTCTCCATAATGCCCATACCAGCATCAAACAAAGCTCAAACCCCACTACAGAAACCATTTGCATAATATTGACCAACCAAAACACAAAGGACATAAGGTCAACCCCCTTATCCACTCTGAGCCCCAGACTTCAAAACCACACCGCATTCGCCACACTACAATCCCGACATACATGCTTCATTGATTCGAGATCCACACCACACACTACATACCCCTCTTCACCCATCACTCTTCTTCTACTGAGATTCAAACGTGTGGGTAAAGAATCCAAGCATGCATGCCAAACACAAATCTTGACCTTTCCTAGGACATTTGCATTCCAAATTTTCTTCCAAAACTGCTCCCCCACACCACTAAAGGAAGACAACGAGCCAACTGCCTCATTACCATGACTTTCTATTATTCCCCGAGCTACCTAATAGGCGCTTTGAACTGAGAACTTGCCATTACACTCATAATGCCAGAGTATCATGTCATCAACATCCTGAACGCTAAACAAAATACTTAAAATTGCCTCCACCTCCTCAGCAAAAAAAAGATCATTCAACAGCTGCACATCCCATTGCTTTGTTACACTCCAAAAAAGACTGCCCACCTTGGTCCTCAAATCCCAATTCCTCTGTAGTGGAGAGAGTATTCAAAAATAAGACTCCCTTGAAACCCAATTATCTTGCCAAATCCGGATTGTCTTCCCATTTCCCACTTGCCACCTATGGCCTTTTTGGATCACTTGCCTCGATGCAGCAATACTCTTTCATACATACGAACTATTAGGCTTCACCGTTGCTTCCATACTCGGTCCTTAAGAAGTAACGGGCTTTGAATGCTTGGAAAATGAGGGCTTCCGGTTGCTGGAGAAAACGCCAAGCTTGTTTTGCAAGTAAAGCCAGGTTGAAAGCACAAAGATCTCGGAAACCAAGTCCCCTCTCCTATTTAGGCTTACAAAGACATCTCCAAATAAGCCAATGTATTTTCTGTTTCCCCAGATCACCACTCCACCAGAATTTAGCTATCATTATATTTAGCTCCTCACAAAAGTTTTGGGTAAAAGGAAGCATTGCATGGAATACATCTGCAATGCTTGAGCCACCATTTTTTGTAGTAATTTCTTACTCGCACTGCTCAATAGTCCACCCTGCCAGCTTTGCAATTTTTTCCACAATCTATCCTTTACATACGCAAATGTTTCCTTATTCGATTTTCAAACTAAAACCGGCAAGCCCAAATATTTATCATGAAATTCCACCCTCTTCATACCGAGACTATCAGCCAATAATTGCTTATCATACTTTATAAGATTGGGATTGAAAGATACACAACTCTTCTCAAAATGCATACCTTGTCCAGAAGCCATCTTATACGTTCTCAACAACTTTATAATCTTCCAACACTCCTAAACTGTACCACGAGCAAACAAAAAACTGTCATCAGGGAAGAACAAGTGGTGAATACTGGGAGCTTCACGGCACACTCTGATCCTCTACATCTCCCAATCAATCTATGCCCTTCTTAATAAAGCTGATAGGCCCTCAGCACATATAACAAACAAATAGGGAGAAAGAGGGTCCCCTTATCGAATACCACACTCAGGATGCACATAGCCCACCGGCTCCTCATTTACCTTGAAAGAATAAGAAACTGTTGTAACACATAATATAATCATGTGTATCCAACACTCTGAGAAACCCATTCGCTACATCATGGCTTCAAGGAAACTTCATTCCACTCTATCATATGCCTTGCTAATATCTAATTTATGTAGTTTATGAGTTTTCGATTGTGTTAAGTTTATGTGGTTTATTAATTTATTTTTTATTTTTTAAAGTTTATGTGGTTTATTAAATGTCGTTTGTATTAAGTTTATGTGGTTTATCATGATTTTTTCATGTATTAATTTAGTGATTTTTCAAAATTTATCGAAATTTAAATATTTTTAGGTTAAAATGTTCATAAAATTAATTTAGGATAGTCTACATAATTTTTTTTTCAAGTTAATTTAAAAAAAAATAGCCTAAATTCTTTCTTTAATAATCTAGAGCTAAAATTTTGAGGCCAGAAGGGTTGGAGCAGAAAAGCTGTTTCTAGACTAAATCCTAAATTTTCTGGGCTAAATATTTTTAGGTTTTAGGTCAGGGCTAAAGATGGTCTAAGGGGTGCTATGCACAATTTACGATGAATGGGACATCGACACATTTCTTAACACGGCTACCTAGAATGGAATGACGATCTGTATGCAAGTTTTATGTGACTATTTGACCAAAAAGAAAATAGGTTTCCTTTGTGCAGTCCCTTTAAGGGAAGAGGTCCCCATTTTATTCAAAAAACAGGGATCAGTTGTGGGACTTACTCCACATCAAACTTCAACGATCCAAACCATCTATTTTTTAAGTCTCGATTCATGGATCATTTTTACAAAAATTCAATTCAATCTGCAACCATTTACCTATTCAATTATCACAATGAAATTTTAATGTTTTTCTTAGAACAAAGCGTTCATCAATTTCTTTGAACTCAATTAGATGCCTCAAATATTTTCAATTTGGCTAATATTTTGTAAGGATGATCTATGAAGTTCAACTTGAAAAATAGACTGTTCGGATCGTCAAGTTCGATATGGTGTGGGCTACACAAGATTCTAAAAGACGTTAGACGCTAGTCGGGGGCGGGATAGGGCCCAGCGCCTAGGCGGCTAGGCAAGGTCTAAGCGAATTTAAGTATATCCATTACATTTTGTGTAATAAATGTCTGTTTATACTTAAAATGTATATAATTTCATTATAAACTACAAAATAGAATGACATATATATTATGAAGTATTAGAACATAATGAAAACATGGAGAACAAATATATAATGTGGGTTCATTTAAATATTCAATAAGTCTCTTACAATTTATTAAAAAAAATAAAATGCAAAATGAAGTTATCAATTTTCTGTCTAAGTGAGTCGCAACCTAGGTGGGTGCCTAGGCGGGTTTGGCCCGATTAGGCGGTCTAGGTGAGTTCCTCAGCAAGTCTAGGCGCACTTTCTTAATTTTCAAACACTTAGGAATTAATTCCCATTTAAGAACAGTGCGCCTAGGCGTGGATTTTTAGAACAGTGCGCACAACTAATCCCCATTTAAAAAAAATGGAAATCCCTTCCTTAAAAGCCTCCTCCTTTGTGACTATAAAACCAACTCATGTTTTCCAAGGTCTAGGTTAGAGTCCCACTGCCAGTAATCCCTTTTGGTGGGAGATCTGTAAACACTAAAAAGGCTTGTGTCTAGCCTTATGATGGGGTAACCTTCCCTCCCCCTAAGCCTTTTGTCAATGGCGGAGCTAGTAAGGGGTCATTGGTTGTCCTAGACCCTAACAACTTAAAAAATCTCATGTATATTTGTTAGTGTATTGTATTTACCCCTATAAACAGTTAAGGCAAATTAAATTACAACATCCTCCTTCTACTTCTTCTATTTTCTTCTATTATATTTGTCTTTCTTTTCTCTTTTCTTGTTTGCGACTCTATTTTGCGCATCATGTGCTTGGTGAAATACTCTAGTTGAAAAGCTTTGGCAGGCTTCAACATTACTCTACATTATCCTGCATCTACCTTTGACAAGTCTCCACAAATAATAGTACGTAGTTGTTGACATTTGTTGCATAAACTTTCGGCATATGTTGACATAAACCGGCACGTGCCTACTAGGTGCCCGACCCAATGAAGTTTTTTTTTTTGTTTATATTATGACCTCATTATTTAAAAATCCTAGCTACACCACTGTTTTCTTTTTTATCGAACAATTAGCTAGATATCATCTCTAGGGTTAGGGTTGAAAATTTTATGACATTACACAATAACAAAGAAGAAATTAAGGGGGGATGCAAGAACATTTCTTGACTCGTTTATTAATTCTTAACCGAAATTTGACTTAGAAGAAACTGAGTTAATGAGAATCAAAATATGAATTTCCATTAGAGTTGTTTAATGAAATTTTCTAGAATTGGAGTAGAAATATTGATTCCTTATAAGTTGTTTTACTAATTACCAAAAGAAAAAAAAAATCATATAAGCTAACTCTATATAAGTTGTTTTTCAGAATGAGAGTAGAAAACCCTACATGACATTGAAAACGTGAATGTAGCAGCTGAACCAATCTACTATCTATTACTCGGAGCCTCAAAACAATAAGATTCATGACACACATATCCAATTGGAGTACCTTTCTTTCAAGCATTTCTTAGAGTTGAGACAATCTTTTGTCATGTCTCCCTCCTTATTGTAGAACATGCATTTGCACATATCAGCATTGTTCCTTCCTTGTGTACTTAAGAAACACCATTGCCTTTCCTGGCCTTTCTCTTCGCATGTGTCAATCTCTAAGGATAAGTTGAACTTCAATGTCCCTTCTTGCCATAATGTGCTCACACACTCTTAGGATTGTCGTGCTTCATGCTGGAAAGCTAATGCATCACGAACGATATTAGCAAGTGCCTTATTAAGGGACAGCTTGATAACCATTTCATTTTCTATTTTTGGTTTTTACTTTTCACTTTTTTGAAAATTTAAAATTGAAATCCTTTTTTTATAACTACCTTTAGCTTGAAAAGAAAAAGAAAAAAGAAAAAAAAAAGTGAAAACTCAAGAAAGTAGTTTTCAGTTTTCAAAATAGTGAAAACAAAAACTGAAAAACAAAATGGTTATTAAATGACCCTATGCTTCTCATCTTCTTGCATTCCTGAGATTGAACCCCCATTGCTGTAAGCATTAGACCTCAATTCATACAAGCCTTCTTCATGTGTACGAGTAGTGGCAGAGCCACCCTAAGACTAGGGTAGGCTTGGGGCTATCCTGAAATTATATTTTCCTAACAACCTCTACTATCATTAATTAATTTTACCACTATCAACTTGAATTTGTAATTGTATTAATTAGTCCAATTAACTTCAATCCAACAAATACAAAGGTGTAAATTTTTTACATTAAAGGTTCGAAACTATAGATCTATACAATATTAGTTGATCATATTCTTTGTTTTTTGCCTCTATACAATTTTTTCATTTGCTTACAGACTATTATTTTGGTTAATTTCTTATTTCCGTCTATTATATTATCTATGAAATCAGAAGATAATTTTTTTTTCCTTTTTCCAAATTAGCACAAAAAACCTTCAAATGCTCTCATGCCTTGATGTTTTTAGAAAAAAATGCTCTCTTTTACGATGAGAAAATGAATGCACGGTTAGTTACCTTTGAATTTGTTATCAAGAATGATGGATATATGGATGTGCTTTTAATAATGTTTTATTTTCAACTCTTGATATAGTTGACCATGTATAATGAAGAATAAATGCATGGTCACTCTCACTTTTGAATTTGATACCAAGGCGACCAAAAGAATGAGATAGTTTCAATATATATTATGTCCATTTTGATCTAAATTGTGCCCCTCTTAACATGAATTTCTAGCTCCGCCATTGCGTATGCGAGGTTTGGGTGGTTTCCTCAAGGAGTGCAAGTTCTTATCAAACCTCCCTACTTTTCTTTCATTTTTTTTCATCACCCTCTCCTTTTCGAAACTAACACGCCTTTTAATCTATTAAAATACAAATTATTAGAAAACAAAATTTACGTTCACAAAAAATTGTTCATCGATAATGGAAAACGAAAACCCTATTAACACCTGCGTGAGCGAGAAGCTACTTAGTTTCTTCTTGTCAAGCTGAATTATTAGTAATGTCTTTTTTTCTCCTTAATATACTCCTTTTGATTTGTAATCCATTCTAGCTCCACCAACTATTATAAACACTTGAAAATGAGGGACTACAAAACTTACTTGAAGTGGAACTTTATTCCCGAAACTAAGGATGAGTATTCAAAACAAAAAATTTGTCAATATGAGTCCATGAATTTGTCACAATGTTGAACAATGACCTTTTTGAGTAACTACGTTAAAACTTATGTCCCATATTTTGCCCCTCTAAGCTCATTATATTGGAAGAAAGTTCTACAATGGTATTACATTGACCATTTATCCACATGTTTACAAGTTTAGGACTAATATAAACGAAATTTTAGTTTAGGATTAAAAAGCTCTAATTGAACCGAAGTTTGAGTAGTGCTCCAAATTTCACTTAATGATGATCTTGTCGTATCCTGTTACTAAATTTATCAAACCAAATGCACGTTGTGTCCTAAAGTAGCAATTGGCCCGAAATGAGAAGCAAAAATATTTGCTTTGGATCTAAAGTTAGGTGCCATCATGTCCTTGTGCTGTGATGTTTTGGACTTGTATGTGATGGGACTAGCACATCTCACGTGATGTAGTATTATAATGTAAAACCTACACGCAGCACGTTCCATTGTCTGAATATCTCTACAATGGACTTGTGTGCCTACATAAATGAATTAGCATTGATTTCTTGTAATAGCGAATTGACATTTGATGTTGAAATACCTTGTTGTAGTACCCTACATCCTTTGACTCACTTGTACTGCAGTGTACCTATTACATACTATTATTATAATATTTTCAGAAATTATATACTTGTTTTATGGCGATGGGAACATCATATGCTTCCATGTTAGCTACTCAATGTTGTGAGTATGAATCTCACATAGGACAGAGAAGGAACTTTTATGCGATTATAAGTTGTTGCAGGACTACTATTGCCAATTAGTTTTATGGTAAAACTTCAACTTTCTGTATATTACTAGGACAAATTGTCTAATGTGAAAAGTCGAACATGTACATGTGCCCCACGTTATCCAATATGTGTTGTTCACTTGTTAATTTCAAAACTCGCCACATGTAATTTGTGTCAATTGATCAATTTTTTTAATACAATCGAAACACCATAATGTGAGTTCATTTGTAAGTGTTCATTTACTAAAGTTATATCTTTGAATCTAAATCGTTATTTGCATAACTACACGTAATGCAACATAACACAAATCATTTATGTACGAGAAATTTTTTAAAGTGCTGGTATTCAAGTGGGTACTTCATCTATTATAACTAATACAAGTGAAGGAAAATGCAAAAGTATATTATTTTCTCCACTTAGGGGGTGTATTTGTAAGTTCCCACATTGCCCAGGGGTGAGGATTCTGTAAGCCTTATATGTACGTGCCCACCTTCAATTAGCACGAGGTCTTTTGGGTGCTCACTGGCTTCGGAGTTCGTCGCAACTCCGAAGTTAAGCGAGTTCGCGCGAGAGAAATCTTGGGATGGGTGACCTACTGGGAAATTCTCGTGTAAGTTCCCAGAAACAAAACCATGAAGGTGTGGTAAGAACCCAAAGCTGACAATATCATGCTATGGCGGAGTCGAGCCAGGGAAGTGGTCGAGCCTAGGCCGGAATGTGACAATTTGATATCAAAGTGACACGCCCCGACCCCGATGTCCTGTAGACATCGGGGTGGTCACGTGCTGGCCGACACCCGAGGGGTGACGAAAGCCATTTAATTAAACGTTAAACCTCGAAATTATTCACAACATGCATAATATATCTAAAACACTAGTAATTGAACATAAAGCAGCAGAAACATAACTATACTAATATAATATTCAACTGCCAACACTGAAATTGGCAGGATACCACAGACCCTGTCCAGAGCATACGTCTAATAGATTACAAAGGAAAGAATACAAAATTGAAATAACATAAGGAGTAGGTCCTACACCGAGAGGACTCGAAGATGCCGAAGCGGAAGTGCCTTGATGCCGGGATTTCATGCCTCGATTCTATACCCTGAAGGGGGCGCAAAATAAAGGTGAGTGGACCAATTTGATATACATATAAGAAAACAGTTATCAACATACTATCCCCCAAGTTTTATGAAACACAATTATATCATGATAAACATAGGTTTTCTGAACCTAGAATGCCGTGCAATATCTCATGTCCTAACTCATCATGCAATATCTCAATTCATAACTCGCATATCATAATAATTCCTAATGTCAAAAGTCCACATATATCCCTCCAGGCCCTATGCCATCTCCCCGTCTCTGAGCATACAGTCAGAGGAAATATCGCTTCAGGCCCTATGCCAGCTCCCCGTCCCTGTGCTCAACAGCCAGAGGAAAACACACTCCAGGCCCTATGCCAATACATAAACCGTCGCCCGGGATGGACCGGAGCCTTATCCCTACATCCCGTAGCGGAAACGTGGACATAAACCGTCGTCCGGGATGGACCGGAACCTTATCCCTACATCCCGTAGCGGTAATATCATAACTATCGCATATACATTTATACACTATCAGAACTATCGCACATACATCATTCTCATGCTATCATGCTTTTCATACATGCAATTCTACTAATAAAACATGTATTTTTAGAAGGGGTCCACTCACAGTACTTAGCCGTCCAACGCTGCACTGCTAGCGAATCTAGAACAATCCCAAAAGTTGCCCCTAAGCACATAATGGGTACAACTTAGTCAAACTCTATTCAAACGAATTTATTTGTGAAAACGGACTTCAAAAACGGGTCCAGGACGTCGAAATTAGCCTAGGAGGGGTCCCGGACAGAACCCGAAAAAGTCAACCCAGAAAGTCAACGTTGACCGTTGACTAGTCAAAGTCAAAGGTCAACGGTCAAGGTCAAAGTCAACCGTTGACCGGGTCAACGGTCAACCGGGTCGGGTCAACGGGTCAGTCAACCGGGTCGGGTCAAGGTCTACGGGTCGGGTCAACGGGTCAACCCACGGGTCACTGGGTCAACCCAAATTGGGTTGGATCCGGATCTGGGTTTGGGTTTTGGGGTCTGACCCATTAGGGTCTTGGGTTTTAGGGTTAGCCCAAAGGGCTTCTGGGTTTAGAGGGTCACGGGCCCAAAGGCCCTTGTTTCTAATTCGGCCCAAGGCCCTAGTTCTTTTCTGCCCAAGGCCTTTAAGCCTTGGGTTTAGGGTTGAAGCACACGGGCCCAAAGGCCCTTTTCTTCTCACGGCCCGAAGGCCAACCCTAAAAGGGTTTTGGGTTAAACGGGCCAAGGAATTGGGTCTGAAAGGAATGGGCCTAGTGCCCATCTAAAATGGCCCAAATGCCCTAACTAATTTATATAAAACCTAAACTAAAAACAGAACGGGCTGGGGTTTTGGGCTTGCGGGCCTAAGGCCCGAGGAGTTTCAGAAACGGCTCGAAGGCCTGGGTGCGCCGGGGAAGAACACCGGAGCTTCCCAGCTCCGGCCGACCTCAACCCGGGGTTCTAGACCCCGATCTACATACCAAAACGACGAGCGAGACGAGAGGGATAGATTGGTACCTTCCAATCGGCGAGGAATGGCCGGAGTTGCTCGGAGAAGTCCTCGGAGCTCGCTGGTTTCCGCCGGAAAAGGGGTGTGTGCACCCGTGCGTCGATCGCCACCAAAACCCTTGAAAAACATAACCAATTACTTCTAAATTGTAACCCCAAACACAGAAAGGAGCAGAGGGAGGACGATTGACTTACCTCGCCGGAAAAACACGAAAACCCCGTAGTGGGTTTTTCTGGGTTTCTTCGTTCTTCGTGATACCACCGAGAGAGAGAGAGACGAGGGAGTGACGAGGGTGAGTCGAGAGAGATGGTGAGGGTGCGTGCGTTCGTGATGGTGAGGTCGCGCGAGAGGGACGAGGGAGAGTCAGAGGGTTACAGAAGGGTGCAGAGATAGAGAGGGATTCGAGAGGGAACAGAGAAGAGAGGGAGAGAGACAGAGAAGCGAGGGAAATGACTCGGGGGAAACAAAACCGGGTGGGCCCAGTGGCTCACCATTTAAGAAATAAGACAATATAAAATTAAAGAGAGGGGTTTAGGGACTAAATTGAGAGTTTATAAAAGTTTAGGGATTAAATTGGCATAATTGAAAACGATTTGGGGGTTAATTTTTAGAATTAAGATAAAATCGAGGGGCGGGCGTGTCAATTCTACCCTCCTTACAAAAAAATTTCGACCCCGAAATTTAAAATCACTAGCAAGTTAAAATACTCGAAAATAGTATGAAGAATATAGGTATATAATGAGAAATCAAATTAGAGGGGGTGCATCAAAGAGAATATGTCACGCCGTCGCGAGCGGGTCTCAAAATCCTCTATCATGCCTCCAATCTCTTATTTTCTTCCCCATCAGTGAAAAATAGAAACACAATTTATAAAGATATATAGTTGAAGACATATATTAACGTAGGGTCAAAAATAAATACGTCAAATACAATAACGTCAAGATAGATAAGTATTAACATATAGGTCGAAAACTCATGCTGAAGTTAAAATTGAAAACGAAAATACTTTCCCCCAAAACATTTGAAACAATAAAATAATTACTAAAGTAAAGGGAGTTAAAATACTTGTATTGAAAATCCAAAACTGAAAACGAAATGGGTCTTGTCCAAGCGTACGTAACGACACGTACTTCGAGAATGAATGCGCCTTTGGGTCAAGTCCTAACGATAGCGAAATCTGTAACGGCTGCCGTAAACGAGTCTACCTACTCACTTGCTTAACAACCCAACAAACAAGTTATCGATACAACAGTCGGCCGCCCGTGATATCAATCACTCATTCGTTGTCTTGATAAGTAAGCAATAATTTCCCGATGGTGTACGATTTCACACGTTGTGAATTCGTTCCTCTAAATACTAGTCTACAATACTACCCTGCCAACTAAAGCTGCCTGTAGCAACTTTCATATCGTAACGCAAATAGTGCCATATTCGACCGAATGAAACAGAAGCTGTCGTCGTAAAATTCCATCCAGAACCAAGTATTCTATCCTCTTCAGTTCTTCCAAATGTGACCAACTACTCCAGTGTTTTGCCAACTAAGAATCCATTTGAAACGGTAGCTTGAGATTCAAGAGAAGTGGCCACCATGTTGACAGCGAAATCAAAAGCTCTGGCTAAGCAAACGGTAAAAGAGAAGTCTCATTTTCCATTAACGACATATTCTAATAGTTGCTGTAATTCTTAATCATTTTCTCAAAGCTAAACACTTCCATTTGACTGATTCGGTGATTCTCTTCTTTTTCTTCTACTTTCTCAGCATTGTTTTGTCTTGTTACTATGTTAGTAATAGACCCAAAAGCTCGAACCAAGCAAGCAGAAAATGAGAATTCACCTTTCCCAACAAGCAATATCTCTTGGGAGTTGTTGCAATGCTCAATCCACCTCTCCATTTTTGCTTAGTTGCAGATTTATAGTCAAACAAGATTAATGTTGGTGGAAAGAAGAAGACCTGTAAGTGATCAACCTGAAAACACCATGAAAGCACACGCCTTTCGAGAGAACTGAAAAGATCTTCAGATTCTCTCCACAGTCACGTTATAGTGTCATTCCAGAGTGCACCAAATAGATTTGCTAGAAGTGTTTCGATATCCACATTCTTCCAAACAACAAAATCCCGAGGTGAAACAATGGGAAATGCGTTGAGGCGAATACACATCATTGGGAAGGAAACAATGTGATGCCTATAAATTATAGTAAGATGGCGACACGATCCGCCGATCATCTATACTACAACTTTCATCCAACTCTTACCAAAAGCAGCTGAAACCTCACAGCCACGTGGAACTCTTTGGGGTAAGTCTGGAAAATCTGGCGAAAAGATTATGCTCTTAACGTTCCTGTCCAACACGGTATGAACTAGGCGTACACTTCCGCCGAATCGATCGATCGTCAATTTCTCACTGATTAAGCGAGAAACCATGTCGAGAAGGCTAAAAGAACACTCAAGAATTTGAGGGTCAAAACAAGTCCATCCAATCTAGAGTACAAGATATCTGGATTTGAATAACCACTCTGATGCTCGAGTTCATGCACGTGCCTAATTTGACCGTTAAGGATTAATAACAAATCAAGACCTGATGTCACACACCTAATAACATCATCGGTCATCAACTTCGTCCGACAACTCGTGAAATGATCTGACGTTTTGAATCTCCTGATAAGCTTATATGATTTCAGTAGATTTAGCTTTTCAGCTTTTCCATCCCAAATGGTCTCTCTGTAGTTGTCCGATTAGGGTCAGATGCCCAAAATGAGATTTGGGTGTGAGTCTTCCTACTGAGGAGTTCCGCAATTGCGCTTGCATAATCAGGGTGGTACACAATGGCGCAATCGTAGACATTTATGTATTTGGGGTAAACAAGGATGCAGTACTTCTCACTAAAGAGAAAACATCACCACATTTTCCAGCCAGGAAGTTCGTTACCATCTCTAGCTCCAGGATAAGATGATTCACATCGTGCAATTCCAATCGTTGGAAGGCACACGTGTGACTCAATCTTACTGCATCAACGTGCAGTCAAACATTTAATTAATACACCACCGCAGAATTTGGAAAGTATTAGAACTACGATCAGATGAGACAACACTTCGTTGTCAAAATTTTCTTTTCACTGTCAGCGTCGTACCAAAACTGACCAGCTTCTCAGACCAAAAAGAAAAGTAGGTCTAAGCTCAAGAATAGTTAAGAACTGTTTATAAAGTTTAACGAGGCCAAAGACATTTCGTAATTCACCACACTTTGGGAGAACTACCACAAGGTTCAAGAATTAAACATAATACCTCTGAATTAACAGAATGATAAAGAAGAAAGGTACAAGCAGTCTGTGTATGCATGTAGTGACACGGTTGGCTACCTTAAAGTGATGCTCTTGAGCAAACCAAAGCTCAATGAGTCCAGAGGAGTTCAAAGCAAAGCTCGATCTTCGTACAAAGATGAATATGCTGAAGTCTCAAATCATTACACTGAGAATTACAAGGCTGAACAGGTAGGTGGACAAGAGCACTGATCGGTTGGGCTATAAGCAGGAGGCTAAGTTCACCTTTACCGAAAAGTACGTAGATGAAAAGCTAGGGTCTACCACCGGGTACCAAACCCAAGTGAAATTTAAGGAGTCTGTTTATCCAAACAAGTCTGGATCTTCATCATCTGGATTCAACTACGACAACACCAATACTCACCACTCAGTTTGGGAATTAGTGAGAATATTCACTGCTGCCGAGGAGTTTTCCAAGAAAAGCATTTAATGTCAACAAAGTCAACGCCCGAAGGATTCGGTGTAAAGCTGACTGTCAAAGGTTAAAGAACTTGACTTCGTCGCTGGAGTAAATAAGAAAATTATCGATAGAACAATCACTAATGACTTGTTCCAAAGATTCACACTAGTTTGCTTCAGTGGTAATGAGTCCAAGAACATTGATTTGTTCCCACCAACTACCACTTACTAGCCGTCACCTCAACTAGTACTTACTCGCGTTCTCCCACGAACACTAAGAAGGTTTCAAGTGACTATCACTAAGGCATGACTCTGTGCACCAATCCCGGGGGAACACATGTCGCCGAATGATATCACCGTTTCAGATTCCTAGTTGGTCTGAACCAGCTCATATCGCCACGATGTCCGTTTCCCAAGATTTTCAATGTAGAGCCGACTCTGCCCGCAATTCCTAGGGAACGCATGTTGCAGAGTGGCATCCTCATTTCCGATCTACTACTGGTCTTCACCAGACTTTCTTGGACTGCCATTTCTAAGCCACGTCGCTTCCAAGTAACACGGATTCTGCCCGCCATTCCCTTGGATGGCACATCACAGAGTATCGTCCTATGCTGAAATTCGTCCACCCACCAAACACGTCATCAATGAGGCATAATCCCGACACGAATTCTGATATTTCAACCGGAAGATGATAATTCAAACAGAGGAAGATTTACACAATTGTGCCCAATGGCACCAATTTCGGAAATCGTGACATCCAAATGACGTCATAACTGACACAATACTACCGTGACAGAAGATCCTAAGTATGCTCTGAATAAACCACGCTCTGATACCAATCTGACACGCCCCGACCCCGATGTCCTGTAGACATCGGGGTGGTCACGTGCTGGCCGACACCCGAGGGGTGACGAAAGCCATTTAATTAAACGTTAAACCTCGCAATTATTCACAACATGCATAATATATCTAAAACACTAGTAATTGAACATAAAGCAGCAGAAACATAACTATACTAATATAATATTCAACTGCCAACACTGAAATTGGCAGGATACCACAGACCCTGTCCAGAGCATACGTCTAATAGATTACAAAGGAAAGAATACAAAATTGAAATAACATAAGGAGTAGGTCCTACACCGAGAGGACTCGAAGATGCCGAAGCGGAAGTGCCTTGATGCCGGGATTTCATGCCTCGATTCTATACCCTGAAGGGGGCGCAAAATAAAGGTGAGTGGACCAATTTGATATACATATAAGAAAACAGTTATCAACATACTATCCCCCAAGTTTTATGAAACACAATTATATCATGATAAACATAGGTTTTCTGAACCTAGAATGCCGTGCAATATCTCATGTCCTAACTCATCATGCAATATCTCAATTCATAACTCGCATATCATAATAATTCCTAATGTCAAAAGTCCACATATATCCCTCCAGGCCCTATGCCATCTCCCCGTCTCTGAGCATACAGTCAGAAGAAATATCGCTTCAGGCCCTATGCCAGCTCCCCGTCCCTGTGCTCAACAGCCAGAGGAAAACACACTCCAGGCCCTATGCCAAGACATAAACCATCGCCCGGGATGGACCGGAGCCTTATCCCTACATCCCGTAGCGGAAACGTGGACATAAACCGTCGTCCGGGATGGACCGGAACCTTATCCCTACATCCCGTAGCGGTAATATCATAACTATCGCATATACATTTATACACTATCAGAACTATCGCACATACATCATTCTCATGCTATCATGCTTTTCATACATGCAATTCTACTAATAAAACATGTATTTTTAGAAGGGGTCCACTCACAGTACTTAGCCGTCCAACGCTGCACTGCTAGCGAATCTAGAACAATCCCAAAAGTTGCCCCTAAGCACATAAAGGGTACAACTTAGTCAAACTCTATTCAAACGAATTTATTTGGGAAAACGGACTTCAAAAACGGGTCCAGGACGTCGAAATTAGCCTAGGAGGGGTCCCGGACGGGACCCGAAAAAGTCAACCCAGAAAGTCAACGTTGACCGTTGACTAGTCAAAGGTCAACGGTCAAGGTCAAAGTCAACCGTTGACCGGGTCAACGGTCAACCGGGTCAGTCAACCGGGTCGGGTCAACGGGTCAACCCACGGGTTACTGGGTCAACCCGAATTGGGTTGGATCCGGATCTGGGTTTGGGTTTGGGGGTCTGACCCATTCGGGTCTTGGGTTTTAGGGTTAGCCCAAAGGGCTTCTGGGTTTAGAGGGTGTGTGCACCCGTGCGTCGATCGCCACCAAAACCCTTGAAAAACATAACCAATTACTTCTAAATTGTAACCCCAAACACAGAAAGGAGCAGAGGGAGGACGATTGACTTACCTCGCCGGAAAAACACGAAAACCCCGTAGTGGGTTTTTCTGGGTTTCTTCGTTCTTCGTGATACCACCGAGAGAGAGAGAGACGAGGGAGTGACGAGGGTGAGTCGAGAGAGATGGCGAGGGTGCGTGCGTTCGTGATGGTGAGGTCGCGCGAGAGGGACGAGGGAGAGTGAGAGGGTTACAGAAGGGTGCAGAGATAGAGAGGGATTCGAGAGGGAACAGAGAAGAGAGGGAGAGAGACAGAGAAGCGAGGGAAAGGACTCGGGGGAAACAAAACCGGGTGGGCCCAGTGGCTCACCATTTAAGAAATAAGACAATATAAAATTAAAGAGAGGGGTTTAGGGACTAAATTGAGAGTTTATAAAAGTTTAGGGATTAAATTGACATAATTGAAAACGATTTGGGGGTTAATTTTTAGAATTAAGATAAAATCGAGGGGCGGGCGTGTCACAAAGCCACTTTGTCGTGTGGTGTGAGTGTGCCGACGAGGACGTCGGGCCCCTAAAAGGGGTAGATTGTAATATCCCCCATTGCCCAGGGGTGAGGATCCTATAAGTACATGCCCACCTCCAATTAGCACAAGGCATTTTGGGAGCTCACTGGCTAACTCCGAAGTTAAGCGAGTTCGCGCAAGAGCAATCCCAAGATGGGTGACCCACTTGGAAGTTCTCATATGAGTTCCTAGAAACAAAATTGTGAGGGTGTGGTAAGGGCCCAAAGCAAACAATATCGTGCTACACTACTACAAAATTATCTATAACTGGCGGTTCAAAAATCGACAAAAAACGTATATTACTGTCGGATTTTAAGCAAAATCCGACAGAAAATGGATCCAGTGACGGATATAATAAGCGACGGCATTGCCTGCGTCAGGAAATGAATTTTCCGACAGAAAATACTCTAAAACCGCCAGAAATTCTGTCGGCTATAACCGACAGAGGGTTATTAATAAGAATAAATAAAAGAAATCTTGTCGAATAAAACTGACAGAACATATATTAATAATAAAAATATATATATCTGCATAAACTCCATCGTCACCATCCTCACACTCACAACTCTAATTTTAGCAACCCAACAACAACAACAGCACAGACATGCAAGCTTACCATCAAACCACTCCATGCTTGCATCACTGTAACCAAATTACAAAACTTCAGAAAAGCACCACCATATTCTTCTCTCGAAAATTCCAAAAGATCTGAACTATGGAAATTTCATAACGCCTAAATATTTTAATTGAAACAATAACCAAACGAAGCCAAATGGAATTTGCGACGAACAATGAAAAATGAAGAGAAAAAGGTTACTTGGAGAGCAGGGAAGCCTTCCTTCTCTTATGCTCCACCATATTCTTCTCTCCTCCTGCTCTTATGCTCCACCTCCACATCTGGGTTGCAACATCAACACCATAATGCTGTGCTAACGGTTCTGAGCGATGACATCCGCTCGTAGCACCACCACCAACAACATCCAACCCACTGAAATAAACAACACAAAATTCTTCAAGTCAGAGAGAGAGAGACAAAGGGGGGAGAGAGAGACACAGAGAGAGAGAGAGAGAGAGAGACACACACACACACACACAGACAGAAAGAGAGAGTGTTACCTTCTTCTTCACCATATTCGAACTGGAAGTAAATGAGGAGAGAATAGAAGGAGAAGGAAATGAGGAGAGGAGAAAATGAGGAAGGGAGAAGCACCAGCGCAAGGAAGAGACGGAGTGGTTTTATTTTGAAAATTTTCATTACTGTCGGTTAAAACCGACAAAAACATTTTTTAAAAATAAAAACTGACATAAACTTTTCATTAATGTCGGTTATAACCGACAGAAACAAAATGTCGGTAAATATCCCGCCAAAATTCTCTCTGAAAATTTTAAATTTTCCTCCAAAATTTTAAATTCCCCCCAAAAAATTTGTTACGATTTAAAAAAATAATATAATAGTCAATTTCTGTCAGTTATAACCGTCAGAATAATAAAATAATAACCGCCAGAAACTAAAATAATAAAATAGTCAATTTCTGTCGGTTATAACTGCCACCATTAACTTAAAAACCGCCAGAATATGTTAAAAATATTTTGAAAAAAAGAATTCAAAAATACTTAAATCCGCCAGGAATTTCTGTCGGATATATCCGACAGAAAGTAACTTTAATCCGACAGTAAATAAATTATGTGTCGGATATCTTTTATCCGTCAGAATGGCTTATTAACCGCCAGGATCGTCTGACATCTAAAGCTAATATTGTAGTAGTGCTATGGCGGAGTCGAGCTCGAGAAGTGGTCGAGCCTGAGCCGAGATGTGATAGTATTCAATTGAGATTTTGAGAGATTTCAATGGATTTATAAATTCATGAATTATTAAGGAGTTTAATTGATTTGTAGAGATTCCATGTAAGTTTTTTACTCAATTCCCTCGAAATCTCATGAGGAGAAGTAAGATTCTTGGATGCGTAAAATACACTACGAAATCTCTCCAATTCCCTCTAATTCCTCAACTTTTCAAATTCTTTAAAATCAAATTTTAATTAGATACACCTAGAATGTTATAAACGTCTTTAAAATCTTAATTGAATACATTCTAAGGATTTTAATAAACTATATTAAAATTCTAATTGAATACACATTGAATTTCAGATAATCACTTAAATTCCTGATCGAATGCTCATAAATTCATTAAAAGAATTAAAATATCTCAAAATTCCAATTGAATACAAACCACTTAGGGCCCGTTTGTTTGGCTTCTCTAAGTCTCACTGAACTAGATTGGAGTATAGTCCAGTGTTTGTTTGGAACACAGACTACTTTTAATGGTACTACAAGGGACTCGCCTCGACTAGCAACCTTCTTTGGTGGTCTTGGCGGGACTCCTCGAAAACAACAGGACTGCTAAGACCAGCTTTGTTCATCTGCTTCGCTTGTCTTCTTCGTTCGTCTGCTTCGCTCGCCAACTTTCGCAACGGGTCTCAAATCGCTGGGCTCCAGCTCAGAGAAGAGTCTGGGTTAGCTGGATCTGGTGCCTTGGAAGATGACGGTGGTTTGTTGTTTGATACAAGATCTGCCAGAACCCAGATGAAAAGGTCTGAAACGAAAAAAAAAAAACTTACTTTTTTATGATGATGTCAATTACCGATGACATGATTTGGATTATAAGACATGGGGTTGGGAAATGGATATGTTTGGATTTTCCGGTCATAATTTAGCAAAAATGGAAATGATGTATAATAGAATTAGAAAGGAGTGGGAGGAGGATCAAACATGTTTTTGATCTGCAAAATGGATGAGTTGAAGTGGAATTGCTGATATGAGAGAGAGAGAGAGAGAGAGAGAGAGAGAGAGAGAGAGATTGAGACGGAGATGGACGGGAAAGTAGAGAGATTTAGGGAAGGAGACGAGAGAACTCTAGAAAAAGAAAAAGAAAACGAAAATAAAAAAAAAGTATTAAAAACATATAGATTAAATAGTATAATATTATAATTTGATAATTTATAAAAACATATTGAAAAAGATAGGGATTAAATAATATAATTTTAGAGTATGTTAATTATCTTGCTTCTTAGTCCGACACTGCACCAAACGCTTCACTAAGCTAGTCCAGCTTAGTCTAGTCTAAGTCAGTCCAGCTTAATCCCTGAAGTTAGTCCAGTCCAAGACAGTCTGATGCAACAAACGCACCCTTATATTATAACATGTAAAATAAGATTTGAATACCCTCCACTTGAAAATATCTCTCCGTAAGAAATTTTTTTCAAGTATAAACACATTAACCGGGGGAGGTGTCGACTGCTGCACCGCAAGTGGCATTAGATCCAAGAATCGAAAAGACTCAACCGGGTCCAGTGTACCATGATCGTGCCACATCATCATCCGGTGTCCATTTGAACGGCTTGATAGTTACTCTAATTGGAGAGAAAGAGCCACGCACAAAGGCTGATGTGTCTTGGCTGACCAAGTAAAACTCTAAGATGACCAAACCAGTCGTCGACAGAAAACATGTTTGTCTATCTAATAATAGCTGTAATCCCGAAACAGATTCTAAGCCACAGTCTGGAAATTTGGATGTGGACTTTCACAAACATTGATACAACGAGCCGCCGCAGTTGCAGAAAACATCGATCATGTAAAATTGAGGAGTCGGTGCCCTGCCACGTGGCGGCACGGTTCGTACGTGGCTCATTGGCAGCCAAACTCTGAGTCCCCCTAGGAAACCCCAATCACACATATGAGTCTGTGAACAACACGTTTGTTAAAGTAAAATCCCAACAAATACACTAAGATAATATTGTGAATGTGAAAACTAAAATTAAAAGAGAAATTGAAAACAGAAAAAGAAAAAAAAAGAAGAAGCTGAGAGTTGGGTGAGTTATATAATCGTTGTTCTTCATAGCCCACCTGTTCGGTTATGTGTTTTGTGACCAACAAAAACTTTCTAAACTTAGAATATATACAAGAACAAACCCTTCTGAGCTGCCTCTCTCTCTCTCTCTCTCTCTCTCTCTCTCTCTCTCTGAATTTCGCTTCTGTACAATCAAGCAGCAGTGTCTGTTTATGTGAGTGTTTATCTTTTTGTTTGTTGATTTATATTATTAATTTTTCTGCTATCTTTCTCCGAGCTAGAAAGTATATTTTGATCAATGTCGATGAATTTCTAGTGTTTTTCATAGATTTGATCTGGGATTTATTCTTGGTTTTCTAGATTCTCCATATTTAAATACTCTCTTTACAACATAATTTAATTCTCTTTACTATACAATTTATTAAAATTAGGTAATTGATCCTTTTTTTTTTTTGATACGATATTAGGAAGGGGATCCAAACTCATGGCCTCCGGTGCAAGGAATTTTTTTATGTCTTTCTTGGTTGAATAAAAGATCCGCCTGGTTTTGTTTTATTCCTTCTTCTTCTTTTCTTGATTTCCTCCATTCTTCGTTCTTCCTTGATTTCTTAATTTCCACAGTTTTTCCGGGTCAACCAATCCTTTTCGAGTAGATTTCCTCCACCATTAGGAAAATATTAGTCTTTCCCTAGAACAAAGCTATGTATCTCAAGGATTTGTGATGTAACTTCGAACACTGGATAATATTTTAATCGTATAAGATAATCATTAGGTGCCGTAATTCATTTCTATATGTTTATTGGTTGACTTAACAAACAAGCTAATGGCTACAAACGACGCCGCTCTTTTATCACCTATACAAGTTATTTTGTGTCTACGCGTTGTTTCCAGCATGTGTGTTGAATGGTCTCAAACACCTTCTTATATATACATATCTGTACAGATAGGAATTAATAACCTCCAGCAAATGCTGCTATCTCCTTATTGAAACAAAGCTGCTGCAAATTGTTCATACATCTTCTGAGCAGAAGAAGAAGAAGAAGAAGATATGGAAATAATTTACCAGCCCTATATTGATCCAGAGTTCGAATACCTCATTGAAAGAATCTATCCTCCATGGTACGTATATGAACATAAGTTTATTAATTTTGTGTTGGAAATTGCTGGAGAGAATCATATAATTTGGTTGGTTTGGAATCCGCAGGGTTTGTATCGATAATGACTCATACAAAGATTGCACGCTTGTGAAGGTTAGATCATTGTTCATATTATTTAATAAATTCAATCATCTTTTTATCTAATTAATTAGTCTATCTTTTATCTTGTTGGTGGGTGATGGACATGGTTTATGAAATTTCTTTATCCATTTATTTTGTTTGTTGGGTTTTATTTTCTAGTGGCAAAGTTTGACACCCATAGATTTAAAAACAAAGGTCGTTGCTAGTATTGAATACGAATTTGCAATACTTGATAGGCCGAAGTTATCGACAAATAAATACTTATAGATTAGTTACTACCTACTGCAGATCACTAAACAATCTTTACTCTCCAAACAATTATGTAAATACATGTCATGATCAATCATGATCATTAGAAACTAAAGACTAATTAAACAATTTAATCTAATATTAAGTAATTAGCAACTAATCTAATATTAAGTAATTAGCAACCCACAATTCCACTCCTCTAATCCCAACTTGACCTGCGTATAATAAATAAAGAGGAGAGTTGCAGGATATAATTAAAGTAAGGAAAACTAATGAAAAACGTTTGAAAACTTTGAGTTTTAATCAAAATAACAAAAAAATGTTGTAAGTGAATAGTACTAGAAGTGACTTTTTAAAGTAAAAATGTCATTTTCATTAAAAGTGAACAGTACTGAAAATGTTTCGTTAAAACTCTCTATAAAGTATACGGGAGACTATTCTGTGATGTCCACCTAGCGGAGGGCCACTAGAAAAGTAAGTATCAAATATTATTTGTTTCTGGAGAAGGGAGGTAGTAAGCTTTTGTTGTTATCGTCATTCACTTTCCCTTTTGCTTTTCAGTTTCCACGTCAGAGTTAACAGTTCCATGCACGATATCATCTTTGTTATAACTGTGTCTGTCCATATGCAACTAACCAGAAGACGTTATCTAGTTGTATACAAACCATGTATAGAAAAATTTACAGTTTCAGTGAACTTAAATCTGAGAAAATGACAGACGCATGCAGGAAGAGATGAAATTAGAGTTTTATACATAATGTTGTTTTTAACGTTTTTAACTGATATTTTGCAGGTTGACAGTGCAAACAAGCACGGGATTTTACTGGAAATGGTCCAAGTTTTGACTGATCTTGATCTTCTTATTTCTAAGTCGTACATATCATCCGATGGTGGATGGTTTATGGACGGTAATTACACTCCCTAATCCCCTTTATCATTCTTCAAAATCATATATGCAGTCATTTTGTTATATTCTAATAACATCATCAGATTTTATTATATAAAAAACTATGTTTCTGAATATTTCTATTGAGGATCGGGAGAATTTTGTATATAATTCTGATAACTTTCTGAGATATGTGTGTCATCAACGAGTACTATCTGCCGGATTTTCATGTGGGTCTGTTTTGATTGCATGGTTGTTGCAGTGTTCCACGTGACGGACCAACTCGGAAACAAAATCACTGACGAAAGCCTCATACTCTATATTCAGCAGGTTTCCTCCCTCCCCCCCCTCTCTCCCTCTCTCTCAATCAGAGAAATTTTTGTGTGTGACGTTAACACAATGCGTGCCATACATATTCATCTAAATTACATGCATAAAACTCAATGGGTCGTAACACCATGTTGATAATCACATGGTAACGTATAATACAACTTTTACTATATCTGTTATGTACTGATTTTTAGAGTGTAGTGATTCATTTTGGTTCCCTAATCTATCTATTTAAATCGAGCCCAACAAGTTGAGAGATTTTTTGGTATACCAGACCTTGTTCTTGATATACTGAAAATTTATCCAACAAACTAGGTCTAGATAGAGTCAGGTTTGTTTCCTTGGGAGACATCCAACAAAATTGTAACGATGCATAGTATATAAAGCCAGGCAGCAAGTGCCAAACAAAACCCATAATCCCTAACATTTACTGTTCTAACAAATTTTATCATCTCACGTCTCACCCTCATACTCTTCGTTCTGTTCTTTCCCACGGTGTTAATTATAATTAACAACATTCTTCAGGCACTGTGTGCAAGGAGAGGTGAGATTTCAAAACAGGCGGGAGTATGCCTACGAAGAGAAGTGACACCGGAACTGAAGGACTTGGCCTTAGAGATGACCAGCAAGGACCGACCGGGACTCGTGTCCGAAGTATCAGCGGTCCTTGTGGAGTTGGGCTGTCACATTACTGCTGCCATGGCTTGGACCCACAGTGCCCGGGCAGCCGGCATTTTCTACATCGAAGACGGGCTGAAGGGAGGGCCAATTACGGACCCAGTAAGACTTGCTCATGTAGAGGAGCAGCTGGAGAATGTGATTGAGGCCCATCATGAGGAGGGTGAGAAGAGGAGCGTAAAGCTGACCATCCCGGCAGGCGGCCACACCCACACGGAGCGGCGGCTACACCAGTTGATGTATGCTGATGACGACTACGAAAGCTGTCGTGGTTGCGACGGAGGTGGTAGTAGTGCACACAAGAGGGGTTGCGATCGGACACATGTGAGCATCGAGAGTTGTAAGGAGAAAGGGTATTGGGTTGTGAACGTGAGAAGCCGAGACCGTCCTAAGCTACTGTTTGACACGGTGTGCGCCCTAACCGACTTGCAGTACGTGGTGTTCCATGCGGTGGTTTCCTCCAGGGGCACCATGGCTGATCAGGTACACACTTTTCATTGACCTTGTACATGGCAACTGAAATCTGTCACATTGTATGGTGTTTGATATTGTTGAAATACGAATGCTGGAATGTCGTGTCACAGGAGTATTTTGTACGGCACAAGGACGGATACACTTTGAACACAGAGAGTGAAAGACACAAGCTTACCCTATGTTTGATTGCTGCAATAGAGAGGAGGATCTCACAGGTATGTCAATTTATCCAATCGTTGGATCTTATGAATCTTACGATTAAAAAAAATGTCATCTTTCAAGCGTTACTCGATTAAATTGTGAATAAAACATCTTGCAGGGACTGAGGCTAGACCTCTGTGCCAAAAACCGAATGGGGTTGTTATCTGACATCACTAGGGTTCTGAGAGAGTACGGGTTATCAATATCAAGAATCTCACTCGGAATACACGGTGAGAAAGCTGTAGGATCAATCTATGTCACAGATGCTTCAGGACACGATATAAGTCCGAGCACGGTGGAGATGGTGACAAAGGAGATTGGAGAATCCATCATCGCAGTTCACAAATCACAGAAGTGGGCTCTTCAGGGTTCCTCGTCAAGGACGAGCCAGAAGGCAGCCGAAAGAAGAGAAGAAGAAGAAGAAAGACCAAGATTTTCACTTGGAAGCTTGGTTTGGTCTCATCTGGAGCGCCTTTCCAGCAGTTTTGGACCCGTAAGATCATAAGTTGCTGCTAATTTCGTGCTACTTTAATGTGTTGTATGTGTGGTTGTGCCTGTAAATAAGTCTGTAATCAGGGTCTGCATCGCCGTTCTTCTCTTCGTAGCTTTAGCTTAGTTGATGTTTCATTGTAAAGCTTTGTTTTATTCTTTTTTGTCTACTTACTAGGAAAAAATGAACCTCAGTCTCCACCCATGGGGCATTTATTGTACAGGTAAGTATTCGTAAGCGGATCTTCTCCACAGGTTTTTTAAAGATGTATAAGCTTCCACGTATAGCTACCATCATCACCACCGCAGCCGCCACCATCAGTACGGGTACCAACTGGACATAACGAAAGCCTATCGTACTTTTTCCTTAACGTTTTCTTTTCCCTGTGGACATAATCCAAGATATGAAACAAAACGAAACAGCATTGGTTTAGCTCCTTACACTAAAACAGCCATTTCTCTGACTGCAAATCGCAACATGTTGTGAAGTGAGTTGTAGCCAAACGCACGAATTAATGCGCCTTTCTGATCGAAAAGTTATAAACACGGACTTCTTTGAACAATTAAACAGTGAGCTAATTTCATACGAATATATGTGATCACTCGGTCGAAATACTTAACATCCCTCAGGATCCAGCAATTACGATAACCAAACTTCATCAAGCAAATAAAGGCACATGCATCTCTAAGTTTCTTTCAACAAATGAGGAAACATTCATTACTATCTTAGTCTTGTAAAAATCTTCAACTTTGGCCATCAACGAATTCTCAAAAAATCTAACGTCCTGGAGGGAACTATCAGGGATTAGAAGTAAAACCTCGGCTATTAAGGGTTCCAGCATTGACCAGAATGAGCTTAACAAAATATAATTTCATATGAAATAAATCAAGATTATTGCACGTTGTTGTATCTCACTACATTTATAGACACATTCTTCACCAGAAACAGTAATGCAGTATCAGGCGTTTTGTACAATAATACAGTTTCCATAGCCAACACAAGAAACCTTTCATCATCTATTCACAATAATTACGGATGAATGGAAAGAACAGGCCATATTGACCTAAAAAGGGTTCTTATGAAGTCATCATATAACATCAATGTCTTCAATGTCAAGCCAGTCATTAGATTCCTTGGTCTCCAATTTACGAGCACTTACCTGGCCAGACCCAGAATGTCTAATCTCAACAGAGTTGCTGTCCCTATCCGAATCGGCAGAGGCTCGGCTAAGCTGAACCCAATCTCTTGAGTCTTTTGCCGAAGAATCAGAGCCAGATGTGACCTTCTTGTAACTTGATGGCACGTCTCCATCATCATCCTCAAGATCACTGAACGATACATCCTCATCATTCTCTATAGGGATGGAGGTTCCACCAACACCATCCATCTCTGAGGTTTCCTCTTTCAACCAATCATCACCATCATCCTCATATTTCTCATCCACGACTTTAGAGGAAGACTTAGAGAGTGGCAGCTGATATTTGGTCTCCTTCACAGGTCCTTCCTCAATAACAGGCTTGTCAATAACTTGGATTTCACTACTCTGGACTGGGTGCTTGTCTGTCTCGACATCAACTGCCTGTGGGAGAGGAGCTGATCGGGTGGTAGATGTATTGGGAGGTGCTAAGTCAGATTCAGCACTAGGTGGCACAGAAAGATGGTGTTCTTTTGGGGAATCAGAAACTCCTTTCGCATAAATAGCGTCACTTCCTGAAATGTATGTCTCTGGCTTATCACTAGTTCCCTTCTTCAGCTGATGAGACAACATGCCTCTAGCTTCCACTATCTGCAGACATAATCAAGTCAAGCAAACCATAGGTGCTCAAACAAAAAATAACTAAGAAAACAATGGCAATGAAAAAGAACAACGAAACGGGAGTGTTTGGTCAATACTGCAGAGAATCAACTCACCTTGGGTGTAGACAAAAGCTCGGCATCATGTTTACTGAGTCTAGGATGCAAGAGCACAAAGTAAATCATCCAAAAGTGAGCCTCACTCATATGCTCAGGGCACAGTTCAATTCTGAGAGCAGCCAACGATGGCGCAAGCCGTTCAACAGCCAGCGCATGCTCTTGTTGAACATCAGACAATTCAAAATCTGGAAAACCAAAACTCACAATGTTCTTATTTCGGCTCCATACAAGTTCTCAATTATTGATCAAACACATCAAGAAAAAGACACACTCCGATTTTCGATATTCACCCAAAAAATTATAGTTTTAAGCCCTTTAATCACAACCTGAACTGAGATTTACCTCACTGTACAATGCATTAAATTCAAAGCTGCAATTGAAACAAATACGAATCGGAAACTCCACATGGGCAACACAAATACCTCAAATTGAACATTTACAAACACTCCATTGACCGCAAATCAACACTAATTTACAACAAGGTAGCTAAATGATTCATGAAAACAAAGCACATTGAATTGACTTACCCAAAAAAAGGTAAAATCGAAGCAGAACATACCATCTGAATCTTCGTCGTCATCGGAGAGGGGGAAATCGAGCCAAGTCTCCGGATGCAAAGAGATATTCCTGACGAACGCAAGAACTTCCTGGGTCACACCAAGAGCAGCACCGGCTGCCTCCGCTTCCTCTTCCGATCCAAACTGCAGCAAATTCGACGCGATCTTAGTGAACTCCGAAACCCCTATGTTACTCGACAGCTTCGAGATCCCGGTCTTGAACTTCCCGCCGATCTCCGCGAAGTCGCTGCGGATTCCGGCGATCACGTCCTCGTCGGAGGGTTCTAGATCGGAGGGATGGGCCGGGTCGGACGGGTTGGGAGCAGGAGGGGTGGTGGGATCGGGAGGCGGGGCGAGGAAGGACGCGACGCCCCAGAACTGGCGGGTTAGGGTATTGGTGAGCTCGGAGATGTCACCTTTGACGGTGGGAGCTGATGGTGAACCGGATTGGGGTCGGGTTGAATTTGGGTCTGTGTCATTGTTGGAGCTAGGGTTTGGGCCGTGGTAATCGCCGTCGTCGTCGTCGAGCTTGAGTGAGTTGGCGATGGATTTTGCAAGCCATGACATTGTGGACGGAAGATATGATCGGCGATTCGGAAGTTGTGTGAGCCCAAAGGCTAATGATGGTGTTCCTTCTGACTTGCCGAGTCGGCCTTGTATAACTGGGATATAAAGTTTATCAGCAACTCCAATGTAGGGCTATTTAATCCACCCAGTAAACAGTAATTACTCTTAATGAACAGTGTATTTTCCTGGCAATTGCCTTTTGTATCTCCACCCCTGCACTTGAATAGCCCTGGCAATTGGTAATAAAATATTAGTATTTTTTATTTATAAAATAATACATAATAATTTTATTTGTAATTTCAGATAATATTTTTAATCGTTCTCGTTGCGCCACGTGTCATTATAAAAAAATTCAAAATAATTTTATTTGTAATTTTGGATTTCCGATAAAATTTGTAACTAATCACGTCGTGCCACGTGTCACAATCCGATTACAATCTTTGAGGATAGGGTGTAGAGTGTAGAGGGGTGATCAGGTGTAGAGTGTAGAGGGGTGTTGTTCATGAAAACTTCTGGACCGACAGGCACAACTCTGAATTTAGGACAATCTTTGACAATATTCCAACATTCAAACCGGGTGAATGTTTTGTTTTTGCTTTTGGTTTTGGCACCATACCAAGCTTGTGCTTGAAGTTCCTATACAATGCGGGAGAATAAATAATTATGATGAAAGTAGGTAACAAATAATTATAAGGAAAGTAGCTAACAAATAAATAATACAACATAATAATTATAATGAAAATAGGTAACAAATAATTAATACAGACAAATAAATAATATGAAAATAGGTAACAAATAATTATAATAAAAGTAGGTAACAAATAATTATAATGAAAGTAGCTAACAAATAAATAATACAACATAATAATTATAATGAAAATAGGTAACAAATAATTAATACAAACAAATAAATAATATGAAAATAGCTAGCAAATAATTATAATGAAAGTAGGTAACAAATAATTATAATGAAAGTAGCTAACAAATAATTATAATGAAAGTAGCTAACAATTAAATAATACAAACAAATAAATAATATATTGTTACCTGATCCGCTAAATTTTCCCCACTTCGAAGATTAGCACTAGCTTGTGTCAAGGCGTCTCTCCACAAACTAAACGATATATTAAGTAATTGCCAACGACTGGACAGTGAATCTTTGGTTCTTTGCCCACCCATTTTCTCAATATAAATGGTATAAATAAGACTCCACATTTCTCGCAACTGCATCTCATTACCTGAAAGTGAATCATGAGTAATTTTAACCCAACTAGCACACAACGCAACATCTTCAAGAAGCGTCCAATTCGTACCTGCAGCAGTACTCATTTTGTTTTAAAAAAAAATTGGCTTCAAATTTTGAGAGAAAGATAGAAATGTGAGGAGAAATAGTTTTGCCACGTGTGGTACACCCCACCCCACCCCTCATTTTTATTTAAAAATAGTTTTGGTTCTTATTTGGTGAGCCTAAGGGGCCTACCCCTTGATTTTGTCCCCTTTTTTCCTGTGCTCTATCTTCTCCTCCCTCTTTCCCGTACTCCCTTTCATCTCTCTTTCCCGGACTCTTTCCGATCGACACACACACACCCAGTCACCCTCACACCCTAGGATCCTCCCTGGCGAGAACTTGAACCCAGGACAGGTCCATGGTACACCACAATGGCGAAGACCACTGCTTTTTCCCTCTCTAGTCCAACTCCAACGCAGAACGCCCCTTTCGAGGAAATTTTCGACCAAACCATGGCAAATTGGCCAGTGTGAAAGATATCAATCTCTTCATCTCGCTGAGTACTACAACTTTCCTTTTTGTTTCACCTAATTTCGTTGAGTATTGAAGAAGTTATACTCATTTGAATCTTACCCAGTTTCTGGCGAGGCAGATGGCTTTCAAGGGGTTTTCCGGCCAAACCATGATGATTTAGACATCGTACGAGGTATCATTATCTTAGTCTCTTCAAGAAATACAACTTTCATTTTTGAATCACTCAATTTCGTCGAGTATTGACAAAGTTATGGACCGTTAAAGTTTGTGTAGTTTTCCGGCCAAACTCCGACCTTCTCCTTCATGGGGTCCCGTGACCACCAAACCCAGGCCTTTTGGGCCGTCCCTGCCAAGCCCAAAACCCTGGGCAGCCTAACCCAACCCTTTTATGTTATTTTTTATTTATTTTTGTATTAAAGGCCTTTGGACCATTGTTGTGAGGGCTTTAGGCCCGTGACCCTAAACCCAAAACCCTTAGGCTAAAAGCCTTTGGGGCCTTTTGAACCAAGCCCAAGAGGCTAGACCCGTTTGACCTGGTTTGACCCAGACCATGACCAGTTGATCGACCTGGTCTGACTGTTGACTCAGTCAACGGTCAACGTCGACTTTGACCGGTCAATGTTGACTTTTTTATTTGACTTTTTGGGTTTCATTCGAGACCCCTCCTAGGCTAATTTCGATGTCATAGCCCCGTTTTTGAAGTTCGTTTTCCCAAATAAATTCATTTGAATAGAGTTTGACTAAGTTGGACCCTTTATGTGCTTAGGTGCATATATTGTGGCATTTTAATCTTCGCTAGCAGCACGCCTTTCAACGAAGAAGTTGATAGGAGCAAATTTATGCGACTTAACTAGCTTGTTTCCTTGCATTTACGTTGTTAGTACTTAGTTATTTTAGTACTTTAAGCAATTTTCGTGTGTTTGTAGGTCCATTGGGCTATTGGAGCAAAGAAGTGCATTTTGGTGCGTTTTGGAGCATTTTTGGGCCTAAGATGGATAGGACATGCTTGGAGCTAAATGGAGTGAAAAATCGAAGTGCAAATGAGCTAAAGATTGAATGAAGATGTGAAGAATGGGATTCAAGACGAATGAAGAATGAAGAGTCAAAATTGGAAACCGAAGTTTCTAAAGTTGGAAGTTTCCATTCTTGAAGAGTTTCTATTCTTGGAATGGAAGTTTCCTAATCTTTCTTCACCTAAGTTCTAGCCACAAAAGGGTTCTAAAATATGTGAGGACATTCAATTGGGTGTTCTAGAAGCCTAAACTTACCTAAATCACCCTTGCCGCACCCTCCTTGCACATGACCTATCCTTGCCGCACTAGGACATCCTTATTTTCTGGACTTAAATCACATCCTTGTTTTGTCCCAAGCCTTGCCGTGCAAGGGGAAGGGATTCCTACCTGCTTTGTGTCCCAAAAACATTCCTTTTTGCATCCACCAATCTGCCGCACAAAGAACCCTTATTCTTTCCTATTTTTTGTGAGTGTTGGCTACAAATGTTACTTAGCCTACGTGGCGCGCAGGCCGAGTAAATAGTAGACTAACCGAGTCCTTCAAATGTGTGCGGGGCGTGCCAACTCTTCGGCCGAGCTTTGGCCGAGAAGTAAAATGTCTTGATGTGGTATGGATGCGCGCGGCCAACTTCTGTATCTTGCGATTGCGGCCGAGGAAGGAACGTGTCTCGGCCTTTAGGTTCTAGAGCCTGAAAACAAGGCTGCCAATTACAAAATTCACGAATTGTGGTCGTCCAATTCGGCCACGGTCACCGTATTGATGAAGGTGAGACCACGCCGAATCGACACTAGAGTATAAGTGCAGAGGTACTCAAAACTGATGAAGGCCTCGACCACAGACGTGGTTCGGCCGTCTCGGTGTTGAGTTATGAAATCCTCTTGAGTACGTAATCGTAAAGCGACTCAGCGTCGAGGCACCGAGCTTTGGTATTAGTAACACCTCACTTCGCCGGGCCGGCTGGTGAGATGACCTCTGTCGACGGGGATTCGAGACTCCTTCGTCGGCCGAGACTAGGATAAATAACCAATCGACCCTGTCGCAGTGCTGTCAATCCAAACTGAAGATGCTTCACGGACGGTCGGTTCTACGGCAACAGTGCTGTCTATCCAAACTGAAGATGTTTACCGGTTGCCTCCACAGTGCTGTCAATCCAGACTGAAGGTATGAAGGCGAAAAAGAAAATAAAATTCTCAAGGGTGTTGAGAGGTTTTGCGCAGGGCAGATTTGTGTGTTGTGTTGTGTTGTTGATTTGCACGTTGCCACTGCTTCTGTATTTATAGGATCCGAATCCTCTCTTGCTGGAACCAAGTCACGTGAAGAAGCCACTTGCTTTCTCTTTTCCTTGTTTTAAGGCATGTTTTCTCTTTTCCTTGTTTTAGGGCATGTTTTTCACCTTAAATCAAGGAAAAGTTGGTGTCCTAGGCTTACCTAGTTCCTAGGGTTCCAAGTAAATCTTCTTTTAGGCCGAGAAAATCTTCCCTCGGCCCAAACTGCTATTTTGGGTCCAAACATTATTTCATCCCTTAAACAATAATTAAAAATTATCGTCTCATCGGTGTACGATCTGGATCACTCGGACCGATGATGTAAATTTGGGTCCAAACAGTGAGTTAAGCCACATTCCTATTTCATTTAAACCTTGCCGTGCAAGGGGTTGATTTCCTTGCCTATTTTGTGTCCAAAAATCACAGACCCTTTACTCCTTAAATCTGCCGCACCTTAGTTCCTTTTTTTCCTTTGATTTTCTTACCCAAAGTCCTTTCCTATATTGTTTCAGATCTTTTCCTACCTATTTGGATTTATTTTCTGATTCTTTTCTTCCTTATTTAATTAGGGGACAAATTAGCTAAGTTCTTAAAGTCCTTTTCCATACCCTAGCCGAATTCTCCTATATATAAACCCATCCATTTCGCACAAATCATTAATTACACACCCTAGACATAATTCCTGCCCTCTCCATTCTTTGCCGCATCATTCCCTCACAACACTTCATAATTTCTAACCCAAAACCATCTCTGCCGCACCACCCTACCATCCTAAACACCACCATACATCTTCCTATCTATTTCTCCATACAACCACCCCCCCAAAACATAACCCACTCCTTGTGCCGCAACAAAGGAAGGGAAGAAGAGTGCTTGGACGCTTGCTGTGCATCCTTGATCGCTGGAGCGTTTAGGTGTTTTCTTTCTTTTGTTTATTATGTATAAATCTGTTTACCTTTGTTGTGAGATTATGAGGAACTAAGCCCTTTTGGCTAGGGGCTATTCAATACCATGACTATATTTGCATTATGAATTGATTACTTTTGGTTGTGATTTCATAGGTTGTGATTCAATTCGCTTAACTGTTTGATTAATAACTTATTTGTGTATGTTGATTGAGAGTGCACGCTTAGTTTTCATGCATAAATTTGGTGCTAGAATATAAGGGAATTTCACCTAATCGTTATGAACTTATATTCATGAGTAGTGAAGGTTGCTATCCACAATCGTGTTAAGTGAATTCTTGGCAGGAGTTTCATGTTTTTCGTAGTTACGAATGCCTCGTTAATACTTATAGTTCTCATGAATCTTAATGATCTTTGATTGTATCTCTATTGTGCTTTTCACGTAGGGAACTTTTGGAGAATGTTTTGAATTGTTATATGCGCTGTCCCATTCAATTCGTTAACTTAAGGAGAACTTGAAGGTTGAAAAAGTGCTATCACAGTCAATCTGGGGTATTGAGTTTCATAATTTATATAATGAACAACTGAAAATTGGTTTATGTGCAAGTGTGTCATGTGTGGAGAAGAACCCTCTAGCTAGTCCATCATCCATCCAAAACAAACCAATTTCGTGCCAAATCTGTCTTAGGTTTCAATTTACTTGTTTTTACTTCAAATTCGTCAAAACCCAATCCCCCTTTTATAACTTGTGTCTTTTGATTTGAATCTGTCCAATTTGGCTTTTGAGTCTTTTAAGTTAATTTAGGTTAGAATAGGTTTGTTTTCATAGTTTGAGTCTTTTCAATTCAATTTTCGTCCAAAACCATTCCTAGAATCTGTTTAGAGTCTTTTAGCTTGTTTTAGGCTGTTTTGAGTCATTCTAGTCTATTTTGAGTTGTTTGAGTCGAGTTAGGTGTTTTGAGCCTAGTTTTGCATTCTTGAGTCTTATTTTATGTTTTTGAGTCAGTTTTACATAGATTAGCAATCCCTCCTAATATCCGGTTTAGAACGATCCCTACTTGCATATTTACTACGATTGACAATAAGAGGGTTTAATTTGTGTGTTTGCTTATTTTCACATCAGAAGTAATGTGAGTGGACATCTTCTAAAATGCAAATGTTAATAGTAGAAATGCATACATGAAAAGCATGATTTGATGATTACGTTTTATGAAACGTTTTATGAGATAACATGTTTACTAAGGCTAGTTTGAATTATTACTATTTTACTTATAACTCGTGTTCTTATAGAATATCTGATGGATGACGATATGATATTTAGAACATGTTTAGAACACCTCTTTATAGTATAGATGATGGATGACTTTATACTATGAAGTTGTTTTTCAATATGTATATATATATATATATATATATATATATATATATATATATATATATATATGTTCACTGGTTTTGTACTTACCTAGTGGTCCTTATTTCGCTACAGGACGAATGGATAAATTCCAGTTCGTCCCGGGCGACAGTTATAGTGTTGGCATAAGGCTTGAAGTGGTTTTCCTCTAGCTATTAGCACATGGACTGGGAGATGGCATATGGCTTGGAGGGATATTTCCTCTGACTGTATGCTCAGAGACGGAGAGATGGCATAGGGCTTGGAGGGATTATTGGACATTCACTAGCGACTATGTATATATATGAGTTATGATTCGAGACAGTGCACAGCATGTTAGGTTTCGGAAAACCTATTTTTTTCATGATTTTTGTGTTTTCATAAAGCCTGGGGGTTAGTATGTTGATAACTGTTTTATTATATATGTATATCAACTTGGTCCACTTATATTTGTTTTGCACCTCCTTTAGAACTTAGAATCAAGGCATACAATCCCGACGTTAAGGCACTTCAGCATCAGTATCTTCGAGCGTCGACCAACACGTTCCTTATTTCCATATTATTTCCATGAAATTCATAAGTCTCATTTAATTCTCGCTCTCATGTATTCTAAATGGCTTTCGTCACCATTCGGGCGTCAACCAACTCGTGACCATCAGGACATCGGGATTGGGGAGTGTCAACGAGGCACACATTTGGCAACCATGTGGCACAAATGTGGCAGCCACGTCAGCTCTTAACGGACTAATGGATGAAAAATGTAACGGATGTATGAAATTGAAATAAAATAGTACTTGAGGTATGAAAGAGAAATGTTTTAAAGATGTTGTAAGAAATTGAAATCGACCCCAAACCTGAGGTGATAAAGTGTAATTTACCCTTAGTTTTATGCATTTATAATTGTTTGAGTACTGGTTTTTAAGGTAAATTACATAAAACTATCTGAACTATTGGGTCAGTTACAGTTTCATAGTCCGTCTTTAAAAATGTCAATGTCATACCTCATCTACAATTTCATACCTTCCATCAGTTATCTGTCAATTTTTCTATTAAATGTTGATGTGGCTTAAATTACATAAAATTATCTCAACTATTGGGTCAGTCACAGTTTCATAACCCGTCTTTAAAAAATGTCAATGTCATACCTCATCTACGATTTTTTTACAATTTCATACCTTCCATCAATTGTCCTCAATTTTTCTGTTAAATGTTGATGTGGCTTAAAGCGGGATCCATTTTCTATTAAAAAATTAATTGAATATTAAAGAAAATTAATTAAATATTAACTAAATATTAAAAAATTAAAAAGTTCAAAAAAAAAAACCAAACCTATATCCCCTTCCCGCGAAACTCCCCATAAATTTCCCATATTCCCCATCAGTCACCACCCCCTGCCCTCCAAAACCTTCCTTCCAAACCCAGAACCTCATGCCCACCCCTCTTCTCCCTCCCTCTCCTCCCAATCACCTCATTCTCCTCCACTCTCTTCACTTCCCCTCCCATTAAAAAAAAAACCCCCACATTTTCTTCACAATCTTCCCCTAAATAATAGTCATATAAAACCCACCAAAATTTGCCAAAACTCATCAAATTCAATCCTCATCCGCAACAAATTTCAAAAACGCAGAAAAACCCACATACCCAATCAATAATTTCCTGATTTCCCCCACAAAAATACAAAATCATGATGAAAGTTCCCATTTTTGCCCTTCTGATCTGCCTTTTTTTTGTCGTGTCAAACGGGTACGGCGGCATGGTCGGGGGAAAGAGGCAAATCGAAAACTTGAAGTTGAACAAGGAGGTTCAAGAGATGGGGAGGTTTTCGGTGGCGGAGTTTAATAGCAGGTAGATGATGCGTTGTAAACAACACACAAATTAAACCCTCTTTTTGACAATTGTAGTAAAGATGTAAGTAGGGTATCGTTCTAGGCCGGGGATTAGGAGGGATTGCTAATCTACTCTAAATTGACTTTAAAACACTAAACAAGACTCAAAAACACAAAACAAGACTCAAAAACACAAAACAAAACTCTAAAACAGAAAGCTAAACTATAATAACTTAAAACACACCAGAATAGTCAAAACAACACAAAACAATCAAATTGACCCAAATTAGACATTAGGGACTGATTTGGAAGAAAATAAACTCAAAAGACTAACTAAACACAAATCTAAATAGATTCTAGCTAAATTAATATAACTTAAAGATGGGGGATTGGTTTTTGACGAAAATTAAAAGACAAAGTAAAATAACTTGCAGATTCTAAACAAAGATATAAAACTAAGTGAATTGATGGATAGATGGACTAGCTAGAGGGTTCTTCTCCACACATGACACACTTGCATACAAACCAATTTTCAGTTGTTCTTTCAATAAACCATGAATCTCAACACCCCAGATTAACCGTGAATAGCACTTTTTAAACTTTAAGTTTTCCTTAAGTTATTGAATTGGACGGAAAAGCGCATACAACAATTCAAAATATTCTTCAAAAGTTCTCTACGTGAACAGCACAATAGAGATACAATCAAAGATCATTAAGCTTTGTGAAAACTATAAGCATTGACGAGGCATTCGTAACTATGAATAGCATGATACTCTTACCAAGAATTCACTTAACGCAATTGTGACTAGCAACCTCCACTACTTGTGAATATAAGTTCATAACGATTAGGTGAAACTCCCTTATATTCTAGCATCAAATTCATGCATGCAAACTAAGTATGCATCCTTAATCGACATACAAGAATAAGTTATAAATCAAGCAGTTAAGCAAATTGAATTCACAACTCATGAAATCACAACTGAAGGTAATCAATTTATATTACAAATATGTTCATGGCTTTGAATCAAGCTCTAGCCAAAACGAATTTAGTTCCACATATTTACAATTAAACAACTATAATTGAATTTAAACATGATAAACAAAAGTAGAAGACACCTAGAATGCTCCAGCAATCCAACGTCTTAAATGGTTAGCACAGCTCCAAGTCCTCCTCCTTTCTTGCAAACATGCGGCACCAAGGTAGGTGTGGTGTTTGGATGGTCTAGGGGATGTGGCAGAGATTGGATAGGTTGAGAGAGTATGGAAGGGTGGTAGGGGATGGATAGGAAAAGAGGTGGATGGAAATGGATGGAGGAAGAAGGAAACTTGCGGCAGAAATTGTGTTGTTTATGGAATGTGTTGTATATGTGAATTGGTCCTTTGTCTTGTGATGGAGAAGCCTATTTATAGATTTTGAAAATGAATCACCACCACAAAATTTCTTGGTGAAGTAAGTGGATGTTGTAGGTGAAATAAGTGGATGTTGTAGGTGAAGTGGGTGTGGATGTTGTAGGTGAAGTGAGTGTGGATGTTGTAGGTGAAATAAGTGAGTGTGATGTGTTTGTGGGTCAAAAAATAGGAAAGGAGAGGATCCCTTAATCTTCAATTTCATCCATCCACTTGGCTCCAAGCATAAGCTAACCATCCAATGCCCAAAAATGCTCCAAAATGCTCCAAATTGCACTTTCTTGCATACTTTGTCATTTGGACCTACAAACACACGAAAATAGCTTAAAATACTAAAATAACTAAGGACTAACAATCTAAATGCAAGGAAACAAGCTAACTAAGTTGTATAAATATACTCTTATCAAATACCCCCACACTTAGCTTTTTGCTAGTCCTCGAGCAAAACAAAACAAACAAAAGAGACAAAACACAATCTAAACCTTCCAACATTTGCCTTAGGGATTTCCAAAGGACATGACATGTTAAAAATCATCACTTACACATATTTTGGTCATCCATACCCTTAAGCATATACTTAATCACAGTCATAATTTACTAGCTCGCATTTAATCAATTAAAACAACATTTTGAATGTAGTAACATGCCTTAGAGAATTCCCTCAATTCCTTACTAGATATGCACTCATTTTTCACTTAGATTTTTAAACTACACTCCCTACACTAGGTATATGTGAGAAGATTGATGTACACATGAAAACTAAAACTCACATATGTTTAACAAAGAAAGCACTTTTATGGAGTTATCAGTGAATATATGAATATGATCTCATGAAAGGAATGCTACTACTTAGATGCAAGAACTAGTGACACCATATGCTCATACCAATCCCAAACTCCACATATTGAACACATAACACTCAAGATAGAAGTGTAAGGGTTGTAACGGGGCTAAAGGTGTTTGGTTAACAAAGAACGGATATGGAAAACAAAGGTTCTTAAAGACATAGTGAGCAAAGCAATGAAATCAACTTAGAATTCACTTTTGAATGCAAACTCAAATTTTGAACAAAAAGGGGATCAGTCACACATTTTAGGGCTAGATTTGATGATTTGGACCTTTCCTTCAACAATCAATACTTTCAAACTCATTCTTTCTTCTTTTCTTTTATGTTTTTCTTTTCATATGTTTTTCACATTTATTTATTTATTTTTGTAACCCAAAACGTACAAATGAGCTCAAAAACAACCATTCCCTCCCCCACATTTGTTTTCTTGCATAATGTAGATCAAAAGGAATTCATTTTATGTTATGCTTACTAGCCTTTAAGAACAAGGGTATGGAAAGTCCTAAACTAGGCTAGGTAAGGTTATTGTGGGTTAATAAAGAACATAGGCTAAACAAGGCTCAAACGGGGTTTAATCTACAAAACAGATAATAATGGAGGGCACGGCTATTTGGCTACGGTGGAGACTACACCACTTCATCATGATATGTGTTATGCATTACAATGTCATGCTTTGAATAAAACGGATACAAGTTCTAGCATTTAGTTTTATCAAAATGCATTCTAAATAGCAACCAATCAAAGCATAATGAGAACATGCAACGACTTTAGAAAACAAGACCTCACAGATTATAACTCTCCAAAGAAAGTAAAGGCTCGAGTCTCACAAGGATGTAGCGTTATATGAGTTCCTTCCTTCAAGCATATTATGAAAACTTATTTTATCCACTTTGTAATCAAATGTGAGTTCATAAACAACAACTACAACTAAGCATAGGACAAGAGCATATCAAACTTCAATCCATGCTTGTAACTTTCTTTAACAGTTATGCAATTAAAAACCGAATCCTCATCATTGTGTTGGAAGGTATACCTAAGACACAAATACACCAAAATGATTCTAAAACAACTCTTTTTGGTATTTTTCAAAACGTTTTCAAATTTTTATGTCATTTTCGTATGATTACCTCAAAACACAATAAAACACACCAAAACAGCTTAAAAACACTTAGAAATAGTGAGAAACAACTTAGCTTCATGTGGTAGATGATCTTTGGTCGTGCTTGTTGATTTTCCACAGCTTTGATCTTGAACTGGATGGGACTTTCCACAGCTTTCGAAGAAGTATCTTTCCACAGGTTGATTCTTGAACTGGGTTGGGGAGCTTTTTACTTGCAAGTGATTCTCAGCTTAGTTGAGGATGAATCAACACCTTGTCTCTACATGGTTCAAGTAATCAGGTCTCCATGCAGGTGTGGCATCGTCACGAGTTCTTGGATCAACTCAGACTCCTTCTGCTCTTCGATGTAACTCAGACTCCTCCTGCATCGTCTGTGAGATACTTTTGCTTTTGAAGAAGTATTTTCCCACAGGTTTATTCTTGAACTAGGCTGGAGGGGCTCGAAGATGAGTACTCGAGAGCAAGACTAGATAAGCAATCAGGATCTCTCTTTTTCCTTATTCTTCAGATAAAGGTGAGGAGAAAGCATGATATGAGATATTTTTGCTTTTAACCTTCATGATATGAAATACTTTTGCTCTTGATGACTTGTTTGCAGAGGTACTCCAGGGGATAAGGAATACTGAGTAACTCGAGAGGTTTATTTGGGAATACATTCTCGGAGATGAAGAAGTGTTTGAGTAAGTCTGCCTTTGCTATGGAGGGCGACGGTAGACACTTATAGGAATTTCTTCACAACCGGTACTATTCTCTTACTCTTGTCGGCAGCCGGTGGATGATTGAACAGTAAGGTTTACGCGCTTTCTGACAAAGTTACCCGTAATTCCCGCAAAGCTGAGGTGCATGTGACAGGTGACGACAAGTCTGGAAAAGTTGATCTTTTGAAATCAGAGGGTCGGCTCGTGGTTTTTGAGCAGGCCCGGCTTTTGAGAGAGAAGCGTCTCTTCGATTTGCAAGCAGACGCCTCTTTGATTTGCGAGCATGCGCCTCTTCGATTTCTGAGTAGTGCCTCTTCGATTTCTTCTTTTTATAGAGGCACTAATTTTGTTCCACAGCACACTTGAATTGCCTTCTGTAAAAACTCCCTTCTTGCACTTCTGAAATCTTAATCTGTCCAATCTCTTCTTTCTCAACACCTTCAAAAAATGTCTTGCCCCTCTGACCGTGGCCTTAACTTGAATGTCGGGGAAAATGATGACTTGTCTTCTCCAAACAACATTTGGCATCCGTCCTTCATATCCCCCAATAGTCCTCTTACAGTTGGGGACTCAATGACGAGAAACGATACAACCGCTACGGTGGTTGCTAGAAATCTTCTTACTCCAAGAGACAGTAGGATGCTATCCAAGCGGTCAGACGAGCTCGCTGTTCAAGACTCTCTGGCGCTCAGCGTCCAGTGTGCAGGCTCAGTCTCAAACATGGGCCAACGCCTTCTTGCACGATCTCGTCAGGTTGAGTCTTTAATGGCTGAGGTGGCTAGTCTTCGGCAAGAGGTCAGAAGACTCAGGCACGAGAATAAGGAGTTGCACATGCTCGCAACTAGTTACTCAACAAGTATGAAGAGGAAGCTTGACCAACTGCAGGAGTTCGAAGTGCGGATTCAGTGTGATCATCAAAGGTTTGTGGCGTTACTGCAAATGCATCTTCTGCCTTAGTCATCTGGAGTTTCACCAAGTGTTGAGGCTCCGGAAGATCAAACTCTGGCGCTTCGTCTTTCTGGAGCTCCGTCGACTGCTGAGGCACCACCTGACCAATGAAGGCTATTAGTTTACACATTATTGTAAAATATTTTTGCTTTTATTTTTATTTTATTTTATTATTTTTTTTTTCAAATCAATGTAAAAAGACTTTGTTTACCCTCCCCCGCACTTAAACTAAACATTGCCCTCAATGTTTTAAACATAGGTTCACACTTAAGCAAACAAACAATTAGTGAACTAAGCAAGGCTAGATAAATGCAGTAAAGAGAAGGGTTTAGGAGTGCAAATCTGATTTGTTGAACAATTCCAGAGTCTCCCTTCGTTGAATGCTTGGGTTGCCTCCTAAGAAGCGCTTGTTTTAACGTCTTGCAGCCGGACGAGACTTTCCATTAAACTCCCCTAGGTTCCACAACATGGAATTTATCTTCGAATGGGAGGTGATACTTGAAATGATCCGGCAATGGTTTAAATTCAAGAGTGGGTGCCTGAATCATCAAAATCAGCATGTTAGTATAAAACAAAATTAAAATTGGAGAAGATGGCTTACTTTCTTTCTCCGAAACAAACTCAATAACAAACACTACGTCCTTGAATGTTTTAGGGACTTTGAACTTGGCCAGATTTACTATGATGATTGTGGCTTGTCCCGTGTCATCAAACTCAACTTCTTTGGCATTGGTTGTCTCAACTACATCCTCTTTGATGCATTCAACATATTCTCCAGCCACTTCATTATCTTGAGTCATTCTTCTTGGTGTACAACTCTCTTCAAACAATTCAACACAATCTGGAACTTGATTTGGTACACCAAGAATTAGGATCTCACTTTGCACCTTTGGAAGAGCTTCCGCAATGTCTTTTTCACTCTTATCGTTATTTGGAATCAAAAACCTGCGAGGAAAAGGGACATTTGGTGGAATAATGTTAGAATGAATTGAAATTGGAACAACATTACCGAAGTTGGACATCATAGGGACTTGAGGGGCTTGCAGCAAGAGTTCTTCTAAACTGCCCATGTCGTCTTCCTTATCTTCTTCTTGCAGCAGCAATTCATCCATGTTCGGGCTATGTTTGGATGGTTCTGGGACAACTTCATCCTCCATATCACTTTCCAAAGTGTTGTCTTCATCAATTAAAACTTCTCCTATTGAATTTACAATGTTGGAGTTGGAGAGTTCACTTTGTTCTTGAATTTGTGCCATTAACTCCACAATCTGCCCAACTTGCTTCTCCAATTCGTCCACTCTTTTGACTCGGTTTTGCATCTCCTTGTTTTGATTTTCTACTCCCTGTGTCAAAGAGGTGATTAATTGAATAATATTATCATTATCCACCGACGAACCTGAAATTGGTTGGGAAGATTGTAGTGGAGGTTGTGGTGGTGCAAATGACCATTGATAGAACTCCTTAGATGGCTGCAATTGTTCTTCTTTTTGTGAGCCCTGCGTCAAAGAAATTAGTCCACCAAGAATTTCATTATAACTCATGGGCATACTTGAATTCGATTGGAATTGTTATGGGGGAGGCTGTGGTGGCTGCATAGGTCTTGAATAGAACGCTTTATCTTGCTGCCAATATCCACTTTGTTGAACTTGTTGAGGTTCTCCCCACATATAATCTAAATAATCTCTCCAATCCGAATTGTAAGCGTTGGAAAACATGTTGCCCCTTGATTGGCTATGGCCTTGATATCCCCAAACATCTTCTTTTGCAGTGAATTGAGGACATTGATGAGTTTGATATCCTTGCCCATAAGGCACATCAAATGTAGAGACACTTGGCATTGTGGTCCTTTCGGCATTATGAGTCAATTGAGAAGTGAGATGCGCCAATTGAGCTTGAATAGTCGCAAGTGCCATGTCTTGCTCCATTTGTACCTAAAATCAAAGAAAGAAAACTAAATCAAATATCAAAAGTAAAAGTCACAAACACAAAAACAAATAGAAACACAAAGGGATTAGCAAACTTGCTAATCCCCGGCAACGGCGCCAAAAATTTGATGCGTTGTAAACAACACACAAATTAAACCCTCTTTTTGACAATTGTAGTAAAGATGTAAGTAGGGTATCGTTCTAGGCCGGGGATTAGGAGGGATTGCTAATCTACTCTAAATTGACTTAAAAACACTAAACAAGACTCAAAAACACAAAACAAAACTCTAAAACAGAAAGCTAAACTATAATAACTTAAAACACACCAGAATAGTCAAAACAACACAAAACAATCAAGTTGACCCAAATTAGACACTAGGGACTGATTTGGACAAAAATAAACTCAAAAGACTAACTAAACACAAATCTAAGCAGATTCTAGCTAAATTAATATAACTTAAAGATGGGGGATTGGTTTTTGACGAAAATTAAAAGACAAAGTAGATAACTTGCAGATTCTAAACAAAGACATAAAACTAAGTGAATTGATGGATAGATGGACTAGTTAGAGGGTTCTTCTCCACACATGACACACTTGCATACAAACCAATTTTCAGTTGTTCTTTCAATAAACCATGAATCTCAACACCCCAGATTAACCGTGAACAGCACTTTTTTAACCTTTAAGTTTTCCTTAAGTTATTGAATTAGACGGAAAAGCGCATACAACAATTCAAAATATTCTTCAAAAGTTCTCTACGTGAACAACACAATAGAGATACAATCAAAGATCATTAAGCTTTGTGAAAACTATAAGCATTGACGAGGCATTCGTAACTATAAACAGCATGATACTTTTGCCAAGAATTCACTTAACGCGATTGTGACTAGCAACCTCCACTACTTGTGAATATAAGTTCATAACGATTAGGTGAAACTCCCTTATATTCTAGCATCAAATTCATGCATGCAAACTAAGTATGCATCCTTAATCAACATACAAGAATAAGTTATAAATCAAGCAGTTAAGCAAATTGAATTCACAACTCATGAAATCACAACTGAAGGTAATCAATTCATATTACAAATATGTTCATGGCTTTGAATCAACCTCTAGCCAAAACGAATTTAGTTCCACATATTTGCAATTAAACAACTATAATTGAATTTAAACATGATAAACAAAAGTAGAAGACACCTAGAACGCTCCAGCAATCCAACGTCTTGAATGGTTAGCACAACTCCAAGTCCTCCTCATTTCTTGCAAACATGCGGCACCAAGGTGGGTGTGGTGTTTGGATGGTCTAGGGATGTGCCAGAGATTGGATAGGTTGAGAGAGTATGGAAGGGTGGTAGGGGATGGATAGGAAAAGAGGTGGATGGAAATGGATGGAGGAAGAAGAAAACCTGCGGCAGAAATTGTGTTGTTTATGGAATGTGTTGTAGATGTGAATTGGTCCTTTGTCTTGTGATGGAGAAGCCTATTTATAGATTTTGAAAATGAATCACCACCACAAAATTTCTTGGTGAAGTATGTGGATATTGTAGGTGAAATAAGTGGATGTTGTAGGTGAAGTGGGTGTGGATGTTGTAGGTGAAGTGAGTGTGGATGTTGTAGGTGGAATAAGTGGATGTTGTAGGTGAAATAAGTGAGTGTGATGTGTTTTTGGGTCAGAAAATAGGAAAGAAGAGGATCCCTTAATCTTCAATTTCATCCATCCACTTGGCTCCAAGTATAAGCTAACCATCCAATGCCCAAAAATGCTCCAAAATGTTCCAAATTGCACTTTCCTGCATACTTTGTCATTTGGACCTACAAACACACGAAAATAGCTTAAAATACTAAAATAACTAAGGACTAACAATCTAAATGCAAGGAAACAAACTAACTAAGTTGTATAAATATACTCCTATCAGTAGAAGGCAAGCCGGAAGATGGACGGCGGCGAGAGCTTCAGTTTTTAGAGGTGGTGGAGGCGCAGAGCCAGGTGGTTTCTGGCATTAAGTACTACTTCAAGGTGTCGGACGTGAGGAATGGGGTGCACATGTTGTTCGATTTGGAAGTGGTGGTGAAGACGTCACTCCGTTCCAAGCAATTGCTCAACTTTGCCCCTCATGCTCCTAATTGATTGATTCGAATTCCAATTCATAATGTTTGAGTTAGGGTTTTGGGGGGGTGTCTGATCTGGGTTTGGTTTTTTTTTTAAATTTTTTTTAAAATTTAGTTAATAATTAATTAATTTTTTTAATAGAAAGTGGGTCTTTTCTCAAGCCATGTTAGCATTTAACAGAGGAATTGACAGACAACTAACGGAATGTATGAAATTGTAACAAATTCATAAATGAGGTATGACATTGACATTTTTTAAAGACGGAGTATGAAATTATGACTGACCCAATAGTTGAGGTAGTATTATGTAATTTATCCTAGTTTTTAAGTGCTTGCGTAATTACCAATAATGGTTGGCTCCATTGGTAAGGCCTTTGTCTTATATGTCACTCCATCAAGGTTTGATTTCCGTTGCCAACAGTTTTCGTTGGTGCGCAATCTGTAAATTCTTACGAAAATTCGTGCCTGTTATAGCTGACAGTTAGGTGACACGCGAAAACCCTTTTAGCTCGAAGTTGTCGGTATGCCCTGACGGTAGTGGTAAAAATAACCAATCCTCTCCTAAACTTTTGTTACCCAAAAAAAAAAAAAGTACTTGAGTAATTCATCAGTAGTAATCTTATAGTGCATTTTCAACAATTGGATCTAAAGTTCCTCGTCCAAATATTGTATAAAAGTTAGGACAACATAAGAATTTACACATTAAATTCTCAACTAAAATGGTATCATGTGATACTCTTAACACACTTAACACATGAACAGATCTTGTTTAAGTGAAATGTGAGTTAAGCATTTGCGTGGAAGTTCATCAAATTCTGCATAAAGGATTCAGAAATGTATGCTCAATTAATTATTTCCTTGATTTCATAATTAATTTTACATTAACAATAACAGGAATTTGGCCAAGCTTGTCTGCAATAATGCAAAGCCACTCACATTATCACATACAGCCTATAGCTATGTTCTTATTATACTAGGAGGCTTGGATGCTAAAAACCAAAACAAAAAATAATTAAAAATGCCACAATTTTAAGAAATTGGGCTCACACAATAATACAGTTTGGGATTTATGCTTGTCTTAAAGTACAGTGCTATCTTCCAGGCTGGACAGATTCCCAAGAAACCCAATGATTGGAAGACGGCGACCGCAAATTCAGTCTCAGACAACTCGAGTCCACCGTGCTATCTTGCACTTTCTCATGGCGACGCTTCGGACTCAGCTCCAATGTATCCGACAGTTCCTTGTATATCACAGAAAATGATGAACTGATTTCAGGTGCAGCTGAAGAACAAGAAGAAGAAGAAACATGGTTTGGTGCAGAGGACAGGTTTTCGATCTGCGAAGAAGAAGGGACATTATTTGGTAGAGAGGACACATTGGTATCGATAGGCGGAGGCGCAACGCTTTGGAGAGACCGAGGCTCTAAAAACTCTGGCGCGGTGGTGAGGCTGTGGACAAGCTCCCTGAAGTTAATGGGGTCGACTTTGTAGACTCTTGGTAAGGTTGGTGGAAGTGGTGCAACTGCAGGCTTCTTCCATGGCTTCAACGAAGATTTTTGGACAGAGTGGAGTGGATCCTTTGTGGGTTGCGTGGTTTGGGACAAGTATGTGGTGGTGGAGGGGGTTGTGGAGGAAGAGGAAAAGGATTCCATGGGACTTGGAATTGGAGGTGTGGGGTTTGGAGGAACTAGAGAATGGGATTGTTATGTGGTAAAGGAATGGAGGTGGTGGTTTGGTTATATTTAGGATTGGGAAGTGAGTAAGAAAGGGCATCAACCAGGGAACACAAGTAGTACATTACGTGTTTTAATAGAAGTGGTGGAAAGTTTTATTTTTTAAGTTATTAACTTTTTAGTACACATATCCCACCATTTGTATAGTAACATGTGGTGTATCATCCTGTATACCGGCCACACTGAAAAATCTCTTCCGGAAGTGAAGCCGTTTGAGAAGAGGAAGAAAAAGAATTATTATTTTTGTCTTTGAGCCGTCGGCCATGACGATCGAATGAAATTGACACCTTAAATTATATTTTTTAAATTATGTTTGTGGTAAACTATCATGGTCCAAAAAATTGCAATGTGGTCAAAAAATTATGTTACAATTATTAAATTGCCCCCATGGATAACTACTCAGTTGAAATTGACTCTCTAAATTATGTTTTTAGTAAATTAACTCGTCTGAACTATTTGAAATCAGCTAGTTAACCTTTTATCGTTGGATTTGATGAAATTTCATCCACTTTACGTACTGTTAAATATTGACACGAGTTAACCCTTAAAATTGAATTATATGCTGGTCGCGTGTCAATATTTGATGTCAAATAGATGAAATTTTATTGAATCTTACAGTGATGGGTTAATTAACAAATTTTAAATAATTCAAAGTATTAATTTACTAAAAAAGAAATTAAAAATCAGCTTGAACTAGAGTAACAATTCAGATGATATGTAAGTGTAATATATTTTATTATTCTCCATTATTGGTGTTTGTCTCGGTTCTGTGATTCTTTTTATATATGTTTTGGTCATTGTATGTGGAAAGGGATCCTCTCTGGATTTCTTTCTTCTAATCCATCAAATCAGAAAATTCATGTCATTGAAATTTTAAACGACTACAAACAGGAGGTCACTTTAAAAGTTATAATACATTCAGCCGTTTGATCAAATTTAAATAACATGAATTTCCTAAATTGATAGATTAGGAAAAAAGAATCCAGAGAAGATCCATTTCCACTGTATATATGTAAGATGGTGAGTGGTGTGAATTAATAAATAAAATATGATGGTTGGGTGGTCCAATCACCAAGCCATATGCGCTGCATTGCTGGTGGTCATCACCTGAACATTGGCCTTAGCCTTCTATTCTATTGGCTTGTTTTCCAACATATTAGGTTGGATGCTTACCAATGAACTATGTTTAAGAAATCAAAATCAATGAAAATATCGATATATAAATTTGTGAAAATACTGACTAATATATCAAATATTGATAGTGATTGTTTTTGATGGAAATGATTCGAACCCATTCTGAGATTTTTGAAGCGCGGGGCGATGACAAAAAAAGTACCCTAACTTCATATAAGAATTTTTTTTTTCACATGTAAGACTTCGATAAAATATTACTTCAAAAAAACTTCAAATTCAATAATTACAAACACGAAAAAAAAAATTTATTTTGTATTGAGAGAAGGGAAACATTTACAATTAGAATCATTACATAGATGATGGTTTTATTACAATTATATCTAAATTTTAAAGTTTTTATATAGATTGTGATGTGTTTTTTCTTATTTACTAATCTTGTCAATATGAAACTTAATCATATTTTTGAGTCTTAATTGCAGTAAATTAAACCTATTGGTGACACGTCACATGATTTGCAAATTTTGTCCAAAACTTTTGTTTACACATTACTATTTGTTGAAGATTAGACTTAAATTGGAATGAATGTTTAAAAATTGCAACCCACATAACTATTAACTAGGAATTAAAAAGAAATTAACAACCTAACATAAATTTAAAAAGTTGAAAAAAATAAACATGCACATAGAATTTCAAATTTGGTCCAATGCTTCTGATTAATCTTCTTAATTATTTAACCAAATTTTATAAATTAAACTCTTATAAAATAAAATTTATAAAAATTGAAAAGTAAAAAATACACACACATAGTGTTTTGAACCCAAACTTCCTCGTTAATTTTAAATAGCATAAAGCACCACTTATGGTTAAAATTTTTTTATAAATATATACTCTTATGAAAATAAATTCGTAAATATTGAAAAGTAAATAAACACAATGAAAACACCGGTTCTAGTTAAACATTTTAATTATTTAGCCAACATTGATTTGAATGAAATATAAGAGTTTCTCTAATATTTAGCATATGGGTCTATATTGACTTTAGCCTAAACTTTGTTTCTCTGATATGAGGTGAAGTTTTATCTGGTTTTTTGAATATTTACATACAAATATCGACCATATCGAAGAAATTTTAAACACTGCACTTAAGAGCAGTTCTACTCCTTTGGATAATAATTGCCCAAACAATTGGGCAATAGACAATTACTAGCTTAGTCAATAGTAATTATCCAAGTGCATCCTATTAAATAAATTGCCCAATCAATTGGTATTAATTTTTTTTCTAGATAAATGAATAAATAATAAAAAAAAATATTTTATTATTAATTTTCTTTTTTTACTTTGTTTAGAAACATCTTCATTTCTCTTTTTCTCCGTCTGTCTCACTCTCTCCATATCCCTCTAAAACCCAGAAGATCTCTCCCTCTTGAAATTCGGATTCGATCCCCCCACCACCACTGCACCCTTCTAGTCCGGCTTTATGAGACCGATCTCCATAGCTTTGGGTTCGAGTAAATTTGTTTGTCTCTCTCTCTCTCTCTCTCTAAATTCTATTTCTGCTATTGTTTCTATTTAATTGATGATAACGGGTGGGAAGGACTATTAAGAGATTAACATAACAACGAAAAGAACTGAAGAGAATGGTAAAGGCAATGCTCAATAGATCTAATATGATATGTCTCTAAAGTAGTGGTATATATACATTCTTACATTGAGAGAGGTAATTATATATACTTTAATCTTAATCAAACTTTAGGATATAAGTACAATTTCAAATATGAAGGAAACTTGCGCGACCAACAACCATCTTCAACTTGGTGCAAAATTATCACACATATCCAACCTATCAAGTGAGATGTAAAACACTCTACTTGAGGCTGTCTGAGTAAGTACATCATCCATTTGATCTCGTCTTAAAAAAAAGAAAGCCAATTCAGCTTGCAATCATGTTAAATTAGATTCATTGCACTATCAATTATAACCTTATTATCACCATACAAACTGCCTTTTTAAGCTTCAAATCCGATATATGACAATACAAACTATGTCAATAATTGATATTGCATCCCGTGTATCCGTTCCTGTATAAATGATTAGAAAACATCAATCTGTTTACCAAACCAGACTTCAACTACCTCAACACATTCAAAGCACCTACATTAACTTCATAAACTGAGGTGTTGCATATGAGACAAATACATCAATCATTCCACAAGCCTAGGATCTCTCCGTATTGGCAGAGACTCGATTTGGATACAAGTGGAACTTGCTATATGAGAGCGTCAATACTCAATAGAATACAATCCAACGTACATAGCATATTATTCAGTCATAAGACCCAATTTTTTTTTTCTTTTCCTTCTTTAAGGGAGATTTAACTTCATGAGGTTTTCTACGTGTAACATATGCTTCAATGCGCTCCTTACCTGAGATCACTTTTTAATTAGTGAGCCACATTTGAAGGCAACACCATATCATGTAACCTTTAAATATTTCGGGGACACAACTTGGGACTTCGAACTTTGGGGTTGCAGTTGTCCTTAGCTCAGGATTTGACTTTGGGGTTTTCCATTCATGGTCCTAATTCAAGTTATACTAATTTCAGTGTAAAAGTAGTGATATTGAGTACTAGGTGAAATATCCTACAAAGAAAAATTAACTTTGCACAATAGACTAGTCAAATGAGCTAGTTAACTAATTACAAGTTGGTCAGTGATATAAAGTGTAGTTGCAAGAACAAAACCTAACTAACCAATACGTTCAACTAATCAGAGTTTGCCAAATTAGTTTCACAACAATACTTGCTAAGCTTGAACTTATTTACATACCGATGCATTATGCAAACATTAATGACAAAGCAATTATGAATTAAAGTATGCTAGATTGACTAGTCAAGCTCACCAGTCAACTAAGTGCATATTCTTCAGTTAATCAAACTCAAATCTATGAATTAAACTTAGTTCACGACAAGTTATCCTAGTTTACAACAATTCAGTTCATTGCTCATAATATGTAGTGTAAACTTATTCTGTAACACATATCAAATAACAATTCATAGGATGCATGAAACATATGAAAGTAAATAAGATATGTGAACAAGCTTAAGAGACAAAGAACGCAAGAAGTTTTTAGCTGAAAAAATCCACCTTTGGGTTAAAAAACCAAGGACTCTCCACTGAGTCCAATCGACTAATGTAAATAAGATTCTTACAAAGTACCAACATAGCTCAATTGCTAGACCTAGTCTACGGAGCAACTTTACCTTTGTGCAACCTTGCCTTACACGAGACAAATTTCGGTCTTCATGAAGTTACGGCTTCTCCTGAGCTCTTCACCTTGTGGCACCAAAATGATGTCATCTCCAGTCTTCACAAGATGACAACTCCTCCTGAACTTTTCACCTTGTGGCACTGAGACCAACATACAAACTATGCATATGATGATATGAAAATGATATGCAGATCTAGATTTAAAATGTCTAGTCAGTTTCACTAATCAAACACTTAAAAAGATAAAACTAACGTGAATCCAAAAAGATGTCAGTTTAAAACTTGACCCCAAACTTAAAACAAAATCACAATGACAATGCTACCCATAATATGCAACGATTTAGGTGTTTAGTGCAGGAGTGTGATTTTGTGGCTAGGGTTTCTGATGAGGAACTCAAAGAGGCCGCTCAAAGCTAAAACAACTCTTTTTTTGAAAATGTAAAACTCCTAGCCAAAACAAATGAGCATATAAAACAAATTTAAGCAAGCAATTTCAAAAATAGATTTAGAAATATTCGATGAAGAACATTAACCATAAAATATGCTTGATGCTCATATAAGATCTGAGATGGAGATGAAAACTAAAGCTCTAAAAAACTTTTTCAATCTTAGCCCCCCAAAAACCAAATGAACCCTAGCTGTCCTTTTAAAGAGAGGCATGGATATTTCAGATAAAGGGAGCAAGGAGACACGTGTCAAAGCCAAAGCAATTGTTTAAGATCAAGGGTGAGAAAACCACACTCGGGAAAAAGATGTCAATCAGCCCATGTGGGTTATCTTAAAGTGTGTGCCCAACAAATTGGAAAGCAGCGAAATTTTTTGACAATACCGAATTCCTAAACAAAATGAATTGGAAATATAAGCATGGAATACATATGAATAAATAAACCTTTGACGTGAGAAGTCAAACCCTTGAGTGAATATTTCCAACAATGGCGGCCCTTAGTGCAGAGTATGTCCTAATACTAACTTGAGCATGTGTGGTGCATATTACATTATTGACACGGAAAGCCAAACCTAAAACTCTAGACTTCACAATCTCCCCCTTTGGCTTTCCTTGACAAAATACCCCAAGCTTAAAACTAATTTTACTTACCCACACTCAAGAGATGACCGAAGGAACAGATCCTGCAAAACAACAAATTTTGACAAGAACAAGTGAAATCTATCATGGGTAAAAAGCTACCTAAATTTTTTCTCCCCCATTTTGTCATGGTAAGACAAAGTTAAGGCGAAATATCACATTTTATTTCCAAATAAGCATTCAGACCTTAACGTCACATCTGTTGAGCTTGTATGTGGTTAACTTATGATAGTATCGGTGCTTAGACCCATTATTAGGCCGCCGCCCCCTTTCTGAAACTTTCTAATCCTCATCGCAAAAATGCCAGTCGAGGGTGATACGACCAATTTTTTACATAATTACCTATACCGACCTCATTCTCGTTTTTAGTCACTTGATTTTGATGGTAAATCTCTGGCCATTGTTATTATCAATCTGCAGTAGTAAAATTCGGTGAGGACCCGATCATGCCAATATTGTAATATTTAGAGTTATTAAGATATCACTTTATCTGGCATTATTCCATTGATTCATAACTTCATATGGAAGTTTAAAGTGATAGTTTTGTATATGATTCATGGAAGGGAAACACCCCAAGGTTACAAGCTATATAGAGGGAGGTGTGATAACACTCCTGATCACCCTTGATTTATGCTTAAAAAGAGCTTAAGGAACCTAACTATGAGCTGCTCCATAAAACAAGGAGTTGACATAAAGAAAAAGTCTTGACAAGAAAGATTAGATACAAGAGACTACTACAAGCTAATAACCACCTTGATAACAACAAGGATAGAACAACCTATTTACCCAAAGGATTCTCAACACTCATCCTCAAGCTGGGTCCAGAAGGTTGATGGAACCGAGCTTGGATAAGAGACGATGGAACTGATTTATGGGCAAGGGTTTGGTGAAAATATCAGCTAGTTGGCCAGCACTCCTTGTGTAGATAGGTTGAATCACTTGATTTTGCACTTGAGCTCGAACATAGTGGCAATCCACCTCAATATGTTTTGTCATTTCGTGAAAAAACCGGATTCGAAGTTATATGCATTGCGGCATGATTGTCACAGAACAGTGACATGGATTGCTTTGTATGAAAACCTAGATCACCTAACAGACCTTTAAGCCATATTAATTCACATGCAGTGGATGCCATAGATCTATATTCAGCTTCAACACTTGATCTTGTGATGACACTTTGCTTCTTACTCTTCCATGTTACAAGGTTTCCTCCAACAAACGAACAATAGCCCGTGGTTGATTTTCGATCTATTTCGTTTCCTGCCCCGTCCGCATCACAATACCCCATCACTTGTGTGTTATCGTTCTTCCTCATGAGGATTCCTCTTCCAATTGATCCTTTGAGATATCGAAGGATTCTCTTGACAACATTAAAGTGATCTATGGTAGGAGAATGCATGAATTGACTAGCTAAACTCACTGCAAATGTAATATCAGGTCTTGTGATGGTTAAATATATTAACTTACCAACAAGCCGTTGATAGTAACCAACATTGGGCAGTGGCTTGCCTTCCAAGCTAAGTTTTAGCTTGCAGTCGAGAAGAGTTTGAACTGGCTTGGCATCCTTCATGTTTGATTCCTGAAGAAGATCCAGAATATATTTCCTTTGGTTGAGAAATAACCCTTTTTTTTATGAGGCCATTTCTATTCCAAGGAAATATTTCAGCACTCCAAGATCTTTGATGGAGAATGTCTGTTGAAGTGAGGTCTTGAGGTTTGCAATTTCATCAACGTTGTCTCCAGTTATGATTAAGTCATCGACATAAATCAAAACTACAAGTTTACCAGCAACACCTGTTCGAATGAACATGGATGAATCTGCATTACTTCTTTGGAATCCAACTCTTTCAAGAACCGAACTAAGCTTGGCATACCAAGCCCTAGGTGATTGCTTTAATCCATAAATGGATTTGTGCAACTTACAAACCAAATCAGGTTCACTGCTCTGAGGATGTCTCGGTGGTAATTTCATGTAAATCTCCTCTTCAAGATCACCATGAAGAAATGCATTCTTCACATCCATTTGGTGTAGTGACCATCCCTTGTTGACAGCAACGGACAACAAAACCCTTACAGTGTTCATCTTTGCAACAGGTGCAAATGTTTCCTTGTAGTCCACAACGTAGGTTTGGGTGAATCCTCTAGCTACCAACCCAGCTTTGTGCCTTTCAATGGATCCATCTGAGTGGAACTTTATCTTGTATATCCACTTACTGCCAATTGCTTTTTTGCCTTGCGGAAGTCTGACAATGCTCCAAGTTTTATGGTTGTTAAGAGCTTAAAGCTCTTCATCCATGGCTTTCTTCCACACTTCTTGACAGTTTGCTTCTGAAAAACTTTAAGGCTCATAGTGACTTGTGATGGTATTCAAATAAGCAGCATAAGAAGGAGCAACATTCTGGTAAGTTATGAACTCATTGATTGGATGTCTTGAAGGATTATTTTGGAGAAACATGTTCATTTAAGCAATTTCTTTAGCATGCAATTAACAAATTAAAGGCGGAATCATGCTTGCATATACTTAAAAACAAAACATCAACCATGAATGTTCAAAGCCTAGTAGTTTGGTGAACCTTTAAACAACTCAAAACAAGTGAGTTGAGATTTATACCTTTGTAGATTCCTCTTTGCATAAGCAAAGGCTAATCACCCAAAGAGAGGGCCTTCATTCCTTGCATCTTAAAACTATGGATTTATATAGAAAGGATAGGTTCTCTAAGTTCTCAAAATTGAGAACCTCTAAGTTTCTACACCAAGGTTTTGATTAAGAAGAAATGAGTGACCTTGGAGGAGCTAGAGTGCTAGCTAAAACCCTCCAAGGGTGGCCGGCCATTCTAGAGAGAAGGGAGAGCTTTTCTTCTCTCCAATTTCCCAAAAACAAACCCTAAATGAATTTTGGCTATAAAGTCAAATTTATACCTTAATTCATTTGAGTGGCAAACTTGTAAATAAGTCCAAGTTTGCTACCCTTCACAATATGGCCGGCCTTAGGGAATAATTTGGGCAATTTGGTCTTTGTGAATCATTATTCATTAAGTTGTCATACAACTTAAGTTAATGGACTTGACGTTCGAAGCCCATTGGGCCTTAAGGTCCAAAACCATCCCGAGGTCTTTAACGAACTTATTCGTTTGATTAATAATCATATTAATTAATCCTTGCCATAAATAATGAAACCATTTAATTATTCTTACTCATCTCCGTTGAATCTTCAATCTTTACCTTACACGGTGTACGATCCATTAGGTTCCTTTTAGCGAGGCAGTGGGCGATTCAAACTCTTTTAAATCAATTGTGAATTTGAAACTAACTTTCAATTCTCCCTTTAGTGTTTACACACGTTTAGGGCTTCCACAAACCATGAGTGACACCTAGCAGCATATCATGGTTACCCAAGCTAATCAGAAGAGGTAGAGAACCTATTCAGTTTAGGATTACAAATGCAATACGGTCCTTCTCTAATACAATACTCTTGACCACATTGTTTGGCTTGATAGTTTATTCATGTCTACTATCCAATGTGAATCTCGCACTTATATGATTACCTTGAATGTGATATGGAACGCATTCCAACATCTCATTCATACTCTGGCCAGAGATTCTAAATCATATCATAGAGTATTCTTCCTCAACGGTTTGAAGGTTAGAGATCCCTTGTTGCGCATTCACTTGTCTCCATGACTAGATAGCTTGACCCCAACCATGCCGTGGACACTCCAAAGGAATGCCATTTGACACGATCAAAGATCAAGGACCTAACCACAAGACAACTATGATGCCTCAGGTCAAAGGACTAATTTGCATTATCCTAACCATGAGTTCTCACGTGACATGAATATGAGAACTCGTCGTTGATCGTGTTCAGTGAACTCATTCTCTATTGAGCACCTACGTACTTGTCTTGGTGTCACTCACACCAATGACTCGAGACTCGTCACTCTCCCTGAGAGAAGATATAGCACGTACTGATCTTAACGGACTGTCAATGCCCAATTGGCAATCCTATGATCAGGAACGTTTAGGATGTGTCTACGAAAGAATGGTCTCATGAATCTAACTATTTAGATCGCATTCTCCCAATCACATATTCCTTGGACTTTATCGTTTAAGCATATAACATTTATATGAGACCGCCCAAACAATAATCTTTGCCCTTGATATTAAACTAGATTAGTTTAATCATGTGAAATGTCCGTAAAGTATCATCATATGATTGGTTTTAGGGCACATTTCCAACATGTCTTGCTAAATAGGTCACATAGTCTTGAAGCCTTGTAGGAGGATGTCTATCATGTACTGGATTACGTTTGAATTGAACCCGTGAAATTTCTTTTGTTAAGGCTTCGGGCTCCATATTGTGAGGCTCTTCAAGGTGTGATTGAGGCTCTGTGTCATGTCCACTGGAAGAGTCACTATTGGCAGGAGAAGGTGCACATGTTTGTTGTATCTCAGGTGGTTCTTCAGCCCTAGGCAAGGGATACCCAAGGAATGACTCCCTTTGCGACTGATCATTAGGTAACTTGGTGTAAAAAGGGTTAGTTTCATCAAATCGAACATCTTTTGATACTACAACCTTTTTTAGCTCAGGACTATAGCACTTGTAACCCTTCTGAGTAGATGAATAACCGAGGAAAATACATTTGTTAGCCCTAGGGTCCAGTTTATCCCTATGCTGTGTTTGAATGTGTACATAGCATGTGCACCCAAAGACTTTAAGGTGAGACAAATTAACATCCTTTCCTTTGAGCACCTCCATTGGAGATTTGAAAATCCAAAACCCTACTTGGTAGTCGATTTATAAGATATGCAGCAGTCATAACTCCTTGGGACCAGAATCGTTTTGGAACTTTCATATGCAACATTAGGGCTCTTGTTTTTTCAAGTAGGTCACGGTTTTTCCCCTCGGTTATGCCGTTTTGTTGTGGAGTACCCACACAACTAGTTTGATGCAAGATTCCATGAATGCTCAAATATTGTTGCATGGTGTGTGACATATATTTTGAACCATTATTAGACCTCAAGGTTTGGATATGGGAAGAGAAATGGTTTTTGACAATGTTGTGAAAATCTTGGAACATTTCAATAACTTCACTCTTAGACTTCAAAAGGTATAACCAAGTAACTTTTGAGAAGTCATTTATAAAAGTTACAAAATACTTATACCTATCAAAAGATTCAAAAAATGGCCCCCATACATTAGTATGAACAAGCTCGAAGACTTGACTAGTCCTATTAGAAGATGAACCAAAAGGTAACCTAGTGGATTTCGAGAAGTGACAGGTATCACATTGCATCACTTCTTTACAAAAATTTGGGAACAATCTTGACAAAATTGGCTCGGATGGGTGAGCTAGTCTTTGATGCCACAAGTGTTGGTCTTGAACTAGGTTAGACTGGACTTGAAACCCCTTGAGAACAAAAGGCTCATTTGACAGGTAATATAGGCCATCTAAGAAAAAACCTTCACCAATCTTCTCCTTGGTGACACAATCCTGAAAAATGACATTGTAAGGGGAAAAATTAACTGAGCTGTTTAAGGTGTGAGTGATCTTTCCAACCGAGAGCAATTGGAAAGGGAATGAAGGGACATACAAAGCTTTGGACTCTATTTTGTTAGAAACTAAGTTTATTTTCCCTATACCTAACACTTTAGCTCCTTCACCATTCGCAACAGACACATATGAAGGCATGAAGAGTTTTTTAAAATCATGAAGTTTGGAAGATTGGTTGGTTATGTGGTATGTGGCACCGAAATCTATAACCCACAAATCATGCAATTGATTTATATTTAGAGCAGTTTTGAGAGCAGTCATGATACCTTGCATATTGTCCTGAGTGAGGTTCTTGGTGTCAGCTAGGAAGCCTGTAAATTTTCCCAGTAGAGCAGTTGGGTTGGTATCTCTAAGTTTAGAGGCTTCATCATGTTCAGTTGCTTCCTTCTTCAGTTGTAAGTACGCAACGAACTCATTTATGAGTGTAGTGGGATTGGAAGTGAAGTTTAGAAGTGCCTCAGAGTCTCTAGTTGAGGAGGATGAAGCATGGTTAACTTTGTAACCAGAGAACTGCGATTTTCTGGGACCCTTTGTCATTCTTCATGAAGTCAGGTTTGAGCTCAGGGTGAATGATCCAATATCGATCATTCACATGTCCGGTGGCATCACAATGTTGACATTTGAGATAAGGGTTTTTTCCCTTGTATTTCTTGTCACTAGAGAAGTATGCCTTAGCTTCTGAGACAGTTGTTATGGCACCAACATTCATCACCTTTTTCCTTACCTCTTCCCTTTGAATAGTTGCACACACACTTGCAAATGTGGGAAGTTCAGGATTCATGAGGATATGACTGCAAAGATCCTCATATTCAGACCCCAAACATGACAAGAGTTGAAATATTTTATCTTCTTCGGCTCTTCTGAGAAGCACTGCTGCATAGGTAGTGTGTGGACAGTACACTTCTAGCTCGTTCCACATACTCTTCAGACTTCCAAGAAGTTGAACAAATGGTTTTCCATCTTGTTGTATGCTTGCAATATTCCTTTTCAGTTAGAAGACGCGAGCTGCATTATTCTGGTTCCCATACATTTCTTGTACCCATTTCCATAGCTGGAAAGCTGACTCGGAGTAGCTGAATATTTCAGCTAGTTTTCGCTTCATGGAGTTGAGGAGCTAGGACATGACCAGCTGGTCCTTGCTGAGCCAAGCTTCATAAGTGGGGGAAGAAACATCAGGAGCTTCAACGCTCTCATTTATGAACCTTAGCTTTAATCTCCCTCCAAGTGCAAGCGAGACTGCTCTTGACCATGGTAAGTAGTTGAACTCATTTAAGAGCACAAAGCTCAACCTTTGATTTGGATTTACATCCATCTCCGGTTGAGTTTAAGGAAAGGAGCTTAGTGAGCTTTCAGCATCAGATCCATTAGGGTTTTCTTGAGCCATGGTGGATCGACTGAAGAAGCTCAAATCGTATCACAGAGACATGTTATTTTACCTGCTCTGATACCATATGGAAGTTTAAAGTGATAGTTTTGTATATGATTCATGGAAGGGAAATACCCCAAGGTTACAAGCTATATAGCGTGACCAACACTCCTGATCACCCTTGATTTATGCTTAAAATGAGCTTAGGGAACCTAATTATGAGCTGCTCCATAAAACAAGGAGTTGACATAAAGAAAAAGTCTTGACAAGAAAGATTAGATACAAGAGACTACTACAAGCTAATAACCACCTTGATAACAACAAGGATAGAACAACCTATTTACCCAAAGGATTCTCAACACTTCATGTTCACATTAAAAGACTTCTGAACTTGCTAGCTAGCTAGCATTGCAGCTTACATTATTACATACAACCTATAGATGTGTTCTTAATAAACTAGAATGCTAAAATTTTAAAAAAAAATTAGGATTTAAAAGTTATAAAAAAAAGGCCACAATTTTAAGAAATTGGGCTCACATACATATAGCATTTGTGATTGAAGTAGTCCTAAAGAACTTCGGATCGTTCGATACTGGACAAAGTCCCCGGGCTGAGAATAGGGAAAGAAAACCAATGATGGGAAGACGGGGACTGCAAATTCAGTCTCAGGTAACTCGAGTCCACCGTGCTGTCATGCACCTTCTGTTGGCGAGGCATCGGACTCAGCTCCAATGTATCCGACAATTCCTTGTACATAACCGAAAATGGTGAGCTAAGTTTTGGTGAAGAAGAAGGGACATGGTTTGGTACAGAACACACGCGGATATCAATTGGTGGAGGAGCTACGCTCTGGAGAGGCCGAGTCTCCATAAACTCTGGCGCGCTGGTTAGGCTCTGGACAAGCTCCCTGAAGTTAATGGGGTCAACTTTGTAGATTCTTGGTGGGGTTGGTGGAAGTGGTGCAACAGCAGGTTTCTTCCATGGCTTCGACGAGGATTTTCGAACCGAGTGGAGTGATGACTGGTGATAGGGAAGCTGCTTTGAGGTTGAAATTGAACCCTTTGTCGGTTGTATGGTTTGGGACAAGTATGTGGTGGTGGAGGAGGCTGAAGAGGAAGAGGCGTGAGATTCCATTGCGAGTGAAACTTTGAACTTCTAGAGTTCTTGAGGACTTAAAAGTGTGAGATTATTTTTCGGATTTTGTTATTGTGTGTGATGAAAATATTAGAAGCACTATATATAGATTGGAAATAAGTAAAGAAAGGCAACGACCTGGAAGTGCAGCTATTGGGGAACGGAAGATGAAGAAAGAAGAAGCAAAGAATTTCAATGCTGCTTGTCTTGAACCGTCGGCCGTGACGATTGTATGCATTTATAATGTACAAAATTGAAATGTGGTCAAACCAATATGTTTGACCATTATATATATCCATTATTGTCTCTTCAATCTCTTTGAGGGTTTTAATAATTTTTTTTGGGATGGTAATCTGCACATGAAGTTGGTGATATGTGGACCAAGCCGCCAATATACTATACATAAGGGCCCTTTTATTTAATACACGTGCAGATATAAGTTTGTTCTACCTTTGACCAATGGGAAACCCTAAAAATAATGGACAATTATGCATCCATGATTGTGATAGCAAAACATCCAATTTGATTTAGTTTTAGTCGAGATTCTAAAAGATGTTAGGCGCAAAGTGGTTGGGTAGGGCTTAGGTGGGAGCCTAGACGGACTAAAAGGATATAAGTAAACTTATTCATATTTTATAAATAAGTGCATGTTTATACTTAAAAAATACATAATTGTATTAGAATACATATGTCACATCCCGGCCCGGGCCCCTAACACAACCCAGACTCGACTCCACCGTAGCACGATATTGTCCGCTTTGGGCCCCTACCACACCCTCACGGTTTTGTTTCTGGGAACTCACTCGAGAACTTCCTAGTGGGTCACCCATCATGGGATTGCTTTCGCGCGAACTTTCTTAATTTCAGACAAACTCCGAAGCCAGTGAGCTCCCAAAAGGCCTTGTGCTAGGTAGAGATGGAAATATACATATAAGGCTTACAGGATCCTCTCCCCTGGGCGATGTGGGATGTTACAATCCACCCCCCTTAGGGGCCCGACATCCTCGTCGGCACACTTCCGGCCAGGGATTGGCTCTGATACCAAATTGTCACATCCCGGCCCGGGCCCCTACCACAACCTGGGCTCGACTCCACCGTAGCACAATATTGTCCGCTTTGGGCCCCTACCACACCCTCACGGTTTTGTTTCTAAGAACTAACTTGAGAACTTCCCAGTGGGTTACCTATCATGGGATTGCTCTCGCGCAAACTCGCTTAACTTTGGCGAACTCCGAAGCCAATGAGCTCCCATAAGGCCTCGTGCTAGGTAGAGATGGAAATATATATATAAGGCTTATATGATCCTCTCCCATGGGCGATGTGGGATATTACATAAAATGAAAAATAGAATGACATACAAATTAGAATGTGTTAGAACATATTGAAAATATGGAGAACCATAATATAATGAGTGTTCATCCAAATATTCAACAAGTCTAGTACAATTTATTTTTAAAAAAATGCAAACGAAAGTTATATATTTTCTGTCTAAGTGAGAGTCACAATCTAAGTAGGTGCCTAGGTGGGTCTAGGTGGACTAGGTTGGCTAGGCGGGCTCCTAGATATGCTACATGGGCAAAACAGGTCAAGGCGGCCTTTTTTTATTTTCAAATATCTAGGAGTTAATCAGGGCAGTGGTCAGCGGCGCTAGGCGAGAATTTTTAGAACAGTAGTCTTAATATTGCATTTTTATTTGATTTTCATTTGTGTATAATAGAAACAATCTAACGTAACTTTTTTTTAAAAATAAAAATTTGTTGTAAACAATCCTAGTTTAAGTATGATTGTGTAAATCCTTGATAAGATTTGAATAGGGTTTATCTTCTCCTATTGTATCTCATATTCCTTGGAGAGTAAGGAATATCCCTATCTTATTATTATTATTATAAATAGAGGTGCAAAGTAGGAGGAAATACACAACACAATTCCCCTACAATTCTCTCTTTCTCCTACCTCTACCGCCGACCTCTCTTTCTATTTTGTCAGATAAAAATAGTCCACAACACGTTATCAGCACGTTCCTATCGCTGCGCTTAGGAATCTGACGTTGGAGAAATTTTCTGCATCAAACCAGTTCATCCATATCATCACACAATTAGATTTTTTCAAAACAACGGCTTTTAACTCGATATTTTGCAACCCTGATAGCATGAACATTCACCATGATGCATGACCCAACTTTATGTTTAACGTATTTTAGATTCTACATAAATTGTGTATGCCTCATAACCATAATTGTTGAAATTATGTGAATTTGATATTTGCCATGAATTGAATCTTACATATATACATGCATTGAAAATATTATTTTGCATATGCATCAACGTAAATATGTGATTCATTGAATTATATATGCATAAAAATTGAATTATATTTGAATTGCAAAAATTGGATTTGGGGAACTAGGGTTCTATTCGAACCCGTGCCTTTGCACCATGCAAGGCCGCAAGCCACCAGGCCCGCAGCCTGCGATGGCCTCGCCCGTCCCCAAGCCAAGACCTGCGAAGCAAAAAGCTTCTAGCCCAAATCACCTAACCCCGATACCCAGAAGGTGTCGTTACCATCACCGTGTTGCACGGTCTGCAGCCGTGCCTAAGCCTTTTTGACGACCTGTAGTTGTCTCCGACGACATCCTTATCGGAAATTGAGCCGAGATTCACCTGAATCTCAACGGGTTTTTGTCAAATATCCGATTCGACATTCTCGGGTTTCAAAATGAATGTCGAGTTTTTTTTTTAAAAAAAATAATAATCTCCATTCCTATTTGAGTTGTTTGTTAACCCACAGCTTGCCTGGACCTTGGCAACGCTGTCTGTCATGGCGCCATCGATCTAGACCGGTGTTCTTCCCCGGTGAGACATACCCAACTACGGTTGGGATGGTTCTGGACTTAACCCGAGCCCAATTGGGCTCCTTCTCTTGGCCTAGTTTCATTTTTTTTTTCATTTGGGCTCACCTGCCGTGACCCACAAACCCTTGCTAAGGCCTATCTGCTTATGGGCCTGTAAAACAAAAAAAAACAAAAACAAACATTTTTTTTGTTTTCTGGGCTCGCCTGCAGCGGCCCAGCCCGGAAAAAAAAAACACAGATTTTTTTGGTTAGTTTTTTTTTTTGGGGCTTGCTTGATGCAGCCCGTACGTGTGAAAAAAAAAATTTCTGGGCTCGCCTGTAGCGGCCCAGACCGAAAAAAAAAAGTTTTTTTTTGTTTTTGGGGGGGGGGGGGGCCTGCTTAAAGCAGCCCGTGCCCATGAAAAAAAAGATTTTTTTTTTTGGCTGCACAATGTAGCCCATACCCCTAGCCCATTTTTTTAGGCCTGGGACACACGGTATTTTTTTTCTTCCAACCACCCCGTGGCTTCATTTTTTTATTTGGGTCCCAAATTTTATTTGCCTAATTATTTTTTTAGGCCCAATGTTTTTTTTGTATTTGTCCCCACATTTTAATTTGGCCCGAAGTCCACATGATTAAATATATTAAAATTCAATTCTAATTGTAAACCTAAAAGTTATATTTTTGCATATACTTGTTGCATACTTGTTTGCATATATATATATATATTTGTGTTTGCCTGCAGGAATATATGAATCTGAAGTTCATAATTACTTTGAAACCTGAAGTTTCTTATAAACATGCCTTGTTTGAAAACCTGAAGTTTTCATTTAAAAACATCACCCATGAAAACCCGAAGTTTTTCATGCAAAATTAAACCAATACATGTCTATTAGAACTTGTATGTTCTACTCCTATGTGAATGGATTGATTTTTTCTCCATTACACTAACCATATCTTGTCTATCTATTTTGTGATAGGAACATGTCGAACTTGAACAAACTCGACTTCACCGCTTTAGAAGTTTCTGGAAGGAACTACCTCAAGTGATGTGAAGCTCCACCTCACTGCAAATAACTTGCGTCCTGCCATTGAAGAAGCAACAGATGAGCCTGTTGGCGAAGCTGAAAAAGCCACTGCTATGATTTTCATTCGAAGACACATCCATGACGCTCTGCAAACTGAGTATCTTGCTGAGGAGGATCCATGTGCATTATAGGTCACTTTGGTTGATCGTTTTGATCACCAAAATGACATATTCTTGCCTGAAGCAAGACACGACTGGCAACATTTGCGCTTCCAAGACTTTAAGTCTGTGAATGAATATAATTCTGAAGTTTGTCGAATCCGATCACTTCTCAAGTTTTGCAATGAAACATTGACTGAAGAGGATCTCCTGGAGAAGACCTATTCAACCTTCTCTGCTTCTAATATTGTCCTGCAGCAACAATATAGAGCTCAGAAGTTCACCAAGTTCTCGGATTTGATGTCTTTTCTACTTCTCGCTGAAAAGCAGAACCAACTGTTGATGAAGAATCATCAAACTCGACCTACTGGGGATACTACTGTGCTTGAAGCACATTATAGCACTAATTAGCACCCAAAACGCCAAAAGTGGCGTGGTAAGGGCGGCCAGAAGCCATCCCACCAAGGTTAACAGAGCCAATGCCCATCCAAGGGAGGAAACAAAGCCCAGAAGCGCCCAAACCTCGCTCCCAAGGCCCAGAACTTCAAGAATAAGGGTAAAGCACCTAAAACCATGGATGACGATATGTACTATCGCTGTGGTTCATGAAGGATTATTTTGAGAAAAACATGTTCATTTAAGCAACATCAATAGCATACAATTAACAATTAAAGGCGGAATCATGCAAGCATGCACTTAAAAACAAAACATTACCCATGAAATTCAAAGCCTAGTAGAATGGTGAACCAAGACTCAACTCAAAACAAAGTGAGTTAAGAAATTAATACCTTTGTAGATTCCTCTTTGCATAAGCAAAGGCTAATCACCCAAGGATAGGGCCTTCATTCCTTGCATCTTAGATCCATGGATTTGGATGGATGAAAAGGTTTCTCCAAGTTCCCAAAATTGAGAACCTCTAAGTCTCCACACCAAGGTTAGATTTAAGAAGAAATGAGTGACCTAGAGGAAAAGAGATTGCTAGATATTCCCCTTTAGGTGGCCGGCCCTTTGAGAGAGAAAAGAGAGCTTGTGTTCTCCCTAATTTCCCCAAAAAGAACCCTTAATGAATTTTGGCTATAAAGTCATATTTATACCTTAATTCATTGGAGTGGCAAACTTGTAAATAAGTCCAAAACCCACTCCATCTCTAAATGGCCGGCCATTGGGATTTATTGGGCTATTTGGGCCTTTGTGAATCTTTATTCATTAAGTTGTCATACAACTTAAGTCAATGGACTTGACGTTCGAAGCCCATTGGGCCTTAAGGTCCAAAACTATCCCGAGGTCTTTAACGAACTTATTCGTTTGATTAATTAACATATTAATTAATCCTTGCCATAAATAATTAAACCATTTAATTATTCTTACTCATCTCCGTTGTTTCTTCAATCCTACCTTACACGGTGTACGATCCATTAGGTTCCTTTTAGCGAGGCAGTGGGCGATTAAAACTCTTTCAAATCGATTGTGAATTGAAACTTACTTTCAATTCTCCCTTTAGTGTTTATACACGTTTAGGGCTTCCACAAACCATGAGTGACACCTAGCAGTATATCATGGTTACCCAAGCTAATCAGAAGAGGTAGAGAACCTATTCAGTTTAGGATTACAATGCAATACGGTCTTTCTCTAATACAATACTCTTGACCACATTGTTTGGTTTGATAGTTTATTCATGTCTACTATCCAATGTGATTCATGTATTTATATGATTACCTTGAATGTGATTTGGAATGCCTTCCTAAATCTCATTCATACTCTGGCCAGAGATTCTAAATCATATCATAGAGTATTCTCCCTCAAACGGTTTGAAGGTTAGAGATCCCTTGTTGCGCATTCACTTGCCTCCATGGCTAAGTGGCTTAACCCCAACGATGTCGTGGACACCCTCCTGATGGTGTGACTTTGACATAATCAAAGATCAAGGACCTAACCACAAGACAACTGTGATGCCTCAAGTCAAAGGACTACTTTGCATTATCCCAACCATGAGTTCTCATGTGACATGAATATGAGAACTCTTCGTTGATCGTGTTCAGTGAACTCATTCTCTATTGAGCACCTACGTACTTGTCTTGGTGTCAGACACACCAATGACTCGAGACTAGTCACTCTCCCTAAGAGAAGACATAGCACGTACTGATCTTAACGGACTATCAATGCCCAATTGGCAATCCTATGATCAGGAACATTTAGGATATGTATACGAAAGAGAATGGTCTCTTGAATCTAACTTCTTTAGATTACATTCTCCCAATTACATATTCATTGGACTTATCGTTTAAGCATATAACATTTATATGAGATGGCTCAAACAATAACCTTTGCCCTTTATATATAAACTACATTAGTTTAACTTTGTGAAATGTCCGTAAAGTATCATCATATGATTGGTTTTAGGGCACATTTCCAACAGTTCAAAGGACCATTGGTCCCGTGTTTGCCACGCTCCCAAGAAGGTTGTAAATGAATATCATTCTCGTCGTAAGAAGTTTGAATCAAACTGCATGCAAGTGGACGAACCGGAGACTACAAAGATGGAGGTTTCTGACTTTCAGGAGGATACCACCCCTATGGAAGATTAGAATCTTAGACATAGACTTATTTTTTAGTTGAAATAAGACAAATATGGCTGAATTCCACCTAGTGGCCGAACCCCCTCCTTGTTTTTTGGTTGATTTTTGAACAATTTTCCTTTATGTTTTGGATTATTAGTTGGTGATTTATTTTGGATATTAAGTTTTAATCCTTGAATAAATGAAATTATTTTGAATTGATAATTGTTTTATAAACTTTTATGCATGTGACCGATTCAAATTAATTTTTTTCATTCTAGGTATGTGATAGGTATTTTACCACCTGCAAAAGTAGGGATAAAAACACACAAAAATACTTGCAAGAGTACAAGGTAATCGTAGTATAGCAGCTCAAGCAAGGTCGTTTTCCACAGAGATTGAATGAATAATTTGTATTTAAACTAATTCTTAATTAACTATTTAAAACAAGATTTGGAAAATACTGATTTTGGAATTTTAAATAATAAAAACGAATTTAATAAAAACAATAGAAATTGACTGTAAAACAATTTAAAGAAAATCAATTTGTAAAAGCCTAGGGTTCCGCCGTCCTCTTAACAATCCTATGCAATTTTACCAACTACTTATGAATTTCTACATACATGCTTTGAAGGTTAGGTTTTCCTAATTTATATTCTACTTGGAACCTCCAACATAGAACGTATATCTAACATGCAACCTGTCCGGACGTTCGGATCAAATTTGAACATGAGAGACTCATTATGCTTTATGAAAACCCTTTGACAAACCATGCAACCCTTAAGACGTGGTGTTCATCTTAAGTGAAATTATAATTATCAATCACAAGAAGCCAGCGTCAATTTCAGGGAACCTTCCGACCAAAATTGCATCAAATTACTTATCTAAAGATCCTAATGGTAGCTAAGCATTAAGACAATTAGACAGTTTAAAACGGTGATTAATAATTCAGAGCAAGCATGCATCCATTCATAAGCAAATTAATAAAATTACATATTCATGCTAAGGTTCAAGGCTTCACCCTAGCAAACAAAAATTAGTTACGAAGAACCATCAACAAAATATTAAAAACAAGGATAGAAAACACCTTAAAGTAGAAAATAAACTTGAATCCAAAAGTTGTGCGTTCTTCTCCCCCAATGTTGTGTTTTTTTTCCCTAATGGCTAAAATCCTTATTTATACTATAGAAAATAAAACCCTAAAAGGTCTTCTAATAATTAGGAAATACAATAAAATAAGATAACTAGGAAATACATTCCTATTCTAACTTTGAAAAATCTGCCCAGCCACAAAGAATCTCACGTTTCTGGATCTTCAGGGCTCCAAAACAGGCCCAAAATGGCTAGAATTAAAGCTTAAGATGTCCCGAACATAATTACAGAAGGCCTCGAATCCAAAAGACATCATCCTGGACGCCAAAAAGCCCAAATAAGCCCAAAACGTCAGTTTGACAGCACTGTGCGCTGCTCCTTTATTTCATCGCCATAAATAAACCGCTAGGTAGAAAATCATGAAACTTTGATACGATCAAGTCAAGTAACTCACGAACGTCCTCCAACTGGAATTGCTCCAAAATTCGTCCGTTTGACCATGTTTTGCTCCAAAGGAAGTCGAAAGTCCTATATTGAAAATACAATTCAAAGTATCAAAATTCTTCCAAAATATTAACCAAAATATACTAAGAATAGGGTTAAATATATAATATAAAATCTACTCATCAAAATACCCCCAAACTTAGCTTTTTGCTTGTCCTCAAGCAAAACAAAACTAGAAAACAAAAATAAAAACTAACAAACTAGAAACTTAAAACAAACCTAGCTAAGACAAAATTTTCATTCAAGTTGCAATCCATAGAAAATGTTAAAAATTAAAACAACTTTTCAAAAGTTCTAACCAATCCCACTACAGAGTCTAAGCCATTTAGAACCAATTAGAAAAGAATTCACGAACTTCCTTCGGTGTAAAGTGAACCAACAAAGTTAAGGGAACTCGACTGAAATCCTTACCTCTCATCCCTTTTATTCACACTTCACATACTAACTTCACATATATTTTTGTTTTTTCGAATTTTTCAAAATTTTTTTTTTTTCAATTTTTATTGGAGTAACAGTAGTGGTTGTGCAATGTCGGTTCACTTAAGCTTTCTATCCAACCCATGTAGTGAGCTTTAGGTCAATGACTCCCAAACCACTAGGGCTTTAGGGCACTAGGTGTAAAACACCCCTAAGGACTTATTAACCCGAGCTGGAAAGGCTACGAAACCAACTAACCACCCTGCCCCATGCCAAGACTCTACCGTTTGACGCGAAAATCACTGTTGATCAGGCAGGACTGGCCCGGTTACTAAGCAAAGCCTTGGGTGGAACAATTATTACTTTATTACACATACTAAACTTTATTTCATAACAAAAATAAAAATTAAACTTAGACAAAAAGTGAGTATTTCAATCTCACTCCCCACAAACCATGTTGGTGTGATGTGCAAATTTTCAAAGTATAATTCGTAAATTAGTGTCTAATTGACGATAAATAGAAAAGACTCTAATGCGGGATTAATCTTCACCATCAAGCATTTGTTCTAACGTTTTAAAATAAGCTATGGATATTAACTTAAAAACGAAAATTTTAACTTGACACAAAAATTAAAAAAAACTAAAATTTCTTATTTCCCACCCCCAAACTTAAATCACACATTGTCCTCAAGGTGTGGAAAATAAATAGAAATTGAAGAACAAAAAGAAAAACTGTAAAAGAAAAAAAAAAACAGAAGCCTAAACTAAAATAAACTAGAGGAAAAGAGAAAAAAAAAAAAATTAAACAAATAATAAAACAAAAGTAAAACAAGAAAACGGAAAAAGAATCACCTGGAGACATGGGGTCCGGATGCATGAAAATCATGGGCCCTTATGGCCATTAATTTTTTTTTTAGACACCTCACACGTGCACAGTGTGTGACACACCTTGGATTCCAAATCACCCACCTCGAGCTCAGAGCCAAACCAAACGGCTCTTTGCCTCAGTCTGTCCATTCCCATCTCTTTTGCAGAATAATAATAAGATTGTTGGAAAGGACCAAGGCTTCTCTCTAGAAAATCAGAAATTCAATTCTCTAAGCTCTCATTTCAAACTCATCTCTCTCAACTCCGCTTCTCTCTAGCCTCAACCCACACAAACACCCTCAGCCGCGCCTCACTCATCCACCATTTCTGCAACCCTCTGCCTTCAACAAAAACCTCAGACCTGAGCCCAACGAAGGTAAAACGTATCGCTCTCTCTTTGCTCATTAAAATTTTTTTTTTCCAACCCAAATGCGATAGTGAAATCCGAATCTAATATATTGTGCATGTCTGTGAGCTTGCGGTGCAGACGACGATCAGAGACCAGTTGCAAAGTCAAACTTGTGATTCGCAGAAAAATGAGCAAGTTGTCCACAGATCTCAAAAATACAGGTGTAAATCCTCAACCCAGAAAACTTTTTTGTGATATAGATCTATTGAATGTAGTCCCTGGATTTGTGAAAGTATATGCGCTGCATCTTCGTGACTCAGTTTTTTGGTGCATGCATCCCATATTAGTGCGAGGAGTTGAATCAGTTTCCCTGCATCCAATGTGGTCGCTGTTGAATTGGATCCTTGATTTTGCTCGCACATCTGTGCTCCCTTTGCTTGGATCCCACCCCCAATCTTGTATGTAAAACAATTTTCTAATGAAATATGAGAGAGTGAGCGAAAGGAATTTCCAAGCAACATATGGCCTCCTCAGCAACCCCACTGTAAGCATTCCTGAACTCTGCATGATTCTGTTGAATGATTGTGCTTAGCGGATATTTAGAGACCTTCGAATCCAAATATAACCTACAAAAACACAGATTAAAAATCTAATTAGAATAAATCCACAAATAAAATACTGATTAACTAAAAACAATTGCTGTTTTTTCAATTTTCTGATTTTTTTTTTTCTTGTGATAAAGACTAGAAGGAAGAAAATAAAATGAACGAAAAAAATAAAAATAAAAAGAAAAGAGTTGAGAAAAATTGGGTTGCCTCCCAATTAGCGCTTTAGTTAACGTCTATAGCAAGACGGATTGAAATGAGGTTTGTAATCACGTCACTTGTTCTCTTAGAATCAACCATCCTTTAACAGCATCAGATAGGAACAGTAGGTATGGATTGACTTGATCTGTGCAATTAAAGTCAGTAGTTGAATTCTGCATATACACCCTTATGTGTGAAAGAATCTTTGTGATCAAATAGGGTCCCCTCCATTGATGCTTGTGTTTCCCTTGAACTGACTTAATTCTTGTATTTAACACCCATAATTTCTGCACTTTCCGAAGTTCTATATGAGGCAGCTGGCTGCCACAAAATGCTTTGTGCTTCCCTTCATAGAATTTACCCTGCTCGTAAATTTGGCTCTGACATTCTTGAAATTTGATGGGATCTACTATTGGCTTGTTTATTTCAGCAACCAAATTCTTTTTATCAATAGTCTGCCCTGTTTCCAAAGTTGTTGTGACCATAAGCTGACCGTGTGATGTACCAAATGCTGATTTTGTATGAATAGCTTCTAAAACATGAAATTTTGTGCATTCATGCAGCCTCTTTGGAAAGGATTCTGGTGGCACATAAACTTGGAGAGGAGCAGATTGCGGGGAAATTGTTTCACGATCAGCAGGTGGTGTCTCCTCCCTTGGGCGTAACTTGCTGGCAGATTTCTCTTCCGTTTCTGCACCAATTTCCTTTTGATCATCATAGCTTCTCCCACAGTTTAATGGTTGAATCTGAAATCCTTGATTGGTCCTTTCAATGTACAACTCAGTGGACTCTAACAATATAGAAATTTTGTTCTCCATCGAGAGCTCTTGTGGTACATCAAGCTGCTCAAAAAATTGTTGGTTACATGCCCACATATAATAAAAATGCTTTTTCAAACCTGGAGTATAGAACTCAGAAAAATATTCTTTTTCTGGGCACTCTAAAATATCATGGGTCTTTAAGCAGCAAAGAGCACAAACGGTAGGTTTAAATCCATAAAATCCCTTTTCTGCTAAAGAAACCCATAAAGGCAATCATTCTTTTGGCAGCTCCATTATTGAATTGTTCTCAAAATTAACTCACAGTAATCTACAAAAATAAAAATAAAATCAACAACTAGATAAAAAGATATTGACAAAAATAATTAACTAAGAATATGATAAACACAAATTATTTGAAACAATCCCCGGCAGCGGCGCCAATTTCTTGAGTAGATTTTATATTATATATTTAACCCTATTCTTAGTATATTTTGGTTAATATTTTGGAAGAATTTTGATACTTTGAATTGTATTTTCAATATAGGACTTTTGACTTCCTTTGGAGCAAAACATGGTCAAACGGATGAATTTTGGAGCAATTCCAGTTGGAGGACGTTCGTGAGTTACTTGACTTGATCGTATCAAAGTTTCATGATTTTCTACCTAGCGGTTTATTTATGGCGATGAAATAAAGGAGCAGCGCACAGTGCTGTCAAACTGACGTTTTGGGCTTATTTGGGCTTTTTGGCGTCCAGGATGATGTCTTTTGGATTCGAGGCCTTCTGCAATTATGTTCGGGACATCTTAAGCTTTAATTCTAGCCATTTTGGGCCTGTTTTGGAGCCCTGAAGATCCAGAAACGTGAGATTCTTTGTGGCTGGGCAGATTTTTCAAAGTTAGAATAGGAATGTATTTCCTAGTTATCTTATTTTATTGTATTTCCTAATTATTAGAAGACCTTTTAGGGTTTTATTTTCTATAGTATAAATAAGGATTTTAGCCATTAGGGAAAAAAAACACAACATTGGGGGAGAAGAACGCACAACTTTTGGATTCAAGTTTATTTTCTACTTTAAGGTGTTTTCTATCCTTGTTTTTAATATTTTGTTGATGGTTCTTCGTAACTAATTTTTGTTTGCTAGGGTGAAGCCTTGAACCTTAGCATGAATATGTAATTTTATTAATTTGCTTATGAATGGATGCATGCTTGCTCTGAATTATTAATCACCGTTTTAAACTGTCTAATTGTCTTAATGCTTAGCTACCATTAGGATCTTTAGATAAGTAATTTGATGCAATTTTGGTCGGAAGGTTCCCTGAAATTGACGCTGGCTTCTTGTGATTGATAATTGTAATTTCACTTAAGATGGACACCACGTCTTAAGGGTTGCATGGTTTTTCAAAGGGTTTTCATAAAGCATAATGAGTCTCTCATGTTCAAATTTGATCCGAACGTCCGGACGGGTTGCATGTTAGATATACGTTCTATGTTGGAGGTTCCAAGTAGAATATAAATTAGGAAAACCTAACCTTCAAAGCATGTATGTAGAAATTCATAAGTAGTTGGTAAAATTGCATAGGATTGTTAAGAGGACGGCGGAACCCTAGGCTTTTACAAATTGATTTTCTTTAAATTGTTTTACAGTCAATTTCTATTGTTTTTATTAAATTCGTTTTTATTATTTAAAATTCCAAAATCAGTATTTTCCAAATCTTGTTTTAAATAGTTAATTAAGAATTAGTTTAAATACAAATTATTCATTCAATCTCTGTGGAAAACGACCTTGCTTGAGCTGCTATACTACGATTACCTTGTACTCTTGCAAGTATTTTTTTGTGTTTTTATCCCTACTTTTGCAGGTGGTAAAATACCTATCAGTATGACTAGTGGGAAAGTTAGTTGTCTAGCAGATAGTGCAACCACACACACTATTTTGTGTGAACGCATCTATTTCACTAACTTCAGACCTAAGAATGCACCTCTGACAACCCTCTTAGGCCTATCCAACCTGATAGAAGGATACGGTAAGGCACGAATAATGTTGTCCAATGGTACAATCTTGACCATTGCTGAGACACTCTATTCTCCACGTTCCCGAAGAACGTTACTAAGTTTCAAGGATATTAGAGATACCAATTACCACGCTGAAACCCACGTAGAAAATGGAGTTGAATTTCTGTGCATAACTTCTTACGAATATGGCCAGAAGCGTATTCTAGAGAAGATGGAGCGTATCCCGAGTGGTCTGTATACTACAACCATATGCCCTATAGAATGCCACTATGTGGCCGGCCCTACTTCTGGGACCGCGTACAAAATTACACTTTGGCATGATCGTTTGGGACATCCTGGACGAATAGCGATGCACCGTATCCTCAAATCATCACACGGGCATCCACTAACCCGAAGTTTAGGTTCGATCCAAGGAATCACATGTCAAACATGTTCTATAGGAAAACTTATTACTAAGCCTTCTTATGACAAGATTCGCTTGAATCCTCCCATTTTTCTACAACGGATTCAGGGGACATTTGTGGACCGATTCAACCTCATTGCGGACCATTTCGATATTTCATGGTTTTGGTTGACGCTTCCACACATTGGTCACATATGTGCTTGTTGTCCACAAGGAATGCTGCATTCTCCAAACTGTTTGGTTCAGGTTATCAAGCTCAGGGCTCACCACCCTGATTATCCAATCAAATCTATTCGATTGGATAATGCTGGAGAATTCATATCTAAAACTTTTGATGACTATTGTATGTCGGTTGGGGTTGAAGTTGAACATCCAGTACCCCATGTTCACACCCATAATGGCCTGGCAAAGGTTTTCATTAAGCGCTTACAAATGATTGCTCGATCGTTGGTCATACGTACCAAGCTCCCGATCGCTGCTTGGGGCCATGTAATATTGCACGCAACAAAGTTGGTCCGCCTGAGGCCTGTTTCGACACAACCATTTAGTGCCCTTCGTTGGTTACCGGATACGAACCTGACATATCGCATCTGCGCGTTTTTGGTTGTACGGTATATGTGCTGATCTCGTCGCCCTTATGTACAAAAATAGAGCCTCAGCGAAGGATGGGAATCTATGTCGGATATGATTCTCCTTCGATCATTCGTTACTTAGAACCTTTGACAGGCGATCTGTTTACCGCTCGTTTTGCGGATTGTCACTTCTATGAAACAGTCTTCCCATCGTTAGGGGGAGATAAGAACGTCAACGTTCCTGAAGAACGACGCGAATTATCGTGGACGACTCCCACTTTGTCTCACTTAGATCCCCGCATCGCTTAGTCTGAAACTGAAGTGCAGCGCATATTAGATCTTCAGAGCATAGCTCAGAGCATGCCATATGCTTTCACCTATCTAGCGCGCGTAACAAGATCACACATTCTAGCTGCGAATACGCCTGCAAAGATAGATGTACCAAATGTATGATGGACTGCCCTCTTGGAAGCCCGGGAAGCCAATTCTGGTGATCCAAGTACATTAGCTGCTAGCCAATCATTTGCCCCTACACAAAAGTATGGCAGACCCCTTGGTTCAAAGGATTCACACCCCCGGAAGAGGAAATCCACGGCACAAGGTCCTGAAGAGCCTACCGTGAATCCGACTATCGCTTACTCATTCTACCCAACTCATGAGGAAATTCTAGATTACGGAAGCGTCCTTGAAGAGACGAATCCTCTTCCCAAGAATTGTGAGATTTTGGTCTGTTATGCTAGCTTAGATGATGCGTGGCGTAGAAATGAGATGATTGTCAATGATGCATTAGCATTTACAGTAGCTACTGAGATCATGTTGAGTGATGGCATTGAACCGCGTTCCGTTGATGAATGTCGACGTAGAGCTGATTGGTCAAACTGGAAACAAGCAATCCAAGTCGAACTCGATTCACTTGCAAAACGTAAGGTGTTTGGACTTGTAGTTCCTACTCCTCCACATGTGAAGCTTGTTGGCTACAAATGGGTTTTCGTTCGGAAGCGTAATGAGAAGAATGAAATTATGCGTTACAAAGCTCGTCTTGTTGCGCAAGGCTTCTCACAACGCCCCGGGATTGACTATGACGAAACTTATTCACCTATTATGAATGTGATTACTTTTCGCTACCTTATCAATTTGGTAGTTTCCAAAAAACTGAATATGCAGCTGATGGATGTAGTAACTGTGTATCTCTATGGGGATCTTGATACGGAAATTTATGTGAAAGTTCCCGAAGGACTTACATTAACTGGTTCAAATATTTCCAAACCCCGGAACACGCTCTTAATTCGGCTGAGGCGTTCACTTTACGGTTTGAAACAATCTAGAAGAATGTGGTATAACCGTCTGAGTAAGTATTTGACTAGTCAGGGATATATGAACAACGAATTATGCCCTTGTGTGTTCATTAAGAAGTCACATTCTGGATTTGCGATTATTGCAGTATATGTCGATGACATGAATCTCATTGGATCTCCTGAAGAGCTCGCAAGAACTGCTTCGCACCTGAAGTCGGAATTTGAGATGAAAGATCTAGGTAAGACTCGATACTGTCTCGGTCTCGAGATAGAGCATTGTTTGGATGGAATCCTAGTACATCAATCGAACTACACCCAGAAGGTGTTGCGCTGCTTTAATGAAGATAAAGCGAAGTCTTCGAGTACTCCTATGGTCGTTCGTACGCTAAATGCAAAATGAGATCCCTTCCGTTCGAAAGAGGATGATGAAGAGATTTTGGAGCCTGAAGTTCCTTATCTAAGTGCAGTAGGCGCTTTATTGTACTTAGCTCAATGCACTAGACCCGACATCTCCTTCGATGTTAATCTTTTGGCAAGATACAGTAATGCACCTACACGCAGACACTGGACTGGTGTAAAAGACATCTTCCGCTACCTTAAGGGTACTACGGATCTGGGCTTGTTCTATCCCTACGAATCCTCGAATGATGCTACACCTTATGCTCCTCGAGTTGATTCTCGCCTTGTTGATTATGCCGACGTTGGATACTTATCTGATACACACAAGGCGCGTTCTCAAACGGGTTATGTCTTTACCGTTGGAGGCACCACAATATCTTGGAGTTCAACGAAACATACCTTAGTTGCCACTTCGTCTAACCAAGCTGAAATTCTCGCCTTACATGAAGTAACTCGAGAATGCTTTTGGTTGAGAGCAGTAGTGGGCCATATTCGAAGCTCTTGCGATCTTCTTCCCGCCGTTGATGTCTCGACGACTATCTTTGAAGACAACGCAGCTTACATCGAACAGCTCAAGAAGAGTTACATCAAAGGAGACAACACCAAGCACATTGCGCCAAAGTTTTTCTTTTCACATCAACAACAAGAGCATCAGAAGATTGAAGTCACGCAAATTTGTTCACTAGACAATCTGACTGACCTCTTCACCAAATCACTGCCGAAGGCGACGTTTCAGAAGCTTGTTCATGGAATTGGTATATGTAAACTTTCTGAGTTGTAACTTTGCTATTTCTCTTTGGAATTATGTCAAACTCAGGGGGAGTATCCTGTAGATACTTTCTTGATCTTAATGTACTCTTTTTCCCTACGATTAGGAGCATTTTTCCCACTGGATTTTTGCTACCTAACTAGGTTTTAACGAGGCACCCACCTTGGGCTAGTCATATCCCTGATGACGTCCTGGAGACGTTTCTTTTGATTTTGCATTTCTCACGCATTTTTCCTTAGACTATGAATTTTGTCCCTACTTGGGTTTTTGCCATAGCCTTAGGGTTTTTAGTGAGACTTACTTACTTATGCAAATTCCTACCTTATTGAGAATAAGCGTTGTTCCTTGGAATCAGCACTGACAAGTCGACTTCATGAACTTCTGCATGATGCCAAATCTACCTTGTGTATTTACACACTCAAGGGGGAGTGTTGTAAACAATCCTAGTTTAAGTATGATTGTGTAAATCCTAGATAAGATTTGATTAGGGTTTATCTTCTCCTATTGTATCTCATATTCCTTGGAGAGCAAGGAATATCCCTATCTTATTATTATTATAAATAGAGGTGCAAAGTAGGAGGAAATACACAACACAATTCCCCTACAATTCTCTCTTTCTCCTACCTCTACCGCCGGCCTGCCTCTCTATTTTGTTAGATAAAAATAGTCCACAACAAAATTACTATTATTAAGGGAGGAGGGAATTTACTATTATTGTTATTGTGATAATACAATCTAACATAATTTTCATAAAAAAATTATGTCGGAAGATTATTAATTTAAATTATATTTTGTAAATCATATGGCGTGGTTGTTGATAATTGAATTATTATTTAAGTGTTAATTAATGCACTTATGTCCTATTAGTAATACATTACATGATTTGCAAATGTTATTTAACAAATTAGTCTACCTAACATTACTCTAAAAATGATTAAAAAATTAATGGAAAGTCCCTCACAAAACTTTTTTTATTCAAAAAATCTGAGACAACATTCTTTATTATTAAGGGCACATTTATTTATTTATTATTAATTGGGTTTTTTTATTATTAAGGACACTTTTTGTATTATTAAGGACATGTTTTTTTTAAGGGGCGTTTTGATCTAGGTCCAAAAACATAGGTAGTTTTTTAACTAAGTCCAGTTATTTAACTACATATTTTTATACCAATTTTTCCTTTTTAGATAAAAATATTTAAATTCTTTAATTTTTGTATCATTTGTTTAGTTTTTAATTTTGAATATTTAAATACTCAAACTAAAATATTATCTAGTAACCTCCTAATGATGTTTACCTACAAAACCGATATAATTTGGTAACTACCTATTGTATAGGAAAAAAAATACTTTATACCAACAAAACAAATGTAATCTACCTGCAAAACAAAAATAAACTACCTATTGTATAGGAAGAAAAATGCTTTATATCTACAAAACAAATATAATCTACCAACAAAATAAAAATAAAGTACCTATTGTATAGGAAGAAAAATGCTGAACCTCCATGGCAGAACATTAGAATAGAAGTATGATATAATATACCTCCATTAAAGGAACAAATACTAAGTTTCAGTTTACCTTTATGATACGCACAAAAATACAATAGAGCAAATATAAATGCAGGATACTGGGGGGCTGAGATTTTATTGCTATAACTAATCCTATAATTAAGGGATTAGTTAAACCACAAATAATCATATAATTAAGAAATTTTGAATATTTATTACAATTTATAAGTCTAAGGGATAAATATGGTACAAATTATAAATAAGCTTACATGGAATATCAATTATTGGACCTATTTCAATGTAGTGGACTAATTCTAGTAATGGCTCACAAAATTGGATCTATATCAAATTATCCCTTTTTTAATTCATAAGTGTGACTACTTTTTGGTTTTTATCTTTATAATACAAAAAATGAACTTAATAATAAGAAAAGTTGTTTAAGTATTTTTCAATTAAAAATATTCTGTTGGGGACCTTTTATTAGTTCTACCTAAAAACATATCATCTCGCTCTTTTTTAATAGGAGAAATATTACTTTTATGCATATCATGCGATAAGTTTTTGTTTTACTTTATTTCTTATTGTATATCAGAATTTTTAGCTGTTGACTTTTTATTTAGTAGATCATTAATTAAACATTCAACTATTCATTGTTTTGAGGTACGTCATATATTAGAACATAATCATGTAATTACGTTACTGTTTTTTTGACATTGAAACTAATTACGAGTATTCTCGAGGTATCATTAACCCAAAAACTAATTACGTTACTATTTTTCATAAATGTCAAATTTTAACCTATACCATATTACAGAAGGAAAATCATTAACCCAAAATCAAATACATCATATAAAAGTGCTAGGGAAGCTAAGCCATCAAAAACCATATATATTTCCTTCCCGAAAGATATGTCAGATTGAGAGTGATGATGATAATTTATAGGAAATAAGTCAAGAAAGTTGAGGTTTCATCACCAATTGGTAATATGTAAAGTAGCACAATTTAATTATAAGACCATTCAAGGTGACACGCCTGATCCTTCCCTAAACACCAGGGTAGGCACGTGCTGGCACCCGAAGGTTACGAAACCATGTTAGGATGCATGCGAAATAATAAATAGAAACAATACTTATAAATTTAAATATAATGGTATGCAATCGAGGAACGTGTTTAGAGCATACAATCTAACTAGAACTCTAAAGGGAAGAATATAAAATTAAATGAATAAAAGATTGGGTCCTACACAAAGAGGACTTGAATATGCCGATGCGGAAGTGTTTTGACTCCGGGATTGTACGCCTCGATTCTAAATCCTGAGGGGGCGCAAAACAAACATGAGTGGACCAAGTTGATATATACATAATATTGAAACAGTTAATCAACATACTAACCCCCAAAGTTTGTGAAAACTCTATAGTATAATATATAATAGGTTTTTCGAAAACCCTAGCATGCCATAAAACTTCTCATGAAACATATATAGTAAAATGTGCTAAATATTGGTATCATGTAATAGTATCTCACAACCAAAGCCCCTACGCCTGACCAAAATCACCAACCTACACCCGACAAAAACTAATATAAATATCTCCCGGCCGAAACCACCAAACTATGCCCGGCTGAAGCCAATATATGAGTATCATCACCCTTAGGCATCAACCTACGCCCGGCCAAAGCCAATAGATATATCATCGCTCGTAGGCAGAACAGTGACCACTAATTGTGCACAAAAACATTGAATATATATTCTTTCCAACGTAAATACATATATCTCAAAAACATCTTCATAGCATATAGTCATCCATCATATATACTACAAAGAAGTGTAAAAACATGTTTATAATAGTATACAGTCATCCATCATATATACTACGAAGACCATAAGTTCGATAAAGTATGGTATTCCAAAATATTCTCAGTAAAGCATGATAATCATATAGTGTAAATCCAATTTACTTATAAAACATTTCATAAAACGTAACCATTAAGTTATGCTTTTCATGTATGCATTTCTACTATTAAAACATGCATTTTAGAAGGGGTCCACTCATGTTTGTTTTGTGCCCCCTCATGATTTAGAATCAAGGCGTATAATCTCGGCTTCAAGACACTTCCGCATCAGCATCTTCGAGTCCTCTCGGTGTAGGACCCATCATTTTATTCATTCAATTTTATATTCTTCCCTTTAGTGTTCTTTTTAGATTGTATGCTCTGAATACGTTTCTCAATTGTATAACATTATATTTAAATTTATAAGTATTGTTTATATTTATTATTTCTCATGCATCCTAACATGGCTTCGTCACCTTTGGGTGTCGGCCAGCACGTGCCTACCATAATATTTGGAGAATATCAAGGTCAAGCGTGTTACAAGATCCCTCTCCTATATTGTAGGGTTCATTCTCAGCAAGTTCACTCATATGTGGCAAATTTTCAAGCCTAACATATGGACAATACAAATTGGGTGACATGGTATCCTTTGGACTTCGCACGTGGGACAACCTTTGATACCACGAAGGAAGTTGAGATTTAATCATAAAATCAAATAGCAATATAGAGATTAGCCCAATTTATTTATAAGCCTATGCAAGATCCCTTCATTCTGAACAATTAGATTGCCTAATTACAAATCAATAGGCGTATTACCATTGGAATAGACCAATCCATCAAAATTAACATAATAATTTTTTGAGTACTCCATCCATAAGATTTAATTAGTCTTGCTAAAAATTATTCAAAACTGTTTAATATGAATGATGGCTTCAATCAAATTAGGAGATTCATATAAAAAAAAAACTATTTTTTTAATATTTTATTCTGTTGATTCCAAACTTTCCAACAAGTGGTAAAAAGTTTTTCAAAAAAATAAAAGTTAGACTCTGTTCCATATTGAAGTAATTCAATAATTAAATCGATAATATATGGTGGAGATAATTTCAAAAGTTTTTTTACAATAGCCAAGTAAAATTTTGAAGTTTAGGAGACTATAAAATGGAAAAACTGAATTTAAAAAGGGCAAAAATAATTCGGGTTCCAAAAATATTTAGTCAACAACTTTGTCTGTCATTGCACCGAATACTTTATTATTTTATCCTGCTTAATTCATGTCAAGATAGTTCATTTTAGTCTCTAAATCTAGTCTAGTTAGAGATAATGAGCTGTAATAAACGGGGCCGAAAAGAAGTGCAAGAGATTGAATGAATCGAGCAGATGGCTGAGTTGGATTTTTTTTATTACGTAGACTGTTTGAGTTTTACTGTAGAACTGCAAATGGAATTTGGAAATGCATAAAAACACCTTTTAAACAGGCTCAATAATTGATTTGCCTCCTGAAAGTTTCATATAGTCTCATGATACTCTCTAAAGCTGGTTTTGTCTCACTTGCCCAATTAAACTGTCATTTTTGTTTCATCAAGTCTCAGATCACTCTATTTTCATCAATTTTGTCAAATAAACGTCAACAAAGGGTAGTACGGATATCTTATTTTTGACATAATTATGTGCCTCCAACTTGCCTGTGAAACAATCTCAATTATATTTTCAATAACTCTAATTCAAATTCCCATTTGTCTATCTTGCGTATTGGTGTTAAGATAATATTACTATTTTATAATACTATGCAACATTTTTACTTGATTATCAATTATTTTGAGGTTGCTCAATGGTGGACATCACCACCACTACAAAGCCTGACATTCGTGTCGTGTCATTTTCGTGTTATACTTGATATCTTAGCGGGTCGTGTCGTGTAACACCCATTAAAATAAACAGGTAAAATGACCCGATCCGAAATCGACCCAATAATATTAACAGGTAATATGACCCGACATGTTCACTATTAAGGAAAATATATTTTAAACCAATAAATAATCAAATGAAAAACATAATACTAAATAAGTATATACATACCATATTATTACATTAAAAACATAAAAATGCATTTGTCTTTCAAGTATTACATATTTACTTACCCAAAATAAGAGCATAATAAAAAATTAAAAAAACATTAGAACATTACAAAATATCAAATGTTCAAAAGATTTGCAAAATTAAGGGAGTTATGTTTTAAGATTTGGAACCTTTCACTTTTTCTTACAATCAAACTCTTCAATTTTCATTAATCACCATGGAAAAAGTTATTGAAACTTTGGCTTGATATATTGTCTTCAAGAGTTATATTGATGATATTTTCAATGAGGCTTTCTACATTAGCACTCTCTTCTCATTTATCCTATGGCTATTGTTTAAGTAAAGTCTTTAATAGTTTTTAATTAATGTAGAAGTGTGAAAAATATAGAAAAAATTAATATAAACGCTTGTAATGACAAGCTTTACAACTTTCGTGAAGGGCTTAACTTTGAAATGTGCCACTATAATCATATAAATCATAGATCAAAATTTAACAGTCAATTGTTGTTTACATTTATACTTCATTTTTCTCACCAAATTTTGTTTTGTTTTTTTTTTCTTTCAGATTTTCTTCTTTGAAAACATGATCTATTAGAGGATACAAGATGACACACCCCGACCCAGAAAGTCCACTAGGACACTGAAGTCGAGTTGTGCTGGCCGACACCTGGAAGGTGACGAAGCCATAAAGTATAGTGATGTGGAAAATGTGAATAAATTTAAACCTAAAAGTGCCTAAACATCAAAGTGTGCTTGTGAGCGGGAGCGAACCCATCTCACGCGTGCCTTCAGAGCATAAGTAGATACAGTAAAGTGGGTAAGAAATATATCCTCATAAGTAGCCACCAGTCTTGAGATTTGCCAAGAATCCTCGTCGATACGAACCTTATCAACTAAACCTGGAGGGGCGCAAAACAGAAAACGTGAGTGGGCAAAAACAAAGCTCTTCAAACCATTTTGATATCAAAAGTACTAACCCCTCACTGTAAAACCCGTATAGTTTCTAAGAAAATAGTACGTATAAATATACTCATATAAGAAAACATTGTCCATAAATCAAAACTCATCATCAAACCTCAGAAATAAGCCATGTCGATATACCAACTCAAAAGCAAAAAATATCAGACAGGTGAGATAAATCAATATTATCATGTCAGCCGGAGTCACCTCTAGTGACCTGTACGGCTGAATCTATAGCTCATCAATCACAATCCATCACTATCCTGCACACGAGTCGGAACCACCTTTAGTGGTCTGTACGACAGTCTAGGTGTATAATATTACGCTCAGTGCTACGATCACGTGAAGGCTGTGCGACGAATCGCGGGTCACCTACGAGTCGGAACCACCTATAGTGGTCTGTACGACAGGCTGTGCACCTGCCTTGGATCCAAGGTGAGCGTACGGTGCGGGAGGTGAACGGTCACGTGAAGGCTAGGCCCTACTATGGCGGAGCACTAACACCCGAGGTGCAGGTAAATGAGCTATATCACAATCCATCATCATCTCAACTACTAACTATCATACTCACCTGACTTACCTGGCCGTCCACAGTGCCGGAGCATAATAAATGCAATCATACTCATAATTATAAAATATAATTGGCATACGACATGGCAATTCAATTATGAAATCAATTTAATTCATAGACCATTCAATTCACGTTTCTGGGAAAAACGGTAGTCATATATATATATATATATATATATATATATATATATATATATATATATATATATATATATATATATACTGAAAACAAAAGCCCACTCACCTGGAGTCCACACTACAGCCCCCTAGCACGACTCTCGAGACATCCCAAATGATCCCAAATGATCACCGCCTAGCATAAATATCAATTCATGTCTCAGAATCCGTACTGAGGGAATATGCAATTTATATAAAGCGCATCCCTACGAATTTGATCCGGAAGATCCGTATCACGAATCTTCAATCCGTCACTTCCAATAATCCATATTAAACTTCTAGAATAATATCCCAAAGTTTCGTTACGATCCAACGGTTGGATCATCGCCAATTACCAAAACCAAGTGGCGGTTAACATTTTATTTACAAACTTACAATTCCAATTCGGGAAGATCCGTACAACGGATTCCCGATCTGTAAATTCCTACATTCCTCAAATATTATGTACTACAACATACTAAATTTTGGTGACGATCAACGGTCGGATCGTCGATTCATATTTTGACATATTACCGAAACGTAACGAATTTAGGTCCTAACGATCAATCTACATCAATCCATCATCAAAACTAATATCAAGGCATTGAATAACGTCTAAAAACATCATTGGCGGCCCTCGGGTCACGCGCCGCCGCACGCGCCGCCCCTGAGTCGCCGGAAAATTCAACATTCACTAAAAATTCTCAAAATCTCCAGAATTAAAGATCTCAATGAGTAGAACAACTTTCATACCTGTGAGAAAATCCAATTTGGCCTCGAAGACCTCCAATTTTGTTACACCCGCCAAGAACCCTAGAAATAGGGTGTTCTCCAATTCGACTTCAATTCAATTCCGATGCTCCAAAAAATGAATGGGCTTTGTTCCTGGGTTCTAGGGGAGTATTTTGGTAGTATTAATTTCATGAAAACATTTCAAGTTTGGAGGATTTTGAGCACGACCCGTTTTGGCACCACATGGGTTTTCTCTATTTTGGAGACCAAATCTTCCTAAATTTGAGATGGAAAGGATAGAGGGAAGGTTATAGAGAGGTTTCTAGGTGATGGTTTGAGGTAATTCGACGGAAAAATGGGTGGAAAGCCATCGGAGGTGCTCCGGGTCAACATACCCGTGGGTTTGGGAGAAAGGATCTTTGATCCCGTGTGGTTTCTGCCGTCCTCCCGTCCCTCCCCTCTTCAAAATTTGATTGGGCAAAGCCCAATCCATCCACTCACTGCCCAACACGTGGCACACTCAAATTTTCTGGAATTTTCCAGAAAATAATAAGTTTACAATTTCATCCCTAACTTTAAACGTTAATAACTTCTTCGCTATAGCTCCAAATTCGAATCCGTTTGCGCCCACGCGTCCGTATCGACAAATACTATAAGAATGTGCCAAGAAAACAAATCTTAGATGTCACTACGAGGCAGTCAACACCAATCGAAGTATGTGCCTCAAAGGGCATTTTTGTAAACTCACTTATTAAAATTATAAAAATCATAATTTTTAGGGACGGGTTGTCACAATCTACCCACCTTTAAAAATTTTGTCCCCGAAATTTAAAATCATTTGCTAGAAAATTCTTAGCAAAAAGATAGAAGACGAAAAATGAATACATGAAGGAGATATCAAGGTAGAGCGGCTGCATAAAAGAGAATGTCATTCCGTCGCGATCGGCGTGCAGTGATTCCTCTTTTATGCCTCCCAACTCAACTTTCTTTCTCCTTCAACATTATACTAAAATCCAGTACTTAGAAAAACATAGTATTAAAATAAACATATGAAAGCATAAAGTTTAAATACGTATATGAAAACTGCAAAAACAATTTTACTGAAATCAAAATTGTTTAGAGAGAAAAGCCTTTGCATACGCACTCAAAGCGTATTAAACTCTAAAGATAAGCATGCGGTACCCCTAGCTCGAGTCTAACCTTTAAATAGGTAAGTATGCTACTATAATAAATCTATTTATTCACTTGCTTAACAAATCCAACAAGTATGTTATCAATATGTTTATTTTAATAATGAGTTGGAAGCTTTTTCATGTACGCAAAGCTAGAAAAAGCTTCCAACTCATTATTTATGCATCAAACAGGTCCCATCCACCCAATTGCAACCACCCAAATCTTCTATGGATTTTAGAAAATCTTTTATGGATCTTATTATAAAATAAGAGAACTGTTATTAGTATTCCAAAATTTTTATTCTACACTCCTCACAAATACAATTTTTTTTTCTAATTATAGAAAATTTGAAATGCCAAATAAAATTTTAAGAGTGCTAATAACAATTTCCTAAAATAAAATTATTTAGTTTCTGTAATAGGAGTAACATTGTAATAATCAAATCTTAATTAATTGTTAATTTGTTGTCATATACTCTTGCTTATTTGCATTTTCTTTGGTCATCGTGCGGTATCGAGTACTCCAAAATGAAGGGAGCATTATTTTATATCCTTCAATGAATAAGGAAATGAAGTTGACCATGTCAATTTTGTGCAACAGTTGGAATAATGAAATGTCCAAAAAAAAAACATGTGATTCATTCAAAACCAAAGCATAATGTACTAGCTGTCTTAAAAAATAGACTACTTCCTTTTCTTTTATGACATACAAGATTCGTCACTACAAAAAGGATAGTGGTAACCTTACCATTAATTACTTCATTTATGAATTTCATAGTAATAGAAATACATGTTCTATTGAGACAGAGTTTGTAACTTGCTATTCTCTTACCTAACAGACAAATATTTACTTTCGTGAAAATGATAATTCATTAGAATCGATATAAGAGTCCAACTACATTGGATTACTAAAATTCATGTTATATTTTTAAAAGAAGTACTTCTCTCATGTTACAAACTCATGAATCTCGTTTTAATATTCTATAACTAAAATATGTGAATAAACGAGTAAGCCAACTCACAGGCCACAACCTGGAACCTGCCCTATCAGACACAGGGATCTAGAATGGTTGTTAAAGAACAAAAAACAGTACGTTCTATCAATTAAGTTCAAATATCTTAAATCTTATGCCAAATTTGCAATCGCATCTTCTATATATAAAATTAACTTCTCCCACATATACACACACACACACGCAAAATGCAATGGTGGATATCCAACTCATACGTCTCCGTGTTTTGCCTGACAAGCTAACTTTATATTTATACATTGACTTTAGTGTGTGTGTGTGTATATATATTTTGGTAGTTCTTTTGAAATACTCTTGTAATTTTTATTTTCTAAACATAAATCTGTCTATATTTAAATTAGGGATTGGCACAGTTTAGTTTGGTGTAGTTTTGGGTGAAGTCAAAATCAAAACTGAATTTTTTTGCAGTGCCATTTAGTGTGGTTTTGAAGATTGAACCAAAATAGAATCAAACCATTTGATTGCGGTTAGGTTCAGTTTCAAATGGTTTTGCTTTTGATTTCAAACCATTTGCAAAATAAATGCTTTATGCCATTAGTACAACCCAATTGGAAAAAAAAAAAAAACAACAACAACAACAAAATCATGGTCACCACACTAAAATTCAATATTAAAATGCCTTATGACATTACTTTAGTACATTCAAAAGAAAAAGTTAAGTTTACGATACTAAAACTAAAGTTTAAACAAACTTGAACATCAAAATGCCTTGTGGCTTTAGTAGTACAACCCGAAAAAATAACTTGTTCATGCAATTCAACAAAAATGTTTCGGTGTTTTAATTTTCAAGTTTCTTCTTTGCATTGTTCAACCCTTTCTCTTTCCCTTTTCATTTGGACACTTACTCTTTGAAGGTTGAGGAGGCCTTTGAACTTGTGAACGGACTTGAGAAGGCGATACTTGGAAAGACCTTGACCTTGTGAAAGTGAAATCGATGGATGAGAAGTCACTAAACAATATATATTACATTAGTTGTTATAAACTTTAAAAAGCCTACAAAAGTAACAAAACACATTGAAAAACAAAAAAAAGAAAGCCTACAATATAAATTACCTAATATATTGGTATTACATAAAAAATTTATTCAACTTTTGCGATGCAATTCTGTTTTGGTGCAGTTTTAGATGTTCAAAATCAAAACTAAACCATTTTTCCATATTGCCGTTCAGTTTCAAACCGAACCATCTCAAAATTGCAAAAATTGAACCATTTGATGCAGTTTGGTTTGGTTCGTGTTTCAATTTCGATTTTTTTTTCAAATGCTCACCCCTATTTTAAACATCCAAACAAATCCCGAAATTCAAATTTATTGACATATCGGCACGGAAGTAAACTATTGTTACAAATTATTCACAACTACAATACCCTAATTATTATGCTAATGAATCATATTATTATATACAATAATGATGAATTTCATTGAGTTTTAATAGGCATGATTTCAAGGTTTTTTTTTATTCTCCCGTAAAATCCTTATTTCCATCTAGCTTTTGTTTCAGTAATCTAACATTTTGAAATTCAAATAGTATGTAACATTTCACATCGACCAACGGAGATGGGGTAGATGTGCCTTATATGTACAAGCCCGCCTTCATATAGCATGAGGCATTTTGGGAGCTCACTGGATTCGGAGTGCGTCGAAACTCCGAAGATAAGCAAGTTCGCGCGAGAGCAATCCCATGATGGGTGACCCATTGGGAAGTTTTCATGTGAGTTCCCAGAAACAAAATCGTGAGGGCGTGGCCGGGTCCCAAATCGGACGATATCGTACTACGGCGGAGTCGAGACCGGGATGTGACATAATGGTATCAGAGCCACTCTGCTGTGTGGTGCGAGTGTGCTAACGAGGACGTCGGGCCCCTAAGGGGGTGGATTATGACATCCCACATCGACCAACGGAGAGGGGGTGATATGCCTTATATGTACATGCCCACCTCCATATAGCACGAGGCTTTTTGGGAGCTTACTGGCTTTGGAGTGCACCGGAACTCCGAAGTGAAGCGATTTTGCGTGAGAGCAATTCCATGATGGGTGACCTACTAGGAAGTTCTCGTGTGAGTTCGCAGATTCAAAACCATGAAGGTGTCGCCGGGGCTCAAAGCGGACAATATCGTTCTACGGCGAAGTCGAGAACGGGATGTGACAAGGTGACGAAGCCAGCACAACTCGATTCGGAGTCCAAGTGGACCTTCCGGGTCAGGGTGTGTCATAGTAGGTGCACTATTTATGAGAGTGAAAGATTGTAGTTTTGAGCCACTTAGTACTACGGTTTTGTGGGATTCCTCTTCACTTGTAAGTGAGAGGTCTTAGGTTCGATTCTTGCCAAAGGCTAATTTGAACCACACCAACACCCACACCCCTTTAGTGTAAAAATATTGTTTGTTAAAAAAAAAGACTATAGCTTCGTTCAAAAGTTGACTAAGATAATTATAAATTTACTAGCCTTCATGCACATTGTCTGAATCACGACGTGCGACGCGACTTACATGTTTTAAATGTATTTATATGCATGAATTGACAAAAGGAAAGTCAAATATTTGAAGTAAATGAATAATCTTAGATCATGCTAGAAAAAACCCCTCGCAAACCAATCAAAGCAGCTGAATTCACATAATAAAATCGGTATTTCAATTTCCATATACATTCTATTGAATTTACAATAAGAATAGAGAGAATAATATTTAATAAACAACTAATCGAATCACATTATTGCTAACCCATTGTGAGGCTAAGCCCACATGTTCCCCATTAAAGGTGGAAAAAATTCCCAAAATTCCCAAACCAAACCAAAAAAATACCGATCCCAAACCAAAAATGTCCCAAACCGATTTTCCCAAAATTTTGGTATTCCCATACCGAAAAAATACCGAAATTTCGGTATGAGAATTGGGATTGTCTTTCCAATATTTCGGTATTCCCATACCGAACCGAAAATATATATTTTTAATTATTATTATATATACATATTTATTTATTTATTTATTTATTTACATAGATAATAATATATATTATTTTTTAATTATAGTTAGGGTTAATTTGAATCGTTGGATTTTTTCAAATTAATCTATGTCGTCCATCTATTCATGCATGTCTAACCAGTTCAAGGATTGAGTGAAAGAGTCCATTCTTCCTTACCTTTTTTTTGTTGTGAACTGGACGGTTCTTAGCATATGTGGAGGTTATTCTCTTCTAGTAGGAAGCCATTATTAATAAAATGGATCTCACATTAGCGACCCAGATTTACCAATGTTGATCAAAGTTTAAGCAAGATAAATTTTTTTGTCTTTTTATGAGAATTACTTGGGGTATTAGGCAGACAGCATTACTGATGATATTTCAAATGTTGTTTTGTTGGTGTGTTATTGTTAACAGAGAAGGTGTACAAACCAATGCCACAAGGACATCAAGGACAAGGTAATTCTGTTTGCCTCAACCGAGTAGGATTCATCTCCTTTCTAGCGTTGTCCAGCTTCTCCATATTTACCGTTATGAATGACTGTATAAACATCCTATATGGATTAAATCTGTGATGTAATGTACATGTACTGTTGATTTGGCAGATTGGGCCTAGCTATATGTCAATTTTTCAATATAAAAGTTTGAATTTTAGCCCAAAAGCATAATATGTCAAATTTTAGTCCAAAAGCCCAAAACCATTTCGGGATTCCCAAAAATTGGGATTCCCGAAAATTTGGTTTGGGATTGGTACTGAAATTGGGATTCCAGAAAAATTCGGTTTGGGAATCAGGACAAGGGGTTCGGTATGGGATCCCATACCGAACCACCCCTATTCCCTATTAGTGTAGATAATATCGTTTGTTAAAAAAAAATCATTTGACAACTAATTTAATCACATTATAATGCGCGTGTGAAAGACTTTTTTATAATCGGCATTACACGCCTCTAAAGATGTTTTGAACATGTTTAAAATAGAGAATAATATTTAATGAACAATTGATTGAATCACATTATTGCGAGCTTATTATGAGGTACTAATTTTAAAAAAAAATTGTACAAAAAGAATTAATTATTAAAAAACACTATTAAAATGACAGAACTACCCCTGCATTACTTGGTGTATTATTTTGGGTTGCTTTTGATTTTTTTTTGTTTTGGGAGCATTTTTGTCCAAAATTTTTTGGTGAAGCTTGTGATCCCAAAAGGAGTTGTTGGCTTTATATATAAAAATGATATGCACATAATTTACCTATATTTTTATGTAAAGTTTAGGTAAATCAGTTTTGAATCAAATAACATGTCTATATTTTTGTACTAATTAAGTTGCCTATATATTATGATTAGCACATTATTTATTTTTGGGCTTTTTAGCCAAAATGGTCATTGAGATTTACATAACTCCTCACTTTGGTCACTGAGATTTGAAATCGATAGAATTGGTCCCTAAGTTTGTCCACAATCAATCATTTTGGTCATTCTATGAAAAATCTCCATAAAATAAGGATAAAATGATAAAAATACCCTCAATTTTTGTCAAATCATTTTGGCCTACTGTTTATTATATTGAAGGTAGTTTTGTTATTTGAATCCTTATTTAACATAATTTTTTACCGAATGACCAAAATGATTGATGGTGGACAATATTAGGGACCACTTCTATTGATTTCAAATCTCAATGACCAAAGTGAGGAGTTATGCAAATCTCAGGGACCATTTTAGCTAAAAAGCCTTTATTTTTGTAAGTAAATCATTTTGCATGTGTTATTATTTTATATGCAAATAATTAACCTATATTTTTATGTAAAATATAGATAAATTAAATTTATTTTAAGCAAATGGTAGTATCTCCACTAAGACTTACTCCAATTCTTGGAGTAAAACTCAAATTTTAGGTTCTAAACCTGCCCCAACTTGTTTCAACCTTTGGGCCAAATATGAGTTTTAACCCAAAACTCATTTATGGGACAAATTTAGCCCAAAATTTCCCTTGGGTTAGTGGACGGTCACCATATATGTGTATTTTTTTTAGCTTTATATTTATGAACTCATTGAATCCAATGGCTAAGATCTTATATAATAAAAGACGACGGTTAAAAAAAGATCTAACGGTTGAAATTTCATGTGTTTCATACGTTTTTATAGTGTTCCACGAGTTTCATGGTGTCAGTTTAGTGATTTTTCAATTTTTTAATTTTTATTGGCATCTAATTATTTTAGGTTAAAATGTTCATAAAATTAAATTAGGATAGTCTACATAATTTTTTCTTAAACAAAGTTACTTTATGAAAAAAAATCATTTTGAATTCATTCTTTAATAGTTTTGGGCTGAATTTGTGGAATTCCCTTAAGTCTATGGGATAATGAGGACCGTAGGGTTTGGCATTACGAACGGCATGGGAAATTCACTGTCCGGAATGCATATCTTATTGTATGGGGGATTAGTGTATCTAATGGCGAAGGGGCCGCTGGCTCATCATCTTATTCTAGTATTGTTGGCAAGAAGCTTTGGAAGAAACTGTGGAATGCTTGTGTTCTTAGGAAGGTTAAGATTTATGTATGGCGTGCATGTGTTGACGCTTTACCCATGAGATTGAATCTTTGCAAATGAAGAATGATGACCGAGGAGGTATGTGTAGTCTGTGGAGGTCAGGTGGAATCAACGGAACATGTTTTCAGAGATTGTCATGTGGCTAGAGCGGTGTGGTTTTGAGGCTTAGGAGTATGGGTGGATGGTGGGTAGAGCGAGGGCTTCATGAATTGGTTAGCCAATTTACAGCTTAATGGTCCTAACTCAGGGTTTGACATATGTTTAATGTTGATTTGGGCTTTGTGGAAGCATATGAATGAGATTTTATGGATTGGTCAGGCGCTGCAGCCGCTTAAAATTGTGCTTCGTACGGAGGGTTGGATGCAGGAATTCCATAAGTAGCATAAGCCAGTGGTGAAGAAGACAAGCCAAGAGCTTTAGAAATGGGGAAGACCTGTGGAGGGGTGGGTTAAGTGCAACTTTGATGGAGCTTGGAATAAAAGAAGTAAGCGGAGAGGTTTTGAGTGGTGATTCGAAATCATTTAGGGGAGCATCTTCTTGTTGATGTTGGTCCCGTTGAGAGGGTATCTTTTGTAGTACATGCTGAGTTCTTTGTAGTTCGAAGAGCTGCAATATTGGTCGGCTCTATTTGTATGGTGGAGAGGAAGGTTCAGCTTGAAAAATACTCGGTGTTGGTGTTGGCTGCCGTGCGGGGGAGTAGGGACGAACATTCTACCCTTGGTCTTATAATTAAAGATCTCTAGTGTTTTCGCATAGAGGGGGCGGAGTCAGTGGTTAGTCATATCCATTAGGAAGGGAACTGGCAACACATCGACTTGCTCGGATGGGAATTAATAGTGCCTAGGAGGTAGTGTAGTTCGAGGAACCCCCAGATTTGATCCAAGATATACTTCTAGAGGAGAGTTTGTAATTTGTTCCATTGTTCATTTGAGGATAGTTCTCTTTTGTGCGGGACGCTCTTTTCCTTTGATTGGGTTAAAATCCCTAGCAAGGATTTTATTGAGGCCCATTATGTACACTATCCTCAGTTTGTACAAATTCGGTCTTACTTAATGAATATCGTACCTTAGAGTTATAGGATAATACACTAATATGGTTATTGATTATTGATATGAATTCTATAATGATTGATGAATATAATTGTTGTTTTGAGTGAAAATTGAATTCTTGATTATTGATTGACTAATTGAATTATTGAATAATGTATATGATTATTCATATTGATTAGTAGAATTGAATTTTTGTTTATTGAATAATTTGTATGATTTTTGGTATTGATTAATTGAATTGTTAGTTTGATTAGTTATATATTAGTAATATTAGTATAATCAACTCTAGGATTAAGAGTCTAAGATTTTTTTTTTTAATTTTCAATATACAGTTAAGTAATAGAACGAAAATATAAGACCCTAGAAATAAACGTCAAATGCTTGATTATCCACCCAATTATCGAGAAGCAATTTGCACACGCTACCTCTAAAATGAACCTTGCCAACCTAAATCCCACACCATGCCAAGGAAGTTAGAGACAATCGATGTTTTATCATTTGTTGGTTTGCCATTTTTAACTTTGCACTCCTTTAAGTTTGTCCCTCCCTCGACAATTTCTAGCTCCACCACTGGTGGTAGTGGACTAAGCCTCACAATGAGCGAGCAATAGGTAAATTAATTTTTAAATCAAATAAAATTTCTTTATTTTGTAAGTAAATTACTTTTCATGAATTTTTACATATATTAGGCATATTTTATATTTTTATTAACATATGTGTATGTGTTTAGCATAATTTACTCACGTTTATATGTAAAATATCATTTTTGGAAAATTAACAACGCACGTATTATTTTATAGGGTAAGCGTTTTTTTAACATTAGTTTATTTTGTAGGTAAACTTATTTTGCATGGATTATTACATATATTAGGCAATAAATTTATAATACTAATTAATTATTATTATTATTTTGTAAAATCATTAATGTAATGTGACAACCCGTCCCGAATTATTATATATTTTCCTCCCCGAGTGTGTAATTGACAATATTGCCCTTGTTGGCTTCGTGACGTGGATGTACATATGCATTTCTAAATTAATATTCTAGCTAGTGTAATGAAATCATAGTTAACATCATGAGCGCGTTGACGTGAGTTAGGGCCCAATCAAATTCGTAAATTAGTGGAAACATATTTTTGGGTAGACTATACTTGTCCACCAATCACCTTAACTCCAACTTTGTTGGGTCCAATAAGATTTTTGGGTTGCTTATGCTTACTTGGGCCAACTGCAACCCATAGCTTTCTTTCTCTCTCTCATGGCAGCCCAATTAGGGCTGGATATTTTTCCTTCTGCCCAAACAGGCAGAGAGACACGCACACACGTGCATATCCCTACCCTGTCATCTCTTCTCGACCCTTCCCTCATCCGTACACCATACGACCATCATTCACAAACCTACTAAAACTCACATGAATCAAGCTTTTTAAGACCACTATCGTATTTCTCTCAAGCCTATGTTTTCAGCTATACTAGTTCGAGGAAAGGTTAAGTTTTACACGGGGACTAGGAACTCCGATGAGGAGCAAGCTTACTCTGACGTGATCGCTGAAGTTCTACAGGATTTAAGGTTCAAGGAGGGTCCTAATCAACTTAATAGGGACCCTAGGTCAGTTTGGAGCAATTTGGACGTTAGAACACATTGGTTCAAAGAGTTCTAGTTTTGGTCGAAAATAGGTATGGTTGTGTTATACTCTTCACGAGCTTCAAATCCATATAAATTTCATGAATTTTAGTTGAGAAATGAAGAAGTTATAAGCTTTAGAAAATTTTCTAGTTTCCAGCGGGTACGAACGACAGTGAAGGAAAACTTTTTGTCCTAACTAAGAACATTTAAGAACATTTGAATACATATGCAAACTATTAACACATTAAAGTAGACATGCATTCAAAAACAATTCATAAAACCCATGACTTTGAAAGCCTAGTATATGGTGAACCATAACTCTTTAACAACATTAAAGAGAAATAAGGATTTAGAGAATCATTACCCTTGAAGCTCATCCTTGATTACACAAGGGATTCACCCAAGTGGAGGGCCTTCAAGTCACCTCATTTGCTTCTTTGAGGGTTTGAGGATGTGTTCTCCAAAACACCAAAGGCTTGATGTCTCTAAGTTTCCACACCAAGGATTAGTTGTGTAGATGAAATGGATGACTTAGGAAAGAAGAAATTGCTAGATATTTTCTCCCTAAGTGGCCGGCCCTTGTTTAGCAAAAGGGAGATATTTGTTTCACCTCTTTTGCTTCAAGAAAACCCTAAATGAAATAAAGCTATAATGTTGTATTTATACTTCATTTCTTGTAAGTAGCAAACTTGTAATTAACACAAGTTTGCTACCCCTCACCCTTATGACCGGCCTCCCTTTGTTATTGGGCTAATTGCCCATTTTGTTTTAGTTGTCATACAACTTAAACATAATGGGCCTTGTGGACCGAAACACTTTTGGGCCCCGAAACCCAAAACCAACTTAGAAGCCCAATACGAACGTTTCGTATAATTAATTAACTAATTAATTAACTTTGACCATTCTTCAATTAACCATTTAATTGCATATCCATTTCATTTAATTACTTCACTTTCATCCTTACTCGGTGTACGATCCATTAGGTTCCAGTTAGCGAGGTAGTGGGCGATGTTACTCTTAACGATCGATTGTGAATTGAAACCACATTTCAATTCTCCCTTAAGATTAGTGTTTGCTAATCTTTAGGGCTTCCACAAACCATGAGTGACACCTAGCAGCATGTCATGGTTACCCAAGCTAAATAGAAGTGGTTAGAGAACCTATCCAGTTACAACTAGAATGCAATACGGTCCTTCTCTAATACAATACTCTTAATCAAATTGTTTAAGTGATAGTTTGTTTCATGTCTACTATCCAATGTGATACTTCTCTATATGATTCGCTTGAATAAGATTTGGAACAAACTTCCTAAGTCATATTCATATGCTTTGGCCAAAGACTCTCGAATCATATCTTAGAGTATTCTCCTTCCACCATGGAAGGTTAGAGATCCCTTGTTGTGCATTCATATGCCTACATGACTAGATAGCTTGACCCCAACCATGCCGTGGACACTCCAAAGGAATGCCATTTGACATGATCAAAGATCAAGGACCTAACCATTAGACATCTATGATGCCTCAGGTCAAAGGACTACTTTGCATATTGTAACCATCGAGTTCTTACATGACATGTATGTTTAAACTCTCTTTTTTATCGTAGTTCAGTGTACTCGATTACTCTTTCGAGCACCTATGTGTTTGTCTTAGTGTCCAACACTAAATGACTTGAGACTTGTCATATCCACGCTTGAGTCGACATAACACATACTAACCTTAGCGGATTGTCAATGCCCAATTGGCAACCCTATGGCTAGGAACGTTTTAGGAATGAACATAAGAGAAAGGTCTCGTTAATCTAACCTACTTAGATCACTTATCTCTTAGATCAAATACATTCCTTGGATTCCCTTATTGCTTAAACACAAGATACAATAAATAGTGATTAACAATAAACTTTGCCCTCCATTAAACATATAAAAGTTTAATACAATAAGTATTCCAAAAAGCTATTACATCAAATGAGTGACTTTGTGGGCATACTTCCAACAATCCCCCACTTGCACTCAAAGCCATCCTCCCATGTATCTAATACCCATCTTTTCCATATGGCGGTCAAGTTGGATTTGAGACATTGGCTTTGTCAGGTTATCGACTGAAGCAACTTTGAGAATGTTGACTTTCCCTTCGGCAACATATCTTCTAATGATATTAAAGCGCCTGTCAAAATGCTTGTTCTTTTGATGTGCCCTGGGTTCCTTGGCTTGAGCTATCGCCCCACTATTATCACAGTACAAAGTTACTGGTGATGTAATGGTTGGAACCACTCCAAGTTCAGTGATGAACTTCTTCATCCAGAACGCTTCTTTGCCGGCTTCAGCTGCAGCGACATATTCAGCCTCTGTCGTGGAATCAGCAATTACACTTTGTTTCTTGCTTTTCCAGCTGACAGCCCCACCATTCAGAGTGAATACATATCCAGAGTTGGAACTTCTATCATCGACGTCAGATTGGAAATCTGCGTCTGTATAGCCTTCCACTCGCAACTCTGTCGCTCCTCCATAAACGAGGAACATATCCTTAGTTCTTCTTAAGTACTTAAGGACCGTCTTGACAGCTGCCCAGTGTTCTGATCCTGGGTTAGATTGATATCGACTAGTAATGCTCACAGCATATGCGATATCAGGCCTTGTGCATATCATGGCATACATGAGACTTCCTATGGCGGAAGCATAAGGAATAGTATTCATTTGCCGTATCTCTTCAGGAGTCTTAGGTCCCATGGACTTAGAAAGGTGAATTCCATGTCTCACAGGAAGAAAACCTTTCTTAGATTGTTCCATCTGGAACCTACTTAGCACCTTATCAATGTACATAGATTGGGATAATCCAATTAGTCTTCTGGATCTATCACGATAGAGCTTTATCCCAAGTACATAAGATGCATCTCCTAAATCTTTCATGTGGAAGGTTTTGGACAACCACACTTTTACAGAAGAAAGTACTACAGTGTCATTCCCGAATAGTAATATGTCATCTACATATAACACTAGGAATGTAACTGCATCCCCTACGACCTTTTGATAAACACAATTTTCGTCTTCGTTTTGAGTAAAACCAAACGATTTGATTTCAGTATCAAAACGGATGTTCCAGCTCTTGGAGGCTTGCTTAAGTCCATAAATGGACCTCAGAAGCTTACATACCTTAGTCTTTTCAGACTTGGACACGAAACCTTCGGGTTGAGCCATATAAAGCTCTTTCTCTAGGTAGCCGTTCAGAAAGGCCGTCTTCACGTCCATTTGCCAGATTTCATAATCATGGTACGCAGCTATAGCAAGCAAAATCCGAATGGACTTAATCATGGCTACAGGAGAGAAAGTTTCTTCGTAGTCAATCCCTTCTTTTTGCCTGTAACCCTTGGCTACTAGTCTAGCCTTATAAGTCTCCATGTTCCCATCAACGCCTATCTTCCTCTTGAAGACCCATTTATTTCCAACAGGTACTATACCTTCTGGAGGGTCTACAAGAGTCCAGACCTGATTTTGATACATGGAATCCATCTCGGATTTCATGGCCTCTTGCCATCTCTTTGAATCAATGTCGGACATTGCTTCTTTGTAGTCCCTAGGGTCCTCCTTTGTGTCATTGTCACCTAGAAGGTGCAATTCCGCAAATTCATCGTCTAAGCCATACCTCTTAGGTGGCTTACTAACCCTTTCAGATCTACGTGGAGCTAGGGGTCCAGGAACAGGGTTGTCAACTTGTTGAGTGCTTGTTTGTGGTTCATCATTAATCTCATTAATTTCCATCTCTTTACTTATAGTTTCTTTGAGAACAAATTCATCCTCTAGAAACTTAGCAGTTTTGGCGACAAAGACTTTCTGGTCGTCAGGATGGTAGAACTCGTATCCCAAAGTCTGTTTGGAATACCCCACGAAATAGCACTTAACAGACCTCGCTTCAAGCTTGTCAGCTTCAAGCCTTTTAACGTAAGCCGGACAACCCCAAATCCTAATATGATTAAGATTTGTTCTTTTGCCATGCCATATCTCATATGGCGTTTGTGAAACTGACTTGGAAGGTACTCTATTAAGCAAGTAAGCTGCTGTATATAGAGCGTATCCCCAGAATGATACTGGTAGATCAGCGGAACTCATCATAGAACGAACCACGTTCATCAAGGTTCGATTTCTCCTCTCAGAAACTCCGTTATGCTGAGGAGTTCCTGGTGGAGTCCACTGTGATACTATTCCACACTCTTTGAGATAATCTAGGAACTCGTTACTCAGATACTCTCCCCCTCGATCTGATCTTAGGATCTTTATCTGTTTCCCAGTTTGCTTCTCAACTTCATTCTTGAATTCTTTGAACTTTTCAAAAGATTCTGACTTGTACTTCATAAGATACACATAGCCAAACCGAGAGTGATCGTCGGTGAATGTGATATAGTAGGAGAAGCCTCCTCTTGACGTGGTAGACATAGGTCCACATACATCAGTGTGGATTAACCCTAGAATTTCAGTGGCACGCTCTCCTTTCCCAGTGAATGGAGATTTGGTCATCTTCCCTTTCAAGCAACATTCACAAGTACCCATCTGGGCATTACCTAATGGGTGGAAATATCCGTCTTTCGACATCCTGCGAATCTTATCAAGGTTCACATGTCCAAGTTTAAGATGCCACATCTTTTCTTGGTTAACTTCTTCTCTAGCCCTTTTGGGTTTTGAGGTATTTCCGCTTTCAATACAGTGCATCCCACTATTCGTCTCTAGGTGAAAAAGTCCCTCTATCATATTACCATGAGAGATAATACGACCGTTCAAGTATAAAGTGCAACTCATTTTGTCAAACAATACTGAGTGCCCATCTCGTAAAAGCTTAGAGATAGAAATCAAATTCTTTATACATGAAGGAAAATATAAACAATTTTTAAGTTCCAGGAATTCCCCAGAGGGTAGGTTAAGCATGTAGGTGCCAATTGCTTTTGCAGAGATTTTAGTGCCGTTCCCAACTCGCACAACCATCTCCCCATTGCGCAGTGACTTGCTCCCCACTAGTCCCTGCATCGTATTACAGATATGTTGACTAGCGCCTGAATCAAATATCCAGGAATTGGAGCTCACTCTAAAAGCACTTTCTATGACAGAAATATTCTCTTCAAAAGTTCTTGTCATAAGGCTCACAATGCGCACCTTGTATTTCTTCTTCCAACGTTCATCCTTTCCACAATGAAAGCATGTTCCTTTGGATTTTATTGCCTTCTTCTTATGTGACCTTTTCCTTGTGTTTGCATTCTCACTCCCACTGTCCCTTTTGAAACCATTTTCAAATTTACAGCACATGTCAATCATCTCGTTAAAAGTATGATCGAATCTATTCACTTTATAGTTTACAATAAACTTAGTGAAATCATCCGAGAGAGATGCAGGGAAAAAATCTTGGGCCATTTTCCCATCGATGGAAGTTCCTAAACTTTCAAGATCTTGAAAGATCCTTTCCATCTTTTGTCCATGTTTGTGGACCGATGCCCCCTTTGCCATTTTAGCATTTAATAGACTACAAACATTTGAGAATCGTACATTACTAGTCTCAATGTCATGCATCTTATGCAAACTTTCAACCATGGCACATGAAGTGTCCATGTGCTTATGTAGCTTCATAAGCTCTTCACTAAGTGAAGTGAGGATTAAGCATTTGGCTTGTAAGTCATCCTCATAGTGTCTTGCATAATCATGACACTCCTCCTTTGAAGCTAGTTTCTTAGGAGGTACATGAGGAGGGGATTGCTTAAGCACATACAATATGTCTTTCACCTTTGAGACATTCTCAATGTGGCGATACCAAGCAAGGAAACGTTGGCCCCTAAGGCCCCTTTTGTCAAGTATAATGGTGGGTATAATTTTAGGCATGTCGTTAACTACATAACATAACAGAAATCGCATTAGATTGTTGATAAGCTACTTGATTGGGTCTTGAATCAAATAGTACCACCCACTATTTTTGGCAAATTCCACATCCCTCAATAGAATCCGAGAGTTATGTTGAACTCTTAGCGGGGTATGGGAGACTCACCATTACCAAGCCCACCTCAGAAGAATATCTTATTGGTTAGCAAAAATAATGATGAGAGAATAACGCTTTACTCATTTACAACGTTTGTAATTACTCATCTTGTTTGGCCTCTAGAGAATGATGCCTCAGAAGAATATCTTATTGGCACCATTGCACTTAGTTAAGTCATTCGCACCATGCTAGTTCAAGTAGGGGTTCAAGAATGGCCTCAGAAGAATATCTTATTGGCCATACTAGTTGCCTACTTTCACTTCATCATATGTTTATAGGCTTCTCCTGAATGTAAGCACATACTTTGCAACCCCATAACTGGACGAATACGGTGTATGAGTCACAAACGATTAAAGCCCACCATGGTGGAAGGCCTACGAAGAGACATTCAAAGAATCTCTCGCTTATCAACTTAATATTCGTTTTATTTGAGGGAGTAGTGTTGGGCTACATCAAAATCATTTTAATCATATTAAAAGAACATGGGCCTATTACAACTATTGGTCCAAGTTAGTATGAATTAGTAGCATATAATACTCCCACTGTTTCGTTGAAACAAGCGATACTATATGGAACTACTAACGAACGCATTGCATCCTCATATGGACTATATAGTCGTTTTAGGTTTTAGGATGATTATGAACCGATTGATTTGATCCAACACGAGCCTTGTGTTGGACCTTGGGTTTAAGGTAGATAGTTTGTTGATTTTAATTACGCGTTTAATCTAATTAAACCGTAATTTCCTATTGGGCGTTGGACCCAACTATTCCAATTTGCATACAATTAAACAAATAGGAATACATGAAATAAAGAGAAGGGCTTATGCCCTTTTACAACACATTGGAGGACTTATGCCCTTTACAACAAACTTGAATTAATCAAATTACATTCAAATCTACACTACTAAACCCAAACATTCATAATGTTAAGCGGCCAATCATATAGCTCAATTATCGAGGCCTATGGTTCATAATCACCCTTTTTCTTAATCAATCAAATTAACTAAGAAAGCAACTTTAAACAATTGGTTTTTGGATTCATAGAATTGATTTAAATGGAACTAAATAAAATGAAAATCCAATTCTCATTCAAAGAGACAAAACCATTTTGTTCTCATTTTGTTTTGGGCCAAAACCAATGACCACAACTTTTGGGCCATTATGCAAAAAGCAAAAAACTTTTGGGGTCACTTTGTAAAAACACAAAAGTCCACAACTTCATGTAATTACAACTAGAACCCAAAATTTTCAACAATTGCTAAAACTTCATTAAAGGAACAAAACAATTTGTCCTTTAGTGATTTTGGACCTTTACGTAAAATACGTAAACTTTTGGGCCAAAATGCAAATACACAAAAGTATCAAAACTTTATGTAATTGCACAAAAGGCCCAAAATATCCCACTTGGGGAAGGTGGCCGTCCATTTGAGTCAAAGTTTGAAAAATTTCTAAAAAATTTTTGCAAGTTGATTTTGGTGGGTGAGATTAAAGGTGAGGGTGATGGCTTGTAAGAGATATTTGTCAAAATTAAATTTGTTTTGACAAACATAAAAGATATTTGTTTTCCTTCACCATTAAGTCTTCACCCATTTTTAATAAACCAAAACTTTATGAAAAACATAAAAATTTTGAATCAAAACTTCAAAACTTTTTGTTCTTGGCAAGAACTTCAAGAACATTGAAGAACACTCATAAAAACTCATAATAGCTCCATGAATGTTTTCACTTACCAAAACACAATTTTTCACAACTCAAAAGAGGGTTAATATTCTAGGGTACTTAGGGGTTCCAAAGAACACATTAAAACCATTTTAACAAGACTAATTTGAACCCAAAAAGTCACCCTTTTAATTTGGCCGAAAATCCCAAAAATATTTGGCACCAAATTTTAGTTCCAATATTCATGCTTTTATGAACTACATCTACAACATTTGAGATGCTAAATTTTCAAGCAAAATTTATATTCAAAGCAAGAACAAAGCTTGTAACATTTACAACACATAAATCACAAATTATGAAAAATCACAAAACCCAAAAGGATTCACCATAAACTAGGCCTAGGCTCTGATACCACTTGAAGGAAAAATTTTGTCCTAGCTAAGAACATTTAAGAACATTTGAATACATATGCAAACTATTAACACATTAAAGTAGACATGCATTCAAAAACAATTCATAAAATCCATGACTTTCAAAGCCTAGTATATGGTGAACCATAACTCTTTAACAACATTAAAGAGAAATAAGGATTTAGAGAATCATTACCCTTGAAGCTCATCCTTGATTACACAAGGGATTCACCCAAGTGGAGGGCCTTCAAGTCACCTCCTTTGCTTCTTTGAGGGTTTGAGGATGTGTTCTCCAAAACACCAAAGGCTTGATGTCTCTAAGTTTCCACACCAAGGATTAGTTATGTAGATAAAATGGATGATTTAGGAAAGAAGAAATTGCTAGATATTTTCTCCCTAAGTGGCCGGCCCTTGTTTAGCAAAAGGGAGATATTTGTTTCACCTCTTTTGCTTCAAGAAAACCCTAAATGAAATAAAGCTATAATGTTGTATTTATACTTAATTTCTTGTGAGTGGCAAACTTGTAATTAGCACAAGTTTGCTACCCCTCACCCTTATGGCCGGCCTCCCTTTGTTATTGGGCTAATTGCCCATTTTGTTTTAGTTGTCATACAACTTAAACATAATGGGCCTTGTGGACCAAAACACTTTTGGGCCCCGAAACCCAAAACCAACTTAAAAGCCCAATACGAACGTTTCGTATAATTAATTAACTTTGACCATTCTTCAATTAACCATTTAATTGCATATCCATTTCATTTAATTACTTCACTTTCATCCTTACTCGGTGTACGATCCATTAGGTTCCAGTTAGCGAGGTAGTGGGCGATGTTACTCTTAACGATCGATTGTGAATTGAAACCACATTTCAATTCTCCCTTAAGATTAGTGTTTGCTAATCTTTAGGGCTTCCACAAACCATGAGTGACACCTAGCAGCATGTCATGGTTACCCAAGCTAAATAGAAGTGGTTGGAGAACCTATCCAATTACAACTAGAATGCAATACGGTCCTTCTCTAATACAATACTCTTAATCACATTGTTTAAGTGATAGTTTGTTTCATGTCTACTATCCAATGTGATACTTCCCTATATGATTCGCTTGAATAAGATTTGGAACAAACTTCCTAAGTCATATTCATATGCTTTGGCCAAAGACTCTCGAATCATATCTTAGAGTATTCTCCTTCCACCATGGAAGGTTAGAGATCCCTTGTTGTGCATTCATATGCCTACATGACTAGATAGCTTGACCCCAACCATGCCGTGGACACTCCAAAGGAATGCCATTTGACACGATCAAAGATCAAGGACCTAACCATTAGACATCTATGATGCCTCAGGTCAAAGGACTACTTTGCATATTGTAACCATCGAGTTCTTACATGACATGTATGTTTAAACTCTCTTTTTTATCGTAGTTCAGTGTACTCGATTACTCTTTCGAGCACCTATGTGTTTGTCTTAGTGTCCAACACTAAATGACTTGAGACTTGTCATATCCACGCTTGAGTCGACATAACACATACTAACCTTAGCGGATTGTCAATGCCCAATTGGCAACCCTATGGCTAGGAACGTTTTAGGAATGAACATAAGAGAAAGGTCTCGTTAATCTAACCTACTTAGATCACTTATCTCTTAGATCAAATACATTCTTTGGATTCCCTTATTGCTTAAACACAAGATACAATAAATAGTGATTAACAATAAGCTTTGCCCTCCATTAAACATATAAAAGTTTAATACATTAAGTATTCCAAAAAGCTATTACATCAAATGAGTGACTTTGTGGGCATACTTCCAACAGACAGCGGCTAGCAGACGGCGTAGATTCCGGCGAGGTCAACATGGGAAAAAGAGGAATATTTCGTCAAAGTTAACAGAATATTCTAACGGCGTCTGGTAACTTTAACGAAATGTTCTATTATTTTAACAAAATATTCCCTAACGGCGTTAGGGATTCTGTCAGTGTGCCAAGCATGTGCCTACGTGTGGTTGTGCGTAAAGGTGCGTGTGACGTCGGAAACTTTTTCTAAAAATATGAGGGTGTTCATGGTGTTGAGTAGGTTACGTTGGTATATTCAAACACCCCAATTGAGCAATATATGAGAAGTTATTCCTAAGTTTTTTGTAGGTGCTTAGTAATTAATGGTAAATTAGTTGTTTCGCATATAGGTGAAAAGTATCCTGAGGACGAGCGTGGCCAGGTTAGACTTGGGGGCTACAACTTTGCTACTTACCAGTGAGTGGGTTTTTTTTTCTATATATAAGTATATATGCTTTACGATTCCCAGAAACTGTTTTTAAACGAAATTATGTTTTAAATGTCATGTCATGGATGCATTACATTTTAGTATTTGCATTAGTATAGTTATACATAATATTGAATGATGCTGCGGAGGCCCAAGTAAGCTTCAGGTGAGTACACTATGATGGTATTGGTTGCATTGTGTATGGTTATGCGTAGAGGCATTTAGAGTTCATTATCTTGCACCCCGGTGTTAGTGCTCCGAGGCCAGAGCACAGCCTTCACATGATCTTTCACCTCCCGCACCACACGCTCACCTTGGATCCAAGTTAGGTGCTAGCCTATCATACAGACCACCATAGGTGGCTCTAACTCGTAGGTAACTCGTGATTCATCGCACAGCCTTCATGTGATCATAGCACTTGAGCGTACTTATTTACACTCAACCTGTCATACAGACCACAATAGGTGATTCCGACTCGTGTGCAGGAATAGATTAATGAGCTATAGGTTCAACCGTGCAGGTCACGTTAGGTGACTGGGGCTAACATATTATTTTACATTGATTTATTTCACCTGACTTACATAGTTATGACTAAGATACTTTGACATGGCATACCTTGGTTTTCACTGCGTTTGAGCATGATTTTATATACGTATGTATTATTATTTTCTAGGAAATTATACGGGTTTTACAGTGAGGGGTTAGTACGTTCAGAAAGATAACTGAGTTTTCAAAAGCTTTGTCTTTGCCCACTCATGTTTTCTGTTTGCTCCCCTCCAGGTTGTAGCTAGTCGTTTGTGTTGGTGGCTCATGAGGGCTCTACTGCAGTTTTGACAGTCATCCAAATAAATGTAGGAATTTCTTTCATGTTCTGTTTAATCAACACTTAGTTTGTTGGACTACACCTTAGTTACCTATGCTCTGAATAGTTGTATCTCTACCTTAAACACTTCCACGCACTTATATGCTTATCTATAATGTAAATTAGTTAGTTAGTTTTTTTATTCACCCACATTTTCATACTTATATCACTTCCGATTTAAACATATGGCTACGTCACCCTCTTGTGACAACCAACATGCCTTGATTCCGATTTGGGTGTGTCGTGTGACCACCCAAAATTCTTATTTGGAAGCTAAAACCAATGATAGGCCAAATTAAACTCTTGTATATTTACTACCTTTAATCACCATCTTTTTAATAAATTCTGAATTTCTCACAAATTTTATAGCTAAAATTTAATTAACAAAATCATAAGGTCCATCTTTAAACTAAACACCTAAATCATTTCCTTCTTTCTAATTTTTGATAAAGATTAATCTCAGTTATTTTATTATGGCTGCATCTAACCTTCTCTTTAGACTGCCTACATACCCTACGAAATGATCAAGCCAATTGTAGTTCATCATCATTCTTTTATCCATTTCTGAAATATTCTAGTATCGGAAATATTCAGCATTAGCTTTCATAATTGAATCACATGAAATGAGTATTACTTACAAACTTAAAATATCAAAATTTGCATGAAAAACAGCGTTGGCCCATTGGCCACGCGTCACCGTAGGTGGCAATTTCTGGTGAACGGAAACCCAGTTTTTCGATGAACTCCAAAAATTACCAAATTTTATGGGCAAGTAGAGTTCAATGAGAGAAATAACTTTCATACTTGGGCCAAAATCTAATTCGGCCAGGAAAAGTCCCAATTTCACTCAAATTCGTCAGAAGTAGAAATGGGTGGCTCGATACGTCACCTCCGGTGCTCCGCCGCCCCTACAGTTGTCTAGGATTGGTTCCAGGCCTCAAGGGGAGTCTATTAGTGAAGGAAATTATGAGTTTCATTAGGGATTTCATGTGACTAGCAAGCATATACAAATCATTATATATATACAAAATAGCGGAAGCATGTAAACAATTAAATTTATTACTCTAGTCATTTTAAATCCCCTTCCAGATGCATAGGTTTATGTAAGATGCATCACAAATTATTTTATTGAAGAACAAAGTTTAGGAGAAGATTTATACCTCTTGATCTACTCTTGAGACCAAGGATGGACCACCTCCAAGATCTTTGTTCCTCAAAGTCCTTGAGCCTAGCTTTCCTCCTTGCCTCCTCCACTTTGTATGTATGAGTGCTCCAAGGTTCTCTTAGAGTTTTCAAGGAGAAAACCTCTAAAGATCCTCACCCACTAGTGTAGTGAGAAAGAATGAAAGAATAACCTAAAGGGGAGATTAAATGATTAGCTAAAATTCCCCTTAAGGTGGCCGGCCTCCTTATGTGTTCTAGAGAGATGTTTTTCTTTTTCTCTAAGTCTTTTGAACACAAATGATACCCTAGTGAGATATTTGTCTATAAAGTTGTATTTATAGACAAAAGGAAACAAGTCAACATTTGACTTCTCTCACCTCCTCAAAGTGGCCGGCCTTTAGTGTGGGTTTTTGGGCTTTGGGCTTTTATTATTTCAAGTCATCCAATGCTTGAATAAAAGCCCAATGGGTTTAGGCCCAATGGGCCCAATTAAACCCGAACGTTTCTTTAAGCCCAAAACGATCTTTTATCGCTTTTATGATTTCTTTAGACTTTCTAAATTAATCGCCACACCTAATTAATCCAATTAATTATTTCCATCATCCACTTATTACTCACTACAAGAGTGTATTGGCGAACAATCTTTTAGGTTCTAATTAGCAAGGCAGTGAGATGATTGGTATCGATCCAATTGATTTAATCCAATCACTTGTTGAATTAAAACTTGCTTTTAATTCACGTTCTTCTTTGACGATTACATTTAGTCATCTAGAAGAACTCACAAGCCATGAGTGACATCTAAACATATGTCATGGCTACCCAAGCTAATGTAGAAGTTATTCAGAGAACCCATTCAGTTGGAATTACAATGCAATTCGATCCTTCTCCAATACAATACTCTTAATCACATCACTAGGGTATGGATGTAATATGTCAAACCCCTAATGCGATTATACGTTCTTATATGATTCACATGAGTCGTATAGGAACGCTTTCCTTAACTACGCTCAATACTTCGACCGAAGATTTCCGAATCATATCTTAGAGTATCTTCCTCTAACGAGGATTAGAGATCCCTTGTTGACCATTCACATGCCTACATGTTTAGATAGCTTGATCCCAAGAATGCCGTGGACTCTCCAAATGGAATGCCATTTAACATGGTCAAAGATCAAGGACCTAACCATTAGACATCAATGATGTCTCAGGTCAAAGGATTAGTTACATTATTCCAACTATTAGAGTTACTTGCTTGACATGTGAGTAGACCTCCATGCAAGTACTCTCGTTCGATTGTGTTCAGTGAACTTATTCCCTCAATGAGCACCTACATACTTGTCTTAGTGTCTCAACACGAATGGGATGAGACTTTCCATCCTTCCATTCGAAGGGGACATAGCATGTACTGATCTATGCATTGTCAGTATCCCTCCGACAATCCTATGACCAGGAACCTTTTGGACATGATGGTTATGTGAAGAAGGTCTCTGTAGTCTAACATCATTAGATTACTTCTTCAATCGATCCATTGTCCATGGATTCACTATTTAGGACATATTTCGTTTATTGAGATAGTCCTAGTTAGTATCTTTGCCTTCCGATGTATAAGAGTCATATGTATACATCAATGCAATGTCCTGAAAGGTTTCTTCCAAAGATTGACTTTCAGGGCATATTTCCAACAATCTCCCACTTGCACTAAAGTCAATCACTAGTGTATCTGATACATGCTAGTTGAGTGAGCTTATGCTCGTAGGTTTACTTGGTTATGTATAAAATCCCCTTTTAACTCTAAAAGGGATTTACTTATCAAATGTCTCCAAAACATTTGATGATGTCTCTTTCTTGTGTTCGAATACTTTGATGAGACCTTGATTCCATGGCTTGAGCTATCGCCCCATTACGTCGTAGCGTTCAACTAACGACCTTATGGTTTGGATTCAATCATTGGTTCTATAAGAACCCTTTCTATTCAAAACACCTTTTGAAGCAGTTTCTAAAATTATATATCGTCATACATTTCGTTTGTATACTTTATACAAACTTTGCTCCAATCTTTGAGACCATTGTAGTACAATACTATCAATTCATTTATATGATTAGTACTTCATCTATTATTGAAGTTCCATTTACAAAAAATGGATTATTTTTCACTTTGGTCCATAACCTAAGTGAATACACGCTTCCAGAGTCCCACTCTGATGTTCCTTTCTTAAAGGCAATAATACTCATTCAGTTGCTATGGTTCTGATCCTGGGATACAGTGATATCTTAGAGTGACAACCCTATGTGGTTCTACACCTTTGGATTTCATTTCACAAGTCCATACATGTGTCCCTTTTTGTGATTTTATGACACATTCAATTTTTCAAGTCAATACTTCAAATTGAGCGTATCATAAATTTGTCATCTTTGAGTAACATTTATGTTTTGTCAAGTCTATCAAATAGACTTCATTCATATCTTGTAATTCAAATTATGACATCACTCCCACTGGCCTTGTTGTAACTAAGTATTCAATCAAAACTTAATACTTATATTTTTCTTTGATTGAATGCTTATTGCTACCACTAACTTGTCTTGGATCTATTGACAATCATTGAGATCCATTAGCTTATTAATGATGTCTCAACAATTTTGAGACTATCAACAACCCTAGCTAACACAAGTTTATTTAAACGAATCATTCATAAAAGAATTCCTTCTTTAAGTAATTCCATTAAAATGTGTGACTTGTTCTTTCAAGTTCATTCATTTAAATTATATGTTGTCATACACCATTATTTAAGTTTTAGTCATACTAAGACTTTAAAGTAGTCATATGAGAATTATCTAAGTCCTTAGTGAAAGCATGGCTTCTACTAAGGATATAGAAACTCAACCATTCCTTCTAGGTGGTTGATATAATTCTTTATCAAAACTACATAGAGCGTTATAGTTACATAAGGTGACGAATTTGGATTGTCTTGTTGTTTAAACTATATGTTGTGACTCATTTTAAAACTATTCCCTTTTGTTTCATCAAAATTTGTCCATAGGCTTCGTTATTTAGCTAGTTCTCATAAAAGAGAATAATGGACAACTCCCAACATACAACCATTTCATGCTAGGTTGACGAAACCAACATTTAAAGACTATTCTTTAAATGTCACACAACATAGAATTTTAAACGTTTGTAGAGCTTGAGTTTTTAACAATTAAAATTTCAAACTCTCAACAATAGTCATGCACTATCATTGTTTAGACAACGATAAAACAATCATATTCAAGTTTATATCCAATTTCTCACCTCCCACTGTTTTTCATGACTTTAATGAGAAATTACTTCATACATTCAAAAATGTATAAACGTGGAGTATACGGGTAGAGGACATTGTGTATTAGCTTTAAAACCTTTCAAGCTTATTTCTTTCAATCTTCATTAAGATGATGTCTTGTTATTTAAGTGACTAAAGTCATTTAAACATTTTATTGATTTAGACACTTCATTCTTGGTTTAATCACTAACATACTTGACATTCTAAAACTACTTTAAGAATGCCCAATCAATTGTTCAAAACTATTAATTGAATCAAGAGTGATCTTGATTTGTTTATGGTTTAAGTGATAACCTTACAAGAAACGTTTTTCTTGTTTCTTATATCACCATAATGTGATCTTCCTTTTTCATTAAGAAAGGAATCTCTAGACTTTTGTCAATTCATATAGAACTCATAGGTAGACATTTGGAACCAAATCTATAGATTCATTGTATCCTTCTATGTCCAACATATGAGGTCTATCCATAATTGATAAGTCTAAAGTTTTAGTTTATCATATTACAATAAGTGATATAAGTCTTGTATCTCAACAAGGATTCAACAAGACAATATTCAATTCATAACACTACTTTAAAGGAAATATCATATATATATTTAGAAGGCATACATCACATTACATTGATGTGATGATGTAAACATTTCAAAAATGTTTTAATACAAAAAGAATTAGCTCTATACATTTAGAGACTAATTAAATGCCTTCATTTAGGCATTAATAGTGGTCTTACATCACATGAAGCCACATTATAAGTTCTTTACAAAAATAAGAAAGTTTCAAAGACTTTCTTTAAATGCCTAAATTAAAACTTCCTAAGTAGTAAGCAAAAAACAATGGTGGCCGAACCCTTCTCCACCTTCCTTGCTTGTTCTTCTTCTACTTGCCTCCTTCACCTATATACAATTATACGAGTGATTAGCACGTTATATCAAAATATAAACATTTAGAAGATCTAACAATTAGAATTGAAGATAAGAACATTAAACCATAACTTTTGGCTTGTTCTTTAGAGTTGCAAGGTAGAACCTGCAATTCCTCCTCCAATGCCCCTCCTTTCCACAGTGGTGGCAAGTCCCCTTGGGCTCCATCGCCTTCTTTTTCTTCACTCCACCTTTCGGTTTAGGAGTGGTAGACTTCTTCTCTTTCCCTTTTCCTTTGCCTTGCGGCTTAGGAGTGGAAGAGGATGGCTTGTTGTAGACTACTGCAGAAGTCCCTACAACGTTCTCTTTCTTCATAGTCTTCTCAGCAGTCACTAACATGTTTAGCAACTCAGAGAAAGTACTATCCATCTTATTCATGTTGTAGTTCATTACGAACTGCGAGAATGAATCAGAAAGAGAAGCCAAAATGAAGTCCTGGGCCAATTCCCCGTCAAGTGGAGTTCCAAGGCTCTCCAATTGTTCTATGAATCCTATCATCTTCAGTACATGTTGATGCACTGGAGCCCCTTTGACCATCTTGGTCTTGACAAGTTCACAGACAGTGCTGAAGCGACGATTGCGCGTCCCTTCACCATATAACTCCGTAAGATGGAGTATGATGGAGGATGCACTGTCCATGCCCTCATGCTGTCTCTGTAGCTCCTCATTCATAGAAGCCAACAGATAGCACTTGGCTTGTGTATCATCCTCAACGTGCTTGTCAAACTTAGCACGTTCATCCTCAGAGGCGTCAGGCCCAAGAGGTATGTGAGGAGGGGCCTTGTCTAGGACGTAAACAATTTTCTCCAACGTTAGGAGAATCTTGACATTACGAAACCATGATGGGAAATTGTGCCCTTCAAGGCAATGTTTGTCGAGTATTTTCGCGAGCGTGCTTCCAACCATATCTATATACATAAACAATAAATAAATTAGTTTGATTGTTGATTAAGTCATACGATTCGGGTCTTTAAACCGAATGACATCACCCACCATTTTTGGCAAATTCCATATCCCCCATGATGGAATCCGGGAGATTTCAAAGAAAGCTCCTAGCGGGTTATGGGAGGCTCACTATTACTATGCGCACCTCACGATGATACGATGTTGGATAGCAAAATAATAATGAGAGGGTACATTTACCCATTCACAACAACGTTTTGTGATTACCCATCAATTTGGCCTCTAGAGAAGAATGCCTCACGATGATACGATGTTGGCATCATTTCTTCTTAGTTAAGTTCATTCCCACCATGCCGGTTTAGATAGGGGTCCAAGTATAACCTCACGATGATACGATGTTGGCTACACTCATTGCCTATTTTTTCACCACATCAAAATGCCTTTTAAATAGACTCCTCCCGACTTATAAGCATGTACTTTGCACTCCCCCATGATAGGGTGAAGGCGGTGCACAAGTCATAAACGATTGGAGGCTACCATGGTGGAAGGCCACGAAGAAGTGTTCAAAAGCACCTCTACGCTTTCAACTTAATATTGCATGTTGGTTGAGGGATTTTAAGGTCTCATCAATTTTATTTATTTAAACATATTCAAATAAATTGTGTCCTATTATAACTACTAGTCCAAAGTTTAATGAAATTAGTAGCATATGTGATCTCCACTATTCGTTTTTACAAAACAAATCAATATCAAAACATTTTTCAAAATATTGGAGATACATATAACTACTAATTGAATTCATTATGGTTTAGTAGCGTATGATACTCCCACTATTTGTTTTAAGAAAAACAAATCAATATCAAAAACGAATTTTTCAAATATTAGAAGTAACTACTACTACTATGATTTTGCAATCCTTTGAATTTGGACTTTATAGTTATCTTAGGCTCTTGGATGACCATGGACTTAATTGGTTATTGCAACAACGAGCCAACATTGTTGAATAAGATCTCGGGGATATTGTGTCAATTTAATTACGTGCTTATCAATCCAATTAAAACATTTTCATTGAGCCATTAGAAATAAAAGACAATCAATCATTGCTAATTAGGGCATTGGACCCATTTAATCTTTTGTCTCATGTCAAAACCCTCTTTTAAATATGTCTCCTTACCAATAGTTAAAGAAACTCTAGTCTAGTACTAGAGGGAATCCACTAACTAAAAGAGATTAAGAAGTAATAAGAATTACAAACCGATTTGTACAAATTCCTACAAATTACATATACTAAGAGGGAGAGCTAGATTAATGTCAAACATTATAAGGTCCAATTAAAACAGTAATTAAAACACATTCCCATGGTTCAAACAATTTGAATTTAGCGCCTTATCATATAGCTCAATTATCGTTTAAGGCTTAAGTCCATAGTCACCCTTTTTTCTAACTACTTAATCACATTAAATAATCAAATAGGAATGCAACATAAACAATTAGATTTAGTGCATATGGGCATAATTAAATTATGAGTTTAAACTATAAACAAAATTAAAATCAAATATTTTAACTTTTCCAAATAGTAGGGGCCTAAATGCAAATATGCAAAAGTTAGGGGCCAAAGTGTAAATACTCAAAAGTAAAACAACTTTTTATCAAAAACACAAAACCCACCCATGTGGGTTTTGTCATAGGGTGGCCGGCCTTAATGGTGGGAGAAGCAAAGTCTCACCCACCATACTTTAATTCAATGCATGTAAGAAAAAATCAAATTTTGCTTGTCACTTGGTTTTGCTTTAAGGATATTTTGCAAGGTTTTTGATGAAAATATCCTAGAGAAATCTAGGATTAAAATTACATTAAGAAAACATAAAGATGATTAATATATCACCCAAATCCATAAAACAATTTTATAAGCTTAAACAAAGTCATTTTCACCAAAATCAAAACATGAACACCAAGAACAAAACCATGAACATTATTTCAAGATTTTCATATTCTTGGTGATTTCTTCACAAAACCAAAAACAAAAGTGACAAGAACACTTTTCCCTAGCACCAAAGAGTGTGTGTGTGATTCAAAATAAAAAACACAAACACATGCAAAATGGCATTTCTTGCCGTGCCCCCTTAGACCCAAAAACCCCAAAATTTTGTTTTAAACTCATTCTTCATTCATGCATATAAAACACCTTTTTACATGCATATCTTTCTCAACTTATTGACTAACATTTTTCAACACTTGAAAAACAAAAGATAAACATACTTTAAATGAAGAACATATATTTCAAAACATAAAATTAAAACCCATATGCATAAAATCCAAAAGGACACATAATACATAAACCTTTGGCTCTGATACCACTTGAAGGAAATTATGAGTTTCCTTAGGGATTTCATGTGACTAGCAAGCATATACAAATCATTATATATATACAAAATAGCGGAAGCATGTAAACAATTAAATTTATTACTCTAGTCATTTTAAATCCCCTTCAAGATGCATAGGTTTATGTAAGATGCATCACAAATTATTTTATTGAAGAACAAAGTTTAGGAGAAGATTTATACCTCTTGATCTACTCTTGAGACCAAGGATGGACCACCTCCAAGATCTTTGTTCCTCAAAGTCCTTGAGCCTAGCTTTCCTCCTTGCCTCCTCCACTTTGTATGTATGAGTGCTCCAAGGTTCTCTTAGAGTTTTCAAGGAGAAAACCTCTAAAGATCCTCACCCACTAGTGTAGTGAGAAAGAATGAAAGAATAACCTAAAGGGGAGATTAAATGATTAGCTAAAATTCCCCTTAAGGTGGCCGGCCTCCTTATGTGTTCTAGAGAGATGTTTTTCTTTTTCTCTAAGTCTTTTGAACACAAATGATACCCTAGTGAGATATTTGTCTATAAAGTTGTATTTATAGACAAAAGGAAACAAGTCAACATTTGACTTCTCCCACCTCCTCAAAGTGGCCGGCCTTTAGTGTGGGTTTTTGGGCTTTGGGCTTTTATTATTTCAAGTCATCCAATGCTTGAATAAAAGCCCAATGGGTTTAGGCCCAATGGGCCCAATTAAACCCGAACGTTTCTTTAAGCCCAAAACGATCTTTTATCGCTTTTATGATTTCTTTAGACTTTCTAAATTAATCGCCACACCTAATTAATCCAATTAATTATTTCCATCATCCACTTATTACTCACTACAAGAGTGTATTGGCGAACAATCTTTTAGGTTCTAATTAGCAAGGCAGTGAGATGATTGGTATCGATCCAATTGATTTAATCCAATCACTTGTTGAATTAAAACTTGCTTTTAATTCACGTTCTTCTTTGACGATTACATTTAGTCATCTAGAAGAACTCACAAGCCATGAGTGACATCTAAACATATGTCATGGCTACCCAAGCTAATGTAGAAGTTATTCAGAGAACCCATTCAGTTGGAATTACAATGCAATTCGATCCTTCTCCAATACAATACTCTTAATCACATCACTAGGGTATGGATGTAATATGTCAAACCCCTAATGCGATTATACGTTCTTATATGATTCACATGAGTCGTATAGGAACGCTTTCCTTAACTACGCTCAATACTTCGGCCGAAGATTTCCGAATCATATCTTAGAGTATCTTCCTCTAACGAGGATTAGAGATCCCTTGTTGACCATTCACATGCCTACATGTTTAGATAGCTTGATCCCAAGAATGCCGTGGACTCTCCAAATGGAATGCCATTTAACATGGTCAAAGATCAAGGACCTAACCATTAGACATCAATGATGTCTCAGGTCAAAGGATTAGTTACATTATTCCAACTATTAGAGTTACTTGCTTGACATGTGAGTAGACCTCCATGCAAGTACTCTCGTTCGATTGTGTTCAGTGAACTCATTCCCTCAATGAGCACCTACATACTTGTCTTAGTGTCTCAACACGAATGGGATGAGACTTTCCATCCTTCCATTCGAAGGGGACATAGCATGTACTGATCTATGCATTGTCAGTATCCCTCCGACAATCCTATGACCAGGAACCTTTTGGACATGATGGTTATGTGAAGAAGGTCTCTGTAGTCTAACATCATTAGATTACTTCTTCAATCGATCCATTGTCCATGGATTCACTATTTAGGACATATTTCATTTATTGAGATAGTCCTAGTTAGTATCTTTGCCTTCCGATGTATAAGAGTCATATGTATACATCAATGCAATGTCCTGAAAGGTTTCTTCCAAAGATTGACTTTCAGGACATATTTCCAACAATTAGTGGTGGTGATCAAAGGGAATCATTTTAGAATTTGTCGATTGATGGCAATGTACCCATGCACCCACCAGTGCGGGTTTCACAATTTCAAAGCCATTTTCATCAATTTTTTGGGTGGAATAGGTAGAAGGAGGGTTGTGGACTGTTTCTTAGGAGGCATCATGGCATAATTTGCCAGAATTTGGTCGGAGGAAGCATCAGAAACCATTGTTTCTGTCGAGTCGAGTCGCCAAAAGAGAATTAAGTCGAGGGGGACCTGGGTTCTTTCCTTCTCTCCTCTCTCATTTCCCCTCCTTTCCTTCCTCCCTGATTGGCCATCCCTTCCCTTGTTTTCTCTTCTGCATCTCTCATTTCTCCCCACTCTCTTACTGCCACCTGGCAGCTCTAATCCTTTTTTTTTTTTTTTTTTTTTTTGCAAACAACTAAAATGTCGCTAATTTATTCGTTATAACTCCGTTTCGCAAACAGTTTTCGCCTACTCGCTCGTGAGATCGAGCTCTATCAAGATATGTCAAGAAACATGACAAAATATATGAGGATAAAAATATATCCTCATATAATTACATTTAGTCAACGAGGGCCATTTTTGTCTTTTCTCCTTATTGATAAATTTTTCACATAATCATATATTTGAAAATTTTAGGGTATTACAATTAATCCTACAATCCACATGAAACTAATTGTGTACATCAAACATTCAAATAGGGGTCTTTTAGGCATCCAAAAGATGTATAATGTGTGAAGTCAAACATAATTAATGAATTTTGCTTATGTGTTGTCTAGTCACTAAGTTTTATTCAAGTCAAAAGTTATATCGAGTTTTATATAGAGAAAATTAAGTTTCAGTTACTAAAATCACATTTTAATTTTTTTCTTCTTCCATTCTATCTTTAAAAGTTAATATAACTAAAGACAAGTAGTTAATGAGGTATTTTGTTAGAAAGAAAAGCTAAAAAAAGAAGGTTCGATATAAGAAGTAGGGGCAGAAAACGGTTAAAGATGGAAACTCGTGTTGACGTAATACAAGCAAGAGAGAACCTACGACGGTTGGTTGAATTCATATAGGGTTGGTTCATTCTATCTACACTACACTACACATGCATGGTTAATTTATCTTTGTTATTGATAGTCAAAGTTTGTCGTTTCAGCTTAAGTTTATGTTCGTACTACATAAGGAACGTGGATTGATATATTTATAAAGACCTACATATGAAGCAAATAGGACAGCAATAAACAAACAGGAAGTAATCTTACAGCCCTAAAGATTATAGGAAAGATCAAATACAAAATCTTAATTCTTGTCCTTCTGAAAAATCTTAATACGCAAAATACTGAAGTACCCTAACATAAGATAGAAATTATACGGTAAGAGTATGTTTTTATTTTAGTAACAACGTCTATCGTTTTTGGTGTGTCATATAATAGTTCACAAAGAAAAACAAAGTACTATTATGCTTGATATTACTGCTGCAGCATGCAAGGCTGAACTTATTTTTTTTTAATGATTAATTATAGCCCTCATATATGGATGATGTCATTGACTGTAGTGTATGAATGGATTCACCTATATGAGTATGGAAGTGGGGCTGTTTCTGAGAGCTTAGGCAAGTTCTCTAGAGCACTCATAGATATCTAGGTGGGCACGTGGCCTATATATTCGCGCCAACCTGCTGGAACATGCTTTGACTTTGAGGATTCAATGTAAGAGTTAGTCATATGTTTCACATAAAAAAATCTTGGTTCATTAAAAAATTATTTTTTACCAAATTTCTGTGAGTTACGGATAACTCATCCTATGACTGATTTATAGTTTTAGAAGACACCAATTCTAATGCATTGGTTTCTCACTTTCCTTCGGCAGTTCCTCTGTTCTCACTATCCTTATATTTCTCGAATTATGTTCTTGTGAATTGACTTGTATTTTGAAATAAGTGAATATGTGGGGGATTTCAAAATATATCTCTTTATTGGTCACCTTAATCCTAATTTCAATTTTGCTTTGAAATCAAAACTGATGCATTAACTAGTTTATAACCACATTATTGCTAGCGCATTATGAAACTCAACTTATTTCTCACTCATTAGTGTAGATAATATTGTTTGTTAAAAAAAAAAACTAGTTTATAACATTGGTATTCTACACTCACTAGTACAAAAACATGTTTGCGTGACGGTAACTTGCGTGATGTAGCAAAATTTGTCGCGCAAAGTATGTTTGCGTGACGCTGAACACAAAACATCGCGCAAAAGGCCTTCGCGTGACGGCACATTGCGTGATGCAGACAAACATCGCGCAAAGATGTTTTGCGCGACGAAGGAACACCTACGTCACGCAAGGGGCATTTGCGCGACGTGTATCTTCGTCACGCAACATTTTGGCGCCAATGCAAGAAAGTTTTACCGCTTTTCTGTTGACTTTGCGCGACGAAGGTACACCTACGTCACGCAAAAGCCATTTGCGCGACGTTTGTCTTCGTCATGCAATATTTTGGCGCCAATGCAAGAATATTTTACTGCTTTTCTGTTGACTTTGCGTGACGCCGGTGAAATTGCGTCACGTAGAGCTGTTTTGCGTGACGCGGGTAAAATTGCGTTATGCAAAACAGTTTTGCGTGACGCAACCTACGTCGCGCAAAGCTGTTTGGCGTGACGCAATTTCACCTGCGTCACGCAAAGTCAACGATTTTTTTTTACTTTACTGAATCAGGTAGGGAGGTAGAAACTGCAAACTAATTGCAGCAGCTACCTCCCTCCTCCCTCCCCCATCTCTCGTCAAAACCTTCTCCAATCCTCTCATTTCCTCAATCTATTCCTATCCGGTAAGCGATTTGATTTTGTACATGTAACTTTGAATTGGGAATTCAAACTAAAACTACTAAATTTGTTTTGTGCAGGATTTTTGTAACCATTATCATTGAAGAATGAATTTGAAGGTATTTTCTTCGTATTGCATACGGAATTTTTGTATATGTACCTTTGCCTACTTGCTATGCCTTTTTTTTGGTAATGGTGGAGTTTTGTAAATTTGAATTTTGAAGTAATCTTTATTAAATTTACCTATTAAAAGGAGTGAGAATGTAGATATATTGTTGAAGACTTGTTTGGGCTTCATTTGGAATTAGCATTTGAATACTTTATTGAGGTTAACTTACATATTTACACAAAAGAAATTGTAAGAATGTTGGTTTTCCCTTGAAATTTCCTTAATTTGTGGTATACGGTTGAAGTGAGGGTAAATCCAATGCACCACAGGTAATTAAGGATTATATAGAAAACCTACAAAAGCCATGATCTTCAAAGCTAATCTTATCATCACTATCAAATTGTCCATGCTAAGACAATAGGTTTTAGTTCAATAATGAGCGGGTTGATTTTTGTGAGCATATGCCATACTTATGTAGATAAACAATGGTTACGATTCTCTTATTAAATCCTTGTAGAAAATCAATATCGTCTTCCAATTTTAATACAAGTAAGTAATTCAGGATTCATTTTCAGTCTCAATCTTTTGTAAACTTGAAGACAACCAAAACATCTTTCAATAAGATTTTTTAAAACCAATATCTAGCCAAAATAAGCTTACACTTGTGTTCATATTCTAAAAGTACATTTATCTCAATGACAAAATTACTCGAGTGTAACTAACTAGAATATGTATATTCTATGATATAATTAGCATAAACAAATAAAAACTAAGGCCATCAACATTATAGTTTAGAAGTATTAATATTTTGTATCTATTTTATTTAGTTTCACTAACTATTGTGATTTAATTTATTTGTATGCAAATGTTTTTGTACATCAAGTACAAAATTGTTTTGTGTTGTACAAAGTTAATACTACTTAACTTCGTACACTTTTTTCAAGAAAAGCTTAGTTTCCCGTTTGAGAATTAGTTGGATTTCGTGCATGGATGCAAAAGCATGACTGCGGTTCAATTAATTCTTGAATTGTCCCATTTTTTGGACAGTTTGGGAATGTATAGTTATGTGTTGTAGTTTGCGATTCACAGATTAGGTTTCAATAGTGGAAATTTTGGTAACATTTCCTGATGTTCTTTAAGTACACAGTGGATATTATGTATCTACGACGTGCACTTGAAGAACTGTAAAGAGATGCTGTCAAAATTTGCCCACGTCGAAATTTAATCCATTGGAATTGTAAATTACGGCACATAACTGTGCATTCCTAAATGGGATGGGCCCTTACCGGAGGCATAAGGTGACAAGACAATAGTTGATGTTGTTGTAATTCTTGTACTTTTATTGAGATTGCAGACAAAATGGAGAAACAGTGTATACAGATTCAAAATAGATGTGCTATTAAGTACTTGGATGGAATAGAGGAGTTTATTAAATTCGCAACTAGACACAATCTAGGTTCAACTCATATCCGATGTCCGTGTAGGAGGTGTAATAACTCAATGAGGGAGACATTCGAAAATGTTCAATTTCATTTAGTAAGAAATGGGATGATGGAGACCTATACTACTTGGTATCATCATGGAGAACGATTAGACCAAGCTTCGTCTTCATACGTGACACAAGTGGAGACTGTTGAATCTAATGTGGATGAATCTAATGTGGATCCTAATGAACAAGTTATGGATATTCTAAATGATGTTTATCCATACACCTCGACCAACACCAATCAGGAAGGGGGAGATGATGGTCGTCCAACCATGGACAGTGAGGCATTCAAAAACTATGAACAACTATTGAAAAATGCCAAGAAAGAATTATATCCAGGTTGCAAGAACTTTTCGGTGCTCATGACTATTGTGGAGTTGATGCATGGCAAAATCAAGTTTCATTTGTCAAACAAGTGTTTTGATTGCATTTTGGAAGTTATCAAGAGGATGCTTCCAAAGGACAATTGTTTACCTGAAGATCATAAAAGTGCCCAAAAAGTGTTGAAGGGTCTCTGATTGGGGTATGAAAAAATTCATCCATGTGTAAATAATTGTATATTGTTCTATAAGGAGAACATACAGTTGGATAAATGCCCTGTATGCAATGAGCCAAGGTTTAAAATGACATCACAAAATAGAAAGACCAAGATTCCACAAAAAGTAATGCGTTATCTTCCATTGAAGCCTAGGTTGCAGCGATAGTACATGTCGATGCATACAGCAACCGATATGAGATGGGATAAAGAAGGACGGGTAAATGACGATTCTGGTTCGAAGCCTTTTTCGTATAGGCTTGAGGCACGACGTGAGGTAAAAGTATATTAATTTAGAAATTTTATACAATTTATTTTTTTATTATTGATTAATAAAATTTTCTTAATGTTTTTTTTTCTTCAGGAGGGTTATAAGTTCCCAGAGATCGACCTGTTCAATGACGTTTACGTTCGACCTGGTGACAAGACTGCTAAGCAACTTCATGTAAGTATATGTAATTGGTATTATTCTTATATTTATGAATCATTGAAATAATTTTTATATTTTTTATTAAACATTATATGTTTTTTCATTATTATTACAGGCTGCTATGTTGGAAAAGAGAGATGTTGTTCTCCAAGAAGCAACATCACAGCTTCCCCCGGAGACTCCGATCGAGGACGTCACTGTACCCGAGGGTGTAGGTTTTCAGATCATGAGTGAGGTCCTGGATCAAGAGTTTGGTCGTCGGCATGGTAAAGTTATTCGGGGTATGGGGAAGGCGCAAGTTTGTGAGACGGGTTCCTCCTCTTCCAGATCGACCACAGGAGAGGTCACTGCCCTGAGGGAGAAAGTGATAACCTTAAAAGGTCAACTTGTAGCCCCGAGTAGATAAAGGCCCAGAATGAGCAGATAAGGGCCCAAAACGAGCAGTTGAGGGTTGAGAATGACCAGATGAGGGCCCAGGTGAAGGCCTAGGGCGACCAGATGAATATGGTTCTACGGGCCTTAGCAATGTCTGGTCTCCAAATCCAGGTGCCAGCACCTGATCTTGCTCCACCTTCAACCTCCCAGCCACTTGGCCCATCTAATACGTAGTAGTCTGATGTATCAAACTTAGAAGACTACTTATTGTAGTTTTTTCTTTTTTTTGTTCAGACATCTTGTATGTACATTTTCATTTAGTTTATAATTAATTACTGTTTTTTGGTTTATTATTTATTGTTTAGAATTTAATTACAATATTTATTAAAAAATAAAATAAATAAAAAATTTTGGTTTTTTTTAACAAACAATATTTCGTTTTTGTTTTCCAATAGCCAAAGGGCTTGAGTTCGGCCTAGTGGGTCCCTTTTTCTTTTGGGCCCAGACTTCCATTAGAGATGGAATTTGTCTTAATTCGGGCTAAAACATAGCCTATGGCCTTATGGCATGATCCATTGGAAATGACCTAAATATTTATATAGGTGGGCTACTATTTCATTATTACCTACAAAGCTCTAAGAAAATTTCCTTATTTCCTTATTAACTAAAAGTTTCAAATGCGTTAGTCATGGAGGGGTGCAGGCCGGTCCTGAGTTTTTTGGTGCCCAGTGCGAAAGCTCAATATGTGCCTTTTTTTTAATACGAAAATACATGTTTAAAAAAAATATTTAACGTGGATAATCACAAGTATGTGTGAAAAGATTCACCACTAATAGCATGCAAAATGGCTTCCAATTTCCGTCATGTATGTGTAAATTTTATTCACATCAACCAAATTATGATTAAAAACAGATGGATAATCACATATACAAACCTGCAAATGGCTTTTGACTTCATCATTCGTAAGCCCATCAACCTTCATTAATTCTCTAATTAGTTTTGGTGTAGCAGCTGCAAGAAAAGAAAAAAAACCAATCACATCATGCATTAAATACACATCCAATACATCCCAATCCAACCAATATTCATCCAATCCAACCAATATTAATCCAATCATGTAAAATAACATATCCCACTAAATTAATCTCAACTGCATACCATGTGAACCACCAAGTTGTTGAAGAACATAAGCTGAAACACCAAGCTCTTGTGGCGTCTTATTCCATGCTATTTCTCCTTGGAGGTCCTGCAACAAATAAGGGTGGGTAAAAAGCTGAAACACTCAAACTAAAAAAAGGATTAATCATGAGTTGATGTATGGTCGCTTCAAAACCAAAGCATGTGGCAAAGGGAAAGGTGCAACCACTTGCAAAGCAGTGTTAGTGTTGAGTCTTGAAAAAACACGAAAACTTGGTTGCCTCTATTTTCGGTTCTGCTACCACTGTTCAACAATCTACCAACTGGAACTCATCCAGCTAAAATAATCATGAACTAAAGAAAAAACCCTTTCATGTCTTGTCAAATAAAGATTTTCTTACCCTGCCTTCTAGAAAAACAAGGTGGGATGGAATCAAATCATCATATGCAGCAGCGAATAAGTAATCAATTCCTATATTTAACAAAAGACGAACACGTCAGCTTCAAAAGAAAGAACAGAAATGATAACATAAACAGCAAAATAATCAGTAATATCTCACTGAGAAGAGCTCAGTATAAGAAATTAAAAAGGTGTGAGAGAAGTAATTTGGGGTGTGTGAATATAATCTCTCTATAAGATTATATTACCCTAATCATACACGCAGACTATTAGAAACTACATGTCATAAAAAATAACAGAAGTGTGAATATATATATATATCTCACCAACAAGTTTAATGTCTGTGTTCTCCACAAACCACTGTGCTCCATCCCTCATAAATCCCACATAGCTGCTGTCAAACTCATTCTTGAACATGAGCCGCCTAAAATTGAAGTAAGCTCTAGTTAATATAATGTTTCTTTGATAAATACACCATAATCCCATGCCCTCTCGACGCCGGGAACAGGAAGCCAATTTGCAAACTTATTCCCAAAATTATAGTTCTCAACCCTAATTAAGTTATAACAGCAAACATGTAACAGCAATTGATAAATACAACCTTATAATCTGTACAGCACACCCAAATTCCCAAAAACCCTAGAATGACAATACAATTAAAAACAGGAACAGAAAATTAGGGAAATAAATTCGAAAAGTCGATTTGAGGGTTTGCAAAGTGAAGCATACCTGATTCCTAAAGCTAACGAAAGACTAGGAAATTCAACTCCACGGAGGTGATGGAGGTCATCGTCGCCGGCTTCAATGACTGTGACGAGAGGTCCACGGCCCAGTTTCAATGAGAGAGAGATTGCAATGGCAAACGGGTAGGGTTAATTGGGGGATGGGTCGTTCAACTCTTTTGTCAAACTTGGGCTGGATAGTTTTTTTATTTTTTATTTTTTTATATACCTAATTATGTGGGTTTTTAATTTTTTTGGTGCCCTTTCAATTTTAGGCCCCGGACACCCGCCCGAGTGGCACTGGGCCTGGGCCGACCCTAGAGGGGTGGCTGAGTGACTTCAATTTGGGGAGAATCTTTAGTAGTGGGGTGACTAATTTCTTCTTAGTAGGCTGAGCTAATTTATGTAAAATTGTTTGGGAGGTCTCGAAATTAGTATTAGTTTCTTAATATTTCAAACTCTGGCGAAGGCCAGCCTACCTTAGCCTAACTATAGGTCTACCATTGAACAAAAAATTACAACGTAGTGAATTGGTTACATGAGATCTTCACGAGTAGGGGTTGTCCCTGATGGCTAGTTTTTAAGTTTTTCAAATTTTTAACTAGTACGTATTGGGTAACAGTAGAAAGTTGTCAAAATTGTTTGAATGCTGATGAGTGCAGTGATCAAAGTGTAGGGTGCACTTAGAAGTGCCTACACCATTTTGTTCGTTTGTTGTGTGTGTGTTTGGACCCGATTTTACACCATCGGCCCAAGCGATCAAGGTCGTTGAGTAAGCATACTTCTACACCGTCGATCGAAAAAATGAAGATAATTTTGATATTGTTAAAGGATAATATTATGGTTTTTGCCATAGTAACTATCTTTTAATTATCCTAGAGTTATATCTTCAAACATGGATAGTTCGAGTGACATTGGAATTCCTGCTATCAGATTTGAGAAGCATGGTGGATGAAGTTTGAAAAGTCAAGGGGATAGTGCAAGTTGGAATTGGTGCATGGGAAATGGATGATAAAAATACACATAGGGCATTTAAATATTAAAACCAATCTTTGGGTTAGATTGGTTAGGTGGCTAATTAAAAAGAAAAACAATGGTCTTGGATAATGATGACAAGCCTAGGTAGGCTAGGCTGTGATGATGAGAAGACTTTTGATAGGCTTGGAGAACCACGAAAATATATTTGATGGATGTGCTTTGGTTTATGCGGATCAATTTCAGGAATTGGAGTTGCAATTAAACTCTACAACATTATCTGACCGTGCCAAGCAAGTATTTCAACACAATAAATAGGAGTGATTGTGTAACAACAGGGGGACCTCCAACTCAACACACAAATTTGCCCTGCGCAAATTCTCACTCTAGCGAAACCTCTCAACAACCTTGAGATTTTTATTTTCCTTTTCGCCAACACATCTTCAGTTTGGATAAACAGCACTGTGAAGGCAACTGGTGGTATCTTTAGTTTGGATAAACAACATTATCGCCGTAGAATCAGCCGACCTCAAAGCACCTTCAGTTTGGATAAACAGCACTGCGTCGAGGCCGACTAATTATCTATCCGAGTCTCGGTCAAGAAGGATTTTGGAATCTTTTTTAGCAGAGGTCATCTCATCAGCCTTCTCGGCGAAGTGAGGTGTTACCAGGTTACTACATTCGGCACATTGAAAGCCGAATTTGATATTGAACTTCGTAAAAATAGCAGCCTTATCTTCAGGCTCTAGACCCCAAAAGCGGAGACATGTTCCTTCCTCGGCCGCAATCGCAAGACGTAGAAGTCAGCAGCGCACTCAACGCAACATCAACACATTTTCCTGCTCAGCCGAGCCTGGCCGACGAGTTGGCACGCCCCGCACACATTTGAAGGACGTAGTTAGCTTACTAATTACTCGGCATGCGCGCCACGTAGGCTAGGTGATTTTTGTAGTCAACAGCGTGTTAAAGACATAAGATGGGGGCGTCTTTGTAGAGCTAATACTAGATTCAGGTATTATAATTCGCGCTTAAAATGATCTAGATCTAATGGAAGATCAAATTAATGTGCGATAATCAATTTCAAAAACAACATTAATTGATTCATAATTTAATTGAATTAAAATAACAGATTATCAATTTCACAGACTATTCATGATTAAAAAAAATTCATAATAAAAACAACTTTTTGTCAATTTTCCATTTTTAAAAGTTGAAAACAAACGTGGCATGCACTATCATGACCTTCTGATCCATTTTTTAGAGATCGATACATAGCGACTCGGGCTTCTTTCTTGCGTTTCTTTTCTTCTTTTTTATTTATTTAATTTTTTTGGGGTTTTGGTTAAGATTTTATAACAATTGTCTATCATTGCAATTGCAGACTTTTATTCAAACCAATTGATTTTTTTAAAAAAGGAAGAAAAAGTACTCTTTTGAATCACATCCTCCCGGCCTCGGCCGGGCCATCCCAAGAAATATAAATCTAAGGTATGCCACGTATCATATCCCATTTAAGTAGTGTCACTGTCGGCTGAGATTTTGACGGTTGTATCAAAACTAAATTCAGGTCTTTAAGATGATTTCTCTAATGTTAGAAAGACCATTATTTAAATAATATTTTATAAATTCTAAGGTTGTTGTGGCCTATGTTCAACTGACAAAGAAAGGGGGCCTAGCGGCACATAGAGAATATAAAGAGAGATGTGTTTGTAAGATTGTGTAGATGAATATGTTTTATTCCCTCTACGAAGTGCCTTTATTTATATTAATAAGAGAGAGAATAAATCTTTATACTCCAAGGAATACAAGTCCATATAGGAAAGAATAACTAGAATCAAATCTAATATAGGATTTACACAATCATACTTAAACTAGAAGTTTACAATACTCCCCCATAAGTGTAAATACTCAAGTAGATTCGGCATCATGTAGAGGTTGAGGAAGTTGACTTGATGGCACTGAATCTAGAAACACACTATTCTCAATAAGGTAGGAACTTGCATAAGAAAGTAAGCCTCACAAAAAAGCCTTATGGCTACGGTAAAAACCCAAGAAGGGACAAAATCCATAGTCTCAGGAAAAATGCGGGAGTAATGCAAAGTCAAATGAAACGTCTACGAGACGTCATCAAGGATATGATCAACCCAAGGTGGGTGCCTCGTCAAAACCTAGTTAGATAGCAAAACCCAATAGGAAAAATGCTTCTATTAGTAGGAAAAATGGTACATTAAGATCAAGCAAGTATACTTTAGGATACTCCCCCTGAGTTTGACACAATTCCAAAAAGAACTTAGCAATGTTACTGCTCATAAAGTTTACGCATACCAATTCCTTGAATAAGCTTCTGAAACATCGCCTTCGGTAGTGATTTGGTGATGAGGTCGGCCAGATTGTCTTGTGAACAGATTTGCGTGACTTCAATCTTCTGATGCTCTTGTTGTTTATGTGAGAAGAAGAACTTTGCCGCAATGTGCTTGGTGTTTCTACTTCGATACAGCCTTTCTTGAGTTGTTCGATGCATGCTGCATCATCTTTATAGATTGTCGTTGGGACATCAAGGACTAGGTAAAGATTGCATGAGCTTCGAATATGGCCCATAATTACTTTCAACCAAAAGCATTCCTGAGTTGCTTCATGAAAGGCGAGAATTTCAACATGGTTAGACGAAGTGGAAACTAAGGTCTGTTTAGTTGAACTCCAAGAGATTGATGTGCCTCTAATGGTAAAGACATAATCCGTTTGAGAGCGCGCCTTGTGCGGATTATATAAGTATCTTGCGTCGGCATAACTAACAAGGCGACAATCGACTTGAGCTAAAGGGGTGCAGCATCACTTGAGGATATGTAGGGATATAACAAGCCCAGATCCGTAGTACCCTTAGGGTGTGTTTTTTTTGAGCTCGCTAGCTTTCCCTGGCTTGGGCTGGACTATGTAGTAGTCTAGTCCTATGTTTGTTAGTAGTCTGGGACTAAGTTAAATAAGACTAGAAGGGACTCGCGGAGACTAACTCTCTTGCTAGCAGACCCGTCGAGAACCATGGGATTAGCAGGGACTAACTCCCTCGCGTCTTCCTCTACTTCTATGTTTTCACAAACACCGAGAGCCACCACCATCCCCCCTCGCCAATTCCCCCTTCCCCTCCTCCTCTCTCCTCGTTTTCTTCTCTTTCTGCTCCATCGAGATCCGTGCTTGGCTCGAACTCGACCGCGACGGTGACAGTTGCTCCGTCCTGCTGGTACTGTAATTCTGCTGCTGCAGTGGCAGCTCAGTAGCAGTTGGCTTCTCCTCCACGGAATATATTCTAAGCACGCTTATGAACTGCTGGTCAAAGAGCCTCATGAACTGTGATTTGAAAATGGGTTACACCGAGTGCACACGGCTTAGCTTGATCAAATTCTCGGAATCGATATTAATCAGTTGGATCTCATTGGAAATGGCATGGGTTTTACAAATTACAAATTAGTTCAGAAAAACTGGAGGTGAAATTCGAATCAGTTTGGTATGTGCAGAGGCTGTAGGTGAATTTTTTTTTTTTTGTAGAGAGGGAAAGGGTAAGGGTAATACGGCAAAGTTTTGTAGGATACTAGCAAATTACAAAGTCTACTTCCATTGCAAAATGGAAAAAATAAAATATTGGGACTAAAATATTTTAGTCCAAGATTTAGTCCAGCACTGCATCAAACACTTCACTATTTTTATCCTGCTTAGTCTAAGCCAATCCAATCCAGCTTAGTCCCTACAGCTAGTCCAGTTTGAGACAATCCGGTGCATCAAACGCACCCTTAAGGTAGTTAAAGATGTGTTTAACATCAGTCCAGGGCTTGCGTGTTGGTGCATTACTGAATCTAGCCAAAAGATTAACATTGAAGGAGATGTCGGGTCTAGTGCACTGAGCTAAGTACAATAAAGCACCTATCACACTTAGATAAGGAACTTCAAGCTTCAAAATCTCTTCATCATCCTCCTTCATACATAAGGGATCTTGTTTTTCATCTAGCGATCGAACGACCATAGAAGTACTCGAAGGCTTTGCTTCATCCTCGTTAAAGCGACGCAACACCTTCTGGGTGTAGTTCATTTGATGTACTAAGATTCCATTCAAACCGTGTTCTATCTCGAAACTGAGATAGTATTGAGTATTTCCTAGATATTTTATCTCAAATTCTTACTTCATGTGTGCGGCAGTTTTCACGAGCTCTTTAGGAGTTCCAATGAGGTTCATATCATCGACATATATTGCAACAATCGTAAAACCAGAATGCGACACAAGAGCATAGTTTGTTGTTCACATATCCTTGACTAGTCAAATACTCACTCAAACGGTTATACCATATTCTTCTAGATTGCTTTAAACCGTAGAGTGAACGCCTCAGCCGAATTGAGAACGTGTTTTGGGGTTTGGAAATATTTGATCCAATCAATGTAAGTCATTCAGGAACTTTCATGTAAATTTTTGTATCAAGATCCCCACAGAGATACGTAGTAACTACGTCCATCTGTTGTATACTCAGTTTTTTGGAAACTGCCAAATTGATAAGGTAGCGAAAAGTAATCACATCCATAAAGGGTGAATAAGTTTCATCATAGTCAATCCCGGGGCGTTGTGAGAAGCCCTGTGCAACAAGATAAGCTTCGTAACTCACAATTTTGTTCTTCTCATTACGCTTCTGAAGGAAAACTCACTTGTAGCCAATGGGCTTCACATGTGGATGAGTAAGAGCTATAGGTCCAAACACCTTATCTTTCGCAAGCAAATCGAGTTCAACTTGGATTGCTTGTTTCCAGTTTGACCAATCGGTTCTACGTCGACATTCATCAACGTAACGGATTTCGATGTCATTGCTCAACATGATCTCAGTAGCTACTGCATATGCTAATGCATCATCGATGATCATCTTATTTCTACACCAAACATCATCTAAGGTAGCATCATAGACCGAAATCTCACGATTCTTAGAAGGTGGATTTTTCTCTTCAAGGACGTCTCTATAATCTAGAATTTCCTTATGAGTGAGATAAAATGAGTAGGCGACCATCAGATTAATGGTAGGCTTTTCAGGTTCCTGTGCCCTTCTCTTATTGGGTGTGAATCTTTTGAACCAAGTGGTCTGCCACGCTTATGTGTAGGGACAGATGACTAGCTAACCACTAATGTATGTGGATCGGCCAAAGTGGCATCCTGGGCTTTCAGGAGGAAAGTCCTTCCTATATTTGGTACATCCATCTTTGCAGGCACATTCACAACTAGAATATGTAATATTGTCACTCGCGTTAGATCAATGAAAGCATCTGGCATGCTCTGAGCTATGCTCTGAAGATATAATATTTCAAACTAAGGGGTGCGGGGATCTAAATGAGAGAAAGTGGGAGTTGTCCACAAAACTTTGCTTCGTTCTTCAGGAACATTGACGTTCTTATCTCCCCTAACGACATGAAGACTGTCTCATAGAAGTGACAATTCGTGAAACAAGTGGTAAACAAATCGCTTGTCAAATTTTCTAAGTAACAAATATTTAAAGGAGAATCAAATTCGAATTAGATTTCCATCCCTTGCTAAGGCACATAGACCGCACAACAAAAAATGAGCAGATACGATATATCAGGTTCGTATCTGGCAACCAAATGAAGGGTGCTATATGGTTGGGTCGCAATAGGCCTCAGGTAGACTAATATGGTTGCGTGCAATATTACATGGCCCTAAACAGCAATAAGAAGCTTGGTACGTATGACCAACGATCGAGCAATCATTTAAAAATGCTTAATGAATGCCACTGCTAAGCAGTTCTGGGTGTGAACATGGGGTACATGATGTTCAACTTCAACCCCAACCGACATGCAATAGTCATCAAAAGTTTTCGATGTGAAATCTCCAGCATTATCCAATTGAATAGATTTGATTAGATAATCAGAATGGTGAGCCCTGAGCTTGATAACCTGGGCCAACAGTTTTGAGAATGCAACATTCTTTGTGGACAACAATCACATACTCGACCAACGTTTGGAAGCGTCAACCAAAACCATAAAATATCTAAGTGATTCGTGTGGAGGGTGAATCGGTCCACAAATGTCCCCTTGAATCTTTGCAAAAAAATAGGAGGATGTGAACGATTCTTATCATAAGAAGGCTTAATAATAAGTTTTCCTATAGAGCATGTTTGACATGATATTCTTTGAATTGAACCTAAACTTCAGGTTAATGGATGCCTATGTGATCATTTAAGGATTTGACGCATCGCTGTTCATCCAAGGTGTCCAAAACAATCATGCCAAAGTGTGATTTCATGCATGGTCCTAGAGGTAGGGCCGTCCACATAATGGCTTTCTATAAGGCGTATGATCGTAGTAGACAGACCAATCGGGATACACTCCATCTTCTCGAGAATACGCTTCTAGCCATATTCGTAGGAAGTTGTGCACAGAAATTCTACTATGTTTTCTACAGAGGTTTTAGTGTGGTAATTATTATCTCTAATGTTCTTGAAACTTAGCAAGGTTCTTCCAGAAAATGGAGAATAAAGTGCCTTATCAATGGTCAAAATTGTACCATTGGACAACATTATCCGTGCTTTACCATATCTTTTGATCAAGTTGGATGGGCCTGAAAGGATTGTCAGAGGTGCATTCTTAGGTATGAAGTTAGTGAAATAGATGCATTCATGCAAAACAGTGTGCGTGGTTGCACTATCTGCCAGACAACTAACTTTCCCTTAATTTAAATCGGCCACATGCATAAAAGTTCTAAAAACAAATATCCATTCAAAATAATTTTAGTATTCAAGGATGGTAATTAATAAACTTAATATCGAAAAAACAAATCACCAACAAATAATCCAAACATAAAGGAAAATTGTTCAAAAATTAAACCAAAGGTGGGGTTTGGCCACTAGGTGGAATTCGTCCTCATTGTCTAAATTTCAACTAGAAAATAGTTTATATCTAAGATTCTAATCTTCCGTAGGGGTGGTATCCTCCTGAAAGTCAGAAACCTGCATCTTAGTACTCTCCAGTTCATTCACTTACATAAAGTTTGATTCACACTTCTTACGATGAGAATGATATTTAGCTACAACCTTTTGGAGAGCTCGGTAAACATAGGGCCAATGGTCCTTTGAACCACAACAATAACACATGTCCGCATCCATGTTTTCAGGTGCTTTGCCTTTATTCTTAAAGTTTGGGGCCTAGAGAGCGAGGTTAGGGCCTTGGCTCTGTTGACCTTGGCAAGGTGGCTTCTGGCAGCCCCTAACCCACCTATGTTGGCATTTTTGGTGTTTGTTTGTGCTATAATGTGTTTCAGCCATAGCAGTTGCCCTAGTAGGTCGAGCTTGATGATTTTTCATCAACAATTGATTTTGTATTTCAGCGAAAAGTAAAAAAAAGATCAAATCTAAAAACTTATTGAACTTCTAAACCCTACATTGTTACTGGAGGACAATATTAATAGCAAAAAAGGTCAAATAGGTCTTCTACATGAGATCCTCTTCGATCAAGGTTTCGTTATAGAACTTGAGAAGTGATCGAATTCGGTAAACCTTAGAAATATGTTCATTCACAGACTTAAAGTCTTGGAAACGCAAATGCTACTAGTCATGTCTTACTTCAAGCAAGAAGATGTCCTTTTAGTGATCAAAGCGACCAGCTAAAATGACCTATAGTGCTCATGGATCCTCTTCAGCAAGGTACTCAGTTTGCAGTGCATCATGAATATGTCTTTGAATCAAGATCATGGCAGTGGCTTTCTCACCTTTGCCAACCGGGTTATCTGTCTCATCTTCAATGGCGGGACGCAAAAATTCTTTGCAGTGAGGTGGAACTTCACATCTTGGACCTACTTGAGGTAATTCCTTCCAGAGACCTCCAAAGCAGTGAAGTCGAGTTTGTTTAAATTCAACGTGTTCTTATCACAAAATAGATAGACAAGATGTGGTTGGTGTAATGGAGAAAAAAAATCAATTCATTCACATGAGAGTAGACCATTCAGGCTTTAATAGACATGTATTGGTTTAAATTCACATGAAAAAAATTCAGGTTTTTCATGGGTGATGTTTTTAAGGAAAACTTAAGGTTTTGAAATAATTATGAACTTCAGGTTCATATGTTCCCGCAGACAAACACAAATATTTATACAGAACGAGAATTGTTATTGGCACTCCAAATTTCTCATTCTACACTCCAAACTTACTATATTTAGAAAGAAAAATACACTAGTGAGGAGTGTAGAATGAGATTTTTGGAGTGTCAATAACACTTCCCTACAAAAATATGCAACAAGAAAATATGCAAATAGAACTTCAAGTCTATAATTATAATTGAATTAATTATTTGGACTTCGGGCCAAATTTAAAGTGTGGGTGAAAAAATTAAAAAAAAAACCCATAGGGCTTAAAATAATTAGGCAATTAAATTTGGGGGCCCAAAAACTTGGACCAAAGCCTACGAGTGAGCTGAGTAAATTGCTGCCGTGAGGTCCAGGCCTAAAACTAGGTTGGGGTAGGCACGGGATGATCATGCCCCAAATAGTATTTAGGCTGCAAGAACTGGGGCCAAAAAAATAAAAGCCCAGATGGGCACTGATTAGGTGCAGCGCAGTGCAGGTACATTGATGCACCAGTTGTAGGCTGGGATCGTATGTATGCAAAATATGGGTGCACCAGCACGGGGCTAAGATCTAGTGCATTGCGGGCACGTGGGACTCCATAGCCCTCAAGCTGGTGACGTGTGTTGCGCTAAACCATGGTGTTGGGCCTCTTTAGATGAGCCCCATTAATTTTTTTTTTCTCAACCTAATTGAATGACAGGCCCAAAAACTAGGGTTAAGCTTGGACCAAGAAGTCCAAGCAGAGCTATAGGGTTTTGGCCAGAGAAGATGACCGGCGCTGCCATTGCAGGTGGCCAAATCTTGGACGGAGAGACTTGGGGGTACCCTTTTTGCGTGTTTTCAACCATGGTTACGAACGGAGATTTGGAAATCTCAACGATTCAACCAAAAACCCTGGAAATTAAAATTAGGATTTCAAAAAATCTGATAAGATTCGAAGGAATCTCAGCCAATTGACGTCGGTGGACGATCTCCAAGTCATCGTGGAGGGAGCCATGGTGGCTGGGCATGGTTACAGGCCATGTGTCATGACTGTTCAAAGGGCGACGTCTTCTAGGCTTTGGGTTTTAGGGTTTGGGCCTGGAGCCGTGGCTCTAGGTATGGGTTCTCGGCTTCGGGAAGAAAGCCCATTGACATGGATGGGTTTTCAACGAAGAGAGATTATATTCACACACCCCAAATTACTTCTCTCACACCTTTTTAATTTTTTAATATTTTTTACACACCACTAACACTTGATAGAAAAATATTAAAAAATTAAAAAGGTGTAGGAGAAGTAATTTGGGGTGTGTGAATATAATCTCCCTTCAACGAAACCCTAAAAAATTCTTTATAATTTTTTTTAATTCAAAATTAATTCAATGTGTATTCATATAAATAATTTAATGCATGGATATATAATTTGATGCAATTCATGGCAATATCAATTCACATAATTAAACAATTATGGGTATAATGCATACACAATTTATATAGAATCTAAAATTCGAAAAACGTAAAGTTTGGTCATGCATTATAGTGAATGTTCCTGCTATCAGGGCTGCAAAAATATCGAGATAAAAACCGTTGTTTTGGAAGAACCTGATTGCATTATGATATTGGTGAACTGGTTTGATGCAGAAAGCTTCCACATCAAATTCCTAAGCGCAACGGTAAGAGCGTGTTGATAACATGTTGTCACCTATATTTAACTGACAAGGGAAGGGGGTCGGCGGCATGGAGAGAATATAGAGATAGATGTGTTTGTAGGGTTGTGTAGAGGAATGTGTGTTATTCCCCATATGCAATGCCTTTATTTATAGTAATAAGAGGGAGAATAAATCATTCTCCTCCAAAGAATACAAGTCCATATAGGAAAGAATAACTAGAATAAAATCTAATCTATAATTTACACAATCCTTCTTAAACTAGAAGTTTACAACAAAGGCGTAGTTGTTAATGCTTAGATTATTATTTAAGTGTTGACTAACTTGCTTATTTCCCTTTTAGTGAAACGTTATATTGTTTGCAAATGCGATCTAAAAAGTTAGTCTACCTAGCACTACTCAATGAATTAATTAACATAACAATATATTCATGCCATAAATCAAACGTCCAAAATTCAACATCGATATTAAAAGAAAAATAACAACAAGAAATAAAGAAAATTTTCAAAGTGTTTTGTATTTAAGTATTTACTCTACGTGTTATAAAATCAGTGTAGAGATATGATAAATATATCATTTCCTCCACTTGTATTATGACATGTAGAGTACCGGGTTTAGGGGTTAAGTGAGATATTTAAAATTCCAGAGAGCAAAGTGAGACGAAGATTGAGTTTTAGAAGGTATAAGTGTAAATGAGTGCATTTTTTCTCACCACCCTCAAGTGATGGTATTGCTCACCATACTGTACAAATCTCAAATTTTAATTTTGTAGTTTAAATTTTGAGATTTGTGATTAGAAAATGGGGTGGCATGCCGTTCAAAATTTGTAGTGTTTGTACAGACTGTTAAATCAATTAATAAAAATTGAGATACCAAATTGTTTATTTTATAGATTGTGCATATAATCATAACGGTTTTTATTTATGAATACCCAATGGAATTTTAACATTGGTAAGGCAGTTTGTTGCGGGTATGTCGTTGTAAGCATAGAAAACTCAACCAACCTTATTTACCAGGTGTGCTTCAAGTTATTATTATTTTTTCGTAATGTTCTGTTTTTAATTTTATTTTAAGGTATCTGTTAATTAAATCAAGTACTATTTCGTGTATGGCTTCAATTTGAGAAAGTCCAGGATCCCTCCAATTTGTTTAGTCCTGCGGCCCCTGCAGTCCTGCCGTTTCTTAATCTCTTGAAAATATGTTAATACGTGTGGATAGCACCGCCGTATATTTATATCTTTCTTACTTGACTTGTGTGTGAATTTGTTGATTCGAAAAATTAAAAAGCTTACATGGGCGTGCAGGTCGAGTAACAATTAAGCTACCTATATCCTTCTTGTGAATACAGGTGTGCCAACTCACAATCGAATTCAATCGGGTGAGTAGAATAAATGGGGTGGTGGTGATGTTGATTGAGCTGCTAACTTTTGTACTTAAATGACTACAGTCGAGGAAGGAACACATTTTAGCTTGGGGTTCTAGAACTTGAAGACAACGTTGCTAAATTTATTGTGAAGTTCAGGATTTTGTGCACAGGTTTCAGCCGCTTCAGCTATATTCATAAGAATATAAGTACGCCGAATCGGTATCAAGTAATAGAGAGAAAGGTACTCAAAGGAGATGAGTGTCTTTATAATGAACATAGTTTGGCCTGTAGACATCAAAGTTTAAGTGAAACAAATGTTCACCAATTATGACTTGCTAGGGCTTATGTGACGCACACAGTGGGTCTTTCAAATTGTACACACGGCATAGAATGTGACTCGTCAAAGTTGGACGAGTCACTGACGAGTCATTGCGAGCGACACGTGTCGATATCTGGCTAAAGCGAAATAATTACCAAATTAAACTGTGGTTGAAAAAATAATTAAGGAGTTTTTTCTTTGATTACTTTGAGTAAAATCAAATAATTAAAGATAATTTGCTTGATTAATTTTTTTTTAACAATATTATCTTCACTAAGAAGGATGGGGTGGACTTAAGGGCTAGTAATAATGTGGTTCAAAAGCAGATTCATGCCAAATGTTCTCGGCACTAAATGTTCTCCGCTTGCACAAGCCTAAAAGGCGACGTCAAACATTTGCTGCATGCACGAGCTGAAACCGTAGACGACATCAAATGCTCCTGGCTTGCCCGAGCCTAAAGGCGACATCAAACGATCCTTCACTGCACATTCTAAAACTACACCCAACATAAAAAATCTTAATCCACCTTATTGTGTTAGTTGTCCCGGTTTATAATTGAGTTTTTTTGCTTAATTTCCACACCCTTTCAAGTAGGGGTGGGCACTTGGAAGCAAAAACTGAAACCAAAACACGAATCGAATCGGACTGCACCGAACAGTTTGGTTTTGCAGTTTTGAAACGGTTGCGGTTTCAAAACCGAACCGCGACAAAGAAAACGGTTTGGTTTCGATTTTGGGTTTTCAAAACCGCACTCCACCGCACCGAAACTGAAACCGCGCCATATATTTTGAATGTTATGTTTTAACTTTTAATTAGTTCAACTACACTAGTATTCGAGTCACCATATTCATTTGTCTGTTTCTCTTTCTCTCTCTCAAAACTCATCTTCATCTCTTCCACAGTATTTGCTGCTGTTTTTCTATTGATTTGCTGCGTTTTTCTCTACTCCTTCCACTAATTACTGCTGTTGGAAAATACTCGGCAACTTCCCGTACTGCAGCATGCATCTGCCGGCATATGGAACATAGTCAATATAATTAGGGTGGATTGAGTCATATGTAAAAATAGAAATGTTGTTATCAAGAAAATTAAAGTCGGACCTCATCAGAGATCAGACATGAAGGCACAGTTAGGATCATCAACAATTTGTGAAACTTGAAAGGGTTCTATCGTAGTCTAGGAAAACTATCATCCACTTCCCCTTTGCTGCTTTCATCATCTGATCAAATGAGCCCAATGCAGAAGGGTGCTAAACCTAAATATATAACACCCAAAAAGAATTATAAAATAAAAACGAACAAGGATATGTACTGTAAGAATTGTCATAAGATCACCAACTAAGTCCAAATGGCTAGAACGTACCACCCAGGAATTATAAGCTAAATCTGAGGAGAGTGGTTTATTAGGGGTAGAGATGTCAAGCAGGTTTGACGGTCTTATGCATAATAGGTGTATATTTTAAATTGTACATTTTTTCTCAAAAATCAAACCAAAATTGTTTGAAACCGCACCGAACCGAACCAAACGATTTGGTTTCATTTCGGTTTTAGCTTCAAAACCGCACCGCAAAAAATTTCGGTTTCGGTTGCGGTTTCACTCAAAATTGCACCAAACTGCATCGTGCCCACCCCTACTTTCAAGTTTACCCCCAAAAAAATTTTAACACCTCAAGTTCTAATTTTACCCTAATTACTAATACAACACCCTCCACAAAAACTAAAAAGATAAAGATAGGAAAAAAAAAACCCACCTTACAAACCCAACCCCACCCCATCGACCACCGTTCTCTCTTGGTCCCTCCCGCACCAACTTGACAAACAGCTTCTCTAGGCTTTTTCCTTGGGCATGCATCAGGGAAAAAGCTACCAAGGAACAACAACAATAAAGATCATATGCGGTATCAGGGCACTGGATAATTAAGTTGAGATTATACCTTTCCTACTAGGTTTACACCATTTATAGTGAGGGGCCTAAGTAGAATCAATCCCAGCCAAGCCAAACCAATCCCTGTATCCAGTCCAAGCCAAATCAATTTTATGTATCAAACGATGTCTTGTATAATTGAATGTGACGATACATTAATTTTTCCAACCTCTCTATCGATATATGTTGCACTACAACTATATCCATTATAAACCGCTTACAATGAAAAAAGTACCCCAAGAATATAAAGACAGGGCTACTAGACTCACTCACATTTCTTATTTTCCCACCCATTTTGTTTTTCTACTCACTAATAAAATTTAAAAAATGAAAACACTATTTTTCTACCGACTATTTTTTCCAAAATGACCTCCACATTTTTTATTTCTTTTTTACTTTCCTTTACTATATAAAAATAAAATATATAAATAAGTAAAACAAAATTATCAAATTATTTGTTCTTGGGGACCAACATCCCCCCAAACGGTAGAAACCTAGCCTCAAAACCGTCCCCCAAAATGCACAACCTCGAGAAAGAGAGTAGAAGTTGGCGGACATGGCGATTGGCAACCTATAACGAGCCGACATAGACACCGCTGTGGGGGAGGACCAAGGACGTGCGGTGGTTGTGAACTTGATGGGGTTTACATGGGGGAGGCCAGTCTGATTGTTCTTTATTACAAGCCTTCGAACCCAAAGTCATGAGGAATTGAGGATCAATACTATATAGAACTTTACCACCAAGGTTGGGTTGCGATTCTAATTGTTCTATTTATTTTTTTTTGGTCAACCATAACAAATATTATGTGCTAAAATTTGATTGGATGATTTGTTTTTTTTTTTTTTTTAACAAACGATGGAATCTAGCTAAGGGGGTGGGTGGGAGTGGGGAAGGGGACTAAACCTCACACTGGGCCAGTAATAATAACGTGTCGAGAATCAAACTTAAGGATTTTCAAGAATATCACTAAACCGTAGTACTAATGGTCAGGTCTTTAGAAGTCATTCTGCATAAGGATAAATTTGTAAATCACATTTTCATTTTCAAGTGGTTGGGATTTAAGACACTAGTGTACCAAATAACAGCTAATATATAATCTCCACAATTCTATATATATTCTTGCTCACTTTCCCACTTTTCCTTGATATACACGTACGTACCTGTTTCTAGCGTAGGGGAGAGATCACAAGGCTAGCTACAGTTCCATGCTCGATCATGGCAAACATGAAGAAACCTAGCAAAGATAGCAGACTCACAAAGTTCATGAAGGCCCCCCTAAGGTTTTTAATCAAGGCCAGGGATTTCTACATCATGAGCATGACCGAGTGCTCCGGTCAATTTGATTACGGCACGGCCATGGGATGCCCGGGTGCCCAGGTCCCAAGTGCTTTGCCTAGAAGCTTCAGCACAAGCTCTACCAATTCAAGAACTGCCGATAACGAAGATAACAGGGAGCTTACGAGGGCTGCTTCTGCTAGAAGCTTAAGGAATAAAATTGAATTCGATCTTGCTCGAAAAGCACAGCTTCCTAGGCAGCCTCCGGTGGCTGGAGTGCCCAACGCCATGCCTCGCAGTCGAAGTGTTGGAATCGGAAGGATCGACGAAGACAAGGCGTGTGAATTTGAAGAAGAAATTCAGGTCAAGAGAGTTGTGTATCCGAGAAGTAGGAGCTATGCTGTTTCTAGGAGAGCAAATTAGAAGGGGTGGCTTCTATAATTATCTTGCATTATTAAATTATGTCAAAGTCAAATGTATCATATTGATCTTAATATCCTTTTTAATTTCAAGTGTTTTAGCAAGCTGATTGTCGAATGGGGGCTGTTATATAAGATTTTAGTTATGCAGATTTGAACCAGTATTTCTATGTAAAAAACTGAAATGAGAGATGTATATTATTGGGTACGGAATGTGTTTATCGGTATCGGAACCGTCAATGTGTTCATCATTTGGATCCATGAGAAGAGGACTGCAAAACCAAATGCATGATAGTTCTAACAATTCTTTAGTTATCAATTATTTTCGTTGGTCTTTACTTATTTCCAAAGAAAATTTAGCCTTTTTTTATAATAAAAGTTCAAATGGAGAGATTTGAAGTAAACATAAATTAATGTTTTATTGGTCACTTGACTATCAAGGAATGCAAAGATGGTGAATAAATAGATATTAAAATTTAAAATTTTGGTGATCTTATGAAATTTGACATGTGTATATACCGAAAAATGAGTTTTGTTGCTAGGAGTTTATCTTGCAATTTGAGTCTAGTATTTTTAAGTAAGTTCCTTCATCTTGTCGACGCTTCTTAATTGTTGATATAACAGGAGTCACTTGGCGCCATAACATTTTATTGTGAGTTTGTGTTTTTTTTTCTTTAAAAAATATTTCAAAAGTGAGTGACCACAGTGAGAAATCAAAAAAAAAAAAAAAAAAAAAACCACTAACTTCAGAGTTATTTGGTTTCTAAATAAATTTATTAAATACAATCTAGTTGCTGTTGGATTTTAGCACAAAGTTAGAAAGGAAAATATACAATAACAACTAATGTTGAAGCCACTAACGAAGGTGATGCAATATACGCACGATACATGTGGTCCCAATCAATGTGTTGCTAATTGTTACATCATTCAATCACGCGTTGCACTTCCAATGTGGTGGAGCAAAGTTTGGATGAAGGTATCAAGTGGTGAATTGCCAGGCGACCAGGACCTTTATTTTCAACTAATTACGTTTTATTTATAAACTATATTTCTATCATTTAATGTAGCTTATAATAATAATATTGTGAATAATAGTTGCATTTTTTTTTGGGATGAGCTCATTTTTCCAATTGCAAATAACGTATATTCACCTTATAAATTTCATAATCGGAACTATTCAATTGCTTAAACTTTCATTCGAAGATCTTCATTATCATTCGAATTTGAGATCGTTAATTCATTTAAATGCATTAATAAATCAAAGGTGTATGTACCAAGTAATTTATTAATGATGAACTGTTTATTTGATACGTTTAGATGGCTAAACAATATCTAATTCGATATGAATTTTTGTAAGAATGATCTTCAAATGAAGATTAAGAAATTGAACAATTCTGATATGAAATTTTTACGTGCAAGATATTTTATTTGAAATGGAGGAATAACCTCATCTCCAAAAGGAGAATGGAAGCATCATTCAGAACCCCCTTTTCTTGTGAGAAAGGTCAATATTTTTTTACTGAAGAAGTTGAGGGTCCACTATAAACCAATTGTTTATCAAGAACAGTCTAACTTTATAAGTCATTGCAAGGCTTCTCCTTTCACTCTTTTACCTTCATATTTCACATGCCCCCGTCAGGTGTAGTGAATTTTCAAGCCAAACACATAGGTAACATGAATAGATGATGTAAAGCACGTGTGGCCATCGGGCTTCACACACGAGCCAACATGCTCTAATAACATAAAGAAGTTGAGGTTTCACCATAAAATCAATTAGCTATGGAGAATAGTACAACTTCTTATAAAGCCTTTTAAAATTTCTCCTTTCACTGATATGAAATTTTTTTACATTCACATCTAACATTTAGTCGTAATTGTTGGACTTGAGAGGCCATAAGAATCCCCGATTTAATAGGATATATTATCTCCTTGAGATAATGTAATCTGAACTAAAAGATCCCATCACTTTGGACGGTGGTGCCATCATACTGGCATTGGATATATTCTTACGTGCTGAGTCGTATTTCAACTTGATAAATAAGGCTAATTTATATTAGAGAGCATACAAGTGTGCGTTAAGTTTAAGTTCAATGATTCGGAGCTTGGATGATATATATGACTCATCACAATATAACCACAACTTATCCAGGTGACGCGATCCGTGAAAAAAAAAAAAAAAAAAAAAAAAAAAAGGAACCCTAAACTGATGATTAGTCACCATGTAACGAAGTGGTATACAAACATAATTACCGATGAAGTATATAAGCATCTAACATTTTTCTTTATAAAAACAGAGATGATGCCACACTTTTTTAAAAGATAAAATAACCTTATAAAACAAGATCCTACCATGCCAATTGAGGGAAGGAAGTCGAGGGGAGGGGCGAAATTCAAAAGAGTGCAAGGTTTCAATTGAAGCGGCTGCTTTTACATTGGACAGTGCAAAATTTTGAGTCAATATTCATAACAGAAAATAGTCTCTTCACCAAAGCGGTTGTAAGCAGTAATATCAAAGTCATGTAAGAAGTTTAAATTGGTTAGGATTAGATTCTAAAAAAAAACGTTAGGTGCTAGTCAGGCAATAGACTGGGACCTAGCAACTAGGTGCCTAGACAAGATTTAGGTAGGAGCCTAGATGGATTTAAATACATTTCTTTTGTCGTAAAATAAGTATTAAACAATATTTACATTATTTTTTAAAAATTAGTACAATATTTATAGATAATGTGAGAGTTTAAGATAAATACACTAGGGATCTTAAAAAGAGGGAAATAAATACATACAAGAATAATAAATAATAAAAAAGAGAAATGGATTAACAAACCACAAAAAAAAGTGGGGTTAGAAGAGAAAAAAAAGAAGAGGACAATGCTTGAGTATTAACCAGTCAGTCAATACTCAATTTACTCGCTATAACAGGTGGCCTAATAACATTATAATATCTGTCTATTTAATATTTTCTCAATGATAATACTTGGGTAGTCAGTAGAGAGTACCCAAATAAGCTGGCCACTTATGTGGCCCAATAAAATTATTCCACTTGTTAAGTGAAACTCAATCAAACACTTCTCATTCTCTTAACCAAACCCTGTCTATTTAATATTTAAAGGTATTTGGTTATTAGAATAGTGGGTGTTTTGTTAGTAGTCTAGTCAGTAGGGGTGGGTTCGGTTCCGTTCGGTTCGGTTTTTTGCCAAAACCGGAAACCAAACCGAAATTACTGTTCGGTTCGGTTCGGTTTTCTGTCGGTTTGTGTTCGGTTCGGTTTGAATTCGGTTCGGTTTCGGCCCGGTTCGGTTTTAGGATACCTATAAATATTATACTTGTACAATTATAACAGAACAAAGCCTCCTGTCAAGTTGGCTTGCGGCTGCTATTCCCAACCTTGAGGGAATGGGTTCGAAACCTGGCGGGAGTGTTTTGTTGATTTATTTTGTTGATTTCTCATAACAATTGGAAAAAATTTCTAAAATCCAGAAGGCATTAAGAGGGTTCAAACCCATACCCTCTTACTTTGAAAGTTTAACTGAAACCAACTTGGCAACCACATCTGCTTTGTTATGATTGTATGACTAAACTATTTATAAACATTGAAAAAAATAATTAAATATATAAATCGGTTCGGTTCGGTTCGGTTCGGTTTCCGAACCTCAAAAACCGAAACCGAACTGGGCAGATTCGGTTCGGTTCGGTTTTTTTTTCGGTTCGGTTTTTTTCGGTCTCGGTCCGGTTCGGTTCCCGGTTTTTTTCGGTTTTCGGTTTTTTGAACCCACCCCTACTAGTCAGTACACTTTTGCTAACCAAACACCTCCCTTCTTATCATTACCTACACTTTTGCTATGTTGATAACCAAGCACCTCCCTTCTTATCATTACCTACACTTTTGCTGTGTTAATAACCAAACACCTCCCTTCTCCTACCAATACCATTACCCATGCCATGGCAAATCTGCAAACACGAAGTCGAAGCCCTTCATCGATCCCGTCGTAACCTGCTCCCAAAAAAAAATTCCTATCTTTTGCTGCTGCACGCAACAGAACAAATCACCCAACAACACAAACAGAAGATGAACCAGTGGGTTTTCCGGCGAGGAGGGGAGTGGCGAACCCAGCTCTACAGTGGTGTTTTCCGGCGAGGGGAGTGGCAGCCGCCATTCCTCACCCTCACATGGCTTCGCCACTGGAAGGAATTATTTTCCGATGAAAATTACAAATCAATTGAGTCCTTCTATTTCAATGTCCTTGAGAAATTGTGAGAACCAAATGCAAATTAGCCACAAAATTATACTGGTTTATATCCAAATGCTTAAAATATTTGACAAATTAATAAAGAAAAACAAGAAATTTAATTCTCTAATGGTTCATGGATTTTAAGTTCGTTTTTTTTTATTAAGTTGTCAAACATTTTAAGCCTTTAGATCAAAACTAATATAATTTTGTGGCTAATATGCATTTGGTCCTCATAGGCCCTAAAAAAGAGGACCTTAGGAGAGCAGAATGTACAAACCAAATGCAAGACTGACTATAATTATTAGAGGTGCAATTTGGGTTGGGTCAACCCGAAACCACCCATGTTCAATCTGGTTTCAAACCTGATCAAACGTGTTAAAATGAAGTAAAAATCCGCCAAACCCAACCCGACCTCAACCCAGTCGTTTATTAGATTGGGTTGGATTGATTTTTTGCTAGCCCATGTCAACCCAAACCTAACTCGATTCCTTGCCCGAATTCCCTTATGTATATATTACCCACCCTGCTTCATATTGTTGAAGCATTAAGTAAGGGATGACTATAATTGAATTTTGTTGTTGAATTATGATTGTACAATAAATGATAATGTTGTCTTTACCGTTCTTTTGGTTGAAACTTGAGTATTCTCTTGTAATTTTGTTTCAACTTCGGTTGGTTGAAGCATTAGAAGTGGTCCATACTATTTGGTTTAACTTTTCTGTTGATGATGATGTATAAAATTGAATTTTAATCAATAGTCTACCATACATTGACGTTGTTTGGGCAAACCTGAACCCAACCCAAGTAAGTCCAAACACAATTTAAACCTGAACTCAAATCCGAATTGTGAAAGTTTCGGTTAGGACTGTATTGACCATTTAATCTGCCCAAACCGCCCGAGTTGCACCCCTAATAATTATGTGCTAAATTAGCAAAGTTATCAGCGGTTACATTTCTTTCCATGTAAGTGTAATTAATCAAATAATTGGAGATATGGTCCAACAAGTACCGTTATCTTTGATGAGTAAAGAAATTTGTCGAGAATTTATCTTTGATGAGTAAAGAAATTTGTCATGAAATTTGATTCTCCTTCTTAAGTGCTTGTATCAATGCATTAAAATCATATTAACTTCATCAAACATCATTTGAATGACTACAAGCGCACCTGCCACAAATGTTGTACATCCTGAAGAAATTTGAAAACTTGTAGCACAAGTACAAAGTTATTTTACTTTAATCACTTACAAGAAATGAATTTGTACGGGAAGAGTATGATTTTTGAAACCGTAGCAAAAGTTCATCCGTTTTGGCTCTTTCCATCTCTTGGATTGAGAATTAAAAACAAAACCTAGAAAAAAAAAACTAATGAGATAGGTCACATAAAAAATGTTTGACACTTGCAACATGTTTGTCCACGTTTAGCAGATACACAACACAAATAATGGACATGGCATAAACCATGCAAACTAGATTATGCATATGAGCAAAAAAAAAAGTTATACGGGGTGCAAATTACATGATCATAATTCATGACCAAAAACATGAACAAATCTAAGAAATGTCGAAGAAAACTCAGCAAGTTGATCAAGCTTCCCACAAGGCTTTCGGTAAAGGTAAGGGACTTTTATGTCCAGAGCATTATAGACTGCTCTAAAAACACTATAAGAAAAATGGCCAATGCACACAAAAAAATGTGCCCTGTGAGGCTAAGGAAACCAACTTAAGTGCCCATAGACCAATAGCAATAGTGTAGCAACTAAATATTATATGTGCCCTCTGTGGACGTGATAAGGCACAATATTGCATTCGTGTCAAAGAGTTAAGCACAAATTGCAACCTATTTGTGCATTAATTCTAACAATCATGTTAGATGTCATTTTCCAGCCATGTTGGCACCATATTGTAATCGTGCCAACAAGATTTAAATATTAAAAAAAATTGAAATTGAGAAAATACAAAAAAATTAAAATTTGCATAAATGAAAAAAAAGCCTACAACCAACCATGAAACCAACTTCCACTTTGTCAATCTCACAAACATATTTGGTAATGTTACATATTTTCTCTCTTAATACAATAAAACTTGAAACAAACATTCTCGGCATATGCATCTTCCCCATAAAGCCTTGCACCTCGTCAAAGTTAAACTAATATTAATCAACCATAAGCATGTCAATATAGAAGAAATAAATTGAGTTACTTTAAATAATTGCACGCACATCATCACAATGAGATGCAAAGGACAGAAGGGAAAAAGAACGAAAAAGCAAATACCAAATATAACCAATGAGGACTGGAAAATAATGCCAAAATTTAACCACAATGCTTTACAAATTAAGAACCCTAGGGTAATTAAGTGGCCAAATAAAAAGACTGCAGGGACTTGTACATGTGTGACCACTTTGGTTTGAATATTCTTCCACAAGAACTTTGGCTAGGGTAACAAAGTGCATGTCGGGCAATGTACTTGTACCACATCTAATGGATTACCTCTAATAAGAGTACTTCCAGCGTGCTCTTTAGTCCGGTGAACAGGCTTCATTTGTAATCCAATCCCCTCTCATAGTGGCGCCAGCCCATTTGGGCAATTGAGCTGAGTGGGAGTCCGTGGGAGAGCTTAGGCACAAGTCCAAGGGCCGAGCGTCTGAGGGGGAGTAATGCAAGGCTAACATCAGCGGTGTTATAAATTTTTTTGCATCAAGCGCGTGCATAACACGTGCGCCTGGGGTGCGTGTTACTAACAAGACACTACAAGAAAACATGGATTAGGTGACGACATTTTATGTGACGCCCATGAATTCATCACATTTTAGTATAATAGGTGAGGAATTTAAAAAAAGCGTCACATACATATTAGTGTGGGATACAAACCAATTTTGAAATGCTATTCGTCACATAGCAAGCCTAAGTTCTTCACAAATTTTGAGGCGCCAAATTTTGCCGCCCAATTGTTTTCACTTGGTGACGAAAAGATTGGGTTCTTCACAGAACCTAAGGTTAGAGTGGGTACAACTAGGCCTGGCAATTTCTGACACGACCTGATAACACGACACGACACGACACGAAATTAACAGGTGTTCGGGTCGACACGATAACGAATCGGGTCGTTATCGGGTAACCTGATAGCACCTGTTAAGATAACGGGTAAATTCGGGTATACACGTGGGTAACACGATACACGATAAGCAGAATATTAATTTCATCATTTTATAACCTTAAAAAAATACTAGTATAATTATATATATTAATTTAACAATTTTATACCCCTAAAAACTATAATAAATAAATATATATATATTAAATTAAGTTAATTAACTATAATAAATAAATAAATAAATTTTAACTATAATAATTATAATAATTATATATACCATAATAATTATACCCCAAAATATTAATCATCTATAATAATTATATATATATATATATTAAATTTTATAAAACTTTAATATATCGTTTTAATGAGATACGAATTCTCCAAAACTAATTTCAACGATCGCAACCGTCAAACTTGTATGTATATGCTTCGAGATCACATCAGCAAAAAATCACAAAAAACAAACATTCAGAGATCAAGTAACGGGACAAAGTTTTTCGACGGTTATAAACGAAAAATCACGATTTAACGGTTATTTTAACTCCGATTTTGATGATTTTTTACAGCTACACTCCTTGACCCTATATGAATACAATGAATGAATTCGATCTTCAATTTAAAATATTTATACAAGTGGATACCACAAAATATTATGTTATACTTAATGAAAGTATAAATAAACTCTAAGTGTTAGTGAATCTATCGTTTTAATGAGATACGAATTCTCCAAAACTAATTTCAACGATCGCAACCGTCAAACTTGTATGTATATGCTTCGAGATCACATCAGCAAAAAATCACAAAAAACAAACATTCAGAGATCAAGTAACGGGACAAAGTTTTTCGACGGTTATAAACGAAAAATCACGATTTAACGGTTATTTTAACTCCGATTTTGATGATTTTTTACAGCTACACTCCTTGACCCTATATGAATACAATGAATGAATTCGATCTTCAATTTAAAATATTTATACAAGTGGATACCACAAAATATTATGTTATACTTAATGAAAGTATAAATAAACCCGAAGTGTTAGTGAATCTATCGTTTTAATGAGATACGAATTCTCCAAAACTAATTTCAACGATCGCAACCGTCAAACTTGTATGTATATGCTTCGAGATCACATCAGCAAAAAATCACAAAAAACAAACATTCAGAGATCAAGTGACATGACAAAGTTTTTCGACGGTTATAAACGAAAAATCACGATTTAACGGTTATTTTAACTCCGATTTTGATGATTTTTTACAGCTACACTCCTTGACCCTATATGAATACAATGAATGAATTCGATCTTCAATTTAAAATATTTATACAAGTGGATACCACAAAATATTATGTTATACTTAATGAAAGTATAAATAAACTCTAAGTGTTAGTGAATCTATCGTTTTAATGAGATACGAATTCTCCAAAACTAATTTCAACGATCGCAACCGTCAAACTTGTATGTATATGCTTCGAGATCACATCAGCAAAAAATCACAAAAAACAAACATTCAGAGATCAAGTAACGGGACAAAGTTTTTCGACGGTTATAAACGAAAAATCACGATTTAACGGTTATTTTAACTCCGATTTTGATGATTTTTTACAGCTACACTCCTTGACCCTATATGAATACAATGAATGAATTCGATCTTCAATTTAAAATATTTATACAAGTGGATACCACAAAATATTATGTTATACTTAATGAAAGTATAAATAAACTCTAAGTGTTAGTGAATCTATCGTTTTAATGAGATACGAATTCTCCAAAACTAATTTCAACGATCGCAACCGTCAAACTTGTATGTATATGCTTCGAGATCACATCAGCAAAAAATCACAAAAAACAAACATTCAGAGATCAAGTAACGGGACAAAGTTTTTCGACGGTTATAAACGAAAAATCACGATTTAACGGTTATTTTAACTCCGATTTTGATGATTTTTTACAGCTACACTCCTTGACCCTATATGAATACAATGAATGAATTCGATCTTCAATTTAAAATATTTATACAAGTGGATACCACAAAATATTATGTTATACTTAATGAAAGTATAAATAAACCCGAAGTGTTAGTGAATCTATCGTTTTAATGAGATACGAATTCTCCAAAACTAATTTCAACGATCGCAACCGTCAAACTTGTATGTATATGCTTCGAGATCACATCAGCAAAAAATCACAAAAAACAAACATTCAGAGATCAAGTGACATGACAAAGTTTTTCGACGGTTATAAACGAAAAATCACGATTTAACGGTTATTTTAACTCCGATTTTGATGATTTTTTACAGCTACACTCCTTGACCCTATATGAATACAATGAATGAATTCGATCTTCAATTTAAAATATTTATACAAGTGGATACCACAAAATATTATGTTATACTTAATGAAAGTATAAATAAACTCTAAGTGTTAGTGAATCTATCGTTTTAATGAGATACGAATTCTCCAAAACTAATTTCAACGATCGCAACCGTCAAACTTGTATGTATATGCTTCGAGATCACATCAGCAAAAAATCACAAAAAACAAACATTCAGAGATCAAGTAACGGGACAAAGTTTTTCGACGGTTATAAACGAAAAATCACGATTTAACGGTTATTTTAACTCCGATTTTGATGATTTTTTACAGCTACACTCCTTGACCCTATATGAATACAATGAATGAATTCGATCTTCAATTTAAAATATTTATACAAGTGGATACCACAAAATATTATGTTATACTTAATGAAAGTATAAATAAACTCTAAGTGTTAGTGAATCTATCGTTTTAATGAGATACGAATTCTCCAAAACTAATTTCAACGATCGCAACCGTCAAACTTGTATGTATATGCTTCGAGATCACATCAGCAAAAAATCACAAAAAACAAACATTCAGAGATCAAGTAACGGGACAAAGTTTTTCGACGGTTATAAACGAAAAATCACGATTTAACGGTTATTTTAACTCCGATTTTGATGATTTTTTACAGCTACACTCCTTGACCCTATATGAATACAATGAATGAATTCGATCTTCAATTTAAAATATTTATACAAGTGGATACCACAAAATATTATGTTATACTTAATGAAAGTATAAATAAACCCGAAGTGTTAGTGAATCTATCGTTTTAATGAGATACGAATTCTCCAAAACTAATTTCAACGATCGCAACCGTCAAACTTGTATGTATATGCTTCGAGATCACATCAGCAAAAAATCACAAAAAACAAACATTCAGAGATCAAGTGACATGACAAAGTTTTTCGACGGTTATAAACGAAAAATCACGATTTAACGGTTATTTTAACTCCGATTTTGATGATTTTTTACAGCTACACTCCTTGACCCTATATGAATACAATGAATGAATTCGATCTTCAATTTAAAATATTTATACAAGTGGATACCACAAAATATTATGTTATACTTAATGAAAGTATAAATAAACTCTAAGTGTTAGTGAATCTATCGTTTTAATGAGATACGAATTCTCCAAAACTAATTTCAACGATCGCAACCGTCAAACTTGTATGTATATGCTTCGAGATCACATCAGCAAAAAATCACAAAAAAAAAACATTCAGAGATCAAGTAACGGGACAAAGTTTTTCGACGGTTATAAACTAAAAATCACGATTTAACGGTTATTTTAACTCCGATTTTGATGATTTTTTACAGCTACACTCCTTGACTCTATATGAATATAATGAATGAATTCGATCTTCAATTTAAAATCTTATGTTATATACTTAATAAAAGTTAACTATAATAAATTAATAATTATATATATATATTAATTTAACAATTTATACCTCTAAAAAAACTATAATACTTATATAATATAATTATATATATTAAATTAAATTTTAAAAATTGATGACCATTGGATCGGCTAAGATTTAATCTTAGTCGTCCATTTCATAATTACTAGATCAGTATCGAAGTTGATTGTTACCAGAAACAGTTCAAGCTTTGTTGTGCACACGAGATTGGCTATTTGGAAAGGGAGGTAATATATTTTTATATGGTATAGTACTATTATTTTATTTCTTTTCATAATTATTTATTTTGTTAAACTTCTCATAATTTGAATGATTTTTAATGTTTGGTTTTTCTATACTTAGTTTATGCAGAAGAGAGTTCTGACGTGGAAAATCTTACTGAAAACATCATCAACATAACTCTTGAAGGCAATAGATCAAGCCAAAGTTCCAATACAATTTCATGATGATCGATGTAAATTGAAGATTTTGTAAATTGAAGTTTAAACTTTTGAGAAAGACTTACAAGTTACAACCTTGAAAACAAAAACTCTTTCATTTTGCATATCTTTGCACATTTAATATTTGTAATAAATTAGTAGTGTGTATTATTTTTTTATTAGGCTCTTATTTTCGAGTGTAGATATAGTACTTAAGCGACAAATGTTTTAATATTTTGAAGTAATATATAATAATATATGTGGTATGTGCAAATTAAAAAAAATATATATTTTTCTTAACGGGTCATAACGGGTCATAACGGGTCGGGTCACTTTACCCGTTGGGTAAAGTGACACGACCTGTTAAGGACCCGTTAAGATAACGGGTGCGACACGACACGACCCGTTAAGATAACAGGTGTTACACGAAAACGACACGAAACACGACAGACACGACACGTTTGCCAGGCCTAGGTACAACTAGCTTGTTCGAATTTGGGTTTGTCGGCCCTATTGGCCACCTCTAGTAAGGAATATTTTTTTTTTGGGTGGAATAGATCATTCTGAGTATGTGCAGAGAAGCCCAACAATAGAAATCCCACTCGTGTTATTGGGTAGAAGATTTTTCTATTTTTGTTGTTTAATTAAATTTTAGGATGATGCCATTGACATAGCCCATAAGATCACGACTAGAATCTGGGCTAACCACAACGGATAGTTAGTCCTATCCAGTTTGATGTTCATAATAGTAGTCATGGAGGAAGACATATTTGTAGTAGGGACTGTAGATGGGGGGTTAATTTGGGACATGATGGGTAGGGAAAAAAAATATCTTCTATCGTTGGACTTATAGGGCTCTGAGTACCATAAAGAACTAGAGAATCACAAAAGATTATAAAAGTAGAAACTCGCAGGAAATTAAAAATAGTGAACTGCTGTAAACAAATCCTAGTTGAAGTATGATTGTGTAAATCCTAGATTAGGTTTGATTAGAGTTGTTATCTTTATCCTATTGTATCTTTTATTCCTTGGAGAGCAAGGAATGCCTTTACCCTAATACTATAAATAGAGGTGCAAGGTAGGAGGAATATACAACACAATTCCCCTACAATTCTCTCCTTTCTTCTCTTTGTGCCGCCAGCCACCATCCCTCTCTCTCTCTCTCTAATTGTCAGATAAAATAGTCCACAACACGTTATCAGCACGCTCCTACCGCTGCGCTTAGGAATCTGACGTTGGAGAAATTTTCTGCATCAAACCAGTTCATCCATATCATCACGCAATCAGGTTCTTTCAAAACAACGGCTTTTAACTCGATATTTTGCAAGCCCTGATAGCATGAACATTCACCATGATGCATGACCCAACTTTATGTTTAACGTATTTTAGATTCTACATAAATTGTGTATGCCTCATAACCATAATTGTTTAAATTATGTGAATTTGATATTTGCCATGAATTGAATTTTACATATGTACATGCATTGAAAATATTATTTTTGCATCTGCATCGATCTACATATGTGATTCATTAAAATATATATTGCATTAAATTATTTAGAATTGAAAAATTGGTTTTGTTTTTACACTGCGGCATGCCAGCCGCACCAAAGCAATTTTTTTTATGGCGTTTTTTGGTTCCCCAGCAAACTCTACTGGGCTCCAGTTTTGGCCCGTCCGAATTAAAAAAAAAAAAAAAAAAAAAAAAAAAAAAACAAGATTTGCGGCTCGCAAGCCGCACCTCAAAAGAAAAAATTTTTGGCGTTTTCCAAACCTAAGCCCTCATGGGCTCCAGCCGAGAAAAAATATATATATTTTTTTTTTGGGCCTGCAGCCCATCTCCTAAAAATAAAAAAAAATAAAAATTTTTTTTTTTACAAAGCAATTTTTTTTTAAAACCCTAATGGGCTTTCGGCCTATATGGCCAGAGAAAATTTTTTCTGGACTCCTGTCCTCGGCCCTTGCAGCCCCCGAGAAAAAAAAATGTTTTGTTTTTGGGCCTGCTTAACGCAGGCCGTGTCTTTAAATCCCTAAAAAGAAAACAAAAAATTTGGCTACAGCCCAGTTTTTCCCGAGGGCCTGCAGCCCCAATTAAGCAACCCAGCTCAATTTTTTGGGCTATGTCTCATGTTCTTTTTAAAACCCACCCCCCCCCCCCCCGGTGGCTTAAGTTTTATTTATTTATTTCATTTTTTTTTCCTTTGGGCCCCCGGAAAAATTTTATTGCCTAAATTAATAGGTCCAAATGGGTTTTTATATTTTTACTCACACCCTAATTTGGCCCGAAGTCCAAATAACTAAATAAATTAATTCAATTATAATTGTACACCTAAAATTATATTATTGCATATAATTGTTGCATACTTGTTTGCATATATATATTTGTGTTTGCCTGCAGGAATATATGAACCTGAAGTTCATAATTAATTTGAAACCTGAAGTTTCTTATAAATATGCCTTATTAGTTGGTGATTTGTTTTTTGGATATTAAGTTTTAATCCTTGAATAAATTAAATTATTTTGAATTGATAATTGTTTTATAAACCTTTATGCATGTGACCGATTCAAATTAATTTTTCATTCTAGGTATGACTAGTGGGAAAGTTAGTTGTCTGGCAGATAGTGCAACCACGCACACAGTTTTGCGTGAACGCATCTATTTCACTAACTTCATACCTAAGAATGCACCTCTGACAACCCTCTCAGGTCCATCCAACCTGATAGAAGGATACGGTAAGGCACGTATAATGTTGTCCAATGGTACAATCTTGACCATTGATGAGGCACTCTATTCCCCACGTTTCGGAAGAACGTTACTAAGTTTCAAGGATATTAGAGATAATAATTTCCATGCTGAAACCCACGTAGAAAACGGAGTTGAATTTCTGTGCATCACTTCCTACGAATATGGCCAGAAGCGTATTCTAGAGAAGATGGAGCGTATCCCGAGTGGTCTGTATACTACAACCATACGCCCCATAGAAAGCCACTATGTGGCCGGCCCTACTATTGGGACCGCCCACGAAATTACACTTTGGCATGACCGTTTGGGACATCCTGGACGAATAGCGATGCGCCGTATCCTCAAATCATCACACGGGCATCCACTAACCCGAAGTTTAGGTTCGATCCAAGGAATCGCATGTCAAACATGTTCTATGGGAAAGCTTATTACTAAGCCTTCTTATGACAAGATTCGTTCGAATCCTCCCATTTTTCTACAACGGATTCAGGGGGACATTTGTGGACCGATTCAACCTCCCTGCGGACCATTTAGATATTTTATGGTTTTGGTTGACGCTTCCACACGTTGGTCACACGTGTGCTTGTTGTCCACAAGGAACGCTGCATTCTCCAAACTGTTGGCTCATGTTATCAAGCTCAGGGCTCACCACCTTGATTATCCAATCAAATCTATTCGATTGGATAATGCTGGAGAATTCACATCTAAAACTTTTGATGACTATTGCATGTCGGTTGGGGTTGAAGTTGAACATCCAGTACCCCATGTTCACACCCAGAACGGCCTGGCAGAAGCTTTCATTAAGCGCTTACAAATGATTGCTCGATCGTTGGTCATACGTACCAAGCTCCCGATCGCTGCTTGGGGCCATGCAATATTGCACGCAGCAAAGTTGGTCCGCCTGAGGCCTGTTGCGACACAACCATTCAGTGCCCTTCAGTTGGTCACCGGATACGAACCCGACATATCGCATCTGCGTGTTTTTGGTTGTGCGGTATATGTGCCGATCTCGCCGCCCTTACGTACAAAAATGGGGCCTCAGCGAAGGATGGGAATCTATGTCGGATATGATTCTCCTTCGATTATTCGTTACTTAGAACCTTTGACAGGCGATCTGTTTACCGCTCGTTTTGCGGATTGTCACTTCTATGAGACAGTTTTCCCGTCGTTAGGGGGAGATAAGAACGTCAACGTTCCTGAAGAACGACGCGAATTATCGTGGACGACTCCCACTTTGTCTCATTTAGATCCTCGCACCGCTCAGTCTGAAACTGAAGTGCAGCGCATATTAGATCTTCAGAGCATAGCTCAGAGCATGCCAGATGCTTTCACCGATCTAGCGCGAGTGACAAGATCACACATTCCAGCTGCGAATACGCCTGCAAAGATAGATGTACCAAATGTACGACGGACTGCCCTCCTGGAAGCCCGGGACGCCAATTCTGGTGATCCACGTACATTAGCGGCTAGCCAATCATCTGCCCCTACACAAAAGCGTGGCAGACCCCTTGGTTCAAAGGATTCACACCCCGGAAGAGGAAAACTACGGCACAAGGTCCTGAAGAGCCTACCGTGAATCCGACTATCGCTTACTCATTCTACCCAACTCATGAGGAAATTCTAGATTATGGAAGCGTCCTTGAAGAGACGAATCCTCCTCCCGAGAATCGTGAGATTTCGGTCTATTATGCTAGCTTAGATGATGTGTGGCGTAGAAATGAGATGATTGTCGACGATGCATTAGCATTTGCAGTAGCTACTGAGATCATGTTGAGCGATGACATTGAACCACGTTCCGTTGATGAATGTCGACGTAGAGCTGATTGGTCAAACTGGAAACAAGCAAACCAAGTCGAACTCGATTCGCTTGCGAAACGTAAGGTGTTTGGACCTGTAGTTCCTACTCCTCCACATGTGAAGCCCGTTGGCTACAAGTGGGTTTTCGTTCGGAAGCGTAATGAGAATAACGAAATTGTGCGTTACAACGCTCGTCTTGTTGCGCAAGGCTTCTCACAACGGCCCGGGATTGACTATGACGAAACTTATTCACCCGTTATGGATGTGATTACTTTTCGCTACCTTATCAGTTTGGTAGTTTCCGAAAAACTGGATATGCAGCTGATGGACGTAGTAACCGCGTATCTCTATGGGGATCTTGATACGGAAATTTATATGAAAGTTCCTGAAGGACTTACATTGACTGGTTCAAATATTTCCAAACCCCGGAACACGCTCTCAATTCGGCTGAGGCGTTCACTCTACGGTTTGAAGCAATCCGGAAGAATGTGGTATAACCGTCTGAGTGAGTATTTGACTAGTCAGGGATATGTGAACAACGAATTATGCCCTTGTGTGTTCATTAAGAAGTCACATTCCGGATTTGCGATTATTGCAGTATATGTCGATGACATGAATCTCATTGGAACTCCTGAAGAGCTCGCGAGAACTGCTTCGCACCTGAAGTCGGAATTTGAGATGAAAGATCTAGGTAAGACTCGATACTGTCTCAGTCTCGAGATAGAGCATTGTTCGGATGGAATCTTAGTACATCAATCGAACTACACCCAGAAGGTGTTGCGCCGCTTTAATGAGGATAAAGCGAAGTCTTCGAGTACTCCTATGGTCGTTCGTACGCTAGATGCAAAACGAGATCCCTTCCGTCCGAAGGAGGATGATGAAGAGATTTTGGAACCTGAAGTTCCTTATCTAAGTGCGATAGGCGCTTTATTGTACTTAGCTCAATGCACTAGACCCGACATCTCCTTCGCTGTTAATCTTTTGGCAAGATACAGTAATGCACCTACACGCAGACATTGGACTGGCGTGAAAGACATATTCCGCTACCTTAAGGGTACTACGGATCTGGGCTTGTTCTATCCCTACGAATCCTCGAATGAGGCTACATCTTGTGCTCCTCGAGTTGATTCACGCCTTGTTGGTTATGCCGACGCTGGATACTTATCTGATCCGCACAAGGCGCGTTCTCAAACGGGTTATGTCTTTACCGTTGGAGGCACCGCAATATCTTGGAGGTCAACGAAACAGACCTTAGTTGCCACTTCGTCTAACCATGCTGAAATTCTCACCTTACATGAAGCAACTCGGGAATGCTTTTGGTTGAGATCAGTAGTGGGCCATATTCGAAGCTCCTGCGATCTTCATCCCGCCGTTGATGTCCCGACGACGATCTTTGAAGACAACGCAGCTTGCATCGAACAGCTCAAGAAGGGTTACATCAAAGGAGACAACACCAAGCACATTGCGCCGAAGTTCTTCTTTACACATCAACAACAAGAGCATCAGAAGATTGAAGTCAAGCAAATCCGTTCACAAGACAATCTGGCCGACCTCTTCACCAAATCACTACCGAAGGCGACGTTCCAGAAGCTTGTTCATGGAATCGGTATGCGTAAACTTTCTGAGTTGTAACTTTGCTATTTCTCTTTGGAATTATGTCAAACTCAGGGGGAGTATCCTGTAGATACTTGCTTGATCTTAATGTACTCTTTTTCCCTACGATTAGGAGCATTTTTCCCACTGGGTTTTTGCTACCTAACTAGGTTTTAACGAGGCACCCACCTTGGGCTGGTCATATCCCTGAGGACGTCCTGTAGACGTTTCTTTTGACTTTGCATTTCTCACGCATTTTTCCTTAGACTATGGATTTTGTCCCTACTCGGGTTTTTGCCATAGCCTTAGGGTTTTTAGTGAGACTTACTTACTTATGCAAATTCCTACCTTATTGAGAATAAGCGTTGTTCCTTGGAATCAGCACTGACAAGTCGACTTCATCAACTTCTGCATGATGCTAGATCTATCTTGAGTATTTACACACTCAAGGGGGAGTGTTGTAAACAAATCCTAGTTGAAGTATGATTGTGTAAATCCTAGATTAGGTTTGATTAGAGTTGTTATCTTTATCCTATTGTATCTCTTATTCCTTGGAGAGCAAGGAATGCCTTTACCCTAATACTATAAATAGAGGTGCAAGGTAGGAGGAATATACAACACAATTCCCCTACAATTCTCTCCTTTCTTCTCTTTGTGCCGCCAGCCACCATCCCTCTCTCTCTCTAATTGTCAGATAAAATAGTCCACAACATGAACAAAGTTTTCTTCAATGGTTTTACATACCCTTAATAATGTAGGGTGCCATGTATTTATAATTCAATACAGACTACATCAGGGTTTTGAAAATTCTTTTTACAAGCTAAAATTCAAAATTCAAAATCACCACTAGATTAAATGGTGGAAGCTAATCACAATAATCTTTGAAAAACAAATATTCAAAAATATAAAACCTATCCAAAATAGAATTGCTGACCGAGTAACAACTTAAGAGTTTGTTTTGCATGAGGAGTTAGGACTTAGTCTTATAGTTGATATATATTTCCAAATTAGGGTTTACAATGTGAGTGTGAATACTTAAATGGCATGCTTTTTTAAAATTTAAAAAAAAAAAAATTGTAGTTAGATGGGCGTGAATGCTAAATTGCCCTACTTTCTTTGTTTTAGCATCTTGCTGATCTTGAATTTTCAATTATATGAAATTCATCTTTGCTATATTGTATGCCTATCTTTGCTTTTTTTTTTTTTTTTTTTTTTTTTTTTTTTTTTTTTTTATTGACATTCATCTTTGCTATATTATTTGCCTATCTTAACAAATTTTTAAAGAACTTTAACCTATTAGAATATCAAAGTTTGCGCCCAACACTAGTATTGAAGTGATCTGACATCATGGATAGACAATGGATTCATTGTCGGAATCGCCTTAGTTCCAAGTATAGAGAAGGGGTCCAATCATTCATTGACGATACTTGTCACCATGTGAACCAGAATAATTAGATATTGTATCCTTGTAAAGTTTGTCATAACAGATTTTTTTCACTCAGTTAAAGATGCTCATCTCCATTTATTGAATTCTAGTATGGATATGAATTATGATATTGATGCTCTAAAATTAGTTAACGCGCAAATTAACCCTCTTTTTGACAATTGTAGTATATGTATAAGTAGGGATCGTAGGGATCGTTCTAGACCGGGGATTAACTAGGGATGCTAATCAATAAATATAAGACTCAAAAGATTTAAAGAAAACAAGTTTTGACTCTATAAACAAGAAAGTAAAAGGGGGATTTGGGATTGGTGAAGGTTGAACTTTAAAACTTAAACTTTGAAAACAAACTTAAATCAAAATAGATAGTGATGAAATAGAATGATGAGAAACTAGTTAGAGGGTTCCTTATCCACACATGAACATATGCATATAATTTAATTTCCAGTTATGACTTCAATAAACGATAAATGACAATGTTCCAAGTTAATTAGGTTTGCTTAAATTAACTCTGAGATTTCCCTAGATTCATTGGATTGCAAGGAATACGCATTACAACCAAATTATTCCTCATCAAAGTCCCTAACTATGGAATACGCATGATAGAGACATTTAACAAAGATCATTAAGTTCAACGGAAATCATAAACATTGACTAGGCATTCATAACTATGGAATACGCATGTTACTCTTGCCAAGGATTTACTTAACACAATCGTGACTAGCGATCTTTACTACTCATGAATATAAGTTCATAACGATTAGGTGAAATTCCCTTATATCCTAGCATCAAGTTTAGGCATACAAATTAAGTGTCGACCCTTAACCCACATAAATAAACAAGTTCTTAATCAAAACAGAAAAGTAAACCACATCTAAAGTTTATGAATTCATAACTGGAGTAAATCAAATCATAACCAACATATGTCCATGGTTTCAAATTTGCCTCTAACTAAAAAGAAATTAGTTCCACATGTTTAACATAATTGAACAACAATTTAAATTAAACATTGAAAAATAAAAGAAAGAAAACACCTAAACTTTCCAACGATCCAAGCGCCTCCAAGGACTTTCTTCTTCTTCTCTTTGTTGCGGCACAAGGCTTTGAATGATGTTGAAGGGTTGGTTTATGGAGGAATGGATGGGGGAAGTTTAGATATGTAGGGAGAGGCAAGGAAAGGCTTGTAGAATGGTTTATTCTTGGATGATTTGAATGAGGTTGCTACCATGGTATTTATAGGGATGGAGATGGACTTGTTTAATGCAATTTTCTGGTGGGAATACATGAAACTCACGGCATAGAGTGGAATAGGTTGGTGGTGGTAGGTTTTGAGTCATCCACTTCACATGTCATGGTGAGTTAAGCATTACATCACCCACTCACATGTCATGGTGAGTTAAGCATTGCATCATCCACTCAAATGTCATGATGAGCTAAGCATTACATCATATTTTTAGGCCCATTGCAAACAGATTTTTGGGCCTCTTTGCATCAAATTCTTGGGCTTCTTTGCATCAAATTCTTGGGCTTCTTTGCATCAAATTCGTCCATCCTCATGCCTCCATGCTTGCACTATCCAATCTTGGCCCAAAAATGCTCTAGAATGCTCCAAATTGCTTCTTATTGCATACTTTGACATATAAACCTATAAACACACGAAAATGACTTTAAACACTATAATAAATACTAAATAATAACCAAAATGCAAGAAAACAAGCAAGCTAAGTCGCATAAATATGCTCCTATCAAATTCCCCCACACTTAGCTTTTGCTAGTCCTCGAGCAAAACAAAGAAATAAAACAAAACAAATAAACAAACATAACCTAAACCTTCCAACGTTTGCCTCAGGGATTTCCAATGCACATGACATGTTAAAGATTATCATTCCCACAGATTTGAGTCAATTTAACACTTAAGCACATACTTAATCATAGTCACTACTTACTAGTTCACAATGAACCAATTAAAACAATGTTTTGAATGTAGTAACATGCCTTAGAGAATTCCCTCAATCCTTACAAGATATGCACTCTATTTTCACTCGGATTTTCTAACAACACACCCTATACTAGTTATATGTGAGAGAATTGATGTATATATAAAAACGAATGCTCACATATATGTATCACAAAGAACGTAATTTCCGGAGTTAATAAGCATGTTTAGATATGATCTCATGAATGGAATACTACTACTTAGATGCGAGAACCAATGCTTATGCTCATACCAAATTCAAACTCCACAAATTGAAACACATATCACTCAAGAAGAAGTCAAGGGTTGCAACGAGGCTTGTGGTATTGGTTAACAAAGAAAGGAAAGGGAAAACAAACGTTCTTCAAGCATTAGTAAGCAAAGTAATGAGATTAAGACTTAGAATTCACTTAGATTGCGGAATTTAACTTAAAAACACAAGGGGAAGACTTAGACAACTCTTTAGGGGCGAATTCATTGTTTTGGACCCTTACTTCAACAATCAATACTTTGGAACTCCTTTTTTACATCTTTTCAACTTTTTTTTTTTTTTTTTTTTTTTCCGTGCCTATGGCACACAATTCACAAAATAAAAACTTCCCCCACACTTGATTTCTGCCACAAAGGAATTCAATTTGAATCATGCTTACTTATACTTTAAGAACGAGGGTGGCTCTTTGGCTAAAGTGGTGGTCACTACACAACTTCTTCTTGAATATGTGATATGCAAATCAATAGCATGCTTTGAATGAATTGGGCATGAATACTAGCATTTGGAACTAAACGATGAAACTCCTTCTAAGTAGCAATCAAGCAAAGAATAATGAGATCATGCAACGACTTAGAAAAGCAACAAGTTCACAGATTATTAACTCTCCAAATAAACGTTTAGGCTCAAATCTCACAAGGTTGTAGCGTTAGTTTGAGTTACTTCCTTCAAGCATGTTACAAAAACTAATTTTTCCTTTATGATTACATGTGAATTCATAAGTTACAACCACAACCAAGCATAAACCAAAGAGTAAATCAAACTTTTGTCCATGTTTATAACTTTCTTTAACCGTCATGCAATTACAAACCGAATCCTCATCATTGTGTTGGAAGGTACCCTAAGACACAAACAAACACACAAAAACAACTCTTTTTGGGTTTTTTTTTTTTTTAAAACAATTTTTTTAAATTTTTTATGGTATTTTCGGATTTTTGACTAAAACACACTAAAAACACTTTAAAACAGTGAGAAACAACATGTGAAGTGATAGGTGATAAAATCCCATGAATTTCATGCAAAAATAGCTTGTTTACCCCCCCCCACACTTAAACCAAACATTGTCCTCAATGTTTCAAACATATATTAACACAAAAACAATCAACTAACACAACTCGCAAACATAACACAAATGGCAAAGTAATAGCAATAAAGAGACAGGTTAGGGACGCAAATCTGGGTTTGGAGTGAAAATTCCTTCCTCTCATGTTTCAACACATGGGTTGCCTCCCAAGAAGCGCTTGCTTTAACGTCTTTCAGCCGGACGGTACCTCCGTTTAAGCTTGACTAGGTTCCACGGCATGGAGGGGTACCTCCTCCACGACATGCTCCTCAAACATCTCGTAATAGGGCTTTAATCGATGCCCATTCACTTTGAATTCTTGCTGTGTCCTTGAACTTTTGATTTGCACTGCACCATGAGAGAAGACATTAGTGACAATAAACGGACCAACCCACTTGGAACGCAACTTACCCGGAAATAACCGAAGGCGAGAATTGAACAACAACACTTTCTGCCCAATAGAGAATGTCTTGGCACGGATCATCTTGTCATGGAATGCCTTCGTTTTTTCCTTGTAAATCCGGGCATTCTCATATGCTTCATGTCGGATTTCATCAAGCTCACACAATTGAAGCTTTCTATGTAAACCTGCGGCATCAAGGTCCATGTTGAATGTTTTGACGGCCCAATGTGCACGATGTTCTAACTCGACAGGTAGATGGCATGGCTTCCCATAGATGAGCCGAAAAGGTGACATCCCAATGGGGGTTTTGTAGGCAGTGCGATACGCCCACAATGCATCGTTTAAGCGCAAACTCCAATCCTTCCTTGTAGGCCCCACGGTTTTCTCAAGAATCTGCTTGATTTCCCTATTTGAAACCTCGGCTTGCCCGCTCGTTTGAGGATGATAAGGTGTGGCCACCTTATGCTTGACATTGTATTTCTTGAGCAACGCCTCAATGGTTCGATTACAAAAATGGGAACCTCCATCACTGATTAGCACTCGTGGCATTCCAAACCTTGCAAAAATGTTAGTTTTCACAAAATCTGCAACCACTCGAGAATCATTAGTTCGGGTGGCTTTTGCTTCCACCCATTTCGACACATAGTCCACAGCAAGCAATATATAAAGAAACCCTTGTGACGAAGGAAAGGGACCCATAAAATCAATACCCCAAACATCAAAGATTTCAACACTAAAAATGGGGGTTTGCGGCATTTGTTGTTTAGGACCAATATTGCCCGTTCTTTGACATCTATCACAAGACATGCAAAATATTCTAGCATCCCTAAAGATGGTAGGCCAATAGAAACCACATTCTAACACCTTAAGTGCTGTTCTTTGAGTGCCAAAGTGTCCTCCACAAGCATAAGTGTGACAAAAGGTTAGAATAGCATTAAACTCAGAATCGTGCACACACCTACGTATAACTTGGTCAGGGCAATATTTCCATAAATACGGGTCATCCCACACATAAAACCGTGCCTCTTTCTTCAATCTATCATATTGGTGTTTAAGTAATTCACTAGGAACATGTTTAGACACCAAATAATTCACCAAATCAGCATACCACGGTTCACTTACCTTGACGGACATCAGTTGCTCATCTGGGAATGTCTCTATGATAGGCACGGCATCCTCCTCATGCACCATACGGCTCAAATGGTCAGCCACCACGTTTTCACTTCCCTTCTTGTCCCGGATTTCGATATCGAACTCTTGGAGAAGAAGCATCCAACGAATGAGTCGTGGTTTGGCTTCCTTCTTGGTGAACAAATACTTCAATGCTGCATGGTCAGTATAAATAATAACTTTAGTACCAAGCAAGTAAGATCGGAATTTATCTAAAGCAAATACAACAGCAAGAAGTTCTTTTTCAGTGGTAGAATAATTCAATTGTGCATCATTTAAAGTCCGAGAGGCATAATAGATAACATGCGGCCTCTTTTCCTTCCTTTGCCCTAAAACAGCTCCTAATGCATAATCGGAAGCATCGCACATAAGCTCAAAAGGAAGGCTCCAATCCGGTGGAACTATGATAGGGGCCGAAGTTAGCATTTCTTTGAGGTGATTGAACGCCTTCTCACACTTCTCGTTGAAGTCAAACGCCACATCTTTCTGGAGAAGATGGCAAAGAGGGTTTGAGATCTTGGAGAATTCCTTGATAAATCGCCTATAAAATCCTGCATGACCAAGAAACGAACGAATCTCTCGAACCGAAGTAGGAGAGGGTAAGTAGCGTATAAGATCTATTTTCGATTTATCCACTTCAATTCCTCTTTCTGAAACAATATGCCCTAGAACTATGCCTTGTCTAACCATAAAGTGACATTTTTCCCAATTAAGCACAAGGTTAGTTTCAACACATCGTTTCAAAATTATTGTGAGATTTTCCAAACACCCATCAAATGAATTTCCAAACACACTGAAATCATCCATAAATACCTCAATAATCTTTTCCACAAATTCTGAAAAGATACTTACCATACACCTTTGAAACGTGGCCGGAGCATTGCATAAACCAAAAGGCATGCGACGATAAGCAAAAGTACCAAAGGGGCATGTGAAAGTTGTCTTTTCTTGGTCATCTGGCGCTATGACAATCTGATTATATCCAGAATAACCATCAAGGAAACAATAAAAAGAATGACCGGCTAACCTTTCAAGCATTTGATCAATGAACGGCAAAGGGAAGTGGTCCTTCCTTGTGGTGGTGTTGAGCTTCCTATAATCAATGCAAACTCTCCAACCTGTTTGGATACGGGTTGGCACAAGCTCATTCTCAGCATTCTTTACCACAGTCACTCCGGATTTCTTTGGAACACATTGCACCGGCGACACCCAACGACTATCAGAGATCGGATAAATCACTCCACAATCAAGAAGTTTGATAATCTCCTTCTTCACAACTTCCATCATTGGAGGGTTGAGACGGCGCTGAGCCTCTCGAGTTGGTTTAGCCCCCTCCTCTAGAAGTATGCGATGCATGCACGTCGTAGGGCTAATTCCCCTAATGTCGGCCAAAGTCCACCCAATGGCCGTCTTGTGCTCTTTCAACACTCGGATTAGCTTCTCCTCCTCTAGGGTTGTGAGTGAGGAGGAGACAATGACGGGCAATGTCTCGTTGTCTCCCAAAAAGACGTACTTTAAATGATCGGGCAACGGTTTAAGCTCAAGTACGGGTGCCTGAATCACTGAGGGTAACAATTTATTAGTGGAAACTGAAATTGAAATTGGTTTAGAAGGCTTACCATGATGTTGAGGTAGTGACTCAAGGGTAGCCACTATCTCGGCCTCCTCCACACTTCTAGGCACGGCAAAACCAGATTTTTGCCCAATTCCTTGTGCAATTGTTGTTTCAAGTGTATCCCTCTCCAAACAATCGAGAAAATCCTGCGCCAAATCATCAATTATGTCAATAGAAAAGCAAGAATGATCGTCCTTAGGAAATTTAATACTTTCAGAAAGATTGAAATCAATGACTTCCCCATCAAATTCCATCGTTAAAGTTCCTTTAAACACATCTATCTTGGTGCGGGCTGTTTTCATGAAGGGCCTCCCTAATAGAATCGGCAATGGGGTGGAATGGGGTGAATCCTCCATGTCAAGTACGTAGAAATCCGCTGGAAAAATCAAGTTACCAACCTGCACCAATACATCTTCCAAAACACCCTTTGGATATGCATTAGAACGATCGGCTAATTGAATTATCACACCATCATTTTTAAGTGCACCTAAGTTCATAGATGCATAAATAGAGTATGGCATAACATTAATCGAAGCCCCTAAGTCTAACATGCATTGTTCAAACTTAGTATTACCAATAACGCACGGAATTGTAAAACTACCCGGATCTTTGCATTTAGGGGGTAATTTCCTTTGTAACACAGCAGAAACATTTTCACTTACTTGAACCACCTCTTTGTTCGAAATCCTTCTCCTTGTTGTACAAAGTTCTTTTAAAAACTTAGCGTACCTCGGGACTTGCTTAATCGCATCAAGGAGCGGGATATTGACTTGAACTTTCCGAAAGGTCTCTAGAATGTCCTTCTCGGCTTCTTCCTTCTTTGATTGCCTAAACCTGCCAGGAAAGGGCACATTTAGTGGAATAGAACTAGAAAAAGTTGAATTGGGACTTACCTTGGTGGGTTGGGACGGTTTAGGAGGACTAGATGAATTCGGCAAGGTTTGGTCATCTTTGGCCGTGGGCTTTGCTCCCTGTGCTTCTTCTTGCAGCAACTTGTCCTCCTTGTCTTGACTTGATTTGGATATATTTGAGTCCGTTACAACCTGTTTACCACTTCTCAAAGTGATGGCCTTAGCGGTTTCAAATCCTCCCTTTGGATTCATTACGGTATTGCTTGGTAACTTGCCTTGCTCATGAAACTGCCCCATAAACTCGGCAATTTGCCCAATTTGCTTCTCTAAATGGTCCACTCTTTTGTCTCGGTTTTGCATAGCCTTAGCTTGATCTTCCTGCCCATTAGACAATTTAGTTAGTAACTTAAAGAGTGTATCATTGTCAAGAGACGTACCTGAAGAGTTTGAGGCAGATGGTTGGTTTTGATTGGGGACGAATGGCTTTGTATAAAAGCCCGGTGGTTGCTGCCTAAATCCTCCTTGTTGTTGGGGTTGTTGAGGATCCCGCCATTTGAAATTTGGATGGTCCCTCCACCCCGGATTGTAGGTGTTAGAGTATGGATCATGGCGTGGTTGATTTTGGTTCCCAAAACCCACGGCTTTGGCAGATTCCCAACCCCCATTCTCAATCAATTGAGGACATTGATCGTTGGCATGTCCTTGCATAGAGCACACGCCACACACATTTGGTCCATGAATCTTCATTCCCTCGGCCAACTGAGAAACAATAGAAGTAAGGTTAGTTAATTGGGATTGAATGTCGGACGAAGAACTTACCTCATTCACTTGTGGCCGTGGGGGGTCTCTTTGCCCAACACCTTCGTATTGTTGTGCATTATGTGCTCGGTTGGCAATTAGAACTTTTGCAGCCCCCGGAGTTTTATCCACCAACGCACCTCCTGCCGCGGCATCAATCATTTGGCGTTCCATGGGAAGGAGTCCTTCGTAGAAGTATTGAATGAGTAGCTCCTCTTTCATTTGATGCTGTGGACATGAAGCAACAAGTGATTTAAAACGTTCATAATAAGAAGGAAACGATTCACCTTGATTTTGTTGGATGCCACTAATCCGTTTCCTCAAGAGAATGACTCTTGAAGTTGGGAAAAACTTCTCCAAGAAAGCTCTTTTCATACTATCCCAAGATGTAACCGTTCCGGGTGCTAACTCATAAAGCCAATCCTTCGCCTTTTCCAAAAGTGAGAATGGAAATGACTTCATCATCAGAATGTTCCCATCGACATTGACGGGTGTCATGCTCGAACAAACCACCTCGAACTCCTTGAGATGCTTGTTGGGATCTTCCATGGACAGCCCATGGTATTTTGGAATGTGGTGCAACAAGCTTGATTTCAACTCGAACTCAGCAGTCTTGCCTAGGGCAGCCGCGGGGTATTGAATGCATAATGGTGCGGCATTGGTCAACCCCGAGGCCGAAAGCTCTTTAATGGTCCGATTGTCCGCTGCCATAACCTCTTCTTTTACTTCTTCAAACTCAGATTCGTCCTCTGAACTTGAACTAGGTTCACTAGGTTCGCTAGGTTCGCTAGGTTCGGGATGCCTCCTCTTTTTTCTCAAATCACGTTCAAAATCGGCGTTAAAGTCCAAGATATGCACAGTTTGAGAACTCCGCGTCATGCATTAGTACCTAAACCAAGAAAACAAAACAAAATAAGAAAACTAGGTAAATTACACTAAAAACACACGGCAAAAACACAAGGGATTAGCAATTTCGCTAATCCCCGGCAACGGCGCCAAAATTTGATGCTCTAAAATTAGTTAACGCGCAAATTAACCCTCTTTTTGACAATTGTAGTATATGTATAAGTAGGGATCGTTCTAGACCGGGGATTAACTAGGGATGCTAATCAATAAATATAAGACTCAAAAGATTTAAAGAAAACAAGTTTTGACTCTATAAACAAGAAAGTAAAAGGGGGATTTGGGATTGGTGAAGGTTGAACTTTAAAACTTAAACTTTGAAAACAAACTTAAATCAAAATAGATAGTGATGAAATAGAATGATGAGAAACTAGTTAGAGGGTTCCTTATCCACACATGAACATATGCATATAATTTAATTTCCAGTTATGACTTCAATAAACGATAAATGACAATGTTCCAAGTTAATTAGGTTTGCTTAAATTAACTCTGAGATTTCCCTAGATTCATTGGATTGCAAGGAATACGCATTACAACCAAATTATTCCTCATCAAAGTCCCTAACTATGGAATACGCATGATAGAGACATTTAACAAAGATCATTAAGTTCAACGGAAATCATAAACATTGACTAGGCATTCATAACTATGGAATACGCATGTTACTCTTGCCAAGGATTTACTTAACACAATCGTGACTAGCGATCTTTACTACTCATGAATATAAGTTCATAACGATTAGGTGAAATTCCCTTATATCCTAGCATCAAGTTTAGGCATACAAATTAAGTGTCGACCCTTAACCCACATAAATAAACAAGTTCTTAATCAAAACAGAAAAGTAAACCACATCTAAAGTTTATGAATTCATAACTGGAGTAAATCAAATCATAACCAACATATGTCCATGGTTTCAAATTTGCCTCTAACTAAAAAGAAATTAGTTCCACATGTTTAACATAATTGAACAACAATTTAAATTAAACATTGAAAAATAAAAGAAAGAAAACACCTAAACTTTCCAACGATCCAAGCGCCTCCAAGGACTTTCTTCTTCTTCTCTTTGTTGCGGCACAAGGCTTTGAATGATGTTGAAGGGTTGGTTTATGGAGGAATGGATGGGGGAAGTTTAGATATGTAGGGAGAGGCAAGGAAAGGCTTGTAGAATGGTTTATTCTTGGATGATTTGAATGAGGTTGCTACCATGGTATTTATAGGGATGGAGATGGACTTGTTTAATGCAATTTTCTGGTGGGAATACATGAAACTCACGGCATAGAGTGGAATAGGTTGGTGGTGGTAGGTTTTGAGTCATCCACTTCACATGTCATGGTGAGTTAAGCATTACATCACCCACTCACATGTCATGGTGAGTTAAGCATTGCATCATCCACTCAAATGTCATGATGAGCTAAGCATTACATCATATTTTTAGGCCCATTGCAAACAGATTTTTGGGCCTCTTTGCATCAAATTCTTGGGCTTCTTTGCATCAAATTCGTCCATCCTCATGCCTCCATGCTTGCACTATCCAATCTTGGCCCAAAAATGCTCTAGAATGCTCCAAATTGCTTCTTATTGCATACTTTGACATATAAACCTATAAACACACGAAAATGACTTTAAACACTATAATAAATACTAAATAATAACCAAAATGCAAGAAAACAAGCAAGCTAAGTCGCATAAATATGCTCCTATCAGATATATGGATAAATCATGGTGAACATATTAATCAAGTGCAAAGAGAGTCTTCGATGTCTACGAACAACGAGCCAATCAATAATTCTAATGTCAACATGTTTAATATGATGGATGATGCATTTGGAAGAACGCATGATGATGATCAAGATACAATGGGGATCTAAGATACCATGTGGGGCGAAGATATGACCAATGATGTTGATAATTATGATATGTTGCTTCGTGAAGCTCAAAAGGAACTATACCCTAGATGCAATCAATATACAGTTTTGTCTTATGTTGTGGAGTTAATTCACAACAAAGTTGATAATCATATGACAAACAAGGCCATTGATAAGATGCTAGCAATGATGAAAAAGATGTGTCCCAAACCAAATAATGTTCCCGAATCGTTCGGTGAGTGTAAGAAGATACTGAAAAGTCTTGGATTGGGGTGTGAGGATATACATGCTTGCTATTATGATTGTGTATTATTTTATAAAAAAATATGAAAGGAAAGATAGATGTCTAGTTTGTAATGAGCCAAGGCATAAAGATAGTCATTATGAACAGAGAAAAAAGGTTCCAAGAAAATTGTTATGATATTTTTCACTTAAACCCAAGCTATAAAGGTTGTTCATGTCGAGACATACGAGTGAAGACATGAGGTGGCACAAGAAAAAAAAGAGTTAATGATCCGAACACAATGAGACATCTAGCAGACTCTATCACATGGAAAGAATTTGACCAAATGTACCCTTATTTTGCTTAAGATCTAGGAAATGTCATATTGGGCCTTGCAAGTGACGGGTTTACTCCATTTTCATATATAAGTAAGCCGCACAGTATGTGGCCAGTTGTTATATTTCCATACAATCTGCCCCCTTGAAAATACATGAAAAAGCTATTCTCTTTTTTAACCTTGTTAATTCTTGGACCAAAAGCACTTGGAAATGAGATTGATGTGTATTTGCGCCCATTAGTTGACGAGCTTAAGGAATTGTGGGAAAATGGCTTTCAAACTCATGATAAAATGACTGGGAGTACATTTAATTTGCATGGAGCTGTTATGTGGACCATTAATGATTTTCCCGCTTATGGAATTTATCAGGTTGGAGTACTCACGGTAAGTTGGCATGTCCGATGTGCAATGAGGATGGATTGTACACCAAGTTGAGAAGTAAGTATTGTCATATTGGACATCGTCGCTATTTACCTATGAATCATTCATGGCGCAAAAAACTCAACTGTTTAATGGTCGCCAAGAGATGAGACATCGTCCACGAGAATTCTCAGACAATGATATACTTGATCAATTTGATAACCTTGTACCTCATAAGTTTGGTAAACATGATAGCAATAAAGATATGAAGAGGAAGCATAATGCTAAAGAATTAAATTGGACAAGGAAGAGTATTTTTTTCGAGTTGGAATACTGGTCTAAATTAAAGATTAGGCATAATCTTAAGGTTATGCATGTTGAGAAGAATATATTTGATTATTTGATGAGGACATTGCTGAATACGGGGAAGTCAAATGATATCCTCAAGGTAAGGATGGATTTACAAGACATGAATATCAGGAAAAGTTTGCATTTGAAACTAAATGCACGTAATATATTGGATAAGCCATTGGCTCAGTATGTATTCAAGCAACCTAAGCGTAAAGATTTCTTGCACTGGTTGAAATCAATTAAATTTCCAGATGGTTATGCAACAAATATATCCCATAAAGTGAGTGTGGATGAAAGGAAGGTGTTAGGTTTGAAGAGCCATGATTGTCATGTGTTGATGCAACGTGTGCTTCCAATGGGAGTCGGAAAACATTTGAAAAAGTAGATATATGGCCCAATTGTTGAGCTGTCCAGTTTCTTCTAACAAATATGTGCAAAGACACTGATTGTTTCTGATCATGACAAGTTAGAAGAAGACATTATCCTCATATTGTGCAAACTAGAGAAAATCTTCCCGCCTGCATTCTTTGTTCCCATGGTTCACACTTACCGCGTGAATCAAAATTGGCAAGACCAGTCGAATACTAATGGATGTATCCTGTATAAAGGTAAAAAGCCATCACGTTTACTTTAATTGCATTAAGTGTGTATTTCTACATACTAATAATTGTTCATTTACTAGATTGTTGGACTCATACAAGAAATCTGTATGTAACAAAGCTTGCCCTAAAGGCTCTATTGTGGAAGCACACTTGGCATACGAGTCTACAACATTTTGCTCAATGTATTTGTGTGATGTTGAGATGAAATTCAGTCAACTAGAAAGAAACGATGACGGTGATGATCCCAATGTGTTGCACTAAAAGCACATTTATTTGGAGCTCATGTATTGGTTGAACTTTCGAGGGAAGATATAGAAGCGGCATATTGGTATATCTCAGACAATTGTGAAGTAATAGAAGACATTAAGAGGTATATGATAGTAATGGTTTTACGTCTATTGAAATATTTATAATTCTACAACTTTAACTTACATATATATATATATATATATATATATATATATATATATATATTATGTATGTAGTGAGCATATCCAGATTTTGGAAAAAGATAATCATGTCAATGTACAATTGAGACATAAACAGTTGTTTCCTAAATGGTTTAGGTAGTGGGCCACGTCATTGTATCAAGAACCTAGATTGGTAAGTGAAGAAATTTTTCATTAGCCCAAGGTTCGAGTCGACATACTGTCCAATCTACAGGTTTTATTGTGAACGGCATTCGTTATTTGGTCGCATAAGTTGATCAAAATCGTACAATGCAGAATAGTGGGGTAATGACGCCGGGGTCATACAATGGTGAACCATGTAACTTCTATGGCAGATTAACTAACGTCATTAAAGTACAATTTATAAGAGGTTATAAGGTGATTCTTTTCAAATGTCATTGGTACAATACAGATACCAAAGGAAAAAAATTTATTCAAGATTATCATCTTACATCGGTTAATGTAAATAATCGATGGTAAGATAGTGATCCATATGTACTAGCTAGACAAGCACATCAAGTATTTTACATTGATGACTTAAAGTTGGGCCATCCTTGGAAAGTTGTGTAGAAGATTCAACATAAGCACGTTTGGGATGTCCCTGAGCAAGATGATGATAGTGTGGACCACGATAATGATGAAGATGGTGATGATTATGCAGATGAAAATGAAATTTTCATGTGACCAATCCCGAATGAGGATGATGAAGTTAATATTGAATTATCTAGAGATGATGTTGATTCTGAATGTTTTGATACTAACGACAAAGAAGCACGAAGAATGTTAAGGCTAGAGAATGAGGGGGATGAGGAAGAGAAAGAGGAGGAGGAGGAAGAGGAAGATGAGGAGGAGACGAAGGAAAGGGTTGCAACTTGTGACACAGATAGTGATTGATGATTATGGTGAAATCTATACATTATAAATCAATATTTATATTCTCCAATAGTCCATTTGCTTATATTTTTACTAATAGTCATATTATTTATAACAAATTAATGTTTATTAGTTATATGGTTACAATGATTTATCTAAGATGTTAGTCTGTTACTTTTTTTAATTTTTAATTTATTAGATTACAACTCCTACTCAATGAGGAAATAGAGTGAAACGGATGAGGGATGCCCCACCTCCTCCACCACCACCACCACCACCACCACCACTACCACCTCCTCCTCCACCACCACCACTACCACCTCCTCCACCACCACCACCACTACCACCTCCGCCACCACCACCACCTCCTCCACCACTTGCTTCTTCACAGAAAAAGCCAGCAGACATCAATTTAGGTATTTGAGAAAGGCTACTTACAATTCTTTCAACGTTTTTATTTAGGAGTTGATCTTTTGATGTTGTTTTAAACAAGTTATAAAATTAATCAAATACATATATTCTTTTTTAATTTTTAGAGACAGATTTTAACTTTAATGACAAAAAGATGACAAGTGGAAAGTCATGTACGAAAGGTCTCGACCATATTTTGGAGGCAAATAATGAGAAGAAGATGCCAATCATATTTGATTTCAAACTTCAAGTTCCAAGTGATCTGGTAGTATCAGGTTTTTTCACTACCGAGATAGGGAATATTGTTCGGACTCACTCACCAGTTCGCTACAAGAAATGGATGAAGGTCCCACCTTCAGAAAAAGGACACTGCGAAATAAGCTGCTTGTGAGTTTGATTTTAATTTAGTTTATTCATAATAATTTCAAGACTCACTTTTATATATTTATGCTTGATAATAGGTATTATTTATGGTGGACGTATCTCATCCAAAGATAATTGAATATGTTGATAAGAAGATGGCGAAGTTGTACTCTGTGTTTAGGCACCAATTGTATAAGTACTACTTGTCATGTGGAACACCTGCAAGAGGACGAGCTAATCTGCCAAATGATCGGATATGGAATGGGAGACCTAAGCGTCACTTGGACTGGCTATGCGATAATGTTTACACTACTACCCACTTTTTGGTATGCATTCTATACATCATTTTCTAATATATGTCCAAGTTAGATGCCAACTTTTTCTTATATTGTTGAACAACAAATTTTTTTATCACAAGTTGATTTTGTAATAAATGGAATGAGCATATGGAACAGTGCTTTTTTTATTTATTTATTAAAAGTTAATATATAAGCATATATTGACTTTTACATGTATTTGTTGGTATTAATATATATAAGCTTGTGATAAATAATTGAATGTAGAGCTTGTGATAAATAAGCTATGCTTCTTTCCTGATGAGCTTATATATATATATATATATATATATATATATATATATATATATATATATATATATATATATATATATATATATATATGTAATGAAAAGTTTCTTCATTGATAAATAAGCTCTGCTTATTCACAAGCTTTTACATGTATTTTATTGGTATTAGGCATAATCGAATGCAGAGCTTGTTTGCATTTAAGACAAAACGATATGAGTATATGATTGTTGATCCATTTGTTGCAATTAAAATCAATTAGGAACCCAAAACAATGGATTGTAAATATGGCGTTTACATCTACTGGTCCCTTAAAAATGACGGGTTGCTTCTGAGTACCAATTGTAGTATTTGTTACATTAGGCTATTCATTGCTTTTAGTTCTACATTTCAGGTTGGTAAAATTTGAGAAAGGCTACAAGAAAACGAGACCAAAAATTATTGGATATAGTGTTTATGAAAATTAGATTCTAATTTATTGGAAAAGATGTTAGATAGTGGTATTCTATTGCATTTGAACAAATATGTACAACTCAAATATATGAATATGTATAAGTCTGGGAGCTAGGAGCTTCCCAAATTTTTACAATACTAACTCTTCTTTTGCTTGTCATATACCACTTGTGTAATGTAGGAGCTTTCAAAGCTAAAATACTAATAATAGGAAGAAATTGAAGTATCACCATAAGGGAGGAGCAAGGCCATTCATCCAACATGCTAGGATAGCTCACAAGGTAATGAAACTAAAGTACTTATGATACTCATTATGCACTCTCACGTTTGTATCTTCATTATTAAACAGAAAGGAGATTCATTATCAATGATTGACAATTGGGGTGCTCTTCACAAAGACAAGAACGGTCAATGGATTAATGATGTTGCTTGAGACAAATATGTAAGTCATTCATGGGCCACTCATTTTTTGTCATTTCAAATGCACTGGAGATTAAAATTTTACAATTGACAAGATACAACTTAAGAACCATAGTTGAAGTGAACATGCAAAATTGACACGATACTACTTGTTTGTCCTACCAATATATCTTGTGCTAACTTTGCGTCTGTTACTTGTTGAGAAAAACATTGTATGTGCTTAGTTCAATTTAATCCATGGTCAAATAGAAACTATAAATCATGTTTACATACAAGTTTTGCATGGTGATTTACTTCTACATACAAGTGGTCAAGTTGTTTTTTCTTAAGCATATTATAGCTGAAATGTTTGGAATGAAAGAAACTGAATTGTTTCTATTTAATTATGAAAGGATAACATGAAGAAAAGGAATGATGAAATGAGGGAGAAGCTTATCCAAGAAGCACCTGAAGGTACATCTTTAGATTCCGTACATGTGCCATTGGATGATGAGTTTGGAATCATAGCTGAAAACATCGGAAGGAAGGAAAAATCAAGCTTGTATCAGATGGTTTCATCAAATTGCAACAAGAGAATGAACAATGAGAGCTCGATTGGATTTACGTAATGATGATGAAAATATGTTCACAAAAACCAAGGCATTTTTTTGCTGCAAGTCAAGAAAAGACCAATAACTCTACAGAATCTGATGGTGATATTTCATAGAGTGAAAACACTTATCCTGAGTTGAAGAACAAGATTTGGAAGAGGAATGATGTCCATATTGTGTCTTCTGCGGTTAGTTTCAAGTATGCACATGGTAAACCTCTTTTGTTAGCACGTGGAGTACCCAAGATGTCTATATATAGGTGTTACTACTCTTGATTATTCTGGATTAGACTTCTCTTTTGTTGGTATCTCAAGCTGTCATTTGTTAGGCACCTCAAGTTGTCTTTTGTTAGGAACCTCAAGTTGTCTTAAACTTCTCTTTTGAGATAGGTCACCATGACTTTAATTTTTGGGATGTACATTTGGTGAATGTATTTGATTTATGTATTTTAATTGTTGATTAATGAAAATATGAAGTATTACCTTATAATTGTTATAAATTACAATTCTAGATTACGAAACAAGAAAAACAATTAGTTCGTCGTCATTATTTCTAAAAAGGTATTTGATTTAAACATATGTGATGTAAGTTGTGCCACATATTAAAGGAATATGTGACCCTTTCAGCGTCACTTAATGTAAACTATATCATCTAGTATCATATTGGGTGATTACAAAATCATCACTTATAAACCTAATACGAAATGAAAAAATAGGTCACCAAATTTTGTATTTGGTGATGTATAATTCGTCACACATATTGTTATTAAGTGACATATAATTCGTCGCACATATGGTTAATTTGTGATGTATAATTCATCACACATATTGTTATTAACTGACAAATGTTGTGTCACGTATAGTGAAAAAAGGTGGCAAAAATAAAATTAGTCACATGGACTATAGGTGATGCTGTATAGGTGACGAAATTGGTGACGCTAGAATTTTGTCACATATAGTCAAATGTGATGAATTTTCCTGTTTATATGACAAATGTCTGTCGTCACCTAAGCCTTGTTTTCTTGTAGTGAGATTTCAGGCAGTGACGCCCATGCTTTACATCCTGTATTAGCCGTCATTGGGTGTAACGTGGCACCCTCTCGGTTGTTAGATTTCAACGGCTCTTTTTTTGGACCATTCGATTTCTAATGGCAAAAAAAAATTCAAAACTCCCCCAATGGCTAGATGACGTGGCATAATTTGAGTCGTTCGATTCCAAATCAACGGTCCACATTTTTTAGCTTTAAAATAAATAACAAAAGAACGAAATATTCATGATCCGATTACGGGTAATGAGATGCAGTTGTGAGAAATGTGGAGCAATATTCATTCCCTTTTTCTTGAGAAAATTGGTGGTAAAAGAACGGAACAATTGCTCTCGAGTTGTTGGAAAATACTCAGCCAATCGTTTACTCATCGGAGAAACGCCTTGGCACAAGCTAGTACTAATATTCGAAGTGGGAAAAATTATTTGGTGTGTTTATGTAATTTCGTATTTATTGAATTGAGCACTTTAGGTAATTTCGTATTTATTTATTTTAGTACTTTATTTAAACTAAGAGTATCTTTATTTAACTTGGTACTTTATTTAAACTAAGAGAATCTTTATTCAAAGAACATAAACACACTAAATAAAAAACAACCACACTAAATGAACTTAAAAAACACACCAAATAAAATTACATAAACACACCAAATAAAATTACATAAACACACCAAATAAAAAAAAACACACTAAATGAACTTAAAAACACACCAAACAAACAAAGAGCATTCTTCTTCCACCACAAGCTTGTTTTTAAGTTTCTTGAGCTTGTTTCAATCCCCACAAGTGCTCTATCAAGTCACTTTGTTGGGCTTTATGATAGTATGAGGATTAGAGTGAAGTATATCGCTAAATCAGCCTTTCATTGTGACGTCCATCTATTTCTAATGGCTTGTGTTGCAAGGGTTCTTCGGTGGCGTCATGAGCACAATATATTTGTGTTTTGGAATTGTTCATCGTGTCTGACTCAAATTCATCAATGGCATCATAATCATACTTATCTTCCACAATCATGTTATGAAGAATGATACACGTCATCATGATGGATCAAAAAGACTCTAAATCAAACAATCTGGCAGCACCCCTGACAATTGCCCAACAAGCTTGAAGGATACCAAAACAACGCTCCACATCCTTTTTACACCCTCGTTGACAGCTTGTAAAGTGTTTTTCCTTTTCACTTCGCGGCTGTGGTACTAATGTCCACCTTGGGTAAACATCGTCTACTAGGTACTATACTTCTCGTACTTATGTTCATTGACCCAATATGTGACTTTCGGTGCTTTTCCTTGTAGCACCTCATCGAACACTAGTGATTGGGCAAGGTCATTAAGGTCATTTTGAGCTCCTGGAACATGGTGTGGTAGAAACTAACACACAAACTAAACCCTTTAATGCAATTATAGTATGAGCAAATAGGAATCGTTCTATCCGGGGATTAGAAGGGATGCTAATCAACACAATTTTGACACAAAAACCCTAAAAACTGAATAACACACACTAAAACAATGATATGGGGATTTTTGGATGAATTTAAGAAACTAAAGTAAATTGTATCAAACAAAGTAAATTGTGAATGAAAATTGGGTGAAAGGCTAGCTAGTGGATTCTTCTCCACACATGAACTATATGCATATAAATCAATTTCCAGTTATTATTCCTATAAACCATGAATGATAATGCCCCAAATTAATCGTGAACAGCACTAATTAACTCTCAGATTTTCCTTATTTTATTGAATTGGACTCAGCGACACAATCAAATTATTCTTATCAAGTTCCCTATATGAACAGCATGATAGAGATACATATCAAAGATCATTAAGTTCAATGAAAATCATAAGTGTTGACAAGGCATTCGTAACTATGAAAAGCATGATACTCTTACCAGGAATTTACTTAACGCAATCATGACTAGTGACTTTTACTCCTTGTAAATATAAGTTCATAACGATTAGGTAAAATTTCCTTATATTCTAGCATCAAATCCTTGCATGCAAACTAAGTATGTATCCTTAATAGACATACAAGAATAAGTTCTCTATAAAACAGATAAGTAAATCGCATTTATGTTTTATGAAACAATAACTGGATGAAATCAATTCATATAAAACATATGTCCATGGCTTCGAATTCATCTCTAGCTATAAAAAAAAACTTAGTTACTCATGTTCATAATAATTGAAAAGCAATCTAAAATAAACATTGAAACTAAATAAGGATATAAAGAACTCTGAAAATCTCCAATGCTTGATTACAATTTGCGGCACAAGACTTGGGTTTATCTTTGCATGGTACAAGCTCTCTTTCTCCTAATTGCAGGCCACGGCACACTTGATTTCTCCTTTGAATGCTCCTAAAACCTGTGGCACAATCCCCCTCTGAATTTCCCCAAAATTATGTTTATATAGGGTAGGGCACGTTGAAACCAATGAGGAGAAGAATTAGGTTGTTTGGATTGGTTTAGGACTCTTAGAATCAGATGGGAAGGATTTAGAGTATGATAAGGACTCCTTTTGTAGCTAGAAATATGGTGAGATAATGTTGGATAATCAGGGATAATGTTGGATAAGGTTAGTTAAGATAAGATAAGACTAGATAAGATAAGATAAGTTTGGATAAGGTTGGAAAAGATAATGTTTTTCCTTGTCTTCCAAGCTTCAATTCTGATTCCTCTAGATCTTGGCACATGTTTAACACATGTTAAACACCTTTTAAACATAAAAAACGTCCAGCTCAATTGTTCTCCACGCATGCTATCCATTCCAAGTCCAAAACTGCTCCAAATTGCTCCTTTTGGCCATTTATTGTCATCTTCACCAATTGGACCTACAATAATACAAAATAAACTAAATCACTATAATAAATGGAAATTAACTAAGTAAATGAAAAGAAATAAGATAATAAAGTCGCACAAATATGCTCTTATCAAAACACCCAAAAAAATGCCAAATCCATGTATCAATGATGCCACCACCTCCAAAATGATACTTTTTGCTCATTTTCTGTCCCCATAACTCCTTGCCATGCACTTGGATAGTTTTCCCAAGTCCAGTGCATACACCTTTGCAAGTCCATTGTTGTAGGTCTCCGGAGGTGCTCTTTGGTGTAGATAGATTCGATTGCGGAGCAAAACCTCATCAAGGACTCAAGAATGGTTGATTTTCCCATCCTCACTATCTCATCCACTTAGTTTGCAGATGATTTATATGCAAGCATTTGCAAGACAGCAATATTTTTTTACTCATAAAGGAAACCCATGACACCAAAAGCATCATTCTTTTGCACAAGGTAAGAATCATGGTTGCAAACAGCAATCATGATTTTGTTGAACAAATGTCGTTGCATTCTAAAACGACGTCTAAAGTACATATCAGGGAATGCACTATTACGGATAAAATAATCTTCAAAGAGATCCTTACCTCATCATTGTATGCTTCTATCAATGTTTGTGGAATGCCTGGGCTAAAGATTTGAGCCACATCTTGGATGACTCAACGGGAATGTGAGGCTCATTGGCTTCTTGCTTCATCATCTCTTATTCTACGCTCCTTATCTTCTTCCATCTCATTTTTTCTCCTGAAGATTGAACATTTCTTCTCATTGCTTAAACAATTCTTTCTCTTGCTCATCGATTTCCCACAATATCCTTGAAGAAGACATTGTAAAAAGAAAAGATAAACTATGACTAAGGATAGTGGTTTTGATTTTGGTGTGTGATTTCTTAGGATGAATGGTGGGTTATATGAAGAAAAAAGAAAGGGTTATGTTGTAGATAGATTATGACACGTGACATGACGAGATTGGTTAAAAATCTTATCTACATGTCGCTACCAATTCTATCGCGCCACGTGTTGTTACCTTTTTAGAATTGTTGAGAATAAACTTTCGATAAGATTTTAACCAGCCTCGTCGCGCCATGTGTCACAATCTGTTTAGAATATTTGAGGATAGATTTCGATAAGATTTTTAATGAATCACAACATGCCACATGGCATTATCTACAACCTAATCCTTGCTTTTTTCTCCATATAACCCACCATCCATCCTAAGAAATCATATACCAAAATCAAAATCTTTATCCTTATTCATAGTTTCTCTTTTCTTCTTACAATGTCTTCTTCAAGGATGTTGTGGGAAATTGATGAGCAAGAGAAAGAATTTTTTAAGCAAGGAGAAGAAATGTTCAATCTCTAGGAGGGAAAAAATGTGATGGAAGAGGATGAGAAGCGTAGAAAAAAGAGACGATGAAGAAAGAAACAAAGAGCCTCACATTCCCGTCAAGTCGTCCAAGTTGTGGCTGAGATCTCCAGGCCTAGGCGCTCCACAAACATTGATAGAAGCATACAACGATGAGGTAAGGATCTCTTTGAAGATTATTTTATCCGTAATAGTGCATTCCCTGATATGTACTTTAGACATCATTTTAGAATGCAACGACATTTGTTCAACAAATACATGATTTTTACTTTGTGCAAAAGAATGATGCTTTTGGTGTTAAAGGTCTCATTCCTGAGCAAAAAATTATTGTTGCCTTGCATTACATATAAAGCATCTGCAGACTAAGTGGATGAGATAGCGAGGAGGGGGAAATCAACCATTCTTGAGTCCCTGGTGAGTTTTTGCTCCGCAGTCAAATCTATCTACACCAAAGAGTATCTCCAGAGACTTACGATAATTGACTTGCAAAGGCTTCTGAAGAAGAGTGAGATGCGAGGTTTTCCCAGCATGATTGGAAGCATCAACTGTATGCACTAGACCTGGAAAAATTGTCCAAATGAATGGCAAGGAGCTTATGAAGACAAAAAAAATGAGCAAAAGTATCATTTTGAAGGCAGTAGTATCATTTGATACATGGATTTGGCATGTTTTTTCAGTGTTCTAGGAGCTCAAAATGACCAGAGAACAAGACGTAAATTATCTAAGCTCATGCTCAAGCTCTTAATTTACCTGTAATTAGTGCCATTATCAAAGAAAATAAGTCTATTTTACCCGGGCAGTCGTTCTTTCAGAACCTTCTCAAGAAAAACCTCTATTTCATCCGTTAAAGTGTTGTTACTTGTTTGCTGTCCAAAAGTGGTATAAGAGGCCTGGGGCTCATTCATTCACTGCAAGGCAGGCAGAAGAGGGCTGCAAAAAGATAAAGGAATTCTCTTTTACTACCTTTTATTCTTGTCTTGGCCTACTATACATAATAATGACGTATATAGGGTTATGTATTTCATGCTATTGCTGTTGATACACTTTCTTTCATAAAACAGAAAAATTTGGACCGTTGATTTGGAAATTAAATGGTCCACATTCAACTGTTACTTAGTGGGCTGCAACATGGGCCCCACCGCCTAAAATCTTGTCAGTAACACGCCTGTAATATGCACGCGCCTAACTCAAAAAAAATTATAACGTGGTTGACGCCATGTTGCCATCAGCCTTGCATCACTCCCCCCCCCCCCCCCCCCCCCGCGCAAGCGCTCAAGCCTTAGACTTGTGCTTGAGCTCTCCCACGAGCACCCCCTCAGGCCAATTGCCCAAATGGCCTGGCGTCATTTTGGGAGGGGATTGGATTGCAAATGGGGCCTTGTACAGGGCAAAAGAGCACGGTGAAAGTGCTCTTAAGAGCAAACGGTTGGAAAATTTAATAATATTATTATTATATTAAATTTATTAATTGAATGGAAATTAGAAGTTGAGCTTTTGGTAGAAAGATGTGTCTACTCAAATGAATGTTATAACTTTTGACTCTTTATGAATTGTCACATGCTTTCCAGAAGGTATCTCAAAATCTAGAAATAGGGAAGCTCCTATAAACATAAAATAACTTTTTTCATTTACATAATCATACATAGATTGCACTAAATATTAGGGAGTCTCATTGAGTCCATATGCCGATCAACAAGGATGTGGTCGTTGTCTCTTGGGAGACATGCGCCGATCAACAATGAGTACCGTAGTGAGGCATAAACTTGTCTTAAGGACAAAGTGTCTAACACTTGCCTTGACCGTATTTTTAGGTTTTCCTAATCCATTATGTCATGTTCATTTAACATTGATTATTCATGTGCATGCATTAATTTTGATATATAATTGGATGAATTATTTCTTAATTTTCTATATGATTTAATATAGCAATTAGACCCTATTTTTCCAACAATCATTATACAAGTTTATGGTTTAGTTGCTATTGAAGTTGATCAATTAAAGTTTGACTTGTGAGAAAACCATGGACAAAAAAAATATAGTATTCGATTATATGTTTTTGTCATTCTGGTAAGTATATTCGTGTGTCATTAAAAATATGAATAATATGTAATAAATCAATATATGGTTGTGGTTTGCATGTTTATTACAAAGCATGACTCAATGTATATCAAATCCTGGTTTACGGTTGGATGCTTTGGATACATCATGCTGTATCATATTTGACACTTTGACACTTCGACTGCTTGAACCCTTTTGAATATATGATTTGCATTTAAGTTCTGTCTACAATCCATGTAAATATATACTTGGAAGTTTCTCTTAAACTTGGTGCAGTTTTCTTTTATTTCATTTAGAAGTCTCGAGAATTAGATTGGTTGGTTACTGTTGACCAATTGAAGTCCGAAAGTGTCTTTTGAAAATAATGCAACCCTAGTAAGGGTTACATCGTTTGACCAAAGGACACAATTAAGGTCTTGGGTATTGTACGGAACTGGTACATAAAAGACCTGAGAATGAGATAATTTCTTTACTGCATATACACTTGCATGAGTCTTATTTGCTTGGTGTGTTTTTACGTCTACCGTGTCTTTGGAAGTGGCACAAATGAATGAAGGGAAAGGGTTGCCCTCTTTTCTAAGTGTTGGAAAAAAAATCTATTACGTGGTCTTTGTTCCAACCAATTGATTGAGACTGACGATAGCCTGAACGATAATTTTTCCCATATATATTCGTGGAGAAATGCAGAATGTTTGGTTGTGCCCGATATTTCCTAAAGAAATATTAGTGGATTAAAATGATATGCCTTGTGAGTGTTAGTAATGTATTTGAATGCGGCCGTGATGGATGTGTATGTGAGGTATTATGAAGGAACATGAGTTGGTTGGATTTGATATATTAAATGGATATCTCTTGCCTCTTGGCATTATAGAGGTGATAAGAAAATCTAAGAAAATGTAAAATATCTTTTCATGAAAGGATGTTTTTTTTCACTTGAAAAGTTTACACATGGTGTTATTTGATACAGAATGACTGAATGTTTGAAATATCATGTATATGGTATACTAATGTTACATGTCTTGTAAATCGTAAACATGGCGTCCTACTGAACACATATAATGCATAATGTGACACACACACACATTACTTTTTATCTTATTATCTCTATAAAAAAAATGAATATAAGATGTTGACGTGACTTAATCGTAACCGTTCAAATATGAGAGCATGGAAGGAGATGGGAATAGGAGGGTAGAGAGATTCTTACTCCATATATGTGTGTGTCTGTAGGTATATATATTTGTGATGAGACATAATTATTATACCATACCGCCATTTCCTTTGATTGAAAAGTTACACTGATGCTTACATTTGATGGGTTCTGCATACGGTTATGTATATCTTATAATAGTTTGGATTGGTGTTTTAACATAGTTTTGAACGGATGAATATTTATGAATAAAAAATTGATGCCATACTTCAATATATGAATCAAATTTCTATGTGTGAGATATCTGATTGTTTAGTATGTAATTTGGGACATCATTCATGTTGGTTTTATTTTGGTGATTTGCATATATGTTTATATTGACTCACATATTCATAGATGACTCGTGTGTAGTGTGTATAAACTCGTCTAGTTGTTTTAAATATTTAATTTTATGCATATGTAACAAACTCATGCATTCATATTTGGGCCATGGCTAACAGTAAGTGATATGCATGATGTATTGATGTTTGTAAGTTATTATACAAAATTAGGAAATGTTGGGTTTCAATTGGTATAATATCTCTAGCGTGATGCATCGTTTGCATTCTAAATGCAGACACCTCCCTGTGAATGCATAATGTTGCATCCGTCTGGTTTAGACTCCTTTGAAGTGTCAGACATACTGCAGTTATACTAATTAACTGTGTTTTGATGCAAGGCATCTGCATATATTACAGTTGCATAAATATTTGTATTTAACAAACATAACTAAAACTTACAGTGATATCATGAGTATGATCATATTCTTGATAGAATTTGACAAAAAGGCATGATCGCTTCGCTTGTAGGGTCATTAATTTGGCCTATCTCAAACTGTAACCTTCGGCTGCAGTGATGGTGTTGTTTGAATGGCAATAGTTGGTTTTGTTATACTTGAAAAGTCACCATATGAAAGTTACATGTAAATTCTCTTGATTGAAAAAATAGAGGTTTCAATATCATCTTTATGCCAAAGATGTAAACGGTGGTGCATCACTTATACCTGTTTGTGAAATGTTGTATAGTTTCAGACTGGTGCCATTTTGGAATTAGCTTCTGTAGTGAACACATCTTTAGTTGTAGTCTTAACCATTATAATAATGTTGTGATTAATTTTATGAGTGTGATTCTTGTTTAATTTCAAGAAACAAAAGGTCTGGATACCTAGTTGAATGTAAAATGAGTGCTTCTCATAGAAAAGGACTTGTGAGGCTTGAAAACCTAGAAGTGAAGATAGATAAAGAGACAATACCTTCATTGGTACCTACTTCTTAAGTATGATGAATGAGTAATTGATAGCATTAAAAAGCAACCACAATGTGAGGGAATTGTGGGGGTAGCTTAGTTATTTTTTATAAATGAAATATACTTAAAAAGAATGTAAAAGTAATTTGCTTCTAGAAAGAGATGACGACTATCTCTTATAATTGATGTTTTAAGATATTGAAACATTTGAGATCTTCTAGCAAATACCTTAAATGTGGAGGAGTTTACTCAAGTGTTAGCAAATTACTTATCAAGTCTGAACACGTGTTTGGAGGAATTACGATGGAAAATAACTATTCTCGAATGAAATATAATTTTATAAATGGAAGTGTGCACCATAAGAGATAGTCATCAACCTAGTGGATCCAAATTAATTAAAGGTTTGATTAGAAAGTAAGTTGTATCATCGAGGGAAATGGGTTAAAAGCCTACGTCTTGAAAATCGTCATAATGGCAACCCAACCTAGTTGATTGGAGATCCCAAGATCTAGGCTCAAAGAGACAACCGAATTGTGGATAATTCAATGGGAGCACTGCACATATAATCTCCTACCCATGTTCTATGATGAAACAGTACTATCTACAGCGTGTTTAGGATAAACTTTACTTTTAATGATTCATATACTTGAAAATAATAAGTGGGGTATTGCAGAATACTCTTAATGGGAAGTCACATATCTTAAGTGAGGAATAGGGCCGTTTCTATGAGAATTTTCTAAAGGGCTTAATTATCTAAAAGCACTCATGAGAAATGGAGAATTGTTCAAGGCCAAAACAAACACAACCGAGCAACCACGGGGTGTCTGGAAGGGTATTGTGTGATTACTATTGTCTTGGTTTACACAAACTATTGAGCAGTTTAAGATCGCGTTCATTGATTAGCCAAGTAAACCCGATAGTAATTCACTACGGAAGGTTCAAAGCCAAAAACTACCTATCATGATGCGGTACTTTTCCTACTAAATTTCTCTTTAGTGTCTGCATTGTCATTTGCATAGTATTGAGTCAATTTTCATTTATATGGGGGATTGTTGGAAAATTTAATAATATTATTATTATATTAAATTTATTAATTGAATGGAAATTAAAAGTAGAGTCTTCTGGTAGAAAGATGTGTCTACTCAAATGAAAAGTTATAGATTTTGACTATTTGTGAATAGTCATATGCTTTCCAAAGAGGTATATCAAAATCTATAAATAGGAAAGCCCCTATAAACATAAATTAACTTTTTTCATCTACATAATCACACATAGATTGTACTAAATATTAGAGTCTCATTGAGTTCATATGAGAGAATTTTCAACAAAATTGTGGTTCATAAAGCCTTGTGATTTGGAGCGTAAAGTTATCTTAAGAATAGAGTGTCTAACACTTGCCTTGACCATATTTTCAAGTTTACCTAATCCATTATGTCATGTTCATTTAACATTGGTTACTCATGTGCATGCATTAATTTTGATATATAACTGGATGAATTATTTCTTAATTTTCTATGTGATTTAATATAGCAATTAGACCTTATTTTTTCAACATGAACTCCGTCGGCCAAAGGTGCAACTGCACCTCCTCGCCTCTTTGGGTTTGCCAATGAATTCAAAGTGCTGTATGAGTTCTGATACCACTTGTTGTGCAAAAGTTGGTGATCTAAGAGTTAGAAAATTTTGGCATTAAGGGTAGTAGGGTACACCAAATTCATGCATCAAATGATGCTACGACAAAAAAAGACATAGCCCAACGAAAGACCATTCGTCGCGCAATGTCTTAGAGCTCGTTTGGATTTACTTTTGAAAGAGTCAAAATCGCTTTCTAATGAGTAAAAGCACTTCAGTTTAAGAAAATGTCATTTGACAAATATTTCAAAAGTGGTTTTAGTTGGACAGAAGCACTGTAAAGCATTTTTCAAGAAATACCTAGAAAATAAGGGATGAAGATGCTCTCCCCTCCCCTCCTTTCACAGGTTTTTTTTTCTCTCTCTACAAAGATGAAATCTTGAGCATTCAAACAGGAGTGGGAGGAAGAAAAAAAAAAGAGAGAGAATCCCTATCCAAAAATAAAGGAAGCACTTTGCTCCCTTTAATGAAACATTTTGAATTCCAAAATCAACCTTAACCTTTAAATTTGCAAAGTCTAAAATGTCATTACATTTCAAAGAAGGGTAATGCTAAGTAGATAATTTGTAGACTAAATTTCTAAATTAAATGATGCGTCACTAATAAGAAATAATCATCAACTTTCATGTCATTTAGCTTACAAAATTTTGTTTACAAGCTTCCATTACCATTTTTTTCTAGTGTTCTATGTTGTCATATAAGAAAACCAAAAGAGTTTTTCTTTTCATATTATTTTGGAGAGTGGAGCAGTCCTTTTGGTCTCAGTCTCTTTGTTTTAATCTTCTTCAAATCTCTCTGCATCTTCATCACTTGAATATTTGTAGAGGTATGTTCTCCTACTTCTTACTTAATTTTGTATGCTGTGTGTGAATTTTTTTGGTGATCTGTTCTTTTTGCTGAACCGCAGCTAGGCAACTGGCAAGGCGTGGAGGAGAGGTGGCTGCCCATGGCAAAGCGCCTGAGAGAGCTTAAGGAAGAAGAAAATTAGAGGAGCATGAACTTCTTTGGTTCTCTATTACTATCTTCTTTTTCTTTCTTTTTTTAGGAGACAGTGGGGAGAATTGGCTTAGGATTGGGTGGGCTGGGGCTAAAGAAGATTGAGAAGGTGCATGAGGTGGCGATGGGTATTGTTCGGGCTAGAATGTCCCTCGCATAACTCCCCTTGTCTATCCTGTAGGGCAAAAGTTTACTTTTTGATTTTCTGCATCATGAATTTGGAATTAGTTTGAAATGTGCCATTTGCGGGGCCATTGGTAGGCCCTTAGGCTCTCAATCAAAACTAAAGGAGATTTGAGCATGCCACTGTTATTTTTGTTTAACAGATTGTCTTTTTGGTTTTTGGATAAGTTGATTACTTGCACCATAAGTTACTTAGACTCCTTTGTTCAAAATGATTGTTTACAGATGGGTTCAGTCTATAAAAAGTTATTTTCTCTGCCTTGTAAACAAGGATTTTTTATTGTATATCATATGTCAAGTTATAAGAAAGTTTATGTCCATTTAGTTTATTTCTCGGGAGCCAACTTTGATTAGCAACAAGGTCATATAAAAGTAATTAGTTTAGCATGGCTAAGCACATACAAAACTTTGAAATAAGCAATGGAAATCAACATAAAGATAAAGGAAAATGCATAAAAGCCATATCTACTTCACATAGATGTAAACAAAGGAGGTTCGAGCAAGGTTTCAACCTTGACGGACAAGGTTTATCTCCTTGGTGATCACTTCTCCTCGTGTTTTTACAAAAACGAGCACTTCTTTTTAATTGAACAACACTTAAAGTTTACAAAAAGGGAATCGATACTACAAAGGAATATGTAGCAGAGCTTCTAAAACTGATAAAATAAAGCTTTTCTATGGAAAGAATAACAAGGCTATCTGGGATTCTTGCTGTTAAGTTCAAAGTGTTGAGAGACATTTTTGCTTGCCTTTTATAAATCTTCTAGTCCGAGTGTCAAAGTTTTCCCTTTCTAGTGTACTTTTCTCTCAGTGACTGCCTTTGAAAATGAGTGAGTCATCACTTTGCTTTTCATTATTTACCCATATCTATCATGGAAAAGTATTTTTTAGCTAAGGCCTAGCTGCCCTCTACTCCTTGTCACTTCCATTGTAGGCTTGCTGCCCATTAGCTGTCGAATAATATTATTTAAATAACTCATGGCAACCGCCTTCACCAAAGCAACCACCAGCCCAAGTAAAAATATGCTTTGCACACTTGGACTTTTTCTAAATTAAGCCCATGGTTAATTATCCACCCAAATAGTGTCTTATAAAAGTGATGGTGAATTTTTTGTTTCAAGTTTATCTTTTTGTGTTTACATATATGAATACTAGAAGCAAAGATAGTAGTAATACAAACACTTCTATCAGTGAAAGTGGTGATGAATTTTATCGACTGGTCTTTATAGGCCGTGTCACGGCTTTATATAAATAGTTAAAGTATGTTGACAAAAATTATTTGTAGGACTTCTTTGTATACAGAATATGGATGGCTAATGGAAATTTTAAACGGTCATCCTATTAGATGTCGTGAATAATTTAGGGTGTAACAACATGTAGTTAAGGACTTGCTAGAGACTTTGAAACGTGATTAAGGCTTAAAACGAAGTGGAGATATAACAACATTGGAAGAAGCATTAACAATGTTTCTTAACATATAGGTCATGGGCATACTAATAGGATGGTTCAACAGAGATTTCTAACGCTCCGGTGAGACCATCTGTAGGTGGTTTAGGATACTATTAGATGTTGTTTCTCGCATGGCAATCGATATTATATGCCCACATGATTAGAAATTCAAGGGAGTTCCAAATAAAATTAAGGATGACGATCGATATTTACCACATTTTAAAGGTTGCAAAGGGGAAATTGACGGAACTCATGTCCGAGTTGCGGTGCCTAGAGAAATGAAATTTCCATATATTGACAAAAAGGGCAACACAACTTAAAGTGTTATAGTTCTATGTGATTTTAGTATGTGTTATATGTTATATTGTTTGTTGCCTGCAGATACTCAACGGAATATTCAAACAACTGTACATTTGTAACTGTTAAGAGAGAAGGATACACGGCTCCAGAATATAAGCCTAAGGAGTGCTTTGTCATGTCCAAAAGGTGAATCTCTCAAAAAGCACTTTGAATTAAAAAAAAATTGTGCTTCTTATAAAATGCACTTTGATACATTTGCATGTGTACAACTAGGACATAAAAAAACACTTGGGTAGATGCAACTGCAACCTGTATTAGATTATAAAAATCTACTTAATTAAAAGCTGCAATTGCAATTTGCAAAGCAACGTTGTACAGGCAAAACCAAAGCTGCATAATTACAAACAAACAGCAACTAATTAGACGTAAATTAGGTCAATTAGTTTGCTTCTTTGTACTAAATATTACATTTCAGTAGATTCATCTCCTCATAAACTAGAACTAAAATGGCATTGTCAACTTCAGTCTTCCGTGCTAACAATACAACTATGCGTACATTTTTTTGCATTATATCATTGGGACTCGACTCGAAGCTATCTGGCTCTCGTAATAAAAAAAAAGGGTTTGGCAAACACTTTCTTCTTCTCAAAGCTAAGTTAGCTAACAGCCTAACCAAGCAAAGAATTGGACCAATTGGGTGGGTGTTTTGTACCATTTTTCCATAAAAAATGTGCAGGGAGGAAAAGCGATCCAAGCTCCCAGAGGCTGTTCTCAACATGCTTTTTTTTTCGCTAAAAATGAGCCTCATGACTTACCGTTGGACATTTTAAGCGAAGACTTTTTTTTTCTTTTTTGGGTCAAAATATAGACTTTATTTATAATTTAATCGAAATGTTTATATGCAAGAATATTAAATAAAAACTTAGGGCCTATCTCATTCCAAACAAATGAACCATTATGTTTAGCAGTAAACGAGGCAATAGTGTGAGCAGCCAGGTTGCTATTCTGCTATTTTGACATCTCCAATATACTTCACTAAACAATCAATATCAAACAAAGGACATTCCGAATCAGCATCCACTTCAACCCCCTTGTTAATCATTTGCAGCAGCACTTAGGCATCCGATTCATTCTCTAACTACGTAAATCCTTCATTTTTGTAAAACACAAGTGCTGCATGAATAGCCTCTGCTACGCCAAGATTGCCGAATGAAAAGGCCTCTTCCTCGCCCGTCTTGTTCTGCGCATACATCCTGCAAAATCTCGAATCACCCACTGATAACTCCCCAACCCTATCTTCGAATTCCATGGTCCATCACAGTTTACTTTCAAAGTACCAACACATGAATTAGAGGAAAGTGGGTCTTTAGTGACGAGCGGCGTCGCAAAGGCGAAAGTGAGCCTCAGAGGCCTATGAGTAAGGGTGGATTTTTTTGCCAAATTGCCGTGCCAATCGAATTACCAACCATGTCATACCGATTTTGTGCTAATCGGTAATGGTACAGTATTGTACCGTATCGAAATTTCATGGTACGGTATTGGTAATGGATACTATTACCACAGTATTACTATACCGTACCGAACATATAATATAATATATAATTTATAAATTATATAACACATATTTATAATATGTATTTATAATATTCTAATAATTTGATATGATAAAAGAGGCTCAACCTCGGTTCAAGATTCCAAATAGGAAGAAGATTGTGGCTTGGGATTTATATGTGTTGGAGAAGTCTAAGTTATTTGAAGCAATGCATAATCAAAGGGTAAGTATCACAATTGATACTTGGACATCGGTACAAAACATTAACTACATAGTAGTTGCCGCTCACTTCATGGATAGTGAATGAAAGTTGCACAAACGGATTATAAACTTCATAAAGATCACGGGTCATAAGGGAGAAGACATTGGGAAAGTTCTAGAGGCGTGTCTAAATCAATGGGGGATAGAGAAGATCTTTAGCATGGGAGAAACTTCTATTTGTTTTGGTTCGTAACTTCTATTTGGATTGTAAGCTTAATTTTCATCATGAATCTTGATGCAGCTTTTGAATTATTATGTGTGTGAATTGTGAATGATGAATAATAGATTAATTTAGGCTACAATGTATGAGATAAAGGTACAATAAAAAAGTTTTGCCCTTGAATTGAGTTAAAAAAACAAAAACAAATTTTGTCCCAAAACAAAGTGGCAATTACCATGCCAACCGAACATTTGGCAATACCGAACTTCGATATACCGAAAGTTTGGTATGGTAATGGTAATAGATTTTACCAAACCGAAAGTTTGGTACGGTAATTGGTACAAGAATTTTAGTACGGTAACCGTACCGAACCCACCCCTACTTATGAGGGCTCAACGGAAGAGACTCGCAAGAAGCAGCTCAAGGGAGATGCTTCTCGCTGTAAGGGAATTATTGGCCTCTTTTATCTTCAACAATAGATCAATCTGAAAATGAAGCACAAGGTGTTCGACGTAATGCCTCTGAGAAACCTAGCGCTGCTGTCGCTGATAAACCGGGTTAGAAAATGTTGGAAAGTGATATTCGCACAATCTTGTTTAAATTATAAAGTTTTAATTGAATAAATCAAAGGAGAATAAAAAGACTTAAATAAACACGAGTGTGCAGAAATCTTTTAAATTGTTTCGTAAACTAAATTATGGTTTCTGTTTTGGGTAATTTCATTTGAAATTTTGAAAAATGAAGTGAAAATTAACGTGAGAGTGCGTTTGTTCAGGCAATGAGACGCTTGCGGTAATCAGAACAAAGTGAAGCAAAGGGGGAAGGCAAAGAAGCAAGCTAAAGAAGGAGGGCAAGACTCAAACAAGGGCAAATAATGCCCTACGCAAAATAGTGTTGGTATATCACATGATTAGTGTTTGTATGTCATATGCGCTCGCACAGAACGTTTTATTAAGATCAACCTATTTGCCATTTCACGTTTATATACAAACAATCTAGTAGTATTCTAAATTACAATAAGAGGGATGCCCATATGTAGTAAAATCAATCATTTTTATTGATCATAATATCCGGTTCCGTTTCGGTTGCCTTGGGTTGACATTGTTCAACCCAACCTTCCATCGAGCCTATCGGTTCAAACCGCTATAGCACAAAGTCTTGGTATTGCGAACATAAAACTTATTTCAATATTGAAAAGAGAAATATCACTAGACTGTAAGTCGTGGGAGCTTCCGATGTTTGTCAACAAAACTTATTGCATGGTAGTGAGATGTGAATTTACAAGAAGTACATCATATGAAATGTGAGGAAGGGAGGGGAGAGATGCATTCATAACTTGTATATAGATCTCGAATATATATGTAAATAAGCAAGCACTAGGATATATATAGACATGGGGAAATGTAGAAGAAAAATCTCAACACAAAAAAAAAGAGATTAATTGCCTACATATTTGCTAGACTAGCATCCTACATGGGCTGCATAGGATAAAAAAAATGAAAAAACATTATAAACTTTTATAATCATGTTTAGAATTTCCTATAAACCTAATTATATATATATAAAGCCACCAAATTCTATCTATAAATACCCCAAAATAAAGTCATTTATTATGCAAATGTGTCAATTTTTGAGATTAGAAGCAAGTCTCTCATGAATCATTAAGCTACAACATAGACAATGGAGGATTCAAGAAATTTTCCTATAAGGAGAAGATGAAGCATGCACGTCACTTTAAGAAGTAGGCCACCAAGGCTCAACCTCTTCGAGACATTTTGTCAAGCATTTGCCCCAAGGAGAACATCGAACATCAAAAGAAGTTAGACGATATCATGTGTAGCAATAACGGTGGGCAGTCGGGCAATTGGAAGCCTTGGCGGCCCCTAGGTGGATCCGCCAACGGGGATGTGAAAGCTAAAGAATCAATTGATACACCTTACCCCTCATAAAACAAAACAGTGATAAGAAATTAAGATACGTGTTTCTATCCTTGTTTGATATAACTTCCAAGTCTTGAATTCCCCGTTAAAAAAACAAGTATATTTATCATTATTCCTAACAACGATTCAGATATCATTAGGGTTTTCCCAAATTGTCATCATCAACAACTCCCCCACTATGTACCTTTTGCACGGCCAAACACTTCCCCACTCATAAAACAGATCCAATACTTTAGTCACTTTCCGAAGTGCCATGTATACAATTTAGTCAACAAATCAGTCGAACCATAAGTAATTGATTACTAAATCCAGCTTTTACAAAAGCCGAATAAACAAAAGCCAAAAGCAAAAGCACTCAAACAAAAGCTCTATGCTAATCTGTACCTTTTCAAAACTCGGCCGGGTAATCAAACGGCACCGGAGTGGCCGCACCATCCCCCGTGCTCGGGCGCACGTACCCATATTTACGGAGCACCTGGTTATCCGCAAAATTCAACGCCTTCCGCATCCCGTCCCAGCACGACTCCCCGGAATACATCTCGTTGTGCATTCCGCTGCACGGCTGGCATCCCGTAAAGTGCGTGACGAACGGCCGCCTCCAGCTACCCTTCCCGTACCCCGCCTCACGCAAGTACTCCTCCCTATACGCACCGTACTGCTCGCTCACCTTTTCCGCGTGCCTCCTCCTTAAACGCACCGCACTGTCCTCTTCCCCTCTCTCTATCTCATCGTACCTGGCCTCGATCTTATCCAGCGTCCCCACGATCTCCGCCCAGTACCCTTCGAAATAATACTCGCTCTCCAGATAAATCTTGTCCCCCCATTTCTCCTTCTCCTTGTAGATCAAGTAAGCCAGGCCCGTCTGATCGTCCGACTCCGGGAACGCCTTGTCCTTGAACGTTGACCGGAGGGTCTCCCCCCACTTCTCGTACTCCGGGGTCTGCGGGCCCATGCTGGCCCACACCTCGAGGAAATCCATGGCCCACTGGGAGTTCCGGATTAAGAACACACCTGCGTTGAGCCCGGTCCAGCTGTGCGTCTCCATTACCAGGTGGGCCCACCCGTGGACGATGAGGTTGTGGTTCTTGTACCGGTCCAGCGGGAGCTTGAACTCCATATCGGTGAACAACGCGTCCGAGTCGACCCACCAGATCCACTCGGCCTCCGGGTGGGCCACCATGGCGGCCCGGATTACGGGGAGCTTGGCCCAGTAGTTCCCCATCCGCGGGTGCAGCAACGCGTTGTTGTAGAAGATTTCGTGGCCGTGGATTCTACAGTAGTCCACCTTGTTCTTGAAGAATCTCAGGAGGAGATGATCGCCGATAGGATTTTTACACGCAGACGGCTGGGATCCCGTCACCACCAGAACCCTTTCCCCCGCTCCCGCCGCCAATGACGGGTGGTGCAGCAGCCACTGCCGCCGCTTCTCGTCCCAGTCCCGAACCGGCTGCCCGAGCGTGTACCGGACCTCCCGGTCATCGTAGAAGGTCCGGTTCCGGGGGTCCCGGCGCAGGTCAGGGTCGTCGGCGCATTGATCGGGTTCAGCAGCGGTCGGCGGCGGAGCGACCGTGCGGTTGAAATTGGAGATGGAAGAAGGGGTTACGAAGGTCCAGAGAGTGTGGAGGAGGAGAAGAGCGATAAATGCGCCGCCGAAGAAAAGCAGTCCGTCGGCGACCCAGGAAGAGGGCCTTGTTCTGGCATAGGGTTTCGACATGGGAGGCAACTCAGGGGAGAGCATTGGAAATGGAAACGGAAAATGCGACAGGGTTGGGTTGTCAACGTTGTCGTTTTGCGGCCATGGATGAAGGGTTTCGTACAGCTTCTATTCTGGTCCTCTGGATATGTTTAGCAGAAGGGTTTAAGTGGGAGGAGTGTAGAGTGCATAGCCGGTTTAGTAGCGCTGAAGAGGCTAAAGTGCGCCACGATCTACGGCGCTCGTTGGGTCCCTTTGTCTGGCCTACACCTTGATCAAGCAGACACGTGTATGTACGTGTTTATGAACCGACACCTTCGTGGGTAGAAATTAGAATTTTGTCGCTTTTACTTTTATGACCCACACCATGTTACTTTACAGTGTGGGTGCGACTCACAAGAAAGGAATGAAGGAAGGTATTATGGTCATTTAGGTGCACTTTATTGTGATGTCAATAATGAACATTGACTTGTTTGGAACGAAAAGGAAGTCTAAAACTTATATTACTTGGAGAGAAATGTTTTGGAAATTTTTTCAAAAGTGGGTTTTTTTTGAATTCTTCAACATTTTGTATTTTTGACACAATACGTTAAAATATCGATACAAAAATTGTGTTCTAAACATAAACTAAAAAATAGTTAATATAGAATTTCACTTTTAAAATTTGTTGTAAAAGGATTTCTTTTATTTGGAAGGAATTAGTTATGATGTTGATGATAAGCACCCAGACAGGTGGCAACATTCAAACAAGTGATGAACAAGAGATTTTAAGCTTATAAAATTGCAACCCACGAATGCAAATTATTGTCGCATAATCTCAAGTTATAGTTCAAATCGTCAAAGTGTTTATTCCTCCATTTGACGGTTATGTATATGATTCTCGCCACCTCCAATATCACGTGTATAAAGAAAACTTCAAGTTGATAATTAGCTTAGCTATATTCATAAGATAGTAATATAAACTCAAATGATGGATAAATTTTGATGTGTATCCAGAACACAAGAATAATATGTCATGTACTATAATATAAGTGAATGACAAGATTGATATGTCTTACTTTAGAGCATATTTCTCAATAGGTAGTGCTAGGGTAACCAAATTTTTAAATAAAATTTGTAAACAAAATGATGTCTCACTAATAAGAAACAAGTACATTAATCGACACTAAGTTAATAACTGAATCATCTATAACTACATCCTTTGGTTTGCAAATTTGGTTTTAAAAATTTGGTCTCTCTAGCATTAGGGATGGTTCCATTACGGTTACTGAACCAAAACCTTGTACCAATTACCATACCAAACTTTTAGTATGACAAAATCTACTACCATTACCGTGGATGCAAATTTCCGCCTTCTTCTTCTTGGACAAAATTGCACCTACAAAACAATTAACACCTTAGGTCAAGGCCAAGAGCCTTACATGCCCACGATGATTTTTTTTTGGGGGGCAAGGGGGACTTTGGCCGAAGAACCTCCGATGCCAAAGTTAGAATTTAGAGAGAAAAGTGTTTGGAGAGTTTTTGGGAGTTTTGCAAGAGTGTGGAACTTAGGTTTATAGAGAAAATGGGGTAGTATATATAGGGCATGGCTGGTCCCCCTTGGAAAGAAGGTGGTCGGCCCTTTGGGGTGTTTTTGAGTGTATTTTGTAGTTAATTGGTAGTTTAATTAGCCATTAATAGATTAGTTAGGTAATAAATCTATTAATTAGCTAATTAACATAATTTAAAAGGAATATTTTGGGGGTTATGGAATAATTACCTTATGGAGAATATAGGTTGAGGATGGATGAAATAATTTTGAATTTGTTACCTATTTTGGGCACTTTTGACTTGATTGAATGATGATTGTCCACTGCTCGCGCGTAGGAAATTTGGTGTGTCTCAAGGGTAATTTTGTCCTTTTAACTCAAAAATCCACATGTCGCTTCTTGATTATTTTTTGCTCTACAATTACCATACCAAATAGTTCAGTTGGTATGGTATGGTAATGTTAATTGCTACTTTGTTTTGGACTATTTTTTTGCCCAAATATGATATTTTTTTTCTTTTTTTTCAACCGAAGTCAAGACCCAAATGTATGTTTTTTTCTATTTTTATGACTTTATCTCATATGTTGTATCATAAATTAGAAACCCCAAATAAAAGTCCTGAGGTAGAAAACCGTTGGCAGCAAGCACATCAACACCAATCCGTATAAAGAATGAGAGAGAGCGTCGAAGGAATGACAGGCGATGATGGATTTTTACTAAATATTATTGAAATATTATATAGTTGTTTATATATATAAACTATGTAATATTTATTTATATTTTTAGATAAGGTACGGTATGGTAATACCATTGTTAATGATATCGAATACCAATACTGTATCAAAAAATTTCGGCTCGGCATAATACCGTGCTATTACAATTGGCACAAAATCAGTATCGTACGGTTAGCAATTAGGTTGGCACAGTAATTTGGCAATAAATTCCACTCCTACCTAGCATTATCCTTCTCAATGAGGCCTGGAAAACGGGTCATGTTTGCTATGTTTCGTGTCATTTTCGTCTAACACATGTTTTCGTAACGGGTCATATCGTATTACACCCGTTATCTTAACAAGTCCTTAACAGGTCAAGTCACTTTACCCAACAGGTAAAATGACCTAACCCGTTAAGAAAAAAAAAAAAATTTAAAATTTGCACATACCATATTGCCATATAAATATTACTTCAAAACATAAAAACATGTTTTTCGTTACCAATACACTGCTAGTCTACTACAAAATATCAAATATGCAAGGATATGTAAAATGAAGGAGTTTTTATTTTCAAGGTTGTGAAGCCTTTCTCAAAGGTTAAAACCTTGCCAGTGAAACTCAAAGCTTGCATGTTATTCTTTTTACAAAATCCTTAAATTTTTATTAATCATCATGAAGAAATTGTATTAGAACTTTAGCTTGATCACCTTCAAGAGTTATGTTGATGATGTTTTCAGTAAGGTTTTTCACATCAGAACTCTCTTCCGCATAAATTAAGTATTATTAAGAACCAAACTTTATAAACCATTTAAATTGTGAGAAGTTTATCAAAATAATTATGAAAATAAATTAAACAACAGTACTATGCTATATAAAAATATATTACCTCCCTTTCAAAATTTTATAAATATAATTTAATATATATACATATATATAAGTTATGATTATACATATATATAATTATTATAGTATTTTTAGGCATATAAAATTATTAAATTAATATTTTACTTATCTTGTATCGTGTTACCCACGTGTATACCCGAACCAACCTGTTATCTTAACAGGTGTTTATCGGATTACCCGATAACGACCCGATTTGTTATCGTGTTGACCCGATAATCTGTTAGTTTCGTGTTAGGTTAACGAGTTGTTTCAAAAATTGGCAGAGCTATATGTATTCTCCATTTTATGGCACATGATGTACCAACTTATGCTCTGGATACATAGAAAAGTCTCTCCAAGTGATGGTGCAATACTACAACGAGTTAACATAAGCATGAGTTCAGAGTTCCATTTTCCCTAGTATAACCAACAAAAAAGAAGATTTTGTAATATTCAATTTAGCTACAAAAATAGTTTTTTTTTTTTGGCTCCATTTTCTATATACAAATTACATTGTGAAAGGGAAAGTTAGACTTAAGTTCAGATAAAATATAAATAATCTTAACGATCAAAATTACAAGGTCTTAATAAAAAAAAGATTAGCATTGAAAAACAATAGAGTTTAGGATGAGATGTGGTGTCCAGTTATTTTCTATATACAAATTACATTGTGAAAGGGAAAGTTAGACTTAAGTTCAGATAAAGATATAAATAATCTTAACCATCAAAATTACAAGTTCTTAATAAAAAAAAAAAGATTAGCATTGAAAAACAATAGAGTTTAGGATGAGATGTGGTGTTCAGTTGGATAGGGCAAGGCAAGAAGGAGAACAGGTAGTCCGTTCCACTTGTTGTTCGCCTACTTTCGCACCTCACTTACATGTTTGCTTAGTTAGCATTCCAAATCCAAACTCTCGACGGCAGCTAGAAGGGATCGCTAGACAAGCAGCTAGACCAACAATAAATATTTCAATGATGGTAAAAAAAAATAAAAAAAATAAAAAAAACCCACCCCCAGCTCAATTTGTTGACAACATTTTTTTTTTCAACTTAGAAACTGGTAAGCACATTGTAAGGAAACATAATAACTACAAGGAGAAGCATCTTTACATAAAAACTGGCACAGAAAGTGTCCTACGATCCAGATGGAGATAATATTTTAAAATTACAAATTAATAATAATCTTCATATTAGTATTCTCTTAGCAAGGGAACGTAATGGGTCGGTCTTTTTAATAATACTTATACAGAAAAACAACCAAAACTATAAGTAAACAGTGGAGATTAACACTAACAGATAGCAATGTCAGAAGATTCGCAACATAATCACTTACATAACTAGTTTTTTTTAACCTGTTTGATATTGTCTTAAGTGGGACCCTTCTTGCCTTTATAATCCCTTAAATATTGGGTAAATTACATAGAAACCCTCAAGTTTGATGTTTATTACAATTTCATACAACATCTTTAAAGCATTTCACTTTCATACCTCACGTACTATTTTATTTCGAAATAATACATACGTTACATTTTTCATCTATTGATCTGTTAAGTGCTGATATGGCTGCCACATATATGCCACGTGGCAAATAAAATAATTTTTAATTAAAAAAAAAACCTGAATCTTTAACCAAAAAAAAAAAGGTTAGGAGACCAAACCCATTGCCCAACCCGTATCTCATGTACCTCCTCAACCTTCAACCCCGAAACCCCATTCCCCAGCCGGCGACTCACCTCCTGCTTCTCCTTCTTCTTCCCCCCGCCGCCGCAAAGCCCAGACCTCAGCCGGCGACCCACCTCCTGCTTCTCCTTCTTCTTCCCCCCGCCGCCACGAAGCCCAGATCCCATGGGATGGGGTATTTTATTTATTTTTTCCTTCTTCCTTCTTCTTCTTCTTTTTCTTTTTCTTCTTCTTCTTCTTCCCCCCGCCGCAGGGAAGCCCAGATCCCAGGGGTTTTTTTTTTTGCCTTCTTCCTCCCTCTTCTTCTTCTTCTTCTTCGCCCCCCCCCCCCGGTCGCCGTGAAGCCCATATCCCATTTTTTTTCCTTCTTCCTCCCTCTTCCTCAGAGCCCAGATCCCAGGGGATGGAGTTTTTTTTTCTTTTTCTTTCTTCCTCCCTCTTCTTCTTCTTCTCCCTGCAGCCGCAAAGGCCAGATCCCATGGGATGGGGCATTTTATTTATTTTTTCCTTCTTCCTCCCTCCTCCTCTTCTTTTTCTTTTCCTACTTCTCTTTTTTCTTCCCCCCGCCGCAGGGAAGTCAAGATCCCAGGGGATGGGGTTTTTTTTCCCTCCTTCTTCTTCTTCTCCCCCCTCGCCACGAAGCCCAGATCCCATGGGATGGGGTTTTTTTTTTTGTTTTTTCCTTCTTCCTCCCTCTTCTTCTTCTTCTTCTTCTTCTTCTTCCCCCCGTCGCCGCGAAGCCTAGATCCCATGGGATTAGACCTGACATTCGTGTCGTGTTTCTTGTGTTCATGTCATACCTGATAGCTTAACAGGTCGTGTCGTGTAATACCCGTTAAAGTAAACGGGTAATATGACCCGACCCGAAATCAGCCCGTTAATATTATCAGGTAATATGACCCGACCCGTTATCCGTTAGGAAAAATATATTTTAAATCAATAAAAATAAAAATGAAAAACATAATTTGACCCAAAAAAATGTAAAACATAATACTAAAGTAGTATATACATACTAAATTTCGGAGTTGACTCCTTCATGAAAGTTGTAAAGCATTTCATTACAAGTGATTACATTTTTCACACTTCTACAATAATTATTATTAATTTTGCACCAAAAAAACACTATTCATAAGATTTGGAGGGTTTTAAACATCTAAACGACCATGTAACCATCGTCTAAGCATTGAGGATGCAATTATGAACGTTTATTATGCTTTCACATCTTTCAGACTTATACATTAATGATTATGAATTTTGTTTATTTTGAACTCCTTTGAAAATACTATTCATGAGAGTTTGTATGGTTTTAAAAATTCAAACGATCATATACCCATTCTCAAAACGTAGAAGATGCGACTATAAGCATTTGCATATTATTTTTCATATTTTTCGTACATGTAAATTAATTATTATAATTTTTTATTGTGTTTGTCATTTTTAAATTACTTAATATTTTTATTTTTAATGTGTTTTATGATTTTAAATCTCAATTTTTGCCTATAATATACTATAAAAATAAATAAATAAACCTTAAATTTTAAAATTTATATAGAATAATAATTAATAAACAATATATACATATTCATTATATTTATTGTATTTTATAGTAAGTTTTTTTTAGTAGTTTAAAAAATTAAAATCATCAAAATAACTTTTTTCTTATCATGTCGAAACAGGTTACCCGCATGTCACTCTCGTGTAAACTTGTTAAGGACCCGTTATTATCGTGTGACCTGATAATGACCCGAAACCCGTTATTTTCGTGTCGTGTTAACGGGTTGTGTAAGAAATTGCCAGGTCTACATGGGATGGATTTTTTTTTTCTTTTTCCTTCTTCCTCCCTCCTCTTCTTTAGGATTGGGGGATAGAAATGTGGATTTCAATTTATTTTTTTTGAGAAAATTCAGGTTTAAAAAATATATATATATATATATATATTTGCCACGTGGCATATATGTGGCAGCGATGTCAGTACTTAACGGATCAATGAATGAAAAATATAACGGAGGTATTATTTTGAAATAAAATAGTACGTGAGGTATGAAAGTGAAATGTTTTAAAGATGTTGTATGGGGTTGTAATTTGAGGGGTTTCTATGTAATTTACTCTTAAATATTTTACAAAATTACACCACCACATTGTTTACAAGTATAAAATTAAACCGAATTTTTTTTCCAATGTGATCTTTATACCAATCAAGAATGACACATTATTTATAAATAGTGACCACGTACATACCGATGGTCATGTGTTTTTTTATTGACCAAAGTTTTCTAATTTGGCAGCATTCCCATTTGGTATTATATTGCAAGGCTTCGGTTCTACACTCCACGGAATCTAAGGATCATTTAGTTGAAATCATATACATTGTTTTTTCTTTTCTTCAGATTTTTTAATTCTCAATAAACTATGATTACTTGTCGAGGTCATATTTCATCAAATACAACATGTACAACCAACAAAAACACAACTATGATTATTATCTCTCTATAATCAATCAAGCGTTACAACAGAAACCGTTGACGAACTCAAATCAGGGTGCACAAAACCGAAATTTCGAAGCACTTGATTATCCGCGAAATTCAAAGCCCTATTCATCTCGTCCCAACATGAATCCCCCGTATATTGTGGATTGTGCTCTCCGCTGCATAGTTTTTTTTATTTTTTTATTTTTAACAAAGTGATAAGTAATATTAAAGACGAATCGAAATGTTTACATCAGCGGCCAGAGTGTTAAACAACCACTCTGGCTCCAAACCATCACAGGAATGACAACCCCCCATACGCACGACATAAGATGCCACTAAGTGCGCAGCCATATTACAGGCACGGGGTGTATATAAAAACTCAAGAGCTACAAAATGGTGCTTCAAAATATCAAAATCCTACAAGATACCATCCAAAGCCACCTCCGGTTGTATACGACCAAGAATCATATCCACCAAAACCTGACAGTCCGTCTCCAATTGGATATCAGTGAACCCTCTCTCCATACAAGCTACCAATGCCATCCGTACTGCTTCCGCCTCCGCCATTAGACTAGAAGCACAAGGAAAATTCCCTCTGCCTCCTGCACCCTTAAATATACCCACAAAATCCCTAGCCACCCACGCTCCACCACCAAGTCCAGTTTGACAACTCCATGCACCATCACAATTCACCTTAAGAGTTCCAAATGGTGGCTTAAGCCACCTAGAGACGCCATCACCACCCACCTTTTTCCCACGGCCCAGCTCCTGCCGAGGATCAACAACACAACTTTTTAGTTCCTCACATTGTCGAACAAGCATTTGTATAGCAACCATAGGATCTATTACAATCTGATCAAACACGATACTATTACGACATTTCCAAATTCTCCATAAGCCACCCACCACCCAACGTATTAACTCGACATCCTCACTCTCCTTACCATATTTTTCACATAAACACTTCCAACATTCCAGAAAATCTCCCCCTACCACGCTAGTAATATCTAATTGAAGAGGAAACCTAAACCAAAAAGCCCTAGCAAACGAACACCGAAAGAAAATATGCACCTGCGTTTCCTCCTCTACTTCACAAAAAGGACAACAGTTCTCTAACCGAAGCCCTCGCCTCTGCAAATTCATACGCACTCCCAAAATATTGCGACACCCTTTCCAAATAAAATGGCATAATTTAGAAGGGATTTCCAAATGCCAAATATCATTCCAAACCGCATCTCTATACTCCTCCATACTAGATTGCCCCAAACCCTTCCGACCCAATTCACCATTCTTATTCATTTCTTGAGCCACTAAGTATCCGGACTTAACCGAATACAACCCATTCCTTGTATAATGCCACACCAACCTATCAGGACAACCAAACCGACTAAGAGGCATACTCAGAATAACTCGAGCTTCATCAGCGTTAAAACAAGATTCAATAACCTCCCTCTTCCACAGCCCCCCACCTTCCAACAAATCAGCAACAAAGGTAGGCATCTCCACATGTCGCGACACAACGCGAAAAGTCCGTGGTATAGGTAACCACGGGTCTTTTAGAATTTGAATACACCTACCATCCCCCACCCACCACCGTATCCCTGCCTTCAAAATTTTCCTTCCCTGTAAAATCCCTTTCCACCCCCAAGACGTACCCCTACCTACCGGAGCGTCCAAAAACGATGAAGAAGGATAATACTTAGCTTGAAGAACTCGTGCCAAAATAGAATCAGGATTACAAATGAGCCGCCACCCCACCTTAGCCAACATAGCTAAATTAAAATCAATAATCTCCTTGAACCCAAGTCCTCCAACAATCTTCTTCTTCGCAACTTTCCTCCAGGACAACCAATGTATACCCTTCTTAGTTCGTTGATCCCTCCACCAAAATCTAGCAAGGACCTGCTCAATCTCCTTTGCCAACTGAATAGGCAACTGAAAACAGGACATAGTATAGATAGGTAAAGCAGCCGCAACACTTTTAATGAGAACCTCCTTACCTGCTACCGATAAAAATTGTTCCGCCCATCCATTGATTCTCTCATCCAATCTATTCCGAATTTCTTCGAATACTTTCTTTTTCGATGCTCCAAAATCTGCTTAAATCCCCAAATATTTGCCAAATCCTTCCTTATGGTTAACCCCCAAAATTTGCGACAATTTATCTTTCAAACTCATCGTACAACCCGCACTAAAATGAACTGAGCTTTTATCCAAATTAATAAATTGTCCCGACCCCAGAGCATACTGTTGGAGCAAACCATTAACCGTATGAGCCTCACCCTCCGTAGCTTGACAAAAAAGAACCAAATCATCCGCAAAGAAAACATGTGAAAGAGGATCGGCATCACCACTTACTGATATACCCCGCAACCGTCCACACCTCTCCTCATTTTGAATTAGAGAAGAAAATCCTTCCGCACAAATAAGAAAGAGAAAGGGTGATAGCGGATCGCCTTGTCGAATCCCCCTTCTCGGTTTTATATAGCCCGTGGTCTCACCATTGACAACCACACTATACGAAACCGTTTCCACACATGCCATCACCCACCGGCAGAACCCATCATCAAAACCCAATTTATGCATCATTGCATTCAAAAAAGACCAATCCATGCGATCATAAGCCTTTGCCATATCCAATTTCAAGGCCATATATTCCAAACCCTCAACATTCCCATGTTGCATCGAGTGTAAGAGTTCATGCACCACAAGAATATTATCAGAGATTTGTCTACCAGCCACAAACGCCGACTGGTTTGGACTAATCACCTTAGGAAGAACTCTTTTCAATCTATTAGTTAGAACTTTGGAAATAACCTTATACGCCACATTGCATAATGAAATTGGCCTAAATTAAGACATTTTCCTGGGATTGTCAACTTTGGGAATAAGGACGATATTAGTATGGTTCACACCATCCAACATTCTTCTAGACACAAAAAAAGACTTTGCCATACCAATAACCAAACCACCCACCGTCTCCCAATGATGGTGGTAAAACCCAGCATTAAAACCATCCGGTCCCGGAGACTTCGTTGGATGCCTTTGATAAATAGCAGTTTCAATCTCCACATCAGTGACTGGGGCAACCAACATACCATTATCAACCTCACCCACCCTATTCGGCACACATTGCAAAATCCCATCAAATAGTGAGGCCCGGTCTACACTAAACAAAGAAGAAAAATAATCCACATCAATACCATTAATACGATTCCAATCCGTACACCATGTCCCATCCTCCAATTCTAATCCGCGAATCAAATTTCTCCTTCGTCTCTTTAATGTTTGGGCATGGAAAAATTTCGTGTTTCTATCACCTCTCTCAACCACTGGATTCGAGATTTCGTACGCCAAAATATTTCCTCCATTCAAATTGCCTTAGTAAGCTCTTCTTCCAAACCACGAATTTGCTCACCATCGAACACCGATTATTGATACGCCTCACGAAGTACCTCCTTCAATCGACAAATCTCTTTTTGTTCGTTTCGTCCCTCCTTTTTTTGCCACATCAATAATCCACCTTTCACCTTCCGAAGCCTTTGCATAAGACTCTGTACATGAACTCCACCATTATATTCACCCCAACATGCACGCACAATCGCATCACATTTTGGGTCTTGATTCCAACGCGGATCATACATGAACCGTTTCCTACGCCTAGGTTGGGTCACCTCAGTAGATAACACTAACATAGCATGATCCGAACCCTCTAGCACCACATGCTTAACCACCGCATGTTGATAATTTTGGACCCAATCATGCGAGACTAAAGCACGATCCAATCTTTCCTGAATAAAACCCTCGTCTTGTCGATTCCTCCACGTATAAGGGTATCCCTCAAATCCCAAATCCAATAAACTCGCATGAGCCACAAAATTCCTGAAGGGCCGCAGACTCGCCATGGATCTATCATTCCCCCCCTCTTTTTCCGAATTCAGCAATAAGTCATTAAAATCCCCCATTAACAAAAAAGGCTTCGTGAAACTCATAAGACGAGTTAATAACACTTGGAACTGTTATGCACGTTTTTGGTCATCCGTACAAGCATACACAACCACCAATCTCCACTTCAATTGTCGCACCCCATCCTCAATAAGAACTTCAATAAAGAAATCCCCATATTTGACTAATACCACAACACTCGCATCCTTCCAAAAAACACATAACCCACCAGCAGTTCCCCTAGGCTCAATAGCATGCATACAAGACATGCCAAGCCTACGTCTCAAGTAATGATACCTTCTACTATTATTTTTTGTTTCCAAAAGAGCCACAACCTCGGGGGAGTGGAGCCTATTTTGCTCCAAAAGATTGTCAACTGTCAGGGCTCCCCCAATACCCTGACAGTTCCAACATATAAGTTTCATTGCGATCGCGGAGACTCCACCAAGGTAGCCTCCGCTAGGTCCATAACAGACTGTTGCATTTTCTGCAGTCGAGCCAAACCATCTTCCACCATACCCCACTCCTCTTCGGTCTCCTCCCGGGGCCGTTTCAGTCTTTCCCTCAAAGCAGCCTCAATAATAGGGAGCAAGTTAAAAGGATCAGAATTCTGTGACAACTGAACTTGGTCCACACCCCCATCAAAACCATACCCATCACAATGCCTGACATCCTCATCCACGCCAACACCCACAATTGGTATATTAAGGTCAAATCCTCCCTCATGCTGTACCTCATCAACTGTTTCCACACTATCATCACAAACCTCGGGGTGACACAACAACTGCACTCTGCCTGCACCAGGAGCAACGACCCCTCCAGGACCAATAAGCCCAGCATCGAAAGCTTTCTCACGTTCCACCCTTTCCCTCTCCTTTTCTTCCTGCTCACAAACACGAGTTGGACGTAAAGTCCCCCCATTCCCAGTGTTATGCCTTTCAGTCCTCAGCAAAGACGCACCAACCCGTGCCTCTATCCCAAGCTGCCCCTCTCCACGTCTCAAAAGACAGTTACCACGCAAATCCATCTTTGCATCCAAACCTTTGAACGCATAAAAAGCCTCCACATCCACGTCCGAGGCCTTCTCACCGAGTGTTGCTGCTTTGCATCTACTAGTAACATGGCCAACCATTCCACATATGAGACAATAGTTAGGCAATCCTTCATATTGGAAATCAACCCATATAGTGCCCTCATCTGGAAAATCAACATTTGTTCCTCGCATCAACGGCTCCCGGACATCAAAAGTTAATTTCACACGTAAAAACCTCCCAATACAGTCCCTCCCATCATCCTTATCCACTCTACCCACAGTACCAACCAATCCCCCAATAGCCCTAGCCACCGCCTCCGTCATATTCAAAGGTGGAACATTATGAATCTGAACCCACATCGTAACCAAATATAAAGATTTAGCCCCATGTCCATGCCTAGCACCATCAGCAACCAGGACCAAGTTATCCCGAAAGATCCATGGTTTCTCTACCTCAAGAACCCGACACATATCTCTCCGTCCCATAAACCGAGCTAAAAACCGCGACCCACCCAAAGCCCTAATAGACACCCCTTCCCTT